>CM074799.1:21443402-22685582 GCA_037356375.1 Drosophila affinis
GGGGGTGGCAGGAGGCAGCAGGCAGGGGGAGAAGGAGTTGGAGCAGGAGCCGCAAGAGAATATAGTAGTATATATCGTCGTATATATGAGAAATATGGCATATGAGCAGAGACCCTGCGAGACCCCCAGACCAAAGAGAACCAACCGACCAGATGATGGTCTCCCAACTTTAACTTGTACTCTGCTTCAAGATCCCCCTGCACCCTGCTCCCTGCCCCGTGCCCCTTGTCCTGGTGTGCCAGGGGGTGAGGGCAGGGGGGGGTTCTGTGGCTGTCAGCTCACGGCGCGCGCAACAGCATAAATCAACTTATTTCATTGGAATTTATGTTTTGTTGTTGCGGCTGTCGTTGTTGCACTGGCGCGTCGCCTTGCATCGGCATTGGCACTGGCACTGGCCCAGGCACTGGGAGACTGGAGGAGAGGCAGTGGCAGTGGCACTGGCAGATGCAGGCCCTGTATGCAACAGAGACGCCACCAGCAGCAGCCAGAGCATTCATCCTGAATCATCTTGGAATACCCTTCATCGGAAGATGATTTTTTGGGAATTTCAAGCATTCGAAAGAGCAACTTTTGGGAGACTTATACCCTACATCGATATTGGATGAATGAATATCTGTTTTTGGGAAGAGTTTTCCAGTCAGAATGTATCGTATTGGCATAGAGTATTCCCCAATTCGTCGGGGAAATGCCAGGGAAAAGGGGAAGGCATTTTACGCTTGTTGCCGCCTGGTTGTATGTGCAATTGCTTCATTTGGCGGCAATGTCTTCACCGTGGGCAGACGTAGACGGAGAGAAGGATGTGGAAGAAGGTACTGCAGTCGGGAGTCGGAGAAGGTGGTGCCTCCAGTAGCGGCAGGAGGCAGCAGTCAGGAGGCAGGAGGCAGGAGGCGGGAGAGGAGTGCACAGGCCGCGTGTTAAAATGTACACTTTGCATTTAAATCATTCCGGGAACTCTCTGTCTCTCTGTCAGGAACGGAACTCTCTGGGTCTTCGTTATATTTATCTGTTGCCCCCCGTGCCTCTGCTGCACTGTTGCACTCACTCTCCCTCCCTCTCTCGAAACGGAACTCAATCAAGCTGCATGGACAGGGAAATAAGCAAAATTGAAAAGCTAAGCAAAGCAATTTTCCTTCTCCTGCTTTCCATTCGACTTCTGTTGTGTTGTGGCTGTGGCAGATGCCAGAGCTTAGGGCTCAGAGCTCAGAAGTGCTTAGAATGCGGTTAAGTTGTGGCAGGAATGTGCTCTTCAGAGAGAGATTAAATACCAACCAAGTCAGGCCCAAGCCTGTGCGTATTTTCCCTTTAAATATTTGCCAAAATTCGGGTTGAAATGGTGAAATATTTTGAATGATTTATGGCCTAATCGCAACATTTTCTCTTTATCTCTTTGCAGGTAGGTACGAGGAAATGTGCTTCTCTATAGGAAAGTGCTATACAGATAATGAAAGAACTAACCCAATTCCGCAGACAGTTGATGGATGAGTTATACATAGGTACATATGTATACATATTATGTAACTATTTGGAAATACTTGAAATAATTGTAAATATACGGACTAATCTAAAAGAATTTTGTTTTTAAACTAGTCTTTTTTTTTGAAAATTGAAAATCAATGAAAAATTCTCATTGAACATATATTCTTACATAAATTGTACTCTCTTTCGGCTTCCTAATGTTACTAAAGGTTCTTCCTTCTTCTAGAGATCTTTCCCATCATATATGTATGGAGATTTTTCATTGGAAATATGTAGCTCTAATTGTTCTCTAGCTATCAAAAGTCGTAGTTTTCTTCTTTCTGTTTTGAGTAATTTCCCCTCATAAATCCCTAACATTCCATTCCACTCCATTAAAGAGGAAATGCATTTACTTGTGAGTATTTTTTCTGGGAATTTTTCTCTTTGTCTGCCATTTATTGCTCCTCCTTTTGGGTGCCCCCTCTCTCTCTCTCTCCTTGCAGGTCCCTCCCCACTGTCAATGTAGCGGTTAATTATGTTATGCTAAACATTCTCACACACCCGCTCTAGTGCTGCCACTCTCTGTCTCTCTCTACTCACTAGAATTTATGAAACACTTAAACAACAAAGTTGCACACACAGAAACAACTGCCTCCCCCTACCCCCGGTATTTCCATTAGCTTTAAGCCATTCATTCACCATCTACTGCCAGCCTCATCTGCCAGCTGTGGGGGGTTTTCTTACCAATCCTTCACACCTGCCCACATCTTCAGCAAAGCAAAAATACTTGGACAAAAAACAAAAACTTACGTAAAAAATACCACAAAATGGAAACGAGAAAAATCTTGTCACTTTTTGCCAATTAAGAGGCAAATGTAAAAACAAGAAAAGCAAAAGAAACGACAAATAGAAGAGAAGAGAAGGCGACTCCGTGTCGATTGATGCGCTCCCGTGAGAGCGAGCTCTGTGGAAGATGGACAAGTGGATTCGCTCAGGGAATATTGAATAGAAGGAAAGGCCCTGCAAGGACTACAAGGCTTACTGGTTCGTCTACCCAGCTGCCAGCTGCTCCTACCTCCCGTAGTTCCCCTCTCTGACAAGCAATGCCTTACCTTTCAATCAATACACCTTGCGCCTGCCTGCTGCTGATCATCCATCAAATGCTGTTTGTATGTGTCCTCTCTCCCTCTCGCTCTCTTCTTGTGCACCTAAGTCCACGAGAGAGTCGTGGAAACGGTCAACGGCTGACGCTGACAGCGCAGCTGCAACTGCTTCAATTAGCGACAGCGGCAGCAAAACCAAATGTCTGTTTATTTGCAGATTTGCTTTGTTTTCTACTGGTTCTGATTTTGCTTTTGGCTTTTGCTTTTGTTGCTGATTTTGTTGCCTTGGGGGTCGGTCGGCACATGTGAAATAAAGCAGACACAGACAGGGCAGAGTAAAGAGTGCCGGAGTGGGGGAGGGGCAGAGGGAGGAGACAGAAGAACGCCTAAAAAGAATCGGTTTTTCTTCAACTGTTTAATTGCATTTGGCTGCTGCTTTTGTTGTTCTTTCTGTCTGGATTGCTGCCGCCTGAATTTTGCATTTAATTACTTTGTTTATGGCCTCCGGACAGCAGCACCCAGTACCCAGCACACAGCAACAATAAAACTCCAATTTATGTGTGTTCTTTCTTCCCTCCCCTCGCCACCCCTCCGCCATTCTGCCCCTGCCATCCATCGCCCTGGTTGGGGAACTGGACTATGAATTGTTGTTGAATTCCAATGCACAAATTGACAGGCCACCCCCCTTACAGCACTCCCCAACCCCAACCCCTTTTCCTTTTCCACTCCCGCGCACTGCTTTTGTTATGTAAACAACGTGAACTTTATACTTTTTGCTGCTACCCTGTAAGCAGAGCAGCGAGGGTATTACGAGACTATGGCCACATAGAACATTCCATTTGCTTCTATAATGGGCTTAGTCCTTGTGTTTCTTAAACATTTGAAAGCTGAAACATTTACCAAATCCAATTTCAATATCTAATTAATTTATTTTCGATCTTCCACAGAGGAATGATGCTTAAACTTCATAGACTTCCAAGAAAAATGTTCCATGGTTCCTTAAAATATTCCAAAATATATGCGATATATAAAAGTTTTGTAAATTTAAACATACATAAATTGGAATCGATTGACTATATCCTGTGAATGTTGCTTTTAATTTTCGCCATGGAATACAATTAAATTCAACCTGGAGAGTGTTGAAGGTTCTTCAAAAAGCTACCCACCGTTTCCACGAGTCTCAACATCATCATCATCATTCAAATTACATATGTATAATGTATCATATCATATCATATTGTATCTCCCATTGAACATATCCAATATTCTAGGGTATTAAACGCACCAGAAAACCAACCAAAAGTTTAGTCATCGTTTCTTCTAGTTTTTTGCGTTGACGCTGCAATACCAAACGCAACTTGGGCGCCGACCCAAAGACCCATCCCCCCCCTCCCATCACCCCCTCCCCCCATTCCCCCATGAACCTGAAGGCAAAAGTTTTTATCCTGCACAAATAACTCGACTTCTGCGACTCGACTGCGCCCCGACTCGACTCGACTCGACTCGCTTTGAATGCTTTGCAATTTCCGCTCTTCTAAATTTGTTGAAAATATTTGCACTCTCCCGCTCTCGCTCTCGCTCTAGCTCTATCTCGCTCACTCTCTTCCTTTCGCTTCCTTTCGCTGGAGAAAAGAAAAAGTTTGTGTGCTGTGAAGAGCAACAGCGGAGCAGAGCAGCCCAGAGCAGCTGAACCCATGAGTGACTGCCCAACCTACCGTAATATTTTAATAAATTTTGTGTCGCCAGAGAGACAGAGAGAGAGAGAGAGAGAGAGACAGACAGAGAAAGGTGAGTAGCGGTAGAGATGGGAGTGAGGGAGAACAATCAAAACTCTGATTCCTGATTCCAAGCGGTGTTGTCGTTGTTATTGTCGAGCGAGCGAGCGCGTCCTGCGTCCTAATTAAAAGCAACAAAAATCAACAACAAAAACAAGCAAGAAAAAAGAACAGGCATGAAATGTACAGTTGATACAACGACTAGGTGATACCCACTAAACAGAGGAAGGATATATAATAGCTGTATCGAAGACACCATTGAAATACAGCATACCCTTCCTGGCACCACACACCCAATGAGAGGGTATCCACAATCACGCACAAAAGTGCGTCGAACTCAACACTCTGGACGTACCGGACCGGACTGATGGATCAGCCATGGGGAAATAAACCAGGACAAAAGCCGGGACTCTTGGGCTGTTTGTCAGTTGATTTTTGTTCGCTTCGAGCGCATTTCCATTTTCCATTTGCCATTTCCATGTCAAAGCAGATTTTCAAACTGATTTCGTGTCCAGCGATTCTATTCCGAGCGATTTCTAGTTTATGGTGGCGGCAAATTCGCTGATTCCCTGTTGTCCTGTCGTCCTGTCGCCTGTCGACTGATGCCTGAAACGGCGTTGGTGGCGGCGCCCACTGATGTGGTAATAAACACCCCCCTCCCCCACCCCCCTTGTGCAGTCTAATGGACCGTAATTAACTCGTACGCCAGCTGCGGCAAAGGCAGCGACAGCGACTGCGCAGCGGCAGCGGCAGCAAACGACAACAAAACTGCGACGCCAACTGCGACGCCGACTGCTGCTGCTGCTGCTGCTGTTGTGGTGCACAAGCGATGAATAATAATTTTTTGCCAAAGGACCCCGCCAATCCTCAACCCCCCCCGCCAACCCCGTCCCAATGCCCCGCACAGTGGCTACAATTGCCGTTTTAATGGTCAATAATTTCGGGGTTTGATCTCGCTGTCTGGCAATTTGCATTACATTTACATGCATTAACGCCGCTGCCACCGAAATACTGCCCAGATGTTGGCAATGGAATGGCTTATCGATAGTGTCATTTAGGTAATCGTCGCAGTCATTCCAGATTCCCCTCTGCCGCTCTGTCCCCTTGCCACATGATGCAATCATTATTATGTCAATGATTATGTGAGGGACATATGCGATTTATTGGATATCTACTACATTTGATTACCGAATGGCTCGAATTGTGCCAACAATATTCATGGCATGTGCATAATTGGGGCTACACAAGAACTTTCCATTGAAAAGTGCTTTTCGCATAGCTAATAACTGGGTTGAAACTTTTCCTTTCATCCGCAACTAATTAATAACTAGGTTCAAACATGTACTCCAGGAAAGCTCCTTAGCCGGGTGGAAATTAGGGCCAAGAACTTGCAAAGAACAAACTTATGAAACTCCAATTACCAACTGAAAACCTTTCAAAGTTTGAATTACGTTTAGAAATTTGAAGAAAAGCATTATCCATTCCTTTCCAATTTGAAGCTATAGTTTGTGGGAAACAAGGCAACAGTTTTGTGTGAGATACTTTGAAAACTTTAAACAGATACTTAGATACTTATTACTCTTAGATACACACTTCCTGCGCTATCATGTTACCTGAATCGATCGCTAATTGCAGGGTATTTTGGTGCTTTGAAGGGGAATAAAGGAGAGAATGGAGCTCTAACTAGAGAACTTCTGGAAATAACTTGTATTTTAGTTTTGAATGTACGTATACCTAGGTCTAATAGAACATATCTATACTTACATTTTGTAGAAGAATGGTATAGTTCTGTCTAATGCTTGACTGATTCTTGATAATTCTTCTCTAACTTCAATGGCCTTCAGTTCTCATTTTCAGCTCCTCATGAAACCCTTTTTTGTGTCAAATATCTTCCAGAAACAGCACCAATTCTTACCATTGTAGCTGTCCATTGTTGTTGCTGGTCAGGGTGTTGCCTCTGCCACGTGCCCCGTGCTCCTTGCTGCTGCTTCTGCTGCTGTTGTTCGCGTGACGGATATTGCCTTGTCACTTGCATGTACGAGAAATGTTAAAACGTGGAGCCGCTCGGCTCTGCCCGGCCTGGACTGGACTGGCTTGGGTTGGGTTTCAATGGCTTTTGCCTCGTTTTTGTTGTTGCCTTTTTTTCCTGGCTCTCATTACTCCCCTCGCCAGCCCACTCCACCCCGGAAATGGGGGCAACCCCTTTCGAGCAGGCGACCACAGCGACCGCAACGCAGCGGCAATCAACGCACAGAGCACAGAGCTATCCGCTATCCACAGAGTTGCCCAACAAAAACCAGGGGCAGCAGCAGCAGCAGCGGCGTACAACTCTCCTGTTTCAACGTTCGAAAGTTGTGCTAAAAATTAATTAATTTCGCAATTTTCCTAGATCGAAAAGTGGCAAGCGACAAGCGACACAGACACAGCTCCAACACCCCTGCCCTGCCCCACTGCCGATTGTCCCTCGATTGTCCATTGTCGATTGTCAATTGCAGGCTCCTCCGATTATTTTCTAACGTTCGTTGGGGTGGGGATGGGGGAAGTGCTGCCGAAAATTATGATGATTACCATCATCAGACAGCCAGCCAGCCGCCTGGCCAAACCCCACACTAAGCCACGGAGGGGGGGGCGTGGCTAAATGTAAGGCGATTTGGCCATGATGGCTATTATAAATACCAATTTAATGAGCGCAACATATGCAACGGCGGTCCGACCGACACAAGGGGCTGGCGGGCTGGCGGGGGGGAGTTGCAGCTGAACGTTTAATGCGATTACATGGCAGCGGCGCATTTGTCATCCGCGGATACGGCGGGGGGCTCTCTGCTTCTCTCTTTTTGCCTGTGTGTACTCCAGCAGGGGTTTACACTGACAGAAATGAGAGAAAGAAGTATCCTCTCGCTTATGGGCAAAGCCATTTCACAGCCATCTCGAGTGGCAGAGTGATATTGGAAGTATGGGACGGTATCTTCCAGGTTCTCTCAGTGCATATAGAATCTGTATGCCACAGTGGATCTGTATATGTATGTGTACGTGTACGTGTCAGCTTCAACAAATCAAGTCAAATTACTGCAATGCTAAACAAGTAGCGACAGAAGAGGCAGCAGCAGCAGCACTAGTAGCAGCAGCAGCAGAAGAATCTGTGGCAAAAACAGCAAAGCGAAACAAAGCGAAACGAAACGAAAAGCGAACGACCACCGCGTACCACCACCCCAGCCATAAAAGTCCGCATCCGTAAGATAGATTTTTACTAGTGCTGCTGTAGCTGCCCCCCTGCTCTGCTCTGCCCTGCTGCTGCTGCTGCTCTGTTGCTGCCACGCCAATTGCATGGCCATCGTGCATAACTTCAACTTGAAAACTTGATTGTCTCGCTCTGGCTCACTGGTGGCATGCGGGCCACTGCAGTACCAGTAGCAGCAGCAGAAGTAGCAACAAAATGTTGCAGCTCCAACAACAGTCGTTGCTCATTAAGTGCCACTCTACGACAGTTGTCGCTAATGCCAGTGTCCTCCACTGTCCTCCACTGCACTGCACTGCCCTGCTCTGGGGGTCGTCGTCATGGACCATGCCCAGGGGTTACACTCACACACAGACGCACACACACACACACACACACACATGAGAGTCCAACGTAAATTTGCAAATATTTGCTCGAATCAGAGGCAGAGAAGATGGAGCTGGCTGGAGCAGGCACCACCAATTGGTGGCATGTATGCCATGCTCTGCAGTCGGACTTCTAGCGGACATTCCTGGAATAAGTAGCAGCGGACTTCAACCTTAAATGAGTGTTAGCTGAATGGATGGATAGCAGCACCAACAGCGGCAGCAGACTCTGCAAATATGCTCAACACTAAAGCCAGACTAGAGCCCGACCAGAGCCAGACCAGACAGAGAGCAACCCTTTCAATGGAGTGGTTCGCTGTTCGTTGCTGGGGGATTAAAGAAGTTCAGTTCTCTCCACTTGACGAGAAACTTCTAATCCCAATCCTAAAGCTGCTTCAGTTCTCTCGGGGATCATTGGGAGCTGTAGCTGTCCAAAGCAATTATCCTCTGGCCTCTGGCATAGGTTGAGCGAAAACTTCACCTGCGGCTATCTGGGAATCTCATTCTCCATTCTCCATTTTCCATTTTCCATTATTAGAAATAGTACAAAACCACCGCATATGGCATGGCATGGTATGGTAACCTCTGGTAAGCTCTCTCCATACAATTGTCATATTACGTATACCTTTTTGCTCTATTCTCCTGCCATTTGCCATTGTCCGAGCAGGGCACTCCCTACTTTTCGCTAGGTTTCCCTTTGGATAACCATGTCCAAGCAGACGCCACGGACTGTGGCAGGTACCTGCAGCACTTGCAACGTGACTGCGAGGTGTGCTTGAGCTGTACTCGAGATTGGCTATGCCTAGGTACTGGCATCTTTTTACGGATTGGAGATCTGTTGGTTAAGACTATGAGACATATGGGAAATTATTGAAAAATTCCACTTCTGTTTGACGTGTCACCAATTAGAGGGTCTTGTGGGGTCACCATTTCAATTGGGATCATCTCTTGCAGTCTCTTTCAGATAGAAATCCCATACGAAGTTGAGTAATTGTCCCAACAGCGGCGAGGGGTCGCCACCAACCCAACGAATGTGGTGGGGTCACCCTCTTAGACGACGGGGTCACCGCTCAAATGGGGTCACAAATGAAGGAATTTCAGGCATTGTATGCCGCTTGCCGCTAGCCGCATGCCGCCTTGCCTCAGCCATGTGTCAGATGTAAGGTGTTTGCCCACTTGACTTCCGCGGAAAGAGCATTCCAGCATTCGGAACCATCTCTAAGAAGTCACCCCCTAAAAGATGTTCAAGTGGTTTTTTTCTTATCCAGCAACCCTCGGGCAGCCACAGGACTCGGGCAGCAACAGCAGCAGCGGGAGGGAGAGAGCGAGAAGCAGGGCGGTTAATGACCATTCGTACCATTGTCTTACCTGACCCACTTGTTCCGTTCCTCTGGCCTCCATGCCTTTGCTCCTGGCCCTGCCTCATGGCTCTTGCCCCTGCTCCTGGCCCTGCCGCATGCCTTTTGAGCGGTGTGAGTCAGAGCAGTATGAATGCCTGCCTGGATGGATATTTGTAGCCATATAATTTGTATTTAAAATGCAACAAGCCATCATTTTAAAGTTGCCGCCGCCTCTGCCTCCGCCGTCGCTGTGCGTGCAGTTTGTCAAAAAGGAACCCCAGAACCGAGAACTCCATGGATTCCACTCCAGAATGAAATGAATTACTACTGCCGTGGCGTCGCGACGATTGAGGTGGAGGTGGAGGTGGGAGTGGGGGAAAGGAAGCCTGCGGTGCTGCGGCTCAAGAAATGAAATTATTAAGTATTTGCCAGCCAGTTGGAGGAGAGGAACAAAGGCCAAAGCTTTTAAATATTTAATAAGTGTACAGAATGTAAATGGACATGTAATTGAGGGAAACACTGAATCCGAGATACTCTAGGATTACTCTGTAATCCGAGGGGACTTGCTGCATGACGCGCCACAAGTATAAACGAAGCGCTATTACTATAACTATAACTATATATAGTTTTTGGAACTCTTACCAATACTAAAGGGTATCCAGCTGTTTAAAGCAAGTAGGCGACGGAGCAGCGGTTCCTGTTGTTGCCTGTTGTTGAGTCATGTCAATTGACTGACGGAGCTGGAGCTGGCGGTGTCCCCGCTGTGTGGCAGAATGGAAGTGGAATCAATACCCAGGGAATGGAATGGACGTGGCATGGATGGATGGGATGGGACTGCCCTACCGCCTGCAGTGCCACGAAAGTACTTGTAAGGATACACACTCATACTCACACCCATACACACCCATACATCCACCCATACACTCACTCTGACGCACTAACGTTGGGTTGACAATAAATGAGTAAAAATGACTCTCAACAAAACGAAAATGAAACGACAAACGAGACAGTGCGTCAGACGCAACGACGACGGCGACAGCAGAAATCTGTCATCAACACGCGACGAACGAGACAGAGAGAGAGAGAGAAAAGAAAAAACGAACGAATACACTCGCACTCACACTCATTCAGCCATTCGCATTCAGTCCTCCACTCGCCCGCACAGAGGGCCATGAAATTTGATACGATGCGAGTGCGTCAGATGGTGGACTGGGATTGGGACTGGAGTGGAGTGGAGATGTCTATAAGGTGGGAGGCAGGAGGACTGTCCCACCAAAGCAATTTCCATTTAATATTTCTGTTGATGTTGTTTTTCTTGAAGTATTTTTAACAAAATTCTAATTTAAGTTGTAAATATTCTACATTAAATATGAGATAAATATACAGAAAGTTCACTGAAAGAACGGCCTGCCTGCGTGACGGTATTCCAGAATGGAAACCCCCACAAATTTCTACATTTCGGACAGATACGGGACCAAGGACCAGGCTGTCCATCAAGTAAACTCTCACGATGATATCGATCCACAGCAATTGGGGAGTTTGATGACGGGTTTTCACATTTAGATTCAACTTATGACGGGCGCTATTTTAATAGAGTGCTTTATTATTTGTTTTGGGAGTCCTTAAAGGAATCCTCCGCCCCTTAGGCCAAGAATGGAATTAATAATAATAACTTGAATGTCGTGATTTATGGCCCAAGCTCGTCTTTTATTAGCCAAACACACACACACAAACACAAAACACATGTTTGACGACAGTACAGTCATTTGAGGTTATGTTTAATTTATGTTATTTGATACTAAAATATGAACCATTGATGGGGTTTTATCGTTATGACTAGATGAGTTTTAATGTTTATTAAAGAGATTTGGGACAACCACAGGAAGTGCCTGTGGTTCCTTAGGCCTTTTATGTGATATTTTGAGGTTATGTCATCAAATTTGAGGTTATGTTTGTGTAACCGATGGAATATTAAGGGAATACATATAATAAAATATTAGGAAACTTCTTTGTTCATTGATTCTGAGAATACATGCGATAAATTTGTGATGGAACTTGGTTTTTATTACCATACGATATGCGACATTCAATATAATTTGAGGTAATAATCGTCAGATACAGATATATTATAATAGTATGTGACTTTGGGCTAACTTTAGATCTTAAAACACTCTGCTGGCAAATCGGTAGAACCGTAGAACTCTCTTTTCCTGCCTTCTTTCTTGATGGCTCGTCCAACCTTTTGACTTTAGTGGCGACTCTCGTGGCTGCGGGGAGATTTACAGCCTGGTTGCCGTACCCGTACCTGTCCTAATCCCGGTGATGCAGCATGCGGCATGGAAGAGCAGCGTGCAACATATTTCACAACTCTCTCGTGTGGCAAGAACAATGCGAAGGCTTTCAGTTGACGTCGGAAAAACTCGTACCTGACCCGAAAATGCGGAAAACAAAAGCAGAAAACTGCATGCAGCACCTGGGATTGGAGTTGGGACTGGGACGGGGACTGGGAGTGGACATAGCACACGCCCTGTAAATGTATCTGTAGCTGTGTAGCCGTGTATCTGTATCTTTCGCCCTTTTAGTTTTTATGATTTTGTGAAATATTTTACAACTTTACATGGAAAATGTATAGAGAATACATTCATGTGTAGTAGTAGTATCTGTGTGTGAGGTTTTTTAATGTCATTTATTTTGTTAACCTCGAAAACAAGTTGAAACCTGAGCCACAAAATAAAAACAGACAGAGACGGTGACAGAACCAGCCACAAAATTAAATAATGCCAAGCTTTGTATTTGTCTATTTCGATGCTCAAAATGGTGATGATGATGATGATGGAGAGGTGCTGATGATGATGATGATATGATGTAGAGGAGCACCTCCCCCCACACACACACCAGAGATAAAGATAAAGATTACGTACACTTGAGGGGGGGCACTTGTGGCGCCATTGTAATAATAAACCCACCGAAACACCACAAAAGATACAGATACAGAAATCCAAGACCAAATCAAATAGAGCATAATCTATGCATAAACCAGAGGGTAAACCCGAGTGGGTGGGATCTTAAGGGGCCCTACATTTGGATCGTTTGTTGGGGCACCAACCCACAAGACAGAAGGCAAGGCCGAACACTGGAATACCCTTGGAAGATTGACGATTGCCATGGTGGATAGATCACTTTTTTACAACAATTCCACAAAAGACCACGAAGATATATGTATATACATATGTACATATACTCTTTTATATGTATATATTTACCTTCCTTACACCATCTCTCAGAGTATTAAAAGATAATCAAATAAACTATAATTTAATAGCTAAGCCAGAGATACAAATGGGGGGATGTATGGCAGGGGAGGGGGGAGTCTGAAGAGTGGGACCTACAAGTGTGGATCACTTGTTTTGGGGGTATCCGAAAACGAATCTGTATCTGAATCCGAAAATGAAAATGAATGTGAATTCGAGGCACAAATTGAATTTGATTGTTCAAGTGTTCAAGTCTCTGTGGGCCTCTCTGGGTCTCCCTGCATCTCTCTTCATCGCTGTATCAAATGTAAATCAGAGGAGGGTCTTGGTCTCCGTATTATTCAAATTCCACTCAGAAACAGCTGCCACACTTCATTACCATAAGGTTTGCCTTGGACCATACTCGTCATGTGTGTGTGTGTGTGTGTGTGTGTGTGTGTGTGTGTGCTTGCAATTGGATGTGTTATTATGCCTTTTGTTGCTTATCAAAATGAAAATTCAAATTCAACTATAACAGCACATTGTTTGCCACGCCCCCGCTTTCCCCACACAGTGCACAGTGGGTAACCCCCTTCATCAGCATCCACATCTACAGCAGCAGCAGCAGCAGCAGCAGCAGCAGCGGCAGCGGCAGCAGCAGACCTAAACAAAACCCAAACAACACTTGGAGAGCTGCAAAAGTGACACTTCTAAGAGATTAAAGTGACATGTAGTGGCCTGTCCCGCACCTCCAGCTCCATCTCCATCCAGAGCAGAGCACCCCTCAACAGAGCACTCTCTGAATGCCATGCCTGACAGACGGACGGACTGCCTGTCGACACCTTCCTCCATTTCGGGGGGGGGAGGAGAAGAGTGTGGAAAGTCGAGGCGGAATGGTAGCGGGAATTAAGAGCACCGAGTATTTGTTGGGGCTCTATGCATAGATTAATAAATTATAAGCCGCCTGTCTGTCTCTCTCCCTCTCTCTCTCTCTGAATGAAAGTCGCTCTGATTACACTCACAGAAAAGCATATGTGTAATAAGCAAGGCAAGGCATGGCATGTCCATCTGAAGAGCAGAAGTGAAAGCAATAACAAGCAATCAAAGACCAGGAGGAGCTTACGCTCTTGAGCTAAGAGAAAGCTTGAGAGAGGGAGTGTCAAGGGTCTGCTTGGGCTTAATTGCTCTCTTTTCAATTGAGAGATCATCATCATAGGTTAGGTGGAAAGCTCAAAGTTTAAGAGAACTTTTCTGCAATATAAAAGTGTAAACCCACTTATGATCTCTCTTAATCGGATAACAGGACAAACAGAATGATGCTTGCAATTGTACCAAAGCTCACTCTTGCTCTCTTTCTATATACGAATGATAGATAGATAGAAATATATTTTCAAGAACACATTCTTTCTTCCTCTTTGTCCAGGCTTAGATCTCTCCCACTTGGAGTTTCTCTCAGTGTCCATTCCGTTGTGCTGTTGTTGTTTGGTACTTTCTTTTCATTTCAACTCCTGCGGGACAACGACAGTCGTTGCTCGGGTGTCCCCCGTGCATATGTACATTCATCTTTTCCTCCTACTCCTCTCTTTCCTGCTCTCTTCCTTTCTTCCTCCCCTTCAATGCCATGTGAATGTGGAGCAATTAATGTTTGTGTTTTGTCATTTCATGCCCAGGCAGTGCTCCGGCTCCGGCTCCTCTGCTCTGCCTGTTCTGCTGTGTTCTGGCTGATGTTCTTACATTTTATGCGCATAATTAAGCCGGTGTATCCGTAAAAGTATGCGACACTTCCGGCTCGGACAACCAACAGCCAACAGCCAGCTTCCAGCATCAAAGTGCTCTCCCCTTTTTATTTATTTTATGTATTATTCCGTAATACAATTCATTGAGAATTGACCACGCTTCTCAGGGGCTTACCTTTTACTTACTTCGCGGGGGGAATGAGAGAGAAGGAGAGTAGAAGAGTAGAAAGAAGCTCAGGAAATGCCGGAGCACGAATGCCTTGCCATGCAACAGTCGTTGAGAAGGAAACACGAAAGATTCTTTCTTGATTTATAATAAATATAAAATTTCAACAATTTCGAACAGAGAGAAACCATCGTTAACAGCCTCATCATCGTCTTCTATGGGGGATCTTTAAACAATTATCTATTTTGACAGATATTTCCTGTTCTATTCAGTTCGGTAAATGATATCTTGGACTCCCCTTTTAGGGGAGGGGGGATGGGCGATAATCATCTTTTAAGATCTCTGTAATTATAAATTCGTATACCATTTCTGTTTTATATCATTCCGACCCCCACGCAATCCATAATTGTGGGATACTTGAGCACTAATTGAGGGGTTCTCTGAGGAGAGGGTGTCTGTCTTCCATACCGAATATCTATAAATAAGAGCTGATTGGAACCTGTTTTGTTTCTCGAATTCCGGGGGGAGTATGGCACTACATATAGAGAGTGCCATTCCCATCTCAATTCCCATCTGATATTGATTGTTTGCACTTTGTTTTTGTTTTTGTCCGTCTTTCTGCTTTGTCAACAGTTTTCTTTCTCTTGTTTTCGTATTTATTGTGATTTTTCCACTGCCGCTGCTGTCTTTTGCTGCGTTCATTGATTAAGGCTCAACATTTACGCCAAGTTGGCATGTTTGACTTGTCTCCAGGCCTAATCCTCCCCCCCATTCCCCCCATCTGCACCGCAACGAACTTTGATAACTGTATATGGCTTATCTGTCAGAGAGAGGAAAAAAAAAGTGGAGTGAAGACGAGGAAACACACCATTTTGACACATGTCATAGGCAATGGACAAACAACACAGTGACAGAGAGAGCCAGAGAGAGAGGTGGGGAGAGACAGATGGACAAAAGTCCGGTTACGTTTGCCCCCCAAGAGATTTGCACTCTGTACTCTCTTCTATCCTCTCCCTCTCTCTCTCTCTCTCTCTCTCTCTCTCTGTATTCATGTAATCCACAGAAAAAACAAATCACTTGAGGGTCCCCCCTCCCACACTCCCTCTCTGGTGGCGCGCAACTTGGATTTATTTGAATTAAGAGCATACTTAAGCGTAATTTATTGGAAAATCCACAAGAGCCTGCCCCTCTGTCCCGCCAGGCGCTAGTCCGAGTGAGAGACATTGAGATGGAGTACCATAAATCTATGGCCAGTCTTAAACCGCGGTATGAGGTCGCGTCATTAAGAAGCAGGATGACATTCCCGTCTTTGGATGGAGCACACTCTTCTGCTAGTGCCACTCTTTTGTTTGTCCAAACGTCTCACTCTTTGACTCTTTTCCTTTTCGCGTGTTATCTCTTAATGTCAGAAGAGAAGACCAAATGGCAGAGAGTGGTGTGGCGGCAGGAGGTGGATGGTGGATGGTGCCCATGTGTCTCTGTTTGTGTGGGCGTCTGGCCGTTGTTGTTGTTGGTTTAAGGATTGCATTAGGTCTGGTTTCATCTGTGTTTGCTCTGGCAAACGAGATCAGAATGATATTTCATTACCAACAAAACCCATGGCCATAAACTAATCGCACAGACTAGACACAGAGTCTATGCTTGAATTCACTTACGAATATACAGTTGACACAAGGACCTTTAGCAGGATTAGGGCACTCTCCAGTGGCAACCTTTGGCCTCTCACAGATAAAGTCCATCAAAAATGTGGTCTACAAAAGACAAAATGGAATTCCCAGTGCACTTTTCGATTATTTTTCACTTTTATTTAAAAGTTTCATTTATGATTCTCCTTTTCCCATCAATGGGTATAGCCCCTGGATGGCCTAGCATTTAATCCACATTGGATGACTAGTTTTAGTCTATCTTTTAGCAGTCAGTTCTTTGGCGTTTGATTTTGTGCTGAGGCCAGAGACCCGAGACCCGACCTCATCTTCAGCTGCTTCTTTGTCTAGTGCTTTGAGGCAGGCTCAGGCTCAGGGAAGAATGAGAACGAGTTATTGGCATGCATTGAATTTGCCATGGAATTTGTTTCTGGTTTGAAGGGGGGGATTATGGGGTTCCGTTGTGGGCTTCTCCGGTTCGGGCTCGGAGGGAGAGGGACCAGAGAGGCGGCCAAAGGAGTAGTCAAGCAAAAGAGTAGACAATCAGTGGCATGTATAGAATTTCACTGATTTATGTTTCATAAAAGAGAGAGAGAGAGAGCCAGGACCAGGGCCAGGCTCCAGAGTCTTGAGATTCCCTCAAGGCAAGAGTCTACCCGTCCCGTCCCGTACCCCGTACCCCTCTCCTATCCTATCCAGGGTGACAATGCAGTGATTACATCTTTTGAGCACCTCCCACCCGCACACACACACACACACACACACACACACGCACACACATTTCCGTGATGTGAAAGGCATGCCTTTGCTTTGCCTTTGCTGTTCGACCAAATATTTTCTTCCTCTTGAAAGAGCTTTCACTGGGTAGCAAGAGAAAGAGAACGGTAGAGCACGGTACAGTGGGTTGGGTGGGGGTGGAGTGGGGGTGGCTGATAAATTTTTGATTAAAGGCCCTTCTCGTGCATGCTTTTGATAGGTTCCATGGATATGGATATGCATTACATACATATATGTACATATATGTATTTACATATGTATGCGTTCGTTCGTGTCTATACATATTTTTATCGTTTATATTCTCTGCGACGACTCTGGGAGCTTGTTCAAATTACATTTCGACATTCAATTGAGTTTTCTCTTGATTGACGATTAAGACCGAAAGAGTGAGAGAGACAGCAGGGGCCAGTGATTGCTCCAGTTATCCAATAAACGAAAATTCCATAGTCAGAAATTAGATTGCGATTCGGGCCACAGCATCAATCGCGTCTGTCAGTTATCCAAATGTTAATTTAAACAATTAATTTGGGAATAAAGCCAGAAACCAGAAAGAGACAGAGCACAGCAAAGAGAGAGAGAGGGAGCATGTATTTAACATTTCAATTTGCAAATTAAGAACACAGCATGACAGACCAGAAAGAGAGGGAAGAGAGAGCGACGAGAGAGATGGACCACCACAGGAGACAAATATAGATCGAATTTTTACAGCAAATGAAGAGTGGCACTTGAGAGAGGTTCAAAAGGGGAGAGGGGGAAGCGGAGAAAGAGATGCACTCGCAAGGAAGACCGCATCTGTGCCCGCGTCCGGGAGAAGAATCATTAGAATCACTAGATTTAATTGGGCCAAAGTGCTCTTAAATATGATTTGTTTTATGGTTTGTGTGGACTCTGCACACAGGCAGGGAAGGGGGCAAGAGTGGCAGTGGGAGGAAGCGGAAGACAATCTCAAGTGGATGGTAGTTCAGAGTAATTAGGAGACGCGTACTCATGGGAATTTAGATTACAGATTGCCTCCCATTCTGCAAGGAAGAACTACACATAAGATCCACTATAAACTATCCGATTGAAACCACGTTTAGTGGACTTGTAAACAGTAACCATATGCACAATCATGAGAAATTTCAGAAATTTTGGTAGCTCTTTTATTTCCCAAGATCTTTGAGTACAGGCCGCCACTCCACAACTCCGCAATTAGCGATTGTAAGGAATACGAGAAGAAGCCTGAAAAAACACATGTTATCTAAACATCAGATATGTCATTTTGGGTTCCCTTTGCCACCTGATTGCCACCGACCGACAGGCCCGCTCCCCTCCGACAGGTGTGTGTCTGTGTGTGTGTCTGTTCCAAGGGTTGCACAGGGGTCACAGCACAGGGGGCAGTGCCTGCCCCTCCACTAATTTGATGTTTGGGCAATATATCATTGGATCTTTGGAGTGTGACAGTTGAGAAAATAAATTTCCGTCCACTTGATTTCTTTATATATAGAATTTAAGTGAAATAAATACATATATACCTATGTATGTATATACTCGGTGGCAATTTCCTGTCTGTGCGATGCGATGGCTTGCCGAATTTATAGATAATTTTTCATGATTTTCTACCGACACATTTTCTCATTTTCCCACTCAATTCCATTGCAGATGCGCCCAGCAGCAGGTCTCCTCCGCTGCCGCTGTCGGAGACGATGATGCCACTGATGCCGCTGATGATGATGAAGTTGCTGCCGGGGCAACAGTCCAACTGCTGACAGCCGAGTGCATCTGCAAAGATACAGATACAAGATACGACGAGAAGCAGGAGAAGGAGGAGGAGATACACAAAAGCGAAAGTGCATTTCCTGCTGCTACCTAAACGATCCCAGAATCTACCTACATTTTCGAGTGGAAAGAGAGTAGCCCTGCCTGCACTCGTCACTCGTTAACCGTCACTCGCTGCTCGTCACTCTGTTTCGACTCGCCGCAGTAGCAGCAGCAGTCGCCCATCATCGTCTGCTTTCATTTCGGTCAAGAAGCGCGTTCGCGACGGCTGCACGTAAAACGCACCAAAAAACAAGAAAAGAAATAAGCAAGCCAGAAGTGAGCGCCGGGGAGTGCGTGCGCGCGAGTGGATATTCCGCCTCCGCCCCCAAGATACAGTGAAAACAAAAGTACAGTGAAGTGCGAGTGAGTGTGCCTTGAGCCGGGGATTCCCCCTCCATCAATCCTTTCGTTACATTTCCGGGCAAATATTTACCCAATCCGAGAATCCGTGAATCCCAACCCGTGATTGGTGTTGACAAAGTGGCGTCCGCCCACGAGTCCGACTCCGGCGCTTTCAATTAGGAACAAAAGCCGCCTGCACGCTGCTGCTTAAATGTGCCACAATGGCACCGCCGTCCAGGACGACGACGAGGCTGCCATTATCAGCACCACCACCAGCCCCAACACCACCCGCACCCAACCGGCGCCTGCCACTGGCATTGCTGCTGCTGCTGGTCCTGCACCATGATGCCATCCTTCGGCCAGTCGGAGCAGAGCCGTATGCCATGGGCGGCTTTGGCAGTGCCAGCGTCGCCAGCGGTGGCCTCGGCTCCGTGGGCATCCACATACCCGGCGGAGGTGTGGGCGTCATTACGGAGGCCCGCTGTCCGCGGGTCTGCTCCTGCAGCGGCCTAACCGTCGACTGTTCGCACCGCGGCCTCACCCAGATCCCCAGGAAGATCTCAGCAGATGTGGAACGGCTGTAAGTACAAACTAATCGAAGGATATACCGATATCTGCTAAGTATTTACGGGATACATAATCAAGGAAACACTAAAGCCCAGAAAGTATAGAATATATTGAAAGAAAATACTTATGTTCTACCGAATATACACAATAGATTTCTGTGCCCCCAGACCTAAGCAAATATTTGTGCAAATTTCACTCTGATTCATTTTCCAAATATTCTTTCCACAATGAACAAATTCACCTTTCAAATGCACATTTCCCATCCACACAATCATTGGGAATGCCCAGAGAACAATCAGAGCCCCCCCTACCCCGCTCTACCCCCTCGGAGTAAGGAAAACAAAGATTTCCGCTCAAAGCAGACAGACACAATCCCCCCAATCAATATCAATATCAGGGGCAATACCAATACCTTTCGAAGCTGTTCAGAGACTTCCTTTTAGGGAAGGACAGCAGGACAAATACTGAACGCTGAAGGCCCTGCACGGGCCAATTGTTTAAATATTATATATGTATGTATATGCCACTCGTATTAAAATAATAAAGCCCCGGCGGCACACGCCCGATGATGTTTCGGTCCATTCTGTTCCGTTCCGGCCGGGATTGGTCTGGGTTCTGGGTTCCGTTTTGTATTTATTTAAAAATCTACATAGTGAAACAACAACAAAAGAGGATGGTAGAGAGGTCAGGGGACAAGCAAAGCCATGACCATGACATCGTGTCGATAACGAGAAAACAAACGAACGGAAAAGGTCTCTCGGATACCCCCTGCCCTCTGTCCAGTGCCAAACTCCCACCAAGCGCCGCCCGCACACTCTTTGAAATCAGAGTTATATTCGTCTGTCGCTGTCTGTCTGTCGCTTCTCTAGAGACACTGTCTGTTCTCGCTCTCTTTCTCTGTCTCTCTATCTCTGTCACTGTGTTGCTCTTACATTAAATCGCCATTAAGTTTATTAATTGTCGCCCAAGGAGTCCCCATAAGCACAGCACATCAGGGGCACCGCACCGCGCCACTGCGGCCAAACCATAATTGTTGCATGCCGCGTCGACTCAAATGCATTAAGCCAATCGTTCGGGCCAGTCCGAACATACATCTCTGCGCCTCTGTCTCCGTCCCCTCGTCTCTCGGCCACTCTGTCGCCACATAAATTAACGCGCCGGCAATTAGCAAGTGTATGCAGAATGCCTTTCAACCTCTGCTGCGGCTGCTGCTGGCCCAAAAGCTGGCCCATGCTGCTGTCGTGGCTGCAGTTTTTCTACATAAATTAATAACAGATATCAGCAAATAGCCAGAGTCAGAGACAGAGTCAGAGACAGAGTCAGAGTCGGAGCATTATAGCCCAGTTCAGTTATAAGCAGTCAAACAGGCAGTCAAACAGGCAGCCATCGCTGGATCCAATCGCTGGCTCGAGCGCCGCTCAGGGACACATTTGGTATTTATTATTTGTTATGTGTAGCCTTTTATTTTTAATGCAGAAACAGAAAACATATCAACATGCACGAAATATTTGCATTTTAAAATAGCAATACACTGAAATCCCAAACACGGTGGGCAGGGGAATGGGAAATGGGGCATGCACCAGCAGCAGCAGCAGGCAACAGCAGCAGCACACAGGGTGCTTCAGGCTTCAGTGCTTTGCGAGAGAGAAAGATGTCACATTTTTGAGTGGCATTCCTGGGGAGATTGGAAGAGAGAGCGGTAGAGCAGAAGATGGGCGGGTAGGGGGCGGAGAGATTTGTGTGTCAGAGTGCAAGGAATGTGTCAAGAGAGCAGCTTAAAGAAAAGCTACAAAGAAGGCGACACGACGGACAGACAGGAGGAGGAGGAGCCAAAGAAGGTGTGGAAATGATGGAGTGTTTAAAGCGGAGAGAATTATGACTTCAACAGATTATAAATAGTGTTTGATGGACAGGCAGGACAGAGGACACCTACAAGCATAATTGAAAGCTCTCAAAGGGAAATTCATAAAGTGAATGAAATTCGATAGGGAATTAATATTTCAGGGAAAAACTGTTTCAGTCCAAAGTTAATTGTCAAAGAGGAAGTTTTAAAGTATCTACATAATTTTCCATAATTGAATTTGGATTATTCAGTGCCTGCCGGCTTGAGGCACCCTAATCCCACACAGAACCAGAACACACACACACACACACATCAAATATTGAAAAGCTATTGGCCTGTCGATACACAACTGAAAGACGAAGGAGAGCAGAGAAGAGAAGAGGAGTGGAGAGAGGAAGAAAAAACAATGGCAAATGCAAACTGGGACTCTGGCAAACACTGCACCCCTCGCACCACTTCGCGCGCCCACCCACTGGACAAGTCATTGCCATTTAATTACACAGAAAACGGAACTAGACTGAACGCCAAACAGGGGGGAGTGGGGGAGAGGGGAGTGCAGATCTAAGCCCTGCCTGTCCCTAGTCCTATTCCCGTCCCTGTCACCCACACAGTTTACTCGATTGACACGACACGACAGCATTTTTGCATATCTAATGTTTCGGTGAGGGAGAGGAGAGTGGGGGAGAGGTCGTTCAGGGTCTCGTCTCTCCCTTTCACACCTGAGAACGACTAATTTATAGCAGCAGCTGCTTCCCAGTGCTTTGGCGTTGTATATACCCTAATTGCAGGAGGGTTTTGCGATTCAGAGCAGATGTCTGTTTCGACTCAGAGAAGGACTTAAACCTTAAACCTGAGGATAAACCAATCAATCATTAAGTAAATATTTATATATTACGCATATCCTCTGCCCATACGCTCCTTCGTCTGAAAGGGTATCCAAACGGTATCCTTCTTTCTGGTTTGGTTCTGTCTTCGAGCGGCTGCTGCTGCTTCTGCTGCTCCTCTTGCTCTGGGCACACATCAAAGAGAGCCACAAAAGAGCAAAAACCAAAATGGCACCTAATTGGGAAGGAAGGGAAGGTCTGGAAGGTCTGGCAGGCCTGGGCCTGGGCAAGAGGCAGCATGCAGGCAGCACTTAGTCGTCCAGGCGTCAGGCAGCACAAAAACCAACAAAAGCTAAAGCAAAAGCGAAACAGAAACAGAAAACACACACACAAAAAGCTTTCGTATCGAAGAGAAACCCCACATAGGATTTAATGAAGTTAAATGTCTAAATGTTTAATTATAAGCCAGAGAAAAACGGCAAAAATTATGCGCAGACTAACCAAAAATGATTTAAACAAATTACACGGAAAAAAAACCACCACCACAGCCACAGCCAGCAGCACAGCATCGCAGCAGCAGAGCCAGAAGCATTTGAAAAATGTTTAGCAATTAGGCAGGCAGCAGCCAGATAAAGATAAAGAGAGAGGCAAAGCAAAGCTTTTGTTTTTTTTTCTTTCTTGTGCTTTTACAACAAAAGCAAAAGCGATCGAAAATCGCACCGCACCGCATTGTTGTTGTTGTTGTTGGTCTTGGTGTATGGTGTAATCTGTTGGATCTAAGCAAGAGGAGAGGAGATGATGCCCACAGATGTGGAGAGATATTAAGCTCATTAAAATGTGTGTGTGTGTGAGAGAGAGAAGAGTATACGGGCTTTGCTTTACCTCTTCTTCGGAGACTACGTTTACACTGGAGAAAAACAAAAAAACATATACTAGACTGGGAATCTTTTCGGTATCCTTAAACAGGAAGGGCTAAGGCATACTATACTTCTGTATACATATAATATTTCTCCTGCCAGGATGTAGTGGCTCCTAATAAACGCAGTTTCAAATGCAGTTCCTAAGCCCAAAAGGCTGTATACAAGTTGTGTCCTTTTTGACTTAAGATCTGCCATATTTCCCGAGAAGCAATATAATTTTCTCAGTGTATACATATTTCCGTCTGCTGTTCGCTGCGGACTGGGCGACTGGGCTGGCAACTTGATGCGGGATTCATTAAGGCTTAAGCCTGAGCAACGAACAAAAAAATTTATATATTTTACGTTTCGGGTCGCTGAAGGTCTTCCTACCTGTTGGAGTTGGTCGGTCTCTCTCTGTCGCTCTCTCTCTCTCTCTTGTGGGTCTCGAACCTTGCTCAAAATAAGCAGCTGAGAGGCGACCGTCGCGTCGGAGACCGGACCTGCTGTAGTTGTTGTAATCGTTGCTGTCTGATGAGGGTGGGGGAGGGGAGGGAAGGGGAGGAAGCGTCTGCGCATGTGCACACGGTTCGGTTCGGTTCGGTTTGGGCTTCGGTTAAGATCGTTCAGAGATGCGCACTAGCCGGGGGAGGGGATTGCTCTTTTGTATCTCTTTTAGCTGCATTTCATTGTTATGACATCTACAGGTAACAAATTTTACCTCTGTTTCTCTTTCTGTCTCTGCGTCTGTCTGTCTGTCCGTCTGCCTCTCTGCAGCAACTAAAAACGAGTTCCGAGTTCTTCCTTCGGTGGGATCAGATCTGGGGATCGGGGTTCCATGTTCAATGATTAAATATCATATTTTCCTTATCAGCAACAGCAGGCAGCACGAAATCTTTCACTCTTTCACTCTCTGGGCAGCTGGAGGCAGCCACTGCACTCCACTCCCCTCCCCCCCATTGCACTCCACTCCCTGCCTGCTTGCCATATCTCAGATTCTTGTTTTCCTCTTGTCTTACAAGCAATTAAAAAAAATTATCGCTCTGCCTTGAATGTGAATGAGTGTGTGTGTGGTGCTCCTTGGGTTACCATCCCTGCCACATGAAACTTGCAACATAATTAATGCCATGCCTTTAATCGTAATTTCTTTATCTATATTTGCAGCGATTTGCAGGGCAACAACTTGACCGTGATCTACGAGACGGATTTCCAGCGGCTGACCAAGCTCCGAATGCTGTGAGTATCTGCCCCAAAGAAGTGCCGTAGCATCCTAAAGTGGAGGCATTAGTCTCAAGGAATGTGGTTGAGTTATTGTTTGATAGGGAAATGCCATCTGAAAGACGGATGCCCATAGACGAAGTCAATCAATTTAGAGATTTAAGATTAATTCGGCAGGAAAAAGCAGTTTCAGATGATCTGAGAACTAAGATTTACAACAGGTTTCAGCAAAGAAACGGATCATCCGTAGCTCACCACATTCCTTAGCTTTTCATTTTATATATTTTGTATCATATCACATTATAAATATCCTCCTACGCTTTTCTCTACCCAACAGCCAACTGACTGACAATCAAATCCATACGATCGAGAGGAATTCCTTCCAAGATTTGGTCTCGTTAGAGCGACTGTAAGTGCATGGTGGCATCACATCCATAATTCGTTTCGTACTCTCCTTTTCTACTGATGCTAGTAGCTGCATGACGAATTTTTGAATTAACTTTTGCAAATGAATACTAACCCATTTTTCGAAGCTCTTTTTATTGGATCCTAACACGAGTGCATATCGTATTTATATAGATATAGATACACCTAGTAATAGCTAGCTTGACGCCAGATTTCGTTTCGAATTTGTTAATATTTTGTGTATCTGTATCTGTATCTGAGTCCCCGTATCTGATTCGTTCTCTGTTCTCGTTTTATTTTATTGCATATCTCGCTGCCGTTTTTGACATCTCTCTACTTTCGTTACCTTTTCTTTTCGTTTTGCGTGCCCTAATATGCTCGTCACCAAACACCAAATACCAAACATTTCAACCAAATCAAAAAACACCAACAAAAAATCACCAACAAAAACCACCAACCAACACTCTAATCAAAATCGAAATCGAATCAATCAGACGCCTAAACAACAATCGACTAAAGGCAATTCCTGAAAACTTTGTGACAAGTTCAGCGAATCTTTTGCGATTGTAAGTACTTGTAAAATCGAATCAAAGTAGTCTATCGACTAGTTATCGAATACTTGTAGCCACATCTGCAGCGATGTGCCATGGCCAGAACGATACTTACATTCCTTCATTCATTCCCTCTAGGGACATTTCGCACAATGTCATCGCGACGGTGGGAAGACGCGTCTTCAAGGGCGCCCAATCGCTGCGCAGCCTCCAGCTGGACAACAACCAAGTCACCTGCCTGGACGAGCACGCCTTCAAGGGTCTCGTGGAGCTGGAAATACTGTGAGTATTGCTATATTGCGATAGATACATATATCCCTAAGAAGAGATACTCAACCGAATGAATGAACGAGAATCTCGGATTAATTAATCAATGAATTAGTGGCTTTTGTTAATCAATCAATTTGGGAATTAGTCAATGAATTAAAAATCAATCGCTTAATGCTCGCTTAATGCTGCCTTCCCAAATTACATAATAAATGGTTTAGCTTTTGCGGCCAGAGATAAACTAATCGAACCCCCCGCCCCCTACCCCCCAAAATGGTGGCCATATATCAAGCAATTCGAATGGGAAGGGGAATGAGTGGAACGACACGAACAGCAGCACAAAATGATATATTTTGTATGTGTCGAATGCCACAAAGAGGAATGATGAAATAAAACAATATGAAACATATTTGGGGAAATGTTAAATATATTCGAGTAATCCTAAAGCTAAAGATTCATCATTGAAACACTCAAACAAAACGCAGGCTAAACAGTCTTTAAAACTAACAAATACTCAAGTTCGAGATAGCCTTCTAGTAAATGCTACAAGGGAATGAAACAAGCCATTTACAAAGAGCGATTGTGCCTGCAATGGAAGATTCCAATTGGAGAACCGGAATAGAACAGCCAATGCCCTGCCTTCGTTCGAAGAGTAAAACCGAACCTGGAAACGGATGGGATGGTGAATTTTAATTACATTTCGATCGGCAATCGATCGCTCTGCTGTGGTACCGGGCCCATCCCATGCCATTCCATGAAAGAGAAAACATAACTAGCCCAAAAGATGCGGCCCAGCAGATAAAGTCAACTTCATATTTAACCAACTATGTATCTTTCTTGCCGTCTGCCTTTCTGTCTGTCCGTCTCTCTGCATCTATATAGTATTTATATGTATCCTCACTCTCTCTCTCTCTCTCTCCTCTATCTTTCAGCACGCTGAACAACAACAATTTGACCGCTCTGCCGCATAATGCCTTCGGCGGACTGGGCAGATTGAGGGCGCTACGATTGTCGGACAATCCGTTTGCCTGCGACTGCCATTTGTCCTGGCTGTCGCGCTACCTACGCAGCGCCCCACGGCTGGCCCCCTACACCCGCTGCCAGTCCCCCTCGCAGCTGAAGGGCCAAAACGTGGCGGACCTGCACGACCAGGAGTTCAAATGTTCAGGTATGTTATAAGGAGTGTGTGTGTGTGTGTGTTTGTGTGTGCAACATGTTGTGCACTGTGCACTCCACCGGTAAGGCGCTACCAAAAATAGACAAACATTTCAGCTCCGCGCGGCCCCGTTTCCATGCCTCTTCATGTGAATGTATCCGCCAAATTAATTAGTTTTATATGCCAAAGCAGCAACACACACACACACACACACACAAAGCATTATAAATCATAAGCAGTCATATGGGCACACCCCCGCTACAAACGCCCACAACCAGCAGCAGCAGCAGCAGCAACAGCAGCTGGGCCAGCAGGAGGAGGGGCAGCGGAAGGGGCATACGAAGAGAAGTGGTGTTACTTTTGGTAGATCGAAGCTTGAAATGCTCTTCAAACCACATAATCCATGGGTGTTCGAGGCTGAAAGTGGGAATCCCCCAAATTCAGGGCCAAATCATGCAACCCCTGTCTGGCGAGGGTATAACAATAACCACTTGGTGGTTTTGGTGGCTTCATCGCATCGCATCGTCTCTGGCTGCACCGCTCATCGACGGTCGTGTGTTTGCCAAAACGTTTAACGCCGTTGAAATCATCTTCTGTGTGTTTGTGTGTGTGTTTTGGCTTCTTTTCTTAACCGAAAGATGCAAAGATGCAGATGCTCGAACGAAGGCTGAAGCTGGAGTTGGAGCTGAAACTGCGGCAGTGACTGCGGGCCAAGTGCCAAGCCAAGGCGCTGAGCCAAGTGAATGGGAAATTGGCCACAATCGAGGCACAGAGAGCACAGAGCAGAGCCGCTCAATGAAGCGGAAAATGTGCCCCATCCCCATTCCCCAGCCACACCAAAACGAAACGAAACGAGTTTTCTTTCCTCAACCTCCTCCTGACTGTCGACTCGAATACCGAATGGTGGAGGTTAGGGTATTGCTAGTTTCTGTTTTTGGGCAGCCTGTGAAATTGATATACCAATGCGGGGGACATGATATGGATATGGATATGGCTATGGTAATGAGATTGAATATCCCCCGAGCTGTGCTGACCCGTGTCAGGAGATCTGATACCTTAGATACTACTTATGCCCATAATGATGAGAACCATGGGTACTTCATTCGATGGAATCTTAGAGTAAGAGTAAGATTGGATAACATTCTGAGAAACAACCATTTCAAAGGATATCGAATGCTGAATTGTTGCTATTTCTGTTCGAAAGTCATCTTTGAGGAAAGAGCATCCCATATTCCACCTGCCGCCCGCCACCTGACAGCCTTTCATGAGTTGATTTCTTTGCTTGTTTGACTTTCGTTTTGTATGAAATGCTATGAAATTATATGGGTAAACATTTATGGCCAGCGACTGGTTATAGTTGCACCTCCCCATACCCATACCCATACCATACCAAACCCCATCCCCATTCATCCACTCATCCATCATGCATCCAATTCTTGCAAAGCCTCCTCTTCTACGATATAGCGTGCTGTGCAGTAGCGTTGATAATTATGGAGAGAGAGGCATAGGCAGAGGGAGATGGAGATGGAGACTGATCAAATCTCTCGACTTGAAGTTCAAATTAAATTTGCAAAATAAGTAAACCTCATCCTTTGTTTTTGTTTTTGTTGTTTTCTTCAACAGGCCTGACGGAGCATGCCCCGATGGAATGCGGAGTGGAGAACAGCTGTCCACACCCATGCCGCTGTGCGGACGGCATCGTTGATTGCCGTGAGAAGAGCCTGACCAGTGTGCCCGTCACGCTACCGGACGACACCACGGAGCTGTGAGTGAATCTCGGATTCCGAATCTCTTGAATCTCTCGAGTCTTATGCATGCAAATCTCTCTTCTCTCTTTGCTCTTCACTCTTTACAGACGCCTGGAGCAGAACTTCATTACGGAACTGCCACCGAAATCGTTCTCCAGCTTTCGACGCCTGCGACGCATTGATTTGTCCAACAACAACATCTCGAGGATAGCCCATGATGCACTCAGTGGCCTAAAGCAGCTAACCACACTGTAAGTACGGGATAATGCCCGCCCAGAGAACTGGCTACGATGGTATCCAGGTATCCAGGTATCAGCTTTCAGGTTTCAGGTGTGTCTGGTGTGTCTCGTGTGACTGGTGTGATGTGTGCAACAAGTAGCCATCACACACAGCACAGAGCACAACAAAATGTGCACTCACCTGAGGCTAAACTGAACTCAAAATGTGACTGAAGTGGCACTGTGTGTGGTGTGGTGTGTGCGGTGTGTGCGGTGTGTGCGGTGTGTGGCATGACAGGCGGGGCTCTGGGCCTGGCCAGAAGCGAGCTAATCGGGCCCACGCTAAGAGCTGCCCGCCAGGCATCAGCTTACCTGGCTAACAGCTCTCCCGCCCTCCCGTCCTTCATGGGCAGCCGGAGCCCTCATGGAGAGGAGTGCGTGACACGAGCTTAGTGGGAGGACATCCTTGAAACCATTTATGGAGAGTTGCAGAATTGGAAAGATTCATTATTTAATGGTTTTTTGGGGATGTGTGGAGACTTTAATGTTTTGTTCAGGCGCCAGCCAGACGCACAAGCGGAAAGTGCACAAGAGAATGTCCGAGATGGCGAAAAGAAAATAGATTTTTGGCAGTCAAGTCCCCTTTGGCATACTGAAAATGAAAACCTACAATTTCTTTGGGAAAATTGCTCAAGTTCCACCTCAGGACTCCCCCACGTGTCACGCCACGCCCATCACTAGTCGGTTAAGCCAAAACCAGTTGCCGCCCGCAATGGCAACCACAGACATAACCACACACACACACACACACACACACACACACACAGCCAGCAAAAAAAGGAAGAGGCAAGAACAGAACAGAAGAATGACGGCAACAACAGCCTTAAACCACTTTGTCTTGCCAGCCCCCCGTATTGCAGTATTTTTTGTGATTTCTTGTACATTCTTTTTTTCAACATTTGTCGTGTGTTTTATTTGTGTTTCTTTTCATGTTTGCTGCTGCTGCTCCACCTCCACCTCCACCTCCTTTTGCTCCTGCTGCTGCTGCGATGCCCCCAAACAGCGTGCTGTACGGCAATAAAATAAAGGACTTACCCTCGGGCGTTTTCAAAGGACTCGGCTCACTGCAGCTGCTCCTGCTGAACGCCAACGAGATCTCGTGCATACGCAAGGATGCCTTCCGCGACCTCCACAGCCTCAGCCTGCTCTCCCTGTACGACAACAACATACAGTCCCTGGCTAATGGCACATTCGACGCCATGAAGAGCATCAAAACGGTGTAAGTACATGGAAGGAGACGACTCCTCCTGCTCCCACTCCCACTTCCACTCCCACCACTTGAATGGATGCCTCCCCCCTGAAAGCTTGAACATGCCCATGCCTTCGTGCATGCCATGCCATGCGTTGCGATGCGATGCCATGCCATGCCCCATCTTGAATGGAGCATCAGGCACTTTGGTGTTAAACCTCTGAAGTGCATTTAGTAGTTGCCTTTGACTTGGTCCTCATCGTTGCCTCGTCTGCGCGTTGACATTTGTTTAGCGGCAAACAAGCGGCAGCATCTAGGGGCAGGGCAGTGCAGGGGATTCCGCCTGCCCCTGGTGAACCGTGAAGGCTTTTGGGGCCCGGCCCGACTTTTCCAGCGAACAAAAGACGACGACGACGAGAAGACGCTGAGAAGAATTCTCCTTTGGCATCGATAAATGTACGAAAATGTACGCGGCTCCAGAGGATGGGGACACTGAGTCCCACTCTAAGTGCGCGACGCGAACCAGGATTTCAATGCTTGAGTGGGTTAAGTATTTGCCAGGGCTGTCATCTCTCTCCGCTGTGAGCCCTATAACCATTAACTGGCTGGCAGCCGAACAGATCATTATGTGGCGAAAGAAACCGATCACCGATTGGCCGCCCATTGGCTATACCCCAGGATATAGGCCATAAGGAGTTTATCAATATGAAATCAATGAGCGTTCCTTGATTGAAAAACTTTTCCCGTCCGTGGCTGGGGGTAGAACATTTAGAGAAAAATGCAATTTCTCCGAGCATTTGGCAACCCTGTCGGGAATTGCTTTTAAATAGTTGCAACAACAGCAACAGCAAAAACAACACCCCACCCAAGGATGAAAAAAGGGCGGATGGGTAGGGTGTAGAGAGGTGTAGAGTGGAACAACAACGGAAATGTCGTAGCCACAAGGCTCTGGTGCACTTTTAAGACGTCTCAAGCCTCCACTGCTGGAACTGCTGCTGCTGCAACATCTTTCTCTGTGAATCCCTACAGAATGCCTTTCCATTCAGTCGAATGCTCAATGCTACTTTCTTTTGCTTACTTTCTTTCCATCTTCGCACAAAAACATGTACATGTACATACATATATATATATCTGTGTCTGTGTGTGTGTATGTACAGACATCTGGCCAAGAATCCTTTCATTTGCGACTGCAATCTCCGCTGGCTGGCCGACTATTTGCACAAAAATCCCATAGAGACAAGTGGAGCACGCTGCGAGTCACCGAAGCGGATGCATCGTCGTCGCATTGAATCTCTGCGCGAGGAGAAATTTAAATGTAAGTAAAATCCCAGGCACAGTGCCTGGGCCTGGGCCTGTGCCTCCGCCTCCCACCTCTCTATAAATGCTCCAAACTATTCTACAGGCTCCTGGGATGAATTGCGAATGAAGTTGTCCGGCGAGTGTCGAATGGACTCGGACTGCCCGGCCATGTGCCACTGCGAGGGCACCACCGTCGACTGTGCGGGCCGTGGACTGAAGGAAATACCACGTGACATACCCCTGCACACCACTGAGCTGTAAGTCCTGTCCCAGTCCCTGTCCCTGTCTCTGTCCCCGTCCTTGTTCCGGCTGCTGCATCCGGCTCCTCCTGCTCCCCTGCCCTTCCTGTTGTCCCACCAAACCGAGTTAAGCTGATACATTATTCGATTTTGCAGTTTGCTCAACGATAACGAGCTGGGACGCATCAATTCCGATGGCCTCTTTGGGCGGCTGCCGCATCTGGTGAAGCTGGAGCTGAAGCGCAACCAGCTGACGGGCATCGAGCCGAATGCCTTCGAGGGGGCGTCGCACATCCAGGACCTGCAGCTGGGCGAGAACAAGATTAAGGAAATCTCCAACAAGATGTTTCTTGGCCTCCATCAGCTCAAGACCCTGTAAGTGGAGGGGAAGAAGGCGGCCCAAAAAGGGAATACATTAAAACATGCTCTCTGTCTCTCTATCTCGTTGCAGCAATCTGTACGACAATCAAATCTCCTGCGTTATGCCCGGTTCCTTTGAGCATCTCAACTCGTTGACGTCCCTGTAAGTTCATTGTTTATACCAGATGCCAACTAACAGATGCCTCTGCTGCCTATGCATAATAATTAGAACCAAGTGCCCAGTGCTGCTCCTCCTTCTGCAGCTCCATGGAGCACTTTAATAGATAAATGATTTAGCTTAAACATTAATTGCCCTTTCTCCGCACAAAATTGGGTTAATGGCTTTGATTGTTCTCTCTCGTTGAACCGAGCGAGCGCGTGCCGCTAGTGCTTCTGGTGCTGCCTCCAAATCAGTTTTACTCCGGGACTCGCCAGCATCGAAAGCACAGCAAACTATTGTATATAATTCAATTGAACTCCAATTTATAACGGGTCTGTCCATGTGTGTGTGTGCCTGCTGCGATAACAGATCCATTCCACTTTGGCTCCTCTTTCTTTGCCCGCCTGCCATCCACCCCCTCCCTCCCTCCCCTTTCACTCGAAATCAACCCCCAAGCGAATGATGGAGCAAGACCAGCCCGCCTGCTGACTGCCTGCCTTCCAGCCTGACTGCCTGACTGCCTGCCTGCCTTCGATGATTTAATTAATTAAAATTGAGTTCAATGAAGAGACTGCTGTTCCCGTCTATGAACTAAAGTATCGGTGTGAGTGTGTGGCTACAGTATCTTCATGCACGCATGTGAGTGTGTGTGCGTGTGTGTTGGTGTGTGTCTAAGAGGTGCCTGTGGGTTCGCGTTGTGCTGCTCTGCAAAATTATTGTAAAATTCATTTAACTAGCTAATAAATAGCTTCAATGAAATTCATTAAGTGCTGTGCACCACATGACACCCACCACAGCACCTAAACCTCCCCACCCCTCTCTCTCTCCATCCACCCACCTTCAAAGGTGTTTATGTGTGAAAGGAGCCACACACTCACCCTCACCCCCCTCTCTCTCAGTCGCTCTCTCTGGTGAGTTACTAATGGCATGACAAAGCGGAATTGCTTATTGAATTAGTCTGGACGCCGGTTGTAACTCTGGAATTGCCAATGTAATTTGTGCCCCATTGTTCCTATGTGTTGCCCAAGCACCTTACCACACCGCACCACCCAACCGCCAACCACTCAACAAACTCTCTCTGGCTCTATAGTACGGAGCGGAGCCCACCGCATAATTAAAGTGCCTGTGCAGAGTGTCCGGAGGGGCAAAAGAGGTGCCATCTGCCACACACATCCACACCCTCCATATGCCCCTGCCCCCCCCTACACCACACACGGGATTAGTAGGAGAACGGCAACTGTTAATCGAATGAGAGAGCACACAAAGAGCTCTGATTTACAGAACCGAATATATCCAATCCAATGTCCAGTGGAAAAGGGTCATCTGGAAGAGGAGAAATTACAACCAAAAGAAAACAAAAAAAAAGGAGATTTGTCCCACAGCCCTAATTGAATTGGGATGTTTTTATACCCGATCGATATACGATATACTTTTATTCGCATTTGTATACCTAGCATTTATAGGGGCAAAAGGGTATATTTGTTACCCAGAGAGATCGTATCTTAAAATGGACATCTAAGTGGAATCTGCTATAAAAGTGTTAGTTACTCCAAAATTACAGCCATTCCCAGGGCAGATAGTAGTTCTTACAAGTCTTCACTCGAAGTGTAATTTCCAATCTGATTATGTGATTATCTGATTTGTAGGGTATCCGTAGGCCATAGATGGAATACTAAACAATAGCCCTGCCTTACAGATTTGTATTGTATTTTCTCTGTTTCGCAGGAATCTCGCCTCGAATCCGTTCAATTGCAATTGTCATTTGGCCTGGTTCGCCGAGTGGTTGCGTAAAAAGTCGCTGAACGGCGGAGCGGCACGTTGTGCGGCCCCCTCGAAGGTACGTGATGTGCAAATCAAGGATCTGCCCCACAACGAATTCAAATGCAGCAGCGAGAACAGCGACGGGTGCCTGGGCGATGGCTATTGTCCCCCCTCCTGCACCTGCACCGGCACTGTGGTCCGCTGCTCACGCAATCAATTGAAGGAGATTCCGCGCGGCATTCCCGCCGAGACATCCGAACTCTATCTGGAGTCCAATGAAATCGAGCAGATCCACTACGAGCGCATTCGGCATCTCCGCGCCCTCACCAGACTGTAAGTATCCATGGAAGGAGAGGCAGAGGGCCACACCCTAACCCAAGACTTCCCATCTAATTCCCATCTCTCTCTCCCATTTTCTATGCAGCGATCTCAGCAACAACCAGATCACCATACTCTCCAATTATACCTTCGCCAATCTGACCAAACTATCCACGCTGTAAGTATGGGCGGGTACGGGTATGGGACGGCTATGAGTCCATGGCCATGTCTAATGGCTTTTTAATTGCTCCTGCACCGCAACGGAAAGCCACAAAAAATAGTATTGCTATAGTGCTGGCTCTAGTGGTACCTGGGAGTACCACAAAATAAAAGCAACGCAAATCGAAGGCTCAAGAGGGCTTGACACAATTCTGCGCCAATTGCATCGTTTGTCGACCCGGGGTCTTGGGCTTGGGCTTGGGCCTGGGCTTGGGTCTGTCTGCTGTCCGCTGCACGGGAGGGACGAGGAAACGGGGACCTGGCCAAGGCGCAGGCACGAAATTCATTCCGAAACGTAAAGTCGAAATCGTGACTCGTGCTTAAGCATTAGTCGTCAGCGTTGGCTTTTGCTTTGGCGTCAGCGTCAGCGTCATCGTCGCGTCTCATCGATGCTATGGCCTTCCGCACAGTGGGATGGAATAGAGATTTGTGGTGTTTACAAATGTGTTGAATGGAAAGAGCAGAAGCAGAAGCAAGGAACTCTTAAAGAAAATTCTATATGAAAAGATTGTTATTTTACTATTTAGTTCAGTATATTTTGGAATGTAGTTAGGCAGGACTACTGAATATCGATTGCACTGAAATTGTTGTAAATATTATGATATTTACCTTATGCTATGTAGCACCAGGTCTTAGTAAATTACTCCTGCAAAAGTTTCTAGAAATTACGGAATAGCTCCTGCTCTTCCATATCTATTTATGTACATCTAAATCTCAATGGCGATAGATCTGTCCATAATCCGTAATCTGTCGGCCATTCAGGTTTAGTTTTATAGGATATTCTTGCCACATAATCCCACTATGCCGCCTGCACATTGTGTGCGCTATCCACAATCAAAGCTTAGCCGTTATTTCAGGTTGGCTTTTTTTTCGCCCGATTGCGAATAGAAAACGTTTTGCAATTACTTTCATTTCTTCATCAATTGTGCCTTTCTGTGTCTGTGTGCTGCTGTCTGCTGCTGCTGTGTGTGTGTGTGTGTGTGTGTCTGTGTGTGGCTAATGCAATTTGTAAACGTTTTCCGGTTCGCCCTTTTTGCAGCATCATCTCGTACAACAAGCTGCAGTGTTTGCAGCGGCATGCGTTGTCTGGCCTCAATAACCTGCGCGTGCTCTCGCTGCACGGCAATCGCATCTCGATGCTGCCGGAGGGCTCCTTCGAGGATCTCAAGTCATTGACACACATGTGAGTACCTGTCTGGGAATGCTTCCGCGTGTAGCCGAACCGATTGCTCACCAAAGGAACTTCTTTTCCCCCAATGAAACAGAGCCTTGGGCAGCAATCCCCTGTACTGCGACTGCAACCTCAAGTGGTTCTCGGACTGGATCAAGCTGGACTACGTGGAGCCCGGAATCGCGCGCTGTGCGGAGCCCGAGCAGATGAAGGACAAGCTGATCCTGTCGACGCCCTCGTCCAACTTTGTGTGCCGCGGCCGCGTGCGCAACGACATCCTGGCCAAGTGCAACGCCTGCTTTGACCAGCCCTGCCAGAACAAGGCCCAGTGCGTGGCACTGCCCCAGCGGGAGTACCAGTGCCTCTGCCAGCCCGGCTATCACGGCCATCACTGCGAGCACATGATCGACGCCTGCTACGGCAATCCGTGTCGTAACAACGCCACCTGCACGGTGCTCGAGGAGGGGCGCTTCAGCTGCCAGTGTGCCCCCGGATACTCGGGCGCCCGCTGCGAGACGAACATCGATGACTGCCTGGGCGAGACCAAGTGCCAGAACAACGCCACCTGCATCGACGGCGTGGAGTCGTACCGCTGCGAGTGCCAGCCTGGGTTCAGCGGCGAGTTCTGCGACACCAAGATCCAGTTCTGCAGCCCGGAGTTCAATCCCTGCGCCAACGGGGCCAAGTGCGTGGACCACTTCACGCACTACAGCTGCGAGTGCCAGGCGGGCTTCCACGGGACCAACTGCACGGACAACATCGACGACTGCCAGAACCACATGTGCCAGAACGGCGGCACGTGCATCGACGGCATCAACGACTACGTGTGCAAGTGCCCCGACGACTTCACCGGCAAGTACTGCGAGGGCCACAACATGATCTCCATGATGTATCCGCAGACGTCGCCCTGCCAGAACCACGAGTGCAAGCACGGCGTCTGCTTCCAGCCGAATCCCGCCGGCTCCGATTACCTCTGCAAGTGCCATCCGGGCTACACGGGCAAGTGGTGTGAGTACCTCACCAGCATCAGCTTCGTGCACAACAACTCGTTCGTGGAGCTGGAGCCGCTCCGCACCAGGCCCGAGGCCAACGTGACCATCGTCTTCAGCAGCGCCGAACAGAACGGCATACTCATGTACGACGGACAGGACGCCCACCTGGCTGTGGAACTGTTTAACGGTCGCATCCGCGTCAGCTACGACGTGGGCAACTATCCCGTGTCCACCATGTACAGTTTCGAGATGGTGGCGGACGGGAAGTACCATGCCGTCGAGCTGCTCGCCATCAAGAAGAACTTTACGCTGCGCGTGGACCGCGGCCTGGCACGGTCCATCATCAACGAGGGCTCCAACGACTACCTGAAGCTGATGACGCCCATGTTCCTGGGCGGCCTGCCCTCGGAGCCCGCACAGCAGGCCTACAAGAACTGGCAGATCCGCAACCTGACCAGCTTCAAGGGCTGCATGAAGGAGGTGTGGATCAACCACAAGCTGGTGGACTTTGGGAATGCCCAGCGCCAGCAGAAGATCACGCCGGGCTGTGCACTGCTCGAGGGCGAGCCCGCCGAGGAGGAGGATGATGAGCAGGACTTCATGGACGAGACGCCTCACATAAAAGAGGTATGTCTGACTTGAAAGATCCCATCAACCGAATATATGTTTAATTATGATTGTTATTTTCGATAGGAACCCGTGGATCCCTGCTTGGAGAACAAGTGCCGACGGGGCAGCCGCTGTGTGGCAAATGCCAATGCCCGGGATGGCTACCAGTGCAAGTGCAAGCACGGCCAGCGCGGACGCTACTGCGATCAAGGTGAGGGCATCACAGAGCCCCCAACAATCACTGGTACATACATACATCTATCATGCTTTTTGCCTACTCTCACATCAAGCTTGGGGTCAACGATAGAAGGGGGATTATAAATTATCGAAGCAAAGCGGGATTTTAATGCCGCTGGAAAGCGACAGTCTTATGTGGGAACTAGTGTTAGCTCTATTGAGTAGTTTTATAAAAGAAGAAGCTATATACATAGGTATATGTACATATATGTATGAGTATATGCTCTATGACTTGACTTTCGCACTCCTCTAACTCTATCGCTTGACTGCCTCGCACACCACCTCATCATTTGCTCTACACACAAACAGACACATGCCCCACACTGAACGCCCAACCTCTAAATGGGGGATAGATTGGTGGAGAGGGTAGGGGTGGGGTCGGGGTCGGGGTGGGCTGCTGCCTTTTAATGAGCCCAACCTCTTGACTAATTACACTTTGTTGATTCTTTGATATTTTGCAGCAGCATCCACGTGCCGCAAGGAGCAGGTGCGAGAGTACTACACGGAGAACGACTGCCGCTCCCGGCAGCCGCTGAAGTACGCCAAGTGCGTGGGAGGCTGCGGCAATCAGTGCTGTGCGGCCAAGATTGTGAGGCGCCGCAAGGTGAGTGCATGCACGGATGGATGGATGGATAGCTGGATGCTTGGATGGATGGTTGATTAATGCTAACATGTCCCCCCGTTTTCTTTTCTGTCCATAGGTGCGCATGGTGTGCAGCAACAACCGCAAGTACATCAAGAACTTGGATATTGTCCGGAAGTGTGGATGCACCAAGAAATGCTACTGACTGAAAGATGCGACTACCCAATTGCTCGAACGGAGCAATAGCAGCTTAGATGTTAGTTTAGGAACAGGTTTAAATTTAACTTATAGTAGTAGTAGTAATAGTACCGATAGTCTTAGCTTTAGCCCTAGCCCTAGGGATACCACGAAACTGGGGGCCGAGAGTGTTGAACAGGAGGAGGAGGATGATAGTGAGACGGAGGCTTCAGTAGGCCATGCTGATGCGGGGGATAGCGAGGACTATCCCACGGAGCAGACAGATCGCATGCAGGCAGATCTCTACGACGATGATGATGAGGCAGACGATGATGATGACGATGGTCTCGATGATGATGATTTTCCAGGTGAAAATGAAGAGGATGAACTGGAGCGGGAGCCCGAGTCGCTGCCCGACCCCAAGGGTCTGGTCGGCGTCCAGGATGAGGAGGAGGATATGGGCTATGACGAGGACGATGAGAGAATAGCCCTGGAGCGTCCGCGTACAGTCAGGCCGCGGGCGGACGAAGAGCAGTTTGTCAATGAGGAGGGCAGTGGCTTCGGCGGTTTCCAGACGCGTTTCCGGCCAAGCAGCAGTAGCAGTGGCAGTGACAGCTATCGCCAGACTCAACTGGAGAACATCCGCAAGAAACTGCTGACTGAGAGCCAGTCCGCTGCGGCGGTGGCGGTGGCCGTGGCCGTGCCGAGCACTGCGATCGATCTGCGCGAGAGCAGCGGCCATTTTGCTAACGATGATGAGGATGGCGAGGACAACGATGACGGCGTCGATGACGAGTTCACCGACACAGGCGACGGTGCTGGCTTCTTTGGTGCTGGCTCGCAGCATCAGCAGCATCAGCGGAAGAGTGGCAGCCACTATTACCGCAAGAACGGCAACGATGCCATTAAGATCATCTCGACGCCGCTGGGCAAGGTGAGCATCGTCTACCAGCAGACGGACAAGGATCAGGAGCAGGACAAGGACCTGCAGCAGCAGCAGCAGCAAAAGAAGCCAGCGCTCACCGACTTCGATGCCTTGTCGCCCGACCCAGAGAGCAGTCATCGTTTTCCGTCGCCACATCCGAAGATTACGCCCGTTTTAACACCCGATGGCAAGGTGGCTCTGCTCTACCGCGGAGACTCGGAGAGCTCCAAGTACGAGCCAATACGCAACCTCACACACAAGTTCGCCGGCACGCCGTCGAAGGAGCCCTCAAAGACCTCCCTGGACAGCGCTGCAGACGACTCCTCCTCGGACGATTCCGTGTATACGGACAGCGAAGATAGCGAGGATCATCGCGATGGCAAGTCGGAGGTCGCAGCGGCCACCACGCCAAAGCCTGTCCAGCCAGAGATTATGGAGCCTCCGGCCAATGTCCCACCCGGCGGATCCTTCATCATCCGCCCCACCTCCGACTCGCTGCTGCCCATGATCAACCGGCCGCTGTCTGAGGTGCTGGGCATCAAGAAGAACCAGTTCCAGGAGACGCGAGTCCGCGATCAGTTGCCTACTCTGCCCACAGAGGCCACGCCTCGCTCCCTGCTGGCCCAGCCAAGTGGAGCTGGGGGCGAAACGACGCGTCACTTCCTCACGAAGGTAAATCTGGCCGAGTACCCCACCTCCGGGCGGACACTACAGCAGCCGCTGCTTCCGTTTAGCCGCGATTTCGACTTCAGCAGGGATAACACCATGCTGGACGAGCGATCCCGCATTCGGGAGCTGGAGAAGCAGCGCGAACGGGAGCGGGAGCACAACGAGGCCACCAGCAAGGGCGGCGGTGGTGCCACAGAGGCCCACACGATAGCCAACGAGCAGCTGCTGTCCAAAACGGAGGTCATCAATCTGGCCATTGTGCCGCAGTTCGACGAGGATATGGAGCGGCTGCAGCGCCTGCACGAGAACGGAGGCGGAGGCAGGCGACACCACAGGGCGCGCCACCGCCACAAGCAGACGGAGGAGGAGTTGTCCGGCATCCATTGCGTCATGCAGGTCATGATGGGCATTGCGGCCGTCTCGACGGTCTTTGGGATGCTGGGCACCTTCTTCAAGCAGCGCATTCTCGATCAGCTGCGGATGATGCACTGGTAGTACAACAAAGGGTGTTCGATGTTCGGTGTCGAATGCCCCACTTTCCCCATCTCCATCCCCCTTCCCATTTCCTACGCATCGCCATCGTCATCGCTATCGTCGTCGTCGTTGTCGTTGTCCATTCTATCGACTCCCGCTACTACTAGGATAGGAGGCCTTCTCCTTCTACTACTACTACTACTGCTCCTTCAGCATATGTATACTCACAGATATATATATACATATATACTCGAACCATATGCCATATATACACGTCCCTATATATATATACATCAGCTAATCACATAATCTATATACATATAGTATACATATGGAGCAGCGGCCTCGATTTGCTTTCCTCCCTTTCCTCATTTTTATATCTACTATGTAATCCTTCGGCGATGTATCCAGCTACTTCAATGGAATGGAATGCCCTTCATTGGGCTTGTCCAAGCTAATCGGCTGCTGGCATATCCTCGCTACATATACGTATATATTCCATATATATTGATATATAAATTTACTAGTGCAAGCTACCCAGGCGATGTGCATAATAACTGAATAATTAACTGATTATATGGCGATCTAACGATCCGAATATCCAGTCTATGTATGTATGTAAATGAAACGCAACTGTAGCCCCTGCCATGTCCATGTCCACCTCCATGTCAATGTCCGTTTCCGCTTTCGTTACCCCTTCCGTTTCAGATTGAAATTTACTTTCCTGGTCCCAACCCCACCCTGACTGCCTGCCACCTCGTCTCGAAACGCAAATTGTCTTTCTTTCGCACAATTTAGTGAGTGATTCCCAACCTTTACGAGCTTTAAGCAAGTCATTGCATGTGCCACGCCCCTGCCTGAGCGCCCATCTAGCATGTGCCCATCTGAAACATTCACCTTACCCCCGAAAATCATCAGATTCTCCACCTCCAAAATCGAAAGACACTCAAAATTGGATGTAGTACACAGATTCCTTTTGTAGATAGAAAACGAAACGAAACGAAACAGTTGTTGAAAGATAACCAGACCAGGATGGTATGGTAATCGAATGACAAAGCGATAAATGATTATTGATAAATGATACAAATTAACGAAACAAACAGAAACGAAGCAGATAAATCGCACACAAAACACACACAAAATTAAACAATTAAACAATGCAACGGTCGTTTTAAACGCACCACGCAAACAACAGTCTCAAAAACGAGTAAGCAAACGATAATAAGTGCAGATAAAGAAGGTACTGTTCTTAAGTTTAAGTTGCTCAAATGAAAATGAAATTAAAGTATTTAACGAACAACCGGAAACAAAGAATCGAATGAGAGAATCGAATCGAAAACGAAACAACCAATTTGCCCCCAAAAAACGTGTAACGAATTTCCAGCAAATTGTTGCAAGTGTTTTCCCTAGGATTAGACTAGAAGCATAATAATAATAATAATAATAATAATATTCGTAACTAAACTAAACTAAACCTGTGTGCAAACGAAGCGTAACTAATATTATATTTAACAACAACAACAACAAAACCAATATCCTAAACATAATTCGGATAACAACATCTAAGCTGGGTAGTCGCATGTAAATCTCTAACAATTAACAATTACCAACCTAAGTTAGCCCTAAAGAACGAAAACAAAATCGAATTGCATTTAAAGAAACCTATAAATATATACATATATGCTATATATTGATATAATAATAATAATTATTTATACTAATCTATCTATATACTTATATGTATGCTGTATGTATGTATGACTCTATATATGTATATGTAAAATGTTTTTGACTATTTTTCACTATTTATATCCATATATATTATATATGCGTATATATATACGATACATGATCATGTGTAATAGCCCCCCACCCCCGCCCATTTGGTCATTTTAGTTATCTTTTATATATATTTAATATCCTGTCTTTTAATCTTTATCTGTATCTGTGCTGTATGTATTATTTTTATGAATTATTCAAGTATAATTGTGCGCACTGCATTTATTATACGCATACGATATGTATAACCTATTGTCGAAAAATATATATACATATATATTATGTGTAATAGCTGTTGCTAAACAAAGTTTAATTATCAGTTCTTATTATTCAAACATTATCTGACGCGGAGCCTTTTGTTCGCCGGTGCGCAGCTGCAAATTGTGTTCAGCAAAAAGAGTTCATCGTGAGATGAGAACCAAATGAAGATGGGATAGGGCTAAATCTGTAAATATGGCTTTTATTTCTGTGTGTGTAATATTTGTTTCGAAATAAACGTGACAAGCGAAACTGTTCCAAACGAAGCAATCTTTTATTCTAATCAAATCGAGCAGTACAAGTTGGTTGCTACACAACACACAATTGGTTCACAATACTGCCGGCGTTCTCTAGGGCCTCGGCCTCTTCTTGCTCTTCACCGGCACCATGACCTGACAAGTGTAATTGATGCTGCCCACGTACTCGCTGATGGTGTCATTCTTATCCACGAATATCACGCGCAACTGGTAGAGACCAACTGGAAAGGGTGGAGCCCAGGCTGAGTCAAAGTAGCCATTCCGAGTATAGATATGACCCTGAAAACAGAAATACACGTAGTGGATATTCAAATAGTAGCGACCACCACAACCCATACTGAAATCGGGAGGGAGCGGTTGATGTTGGTGAAAGTCTCTACTATCTTCCACATGAGGACACCGTACGGCAGGAAGCTCCTTCTGTATATCAAGTCGCCTATCTTCACAGACACATCCACCAGGAAAGGCTTCCACTGGTTGCTGTAGTCCCTCTGGAGGAGCTGCAAACGAGCCTGGCAAAGATGGTCCAGAGGTCACCATGGGTACATAGCTACATAGTCTACATAGTCCTACCAGCTTACCACAGGATTTCGCAATGGCACGGTGAGGTAACAATCCGTGTTAACCATGGCCTTATTCCAGTTGACCGCTTTCAAAGTACAGGAGATATTTTTCACACGCTCCGGATTCCCTTCGCACTCAAGGTTCGTCAGCTTGTACACCAACTGGTCATCACAGCTCTAAGGGGGAAACAGCGTCACTCCTAACGGCCCTAAATCTCTCCCATTAAAGTGCTTACCACTAGCCTCACGCGGAGGCAGCAGCAAAGGAATATGAGTACCATCAGTTCGGTCTGCATTCTCAAATACATCTGTTTGCATACTTGTTGCTTTTCATAGTGCCCAATCGAATACTAATGTATTGTTAATGGTGACAATATTAGTAAGGTTGCTTTTAAGAATGTGCATATAAGTGGGATTTAATGGTTAAGTTTATAATCTAATCAAAACAGGAAGAACAAATCAAGTAATTAAACAGTAATTAAACGGAAAATGACATAATTTCAACGATAATTCATAAAATTCGATCTAAAATGAGAAGAAAACATTTGTTGGGTAGTAAATCATTATAGGATCGCCGATTTGGCTACTCATCCGCCAAATACTAGTTACAGGGCATTGGGGTTGCCGGTTGGGCCAGATTGCCAAAAGATAGGCCAGTTTCGCAGGGGCTTGCCCTGGGACTGCCAAACGTTGCGCTGGAGCGGGAGCCTGAGTCGCTGCCCGACCCCAAGGGTCTGGTCGGCGTCCAGGATGAGGATGAGGATATGGGCTATGACGAGGACGATGAGAGAATAGCCCTGGAGCGTCCGCGTACAGTCAGGCCGCGGGCGGACGAAGAGCAGTTTGTCAATGAGGAGGGCAGTGGCTTCGGAAGCTTCCAGACGCGTTTCCAGCCAAGCAGCAGTAGCAGTGGCAGTGACAGCTATCGCCAGACCCAACTGGAGAACATCCGCAAGAAACTGCTGACGATAACCTATTGTCGAAAAATATATACCTATACATATATATTATGTGTAATAGCTGTTGCTAAAACAAAGTTTAATTGTCAGTTATTATTATTTAAACTTTCGCAGCCGCAAATTGTGTCCAGCAAAAAGAGTTCATCGTGAGATGAGAACGAAATGAAGATGGGATAGGGCTAAATCTGTAAATATGGCTTTTATTTCGGTGTGTGTAATATTTATTTCGAAATAAACGTGGCAAGCGAAACTGTTCCAAACGATATAATCTTTTATTCAAATCAAATCGAGCTGTACAAGTTGGTTGCTATAGGAAGAAAATAATGAAATTCACAATACTGCCGGCGTTCTCTAGGGCCTCGGTCTCTTCTCGTCACCGGCTCCATGACCTGACAAGTGTACTTGACGGTGCCCACGTACTCGGTGATGGTGTCATTCTTATCCACGAATATCACGCGCAACTGGAATAGACCAACTGGAAAGGGTGGAGCCAAGGCTGGGTCAAAGGTGCCACTTCGAGCAAATATATGACCCTGAAAACAGAAATACACGTAGTGGATATTCAAATGGTAGCGACCTCCACAACCCATACCGAAATCGGGAGTGAGCGGTTGATGTTGGTGAAACTCTTTATCAGCTTCCACATGACGACACCGTACGGCAAGAAACTCCTTCTGTATATCAAATCGCTTATCTTCACAGACACATCCACCAGGAAAGGCTTCCACTGGTTGCTATAGTCCCTCTGGAGGAGCTGCAAACGAGCCTGGCAAAGATGGTCCAGAGGTCACCATGGGTACATAGCCAGAATCCTACCAGCTTACCACAGGATTGCGCAATGACACGGTGAGGTAACAATCCATGTTAACGATGGATCAACTTATTCCAGTTGACCGCTTTTAAAGTACAGGAGATATTTTCACACGCTCCGGATGCCCTTCGCACTCGATGTTCGTCATCTTGTACACCAACTGGTCATCGCAGCTCTAAGGAGGAAACAGCGTCTGCGTCACTCCTAACGTCTTTAAAACTCTCCCTAGTCGAGTGCTTACCACTAGCCCCCCGCGGAGGCAGCAGCAGAGGAATATGAGTACCAACAGTTCGGTCTGCATTCCTAACCATATCTGTTCCCAGTCTGCATAATTGTTATTTTTCATAGTGCCTAATCGAATGCTAATGTTTATTTAATGGCGACAATGTCAATAATGTTGCTATTTAGTGTTTATTAATTTGGACAATCTTCGGCCCAGGGGCGACAGATATGGTGTTTACATTTCGGTGCTGTACTTGTAGATACGATCCGTAATGGCCTTCGCTATGGCGCTGGCTCTGTGATCGGACGAATATCGTGGATTCTACATCGAGGAAGTACAGAGCTTTATTGCTTCACAGATCACTCTGGGCTGTTGTGTGTATAAATAAATTGCATATCGTAGATTGGGGTTCATTATAATTTTATTTTGAAATATATTTAAGATTACATATAAGTGGGATTTAATTGTTAAGTTTATAATCTAATCAAAACAGGAAGAACAAATCAAGTAATTAAACAGAACAAGACATAATTTCAACGATAATTCATAAAACTCGATCTGAAATGATAAGAGAACATTTGCTGGATAGTACATCATTATAAGATCGCCGATTTGACTACTCACCCTCCAAATGCTGGTTTCAGGGCATTGGGGTTGCCGGTCTGGGCCAGATTGCCAAAAGATAAGCCAGATTCCTGACCACCCAATGTTTCGAAGATGTTGCCGCCGGCCGGTTTCGCAGGGGCTCCGAAGGCTGGTGGGGCGGCCACGTTCGGGCTGGCTCCAAAGCCGCCAAATCCCTTGGGACTGCCAAACGTTGCGCCTCCCCCAAATGTGGGACTGGCCCCGAAGGCCGGGGAGCCACCGAATATGGGCTTGGCTCCGAATCCACCCGGAGCAGGCTGCTGAGGCGTTTGGGGTGATCCAAAGCCGGATTGGGCCACCGACGGTCCTGCGCCCTGAGCAAAGCCACTGCCAAAGCCTCCAGGAGCAGGGGCAGTCTGGGAGAATGAACCAAATCCAGAGCTGCTGCCACCGCCAAAGATTGATCCACCAGAAGCGGGCGAAGAGCTAGGCGTCGACGGTCCGCCAAAGATAGATCCCGATCCACCAAAAGCAGAGGGTTGCGGTTGTTGGCTGCCACTGACAGGACTTGCAAATATATTCCCGCCTGCCACTGGGCTCGCAGCTTGTGCCGCCGGTTGCCCAAAGACGTTCTGACCGAATATGGACGTGCTTCCTGCAGCGGGTGCATTGGCAGGACTTTGAGAGTTGGTTCCGCCAAAAATGGAGGTCGATCCAAATGGAGAACTGGATGAACCTCCAAAAATAGAAGTACCACCGGTTGCTCCTGTAGCCGGCTGACCGAAAACACTTGGCTTGTTGGCCTGGCTAAAGATGTTTCCCCCGGAGGCTGGTGTTCCCTGTGGAGGGCTGCCGAAAGGCGAGGGATTACTGATAGCCGCTGCAGCAAAGAGCCCACTCGGTGGGGAAGCAGCTGCAGTAGGAGTGGCATTGCTTCCAGGTGAACCTCCAAACACGCTAGCCTCGGGCTTGGCCACATTTCCGAAAAGGTTCGTGGAGGGTGCTGCTGTAGCCGTTGTCGACGCCTGGAATGGACTGCTGGCTACAGGTGCTGCTGTTGTTGCTGGGGCTGCTGTAAAGGATCCTCCAAATACCGAAGACGAGGCATTGCTCACAGTAGACGCACTGGAGCTGCTGCCTGTGACGGGGGCGGCTGGCGCGGTGCCGAGGCTGCTGAATGCATTGGAGAAGGAGAATGTACTGCCAGGCACCGCTGTGCTCGAGGTCACAGTCGAGGAGGCTGCCGTCGCTGGAGTGATCGTTGGTGCGGCAGCTGCAGTCGGTTTCGGAGGAGCCTCCGCCACTACTGGCGGCGCAGCGGCCGGTGTGGATGTGGCTGTAGGTGCAGCAACAGAAGTTGCAGCAGCAGAAGTTGCAATGGAAGTTGTTGTTGGCGGAGCAGTCGATGCAGCTGGTGCCGGTGCTGCAGTTGTTCCGGTTGTGGTGCTCACCGACTCCGTTTTTTTTGTAGTTGGGGCTGCAGCTGCAGCAGCAGGTGTTTCTGTTGCTGTTGTGGCTGGAGTGATGGTCGCGAATAATCCCTTCGCTTCATCTCTTCCTCGTCCCGCAAATGAGAAGCCACTGCTAAAGATATTTGCAGGCTGTCCGGAACCTGTTTCCTTGGTTTGTGGATTGCATATATTGACAGATCCGAACAGTCCACCAAGAGAATCTGAGCTGCTCGGGGCGGTACTGGTCACTCCGCTGTTGCTTGGTGGCACCGGCGGAGCGGCAGCAGCAGCGGTAGTCACAGTGGCACCGGGTGCGACCGTTGGCTTGGTGGTGGTGATGCTGCTGCTGGTCACCGCTGTGTCACTTTCGTTGGGTTTCGTTGCAGTTGCAGCGAACAAGCCACGGGGAACGCCAGAAGCTGATGACGTCACTGCAGCGCTGGAAGTATCGGGCTTTGCTACGCCGCCAAAACCCAGGGAAGAGCCCAGTCCTCCGAAGCTAAACGTAGAGCTAGGACCGCCAGTTCCTCCGAACCCTGTGAAGGAGAAGGATTTGCCAGCAGCCTCCGCTTTTGGGGTTTCCGGCGCCTTAGCCGGCTCGACCTCGGCAGCAAATGGTGTAGTATCCTTGGCTAGGGGATCCAGTGGCTTTGCTGGCTCAGGAGCAGACTTTGCGGTGGCCTCCTTACTAATCCCAAATCCTCCAAAGAGGGACGGCTTGGTGCCAATTGCAGTTTCCGCTGCTGGAAGTCCTCCAAATGAAAGACCTCCTGGACCGCCCACAGGACCAAAGCTCAAGCTGGACTTGCTTGGACCACCGAACAAAGAGACAGCCGGCTTCGGAGCCTCTCCCGAGCTTACCGTGGTCGTTGTTGTGGTCACACTCGAAGTCTTCACAAACGGACTGCTCTGGCTGAAGGCGAATGGTGTGGCGATGGGTGCAGAACTGATGGCCGGGATGCTGGCTGCGGGCTTGGATGCTGTTGGCTTTGGTAGCTGGGGCGCAACAGGAGCAGTGGCTGGCGCAGGCGCAGGTGCAGGTGCAGGTGCCGCAGCCTGGGTGGCCTTGTTGGCAGTAGTAGCCTTGGCGGCAGCCTTTTTGACCATATCAGCCTTGCGCTTGGTCTCGAGTATAACCTCGGACTTGAGCCCCACACGATCTGGACGCTGGGGACTAATAATGCTCACCTTTTGCAGCTGCACCACGTTTCGTATCTTCCGTATCTTGTCCTGTGTGAGCTTGGCAGAATTTGAATCAACAGTCTGACTAAGACTTAGCGAGAGAACAGAGTCAGCCAAGGTTTCCACACTGAAAGCAGAAGCAAAAGTGAGTAGCTCGCTCGTTCAGCGGGAAGTGTGTCATAGCTGGTACTAACGCCTCATTGGTGCGAGTGCGACTCTTCTCCTGGTCGAGGAGTGCAGCCTGGAGGAGGCCTCGCTCCTTGAGCTTGGCCTTGATGCTGTTCTGCTTGATCCTCTGGTCGGAGGCAAGGTTCTGGAGCCGCGTCAGCTGCTGGTAGATCCCCTCCAGACAGGGTATATGCATACTCGACTTGGACTTGCGGCGCAACACATCCTGGAACTCTGCCCACTGCAGATCCACTTGCTGCTGGGCCAGACGCAGCTGCGCCTCGTTGGCCGCCACATAGCTCTGGAGACGAGCCAGCATGCGCCGTCCAGCCGGATCGTAGGAACTCGAGTTCATCAGCCGCGTGATACTTTGGGTATACAACAATAGAACGCATTGCCGGATATTCCAGACAGTCTGCTACTCACTCTGGCTTCTTGTAGACCTCCAGCTTGCCACGGCACTCGGCCACAATGGCATAGGCCTCATTCAGACCCTGGCGCAGCCCTTGCACATCCAACTCGAACTCCACATCCTTGGCCTGTTCGTTCAGCTCCTCGAGGTCGTCCAAGCGCTTGGCATACTTTTTCAGGGCCGAGGGAGCTGAAATCTGTGAAAGGGACGCACAACTCCATGAGTTCTCTGTTGGGGCGGAAATAATAAGCTGCCTTACGGTGCTGAGCAGCTCCGTGGTGAGTGCCTTCTGCTGCTGTATGTCCTGGTTGAAGGCTTCGATCTGCAGGGCTATCATGTCCCTGACGATGGGCTCAGTGTTGTCCAGCGACTGGCTGGACGCAACGGACACGGGAGCCGCTGCCGGTTGTGGCTTCGTTGCCACTGGCGTAAATGTGTGCGGTACTGTGTAGAGGGGCTTGCTGATGGGTGCAGCAGCTGCAGGCGGTGGCACAGAGACAGGAGCCACACTGGCCGCATTCGCATTCGCTGGCATTGCGTTGGGTTTAGCCAGAGCCAGACCACCAAAAGCGGTTGCGCCTGGCGCGGCAAAAATCGATCCTAAAGCTGGAGTCGTTGTGGCAGCACCAAACCCACCGAATGCCGAGGCGGGACTGGCTACCGTCGCGGCTGGAGCAGCAATTGGAGCGACTCCAAATGGAGCACTCGCTGCGGGTGCTGCGAAGCCGGAGAACAGCGAAGGCGGTTTGTCCTTGGCAGGAGCTGGAGTCGATGTCACCGTGTTCGGCGTGAAGGCAAAGGACATGTCCGTGGGAGCTGACTGAGCCGGCTCCAGGTCTTGCGGAGGTGTAGCCGCCTCCTCTTCACCCGCTGGCAGCAGCGTGTCCAGCGGACGGAACTGTCCCGAACTGTCAAACACTGGCGGAGGCGGAGAGCACACTGAGGGGGCTCCTTGGAGAAGATTCAGGAAGTTGAATGAGAGAAGGGTGCCGTCGGTGCCTAGCACATGCACCATGGGCATAGTGGGGAGCTTTTGCTCGTTGATCGTCAGTTGGTGCGTGGAGGATGTGTCGTAGACAGACCCGAGGGGGAAGGTTTCCTCTTGGGTGCCCTCACTCAGCGGCAGTTCGACCCTCGCCTCATCCAAAAGAGTAAACTGCTGCCAGAGGGGGGTGTCTCCAGTCTCGAAGGTGCCCATTATACCCACTTCCACGCCATTGGCCGATGTCACCAGAAGCAAATTCCACTGGGCCACATGGTTGAAGAAAAACTGATGGTTCCGTGGCCCGTTAAGACTGTAGCAGATGTCGTAGTAGTTAATGTAGATGGGCGATCCCCCCTTGGGTGCATTCACTATATAGAGAGCGGGACTGCAGTCCTCGCCGTGCTGCAGGAAAACCACTGCGAACTGGTACGTCGAGAGCCACTGAATGGCGATGGTGTCGAATGGAGCTTCGTGGATGTTGGGTGGACACACCAATGTCTTGGCTGGCGTAAGATCCGGTTTGAACTGCTGTATCTTGCCGCCGGGGAAGCCGAGGACAATCTGCTTTCCCTTGGGCGACCAACAGCCGCACTTCACCTGCTGACTCTTGTCCAGCGAATGCATCTCGAAGGTATCCCCCTCCTTCAAAGTGTACATTCCGAGGGCACCGTTGCTCAGCACTACGGCCAGACTGCCAGGCAAAACCGGATTCCACAGCAGCTGCGCGGCATGGACATAGTCCTCGCTGGCCAGGCGAATGCTGTAGGCAAGCTTTACATCCGCAGCCAAGAACGTCGGCACCGAGTAAATGTTGAGCAGCGCAGTGCCGTTCTGTGTGAGGTTAACTGCCAGCAGAGTGCCATCGGCACTGCAGGAGATGTAGTTGGGTACGCTGGGCAGGGGCACACTCCTAGCCTGCGGCTGCTCGCCGAGCGACTTGTTGGCATTGGCCAAATCCTTAAGGATGATCACTGCAAGGTTCGGCAAATTGGCTTAGCACACCGACTAGTTATGCAAACACTGATCCCTACATACCCTTGAGCTCCGGCTGCGTTGGGTTGCCCGCAAAGAGCAAGCCGCGGCTGCAGGAAATCGCCAGAAGATTCACATTGCTGCGGGGTTCGCCGCACTTTTTGAACGCAGCGTATTTGTTGTGCGCTTTAAATTGAAAGTCCTGCAAGGAAGTGCATTAAAAACACGCAGGGGCCACCACTGGTTGGACCGTTTACCTGTGTATCCTTACAGGCGGGAGCACTTTGCGCCATTTTCGTATATTTTATGAAATTAAATGAAACAAAACGAATCCGAAGCGTGGAAATATCGATAGTCAACAGCAGTTGCGGTCACTCTGAGTATATTACTAGAACTAGTTCGCGCACAGTGGGCTTCAGTGGCACTGTTTAGTCAAGAAGTTCCAAAAACTGGGAAGTCAACAGTATAATACGTAGCTTGCCCTACGCTACGTTACAGGATAGTACTTAGAACTCATGGCCAAAACGATGCAGTGTCAAATAAAAGGTTTAATGTGCTACTATTTTAAACTTGAGGAAAAACAGAAATGTTTAAACGCCAAACCGGAAATCAAGTCGGATTCCTAGTTTCTGGAGGCTTTGGTGCATTTAAACATTTTCTGTTTTTCCTCTAGTTTAAAATCTGTAGCACCTTAAACCTTTTATTTGACACTGCAAAGCGGTAATCAAGTCGGATTCCTAGTTTATTATATACAACGATATTTATTTTATATAAGCATACCATCGATACTATCGCATCGTGGTGGACCTAGATCCAAATCGAAAGACCCGTTATGTTATAACGGCGTTGGGTCTGTTGTTTTTGTTTCCGCAGGAAGCGGAAATAAACTCCGGAAAGGCGGAAATAAACTCCGGAAAGGCGGAAATAAACCCCGATAAACTCCAATCGCTAGAAAGCCAAAAAAAGCCTTCCAATATGAAAAAATAGGGACTATTTTCAGAGTTTTCAACAGTATTTTTTGCATTCAGTTTTTTTAAGTCTTCAAGTTGCTTACCAGTTTAAATAGAGTTTCGTTAAGTTGGTTCTTTTCGGAATATTTACGGTATATGAAAATGAGACGGTATATTTCTGAGGGCTGGTAAATCTTATCGATAAGTCCAAATTTTTTTGTTGTTCGTCTGTCTCTGTCGTGCACTCCAGCGATTCTTTGTTAAACAAAAGCATTATTGTTCGCGCGGGCAATGCAGGCGAAAAGCAGTGCACGAAACGGCAGTGGCAGCGATTCCGACTGAGAAATGCACAAAAAACTGTAGTTTAGTTGGGTGACAGCCGCAGTGCGAAGTGGAGGAGACGTGCAACACGGTGCTAAATTGCGTTGTAGAGGAGTCCTACTTCAAATCCCAGCAAACTCCACTCAAGAAGTCACAAAATCGAATTTTAATAGAACTTTCTTTGGAAATTTGTTAGTATAGTATACTTAGAAATACATAGAAGAAAAATTGTAGAATAAGTGAACAAGTGATAGAGGAAAAGTGGGTAAGGGAAAGGAGGTGAGAACAGGGAGAAGTGCGCGTAATTACGATTGACTTTTCTCTTATAGAACAAAGGACGTACGTGCGCGAACCAGCAAGGCCTTCAAGATGATCAGCAGCCTGATTTCACGGCTTCTAATGTGAGTAATGCAAACACAAAACAAACTTCCACTCCAGCACACACCGAACCAAGCCAAACGAAATCGTAGAACGAGTGGGGCTGACGCTGACCCCTAAAAAGTTGGTCGAAGCTCGGCCTTGCGCTCCAGCCGCAACGAGTCATTTCTGCTTCCTAATTGCGTGGGCGTCACGCTTCTGGTCTGTGATTTGCTCGAGCTCGAGCTCAAGCGTTGGTGCGTGGTAGAGAAGTACCGTTCAGTTCCATACCTCGTCTCGTACGTGTAACGTAACCCTCAATTGAACTGCACCCGAATATGGTTGTCACATAAGGCCGACGCACTCGCATTGCCCAATATGGTGCGACCCCGAACGAGGCCGCACTCAAGTCGTCTGCCTTCTGTCCGCAACAACTCCATGCAAAACCATTGTCAGTATTTATAGAGCGCTGCGTTCTAATCAACAATTGGTCCGGGATCGAGTGGTTTATGCGATAGGGGGGGGAGGGGATATTGTGGTCCATGTCGATAGGGTGAGGAGTACAATCTTCCGCATAAACGTGCTGCTGCTGTGGCTGGCGTCTGCTGCTGCTGCTGTCTCTCAGCGAGACCAACAATGTGTGGCGAGCGTTCGTTTATTAATAGACCCCCCGCCTGAGCATTAGACGGCTGGGCCTGCACTGGGCTCTCTGGCTGCCCTGGCCAGTAGTCTGTGCTCGGCGTTCTAGCCGCTAGGAACCGCAACAAATCTTCGGGTGCGGGCAATGCATCGCCATCGTCATGAGCCGGCCATTCTATCAGCAGGAGCCGATATTCTTTCAGCGGCCGCTTAACGTTAGACGCCTGCGTCACCCGGCAGGAAGCGTATATGGGCGCAGCTACTCGCTGGAGGAAGAGGACCAGCTGCAGCAGCAGCAACAGCGGCAACAGCAGCATCAGCAGCGGGAGAATGTAGTCCCCGTTTTTCCAAAGTTCATTTATGCCAACCAGCGGCATCCGAATCAGCTGCCGCTATACCAGTTGGGGGACTCTCTTAGCTCCTTGGACAGTGACTTCGCAGACGATTACACTGGCCCCTACATAGTCGAGCAGCCCGTGCCTGCGCCCCCCACTCCCAAAGTCGTGCAGAACCTGAACGCATTGGGCAGAGTCCTAGACTTGCTGCAGCGCTGGCCATTGCCGTGTCTGTCCTTCAACACGGCCTGCATCTGCTCGCTCATCATTATATTTTTAGCGCCGCGGACTTGTGCACAGAGTTTATTGTTTCCCGCTTTCAGATTGTTCTTCGGCACTCTGTATCCGGCCTACGCCTCGTACAAGGCGGTGCGCACCAAGAACGTCAAGGAATACGTGAGTAAAACAAACGTAGTGCATAGATCTCTCCCGCACACCCAAAATGTTTACTTGTAGGTAAAATGGATGATGTACTGGATAGTCTTTGCATTCTTCACATGCATTGAAACATTCACAGACATCTTTATATCCTGGTTCCCATTCTACTACGAGGTCAAGGTGGTCCTGGTGTTCTGGCTGCTGTCGCCAGCCACAAAGGGCAGTTCCACATTGTACCGCAAGTTTGTGCATCCCATGTTGACGCGCCACGAACAGGTGTGACATATATATGTATATTCTCAAATAGATATCCATCCATCCGCGCTCTCTCTCTCTCTCTCGCTCTCTTTGTGTAGGAAATCGACGAGTACTTGACTCAGGCCACGGAGCGGGGATACTCGGCGGTGCTGCAGCTGGGCTCCAAGGGAGTCAACTATGCCACCAACGTCATTATGCAGACAGCCATAAAGGTAATCCTCACAGCCCCCACACGACCCCACAACTAGACACAATCACACAGAACACACACTAATCCGCCCACTCCCCCTGCTCGCTCGCCACACATTCATTCCGCCATTTTCAATTGCCTCCAGCGTCGTTGCATAAAATGAACAACAAAACAGAGTCGACAGAGTCTCCGTCTCCGCAGCATCTTTCACTCGTTCTAAATAGATATATATACAATTTGCGCAATGCTCTCGCGCGCGCTCATCCCGATCATCGCCAAAGCAGCAGCCCCATCAGCAGCAGCGGCAGCGTCATCATCCACCTCACCACCACCATCATGATCACCACGAGAGCTCGCTCGCGTCTCTCGCTCTCTTATCTTCACTTTTACTTTTAATATTATCTAGTTTAAACGAATAGAATTGAATGCTCTTTGTGCCATTTGCGTGTTTGTTTCGATTTAGTTTTAGTTTGTTGTTCTCTTTGTGCAGCTAAATCACACACACACACAATGCCATACCCAATAGAAGATACTAGCAGATAAACGAACATGTTGAAATAATGTAATAAAAACAAGAAATTAACAAACTCATGCCAGAGCGGGGAGCAGCTGTACGAGTACAGGACACATTTGCTGGCCAGCTCGAAGTAAACACTTGAAATGGGGGCCAAGACACTCGAGACGTTACATTGTTTTGGCCAGATTAACACTGGAGAGGAGCGACGAGCTCCCTGATGGATAGTGTATAATGCTTCGATGATTTGGTGTGTTGATGTAGGTCAAAGAGTCAATTAGAAAGATCCATCAGGAGAATGTGATGGAGTGAGTTCCTTATTGATTTGTCATATCCAAATTAGTCATCGTATTACTGGACACCCTTGTTCGAGTCTTTGTCCGAAAGAAAGACAAGGAAACACGGGAACTTTTCTTTATTCACAGGCACTCCTTGCCGCTAGATTTGTATTCCACTGTGATATCAGAGACCCCCTTCCCGCGTCCCCCGCCCCAGTTGCATCACTTCCATTCCAATTCTAGGGTAGGGCACAAAAATAGATGTGGGGACAGTTCTGGCCCAGTCTATGTGTGTGTGCGTGTGTCGTTCGTGTGCCTCAACTGCAATTCATTTCAATTTAAGACTCTTTCGTTGCCTCTTTTTGATTAACTCTTTCGTTCTTTACACTTATGTTTCTTTGCATTTAACCCACCAAACCAAACCAAACCTCACTGAAATCACCTGCACCTGCCCGCCCTGCCTGCCTGACTGCCTGCTACTAATTCGCTAACCGCCGCCAGACCTTTACGATGACAACTGCGGGTTCGGACCGCAGCCTGCAGAATTCGCAGTCGGCCGGCGATCTGTCTGCGGCCAGGAGGAACGAGGACATGATGGATGGCTTGGAAGATTGGCTGCCCCGCTCCAATTCGTTGAGCGGCATCGAAAGCTACGCTGACCTCGAGCCAGGGCGTCGCGGAGTGGTTATACAAGAGATGAGTGAGGAGGAGCCGCCACACGATGCTGGAGCGGCTCGATTACGTGATCTGCCAGCGCGCAGGGTGCAGTCACGACGAGCCGCAGCTGCTTCCTCCAGAGCACCCGTCAAACGTGTCAGCCGAGCCCCGGACCTGCAGGCTCCCGTTGCTGCCACGCAAGTAGTGCGAGCACGTCGTAGGTTGCGCGAGCCCACGCCCGACGTGGATGTGGAGAATGACTAGATGCTACGGCGGCACCACACAGGCCTCCGGCACCAATAGATACTCAGCGAATGATCGAATTTTATACACTCAGCGATACCCCGCACATATGTACACATACCATCTAATCCCAGCCGCCAGCTGGAAGCTTTTTGATTTCTGTTCTCGCACCTGTATATGGTTATCCCTCCTTTCATGTCTCTGATATTTCCTATATATGTTTACGCTTACGTGTCGATAATTTTGTAGTTTAATTAAATTATTTAAATGCCAAATGCTTGTACTCAATGCACTCTCTCCACTATGATCCTCACACCAAAGGGCGGCGGCAATCTGGTGCAGACGATCAAGAGGAGCTACAGCCTCAGCGATCTGAGCGAGCCAGACATGCACCGCACCCAGGATGAGCTGGACGAGGTGATGAGGTCGCCCATGTCCTCGTCGGTGGTGATGCGCACACAGCCAACGGCCACGCGTCTCCTGCGGCCACGCAACCAGACGCCCGTCGGCAGATCCACCAGCGGCACACGCCACTCCACTGGGATGTACTTCACGGAGGTTGATGTGACCGCCAAGAATGCGGGTGACTTCAAGTGAGTGTTGGAATCTTATCCTTTATCTCTTATCTCTTTTCCGTTCCACTTAGCTACAATATACGCAGCCAGGACGACATAAGCTCTGGCTACTCCAGTGCCGAGCCGATTAGTGGACTCAGTCGCACTTCCTCCATGACAAACGCTTCCAAGGGGCGCGTCAAGTCCAAGCGCAATGAGGTAGGCATGGTGTGTGTTCTTTCTTCCACGATTAATCCATTTAGAGCTAATGTTGGTTAGCAGTTGCTGGAGGAGATGAGGGACGAGGTTTATTTGGAGAATCAGCTATACTTTCAAGGTGTGCGCCAGGAAGGGGCAGAAGAATTAACGGTCTTTCACAGCGTAGAGAGAATAACGCACCATGAAGTTGATGAAGAGCAAGAGGATGCAGAGGAGGAGGATGACTTCTATGAAGCCATGCCGGTGATAGAAGCAGATGGAGAAGATAAGGCCGCACAAATCGATGTTCCGTCTTGTGGAGAAGCAAAGAAAGAAGGTCCTTTTGGAGGAGAGAATATGAAAAGCAAAGATGAAGCAATTGAGCATTTGGTTCCAACTGAAACCAAGACAAAAGCATTGCAAACAGATGTCCCTTCGATCCCCATTCGATCGGATGAAGCAATGCCATCCACCGAGAGCAAACTTACAGACGAACCAACACAGCCCGTCGTAGATCCTTTTGTGCTGGTAGTACGCTCTTTAGCCACAGATACAGATGCGGAACCGACCGATCGATCGAGGCCAGTGTCGCCACGGGAATTGCGCGCCACCTTGGAGGAGATCAAGCACAGCTTTCGGGCACAACTTGGGCCAGAGGTACAGATGTCACCCTCTCCCTCCCCCTCGCTGCGTCCCAAGGCCGTGCATGGTAAGGGGCGAGCTCCAGCACCTCCACCGCCGCCACTTCCACCAAAGCGGCACTCGCTGAGCCCCCAGCCAGATGCCATTAGCCAGACGTCGACGGGCAGTGTAGAGCGCAAGTCAGGTATCGGCCAACTGTTCCAGAATATCAAAGCTAATGTGCTGCGTAACAAAGCTAATCCCAGCCAGCTGGCAGCTCCCATGCCGGACGAGCCAGTGCCGGTCAGAGAGACGGAGATCTAAAGTAAGCCCTGCCGGGAGTCCGTTCTAATCCAAGCTCATCCAAGTGTTCGTTTTGCTCGTTCATCGCTGGGCGGCGTGTCAGCTCCTAACCCCCATGGCCCCTGCCCCCTTTGTATAGTTGCGTTACTAACCAACGATTTCAGCACTTCCAGCATGTTCTTTCGACTGTTTCCTGTAATCCCACCATAAGCTAGAAATAAAGGATATCTGTGCTTCCTCGTTGCAGGAGAAATCTATGTCTGCTAGCTGCACCACCTTGCCCAGGACCAGCAGCCGCAGGACTGATAAATCCCAAATGGGAATGGCAGCATCATCGTCTTCTAGCCAGGCCAAGACGCGAAACAAGTCGGAGAAGTAGATGGACAGACGGACAGGAGGATCTATTCTGTGTATTCATCTGCTGCTCAATATGGATTTTAATGGTGTCTAAGCGTACAGAACCTCAATTTTTAGTTTAAATTGTAACTTAATACTGATATTGATACTGATTACTGATTGCGATGATATAGCTCTATATATATATGCATTGTGTACTTTGTTTGTGATTCTAAGAGAGTTCCAGGTGCGCTGTAGTTGATATTTGATGTTTATTTCACGACTCGTTTGCCGTTAAGTGTGTTTCCTAGCAGCCCCTATCCAACAAATGTTCTAACCAAAATAAACCGACACCAGAATCGGAGTCGGAAACCTATCATTTGTAGAATAAATTCCCAATAATGTAATTGAGCATTCAATAAAACAGAAACCTACGAGACAAACAAAGACAGAGTTGTTTTGGCAGATCTTCGCGGGTAACCCTGGACAAATGGCGCGTCAACTAGACGTTTCCCCGCGCTTCTGCACAAAGAGATCATGCGAAACCGGCTTGGGCCCACCACCAGGAGCGGCGTCGTTTCCCAAACTCCAGGCATCAAGAAACTTCTTTTACACATGCGCGCAGCAGCTGATGCGCGGAGAGCCTGACCTTGACCCTCAATCACAGTCGCCCGGGCGACCAGCCCATGCCAGACGAGACGAAACGAAACTTGTTGCTAAGTGCAACAGCATGGCAGCGGGCGCAGCGGAATTGAAGTTTCGCACACCCCCCGCGCCCCACTCATATCTTGCTTGTTCCTCCTCTCTCTTTCTCACTCGCCCAACAGTCACCTCTCCGTGTACATATGTATATGTATGTGTGGTTCGTTGTCGCCGCCTGCGAGTTTTCACCATTAGCAGCACACGGCGACGACTGTACTTCGCTTCGAGATATTCACTCAATGTGTGTATGGATGGATGTACGTTTACTTGCGTGTGTGTGTGTGTGTGTGCGTGTACTTGTGCATAAAATGCACAGGGAAACGGCGCAAAGAAAGCAGAAAACACACAACTGCACACCACACCAGTCGAAGACAATGGCAGATTTTTGCCGGGCCGGCCGCCACACTGCCTTCCAACTCCAAAAGTTGAGTCAGAGATCGGGCAAGGCAGACAGAGCCCCCATCAGCTGCCCGTGCCATGTGTTCGTTCACAGCTGCAGCTTTGCCGGCACCACACCGAAAACTGGTTGCCCACGAAACAAAGAAAAGAGCAGAAGAGCAACGAAAGAGATCACAAGAGAGCCGTCCGGCCCCAACAGTCTGCTAATAAGAAGAGAAAAAACAGATAAAGAATAAGCAATAGGCAAAGACAACACATGGCATGGGATTATTTTTTTTGTCTCAAATCAGCAGCTCCAGCATTTTAATTTACAATTAAAAAACAATCACAGTGATATTTGAATTTTCATTTTCTTCATCGTAGGTTTCGCATCTCTCCTCGTAGGTGTCTCGTTACAACTGAAAGTGTATTACAACTAGGGCTCTGTTCTGTGTTCTTCTCATCGGTTCGTCGTCTACACATCTCCTCCAGTGTCTCTTCTACCATCGCTGATGTGCTCCTGCTCTTGTGTCTTCTGCTCTTGTTTGCTGCCCCTCCGGCTTAGCTAGCTCCGCTTGTACCCCGCTCGAGATCTTGCCGGGCGAGTTTCGTCTTGCTCTGGGATTGGTTTGGCGATTCTCTGGTGGTAGTGTGGATGGTTATGGGTGCTGTTTGGTGGTGGTGGTAAAGGTAGGTTGGTAGGCAGACTGTTTGGGTATACTATATCATCATCATCATCATGTGTATAATTCCTATGGCTCGCCGGCAGCAGCTGGATGGAGTAGTAACGTGGTCTCTTCGCTTGCTTCTTTGCTTTTGTTTTTTATACTTTTTATTTACTTTTTTCTTCTGGTGTGGAACTCCTAATAGGATCGCTTTATAGTATTTTTAAGGTATTTATATATTCTTATATAGTTTTTCAATCCATTCGTTATAATGTAATTAGTAAATTCAAACACTTTTTCGCAGCATAATCATACATAATTATAATAAAGTGGTTGGTTGTTGGTTTTCTTGTTGTTTGGGGCTTAGTCTCATCTTACAAATTGGGTCGCATCGACGTCGTCGTCTTCTTCTCTTGTTCTTCTTCTTCTTCTTCATCATCATCTGCTTGGCTGCACAGCTGCCGTTGCTATCGTCGTCTCCGCCGTCTCTCACCCCGCGTCTCCTGTGCTCGTCCTTCCCTTCCTTTCTCGATTCGATCCTCTTCTTCTGCTTCAGCTCCTCGTTTTCTTCTTCGGCTGGGTGGTTCTTCTTCTACTTTCTCAAAAGTTTCTTCTTCATATTTTGGAACGTTGGCACCGCGCTGCAGGCTCAGCTTTTGGAATCAGAGATGCAAGAGTGGTTGTTGGTTGATTCTTGGATAGATGATGGTTAGATTAAGGTGCCAATATCTGTAGGTGTGAGTTGAGTGTGCTTGTGTGTGATGGGAGTATGTGTGGTTGTGTATGTGTGTGTGTGTTTAGGGTGGTGGTGGTGGTGGTTGGGGGTTGATCTTGACTTGGGTGCTGCTGTCGCTTGTTGTTGTTGGCTGGCTTTGTGAATGTTGTAGCAAATTGATTTTTCATTTTTGTAATTTTTTTCGTGTTTAAATTTCTTCTTCTTCGTTGATTTTTAATTTGAAGCGCGGTCATCTCCTAGTTCCTTCCGCCCTTCTCATCGCACTCGCGTCTCAGATGTCCGCTCTTGCCGCAGCCATAGCAAGTCTTCGATGTCTCCGGGCAGTTCTTGGAGATGTGTCCAGTGCGGTTGCACTTGTAGCACGACACATTGGCCGGGCCGCGCTCATTAACAGCCTCGGGACAGTTTCGGACCCAGTGTCCAGTCTTGTTGCACCTATAGCAGGTCGGGTTGTCCGCCTGGGTGCAGTCCTTCGAGATGTGGCCAATGCCGTTGCAGCGGTAGCACCGCTCGGCCTCCTCAGGGCAGGCACGTGCAAAGTGCCCAAATTGGTTGCATTTGTAGCACTTCTCGCGGTTGCGGCGCATGCCGCCGCCATCGCCGCCACGCATACCACCACCTGGTCCGCCGCCTCCTGGCCCACCGCCACCGAGACTGCAGTCCCGGGCAAAGTGGCCCGGCCGGTTACACTTGTAGCACGTGGCAGACATCGACATTGTACTGGATTGGAACTTGGTTGTTTTTGCAAATTTAACACTTCTGGTCTTTGACACACACGTTGCCTGCTCGAGGACTACAAACTGCTTGCGTTAAATGCGAAAAACCACAGAGTCCGGCCAATTTCCTCGCCGTATTTTCGACGCCAAAAATTAAAATGGCTACCACAGAACTAGTACAATGGCATCGACGGCTCAAGTATCGAGTACGAAAAAACCAATCAGAGTTGCTTTGAAACGCAAAAATTGCAACACTGAAAGTCCACGCGGTTGGCTCTGCACACACTGGTTCGAGGTGCTCTCACCTCGGGATGAAATCCACAACTGAACTAATACTGAGGTCGGTGTGTGAAACTGTCAGTTACGTTTCCGGCAAAGGTAGCTTTGCTTTCTGAAATTGTAATTTTCAGCTATTATTTGACCTTCCTGACAGTAATATTATCATCAATATTGACCGTGATCCTAATGACCTAATTCACCCTTGCGAATTGTTGCTCTCAGCCCAATGTGCCCATGCCAATTTGTTATCGACTATTACGGTAAGGGTACGCCGACCCAACCGGTTTGCGATAAAAAAAATTGCGAAATACCAGGAATAGAATATTATATAAAATCTGAGTATATTTACAGTTAGACAGCTGTATTACACTTAGTACTTATATTTGCGTAAACTCAGCCGATACCAGCATCGAGTACTTCGGTTCGTGCAACATCGTGAACGAAGGATACTCGATAGTTATTTTGACAGTTGTCAAATTTGCCGTCTGTTCACAGTTGTGATACATCGGCTCGGCCCGGCTGTGTGTGCAATCGATAGTTTTGTAATGCAATGAGAATCAGTTTGTTTTTGCAACAAACATTATTTATGTTAGTTATGCGTCTGTGTCCAAAATGTTGATTGTTTGGTTAGTGATTGCCTCCACATTGAGCCGCTGCATCCGAGCCACCACCACAATTTCGATTCCCATAACAACCCAGGACATCATTGCGGGAGATGTCTTTTTTGAAATCATATCGCCGCAAGACCTGGAATATACCTACAGACTACGGCCGGCGAAGGATTTCGGCGCTACTTTCTCGGAGAAGCTCGAAGGCGTTCCCCTGGTACTGACTGATCCCCCAGGCGCCTGCCAGAAGCTGCGCAACACACGTGATCTTCATGGAAGTATCGCTCTCATGGACAGGGGGTAAGCGGATCGAATTGATAAGATTTGACTGTTTTATCTAACAAAATTCAATGTGCGTGGCATTTTTGCAGGGAGTGCTCCTTCCTCACCAAGACCCTACAGGCGGAGATGGCCGGGGCTGTGGGCGCCATTATCACCGAGTATAATCCGAATTCGCCAGAGTTCGAGCACTACATCGAGATGATCCACGACAACTCCAATCGAGATGCTTCGATACCCGCGGGCTTTCTGCTGGGGAAAAACGGCGTGATCATACGGTCCACGCTGCAGCGACTGAAGCGGGTGCATGCCCTCATAAATATACCAGTAAACCTGACCTTCACCCCGCCATCAAAAATCAATCACCCGCCATGGCTAGGATGGTGACTGGACCCTGGATGACGCCGGGAGGACACGGCAGAGGCGCACCCGATCGATCTAAAACCAAAGTGCATACTTAGTCAGTACTGAAGCAGCGATAGTGACTAAAACTGAGACTAAGCTTATAGTTTTTCCATAAGTAGCTAAATCGTAACTGGAGGCAGAACCAAATAAATTGTAAATAAATTGCCGGGCGGCAGGCAAGTCGGAAAGTTTTAAGCTAGACAAATACCATAAATCTTTATTAAATGTATGCGTATGCACATGTTACCTCTGTGGATCAGATCTTGCCCAGGGCCGTGAGATTCAGGCACATGCCAAGTGTGAGTATCACTATGACGACGACGAGGATAGCAAAGCACAGGTAGTTCGGTTGGATGGGCATGCGGAACAGCTTGGCGGACATGTCCAGCGACGAAGCGAAGAGCAGGGTCGAGTTGAGATCTTCCGCGGAGGTATTGTGGTACACAAATGGACGCACTCGGATTTGGTGGCCGTTGGCCTGGGCGTTCTGGCAGACGCGCGTCACCGAGGAGGCCACGAAGAAGGGCAGCAGGCCGAGGAACAGCCACAGCATGACATTGGCGATGTTCAGCAGGACCAACTGCAAGGCGCAGAAGTGGAAGTCAAAGTCCTTGAACAGATAGACCATGCCGGCGAAGGCATAGGACAGATTCATCACAATCAGGAAGCACACGGGAACGGACACGTGCTGGTTAAGGCGATCCAGGAGCTTGCGGAACTCCAGCACCTCCCGCATCCAGTCCAGCGAATCGATGGAGTGCATCAGTAGTTTGTGCGACAACGACTCCAGGTGAACCTTCAGCAAGTAGCACTCGATGTAATAGTTACTCAATATAACTATCTCCACCAGGTCCTGCAGCAGTATGGTGCACAGCAGTCCCGTGCGGAGGCACAGTTCCCAGTCGCTGAGGGCGTCGGCTAACCAGGCCACCTTGATGATCTGCGCCGGCTGCATGACCACCACAGCGCAGGCGTAGGCAAAGAGGAGCACGAGCAGGGCCAGGGCCAGTCCCAAGTACAGCCACAGCATCCGGCACAGTCTCTTGGGCTTGGCGGACATCAGAAACACCCGCTCGATGAGATTCTGCAGCTGCTCGTGGTCGATCACCTTGCATACCAGCACAGCAGACACAAAAGCCATCAGATTGAAGCCACTCGGCACCACATACCCGAAGAGCAGCTCGCCAATGGTGTTTGGTGGGGCGATACCGCCGTCCGTGCTGTTGCTAGTGGGTCGTATATCCCTATAGCTAGTAAAGCCGCGATCGCCTCTGAAAAAAACAGGATTAGCTGGTACGCACTTTGGTACTCCACCACGCACCTGTAGCCACAGATGTAGCGCAGGAGGTAGCCAATCAGGAGGATAAAGAGCACCATCAGAGCCTGGACATAGCTGCAGCAGGCTCTCACATTGCTCATGTCCGTCGAGATGGGGTTGAGCCCAACCAGCGTCAGGATCGTGACATAGGGACGCAGAAACTGTTGCAGAATGAGAGATTATCAGACTGGACGATCAGCTGGTCAATTGCGGCTGACGGCATCACCTTTCGCTTGCAGTAGTCCAGCAGGGCGGAGGTCGGCTCGTGTTCCCCGGGCTGCTGCTGGTCATCGTTGGGATTCCCGTTGAGACGATTGATAAAACAGAAAGAGCTGTCCGCATTATTGCGATACATGACAGTCGGACAGAGGGAGAGTATCACATACAACGGCAACAATAACAATAACAATAACAGAAATCGTAACAGGAGAGTAATGCACAAACACTCATAACGCGGGGAGGGTGTGGTGTGGGTGTGGGTGTGGTGTGGGTGTTGGATAGAGAGAGAGAGTACAATGGAGAGATGATCGCCGGCCGGCGGTTGAGCCACTACTGAGAGCAGCCCCAACACTTACGAGCTCGTCGTGCAGCCAGGATGAAGCGACTGAGGTGGCGCGACTGCTCCAAAGCTCCTCCTCTCTTATGGCTGCTGCTGCTGCTGCTGCTGGCGTGCTCGTCGGCGTCGTCATCAATTGCAACTGTAACGGTAAATTGAATAAATTGAAACTCGAGCCCCAAACGGCACGGTACAGTACACACACACACCCCAAAGGCGAAAGACAGAGAGAGAAACAGTAATAATAATCATAAACGAGATGACAAAAAACGAAGCTTTCCTGCCCCCAAGCTCTCTTCGAGCTTTGTGTGTTCTCGCCAGCGTTCTCCTCCCGTTCCTCCCGCTCTCCACATGCACCCCCTTATCAATCAATTTTATCTCGGGCCCAGCGGCTCCAGCCTGCTCCAGTCTGCTGGGCACCTGTTACAGTTTAGATAGGAATCAGCCCTGTTATCGGCGAGCACTATCTACCCACCGGTCACTATATTTGCATACACACGAAGTATGCTGCTCGATTCCCTATCAAAAGTATGTATGTGCACACACACATGCACACACACATGTAATTCCTATGTGATACCACATATATATCTGTCCGGGGGGGGGGACTATATGTTATCGCGTGTCTAGACTCTAGACTCTACGAGTGAGTGTTTTCCTTTGTTACGCTTTCGCCGGATCGTGTTGGCGTGTTCCAAGCTCTGGGCAGGGAGAAAGATGCTGATTATGCTATTGTTTTCGCAGTCGTTTCGTGTTATCTAAAGAGAGTGTGACGTACATGCATAGATAACAAAAGTGCAGTGAGAGGGAGCCAGCGAGAGAGAAAGAGAGTGTCCGTGGGAGCTCTCTCAGCTCACGCTCCTCTCTGCCTTGCGATTGTACGATGATTTCGTGGAACTGGAAGCTGGAGGATGGATTACTGTGGAAAGTGTGTTTCAATGATAGAAAGATGATCGGAGATCTTCTCGCTCCCCTTTAGTTACATATTTCGGTAATGATCATTAAGTTGCTAATTTGACAACCAAAATCAAACGGTAATCACTGCGGGCGCTGTTGTGTGAGCTTTCTAAAAGATGTGTTCAACTTATTTTCAAGCTGTTGTTCAGTGGAAATAAAGAGTTCTTTTATCGATTCGGAAACACCTGCGATTTGTGTAAACACTAGTCCCTAGGGCCCGATCTTTGGGGGAGGACATGTCGGAAACAGCTTCTATTTTGTGCTCATGTCATTCGTGCACTGTTATCTGTTATCAATGACTCTCGCTGGAGAGCAATCCAAAGTGAGTAACTCACTGTGTTGCCTTTCTTTCTTTGGGTGAACCACCTTGTGGTGTCGCTGTCGTGTAAGTGAAACTTTTAGTCGCTTTAACTTTTACTCCCTACCTCACTCCCCCACCCTTTACGCCTCTCTCCGTCCACATTCTCACCTCTCTCTCGCCCCTCTTTATAGGTAATAAAGTTTCGGAATTTACGTCGAAAGTAATTAAATAAAATTGAATGCAAGTCGCAAGTGGTTAAGAAAAAAAAACTTCTTTGTTGTTGTCCCACTGAAGTGAAGCTCACTTAAAATGTTGTCCAACGGTGGAGGGATATGCAGAGAGAGAATGGGGAAGGTTCAGTTCAGTTCAGTTCAGTTCAGCTCAGTCCAGTCCAGTTTCAGTACCCGCAGCAGCAGCAATGGCACTGCCACTGCCATGACCTGGCCGCAGTCTCGCCGCAAAGAGAAGCCGCAGGTTCAGTTCAGTTCAGTCCGGGCAGTACCAATGCCCGATGCTGACGTTGACGATGATATGTTCGAGGTTCGAAGCGGGATGTCCAGATATCGTACATATCGGTTCCGGTCTGTCTGTCTGTCTGTCTGTCGTGCTGACCTCTGGGTACCCCCCTGGTGTCGCCCTGTGGGGACATTCATGTAAATTAGCAGCGTTGTCAAATAATTCTGATTTTTGTTGTTGCCGCTGGGATGCTAATAAAAGCTGAACCGTTATCGTCCTGCTGCTGCCTCCTCGTCAACATGACAGCCTCCTCCGCCTCCTCCTCTTCCTGACCAACAACAACTACTGTCCCCGGACAGTGTCTTCCTCTTCTCCTCTCCAACATGCAACCCATTTCTCTAACTAAGCGTGTGGAGTCTTTTTTGTGTTTAGAAATCAAATCAAATATTACGAGAAAATTCCGAATGCGGTCGGAATGCATAGGAAATTTTGTGCCAGCCACAGCCGCAAAAACGCAAATGTTGACTCCGCACTAGAGCAGTAGCTGGAGAACGGAGGAGCTCACACTGGCCATTGGGATTGTGTTGGACACGCCATAATGGAACAGTGATCAAGGCTGTAGGACAAGTCTTAGACTAGTTGAGATCTCCATATTAGAGATGGATATTGCTATCTGTCGAGCCACAAGTCGTGCATTCATTAAGATGTTTTCATATAGATATCAGGACTCAACCAAGAGTAACTCATTCGCTGCTTTAAAGTGTTCCTTTCGGCACCCATGGCACCCATGGCGACCCTGCCCCCGCCCCTGACGCAGTGTCAACAAGGAGATCAGAGATTGTGGGACGTGTCAAGTGTCCGAAATTCAATTAGACTTCATTAGCATTAGCAGCCGGTGGCAGTTAGTTCTTCTTCATGTTGTTCCCCCCGCCCTCTGTCGCATCACAACCAGCTCTCCTACTCCCCTCTGCCCCTCTTCTCTTGTGGTTTTGTCTCTGTGTCTCTGTGTGCGTGTACGGATTGAAACGTTGGGAGATTAGCATAAATGAGATCATTAAAATGCGCTTACTTCAGTGTGGCTGTGTGGGTGGGTCAGTGCCAGAGTGCAGAGAGAGCGAGAGACAGAGAGAGGTCCACCTGGTGGAAACTCCAAGGGGGCGGGGCCACGACTTCCTCCTCTCGGCACGTAGCCCACAAATGGCCTTCGTCGTTTGCACGAAGGTGTCACGGCTGTTGGTTCGTGTCTCCGCTGGGCGGTCCGAAAATTTGCATAATTATTTCGACATCTTTTGGCCCGTTGTACTGTATGCTCTCCCCCCACCCCACCCCACCCCTCTTTCAGTTCCCGCTGCAGCTGTCCCCCAGAAATAGTTTGCTCTCTGACCAACAAATTGCTCATTACATTTAGTATGATGAGGCAGTCGCCATGGAAGTAGAGCTAGTGGGAGTGGGAGAGAGTGGGGGGGTGAACCTTTTGTACCTCTATGCACTGTCCTACACAGCAGAGACTTTATAAGCAAATAAGTTCCCAATGGAATGAATGTCTGAATACATCTGTGACAGTGTGAATACTACTCCGAATAGAGATCCTAAAGAGACATATCTACGGCAATGGTTGCTTTTATTCGGAGTTGGGTTGGCTCACTTTTCATTTCATTTTCATTTCATTGTATTCTCCCTCACTCCCTCCCTTAGGTACCTCATTGCTTTGTAGGGCAGTGGCAGTCGCTTGTATATTCAGTTAGTCCTAATTGGACTGTCATATACGTACATATGTACGTTGGGCTGCTACACCTGTTGCTTTCCAGAAAGACACCATTGATGCACATGCAGGACTCGCTCCTAATTTGAGGAACCATAGCAGCTTTTTACTGTTTCGGAGCTACCATCAAAGCCAGCTAATTTTTAATGATATCCACAGGCGGTCGGAGGGTGTGAGGGTGGGCGATACATATAGGGAAGGGTGGTGGAGAGTGCAACCTGGGAGTGCACTAAAAGCCTGTCGGTGGCTTCAAATTGAATCAGTCGTCGTCGTCGGGTCGCCTGTGTGTCTCTCAATGTCCGCCTCTGTTTCCATGAGAGTGTCATCTATGTGTTATGTGTGTGTGTGTGTGTGTGTGTGTGTGTGTGTGTGTGCGAGCATGTGTTTTGGGCCCCTGGGGTCGAGTTTGGTGTCCATCTCTGGCAAGCCGAAGCGCCGGGCGACGTGAGGCACCTCTCATGAAATGTGACCGCAATTGCGGTTCGTTAGCTGCATTTCAGCTAGTCGGCCTCCCCACGCCCCCCCAGTCCGCCCCATCCATGCAGCAGCAGCGGTCACTGAGGCAGCCTTGCCACCTGCACGTGCTGCCACCAAAAAGCAAACTCGAAAAGGGGGGCGGTGGCAGGCGGGGACCACCGCCTCCTCCTCGTCCGCCATGGGGGCAGCAGTACCAAAAGCGTTGTGCTTAAGTGGTCCCAGCGACCAAAAGCACTTTGACCATGCGGTGGGAATACCCTGCCATCCTGCCATCCTGGTGACCTGCCACACCCTACCCTCCCACCCCCTGCTCCTATGAAGCTTTAAAGCTTTGTGGAAGAATCCCTAGAACGCTGGAGGTGAATGCGTTACCTCCTGGCAGGGATTATTTATGATGAAAAATATCAAACGTTTCGAGGATTTACCAGGCACTTAACGGCAATTAGTCTCGGGGCCACACACCTGTGGATCCAGCACACGATTCGACCCATTCAAAGGGCAGACGGACGATGGCTCCATCCACCTGCAGCCGCAATCACAGCTCAATGCTCTCTGTGGCCCCCCAAAGCACGACGGGATTTGCGCATCATCAAATGACCAACATGAGGTAATTACCAACAAAGACGAGAACACACACACACACAGATCCCTGTTTCCTTGGCATCCCCTGTTTCCTTTCTCGAGCAAATTCTGGGCAGGCACGCACGGAAAAAACTTCTGTCTGTGCCCAACTCCAGAACCGAGAACCCCATCCCACTTTGGTGTCTCCTTTCATCGCTGAACAACGTGACAGGCATGCGGAATGAGCTGCCGAAGGAGATGAAGCTGTAGCCAGTGTCCAGAGTCCTGCCGGAGGAAGCTCAACAATTTAAACGGATCCTGTGCTGGAGTTTAAGGATATGTCGCATTAACAATGCCCTGACCTACTCATGAGTGCCAAATGAGTTGTTAGTAGAGCAGGAAGGCAGGGGAGGGCAGTGACAAGGGATGTCCTCCATCTTCCGTCCTCCATCCTGTACCCGAGTGTGTCCTTGGTGTACCAGGGGGCCCGTGACTTTTGTTGCCAAACTAAATATTGTTAGGCAAAGTAAACGCTGTTGTAGACATTGCAGGCCCAGGGAAGCGGGCGTGGGAGTGGGAGTGGCAGTGGGTGATAGGTGGGGCTGGGGCGTGGTTGAAAAGGGGATGATTGGCTGATTGGCAAGCTACAGCCATGCATTGTCGTGTTTCAGCAGGCAGCATCTTTGGCTGCTTGTCCTTCTACCTTTTCCCTCTTTGATTATTCATAAGCTAATCGACAGTAGTTCTCGGAAGATCTAATTGCACTTCTCGGCTCTCTTTCCACACTTTCGCCTTGCATCCCTCCCCTCTACTCCAGCCCTAGGCCTCTGCATTCTGTATTCTGCCCGCTGTCTTCTGACGGCATCCTCTGCCTGCTTGGATCTGCCAGGACCTGTGCTCCCTGCCTATTACCGTTAACTGAAACCCAATGCCGTTGGGGCCATTCAAGTCGACATCCTATCAGCGCCGCTGCTCCTTCAGGGGAGACGCCACCAGCAGCTCCTTATTTTCCTGCTCCTTCCTTGGCTCGCCTTCTATTAGGGATTTCCTTCTTGATTTTCCTCCGTTTTCCTCTGTCTCTATGTGTGTGTGGGTGTGCGTGGGTGTGTGCACATTTTTCCACCATTATGAAACCCAAAGCCACCACACAGAGAATGTTGCAGTCGCGGGACAAGGACGCACCTTAAACAGACTGCAGCACAAACACCCAGCCGTATTCCTATGCGACCCACATCCTGAATGGAGGATGGGAGGATGGTAGGACGGCAGGATAGGAGGAGGAGAACGCGGCCCTAGCTCATTGTTGACGCAACTTGCTCATTAATTTTTTACGCTTAATGTGTTCTCATAATGATTTTTAAATTGCGTCTCAGATTTCACAGATTTTCGCGGCCATCTCTCGCCGGCTTTTCATCACTCACTTTCCCCTCCACTTCCACACACACAGTGACGTCAGAGCCGGCAGGAGCACCAGCACCGACACCAGAGGTGAAGGCAGCTCATTAGTGGCCTGTGCCGCAAACAAGAAAACTCATTCATTCATTTATGTCTGAATTTATTCATTGATTCACTGATTTTCATTCGTTCATTCGTTGATATTTACGCAAATGCAGGAGAATAAACAATAAATGCAGTGAACCCCATGACGCCAAGGACAACAACAAGTGACGAAAGTAGTCAACTTTTTGGGATGAACATTTGATACCCTTTTTGTTACAGAATGCAGATACAGCATAGAGAAAACACGAGTTAAGTAGGACTAGTCGTATCTGTTTTGTCTTGTAGCCATATGATATATGTACATAGGATAGCCAGCGAGGATACTGGCCGTTTCGACTTGCTCTTACCTCGCTATCATCCATCTGTAACCCACAACCTTCTGCAAGAGCCTAACAACCTCAGAGGTTCCAGTTCCTGGCCTAGTCCTACTCCTTTCGTCTCTTATGGTCCTACTTCTTCTGCTCTGGCTCTGGCTCTTCCTGCTGCTCATCTTCCTCCCCTTCCTGGCATCACGCATACGCCACGTTGTGCACTTGGACAGAAAAGCGCACCGCCCGCTGCCCCACCCGAGAGCATTTTGTCCGGCTGACAAATTTAATTACTGCTTGGCAGCGGGGTCTCTGCTCTCCCCATCCACTGCTGCTGTTTCGCTCGACACTGATATGGGCCCAGAGCCACAGATACAGGCAGACAGCCAGACGGAAGGACGGAAGGACACATGGGCTCTTGTGGGGCCCCGAACTGAAGTCACTTCATTTGATGCGTCAATCAGCACAATCAAAAACTGCAGCCATGAAAATCAATTAAAAACCCGTTGACATACTGGCCTAGGCCCGGCCGGAGGACCTCCAGCCAGCCAGGACGAGGCTCCCCAGGATGTTGTGTCTGTCTGCCCCTGCCTCTGCCTCTGCCTAGGGCTCGGGGCATCCGTTGGCTGTCAACAACGTTGAACGTTTTGCAATTGACGCCGCCAGGATTAACATTTATATTTCAGCCGGCTAACAGGGATCCATGGGGATGGGGATGGAGCGAGGGGGGGGGAGGGCTGACAGGACCCCACTCTGTGTGCCTTTTTGTTTTTTTGCTTGCTTCATGCTCTTTGCAATTCATTTGATATGCAAATGCTCTTTTGTATCGGATACAAGTAACACATACGACTGAATGAGGCAGGAGACACGTGGCACGGGGCACGGGGCACGGGGAGCGTGGACTCTGGCAAAACAAATCAAAGGCGAGCAAGCGACCAGAGATGATGCCGCACAATTCTCGGCCGCCGTACACCTTGCTGGGGGCAGGGGGCTCCGATCGGTATCAGTTACATGGGTGACGTCAGCGGGTCGTTGCATAGTTAATTGCTGCCACGCTGAGTTGCACAAACAGTGAGCCCAAGCATGGGGGGGGGGGCACACTCGCCCACTTAATAAATGAAATGTCATTGAGGCATGCGGCAATCAGTGCCGCCCAAAACCCAAATGAAAACACAATTCAACACGCAGCAAATGTTGCAGTGTGGGTGGGGTGGGGTGTGGGGTGGGGATAGCGGTACTTACTGGCTCTGACTGAATGACTGACCGGTGAATTGGATAACTGACGGGATGACGGGATGACTGAATGACTGACAGCGTCCGAGCGAGGGGGCCTTTATCTGCCTCTTCAGGGTGCCGCACAGCAAACAATGGCAGTGAAGGGCAGGACTGCCTGGGGGGGGCACTAAGAGTCACACGCACTTGGCCACTTGTCATAGACACCCCGCTTGAGCAGCCCAACCCAAGCAACGGAGACCAGGAGCATACCCTGGAACCAGCAAAACCCAAAGCATTGAATCGTAGTTTGATCTCTTTGCTTCCCCAAACACACATATCCCCTCTGCTACCCTGTTCACAGAGAGAGAGTAGATTTCAGAGAGACAAAAAGAAGCAAGAGAATGGCAGCGAGGCATGGTCCAGCAATTGCAACATTGCAGCTCAAAACTGGGAATGTGCCACTGCTGATTCCTCTACTTCTGGTGCTGCTGCACTGCCACTGCCACTGCCACTGCTCTTGCAACTGCCACTGGTGCACTGCTGCTGTGTCAGCTGCAACTGATGACATTGTCAGACATCAAGGCGGCTCCCAGCTATGAAAGGACTAACAAGCCCGACAGTTACTCAGCGTCAGACGTGGGGAGGGACCCCCCTCTCTGTCCTCTGTCCTCTGCCCTCTGGCTGTGGGTGTGGGGCATGTGTGGGCTGTAGGGGGTGTGGATGCCTCGTGCAAATTAAAACTTGGGCCACACACTTGACACGTGCTTAGTTTGTGCTGCACTCGTTGCCCCGTGCCCCATGCCCCATACCTCACTGTATCCTTCTTTTTTTGGCTTTGCATGTTTGCGGCTTCTGTGGCGCTGCCCCTGCCGCCTGTTTCGGGATCCGGCTCCAGTCCGAGAACTGCAGGGACTGAATAGCGGGCTCTGCTCTGGGCAGCATATCTTTTTTTCTGTTCCTTCTCCCTGTTTTTTTTCATGGTTTTGCTAGTTTAATTTATGAGATCGTGCCGCCATCCCACCTCCTGCCTCCCACCTCCCACTTGCGTGCGGATGCATAAACTTGTTGCACACACATTTCCGCAGCAGGTGAAGGGTCAAATTTGCTGCTGCTACTGCTGCTGCTGTTGATGATGATGATGCGGCTGATGATGATGCGGCTGTGGCTCCGACTGTGGGTCGGCGTGTGGAAATTTATGCAGCAGCTTAAAAGGTTTCGGTGTGAGTTGCGGAGTCGAGTGGCTGCCATTAGCTTTAATTAATTTTACTCGTGCACATTTGAATCATTTGGCTCATGCAGTTCGACTGCATTCCACTCGTTTCCTCTTGGCTCGAATCATTTATTTTAATCATTTCGAAGTACAGATTGCAGATTTTAACAATGGTCGCATTTTCTTTGACAAATCATTTAAATGACATTAATTTGCTGCACTTTTAAAGAATCGCTTCTTAAATTGCAGTCAATATGCGGCCTTAATTTAATTTACTTTGCTGCCAGGCACTTTGTTTGCCGAGGCCGGACGGACTCCTCTTTGGGGCCAAACCTGCAACTGTTGCACAAAATGTTGCCTCTGCCGTTGCTGCCACTGCAACTAAATACGGCTATTGTTTTCTTTTGCTTGTGATGCCCTTCCCTTCTCTCATTTATAAGGGATTTCGATTTTGGCTGGCAGTTTGTTAAATGTAAGGTATGCATGTTTATTTTCCAATATTTTCTAATAGAGGCGGTCTAGAAAGTCGTGTCGAAACTATCTTTGAATCCATAGAACCATGTTAGTTCTTAGTTTTAAGTATTTATTAGCATTATACATACAGTAGGTATAAATAGGTATGTGGAAATCGGACACCATTGATTTGTAAGGGTATTCAATGCTTCGGTTCTCGCACCTGATCATTTTCCCATCTATTTTTTTATCACGCACAGACACACAGACATACAGACATGCAGACACACAGACATATGTTTGCTTGCTAAAAATTGAATCAAATAGTAATTTATGGCCTGGGAACAGTTTTTGCCAACTCTTGCAAAACGTTTGTATGTATTGTATACACATATGTATGTACATACATATATGTACACATATATATTTTGTTGCTATTTTTTTGTTCTTGTTTTCAGGTGCATTTTTGCCATGACTTTGCATAATTTTGGGCATAATTTTTTGTGAAAGCCAACTAACGGGCGCATACGTACGTAGGCGGTAGAGCGGGGGCATGTGGCAGCGCGGGGGCGAGAGGTGATTTGTTTTTGCGCTGCAATCTAAACACTCCAACCAAAAGCACTTGTTTTTGTTTTGCCTCCCCCCCTCTGTGGCTTTTTGACTGTCCCACATGCAGGGTGCATTTTCATGGGGTGAGGAATGGCCGCTGAACCAACAAAATACCACGGCGATTTCTTACCCTGCCACGAAATACACCTTGCAGGCTAAAAATGCGTGAGTGTTGTACAGCGCCAAATGTTGAAGAGGGGGAACCGAAGCGCTCTCTCGCAGCAGCAAAAATATCACTCGCTTTCACAAGAAATGTGTGTGTTGGAATGGGATGGCAGGAGGCACCTCTCATGCGTGTGTGTGTGTCTGTTGTGGGTGTGTGTGTGCAAAAAAGCCGCGACGGCAGCAAAAAGCCGCGATGCAGAAAAAACTAGCAAACGACAGCATGAAATTGCTCAATTTTTATGAATAGCAATAGTCGCACCGCACACAAAATGGAGGCCTACACAGCAGCCCCAGTCCCCCCTCCCCACCAGTCGCCACCCCCCTGTAACACTGTAACAGTGGGATCGCAACCTCTAGTTCATCTATCTTGCATGCAAAAGGGGATGGTGGATGGGGGCATCCTGATGGGTGCTTGACAGTTTGACGCCCCCGTTCATCATGCCGTGATGAACGTCGACTATAAAAAAAAACCTTTTTTTCACACTTTTTTCGAGTTCTGTGCTCCATATGACAGACATTTCACTTGACTTGACTTATGGAACCCAACCAGATGCGAATGTCGCAGATTAGCATTTAACGCGGGTTCCCACTTTAAAACAAAAACAAAAAACAACATTAAAACATTAAAAATATGTTGACAACACACACACACACACAGAGACACACACATTTGTCAGTAATTTTATTAATATCCAGCAGCAGCAGCGGAAATGATGGCGATCGGAAAAGGTTTCTGCCTCATAATTGAACCACTCTCTGGCCCATTTGGACAAACTTAATTAGAGTACGCGCTTAATTTAACTCAATTTAACTGGAAAATCGAGGCACAAATTGCGCAAATGCCAAAGAGAATACACACACGCACACAAAAATACATAAAAAGAGTATTCCACCAATAAGATAAAGTTGCAAGGGGGCACCGAGCACCGAGCACACGTGGCAGGGGCCTCTGCGAAATTTGTACTGCATTTACGGCATCAACTTTTCTTGTAATTGAATTGGCCGACCGGGCAGTCCACCTCGGAGAGTCCTCGGAGTCAATATTCATGGAAAACATACGACTATTCATATGTAAATATGTATCTGTAGGTGCACTTGTGTATCTGCCATGGGTGGGACAGTTCTACTGAAAGACTTTACATGTCCATCATCCTCGTCTAGCAGGCTGTTCTTGAAACACGGTTCGGTTCTCGTCCTAAGTTCTGTTGGTTCTGTTGGTAGTTATTGTTATTCCGTTATTCTGCAGAGATCCTAGTCTTTTTTCAGAGTTTCCCTATCGCTATTTCCCTTTTCAATTACAATTTGTCCACTAACCATTTCTGGCTGCCGCCAGTGAAACAAAACCGTAATTTAATTAATTGACTTCATTTTGCCGCCAAAAACTCTGCCCGTGTCCACTGTGTATGTGCGTGTGCGTGTGTAACAGCAAATTAACAGACTCTCTTTCTCTCTCTCTCTCTCTCTCCTCTGTCCTGTCCGCCGTTCAATGCAAGAGGAGAGTGCATTTTCGGTTACGGTTTTGAGGTTTCAACGGTTTCAGTTCTCTTCTTCTCCTTTTTTATGCTGCTCCTCTGCTGTCCTTTCGATGGCAGCCCAGGGTTGCCAAATGTCTTCAGTCCCGAGTAGTACGTCCCTTAATTTATTTGGCGTCATCATTCTTTCATCATTCTAATTTGATTTTGCCAGCCCCAATCAATTACGAGCACGGTGCTGAGTTAATGTTTCGATTGATTCGTAATTACGTGCGTCCCGCCAGCCCTGGTCGCTCCTCATCGTCACCCACGCCGACATTTCCCCCCCCAACTGTTGTGTTGTCCAGCCTTTGCTCCAAAATTGCAAATAATTGCAATCAATGGCGGCTGGCCAGACGACGACGACGCTGACGCTGGCGACGCCATCGTAAAATGCCTTTGTGGCATTTCAAATTAGCGCATCGCTTCCACTGCATCCATCGCCAGGATCCCTGGCGGTGATTCAAGCCCAAAACAATTCCAAAACAAGTCATTGATGGGCCCGACGAGGAGATACCCTCGGATCGGGGCTACTGGAACTGTCCACCAATTGAAGATCGTTGATGCCGCAGGTAAGTGAAGGAGACTTCCAAATGTGACAAATTTGCCTGAGGGATCGGCATACCCCGACTGGCACTGCCGTGTACCGTGCACTAATAAACTGTAAGCCAAACGGTTGGAACAAATCTGCAGTTCCAGTTACCTCCTCATCGACACAGCATCGGTTTACAGCCGAATTGTTGGGCTGTCAGTCCGCAATTATGCACATGATGGACCTGCACTCTATGTACATCTATTGCGAATATTCAGTGTCCGTTTGGGTTCAATCGACTAGAAAATGTTGCCGGCCTGCACAAACAGAGGCGTCCCTCGCACGCTGCGGCTGCCACGGCGCGTGATCCCCATTTTGTTGCAGTTTTCGGGGTTCAATTTTAATTATCATATAACCGCAGAGCAGAACAGGCTGGCAGGGCTGGGGGCCGGGGCTGGGAATGTCAACTTGATTATAAATTCAATGGGGAAACAGGTGCGAGGGCGGAGGCGGGGCTACAGCATATTGTTCTAAGCATTCTGTATGGTAGGCACAATGGGCTGACAGGATGTCGATTCGACGGCTTCAGCTGGTTGCATTTCATCTGGAATCACATTTCAATGGATAGCATTCGGCGGAGGCGGAACTGCTGTCTGTCTGCCTGTCTGTCTGTCTGTTATGCGAGCGATGCCGATGGCGATGCCAAACCAGATGAAATGGAGGCGTGTCAGTGGAATGTCCATGCCATACCTGCACGTGGCATCGATGCGCTTACCTTTGGCAGTGCCAGAGAATGCGTCTCCGTTGCACTAATGACATGAAAACGCCATTTGAAACACGGGAATATGCCTAAAAGATTAGTTTACATTTATAGATTTTTCGGCTAACGTTTCAGTACTCTCTCAATATCATATCATATACGCGCGTGTGTGTGTGTGTGTGTGTGTGTATGTGTGTATGTGTATCCTAGTCGAATCCTTTTCCGAATCTTTCTGGAAAACTTCATTTTGGCTTCAAGTCAATTTGTCAGGACTATTTTAATCCTTAATTCTATTCCCACACCCATTCTCTTTAATTCATTCTCTCTCTCTCTGTCTCTATCTCTCTCTCGCGCGCTCTTTCGGATTGGACTAATGAGCTTTGGGTACCTTTGAAGCTGGCCTGGTCGGGGGGCTCTTTGCCTTTTGCTTTGACATGTGCTCGAGTCCCTAACGTGTCCTTTGTAAGCTGAATTTGCATTTAGCCCGGGCCTCAGCCTCAGTTGGAATGTGCAATGAGAATGAAATGACTTCTGTCTCTCCCTCTCGCTCTTCCTCTCGCTCTCTGCCTGTGCGGTTGTGGCTGGGGCACGTGGAATGAGAGGAATGTGGCAGCTATAACCAACTGCTTGGCATGTGAACATTGTAGCCTCCCGCCCCCCTCCACTCCCTGCTGCTGCCGCTGCAATTTATGAAGTTCAACTGTAATGCGCTTTTAACCTGCAGCCTGCTGCAGGAGCCGCAGGAGCTGTGCAGGAGCTCCTACGGGCATCAGGCGTGCTGTGGCATTGTGAAGTTTGCGGCTGCGGCTGGGCGGCCGCTTCTTATTATGCGGGGCACGTGGCCGAAAACTAAACACACAACTACCACGAATCACCAGACACCAGGCACTGCGAGAAATATCGCTGTTGCAAGTGTTGCAAGTGGAAGCTGCTGCTTAGCTGCCCGATGTTTGCTTTGGAGCACTGGCCACTGCTTCGCTCTCTCTTCTGCCAGTGTTGTCAGCGGCATAAATAGCGGTACTTCCCTCTCACAGACATACAAACATATACATAAATAAGTCTGGGCAAACATAAAATGTAACATGCGAGCCGTGGCATGTGCCCTGCACAATAAATACGCGATACCTTGGGCGGTGGGCGGTGGGAGGTGGGCGGGCATACTGTCAAATGGGCATGGTCAAGTAGTTCTACTAAAAACTACAAACTGTGTGCGAGGGGGGCGTGCAGATCATGTTCCTTGGCACGCACACAGCTGCACATTAATAACAAACATGGCTTATGGCCATGAAAAGAGTGTGGCTGATGGATGACAGAGGGAGATCGGGGTAAAGGGGGTAAAGCCACTGCAGTCAGCCACTGTCCACTCTTTCTGCCCCTCTCTCTGCCCCTCTCTTTGCCCTTCTTTCATTGGCACAATTAAAACCAAACAACAAAATTCGAGAACTAAGAGCGAACTGAGGCGTGAAGCTGCCAACCCACTCCGCCCCCCTCCCTCTATCTCTCTTTCGACTCTCTCCTGAAAGCGTGCACAAATATTTTGGCACTGCAAATATTTATCAACTTTTGAGCCCTCTTGGCCTTTCGCTCTTTGCCGATAAGCAAAGTGATATGGTCAAGCGGAAGAGGGTGACAGAGGGGTGCGCAGAAGGGGGTGAAGGGCACGGGTGCAGGGTGTAGGTGTCACATTGTGGTTGTGAAAGAAATTCAAAGTCAAAGTTGTTTGGATAGTCCCAAAGTGGAGCCACCACCGTCCTTCGTCCTTAGTCCGTCGTATGTGGAGCAAAACAAAGAGAGTTGTGGATCCACTTGGGAGAGGAGTGGACAACGGGGGTGGGACAACGATGTCAAGGTGCAGGCAGCAGAGCTGACTGAATTTTCTAATTTAAAATGTTTAAAATGAGGTAAAACTTTGGCACCTCTGCTTCTCTATCTAGGGATATTCCATCTACCATCTGTACCACTTGGAATCAGTCTAGGATTCCTGTACTTATCTCTGCTTCAGCCTGTATATCCCATCTATATTCATCCATCTTCGTCTTGTGATACATCTCCATCTGCCGTGGCTTGCATTCCGTTTGATAGCCTTCGTTTAGAGCGTATTCTCCCACTTCCTGCTGGCTCTGCTTCTGCCTGCATCTACCAATTTGTCCACTGGTTTTGTTGCCACTTTAAGCCGAGTGCAAAGTGCATTGGGATGGGCTGGGGATGGGGGCCAAGTGTCAGGCAGAGGGCAGGAGGCCACGCGTGGACGAGTGTGCAAAAACCCAATAACCCAAAGCTCAAGGTGACAATGATGGAGAAGGCAGGAGGCAGGAGCAGAGGCAGAGGCAGGGGCAGAGAGTGGGTGCCACAAAGTCACCAGTGCTTCCATTTATGTGTAGATGTCTCTCTCTCTCTCTCTCTGTCTCTTTGAGCTGCTTGTTTGTTTGCTGTTGTTTGCCCCTGTTGATGCTGCTTCTGCCGTTGTTGTTGCCTTATTATATTTTCCAGGAGAACAAAAGACGACTGTTGCCTCCTGCTGCTGCTGTAACTGTCTTTTCATTGTTGGACAATGGCTGAGGGGCTAAGGAAGGGGGACCCAGGGAAAGGGTGCAGGCACGGCAGCAGGAGAAAGCACCTTCGCAGTAAGCAATTCATATTCCTGATATGCTGCCCCACCCACCTTCCCCCCCTGTGCACCACTCTGTGTGTGTTTACTGTGCACCTCCTTGTTGCTGCCCCTTTCTGTGTCCGAGAGTGCATAAGTCCAAAGTCAGTTAGTGTGTGTGTCTGTGCGTGTGTGTGTGTGGCCGGGCAATACCCTATGCGACTTTGAGGAATGGCAAGTTTATGGATTATGGATTAAAGGGTGGCTTTAAAAAACGTAATCCGATGGCTTCCAAAGGGGCTCAATGTCAAACAGATTTGATGTTGCCTTGGGGCTTATGTTTTTCTTTTTTACAGGGTATCAGTTGCGCTTGGCACTTCTGGGAATCCTGGGAATGGTATATCATCGATTGCAGGTCTTTTAAATGCATTCACTTCCCATATGCTGAACGTAACATGAGTTTTCTCTGAACGGGAAAGTCAATTGCCTTGAACGGGGTATCAAGCCTTTGCATTCCTTTCCATCAGGATCCAGGATCTCTTTACAGTCCTTCCCCTTCTGCTTTTGCCACTTTTACGGGGTATCCTCTCGTCGTATGTAGATCGCCTCCAGTGCACAGCTCACACTTGCACCTGTTTCGAGGTCACACATGCCGCTTCCAGCTGCAGTTGAATAAATTTGTGCAATGTCACGGCAATTATGTAAAACAGCGCCATTAGTGCAAAGATTTTCACCTCGAGCGGACCTGAGGGACTGCCTGAATGACGGAGTGACGGAGTGACCGAACGGAACTGTGCGACTGACAGACAGTTGTTGGAATTTATGAGGCGTGCTGTTGCAAGGACAATGCAACCTGTACACAGACGCCTGTGTTGATGTTGATGATGTTGCCACCGGCGCTGCAGCGCTGCAGCGGCTGATGCTGAGGCTGATGCTGGCATTGGTGAATTATTTATGCCAACTTGACATTTACTTGGCCGGGCCAACAGTTGGAGGCAAGGCCAGGCCAGGCCAGGCAGCCGAGCAGCTGTAAGCCTTAAGCCATAAGCCCCGCACAGAGCGTAGGCCGTGTAGGCCTTGTCCTTTGACTTTTTGCATAAAGTATTTGCATTGGCTTGAACATTTTTTAGAGCATACTTTCCAGCGCATTGCGTATTAATTGCTCCGGTGCGAAACTTAAGCCAGACACTGTACATATCCAGCTGTAAAGTAAACTATAGTTACATATATATATATACAGTGTATATATATGTATCAGCAGGCATCAGACCGCAAAATGAAAATGGAAAATGGAAAATGAACAAGCTGAACAGCAGCTGAACTGTGTGGCAGCATCGAGAGGCAGCCGCCGCAATGCTTAAACACATTTTAAATATTCATAATTCAATTTTGACTTGGTTTTTCGTTCAACTTTCTTTCTGTTCTGTGCTGTGTGGCCAGTCCACGTTGCAAGTATCGCTCCAGCTTGTTGTTGCCGCCTTTGTTGCTGCCTTTGTAGTTGCTGACTTGTTTGTAGCTGCCACCATGGCTCTGCGGCTCTTTTGCAACTTGTTTCCAGCGACTGCCGCCGCTGCTGCTTCTCAACTTCTCCGTGTCTTATTTTCGTTTCTTTTTTCCTGCTTTCCTTTTTTGTTGCTGGTTTACGTTATTAATGAGCTAAAGTAGAAATGCAGGCCGCAGAAATAGATATAAGATGGAATGGGGGAGGGGGCATGGGCAGGGGCATGGGCAGGGGGATGGCTGTGCCAGTTGCTCGTGGCAGACACTGTAAATGAGCTGCCCGTACAGGGTATGTTTGTGAGGGTATACTTGTGGGTCGTCAGTCTATGAACCAACCAATATTCTTTGGAAATATCTCTATATTTATTCGCTTTATTCCATGTTCTATTCCTTTCATCTATTATTTCTTTGTCTATTTGGTCTTTAGTCTATCAAGTTATATATTTAGGGCTCCAGTTTGCTGGCAGGTGCCTCTAGACCAGACCTAAACCTTATCCGTTGGGCCTGCAGGGTAATGGCTTACTGGTCTCAAAGCCAAAGCCAAAGCCAAAGCCACGGCCACGGCCAGGGGCAGTCCTCCAGGCGTCCAGTCGACCAGCAACAAAGCAAAGTAATAATTTCCAAAGTTTCTGACGTTTGCCCTGCCTCCCCTCCCTGCCTCCCTCTGCTTCTTGACCAAGTCCTAGGATGCACTTAAATATGTATATAGAACATTTTTTAATATGGCCATTAATTCGTAAAAAACAGATACACAGATACAGATATATGCTTAAGGCATGGAAAATTAAATAATACTTTAGTCAGGGATGGGGAAGAAGTTTAAAAGGGGCGGAGCAGCAGCAGGGGAGGGGCAGGGTAGTAGAGCGAGTTTGGGGGGCAGGGGGTGTGGCACATCATATTTATCTGCAAGTCGAGCAAAAGCTATAGCGTAAGCCTTTACCCCCCGTGCGCCCCGTCAGCAATAATAAGGATAATGCATGGCTCAGATTCCTTTACAGGAGCTCAAAGCAGCTCCCGGAGGAGGAAGGAGTCCCAGATATAAGCTTAGCTGGGGGGGAGGGGGAGGGGGTGCAAGTAGGTGGGCCACTGAAAAGTATCTAAATAAATAGCTCAGCAAACTGAAGTTTGTCTCGAGTTGAGAGAGCTTTGAATCTGAAAGTGCCCTCGCAGGCAGCTGGCAGATGGATAGATGAAAAGCTAGAGATACGGATACGAATACGGATATGCCACCTGGAAGCAGGCAGGGCTTCTGGGCAGGGATCTGTGGCTCCGTCGCATCTCCCCGGGGATTTATGTTGTGAAAAGTGAAACATAAGCACTGCGGATTGCAGCGACTTTGGCACAAGTCAGACGCACGGAATACTCGCGGGAAAGCGGAAAAAGGGAACAGCCACACATGTAATACACAGAGCGACACGTGCCACATCATGAGGCAGTGGCATAAACGTTGGACCAGCATCCCATCCCCATCCCCATCCCTTGCCACAGAAATGCCAGATATTCAGCGTTCAAAATGTTTATATCCGCTGCAATTGCCGGCTGAAAATGGGTGTGGAGGAGCGGGGGCAGGAGCAGGAGCAGGGGCAGGGGCAGGGGCAGGAGGGCGCTCTATTGGATCATAAATCGCTAAGAATGCTTTTGCTAGCTGGTAAATATTGCGGAAAAGTGCACAGCGGAAAAGATACAGATACAATAAGCACAGGAAATAAGGCGAGCGAGAGAGAGAACACAACAGAAACAGTTACAGCTACAGATACAGATACAAGCGAGCAGGGGGGCAGTGGTGGGGCTATGTATGAATATGAGTTTGACTATATAACGGGGGTATACCCCCCCTTTCCTTACCCCCATTCAGTGGGTGGATCATCAAAAGGGGACATAAATAGAGATAGATTGCCAGAGATACTGCAGGGCGATTAGATGCATATTTCGGAGAATCCCACCCTCTGATTCCGAGTGCTCTACGACCATCCAGTACTCTGCCCTTCCATAAACCATTTCCACCTGGATTCACAGAAAGGCTTCACTCTGGTCTGGCCTTAAAGTGAGGGAGAATCCCTGCATTCAAGAGTCCCAGGGTCCATGCTCGATGGCTAAATCGAGTCGAAATGGAGTTGCAGCAACAGGCCACGCCTCTCTGCGTGGCAAGTGCTTTATTCCACAAAATGTACAGTGCAACAGTGCAACTCTCTCTCTCTGCCTCTTTGACCCTCTCTCTGGGTGTTTTTCGGATACGGTCGAGAAGCAGCCAAAGCAATAGCAACAATAGCACCAAAAGTTGTTAATTTTTACGTAATGGGAAAAGTTTTTAATCCACACTTTTTGCCAGAGATCCCAAACAAACGGAAACACACACAAACACACACACACACAACTAAATCGAGCTTTATGGCAACTCTGGCAGCTAATGAAACGACCGCTCACCGCCCCCCCCTAAGCCTCCCAAGCCCAGTGTTCCACACACTCTGCACACGTATTTCGGCATCCTCTAGTTATAGAGTAGGACGAACAGACAGAAACCCTGACATGTGATCCGTAATGAGGCTCTTTTCCGACTGGCTCTGTGATCAGACCATGCTGTTCCTTCGCTTTGGTTAACCAGAGGATCACCCTGGGACTCCCATCCGAGTCGGCACAGGGCCAAAGGGCTGTGTGAGGGTGGTGTGAGGCAAAAGGTGACCTGCTGGGCCTGCTGGTAGCTCCACAGCCTCGCACGCATAGGTGCCAGCGTCCTCCAGCAGGAAAGCCAAGTGGAGCTGACTGCTCAAGAATCCTCAAGAATGAGGACTAACAACCTCGCATCTCCGTTAGGGTATAGGGTATCTTCGGTCGGGGCTGCGGCTGAAGTGATACAGAATTTTCCATTTTTGTGGCCGGCCACCTGCTACCATTTTAGCCGTTTAACAATTGAGGCCACCAAATGGTGCAAGTCCATTGCAAAACTAATTTGTTGTCCGGCGAACCTCATAATTGGTTATGCAGCGCACCCCTCCCCCCCACACCCCTCTCCACCCCACACCCAAAAGAAATTCGATTGGCAGCCCATAAATTGCTGTTGCATGCCACAAATGCGTTGTTGTTGCTGTTGTTGCGGCATCAATAAGTGATAAGCTTTGGACAAATTTGTCAAAATTAACTGTCACAACATTTGCGATTTGCGGTTGCAGCAGCAGCAGCTGTTGCTGTGGCAGCTGTGGCAGCAACATGCTGCTGTGGGGCATGTTGCCAAGTGTCAGAAAATGCAACATGTGGTGGTCCTTCCATTATAGGATACTCATAGATGTGGCATTTGCATTCAATGAATCACCATCCGAATTCGGAATCCTTCCAGTCACAGTTGGGGCATGTTCTGGTGTGGCACATATCAGCCACAAAAACTAATCAGCACGCACCACAGTACAAAGTTCACAGTTCAGAGTTCACAGTTCAGAGTTTCGAGAGTTTCTCCTTTCGTCCTCCTTTTTTATTTATTTTGTTGTTTATTCGAAAAGTTGCCAGAGTGAGGAATAAATTTCAATCCCGCGAGATATTTTCGGCAGCTGGAAAGTTGGCCCTGCTGCTGCTGCCGCTGCTGCCTGCCCCAAAATTAAGCTGTGACACTGCTGATGCCACTTGTTACAGCTTCGAGCTGGGGTTGAAGCCCGGAATCTCCTTTTGGGCCCCCAATGGCACACAAAGTATTAAAAGTGTCCAAATGATGATTGTTTCGGTTATGGCCAGCAAAGAGCTTGCCCCACCACCCACTCCCTACTTTCAAAGCCTGTTGAGAGCGCTGTTGCACAGGGAATTCCCATGCCACGTCTGCTGTAACTGTGGCTGCGCTGACAAATCTCCTCCGTCCTGGCTTTACTTCAATTTGCCGGCGAATGCTTAAAGCCAGGGCTGGAGTTTGGCTTCGATGCTGCATTCACTCGCTGGGTAATTATTTTCGTATTGATTTCCCGCAGCCGAAAGTCGAGACACCAAAGACCTGCAGCCGCCCGATAGACCTGTTAATTATGTAGTAATGGCACACCAGCAGCAGCGTTGCAACTGCAGCCACAGTGTTGCAACAGCAACAATTATGGCCCCGAAAAGGATAATCATTTTTATTCATTTGCTGCTGCCTGCCGCCTGCTGCCTGCTGCATGGGTGGTTTGTACAGTCCCTAAATATCGAGAACACACGATACAAATTGTGTGTTTAATGTCTACATATTCATGAAAGTGAGTGGCACATACTTATGGCGGTGAGTGTGCTGTGTGCTCATACTTCTAGCAGTGGGTGTAGCGCCCACAGAAAGCAATTATCCTTCAAATTAAAACTCATTCATTTGTAGAGGACCTGCTGGAGGAGTGGAGGGTGAAATTGTTGCCACTCTGGACGCCAGGAGGTCTCACACATACACACACACACACGTACACACGTACACATATACATATACATACATTAACGAGTATTCCGTTATTCCTGTATGTATGATAAATATGTATATATGTTTTGTATTGTGCAGAATGTCAGTGGAAATGCCCAAATAAGTGAAAAATTTATGCAATTCTTTTTGTTCTCCGCGAAGTGCTCTTCCTTCGCATACAAAATATAAATATTTCCCGTCGATTATATACATGTACACGGTGTATACCCTTCCTGGCAGGGTATATAAACAGCTCCTTCAGCACCGCCACGGAAATATCCAGAGATATGAGAGGATACCCTGGCAGTGTATCAAAATCTTCTGTTTACCAATTTTCTTCTTTCCGAGTTCAAATTCTGTGGATGCTGCGGATTGCCATTGGTTTCCGTTGAATCCTGCCGCCGAATGTTTGTTCTAGCCAACCCCCCACCCCCCGCAACCCCTCAACCCTCCAACCATTCCTGTGGTTCCCCTCCCTGCCCTTCTGCTATGCGAGCGGCATTCTCCATTTAAATAATGCCTCCGAAATTCAATGATAAAATATTCCCTCGCGTGGCTTGCATGGCGTATGCTTGATTTGTCGTACATTACGCATACGCAATGACACTGCCAATTGCAGGCCCCAATTAGGAGCTGCCTTAAACTTTGCCCAGGTTTCCCCTCGACTTTATCCCTCCCCCTCCCCCCTCACACGTATCATAGGCAGAATTTTGATTTGAAGTTAAGGCTCCATCATTGTGTTTTTTGTTTGTTGGGGTTTTGCCTAGCTCTTATTCTTTTGCTTTGTGTCTGTTACTGGAGAAACTGTTTCGGCTGTCTTCTACTTAGTATGTTTCTCCCCTCCTTCCGCTCCCCTTCCCTTTGCCCCGTTTCATTTCATTCTTTATTATGCAGTAAACTTTTTGCAGGCAGCACAAAGTTTTCCCCCCCGCACCAGAGAGAAAAATCCAAATAATTTGTGAAAAAAGCGAAAGTTTTTCGGCGACCATATCCGGGAGGAGTACGGGGGGAGGTAGTTCGTGGCACGTGACGGGTACCTCAGTCTAAATTCAATTTCATTACTGGGCTGGGATCGGAGGGAGTCCAATGCACACGCCGTTGCCATGTTACGTGAGCTGCCTCCGCCTTTGCCGCCCTTTCCGCCTCTCATTCTGTCATTCAGATAGACCAAAGGCCTAATTGTGGGTCGGACAAATGACGCCAGGAAGTTAAGTAGGGATCACAGCCTTGAGGCTGGCAGCCTGCTCATCATTGTGGCCCTGACATCATTGTTATCATAACTCAGGCCGTCAGGTTCTTCATCTTCATCTCCATCTCCGTCTCCATCTCCGTCTAAGCTGCACTTTAGAGCTGCTCCTCTTGTTCTTTCTCTGCATTTTTATGGCCTTGTCAGGCGAGCGACTTGTTTGTTGCAGCTAAAACTATTTAATAATGTCGCCTGCCGCGTTATGCACTTGCCACTGCCGCTGCCCTTGCCCCATCCGCCATGCAGAGCGTGGCCGTGGCAGCAGGCCAACACAATGGAACACCGTCTGACACCTGCCGCGTGGCCTGGCCTGGGCTGGTGCTGGGGCTGGTGCTGGGGCCAAAGTTCATTTGCAAGTGTCGCTGGCAACCAGCCGAGAACTTAAGATAGGGCTCTAGGAGGTATATTCCATGGACGGATAGCTCTGGGTTTCATTTAAGTTGAACTTTGGAAGTTCTCGGTGGGATCACACATCTATAGATCTAACCAGCTATATCGTACCATCTATGTATATCTACATTGAAGTTTCTTTCTGTATTCGTTTTCTACAGGGTGTATTTTGTGTCCACTCATCTGCAGCAGACTGAAACGCAACCCGAATGCAATTCACTTTTGCACTTAGCACAGGATAACGTGCGGCTTTTTGCAGCAGGCCAGCGGCAGCGGCGGCAGGGGCAGCAGTGGAGGCGAAGCAGGACAAGCGCTAGACAGACAGCAGAGGACTACAGGTTGTCGCAAATATCACACCATTATGTCATGTCCAAGCAGTTGATGGCCATGTCAGCGTGCCACAAGGTCCTACAACCCAGAGACTGCAGCTAAAGTTATGCCAAGGGAATAGCGTTAGGACGTAGAGGGATATGGCAAAGGATGAACGGGAATTAGGTAAATTTTCAATGATTTTCACGATAGCTCATATCAGTTTGTCAGTTTGTCCGGTTGTCTGTTGGCCATTTGCCATTTCAGCCACTAACAAGCGACTGCTAATTGCAGACCCACACACACACACACACACGTGGACACAGGGCGGGGCATGTAGTATATAATGAGGCGGTGGCCACAAAGCAAAGCGAGCAACACCGCTGCAGCATCCACAGGCAGGAGGCATGAGGCATGAGGCAAGAGGCAGGAGGACTAATGGCTCTCCGCTTCCGTTTCTCCCGATGCGGCGGCATCAGTGCAATGCGCAGCACAAAAATTTCCAGCTTCTTTTGGCGTTGGCAAAAATTTAATTTAGAGCCAAAAACGTAACGCACTACTCCTCGACCCCCCCGCCCGCCCCCTGCCCTCGTACCACTCACTCGCATCCTTGCTGCACACAGACCCTGGACCTAAAGGATGCGAAATGGGTCCCAGACTGCTGCTGCTGCTGCTGCTCCGCCCTGCCACGGGCCTGGCTTGCCGCTCTGCCGACAACGTTATTTATGGCATTCCAGGACGGCCTTTGGACACTGTAACCGCATTTCTTGTTGCCACGACTCTCGGCTGCTGCAACGAGCAGCGCCCAGCGCCCGGTTTCTAGATCTTTGCCGTGTTTAGAGTTGTCCAGCACCCAATCGGCAATGGGGAAGGCCCTGACTGCAGCCAGAAAAGGAGCAAAGGATGGCCACAAGGGGGGGCGGGGGGTCTGGCACAGCAGGAAAAGGTGCACGGGTGTATGGGTGTGTGTGTGTGGCAAGGGTGGGGATGCCAATGCTCACCGTGCCCCAAAAATGCTTTGAAATTAAAAAATGTGCTTCCAAAAATTAACGAAAATGGGTTAAAGATTTCATCCAACCCTCCACCCTACACACATCCGCATTCACGGGCCAGAAGGTGGAGGGTGGAGTCGGCAGGCGGGGCGGGGGGAAGGTGCATGGTTTTATCGCTGCCTGCGTATAAATGAAAATGTTCCTCATAAATGAAAAATGGATTTTAAAGGTGTTACTACACGTAGATACGTGTCCTCCGATACCATACGGAAGTTGAAGTTGAAAGGAAAGATTGGGAGCATAGAAAAATGATGAAATACGAGAGAGACGTGGGCGGCCTTAAAGAGGAGAATAGAGAATAGAAAACTGAGTGTTACCCAGAAGAAGAGAAAACTCTACTACTGAAGTTGAATGGAATGATATAAAGATATATTATGGACATTGATTAAAGGAAAAACCTTATTAGTTGCTTCACAAATTCCCACCAGAAAAGACGACTTTTCGATGAGCTTAAAATAAAAAAAGTTAGTATTTTAATTGCCACACAAAATTATTATTAAAGTTGAACAGTTTGGTAACACTGTTTAGCTTCGATAACGATCATGTACGCAGCGATAGCCCGCGAAGAACACAGCGAAGAGTGCCCATATCATCTTAATAGAAATAGCCCCCAAAATATATGAGAAAGTCAAGATAATTGGTGATAATTTTAAACAGAATCAGAAATTAGTTTACTCTTGCTGCCAACATGAGGCAGGGGAATCAAAAGGGTCACAGCCAGAGCCAGAGCCAAATCCAAATCAAATCTATTCATGGCAATCTATGGCCCTTGTCTGCGAGAAACCATTCCGAATGCCAGAAACAATTCCAATTTGAACCAGCCACAGGGAGCAGGTATTTCCGGTAAGGCGGGCGATGTGCAGGGGGTTAGGTTGTCTGTACCAGTACGAGTGCAGGCCTAGGGGGGAGGGGGAATTGGGGCGCCATCTCGCACCTCAAGCTCATAATTATTTGGAGTTGATGTTTTGGGGCGCCACAGAACAAACGAAAGTTGCCATTGTGCGGAGTACGCTTTTTCCACGTTGTTGCATTCAACCCCCCACCCCTACACAGTCACCATCCCCTAGTTCCAGGCAAAGTTTAATGTTTATTTAGTTGTTTATTTGTTTGCTGTGAGCATTGGCCAGCGATTTGTTGGCCAGTTGAGTGTGGAAAATGGCACTGCTCTCCCTTCTCCCCTTTACGCTCTCCAGTCTCCTCTCTCCGCTCTCCTCTCTTACCTGCTCCAAAGGCAATAGTTTTTCGCTTTAGTTTCCCTTGATTTTCATTTACTTTTATTAGTTTTTTAAATGCGGTTTATTTGTTGCTGTGCAAAGAGGCGAAAACTAATTTTGAAGTCAATTAGAAAAGGGATGGAGATCGGGAGGAGGCGGCCAAGAGAGAAACGCTACGAAAAGCTACTGAGGGATAATCAAGTGTAAAAGGCTCATCTCTGGCATCCAGGATGAAAGTGTAACCACTTTCCAGGGAAATGAGTCGACAGCTCCGGGAGTTTTCCCACAGGCAAACGGACACAAAGGAAAGGCAGACTTCAAGGGAGATTCCGAATTCGCAAGTGTCGAAGGTTGTGGAGAGTCCTGTTCGATTCTGTCCCGCCCTGATCTATTCATCTGAAGCTTATTATTGTGCCCTGCTGATATCCAGCCCCCTCCCCCCTGTGGCCTGTAGCCTGCAACCTGAAACCTGCAACCATCGCTCAAGGGTCCCAGTGATTTTGCCCATTCTAATTGGCAGCTGCAACAGATATGAGAATCAATCTCTCATTGTCCATTGTTCGCTTTGGTTCTGCTTTAGTTCTGTTGTTGAATGGGAAATCTGCAACTGGAAATGGGAAATGTGTAAGGCGATACTTTAGCCTATAAGACAAAGTCGGTCAAGCAGCCAGGCAGGCAGGACGCTAGCCACTAGTGCCCCTTGAGCATTTGCAGTCGTGGCACATAATATCGCATGTGGCCTACGCACAGGCGTCACCTCAATGCGCCCACAAGTCGCCCCTCTGTCAAATCTTCCCTTCATTTCCGATTTTTGGCCCGAAAGTGTGCTCTAAGCGAAATGCCAAAATGGTAAACAATGTGCAGAATGCCTTTGCTTTCGGCCTGTGAGTAAAATTAAAACAATAAACGATTCAAATGCAACACAAGCTGATGGCAAGAGAGGGAGAGAGTGGCAGGTGCCACAAGGGGAGGCCAGAGCAAACTTCGGCCATCATCCACTCCGTCTGGCAAAAGTTGTTGAATTAACCTCAATTGTAGCCTCTGCGTACATGCATGCGTGTGTGTTGCATGCAACAGAGAGGGCGAAAAGGGGCTGGGTTGGGGGGCAGAGACTATGGCTGGTCAACTAACATTTTACCTTTTAGGCAAGGCAGCTCTCATGCATGAAATTGGAAGAGTAGCAATTGATTGAAATTTTGCAGCCATGGACGCCAGAGCGAGCAGGCGGCAGGCGTCGGCTGGAGCAGAGCCAGGGGAGGGCGACAGGAGAGCGAAGGATACACCAATACACCCACACATCGAACAAAACGAGGATAATAATGGATGTGGCATGAAAATTGCGGTTCACTTGATATTTCTGACGTAATTTGAATTTTTCGGCAAAAAAAGAAAAGAAAACGCAAATTGGAAAAATAAAAGAAGCCGCAAATCGTTCGAGATAAATTGATAACGCAAGCAGCATTATTATGCATATGTTGGAGATACTTAGAGGCAGCAGGGGATCAGGAGGCGTGGCACATTTAGGCAGCTGAAGGGGTTCCAACCCACCCCCCGTGGGAAGCCACTAATCCGACAGTCAAACATTAAAGAGAGAAGCAAGGGGAGGGGCAAGGGGAAGGGCAAGGGGAGGGGCAAGGGGCAAGAGCGCAGCACATTTTTGGCGCATTTCACTTTTCAGGATTATTTGGAATTTATGCATAAACAAGCAAAAGGACGTTACCCGAAGTCATTTGTCCCAGTCAACCATATGAGCGGCATCCCTTGTCCTGGCAGGAGCAGCAGCAGCAGCAGAAAGAGACACAGCGAAAAAGAGAACCATTTATAGCCATCTCTCCGACTGCCTGACAGCCAGCCCTTTGTTCTGCCCTCATTTTTATTGCCACTAGCGAAACAATTTCACATTTGCTTGCCACTTACTCCAGCAGCAGCAGAGCAGCAGCAGAGCAGCAGAGCATTAGCCGACTTGCAAATTGCCAAAACGCCCAGCGAAAGTTCTCCAGAGACAGAGACAGCGAGAGAGCAGTGAGAGATGGAGAATATAGAATTCATGGCCCCAGATCCACCCCCAGATGGGGCACAGGCCTATGGATAGGGTGGCCACTGAATGCAGTTCTCGGGGCAGAACAGAGCCAAGATTCAACGAGGCGCCACTTGGCCCCAGATTCGCCCTCGTGCTCGTGCTCGCCATTACCTTTGCATTGGTGGCACTTGCCCTTGCCTCGAGTGGCCACTGCGGAAGGTCATCCTCAGAGTCACGTGGCAGTGTTTGTTTAATAATTTATTTCAGTGTCTTTTTTCTCTGTCGGGGATGTGTTCAATGATTAAACGAAATGCAGCAGGCGAAAGGTGAAGGTTGAAGGAAAGCCTTTTCTTTTAGAGCTTTGGACATTTTGAAGGAAAGTGAACATTCGTAGGGCATTGAGGAACATGTGGCATGCAACTGGGGGGAAGGGCAACTCAATATCTCACATAATTGTGGCTGAGTTCTTTGGGCAATCCAACTTTTGTTCCACACAAAACTTGAGCATTCTTGAAGGCAACTCAAAGCCACTTGAGCAGCACTACAGTGCGGTTCAAAACAATAAAGCAGACATGGCAACGGTTGTCTCCAGCATACAAGTTCTCTGGAGAAACATTCAACTTTTCTTCTCTTAAATATTCGCAGTTTAAACCCAGTAAATTTGTGTCTAAATCTTTAACTTTGGCCAAGGATTTTCATTAGAGGATCTGTACACCGCGTTGCATGCCTCTGCTTGCGTCACGCCCCCACGACAAGGTGGACTAATTGATGAGCCGCAAAAGTTTCCCCCAATAAAAGGGGCAGGAGCAGGAGCAGGAGCATGGACTGGGGTTTGGGTCTTCGTTCGCCATTGTCATACATGGCGTATACGTCATATATAGAAGAATTCCGTACGCAGACCGAAACTATGAGTGCAATTGAAGTTACTTCTCGAGGATTGCAGCACTTGAATTGTCCTTTGGCTGCTGACAAGCCATCTTCCCATTGAAAGAGCCACAGAGAGAGGCAGAAGGAGCACGAGAGAGAGAGAGACGGATGGAGAGACAGGATTCTCTGGCAGAAAGTTGCTGCAATTTTCGACTTGACTTGGCGAAGGAGCCGGCGAGGAGTCGGGACTCGAGTCGCGCGTCTGTCGTCTGGTCCCGGCGTCCGTCCGTTCGCCGACAAGTTATTTTATTGATAAACTTTTTGCCGAGTGCAGCGGCAGTGGCAGTGGCAGTGGCATGGGACAGAAGTGGCACGAGTACTGCTGCCAGTCGCTGATTCGCTCTTTTGACGTTTTTGCTTTTCGCTCTTGCTGCTGCTGCTGCTCCTCCTCCTCCTGCTGCCGCTCTTGGCCTGGCTTTCTGGCTGTCTTCACATTGTTTGGCTTAAATGGCATTAAATCCTTTTAATGCCCCGACGGCCAGAGGGGCCCCGGACGCAGGCACTTTGGGGAAATCAATTGTGCTGATTGTCCTGCAATTGAGCTGCCACCCCCTCCCCCCTCCCCTTGACAGCCGGATGGGTTACATCTCACTTTTGTTTCGCCTTTTTCTGTTTGATTCTTCGCTCTGTCTCTCCCTCCCTCCCTCCCCCCGGCAGAGTATTTATTTTTTGTTCTCCTGCCAGACACTTGGGGACATTATCCCCTACTGAAAGGCAAATTGAAAGATTTCCATCGCCAAACTGTTGCACACACACACAGACACACAGACACGCACACGTGCAGCATAGCATTGCATCATCAAATGCCTGAACATCTCCACTGCCATTTGATGGTCTTCTTTGAGTGCCGTGTGGCTGCCACCTGGCTGCAGTGGGGGACAGGCGTGCCGCGTGAAGGTATTCCTGCCCCATCTTTATTGCCACTTTCGAGTTGCATGAAATTAAACTCGTTTTACGATCAGGAATGCAGGGATTTCCTTCCATCAAAAGCCCTGCTGCCTGCTGCCTGCCGCCTGCTGCCTGTCGCATGCCTCTCATCGTCGCCTCGTCTATCCTGCCACAAGTCTTTAAGATGCTGGCGTGAGATTTGCCAGTCTTTTAATTATGGAAATGTGCGGTCTGCTCGGAAATAGCATCGAGTGTTATTAATTACGAACAAAGCGAGAGAAATCCTTGTGAAGGACTCTGAGAGGCAGACCAGGCAGACCCCCAGCTAGAGCCGCCCAGGGGCCAAGCCAAACCACTCAGCCGCAGAGTTGGCCATCAGGCGGCTCCTGGAGAGTCCAATCCAAGGCGCTGCCATTTTCTGTATGGAAAATTGAAAATGCCAAAAGGCTGCAACAAAAGGCCAGAGCCGAAATGCTGCAAATCTCTTAGTGGAAAATCTGGCAAAGGCGGCCGGCGCGTGCGGTCACGTGGCTGCTCTTGATAAGAAAACGCTTAGAAAACGCGTGACCACAGCAGCAGCAGCAGCAGCAGCAGCAGCAGCAGCAGCAGCTCCTCCTCGAAACCTCACTCGGATGCAGAACGCAGGTGAATGCAGTGCCTACGACCACAGCCGCAAGATGAACTCCACAAAAGGCTTGGGGCGGGCGGGGTGGCGGGGTGGCACGGTGGCTAGCGGCAGAGCTAAAAGAAAACGCAACTCTAGCACATTTTCGCAGCACTCGGCTAAGTTTTCAGTTTTCAGTTGGTTTTTCCTCCTCCTCTTTTTTCGTTGAGCTTTTCGCAGTTTGCCCTGAATAAATCATGTTATTTTATTTGAGTTTTTTTGTTTTGTTGGTTTTCAGCGTCTGCTGGCGCCTGCTTTTGTGTGGTTTTTGTTGCTGCTAGTCATAAAGCAATTGACGTTAAATGCTGCCAAATGAAAACTCTGGCAGTGGCGGGAGGCTGGAGCGGACTTGCCAATTGAAAGGATTCTCATCTCGAATAGCATTTAAGAGGACGCTAAGACGATTATCCCTGGGAGCCCTGGAGCAAGTGGAGTCAATTATTTACCCACTCTTTGCCTATGGGCTGCAAACAGGTGCATCTGCGGTTCTGTCCGGCCTTTGGGACGTGGAAAGTGCTGTCAAAGGCTAAGTGGAGCTGCCCTTTGCCCCGAAAACATTATCAAACAATCACTTGCCTATCAAAGCTATCAAGCGCCTATCAAGCGGCTGCCCTTGCAGAACTTCCTCAATCTTTAAGCTTAAATTTAATTCAATTCGAGACTTGCTAAACTTCTTTAATTACTAACTTTTGTCCCGGCGTCTCTTAGTTTGCTTAGTGCGTTTAGTCCTATCATTTGATGTGTGCGAGTGTGTGTGTGTGTGTGTGTGTGTGAATGCGACTAATTAAGTGCCTGGCTGGAAGGGCTTTTCAGCCATTCAGTTTCCTATGCAGAGCCCAGTCGAGGAGTCGAGAGGAGTTTCCTTTACTCGACCCGCTTGGCTCGGCTTGAAAAAGTGTTGCTTACTTTTGGGCCGTTTGCATGCACTTTAGTGCCTTGAACTTACACACACACACACATACACTTATGTAACCACAAAGCACCCATACACGCACACACACATGAGACAGAGACTCTTCAAGAAGCTGCTGCTCGTTTTGATTTATGCAAGAAAAAAATGAAAGTGGGTTAGGAGTACTCTCCTGATGGGGAATGAATTGTGTCGCAGCTGTGTATACCCTGGAATGTGCCTTATGTACATTATGCACATAGCCGATTTGGATATTCTTTAGCGGACTTTTGCCTATGCCTTTTTGGCTTTCTTCACGGACTTGTTAACTTGTTCGTAGCTCTTAAAACCTCTTGGATATCCCTCTCTTTCATCATCAAATCATCATCAAGAATCTCTGTAAAGTTTCCTGCCAAATGAGTCACTCGATCGATGATCGATGATCGATGATCCCAATGATATGCCCTATAATATGTATTGTGTAGAGTATCCATCTGTAGAGTAGCCTTCTGTTCTGTATACCTCTGCTTGAGGCAAACACATGCCCGAAGCTGACATACCCCCTGCACAAAGTGAAACCCACACATAGACAAGGAAATCTTCTCCGGCCTTTTAATTGACTTTAATTTCCAACACCCGCAAAGGCCCAGAGCACTGGCTCTCCCTTGCTACTCCCTTGCTGAGCGAGAACCAAAGCCATAGCCATAGCCATAGCCATAGCCATAGTAAGCCATGGTGAGAGTCAGAGTCAGAGCCGAGGCACGTTGTCCTTCAATGGCTTCACTTGGCCATTGTTTTGCCGCTTAAGGCCTTTTTGGGGAGATGTCAGGCGCGAGAGACAGAGAGAGAGAGAGAGAATGGGCCAAAATAAACATACGGCTGCCAAGTTAAACATGCTCTCACACACACACACACACACACTCACACATAGTCGCCGTGAGACATGGCGTAACACTCGCACACACACCCGCACGGACACTTAAGTTGCCAACAAGTCGGCGCTGCTGCTGCTGCTGCTTCTCCTTGGCTACCTTCTCTTGCTTCTCCTCCCTGCTTCCCTGGTGCCTGGTGCTGCGCCCTCCTGGTGGCCACAGAAGCGTTAAAGTTACCGTAACGCGCTCTGCTCTACTCTGCTCTGCTCTGCCCCGCTGTGTCGCTGCTCAAATATTTACATTCCATTTAGGCGCCGGCCTGTCTGCTGCTTCGCTTCGCTTCTCTGCCACTGCCACTGCCACTGCTACTGTTCACTCTCTTCCCCTCTCTCCCCTCTCTCTCTCTGCTGGCACTTCATCTTCATTTCACAGTTATTTTCAACTTCATTTGCGTGGTAAATAGGTGAACAAATACGCTCACTCAACCGTGTGCTTTCTCTCTCCCAGTCTCCTCCCCTCTCCCCGCCCAGCGACCCCACAGGTTTGGCGGGCAGCACGCCGCCTTGGCATTAATATGTGCCCTCGTAACTGTGTTACGGTGTCGTTTAACTTATTAGCCTCAGTGTGAGTCTCAGACGGTGTCGATGGCGAAGTCCCAGCAGCAGCAGGAAGGCCAGGACCAGGCCAGTCCCACTCCCACTCCCAGTTCTGTGGCCTATTTACATTAGCCGCAACAGTTCATGCGATTAAACTGGTGAACGGATATATGGGCTATGAGGGAAAGGTTGTTGGCATTTCCTCGTCATTTTCATAGTGTATCTCGCTATTCGTCGTCGGTAGCCCAATTAGCCGCAGAGAAACTTTCGCCAGGCACTTTTTTCCGCCTGCCATGATGGGGTTGACAAGTCGAGCGCAAAAAATGTCGGTTAGCCGCCCTTAGACGCCCCCTCCCACCGAGCTAAGTGGCAGGCGAGACGTTGTGGCAGAGATTGGTGGGTGGCCAGAGGAGGTGGGGGGGCTGGGGCATAGATCCAGGGGCGTAGATTAAATAATTCATTAAGGAAACTCAACTGTCGTCGACTGTGGCCACATCTTCTTCGTTCCTTCTTTCGTTCTTCGAGATGTTGTGATAAGCCAGGGGTAATTAAGCGCCCGGCCGAAGGGGCAGGAGAGAGGGGCAGAGAACCCTGAGTGTTGGCCGTAAAATTTGTTGCACGAAAGTTTTCGCGCGCATAGATGACATGAATTTAAATAGAAATTAAATTAAAATGAGTGGCAGAGTGCGCCGCGGCCGAGGCAATCAGCGCTTAAATTGTGCAACAAATTTTGGGTTTTAAGGGGGGGGGAGGGAGGCAAAGGATTGAAGGAGGGATTTATTTAATAGCCGCGCGAAATTGGCGCAGCTTGTAAACACACACACACCCACAGAGAGAGGGAATGCGCCACTGCAGCGGCAACAGCAATTAAAAGGCCGCCAGACAATGTAATGCATGCACATTCATGCACGACACACACGCCACTCAGTTGCTGCTGCCACTTCATACATTCATTCGAATGTCATGGAAACTTGTAAGGCAACCCTACACCACTTACCCAATAACCCAACAGAACAACAGCCCAACGGCCCTGCCGCTCCTCCCCTCCCCTGCCCTGTCTCTGCCTCTCCTGGCAGATTTATGGCGGCAGGAAAAGATCTGCCCTTACTGTTTGTCCCTCTCATCAGCTGCTGTTATACGACACGTTTTCCGCCGAAATTCACCAACCAACCAACATCTATGCCCATGCAGGCGTCGATTTGGGCATACCTGTTGAATATACACTACACTGGAAACCCTCTTGCAAGTAGCGACAAAAATAACGGAAAACCATACTACATTTTAATGCATTTTCGGTATTTCTCGATCATGGCTGCCTTGCGTTCTCTACCTTCATTCAAGTAGCGACAAAAACACCGCAAAACCATAATACTACATTTTAGTATGGGCACACTGAAGTTTGAATTAATGCATTTTCGGTATTTCTCGATCCCGATCGGGAAGAACTTAAATTCCGACACTCAAACGGAGATCCCTTAAAAACCTATCGTGCCACAAAATGTGAGCGTGTCTGCCTGTATTTGTTTACAGTTTTTTCCATATTCATATTTTGGAGATGGGGTCCATTGTTCTCCGCCAGTCCCCCCCTCTTTGGAGGATGTTTAAACCGCTGCCAGTGACCAAGTTGCAGCTGCATTCTTTGGCGGCATACAATTTGTTCTTTGGTGGAAAAGTTTAAAGCTTAAAGTGTGTTGTTTGTTTTGAAATACTCATAGAAATGCCATCGATTGTGCCGAAACTCATCAGAGTCAAAGGGAAGCGACGTTTGTGCCATTGCTAAATGCAGCGCAAAATGGCAACTAATTAGGAGAGAAGCGCGACCGCAACACCGTTTGATATGGTTTCCTCATTAGGCGACGGCAACGGCAACGACAGCCATAAACAAGGGTATGTGAGTGCCAAGGTAAGGCCTTCGTCCTGTCACTCGCCACAAAAATATACCTTGCGATTGGAATGGTAATGGGAGATGCGTTAAATTGAATGGGAGATGGACAGAAAGTCTTTAAAGAGAACACACAGAGCGAGAGAGAGAGAGCATGCATTGATTTATTGCCTTACGGGGGAACCCCTGCAGGGCTCTGTGACGCTTTGCTCGCCGGTGCATGAATGTCACTGCTGAGCCCAATGGACAGCAAACAGGGAATCTCGGAAAAGTAAAGCACTGAGCAGGGAAAAGGAAAACAGCAAACAGTGAGCCGGGAGCTGGGAGCAGCGAAAGGGTTAAATGGCATCGAACATTGGCAGCAACAAATAACAGAGGGACAGAGAGAGAGACAGAGAGAGAGACAGAGAGAGAGGCAGAAATCAGCGCACGTTAGCAATTAATAATGGGAGACCAAGTATTCAGAGTCGCAGCTCCAGCTCCAGTCGGAGTCGGTGTCGGTGTCTCCTCCGGAGAATCAGAGTCAAAGGAAACTGGCCAAATATTTGGCGGACGGCCTGCGTCCCCAATGAAAAAAAAGCGGAAAATAAGGGATTGGAAGATACAAATGTGATGTGGGATGCCCAAAAGAAGACAACAACCAAAAAATAGAGCCCACAGATGTAGCCTGTCCGAAAGAGTTGTCGCCGATACAACAATGGCGCAAAAGGCTGGGGAATCTATGGCAGAAGCTGCTCCTCAATGGTCGCAATTTCGGCTCATAAATTATCCTGGCGCAGCCAAGGCTCAGGGAGGGGAAGAAGACTGGAAAAAGGTAACAAAAAAGCAAGGTGCAGGCAGTAATACGGTAAGGCTGTCCATGGGAACGACTGACTGCTCTCTTTGTCCGCATGGGGATAGTCTTCCTTCTTCCTTCTCCCTTCTCGCTGCTCTGTGCCTCAATTCTGGATAATTTAAGCATGAATCAAAGCAGCGATTGAGATTCTTCCTGCGATGGTGGAAGAGATTTTACCCTGCAGTTTCCTTCGCATTTTAGCTCCAACCGAGGCCAAAGATCGCTCCAGAATCAGCGCTTATTCTCCTTCAATTTTCCCCCGTCCCAGCCCTGCATTTCCCTCCTCCATTGGCCTGTGTGCATTTCCATTCAGGCAGCCATTAAAGCCGTTAACCCCGCGGCACGCTGACAGTTGCATAATATAAAAATTAAATGCCACGTACAGGCACACGCACATGCCACTTGCCCCATCCCCCATGCACACACACACATACAAATGGCTGGGCTGCCATGTGTAATTATTAATTTCTAAAAAGCCATTCAGAAATAATATAATTTGAAAATGCGCTGCCCGACGTGCCCTCCGCTTGAATGTCTCCCAGTGTCCGGGGCCAGGGGAGAGTGCAGCAGGCCAATGACCAACGCACAGGACACACAGGACACGGGACACACAGGACATGGGACAGTGCGGCTGCTGCTCACTTACAAATGTTGTTAGGACATTAATGCATGTGTGTGTGTGTGTGTGTGTGTGTCCAAATCAATATTCCCGCGGCGTAAAGAAAAATATGCCAAATGGCCAAAAACTGTCCCCCCCCTCCCCACTGCCCCATGCTCTCTTTCGGCCCGCTTTGATTTAAAAGCTCACGCACATACGGAACTAATCCTAATTTAAATGTTTTCGCTTGCTCTCTCCCCTCCCCTCCCCTTCGCCACCCAACCATTTCTCACGCGAAAACCAGAACAGGAAATAGAGGGGCCTGAGAGCAGGCCGAGATATACCCTAACAAACGATATATACAATATGGAAATTGGTGGTTCAATATGTGTATAAAGATTGATGCTAAACTCACTCTACGCCAGGTGAGACTTACGCAAAGGTGCAGCAGCTCCAAGGTGCAGATGAGGCTATCAGATGTGTCTCTCAGAACTGCACTGATATCAGAGCTTGAATATTTCTGAATACTTCTTACCACCCACTCAAAACATCAACCGAATTTACACTTTCCTTAAGCACAACAAAGAGTCGAAGATTTAGCTACTGGTACTCGACGCCAGCACTTAATCCTCTGAGATTTAATATTGTATATAAATAAATTTAAGCAAATGATGGTTTGCCCTTCAAAACTTGTTTTTGGTTAATCATTTCTATTGTAGCTCTGATAAACGTATCCAATATGGATCCATAATCGAACTAGCTGCGAGTATTTGGGATTGATAGATCAGTAGATAGGGTAGATACTCCTCCTCCCATTTCGACTGGAATACTTGGGAAAGTGTATATAGCATATACCATATATCTATGCATGCATGCACCTCCTTCTGTCCCTTGCCAATCTCTGGCTGAAGTCATCATACCCACCCCCCCGTGAAAGGGTAGAAAGAGAGAGCCTGCACCTGAACGGTGGCAAGAAAAGGTGGCGGCGAATCGCTGGCATTTGCATAACAAATTCAATGAAATAAGCTACTGCCTGAATTAAAAACATATTAAGCTTAATTGGAAAATGAAAATTTGGTTAACATACGAATAATGCGATGTATTAAAAGCAACAAAAAAAGCAGAAAATTAAATATTTAATTGCCACCGAACAATGAGAGCACAAAGGACACGCTTTTTTTTTTTAGTTGTTGTTATAAAAAATAAAATTAAATTACTGCTATTATGTCAACTAATTTGGACTTTCAATGGAATTGCTTTTGAGCAAAAAAATCAAATCAATTTGCCCCAACAATAGTGGGGAACTTCATTTTCAATGACCGCCCCCCGTCCCGCCCCCGTCCCGCACTTTGACTAGCCATAAATTGCGGCATGACTGCCATAATAATTCCACAGGCTGCCACAAATCTCGGCAATTCCCCAAATAGTTTTAAAAGCGCGTCAACAAAAAGAAAACCAAACTGCAATGTGTTCTGTGCTGTTCCGTTCTGTTCAAACAAGTTAAATCAAATATATTGCTTCGATTTGTTGCAAGCTTCTGTTCTCTGTTGTTGCTGCAATTGCCGAAATGGGTTCCTGTTTTGTTTCTGTTTTCTGTTGCCAAACACAAAGTTCAACAGCAATTAAAACAGCCAGAAAAGAGCAGGGGAGGGGGAGTGCAGTGGCAATGCTTTTGACCAACGACGAGCGAAACATTTGGGGCTGCTTATCTTCCAGTTGCCGCTAGTTAACAAGCAACCCAAAACAGGAGCAGCCACGAGCCACCAGCCAAACATACTACAAAAAGTCATTGGCAAGAGGACATCATTCCAGGGAAACTTTGCACAGGATTCGCCTTGCCTTTCCCTTCCGAAGAAGCCATAAAAATGTTGCTCATGAGCCGGAGAAATGGTACATTGGCTGGAGCTGAAGTGGAGTACAGTGAGGGCTCGTTGAGGATGGACAGACCAGACATCCAGCTATCTGGCATAGCCCTGTCCGCTGACCAGGCCATCACTGTGTGCCTCTGTGTGTCCGTGTCTCTGTGGCACGTAAATCGCTGTAATAGAAACATTGCATTTTATTGCAGTTGTCTTCGTTCTTCTGGCTGTGCTTTTCTTGGCTTTTCCTCTGCTCTCTCTTCCTCTCTTTCTCTCTTTCCCTTCTTTGTTTTTGGCCAATAACATTCTGATAAATGGTCAAAACGGCTTTCGTGTCGATGTCCTTGAGGCAGTGGCAACAGCTGCCCCCCACTCGGAGACATTTGTCTAAACAGCGAGAGAAGGAGAGAACTTTTCAATTACCACTAAAAGTGTTTTCCTTTGCTGCCAGGCAAATCCTGTGTCGCCCCCAGATCTTGATTTTGCGGCAAGAGCGGCAGGAGCCTTCCACCTGTCGCGGTTGCACTTGCCACAGCTTCTGCTGCAGCTTATAAATGGTGTCAGCCTTCCGAGTCTCTCCATCATGGCCCTGCCGCCACCTCCGCCCATTTGTCTCTGGCTTTTTGTCATTCTTTTTTCGGTTTGGGCCAGAGCACAAAAAATAAACTTTAATTAACTTAAGTACATGGCTGCAGGCTGCAATTTGATCGGGTTTTTGTAGAGGGTATCATGTGGCATAGTGGGTATACACTGCTGCATGGAGTTGCGGCTCGCAAAAGTCATATGGATACTCCTCAAGGAGGGTACTTGGGCTTCGAGCACACCCTTTAAGATTCGTTTTATAACATTTTCCCCTTTGTTGCAACCACAATGAATAATGCAACTGTCCGGCGGCGGCCACTGTGGACACACATTTGCATGGACTCGGCTGAGTGCCGCCCCAGGCACAACTGCGGTGGCACTGACTAGAGCAAAGCGATGCCAGCACATGGGCAACACATTTGGTAAGTGCAGCTACGCTAATGTCAATTTATGCATCTTCTCCTTCAGCCAACTCTTGTGCTGTGCCAGATCCGCAGAGACAACGGCCAGCCGTGCCAAGAATGCCCGCGAGGAAGCCATCGACTGCCAGCGGAGCGCCCTCGTCGAAGAAGCAGGCGCCAGCGGAGGGTCCGCTCGGAGAGGCCTTGGCTGGGGTTCGATAGATCCGCTCCCAGTGGTGGATCCTCACGTGGGCCTGCTGCAGCACGAGAGAAGTTTGCTCCACAAGAAGCTACAGCTGCTCGAGCAGGTGTGGCCCCAGCCAGAGACGATGCCTTGGCCGCCTCCGTGGCCAGTGGGATGGCTTGTGCCATCGGCTAGGCTGACATTCTCCCAGAGGTACAGAGCAGAGCGAGGTCGTTGAGTGGCATTTTCTCTGAGGAAGGGCAGCAGAGTTTTCAGTCTTCACAGAGGAGAACCAAGGTGAAGCATTGTAGTACAGCAGAACTGCTCCTGAATGGAACATATTCAATGGCCGATTAAGCCGATCGATAGCCGATTATTGCTCGGAAAAACACACTGCATATTGGCAAACGTTTGTTTTTGTTTCTATTTGAACTTGTTAATCTACATTGCCAAATTAAATTGTATAATTTATGCGACCGCAGCAGATTCGCAGCTCTTAGACCCGCTGGTCAGCGGCCATTACGCTAAGCCGCTTAAATCATTTGAATATTTCTCTCCATGTGTGACATCAGAATAGCTGGACATTTCCATCATTCCATCAGTAGGCAGTAGCTATAGCACATACATACATACATACAGACATATGTGCATGTACATATTTGATTTATCCCGAATCCGCATTTCAATCTCGGAAATGTTTAGTAAAAAGGCCAAAAATAGATACAAAATACTCGTGAAATTCATAGATTGGTTCCAGCGGATGGCCAATGGGTTGGTAACACAAACAGACAAACATTTTGTTGAGGGATGTCTGCTAGATTAAAACAGATTACAACTGAATTATTTGATAATACCCCTGCCCCTGCCCCAGCCCCAGCCCCTGCCCCTGCCCCATCCCAGATGCAAGCCCCCTGCCCGTACTCCCTCCGATCCACATTCACTCTTATCGCATTTCATTCTCGTCAATGTGCAAATTATTTTCGGTTTTTTAACCAATTTTTTCTATCGCTCTCTCTCTCTCCCTCTCTCTCCCTTTCTCCTTTGGTTTTTATAGCCTTTGAATCGTGTTTTCCCGCTGAAAATGAGTAGTTTTTCCATCAGTTCGGGGGGCTTTGCAGCACTCGAATATTGTTGGAGCTTTAATTGATTTTATTGGCGGAATATCAGACAAAGGTGCGTGTACTTTTAAAGGTGAGTGTGCCGATCGAGATTAAATTCATTTCAATTTAATGTGTCCCACATCTTTCATCTGCAGTTTTCCCCTCAATCCGGGAAATTGGGGAATTTGGCAACGACGTCGATGGGGCCATAGATATCCATCGCATCGATTGCAGCCATTCGGAGCTCCATTCAGCTGCTCCTTCATCTCAATCAGCCTTTGGACAGCCATACATAACCCAGCAGCAAATCCTTTGCCGGCTCTGCGTCAGCGTTGCCAAATTTCACACCAGCGGCAATTACTCAAACTCAAACAACAACTGGGCTCTGCTGTGTCCTTGTCCCTGACCCCTGACCCAAGTCCGAGCGTGCACTCCCTGTCTCTCTGTGTCTCTGTTGCACTCTCTCATGCAGTCAGAGCTGCCCATTCCGGGTGCAAAACAATCGTTGACAAAAATATTTGCATGCACTCTGCGTTCGGGGTGCACTTGCCTCAATCGCTGAATTGTTGCTGTGCTGCCACCCGGGGGCGGCGCATTAAATATGCAACACCTATGACAGTAACCCGCTTGACATTAAGATCCGTGCCACCATCCCATCCCCAGCCCTTCTGCAGAGCGAGAGCTTGAACTGAGTGTGAACTTTCGCAGTAAAGTTTTTCGGTGGCTGTCGGAAATCTGGCTGCAATTTGCTGCTGAATTTGTCACAGGAACCGAAGAAGAAGACTCGAATAACCGAAACTTGCCACAACGAAGAAAAATTAGGAAAAATTATGACTTCCGCGATTGTTGCTGGAACAAAGGCGTCTAATGTAATGCGAAAGTGTGACCCCAGTCCGAAAGGGGAGGCAACTGTTGCTGCAGCTACCAGAGACTCCGCACAAGACACACGAGCAAAGTTTTCAAATAGAAAATGTTTAATTTCCCCAAAGACTACGGCGATGCTGCCTGCCTGGTTCCCCGGAAAACGCTGCGTTTTCCACCCCAGCCCAGAGCCAAGGAAAACTTTCCTATGCTCGCACAAACATACATATATCTTACAATGGATGTGTGTGTGTGGGTGTGGCCAACAGTGCAACAGTGCAGCCGAAAGTTTTCCCTCTTTCGGGTTGAAAAGTTGGCTAAGACAAACCCCGTCTAGTGCCTGCCCCATCCCCAGGTGGGGCGGGGGGTGGCAACCAGTCGAACTTGTTAGCTATAGCGTTGAAAATTATATTATTTTAAACTTTTCAAATGTCACCAGAGAATCGGAAATTTCAACTCCCGACCCTCCGGCGAATGTCAGTGACATACGCCTCTCCATTGTGCGCCGTAATTAAACCTGGTGCGTGGCTAATGAAGCGCACAATGCATCCCATTGAAAGCATAAAAATGATTATCCGATCGAATGGGGAACTTTAATGAGGCGTCTATCAACCAGGGGAAGTGTTCATGACGTAGAAATCAATCGGAAATTGTTAACAAAACAATGACCAGAGTGCACAGCACATTCTAGAGTAATCAATGCCTCCCAGATGGGTTGCATACCATCCTTGACGCCATCTCCGTGCCAATGCCTCCCTGGGAACTCATTACAATCCGAAAACTGTCGCGGAATGTTGCAGTGCGATCAAAGCAGAACTCCAGGCACTCGAAGGGAACAGGACAAGCAGCACCAAAGGAAGCACCACATAGACAACTGCCTTCAGTTATGGCACACAATCAAAGGACAGCGACTGCGACTGGGACTGCCAGGGCAACAGCGAGTGGCAACAGCAATTGCTGCTGACAGCAGCACGGATTTTGCTGTTTTGAGAGAGCTTTGATGACACCTCGTCCGCGCGGAGGCATAGGAGAAACTAGCTGGAAGGCAGCCAGGCGGCAGCCAACAAGTGTTTAGCATTTTGTTGCCAGTGCAATTAAAAAGCGCCTACACCCCCGCCCCCTGCCACACCCCGGCCACACTGTCCGCCCTCGAGTGCTGCTGTCGCTGCTGTTGAAAGGCCACAAAAGACACAGAGACAGAGAGAGAGAGATAGAGTATGGGCGGGGAAGCTAAAACGAGTGGCATGGTGTGGTTGCATTCAACACTTGAGTTCTGTTCTGTTTTTTCACAGCCGCCAAACTGACAGCGCGTTTTTCCGTCTGTCTCTCTATATTTTCCGCCAACTGCGCCTGGGGATGTGCACCAGAAATGGCCCGCGTCAGGCATTGCGCGTATACGTAATGTGTGATGATGGGGCAACAGCCTGTGGCACGGTGCAACCAGTAGAGTGGGCCACCATCCCTGATAAACTATGCAAATAAACCCCGCTTAATATACAATAATTATGCGATAGTTAGGCCTCGGCAACAGTCAATTGACTGGACACAGGGAAAAACAGGGAATGCAGTGGCTGGGAAAACGATAAAATATTCTGAAAACTCTTAACAACATAAACAATCTGTCTTTGGCTTGCACTAAACACTACACTACGCACCTGCGGGACATGTTATGTTTCGCCATTTTCCCGATTTTGACATATGAAGAGCAAGACCAAGAGCGCGCTCTTTGGAGCGGTGCAAAGGTGTTCATTATATGCTCACCCCCACGCTCTCTTCCTAAGTGCCCGCTCTCTTCCTAAGTGCTCGCTCTCCCACTCTCTCGTCAGCTTATTTTGCTAATAGCGTATGTCTGATGCTTATCTTCTCCCTCTGCTACTGCAAACGCAGATCAAAAGATTGGGCATGTGTCACCTGTCGGTGGGAGTGAGAAAGAAATATCGGTGAGAGGGTTGCAGTCGCGCTGCGTAGTTTCAGCGCAGTCGGCGTCGTTAATCGCATTTCATGCTCTCCTTCTTCTCCTCTACCTTCGCGATGTCATATGCAAAAGAGTTGATCGAAATTATATGCAGGATTAATCATGTTCACATAGCAATCAGAACGTCATTTATAATGTAGTACAAACTGCAACTGAAGTAGAATACTATGCATAAACCATATTTAGATATATAACTCAATTTTTTTGTATATAATAAACAAAAATCAATGAGTAAAAGAGAAATTATTCGTTTTAAAAGCATACTCAGAATCTTAAGTACACAATTGTTAATCGTCTCAGTCGCATAAACAGGGGCAATTTTTAATTTTAAAAATTCTAGAATTCATGCATAAACATAGTATATGTATTTATATATATATTTCTATATATGTATATCCCCGTGTTCCTTTGATTTTTACGAAATGAAGAACAAAACATACTATTGCACTGTGCAGCTCTAGCTCTTGAGGAGCTTCATCCTTTCGCTTTCCGAATAAAAATAGTTCCCTGAATCCAAAATACTCTTCAATCGAAGCTCTCCCACAAATACATATACAACACGCAAACCTTTGTGAAAAGAGGCAAATATTATTAGCAAAAATATTTTAATTACTTTTGAGAGCACAAACGAGTATAAGCGCCTTTATCCCTCTAGCGAGGGGCATAAGCGATGAGTGGAGAGCAAAAAAAAACATTTGGTTTTTGGCAAAGGCCTGCACGAAGGACACGAAGGCCGAGTACGCTTGAATTATTCAAAGCATGTAACTGATGAAGCAGAAGCGAGACGACAGACAGACAGACAGACAGATGGACAGAGAGATGAGATGAGAGACGAGAGGCTGAAACGAGAGCTCCAATTTTCCAATGTTTGAGTATTTTTGAGTGCTACGTGTTATAGATACATATATGCATACGACTGTCTGTGTGTGTGTCTGCGAGTTCAGCAGTGCTAGTGCAGCAGTTGCAAGCCGCAAGTGCGTTTGTGTGTGTGTGTGTGTGTGTGTGTGCATGGCCTATTATGCTACCAAATGAAAGTGGTAATAAATTGGACAAGATGTTGCCATAAACCACACCACGACAAGCCACAGCAAGAGGCATCGAGGCAGGCCCACGGCCTATCCAGACCCAGCCAGCCCCCGGAATTGCAAAATGCATGCGACGCATGCAACAAGAACCAACATCATTATCATGTACGAAATGTACAAAATGTACGAAATGGATTCTAGAACCGAGAATCCAGCTGCTGGCCAACAGCTGACATGGCTGCCGATGCTGGTGCCCCAGCCCCAGCCTCAGCCCCACTTCTAGGCCCTGTGTGTGGCAAGAACCTATCAACCACAACGCATTTATGGCCATCAGGATCCAGGATGCAGGAACGGGATGCTGTTACCTTACCCCATTTAAGCTCTCCAAGTGACTTGCAATTGAAATTGAAACGAAAATATCTCAAAGTGAATATCATGTGGGACATAGAGTGTAGAATTTGGGATGTGGCCTCTGGGATGTGGGATATCAGATGTAGGATGGGTCCCAAGGGGAGGACACGTAAATGCTTCTAAATGCTTCGAATAGCTTTGGCTGGCTTTGGTCAAAGCAGGAGTGTTTCCCATTTCCCATTACCCATTACCCATTTTCTGCTCCCAGTTATTAAATAAGCAGAGCCTGCTGGACAGAGCTTGCAGCATCCTGAAATTATTGTTTTGGCCAGTGATTAATCTGCCAATTAGTTGTCTGTATACTTCAATTTTAATTGGAGCTGCTTGCCTGTGATATCACCATTCAACTAAATCCCATTTGTCAAGGAACGCCTAATCCTACAATCTCGAATCAGCATTGTGTGGCTGCTGGACGGTCGTTTGAATCTTTACTTCGAAAATTATCCGCTGTAGATGCAGTGAGGGTTTCCTTGGGGATTTCCCTTGATTTGATTTTCCTATGATTTACTTGCCACATTTCATTTCGTAATTAGCTGACTTGATAAGCCTCATCTTTCGGTTTTACCTGTTGCTCTTTATCGTTCACTCCCTACTCATTCTACTCCCCTTCCTCCCACTCTCTAGGGCTCTCTCGCTATGCCAAGCCCTCTAGTTAGTGGGTATTATGGCCCTAAGCTACTATTCTAGCAACTGCATTCAGTTCATATTCTAAAAACCAACTTGTGTTCGTTCGGGTTTTGTCTTCTTTCGAATTCAGATTGAGATTACGAATTTAATGCGTATACGAAACGTTAGCCACTGCAGTGGAAAGACTGCCACTGCCACAGCCACTGCACTTCTGCTGCTGATGCTGCCACTGATGCTGCTCCTTCTGATGATGCCACTGATGCTGCTGCTGCTGCTGGCTGCCCGTTAATGCGCTGCTTTATCTCTGATAGTTTTCCCAGTCGTCATTGTTATGTCCTGGCAAAGGGTATTTCGATCTTGATGGAATGTTTGCAATGCCGTGAAGGAAGTATTCCTAAGGCCATGGAGTGAACACCATCAAATGGCGCCTGTCTTTATATCGTGACCCTGTCATGTGTTATTCTTATCGGAATGATGAATGAATCAATCTTGTAGGGTATCAAATGCTTCGGCATTCGCATGGGTTCTGTTCTGTTCGCTCTGTTGTTGTTCCAAGTGTTTTTGCTGTTGTTAAATATTTGTATTTCCCTGGCTATCAGAGCAGGGAAAACAATCAGCGCCTGGACAAAGTTTGTGAAAAGTTTTTCCCTTCACACTCGCTCTCTTTCGGTCGCTCCCTCCCTCCCTCCATCCATCCCTCCTCCTGCCACACGCTCTGTTGTTGTATGTGATAGGATTTTCATGCAAAACATAATTGCAGATTAGTCGCAGCGGAAATGTGCAAATAGAAAAAAAAACAAAACAAAATCACAAGAGAAGAAAAGGGTAAAAAAATCAAATTGTAATCGTTCTGTTGCCGCTTAAAGAGGATTAAACATGAGTGAAAGAACGCCAGGCAATGGGGATGCCGCAGCAGAGTCCGGATAGGGGAGGGGGAAGCGGGAGGGTGTACTATGAATGAAAGAGTGAAAACAGCATGAGTGTCACTCGACAATTGCCGTATGAATGCGAATGCTGCAACAGCAACGGCAACAGCAACGGCAACAGCAACGGCAACTGGCTGTCAATTTGTTTGCCACTTTCTGCCACTCGCCACTGCTGCTGCTCCCCCCTTCCTTTACGCACGCACACATAAATGCAAAAGTGCACACACACACACATGCACACACGCAAAAAGGATATTTTCAATTAATTAAGAACTAAACGAAAAAGAAACGATGCCTCCGGCAGCTTCAGATACCCTACCATGCATGTCATATATTCAGCCCATTCGATCACATTTCTCAACCAAAAGAACACTTAAAACCAGGCTATATTGTTTTTTGGTTGGCAGATCTTCAGATAAATGTATTGAGCAGGCAGTACAAAAAACAAGGGACTCTGAAGAATAGTAATAGAAGAAGACCAACCCGCAAAGGGCAGGTGAAACGGATGCTTCCGTCAGCCGCAAAAACATTTTCGGATCGTCTGCTCAAATCAACTAAATATGGCTTCAAATTAAAACCGAAAAAGAGAGGGGGCCAAGGGTCGTTCCACTGCTAAAGGGGAACAGGAAATCAGGGGGGTTACGGATGCCCCACTCAATGGCAATGCGTTTCGCCTATTTGCACAACAAATGAAGTTGAAAATGATTCCGGATAGGAGGAGGAGGAGGAGGAGGAGATGTACCTGCATTCCGTAGCATCTCCACTGCCATCTCAAAATGGAAACGTAAATATTTGAGCTGCAAACGTCCGACCAGTGGCCAACCACCCCCCACCCCAACCCCCGCAGCACTCAGCTATTGATTTGTTAAGCATTCGGTCCTGGCCGAAAATGCTCGAAAAAGTCTTTATTGAAATGCAATTGGGGAGATCTAATGGCAAAAGATGGTAAAGTCACAACCGAATGGCCAAGCAAAGGACATTTATTAGCCAAGCAGTTGGGAGAAAGATGTCTAGTGAGAGGCGGAGAGAAGTGTGGCGATAGGAGTGAAAGACTTGCTAAAAGAGACTTCCAAAGTATGGCAAACATTTATTACGCATTTAAAGTAGTTCCCAAATTTCTACTATCCTAATGTTAGAGCTCTTAACTAAAGCCTGCTTCTAATTTTTGATTGGCTTTCTTCTTGAAACGACTGATTGAAAGCAATCGTAATTTGAATATGCTTTCAACCAATTAAATGCCACCTTGTCGGCCAATTGAACACCAAGTTGAATCGGCTTAATTGTCTAATCACATTGATAACTCATCCATGTACATATATGTGAGAAGTTAATACCCTGCCTTATTGAAAGCCAATGTAAGCCCTACCGTTTTCAGCCTCAGTTTCAACTGGTCTAAGCCTCTCCTTGCGACCGTTTAAAGGCCTCTCCTTTGAACCAATTAAACTCCGCTTAAATCCGGATTGAAATCGATGCCTCAACAAGGTCGCAGATGTCAAATGCAACCATGGAGCCGCCACTGGCCCCACAATGATAACTATAATTATTACATTCAACCAACAATTCATGGTGTCCTTGAGCCATGTGGCGACCTTATAAATTAGCTGCCAGGCGAGAAGTCAACCAGCAACGGAGTGCTGAACCTCTCCTGGCTCCTGGATTCTGGATCCTGGGTGCAGCGCTGGTCTAATGAACGGAGCGCACCACATAAACATAAATTATGGCCTGCCTCAGTGCAGTGGGCTGGTGGGTTGGTTCTTCGGCCCTTCCTTCCAGCTCCCCCACCACAGCGTGTGAAACCCCATTGCATATTTGCGCAGCATACTTTTGGGTGGCGGGATGTGGCGCCTTGCATACTTTTTGGCGGCGCCTGGTTTTATCCTGCAGTAAAAAGCATTTTTGGCAGGATTTTTCGTTTTCTCTTTTATTTCGCTTGCTCTTCTTTCTCACTCTCGCTGTCTCTCTTTTACACATACGTACACATATTTTTTGTTAATTTATTTTCTCTTTTCTGTTTTTTTTTTATTGTGTTTTATCCTTATGCATTCGTGTGTGTGTGTGTGTGTGTGTTTTACTTAAAATAAATGTTACTCTTTAATCATAACATATATATTCACAGTTTTTGTGTGTGTGTGTGTGTGTGTATGCTTAAGTGTGTGTGTGTTCAAGATTATACTAATATTTATTTATTTATAATGTATTTCCTTATGCTTTTATCAATAACTTTATCAATTTTTGAGTACGCCCGAAGGTATTTACAGTGTGTGAAATAAATAATCGCTAACCACTAGTTAGGTCTATCAATAATCTACAAAATCGCAGGTTTCAAATCCTAGAAATGCACTTTTTTTTGTTGGATTTTGTGGTGGAAGAATACGTATAATTCTGTGCGTTTGCGTTTGCTTTTGCTGGGGAGTGTGGAGGGCGGAAGAGTGGCGAATTTTTAAGGAACTTACGAACTTAGAAACTAAATGATTTCCTACACTTAAAGACTTAAAAACAAACTCAACGAAACTCAACTCTATATATTGCACGATCGACAAAGGGGGAAAAGTAATGCTAGCTCAACACTCAACACTGGGCCCAAGGACTAGCTATAGCTGGCCCCAAAAACCCTTTAACTAGAGGCACACACCCCCTATAGCATGGTTCTCCCCACTCCTAGACTCCTATCCTCTATCTATATATCATAGTGTATGTATAGTGGAATACATGACATACTTAACATTTAGCTAATTTTACGCTTTAGTTTAGGTTTTTTCTGCTCTGTGGCAGACAAACTGACTCCCAAAAGTATGTAACCGGGTGTGGAATTCTGCTCTTTGTGTGTTTGTGTGCTTTGGGGGAAACCTTTACTATTTCGCTCTCCTTTTGTTGTTTTTGCTGTTTTCCTGTGTGTGTAAACTGGTTCTAGAATTTTGAACTTAACTGTAGTTGTGGCCCAGTATTTATCTGTTGCTTCGTCTCCGGCTGACGAGCAGCGGGAGCACCGTCATTGTCATCAGCAGGACGAGACTGCTCCGCCGTGGGACCACTGCTGGGGCACCATTGCGCGCCTCATCGCGACAGATGCCCGGATTACGGGTAAAGTCCTCGCAATAGGTCTGAGGAGAGTAAGAAAAGATCAAGTTTTTCCTATGCAGAGAGCTAATGCCACTCACCTTGGTCAAACTGTTGGCATATTTATCGACAAGCTCCCGCGTAAACTTGGCCGCCTCATTGCCACAGATCCTTCGGGCCGCCATCTCCGAGCAGTCCACGAGTTCGTTGATGGAGCTGCGAGGGATTCAGGGGGATTCAGCTATAGGAAGGATAGATCAGGAAAGACGGAGACTCTACCCACCAGCAAATGGTTTTGATGTTCTCGTTGAGAGTGCCGTTTTCGGGATTCTCCTGGTTCTTGTTGGGCTTCAGGAAGACCATGGTTTCCTTATAGCGAGTGGCGCACACCTCGAACTCCTTCTTGGCCATCTCCGAGCAGGGCACATGCTTCAGGTACTCTACATTGGTGTTATAGGGCGTCAAGCTCAAACAGATCTGTGGAGTAGGTTTCGGGTTGCATCTTACCCTCCTGGAACTCCCCCTTGTTGCACAGATCGCGGATAAACTGGTTGGTGCCGTGGTAGAGCTTGTTGAACTGGTTCCTCTGCTGCAGGTCCATGCAGCGTCGCGTGTAGCTCTGGATGCACCGCACTCCCTTGCGTAGCTCGCTGGAAAACAATCGGAGATTATTTTTAGATCGGATTAGTTTGGATCGGCTTGGATCGGCTTGGAGGAGAAAGAGCTTTTTCCGGGAGCACACTTACTGGCAAAGTTTGTCCAGTTCCTCCTTCTTGGCGGGGCCAATCGAGAACTCTGGCGTTAAATGCAGCATTTCGAGTGGTTCGGCGCACTTGGTGAACTCCTCCTGGCCGCACTCCTCGGACCGTACCTCCACGGCCAGCGCCAGCATCAGGACTGGAAATTCGAGCAGTGGAAAAACCAGAGGGAAAAGCAGAGAAGAGCAGAGCACCAGACAGCAGAGAGTGTTGGAGTGGGAGACAAATAAACAAACAGAAACATTGAAATAGTGCTCAAGTTGAAAGCTAAAAGGCAATCTGAGACTCTTGGCCAGCCAGAGGGTGGCAGGAGCACGGCTAGCAGTGTGCCACACACACAGTCACTTGCAACAAAGTTGCAAATGTGCGTCAGGGGTAATAAAGTTAAGCGTAAGTGAAATTGGCATTTCATAAATTTTTCGCCAACTTTTTATTCCGGCAATCCAGCAATGAAATGCAATCTATTCAACGCCCAACTGACAGATCGGGTCAGGTTTTGACGGTAAGATAACCCCCTCGGTCGGATGATTTTTAATATATATACTAGCTATACACTAGCTTATATCATTCCATAAGTTTTCCATCTATAAGTTATATGCACTGTACATACGTTAGCGTTCACTCACCCGACATCCAGAGCAGAGTCCAGCTCCAGCTCCAGTTACAATTCCAACTCCGATGCATTTTGCCGACGATTTGTTCGACTTGTTCTTTGAGCTTTGAATGCAATTGCTGGCTACACTTTGGACGTCACCACAACTGGTTTTCGTTATAGAAATAAATCAAGGGGAATGAGCTTTTAGTATGCAAATATTTATGACAAATTACAGCTTTGCGTCGTCTCAATGGCTTTTGATATGCTGTTGGCACAGTTCTCTCGTTATTCGTTTCATTATTCATTATTCATTACTCATTTCTTCGAGACGAGACGCAGTAAAAGAGAAGACTCTTCTCTAGTCGGCCAACAAGTAAAGCAGCAACAAAAGCAACAACAACAGAAAGAAGACAACAAAAAATTGATCTAAAAATATTCTCGAAAAGCGAAAGCACAGCGTCAGAGGTTGTTTTGCTTTCGATCGGATCGGATCGGATCGGAGTGGAGTGCTTCGCCTCGAGGTCTGGGGGTGCCTCCATCTAATATTCTTTCGTTCTTTCTAGCTGCAGACACTATTTATACCGGGTTTTACGCCTTTTTCATCGCCAATTATTGCTGCAAATGTGCCGTGGACAGGGCGGAATGTAGTTTCTGTTGGGGCAGATCCAACATTTCATTTCATTTTGAAGAGATGAAAATCTCTTGATAAATTAATGTTCTTGCCGTTGCTCGAATATTATTTCATTTCCCATACATAAAACCATGAAATTCAATTAAATTCATTGCAAAGAAGCGTTGCAAATGCCCCATTCTGCTGCCACCACTGCCACAAACCCTCAAATCAATGCCTATTCAGTACCCATTAAGAGGAGACACAAAAAACGAGCTGCAAAAATTCGTGTTGATTTTAATGCTGGCTGGCGATGTGCTAAACGGTTTTTGTGTGCCGCATTTAAGTTATTATTTGCAATATGTAAATGCACATAAATATCGCATGAGAGCGACGAAAGCCGTGACAGATGCATTTAATGCCCATAAATGCAAGAGCAAACACCACAGCACTCGTACAAACACTTTCCAAATGCCTCGTCAGGCGTAGTGTCATTTTTTGACTGCCCGATTGATGGGGAACAGCAAACACTCGTACCGGGGCAGAGGTTAGGGTTTTGCTGTTGGTTTTGGCAGCATTGGAAGTCGAGGTCTTAGATGCACTTCGATGGCGATGTGTTTTCTGAATGAAATTCTTACTTTTGTTAGTTTCCTTAGTTTATTTTGAAAAACTTGTAATCGTATTTATGGAATCTTTGAACTGAGATTAACAAGTGTATTTCTGTTGAGTTCTACCTGCAGAAACGAGATTTTTGTAAGAAAACTTGTTTTTGATCTGCGAAAACAAAGACTAGTTTACGATTTAATCTATAGAATCGGTCATAATTCCAGCATACCTCTACCATACCCTATATGCATTTCAGAGAATAACAAATATGCATAATTAAACGGCAAAATATAGTGCAACGAAACGCCCTAATAGAAGGGCTTAGTAATACGTAGTGAAAAAGTCAATCAAATTGACTTTGTGTGCAAGCAAACAGGCATTTGCATTATTGTGCATTGTGTTACACTCTAATTAATCAATTTCAGATGTAACAGCACCAATACTACTGCGCCAGGAACAATAGAACATCTACAACGACTGGAAAAACCCCAGAAATCACACTTATCCAAAGTTTCAATTGAAATTTTGCCGCCACTGATCGGTTGCATTTCTACTGCTGCACTGATCTCTATCCTGTCCCACTGTCCTTCCCCTCTCTCTCTTAACTTTCATGCTCTCTCTTGACTACTCTAGCTCTCTCCCTCTTTCCGATCAGTCTGTGGATCCCAGCTGTTCCCCACGCCTTGTAGACGTTGGGAGCCGTTCAATTGAGAAACGAAAACAAATCACTTAACGCTCAAAGAGGAAACGAACAAAGAGAAGAGACAAAGAACAACTGTAAAACGGCTTCGGCCCTGCCTGCAGATCGCCACGCAAAAACTCGCCTTGAAAGTGGGGTAGCGAATGGGGAATGGGGAATGGTCGGCGGTCGGTGGTGCAGTTTCTGTCGCACGTGATGCAGGAATGCAGTCGGACGAGCCTCTCACTGGCGACGTCGTGGGATCATGGGATCGTATGCCAGATCGTCGCCCTGTGCGAAATCAGGTTTTCTTCTCTCCCCTCCCCTCCCCGCATTTATTTATACATTTTAATGATTTCGTTTGGCTTTGGATTTGCCACTGTGGTCTTAATTTATTTATTACTTGGAAGATCGGCTCGCTACACGAAAAACGAATCACCGCCAGACGAGACGACGACACTTTCGAATGACACGGACAGCCTTGCGATGCAATGGACAGAGGCAGAGACGCAAGCGCGCCGCGTTGTTCACCGGTCGAGTAGCAGAAACGTTATGCGGCAGCAGCGGAGGCAGTGCCAAGACACTACAGCACTGCGGACCAAACGACAAGCCAACCGACCAAACGACAAGCGCCAAAAGCAACGAACAAATCAGAAGCCGAACGCCCACAAAAGGCCAGAGCCCCCGAACCGATGTGCCGCTCGTGCTCCAAATGTTGCTGCTGTTGGGGATGTTGCCTGGGAACATTGGGCCATGTTGCTGCGATGTTGCGGGTGCACTTGAAACGAATGCAAATGCAACAACAGGTATTTCTTGGCCCAGCACCCCACTAACTAACCCACTAGTTCTCTGTTTAGACTCCCAGACTGTCCGCCTGTAACCAGCACGAGTGACAGCTCTGCGAATGTACAGTTTATCTAGGGTCTTTCCGTCTAGCAACGTTCCCAGGAATGTCACAGTCTTCCCCTCAACGAGTAATCGTATATGATTGTTCGAGTATCTGTCCGGCTATCCGTCTATCCAACTGTCCGCCTGTCAACCTGCGTGCAAAAGCGATAAGAAGGCCAATCTCCACTGATAGACGACTAATCCGGGGCCTGTGTCCATAACTTTCAGACGATTTGTGGCACCTCTGTGTGGTTCCTGTTTTCCAACTGAATCTATATTTGCCACTCAATTAATTTAATTCAGAGGAAACCCCCTTATAGATAAGATTATCTACGTTTCCAATCATTCTTTTTTTGGTTTTGTCTTTGAAATATTTATGTGTTGATATTTGTCGAGTGCCAACACAACAGACACTCTCCTACAGATTCAAGTATCGGGGATTTACACGTGTGTGTGTAAGTACACTCCCCTTTGTCCTGCTGTCCTGCTGTCCTTCGGTACTCCTGTCCTTCGGCACTTCAATTGTTGCCTGAGTTTCTGTTCTGTTTTGTTTGTTCTATGCCAATTTAGCGGCTTGTTTGCATATTTGCTGTACACACTGTCTAAATTAGGCGGAGATTTCCTTTCAGCCATGTCCTTGGCACCTTGTTTGTCCCTGGGAAATACTCGTATTGCTAAAAATGGAGCAGCACTCCCATAGAGGATGGCTCCCGGAAAATACTATCCCCCGAAGTGGATTATGGAACTGCATTCCCAAGCGGGGGAAATACTTTGTATATGAGGTGGGGGGCCAGCAGTCAATTAGGAGAACAAAGGCCATGCTAAATGCTGCCAGGAGAGGCTTCAAATGAATTTCAATGGAAATACATACAAACATATTTTCTATGGCAAGAACAATCGGCACAACGAAAGTAAAAGGTCAACAATTATTATCCTTTTGTCGAGAAAATAATACGAATTTGGAATTTCAAATAAACGAATCATTTCTGTCTCTACTTTGAATACATTTCTGTTGGAATTCTTGTGAATTCGTTGCATTTGGGATGGACACCTTACCTTACACCTGTTTTCCAATGGAACTCCAATCAGTCACTTTTATTGTCGTAAAATTTCCATTTACATCACACGAATCGGCCCAATCAATATATTTATTAATCAATGTGGCTCTTCAGTTTGATTTATAGCCGTCATATACTTAATTCCTAGCAGACTCTCTATCTATATTTTTACGAGTAGATCCGATAGGGGCGTAATTCATTCAAGAGGCCACTCGAAGAGCGAGTCAAACCCCAGTCGAACCCATTTCCCTGTCAAGATTAGATAGTCTTACGGTTAATGTTTGTTTCTTCCATTTGTTAGGTGTTTCAAGTGATTTAAATGGAAAGATCCTAAGGAGAAGTACATTCTTGCTCCATTTTGACTTCTGAGAATATTGAAAGACCGAAACGATTCCATTTAAATCCTCTTACCCCCGCTCTGAATAGAAGTTCAACGATAGATAATGTCTCACTCTCAATCTCCATGCATACGTGCATATATCCATTCCATCCCAATTATCCTAAATGATATGCGAGTCTGTTATTTTGTTTTGCTATGCAACACAATTAAATATCCACTGGGAAAATGGGTCACAATGGGGGTAAAACGGTGCTGGCAAGAAGGTAAATAGCTTTAAGTGCTGCTCTGTGGCTTATTTTACACTTTTACACTTCTACTCCTCTCCACTTCCACTTCCAGTTTCATTTCGTTTCGTTTTTGCTCCACTTTTGCATCCATAATTATCGGAACTTAACCCTCCGCTGGCCAACAACTAACAAACTTGTGCAACTGCAACGAGCAACGCTCATGTGTGTGTGTGTATGGGTGTTGGTGTATGGGGTGTCTGTGGGTGTCTGGGGGCTTTTCTTGTGTGGTCCTGCCGAGGTCATTACCACTGGCCACATGCGTAGAGGGTCTCAGGACGAGGGACAAAGGACGAAGGCGTAAGCTTTAAGCCATTGCTTATACGACAAACGAAAACAAAACTCGAGTTTATTTTATTTCATTTTCTTTGGATCGGACGGACGGACTGAAGGATAGGAGCTGCACATGGCATATAGAGGCAAGGATGGTTTAGCAGGAAGCCCATGTCTCCAACACCTAGACACAACACACGCACACACACACGCACACACATACATTTGGCTATCGCGCATTAAGCGCACCAACAACAACAACAACCAGAACAAACAGATGGAAAGGATGGCGTTTGGTGGGCGAAGCTTTGAATACCCTTAAATACGGATCGTTCGTACAAGGATCTGGGGAACATTTAACTTGGATAGATAGTTAATAGAAATAAACATATATACCTGTATACATGTACATCGGTATGTAGTGATTGAGGGTATCGAAAAGTTGATGAATCTCGTCATAGTCCCAAGGAAAGCGCACAACAACGGTGAAAGTGGCCCCAAGGAGAGACTGTTGGTGGCGGAAAGGATACTGTTGCAAAGAGTGGTCTATGGTGGAGGGTAGTGTAGGATACTCTGGCCCCTCCTTCCACACTCCTTGCCTCATGCTTTTGGCTTTTGTTCCTCGTCCCGCTGCCGCACCCCCACTTTGGCTGCTGCATTAGTTTGTGTTTGAACTTTGCAAGTTTTCCCCATCATCATTGTTGTTGTTGTAGTTGTTGTTGCTGCGATTGTTGTTGTAATTGTTGGTGTTGCTTTTATTGTTGTTACTTTTGTTGTTGGCCCGCTACCGCTGCCATACAAAAGGACCCTCCCCCCACCCACACCATGGACGCGCAACTGTTGATGTTTACATTTAGCGCTTGGATTTATGAACTCCGCATTCGGGGCACGTAGCATTTGGACAATTTAAAGTTTAGCCAACACACACACATATGGGCACTCCTACACACACTCTCCCATAAGCAGACGCTTCAAATAGGCTAAAACGCAAGGCAACTCCCCCTTCCCGTGACCCCCTGCCCATCGCCACAGCCAGCCAAAGGTCAATTGTTCTTCGGCTAATGGAAAGGGCAAAGGTGCCAGGACTACGACTAGGGACAACTCTTCTGGCAGCATTCATACACTTCTTAAGTATTTACGCTTAGTTTAAGTTCATTCTGTATGTATTTGCCCAACAATGGAAGCAGCAAGCAGGAGTATAACAAGTTGGGCAAATTAATGGCCAGCCCATACGATAAGGTACCTCTGTTAATGAGACTGAGACTGTCAATGAATACGGATACTGATTTTTGAAATTTGTTCACTAGAAATTCCTATGTCAAAGAATGATACAAGAGAAAATTCACATAAGAAACTGATTTACTAAGAGATCTATGAATAAATATGTAAATCCCAAATGGTTAAAGAACACGTACACCAAATATGAGTTCAGGATTGGTTTTCTCCTGTAGCTCTTGCCGGCTAACTTGACACCAGAGCAAATCTCCTCCACAATGCAATCTGGATGTCCTTGGCCAGACGCTCGGAGCGGCATGGTCTCCATGTTCTTGATCTGGCTGGTGGTTCCCCAGCCGACAAACGATTTGGTGGTTCCTCCATTAGTTTTGTATTCCCATATTCAGACGTTTCGCGCTCGTGAGTTTTGAAATGGTTATTTCCCCTTTCGGGTAGTTGTATCTGCTAAGTACTTTCTGTGGTTGTTGTCACCACTAGGACATTTTTTAAAATGTACGGTTTCGTTTACTGGCTGCTACAAAACTATTAAATTGAAATATGGCTGAAGTGAAGGGGGACATCTTTTAATTGGTTTTTCCTTTCTTAGGAAAGGTCCGTCTCGCAACCGCCTCGACAGCTTGCTGATGCTGAAGTGCCACCCATGGTTCAGCTTGGACACTCTGGTAAGTGCTCATAGCTCTGTCGATCTCTCTTCCTCTCAATTAACATCTTATTTCTCCATAGATCACACGGTGAAAAGTCTCCACTGAGACGCTGCTGATGATTGGACGACGATCTCCCAGTGCCAGATCTTGAGCTATAAATCAACTATCGGAACTTGAAGCAGCACACAGCACGATAAATGCAGGTTGCTCGCAACTCCCTCTCCCCAAATGAAGAGCCTTGCTTACCTGTCCAAAGTTTGCTATGCTAAATAAATTAAATAAAGCAAATAAAGCAAAAAAATACGAGTACTCAGTTGTAAATCCCATACCCAATCGTTTCACACCATTTGTTGGGTGAAATTTAGTTTGTTTTCTCTCTTTGTTTGTCCACCGCTGGGGCAAAATCCCCCAGATCCATAGGCAGATTTGTTTAAAAGCCAAAGTACGGCTCCAGATTCTCATCAGTTCATTGGGAAATCTTGCCAGAAACATGAAATCTGTGATCGCATTTATTGTGCTCTTTTTGAGCCTGGTTGGAGCACTTCCCGCTCCTCATGTAGTGGTTGTGCCAGTGCCACTACCACTGGGAGTGCCAATTGGACGGCCACCGCCACCACCGTACTATCCCCACCATCACCATCACCACTCGCCTGGCTATGGCTATGGGCACGGAAATTACTACTATGGATAATACCTCAGAGATGCTGCCTTCCTGCCTGTCTCTGGGCCACTTGATGGTGCCACTTGAGGGTGCGTCCAAAAAAGATGTGTATATGCCAGATATGCCAGAATTACGGATTTGTAAACTAAGACTATTGCTAGGCTTTAGCTGTCACAAAATCTCTATAAGTTATTTAATACACATGTGAATATTTAGATGGATTAATAAACGAAAAATATTTTGCGACAAAAATAGTCTTTGTGATCGATCAATCATATGGCAGGACGATTCCAACAAATGATGCTATGATATGTTGATAAAGAGAGAGCTTAAATATATTACTACATATATCAGTCTGAATCAAGATACATAAGCATTTGCATCATATATCCATTAGATACCGTCTTCAGAGTCCTCCATAAAAAGGATTACTTTGGCTCAGTTTATGGCTACAATTTTTATAGGAGAAAGATTTCTATAAAGCTGAGCTTTGGTTCTTGAATTTCACTTTGCAGAACGAAACGCAAGAGTTTAGTACACAGCTTTTCCAAAGCTTCTTATCAAAAAGCACCCCCTTCCAAATGCACATACATACGTACATATGCACACAGTCGTAGGTTGCAGCAGCAACGACCTTGAAGGCTGCAACAAGCACAACAGCAGCAACAACACCAGGCAACAGCGGTGGTATAGTAGCCGCTGCAAATCAATGCCAGGGACCACCGGGGAAAATCCAATGTCAGGGGCAAAAAAGCTTCCTTCGCGTGCAATTTGTCCGCTTTTATGGAGGCGGGCAGCACACTACGCATACGCATACGAACGTCCGCCGATGGGCCAGTGCAACGTGCAACGTGCGACTTATTAGAGAAATAACTAAATATATAGGAAAAGATTGAGAACAAGCGGAAAAGTGGATTCGGTGGGGGCAGCTAATGAGTGTTTCTCGCGAGCGAGAAAATTGCGACAGAGAAATGAGACAAATTTAGCCAGAGGAAAGAAGAAAATTTTTGGTCGTCCGAGCAAACTGTTGCTGCTGCTGCTGTTGTTGTACCTCTTGGTGACTGGGGCACCAGGGTGCTGGCTGCTGGTGGCAGTTTGTGTTTGGTGGGTGACGGTGCCAAATGTTGATCATGACCGCGTAAAAATACGTATAAATATAATTAAAACCGAGAAACTGAAACAGATTCAGAGCAAACAAGTTCGCTTCACTCGATATTCGAATACAAAAGCCAAACGAAAATTGTATAACGGCAGCGAAATGAACCGAACAATCCTGCACTGGAGCTATCTGAACTTCAGGGATGTGCCCATGGACCTGTTCCTGTACGAGGATCTGGAGGAGGTGTACCTAAAGGAGAACTTCATATCGGCGATTCCCCAATGGCTGCTGAGCATCACGACCCTCAAGTTTATCCATCTGGCGGGAAACAACCTGACCGAACTGCCCACGGACATCTATATGCTGGAGAACCTTGAGTTCCTCGATGTCTCCAACAACGAGCTGAAAGAGCTGCCGCCCACACTAGGCCTCCTGCTCCGCCTGCAGCAGCTGAATGTCTCCGGCAATCGACTCACAACACTACCAATCGGTGAGTGATATTCTATGACCCTGAGAGCCACTCCGATATCCATTGCCCACCCTTTCCATTTCAGAGATGAGCAACTTGCGGAATTTGGAACAGTTGAACATATCCAAGAATCGGTTCCGCCGGCTGCCCATACAGCTGAGCGAGTGCGTCCGCCTCAACGAGCTGAACCTGTGCGACAATGAGAATCTTCTGCACATACCCGAGCGCATTGCCAACCTGCCGATGCTGCAGTCCCTCGCAGCCGATCGTGAGTGCCACACACACACACACACACACACACAAACATAATGCTAAGTGACAGAAAGAGAGAGAGATGAGAACTTGGGTTTGGTTGCTCTCTTGCAGGCTGTGCTCTCATCTATCTGCCGGCTGCTCTCTCCAAGTTTATGAACCATGTGCGCATCTTCCACAACACGTCGATCAACTACCTACCCATGATCTATGAGAAGTTCTACCAGAACTTCTACGACAATCGCCAGAAGTTCACACCCATGTAAGTTATAGATCCGCCTGGACATGATTGCATCTCCATCTCCATCTTCTGTCCCACTGCAGTACCATTAGCCACAAGGGCCTGTTCTGGGTGCGGGAGCTCTCCACACACAAACGGCTTCTGCTTCCGGTGGGCACGCGACAAGTGTTCGAAGTGCCATCCAGGGAGAACCGGATTACGCTCTACGACGACTGTTTGCATGCCATCCAAACGCTGAACCGCCAGGTACCTGTCTACGAGAACTCTGCTCTGCACCGCCTCCTCCCCGAGCCCTACATGAGCTCGCAGATCAACAACGGACCCATCGCCCGGTGCACGACTACCCAATGCTCCAGATGTTTGTACACCACATACTACTTCATGGTTGTCAAGAGGTGAGTAGTGTTGGTGGGGTGGGGGCCTGCCGGCCTGCCTGCCCGTCTGCCTGCGTCAATGTTTTGATCTGAAACCCAAACCGGTCCCTGTCCCGGACTAGAAAGCAGATTAGGCAACCGCACAGACAGTGCGGATCGGGGCCAGGCCAGTGTTCTGTATTTGACACCCCATCACTTGCTCTGCATCTTTACAGATTTGGCAGCTCTTCGAAGCAACTCTTCACCTGTAACTTTTGCACCAATCGCTGTGCCAACATATGGCTGGCAGCCAACAGCCGAAGGTACTTTCAACTTCCCTGGAGAGTCTCCGGCGATGACGATGAAGACGTCGACAATTATCCACATCCCAAGATGAGCGTTCAGATTGCATAAATGTTGTACAAAGGCACTCATCTGTGCAGAGTTGTCTAGTTAATCTCCTTTAGTAGCTTTAATTAGTTGTGTAAATGTTGTGTACTATACTACGGGCAACCAGCGCCTGCAAACTCTTACTCTAAGCTTAAAGAAAACTCTGCATGGGGCCCCGCTCATGCAGGTGGACGTAGTCGTCGAGGAGACAGTGCGACGCCTGTGGATATGCTCGACGGCAATTCACTCCGTGTCGTCCCATTCTGTAGGCATCCACATATCGTTCGTCCAGCGTTCGATGGGGTCTATTGACAGTAATAGATTAGATTAGATTGGGTTGGATTAGATCTCTGGATTAGCTTCAGTTGGAACGGTGAAATTTGCTTACCTCAGCAGTCTGTGCAAAAGCTGGGCATAGAGGCCACCGTGCTCGTGTACTTGTCCGTTCTCGCAGATCAGACGCTCCAGGCAGGCCGTTCCGTTCTGTCCAATCTGCGACATATAGTTTTCGGCAAACTTGAACAGCAACAGCTGTGGCTCATCCACGATAGGGGGAGGAGGAGGAGGTGCAATAGCATGAGGAGTATTGGAGCCCTTTAGCTGGCGAGAACTGCCCCAAAGATTCCACCAATAAATTGGTGTCTGCGGCTCGTTGAATTGGTAATGGAAGTTCATCAGCCAGACAAGCTGCCGCCAGGCCTTCTTCTCTTGGAACGACACCGGAAAGGCGCACCCAGTGACCAGCTGTGGAGATAATATTGATAAATGTATACTTATTGATGTTACACCTTTAGGAAAATATTCACCTTGACGACCCCTCCATTTTGGTAGATCAGGAAACGTTTCTGCCTCCTGTGATGATGCCAGGACGTGAGATTGGCGCCCATTGCACGCCCACCTTCCACAGCCAGCAAAAGCATCGAAAGAATCATTCTATAGAAGAAGTTGAATCCATTAATTGTACATCACATGTGTGTATGTGTAGGTTTTATATCTTTTCACTTTAGATCCACTCACATGAGATTCATTCTGCCGCTTTTCGTGCTGTCCGTTTGGGCTCTGGACAGCGTATACGCACCTGTTCTCAAAAGAATTTTACACGCAAAAGAGAAAGATCGAAGATGGAAGGTGAGAAAAAGCACGTGCTGTCGGTGGGTCGGTGGGTTTCCTTCTTTTGCATGTCCGACTAATTAGCGAACACAGCGACGTCTGCGCCAAGAGTAATTAGAGCCAGAAATTGTTATCAATCTGGATGGGTGTATCATTCACAGGTGGCTCTGGCAGCCAACGAACAGCCAGCAGAGCAGCTCTCACAAGTACTACACATACATATATGTATCCACCGAAAATAGAACCCAATCTCGTTTAGATCTCTGTGTAACTAATTGTGATGTGTGTTTACGTCCGTTCGACAAAACAAGAACCAGCATGTTCAATTTTAATGTGTAATGGAAACGATAGCTTAACCAAACCAAATATTAATCAACGCAAATTTATATGGATGTTTATACGTATATTGCAATCAATGTTTAATGCTTGTCCCCTGATTGGGTGACCTCAGATGCTACTTAAATAAAGAATACTTGGGCCCCCCTAAAAATCCATGTTCAGGTGGGATCTCCATAGATACACTGCTACCAGTTGCAAATGAATAACTGGGGAGTGTGGCGCTGCCATGACGAGACCCGACCCCGCCATTGCCATTGCCATAGCATTGTTTGTTCCATTTATCGAATAGCGGCAGAGCAGAGAAATGTCGAAGTGCCCAGCCAGTGCAATCTCAGCTGCGTAGCATTACCTGCCATTGATTTGAGTTTCTTTTCGACACAAATGTAACCAAAACGCTTCGGCATAAGATTTCGCTGGTCAAAATTCTCTAAATTTTAAGTGTGGAACTTCCCAAAAACGGTCAAAATTATGCTGCGGCTTCCAGGGATGCCACTGCTGCCGGGTGCACAGTTCTATGATGTGAGTAGGTCTCTCCGCAAAGGCAGGCAGGCATCACCTTCTCCTCTTTCTCCTCCTCGTAGTACGGCAAGCGTCGCCATCCCCGGCAGCAGACGCTGATGCACTATCAGGGCATACAGATGCTCTCCGATCGCCGGGAGCCGGAGCTGGTGGAGCCCAACGGCATTGTGGCGGATCCCAGATGCCCGCCAGTACCCGCACAGATTAACTCTCTCTGGGCACCGAAGGTCACCACGAAGCTACCACCTTGGCTGGCCTATGACAAGCAGGTGCTCTGCTTCAACGCCTACTTCAAGGAGAATCTCACCGAGATTTACCATGCCCCGTACCAGGTGCGCAAGGTCAGGATCTACTTCTATCTGGAAGATGGCACTATGCAGGTCACCGAACCAAAAGTGGAGAATTCAGGCATTCCGCAGGGCTGTCTGGTGCACCGCCAGCGCATACCCAAGGCGCCACCCAGCGATCGAGAGTTCATCTCCATCTTTGACCTCAACGTTGACACTGATGTGCAAATCTTTGATCGCGTCTATCGCATCAGCGGCTGTGACATTTTCACCAGGCAGTTCCTCAATCGAGCCGGAATTTCTGTGCCCGAGACGCAGCAGGAGCCCAGCGATCCCACCACGGAGATCCGGAAACGCTCTGGGCTAAAGCAAACATTCAGTGGCAGCAGCAGTGCCGTGCCCAAGCGCCATTCCTTTGCCCAGTTCCTGGAGTTCGACAGACGTGTGCTCAAGTTCCATGGCTACTGGAACGATCGGAGCGAATTTGGTGACGTGCGAAAGCTGGACATCTGCTACTATCTGGCCGACGATACCATAGATATAAAGGAGAAGTTTCCCCGCAACTCGGGACGTGAGGGACCCAGTACATTCCTGAAGCGAGGCAAGCTGCCCAAAGAGTTCTCCGGGCTGGCGCAGCCGGGTCAACACACATCGGTGACGCTGCTCAATGTGTTGGGCTCGAACATGCGGGATGTGCGCTACGTGGCCGATCCATTGAACACGGGCCAGAAACAGGTGCATTACTACACCGACCAGGATCTGCAGATTGGCGCCGTATTGAATGTCTTTGGACGCGCTGTCGTACTAACCGGATGCGATCAGTTCACCCAAAGCTACTACAAAGAGAAGGTAGGTGACAGAGACGATAGTTGACGCGAAAACGATTCACACTCCACCTAATTTTCATTATCAGTACGGCATTAAGGATTTCACACCGCAGCCCGTTCCAGAGCGAAGCGATGTGCGTCCGTACACCCAGGGTGCGGGCACAGTACGCCGCCTGCCTCCCTACAACGGATGGGGCAGCTACGAGGACTCTGAGGGCAACTGCATCACCGTTGAGCCGAAGCCCCCGCAGGCCGACTTCAAGAAGCTGATCAAGTACGACGGCTGCATCCTGCGCTTCGGCGCCAGGCTGGTGTCCGCCATTCGCGACAACTGCGAACGCGTCTTCATTATTAGCTACTTCCTGGCCGACGACACTCTCCAGATCTATGAATCTTCGCGTCGAAACTCTGGCTTCCTGGGCGGCGAGTTCCTCAAGCGGGCACGCGTTGCGCTGCCCGGGCAGGATAAGTTCAGCTCCGCACGACCAGAGTACTATCGGGCCAATGACTTTTACATTGGACGCACTCTCACCCTAAAGGATCACATATTTCACATCTATTCAGCGGACGAATTCACATTGCTCTACATGGAACAGCATCCCAGCGAGGTGAGTGCTTAAAAGAGATGTAAGGCTGATCACCTGATCTTCTTTGTCGATTCCTCTTTTAGTTTCCGGTTGCCGACATCCGTGCTATCATGCAAAAGATTCGCACTGCATTGCGTCCAGAGTACAAGCAGTTTGTGCTGCGCTGCAAGCCCGATGGCAATCTCGGGGACTTTGCCACCATCGACTTTGATACCATGCGATCCACTCTGCTGTCGTATCTGTCGAGGGAGAGCCTGCTGAGCCACGAAATAGTGACCGTGTGTCGCTACTTCTCGGCTGAGCAGGCAATGCCTCCCAGCTGCGACAGAAACCAGGTGCGGGCCGCTGCCCAGCTAGAGCTGAAGCGAGCCCTGTGGAACAATGTGGAGGAGTTGTCGGAGCACTTGAGCCACATTAATCCGACATCCAAGCCGTATATCAGTGAGGCCCAGGTCAGGTCGACTCTGAGGGGCTGTCGGCTCCCGTTCAGCTTGGAACTGGTGGAGGACATATTGCAGGTGCTGCAGCGCAATGAACAGGGAGAGATTGAGGTGCGCGATATTCTGGGATTCTTCAATATGCGATGCGATCAAGTGCCCGACATAGCGCCCCTTAACATCGCCTTTGAGCTGTGCCCCAAACTGCCTTTCCTACACAAGGGCCGCCTGGTGGACTTCACCTGGTTCCTGGACTACTTGGGCCTAGAGGAGGAGCTGAAGCGCGCAAATCAATGAGAATCCATAGTCAGTGTTATCAAAATTGCATGTATATACAGAAAAATTCGTGGCAATAAAATTTTCGGAATGGTGAAACTTGTGCTTAAGATCTAGACGATTGTATCCTACAGTTTGGACTCTGTGAGCCAGTTGAAAGACTGCGGCTTGCGATCCGAGGATGGACTGATCGCCACATTGATGATGGTTGGCCTGTCTGTAAGCTGGTTGGCCGCCTTTATAGCCGTCTGCAGCTGCTCGATCTCCGTGCAGAAGTAGCCCTGCATGCCGAACATTTTCATCATTTCCTCGTATCGCACTTGAACCCCCAGCGCCGAGGGTGGTGTGCTGAAAGAGATAAGATTAGCATTGAGTACAGCCCAGATATAGTGCGATAAGATCTTCTCACTCACATTTGGGTCAGATCGCCCTCGCTGCGAATGGCTTCAAAGGTGTCCTTGTCGAAGCCTCCGTAGATGCCATTGTTGTTGACAATCACAATGGTCACTGGCAGCTTGTACCTCACCATCGTCTCAATCTCCATGCCCGAGAAGCCGAAGGCACTGTCGCCCTCAACACAGAGAACACGCTTGCCGGGAGCAAAGTCACGGCAGAACAGGGCAGCGGCCACTGCAAAACCTGGACCCACACCCATGGTGCCGAAGGTGCCAGCATCCAGCCGATGACGTGGCTGCTCGTTCAGGAGCATGGAACGTCCAATATCCATGGTATTGGCACCCTCGCTAACGATAATCGTGTCCTTGGGCAGCAGCTCTCGCAAATGATGGAAAACGGCGTAGTAGTTGAGCGGCGTCGAGGTGTTCAGCGACATCTGCTGCACTGTATCCTTGTTCTGCTTGCACTTGACGGCCAGCTGCTTCCACCAGTCCTGCTCGTAGCCGAATCGGAAGTTCACGGCATTCATCTGCTCGAACAGCTGCTCTGCGAAGGGACGAATGTCCGATTGGATGGCCACCGACGAGATCACAGAGTTGTGCAGCTCCTCGGGGCAAATGTCCACCTGAATGAACTTCACATCCTTGTCGTAGCGAGGCGAGCGTCCAAAGTGCAGAATCCAGTTGAGGCGCGCGCCAAGCAGCAATACCACATCCGCCTTCTGCAAAGCCAGGGTTCGAGCAGAAGAGACGCACTGTGGAGCCGTATCAGAGACCACGCCCTTGCCCATGGGAGTGGGCAGGAAAGGCAGATTTGTGTTCTCAATGAAATGCCTCAGCGTATTCTCGGCATGAGCATAGGCACAACCCTTGCCCACAATCACGAGCGGTCGCTTGGCCTGGCGCAGAAGGCGGGCCGCGGCAATCACATCATCGTGGGGTGGATATGCCACGGGGGGAGCTGGATGAGGCAAAGCCTTGTAGATGCGGGCCTCGGGGGCTTTCGATTGCAAAATATTGCCGGGGAAATCCAAATAGGCTACTCCTGGCCTTCCATAGGTGGCATATCGGACTGCCTTCTCCACATGCAGAGGGATAAGGGCAGCGGTGGGGGGACGTGCAGCATACTTGCAGTACGGGCGGGAGAGCTCCACCTGCGGGCACTCCTGGAAGCCACCGATTCCTTCATGATCCTGATTGGTGGCTCCGCCAATGACGATCAGAGGCCAGCAGTTGACCTGGGCATTGGCCATACCGCCTGTAAGCAATACATTGTGTGCAAACATATGTGTGATTAGCTAATTCCCCGGCGAATTCCTGTGTTTTCCATACCTGTCACATGCAGGAGTCCGGGTCCAGAGACTACCAAACAGACGCCCGGCTTGCCCGTGAGGTAGCCAATGGCTTGAGCTGCATAGCATGCGGCCTGCTCATTCCGCATACCAATGTACTTCAGTCCAGCGGCCTGGAAGGCCATAGATAGCTCGATAACAGGTATGCCAATGATACCAAATACATAGTCCACACCCTGTTAACAAAAGACAGTGGTAGATGAGGGGATGAGTTCAAAGTTCGAGGATTGGCTGAGATAAGATTTCCCCTTAAGCTTTCAATCGCAAATCTAAATATGTGCATAGCTTGGACAATCATTTATCGCTCCCTTATTTGTTCAGATTATAAATAAATAAACTAGTATAGTCTACTTTATGTTATAATTTGATTCCCTACATCGAAGCCTTAACCAAAAATGCAAAACACGTTTTCAAGTGAAATGTTTGGAATCCGGTTAAAGTTTTATTGATTTTAATCTAGGCCCCCGAGGAGATTATCGAACAATGTGCACCGCCTGTATGTTTGGGTCGTGTTCGCACACCTTTGGAACATTGTCTTTATCAAAAATCCGTTCGACTTTTATTAACAAGAATAATCAGGAGGCAAAAACCAAGAAGCAAGTACAACAACTACTTAGTGTTTTTGAACTTTGCACAACAAACAGGTGCTAGATAAGACTCCATTGTTCTTGCTGCTTCCATTACCACTGGACCGACCACCCACAGTTATTTTAATCAGCGTCCATAGGTTAATATCTTAGATATGACCGCATGGAGATTGCACATTTGCTGCAGATTGCAATGCAGAAAATGCATCCCAGACTTGCGAGGCGGGGGACAAGACAACCTCTTACCTGTTGCTTCAGCGACTCCGCAATAATTTGCACTGCTTCAACCTCGGCCATTTTGTGTGCGTTCTGTTTTAATCGTGCTAAAATGTATCAAGCGCCGCCGCGTTACTTTGCGTACTGGGCTAAAATTAGTTAAACAAATTAAAATAAGTCGACGGGACGCGCACCAGTGTGACCGCGGATCAGTGTGACCACGAAATTATCAAATATACCGTCCGACCCTCAGAACTATACCGAAAATTACAGTTACATTTTAAAAATATACCGTAAAATTACCAACGAAAATCATATTCCTTTGTTTTGATATTCTGTTTACTATTAGTAGCTAACTAGGACCCTCAGGCCTGAGCACATAATTTTATACGATTGATGAATCAATTGTCTACAAGATTGGTTAAGTTTAGTGACTCTTTTTGTTTAGATTGTTTCTAAAATGACGTTTAAGCAATAACGTTAAAGCAATGATATTCTATACTTTTATCTGATACACAAATCAATTTCCCACAAGACTGACTAATTTTATGGACTCGTTTTGGTTGGATTGTTAATAAACAACAACATATTCGTACGAGGTGAATAGCTGGCAGTGTGACCGCGGATTTGTTAAGTCCCTTTTCTTACATGGCAAATACACGGTAACTACACATTTGCTACACATCATTATTTAATAATTCATTTTACGCAATATTTTGAATATATGGAATTGGGGGTGGGGTGGTGCTGGATATGCACCATCATTTCATATTATTATAACAGCAAATCAGATATAGCCAGAATAGTTTCAAAACCAGACAGCCCTTAAGAGTTTCTTAGCCGCCATCTTATAGTTTTATAGCAACCAGATTATACTTTCAAATAATTTACAGCCGCCCGCTCGTCGTTTCATATCAGACGACTAACAAGTCAAGTAAAATTTTTGATATCTTTTGATATTCTGTACGGGTAGGTTTGTAGCTGGGGGTCTTTTTGTCCGCCGAAAGGTAGGCACTGCCTGATGAGCGAATGCCAAATGCTCTGTAAGAGGTTGTCAGAGAGGGCCATGAGATGAAGAGAGGGTCATGGAGAGGTCATGGTTTCTCAACGAACTGAGCGGGGTTCGAAGTCGAAATTCGGTGAGGGGGAGCCTATAAGTAGTGGTCAGAGGGACGCCATTAGCTCGGGCGGGAAGGGAAGCGAAAGCAGCAACAAAGCGCCCATCACGTTCGAATAATTTCTGCAAGATCGTTCACATTCAAAAAGAAAAATGTTCATCAAAATCTGGTCGCCGTACATGTTGCATCAAACAAAGAAACAGCGTTCATCATTACATGAGAACCCAAAGCGGCTGCATGTGATGCTTTAAGCTAGTGTTCACCAACTATCCTCTCTCTTCTATCAAGCGCTTTCTCTCACTGCAATCTCCATTTTCTTTTCTTTTCCTTGTCCGTTCCCTACCTCCCTTTTCCCTTGAGCGCAAGCGCCAACGCACCGGCACTCGACAAGTACCGGTGATAGCAAAAGAAAGAGAAAACAAAGAAAGAGAGGAACATCGAGCGAATTTAGAATTTTAGCGCAGAATTTTTATTCTCCCCTGCCCACGGCTCAGGTGTTCCGACTTGCCACGATACATTTTGCTCTTTAGCTGCATTTAGTGGAATCAAAGGTGCAGGGGGGAGCTGAGCTAACAAGAAGATCAGACATTTAGGAATTTTATTATATATTTTCTTGTGGGAACTTTTAAGGTCGAGAATTTCATGTGTTTATCGTTGTGTGTTTTCATTTATTTTATTTTTTTATTGTTTATTTAATTAATATTCAACTTTGAATTCACTTTTAAATTGGTTTCAATATATTTATATTTTTTAGTTAAGCATTTCCTCTGAGTTTAGCATAGAATTGTAGTATAGGTGGGTAAAGATGGGATTGGATCGGTCTGATGATGAGGGGGCAGGCCCTTCTGCTGCTTGTTGCAAGACAGATAGACAGATATAAAACCCCATGTCAACATGAGTTCCACAAATCGTGCATGCGAACGTACCTCAAGACCCAATCGACCTGCCCAGTTTGCAATGCGGCTTGTGTTGCAACTCCAACGACGGCTCGGCCTCCTCTGGTTCCTGGCCAAGCCAGGACAACCAGCAGACAAGACAAGTTCTTGCGGCAGGCAGCATTCAATCCCAAGAGGGATCGGATCGGAGGGTCAAGAGTATAGGTCAAATCAAGGGTCAGGGGAGACTGCTGCGGCATGCAGAGTGAACTTCTTACGAATCTAACGGAGGAGATGGCTCAAATGATAAGCATCACTGTGGAAGCTCCTCCCATGCATAGCCTCCCATGCGCAAACTCCGCAGCCATCAGCCTAGGGAGTCGTGATAGACACTCCATTGAATCAGCTGCTAGAAACTCCCGAGGGAAACCAGGATGCACATTTTAGCTTCCAACCTCGGCATTCTCCTTCGAGATCCACAGTCTCTGACTCTGACTTATCTCAAAGGCCTTATCAGGCCACATAATGAACAATGAAGCTTCGCTTTCGGGAGCATCAGACTTCTTGAGCGTGGACTCATTTATTTACCGAGTTGAGGCCTTACCCATCAGACGTTGGAGGTAAATTTCATGGTGTTCGAAGGGAAGGCATCTGATTTTTACTGGAGGCATCACAAGGCAGCTGGCTCGGTGCGGTGGCTGGAGCTGTGCGAGGCATTGAGGAAGCAGTTCAGAGTTAGCCGGACAGACGTGGGCATCAGACAGATGATTCGCGATAGGAAGCAGAGAGAAAACGAGACGTTCGAGGTATTTCTCGATGCAATCCAAAGGCTGACCGACAAGTTAGAGCAGCCTGTTTCATTCGTCGCAATTTGCGGCCGGAGATACAGCATGAGATCCTGGATCAGAAAACAGACTCAAGTGAAGTATTGCGAGACATATGTAGGAGACGGGAATGTGTTTTGGACACATGGCTACCAGAAACCTGCTCCATTTCGAAAGCAAATCTCGGAGCTGGTGGAGGATGCTTTAGGAGAAGATGCGGAAGCAGCAGTGTCCTTGGTTTGTTGGAATGGTCGGAAGGAGGGACACCGATACCATGACTGCGTCGCCAAACGGAAAGTATTCTGTTTCGGTTACGTACAAGCCGTCGTGCAAGAAATGTCAAAAAACATCAAGGAGAACTCGGCAGATTCTCGTCGGCTGACCGGGTTCCGCAAAGGGGGTCGGCGAGACAGGACCGGACTTGGAAAGAGGCAAGCTGCTAGAAGTGTGTCATGGAGGTCTTAGAGAGTTAGAGCCACCGATGGCAGTATGGCACATGGGGTTGGCCGAGATTGAGAAGATGGCAGCCCCAGTGGAAATTGTTAAGTCAAGGAGGTTGACCAGAAATGCGCGGCGGATAAAGGCCCACTTTAAGTCTCTAAAAACCATAAATGAGATAAGGAAAAAGGAAGGAGATAAGAGGCCTCATGCCGAGGTTAAGGTAATGGATAGAACTATAATAGGATTGTTAGCCACCGGCGCCGGAATGAGTTGCGTGGGGGTCAATTACCTAAGGAAATAGTAGGTAGTAAGAAGCCATTCAAAGTATTGTCGGACAATGCTTTCACGGCAGATGGAAAAAAGCAGCAAATACTAGCCAAATTAACAACTAAGATAGAATATCGCGGGGAAACTAAGAGTATAGAGCTATTTATAATTCCTAACTTAAGACAAGATTTATACTTAGGCATAGATTTTTGGTCACTCTTTAATTTATTACCGTCCGAATGGGTGATTTCTGAAATTCATGAGGGTGCGGAGGTTCATACCCTTACCTCTGCTCAGGAATCGGCGTTGAACCAAGTGATTTCGCTATTTCCATCATTCGCTGTGTCGGGTCTGGGCAAGACAGAGATGATTTCGCATTCCAGCGACGTGGGAAATGCGAAGCCCATAAGGCAGAGGCATTTCTCAGTCTTCTATACAGCGAGGTCGGTAGGATGCTGAAGTTAGGGGTGATTGGGGAGTCAGGCAGCGCTTGGTCTCCTCCGGTGGTTCTGGTGCAAAAGCCAGGAAAAGCCCGGCTCTGTCTAGACAGTCGGAAGGTGAATACGGTGACAGAGAAAGATGCGTACCCGTTGCCCCAAATTGAGGGAATCTTGAGTAGATTGCCTAAGGCGGAATATGTAACCAGCCCAGATTTGAAAGATGCATTTTGGCAAATACCTTTGGAGAGGGCGTCAAGGGACAAAACGGCCTTTACTATACAGGGGAGGCCGCTATACCAATACAAGGTCATGCCCTTCGGCTTGTGCAAAGCCTCGCAAGCAATGTCCAGGCTCATGGACAAGGTGATGCCCGCTACTCTCCGGAATCAGGTGTTTGTCTACTTAGATGACCTGTAGGTCATCCTCGCATCTGGAGGTGTTGCCTTCGGTGGCCGATCACATTCGTTGCGCAGGGCTGGCCATAAATATAGAGAAGAGCAAGTTCTGTAGAAGATCGGTGAAATATCTTAGGCACATAATTGGAGGTGGAGGTATTCTAACACATCCGGAACAAATCTCCGCCATTACTAGGCTTCCGCTCCCAAAAACACTTCGAGCGCTGAGGAGTTTCCTTGGAATGGCCGGATGGAATAGCAAATTCATCCATGACTACGCATCGCTATCCGCCCCTTGAACTGGCTTGCTGAAGCGGAAGAAGGAATTTACCATGTCCCAGGAAGGTATAGAGGCAACAATGTGCAAGGCTCCAGTTTTGAGAAGCCCTGACTTTGGGAAGCCTTTCTTTATACATTGCGATGAGAGCAACACGGGAGTGGGTGGTGTGCTGGTCCAAAAGACGGAGGAAGGGGATGAGATGATGATTGCCTCCGTGTCTAACAAACTGAATAAAGCCCAGCGCAACTATACCGTAACCGCGCTAGAGTGCCTGGCGGCTTTAGTACGCATAAAAAAGTTCAGAGCATATGTCGAAGGTCATCAATTCACCGTGACTACGGATCGTGCATCATTGAAGTGGTTGATGTCCCAAAATGATCTGCATTCGAGGTTGGCTCGGTGGGCGCTCAAGTTGCAAGGCTTTAAGTTTAGCATCGAGCATCGAAAGGGGACACAGAATGTCGTTCCAGATGCGTTATCAAGGGTACACCAAGATGAGATTGCAGCAGTAGATAGAGGTAATGGGCTCCTGGTTGATCTAGAATCCCCTCACTTCAGAGATGAAGGATATCGAACTAGTCGATCGGGTAAAGAGCAATCAGGAACGACTGCCGGACGTGAAGGTGGTTGGTAATTTAGTCTACCGAAGGGCTGAGCATGCAAATGGCGACTTACTTCATGACACGTTTGCGTGGAAGTTGTGGGTGCCTAGGGGATTGGTCAGCGGGGTTTTGAAGCAGTCACATGATGAGCCGTTAGCTTCGCATTGGGGCATTCATAAGACCCTGGGGCGTGTCCGTCGCTATTACTTTTGGCCAGGATTGGTTAGCGACGTCAAAGCTTACGTGAGCCACTGCAGCGAGTGTAAGACCACAAAGGCGCCGAACTTTCCTTACGACCACCGATGGGAAGGCCGGCCGAATCTCAAAGATTCTTTCAACGACTGTTGTCGACTTTCTGGACCCGTATCCAAGATCTCGAAGTAGTTATTATTCCAAAATTTGTATTCCTCAAAGCCGTCAAGAAGCTGACAGCTGAAGTGGTTATTAAATACTTGCGGGAGGACCTCTTTCATACATTTGGTGTACCAGAAACCATAGTGTCCGATAATGGATCCCAGTTTAGAGCGGAGAAATGCCAGAGAGCCATCGTATCTCTCATACCTTGACGGTAGTACACGCACCACAGGCAAATGCATCCGAGAGAGTCAATCGCTCAGAGATTGCCGCTATCAGGGCGTATGTGCGGCCGGATCAAAAGGATTGGGACGAGAAGTTGCAGCAGCAGCAGCATTTGTTGCGCGCTGAGATCTGCCATCCACTCGGGAATAGGAGCAACGCCGTATTACATGGTGTTTGGTCAGCAGATGATCACCTCTGGGGGCACATACTCTTTATTGAGATCATTAGAGATGTTGGAAGAAAGGGCGGTAACTTTTACAAGAGAAGACTCGATGTAAGTGGGTAAGCAAAACGCTCGTAATGAGAAGCAGTACAATCTGAGGTCGAGAGAGGTAGTGTACCGGGTTGGACAAGAGGTGTATAGGAGGAACTTTAAGCAAATCAACTTCCAAACTGAATACCATGCTAAGCTTGGCCAAGCTTTCGTAAAGGCTGGAGTCCGGAGAATGCTTGGAAACTCGCTCTATGAGTTGGAAGATCTGCAGGGCCTTGGGGCATTGGGAAGTACCACGGGAAAGACCTCAGGCAATAGCAGCTACAAGCGAATCATCCTTGTGAGCCTTCGGCACCCCAAGTCTGATTTTGGCAGGGGGAGTTGTACGGGCAGGCTTGTAGCTCGGGGTTTTTTTGTCCGCCGAAAGGTAGGCACTGCCTGATGAGCGGCGAATGCCAAATGCTCTGTAAGAGGTTGTCAGAGAGGGCCATGAGATGAAGAAAGGGGTCTTGTACAGTTTAAAATGCGGTACTTGGCACAACAAGACCAAGGTAGGGTGGGCGTCAGTGGCCCCCCATGACCAGCAGAGGAGTCGGTTCGTTGTCCGTTACCAAATGCAGTTGTCCGGTGTTAGTTAGTTTAGTTTAGACACGCATTAATATTAAAGTAATTATACGTAGGCTTCAGCTAGAGGAACTGAAAGAACACCACACTCGTGGCCGACGAGTCAGTAGCTGGAAAAGGAAAGCGTGTCATCCTCAAGCTGAGGGAACCATCTAGCCTACTCCGTGGTTGCACGTTACTATTCTTACAATATAAAACGCATTAATGTCATGGTTGAAATCAGAAGATTAAAGCCGTTTATATAAGGTATAAACATAAGTTAAAAATAGATAGATAATATGAAGATAATATGAACTTTGCAGACAATTTTCTAATCACGAGATACTGTCCAGACTTGGAAAATAATTAAACATCAGGATATTATTAGTTTATCAGGTAGCATGGATTTATTTTAGAACTTTGTTTGTTCTGCTTTAAAGAATTCTTAAGATTATCTTGGCAGGAAATTTGAAATTCATTATCGAGATTGTATTTTGACACCCTAACATTGTAGAGCCCTGGCGTTAATATCCATTAATCAGATCTCAAATTTGATTAGCATTTCTGCTAATTATGTGCGTCAAATTCGGTTTTTTTGATCGACTGCAAAACTGAATTAACTTCTGCAATGTGCCAGTTGCCGCAACCAGTCGGGCCGGTGATTCCCCTGCGCCTCTATAAGTCTAAGAAGGTCGTTGCGCCATGACGAGACAAACGAGTTTCAGTTACATTTTGAGCTATGATTCACATTGTGGAACATTCGATTTTGTAGGTATGGTACAGTTTTTAATAATAAATACACAACTAAAGCTTTAATAGGACTCTCCGCTAACAAGCATACAATACATCGTAATTATGGCATTAAAACTAACAATACAAACAGGCTACACACAGCTAAGGACACAAACTACAACTTTGTGTTAACGATATCCTCGCGCGACTCCGTCGTCTCCACTTCATTCCACTTTTGTATCTTTCCCGATCCGAAGGCCCAGAAAAACAGCGCAGGCAGTATGTAGGCTGCGGCACCAATGATGAATATCCAGTGCCACTGATCGATCGTGTTCTAAAGATAATGATTGATATATTCGATTCCAAGTGTTATGTTATCGATTTTCACAGAATGGTAGATGGGAGACTCACCTCGTCTTTGGTAAAGGCAGCCACGATCAGCGGCGAGAAGATTCCTGGCGTGGTGCCAACGCAATTGATGATGCCGTACAGCGTGCCCGCATAATTGGGAGCCAAGTCCTGGGAGTTGGCCAAATTTGAGGCTGTCGCAGCGCCATTGAAGCCCAGCGATATGGTCATGATCGCCACACACACATAGGGATCGCGGCCAAAGTAGGCCAGGATGATGAGCATAACGCCCGGCAAGATGTGAGCTGTCGGAAAACGCACACATTATTTCACGATTTCCGTTTCCGTGCAGTAAATGGACTTACAAGGCAAGCAGAATGCTTTTCGCATTTTTGTAACCGTCCACCAGCCCCTGCGGCGGATCCAGTCTGCCACGCCGCCGAAGCCAAAGGCACAGAGAAGACGAGCCACGTGGGGCAGGCTGGACAGGACGCCGGCGGAGGACAGATTGAAGCCGAGCACTTCGCTTAAGAACTTGGGTGTGGCCGTGATCAGGAAGAACAGGCCCCACATGCTGCCGTAATGGAGCAGCATCAAAGACCAGAACGGCATGGACAGAATCAGCTCCTTGTATGGTGGCCATTTCTGCAATACGAGGAGTATGAGTACCGTACCGTAACTATGATATTGCATATCGATTCGGCAGTTACCTTCTTAGTGCTCAGCGTGTTGCCCAAACTGTTTTCAATGTACTCCCGCTCCTTGATGCTTATAGAGTTGTGCTGAGCCGGGGTGTCGGCCACCAGATAGAACCACACTGCCACCACAATCAGCACGAAGATGCCAACAATGTAGAAGGCCCAGTCCCAGCCGAGGTTCTCGATGATGACGCCGCTGATCGGCCACGTGATGACTGTACCGAATGTACCGCCCATCAATGAGGCCACAAACTTTCCCTTCTCGTCCGGCGGGGACCACTTGGAGACCAGGCTGTGGCAGCAGGGATAGACAACGCCATTGAGGAACCCGACGAGAAATCGCACAGCAAACACTGCGTATTTATCCCAAGCAGCGGCAGCCGGAGTCAGGGCTGTCAGGATTCCAGCCACCAGGCAACTGTAGCCCGCCACGTTTCGTGCTCCCAGCATTTCGGCCAAGGTGCCTGCTGGCAGCGAGGTGATCATGTAGCCATAGAAATACGCACCCAGAAGCAGGGCCTGATCAGACTGCGTCCAGTTATAGCGAGGACCATACTGAACAGCGGGATTCGATGATTCAATAGAGTGGGGATAATGGTAATGTTCTTATACTCACGTCGGGCAGGACCTCCACAGTGCCGTTCTCGTGATTGCTCGTGTCCTCCACCATGGCTATTATGTTAATGGAGAGATTCACCCGCATCATGTAGCTGAGGAGGCAGGCCATGAAGAGCATGATCGCCACATTGATCCGCTTGGGCACATAGACTGCAAAGCGACAACAAATATTGGTTATGGACGGACAGATCATTATTTAATTTTCAATTTCGGCACAGGCCCCTAGCGGCGCATTAGAGCAATTAGCGGATCATATACGACATCCACGGCTACTACGTAGATGTGTGTGCCTGTTCCACCTGACGAAGCCGTCTAATGAGCTGCGCATGCGCAACTTTCAATATTTGCGACTGGGGATTTCGGGGTATTTTTGACTTGACTTCGCTGGACCCACATCACGTGAAGTGAAGTGTTATTGATGAGACATTTAGTAGCCATCACGAATCGTGTGCTTCCGCGGAATGGAAACGTGTGGCAATATTTTTGGCGATCTGATGGGGGGATACTTACAGCACGGTATGACGGCCATTTCGGCTGGCTTTCTTATGGCCTTCTTTTGTGCCTCGCTTCAGGTGTCAGGACTGAAAAGAGAACAGCGCGAGACATTTAGTCCAAGTGCTATGCTAAAAATGTTGTTCAACCTTTTCGGGGTTAATATAATGGTGGGGGACCCCCAAAAACACAGAATTAAGATGTTTTTAGTTGCCCAATCATGGCAGGTTGTTTCTTTAATTTCATGAGGCGAAAACGTCCCCAAACGTGTCTGTCAAGTTTTAACGCGAATTAGCCAATCCAATGGCTACATAGCTCTTTACGAATTGATAATCTCAGTTACATGTCTTGCCACCACTTCAAATAGTACGCCCGCCACACCCTGGCGAATTCGCTATCCGTATCAGTACAGAGTGCAGTTGCGGAGAGCTTATCGAACACTTGTCGAATTTTATAAGCACGTCTCGGCTGCCTCTTGGCTCGAGTGGCTGGCACGTGAGAGCTGCATTTCGGTTAAATTGATCTAAAAACTGAAAAAAGTACATAAATCAAATGCGAGAGCTGATCGTGCGCCCATTTTCATTTCCAGAGAGCTGCTGCCCATCAATGGCATTGTCGGAATCGGGGCTTTGTTGCCGGAATCTGAATCTAAATCGGAATCGGAATGGAGTGACCAATTCATGAGGTAATTGCATCGCAACATGCTACTCCCATTCGCATTCAGAACGTTCTGTTCTAACAAAACTCAACTTTTTGGCAAATGCAATCGAAATAGTTTTAAACTTAATAACACCGTACCTTGTCACTGTAATTGAACCATTTAAACAGCTGCCCTTCACTTCACTTCACATCGCACAAAGGAAATGTTTGCGCGAAAGCTCTACTGTACATAACATGTGCACTTGCCTGGCACGTATGTACATATATACATATGTATGTACTTATATCTGTATGCATATAGGGCCTTGCATTTTAAAAGAGTTTCAATTAAAGTCTCGCACAGTTGTTGACTTGCGGAGAAAACGTAATTATCGCCTGCTGATATGACACAGATATTTCGACACAACTCATTTGGGCCCGAAAATTAGGTAAGTTCCCAACTGGTACCCAACCCAACCCACCCCACCCCACACCAAACCAATCCTCATCTGCCATTTGGAATGTGTGTTTTCTAATCATTATCCAACTGTTCCTTTAAATCAACAAACGCCCATAATAATTTAACTGCTCTGAGCAATACCAATAAGCATTCGTTGGCAAAAACTCTTTATGCTTGTCGCGATAAGCAATCGAAACAGCCCCAATCAGTTCTGGATTCTCAATGGAACTAAGGAAATTCAAACAAGCGCCATCTTATCACAATCACAGGAACCATCGCATTGGATCGGTGTTTAAACAGCAGCTGATTCTGAAATGAAAGGGACAGAAGTACCCATCTACCTACCAGGTTTTATTGATTGGAAACCCTATGTAGGAGTGTATAATAGGCCGTACAGCTGCTGTGAGTATCGCCTGAATGGCAACTATTTGCATGTGCTTGCGTGACTTGGATGTGAATGGATAATTTTCGGAAAACTAATATGCCAAAACAGTGACCACAAGATCAGTGATACTCGTAACCGTTCAGACTGGACTGGACTGGCGATACGTGCACTGAAAGCTACGGCACTTCGAGTATATTCCAAGACAGATCAAGGAACGCTGCCAGCTAACGACCTCCGATATTGACTTTTGGAGAATGTTTTTGTTTGCATAAGAAAGTCATTTACTTTACTCGAGTTACCAGTTATAATTACTGTTTCTGGCGATCTGGTTTTGTAAAAATGCTAAAAGCCGAAACGAATCATCATCACAAGCACAATATCTCCATAAAACTTCAGTCAGTTCCTCTAATGGCATATATGTATGTATGTATGTAATGTAGGTGTTTTGTCAGCCTCTTTCTCTAATCTGGAACGCGTCGTCTTATCATCAGTATCATGCCTTGCCCTTCCCGCCAATGAGTGGCTTTATGAAAGCAGCACGACAATTTATGGGCCATAAAGAGTGAATTATAAAACGATGGATGGGGATGTGGCCATGCGATAACAGAGCCCATCAGCAGCTTGTAAACGCGATCATTAAAGTCAGGTTAATCGTCAATTAGCCGTAATCAGAGTGGACTCTATCCTAACTGGACTGCGGCAATATCGATAGGGACGATAAATGATTTGATTTACAGTACAATATACACGCAATCGAACAACCATAACGCTTTATGATCAGCTATGCATATAGTGGATCGAAATATGGGTGAAGTGAACCAAAGTTCGTCCGTGTATTCACAGCACGCGTGCTATTTACATAAGGCCCGTTGGCCCGTCTGTTGGTCATCCACTTGACATGGTTTCGTAGTCTCCCTCCCCTCTATCTCTTTTGTTTCTCTACTCCTATGGGATATTGTATCATCGGTTGTGTTTTTTGTGGATTCTGATCTGCTTTTGTTTGGATCGAATTCTGCAAACGAATTCAACGAAGGCAGTGAACCGTAACTAGCAAACAAATCGAAATACATATACATAGCTATGTAATGAACCCAGTAAAATAGCAGTTATTGTTGTAGATTAGATCATTGTTGTTGTGGAATCTTGGTTCTCATAGCCGAAAGGCTCTGATTCGCATTGAATTTTTGCATTTTTGCACGTGGTAATTAAATATGAAACAAACGTACACTCTTTAATTACGTAGCTGACTAAAACGTGAAATATATTGTGTCAGGATGGCAAATATTTCTCGTTTGACTTAGCGCATTCAATAATGCTAAATCAATGTCACTTTTTTCGACAAATTGCACGCGCATGCCAAATCCATTAAGGAGCAGTAACACTAAGCAATAAACAAATATCGGAGGAGCTAATTTGTCAAAACCAACGTCCAGCGGAATTGAATAACGAACCAAAGTAAATTTGCATATTTTGAATATAAAGAACCACTCTGGCCTGCCCAATAACCTAGATTGGGTGCCTTCGCGTCTGATGTCCTTCTTTAACTATGAATTATCACAGAAAACGTTGCCGTTTGCGGCTTGTTGCCAAGACGCAAAAGTTCACTTGTCCGCGGTCGCGGTTCAATGGATCGCACCCCAATAACGAAACCAGTTATTGTTTTAAATGCAAATTTTAGTAAAACAAATAAAAATAGAAAATAGACAAGCCGAAAATAGACTCAGGCTCCACTGTACAGTTGGGCTCGGCACGCACGCACGCACAATCAAAGACAGACCGACAGACCGAAGAGGGGCACGTCTCCAGAGACACTAGAGTGTTCCATGGTGGGTTCATGTGTCCTCCTCAAGAGCCCGTGCTCTGTGCATAACTGTGCACAATTTTGTGTACCGTTCATGTACTGTTTGTAGCCGACTTGGGCGGTTTATTTTTGTCTCTAAATCTGTAATGAAGCACACAACACGATACGCGATCATCAACACACATCGACACTCTATATGGCTCTGATTAAGTTTTTATTTTGCATTTCTTCGTGGCACAAATTCGCTACCAGATTTTGCATGAAATTTTTCCATGACGGCCCCCCGAAATACTGGGGAGACAAAAGAGTGTCCAAAAATTGGGCACATAGCTGGCAAACTGGACTTTCTTGTTGGTCCATTACCTTCCTGGACTCAAACTAAACTCACGTTCCTTTGGAACGAGTCGACTTCACTTCCAACCGATTCGAGCTGCTGTGCTGCTGTAACGTATCGTCGTCAGCTGAGAACGCCGCGGAGCTAATGAAACTGAATCGCCAACTGCCAATGGCATATATACTTGGACGACGTTTTTGAGCAAAAACCTCAACTAGCAGACCAGCCGCAGCCCGCAGCCCGCAGCCCGCAACCAGGCCCGCTGTCACACTCGCAGTCTCAGTCTCAGCAGCGCCAGTGCCAGTGGCAGTAGCAGTGGCAGAGCAGCGTACGAAGAAAAAAAACAGTTAAAAATGTTTTAAATTGTTGTTGACGTTGGTGACTTTTTGCTGTTTTCTGTACGCTCCGCTCGCTGATAGCGTGCCAAAAGTCGCATGCGATTTGTGCAAAGCTGAAATATGAGAAATTTGTTAACAATCACAAAAATCACAAAATCGTGCTAAATTGTGAATCAATAAACATGATGATGACTAACAGTTGTTCCTACAGTTTCTCTCCACTCCACCACATTGTCAAAATTCAGGAGTAGACGCTAGAATTTATTTACTTTACAAATTAAGCAGTTGATTATAGCGAATAAATTGGTCAACCAAAACGGACTTGGAGTCCAGATGAAACTTTTAAAAATACTTTTATAGACCACGTGCTTTCGCTTTGTTGTGAAAATTCAGCAAACCGCTCATTTGTTAAATGTTTTGTTTAATTAGCGCACTTGACAAATGCCAGCAAAAAGCCAGAGAGGCGCAGAGAACTCACTTTATTAGCGCGAATTTATTTGTTATTGAAGTTATTCGCCGTTACACCAGACTATTTCAGATGCGTTATGAGCAAAACGTTGTGTCTGCCAAACTAACTTTTCCAAAGATTAAGCTTAATTGCGATCTTTAGCTTCCTGGCCGCCTATCTCACGGTATGTTGTGTGGGTGTGTGTGTTCGCCATAAAATAATTATTATCTCCTCGGGTTATCCACTTGTCTTTTGCCATCACAGGGTCTTGGGTTGCCAGCCCATAAAACTGAATTGATGCATTTAATTTAGCTGCTGGTTTCAGATAAGCGACAAAGATGAGTTCTGATAAGAGCTGTTCATTTTCCGGCGTTTACCAACGATCTCAGGCATATTTTAGTTTAAGCAATGCTAAGGTACACAGTTTCCCAATGAATTTGCAGACGACGACTCATTTTTGATGAATCTTTTAATATATTTTGGCCTGCCTTAAAACATATTAATTAACAATTTTCGTTATATTTTAAATAGAAATTTGACTGATAAATTTTTGTATTTCAAAACGGACAGATTTAACAAATGAAAGTGCTTAAGCTATATGGCTCTCAGGCCATGTTAACAAAAAGCATGCGATGCGCACATACTCTTCCCACCAGCTGGCTGTATTCAATAATCTCGGCGCGATCGCTGTCAGTGCCAGTTATCTGTTGAAAAGACAGAAGCAAATCATTAGTTAACAAGAAGCCTGCCTGTAGAGGATTTACAATGGGAAGATAAGTACCTGGACATACTGCTTGTAACTCATGCAGGTTTTGACATCCATCAGAAGAAGTACTTCATCTAAATGCTCAACTAAGAACTCGTTCACATCTCTAGCAGCTTCATCTTCATTTAGGCGCTGATACTTGTTTGTGTCTAGCTTAGAACGAATGACTGAATGCAGTTGTCGTTAGTTATCAGCGTCGAGGAGGGGAAGTATGGTAGTATGATATTTACCGTCGGTGAGCGGTATCCACACGTAAGTTTCTGGGCACAGCAGATATGAGGCAGACAGTTTTCCTTTGTAGCGCATCTTCGGACAGGAGTGTATGTAAAAGCCCATATAGTAATATTTCAGAGCAGGCGTAGTGGCGGCAATCGTCTGCACAAAATCGATTTCCCTGCAAAAGCGACCACCACAAAAGAATTGGTTACAGCTATCATGTCAAGTAGTTTCTGGAATATTTTACCTCAGCGAACCATATGTTCCCAGAGAGAGAAAACTGTAGTCTGGATCGTAGAAGAAGTATACGGAGCTCACCGAAGCCGGCAAGATGTCGATAACGCCCACGGCAATCAGCTTGTCATCGAGCCAATACTGCTGATGAAACGATCCATAGCCCATCTCGGGCCCATCGTCTGGCTTTTCGTTCTGTAAGGGGGCAAATGACAGTAAACTAAAGTTTAATATATTGTTAAACGTATGAGGGTTATTTAACATCATATATTGTGTAGCAACCTTCATGGGCGACACCTGCAGATGGTCCTGGTAGGCACTGCGATCCTTTGGCGGATCATTGTGTATCGATATTTGATACTTCCTGTACAGCTCGTAGCTCTCGGGCAGAGTCCGCTTGAATTCCTCCCCATAGACGTGCACCAAACTCAACTGCGGATAGATTTTTCGTATATAATAGTTACCTTGAGGGGCGATTTGATCAGAAACCGCTGCATACTAGCTAGGGTGAGACGTGCGGGATTATCATTGTGTATGATTACTTGATATTTGCGATACAGCGCTAGTACTGGCTCGGCACACGAGCGCTGTGTGTCTGAGGAATCGACCAAAACGATCTGCAAGAACACAAACAGCACAAACACAGTGTGTCTACATATAGGGAGACTCATACTCGGATGATCAGGGTCAGACGCGAAACAAACTAACAATACACAGCACACAAACACAAAATTCACGCTAACCAGCTAAGTTCTGCAAACGGCCAAATGAATACTCTACGCATGTACTCACCTTCAGATGATGTTTGTCCGTTTCGCTGGTTGCCGATAAAAAGTCGGCTAAACTCTTTTCCTGCACAACGGCTTTCTGTGAGGACTGATGTGTGGTGTCCCCCAGTTTAGCCTGCCGGCGTTCCAGGCGCATCTGCTTGGCTTTCTTGCGCGGCTTGTTTGAGATCGCAGCTGCAGCTATCGAAGAGAATGTTAGAATCTCCAATTATGCCGTGAAGTAATACCCACATTTGTTGGATCCCAGCGAGGGCGATTGGGTTACTGGCACCTGTCCAGCTCCGGCCGGCTCCGGCCTTGCTTTTGACTTTTGAGCCTTCGCGAGGGAAACAGCGTGTTCCACATTGATAACAGCTGGACTCTTATCTGGCATCTGAGGCTGCGGCTCGCTAGCGGGTGCATCCACACTCTCAGTTACGTCATCCTCATTTCCTGCGCGTGCCGCCTGCTCGACAGGGTCACGTTTGCCATCACGCAAAAATCGATTCATACGTCGAAGTATTCGCTTGTTTGACTTCGTCAGCTTGAATTCCAATGCATCACATTTGATGGTGTAACAGGGGCAACAGGTCTCCTTGTTCTCCAACTTGTAGCAGTAGTGCCCGCATCTGCGCCAGCCCCGATCAATCAGATCTTGGTAGTCTTGGCAGTCCAGGCGATATGCGTGCATGCCTTTAAAAACAACAACAAAATTGAGTCATTGCACCCAGTCCGGTCTTCTGTCCTTACCATTGGATTTGCTGCTGTTTATTTCCTTGCAGTATCCGCACTTGCCGAGCTGGCTTCCAAAGTATTGCACAATGCTCACACTCATGATTCGCTTTTCTCAGATCCAAGATTTCTCAGACTCTTTCGCATTTATTATAAATAAAAAGAATTTTTGCTACGCTAAGCGCTCTGTTGCGAAATTTGTATCGAATATTCTCAATAGTGCTGTGTAACGTCCATTTACTGAAAAAGTTCATGCGCTTATTTGTATGCAGTGGTTTACTGAATATTATTTTAAATCGGTATTGTTATGTGTTTGATTTGGTAGTCCTTTTTTTGCTGTAAATTTGTTTCTTCATTGATTTATTTTTAAAAGAAACAGAAAATAACGATGAGGGGAAACGTATTCAGTTCGTTCACTTCAGTGAACTTCTGTTTTTTGTTCGTTCATTTATGAACCAGCGCAACACTAGCCAACACTGGCCTGCAATTCGGTTAATTTTGTGCGGGGGTGTCGCGTCTTGTAACAAAACAGTTTAACAATTGTTTAGAAACCGATTTAGGTGCACAATTTAAAAATGAAATAGGCTGGAAATAACGAGCACATCATCTGTAAGTGCATTGGCCCGTGAAACATAAAATACAGACATAGGGCAACAATTAAATTGTTGTGTGGGTTTACGAAGTGCGTAGTTGCCAAGTGAAAGTTTTTAATGCTCTTGCTGAGAGTAAAGTGCATTCTAGTCCGAATATTGTAGTTAAATTGAAGCAAAATTCTATAATCCGTATAGACCAGACCCCATGGTGACTTCATATGTGCCCCATTCCTTAATAACGACAGTGGCATATTTGAACGACCTTCGTGCAAACCAATAGTGTTCAATCATAGTTCTGCCACTTTCTGCAAGACAATGTAATTGTCAGCCTTTGTCAGCCTTTGTCCGCTAATAAATGATAGTAATCGAAGCAATAGTGATTATCTATGTGATTAAATAAAGCTAATAAAGCTTATTTTCCTTCCATCCAGTGCACAATGATTGACGCGGCATCTGCCGAGCTGCCTAGCCATAAATTGACTGCACAATTTGATGACAATCTGAAACTGGCGCACGAAGAGGAGAAAATAAACCATGTCAATGGGAAAGAGGCGCCACATCCCACACCACCTTCATCGGACGTACCCGCCGAACTTCAGACATCGTACCGAAGTCTGTTTGTCGCTTGCCAAGAACACGCCGCATTCTTTGCCAAAGATCACACTGAATTTGGCCAACGCTTGCATGCCGCCAACATTGCCTGGCAGGACTTTATAGTGCTTGCCAATCGACTGGTCCTGCAAATCGGGGCCTTTGCCCATGAGTACGACTTTGATGAGCACACACCAGGCAATGGGTATCGCAGCTTCGTGTACGTGACCAATGCGTGCATCTCACATGGCATGAACATATGCAAACAGCTGCTGGCCACACGCACCACCATGTTCTTCAGGAAGAAGGTCTTCATGAAGGAGGTGGAGGCCTGCTCCCAGCTGCTCTCCTCGATATGCACCTGCCTACAGTATCTCCTGATACTGCGTCAGTGGTCGGCCAATACGGGAGATCTGTTTGCGTGCGGCACGCACACTGCCGAGCAGCTCTTCGAGCTGGGCGACACCATCAATCAGTATTGTTTCTATGGACGTTGCTTGGGGTTCCAGTACGGCGACTCCATACGTGGTATTCTACGCTTCCTGGGCATCAGCATGGCCAGCTACTCCGAGTCCTATTACTCACGGGCGGATGATGGGACGATTGTAAAAACCACGCGCAGCCTTTGGACCAGTGGCAAGTACCTGATGAACCCAGAGCTACGCGCCCGGCGTATTGTAAACATCTCGCAGAATGCAAAAATTGACTTCTGCAAGTCCTTTTGGTTTCTGGCCGAGTCGGAGCTGGTGCAGAAATTGCCAAGCATCGTAGGCACCTCCATTAAGGTGAATCGGGTAATACAGTTGCCGGCGGAGTCGTTTCAATTGCCGCGACGAAAGAACTTTAAGGCGAGTGAGAAAACCAGCAGCGATGTAAACCAGAACCAAGGCAACGATGAGGATACCATACAATTTGTGGATATACCCGTTCCCAGTGCTCATCTGGGACCGGGTCTGCCTATTTCAGTGCGGTTGCTCAGTGCAAAGCGACGATCTGGAATGCTAGGGGAAGGACGCTATCGCGGCTGGCACAAGCCCACTCCACCCAGTCGTTCGATACTGTTTCACTGCCATGGCGGTGGCTTCGTGGCCCAATCCTCTAAATCTCACGAGCTCTATCTTCGCGATTGGGCTGTAGCTCTGGACTGTCCCATACTTTCGGTGGACTACAGTCTAGCACCGGAAGCACCCTTCCCGCGTGCCCTTCAGGAAGTCTTCTATGCGTACTGTTGGCTGTTGAAGAATGCCGAGCACCTGGGAACGACGGCTGAGCGAATTGTGTGTGCTGGTGACTCCGCTGGTGCGAATCTGTCCATCGGAGTGGCTCTGAAATGCATTGAGCAGGGTGTGCGTATCCCGGATGGATTGTTTCTGGCCTACTGCCCGACCCTCGTAAGTTTTGTGCCGAGTCCCGCCCGTCTGCTGTGCCTCATGGATCCCCTGCTGCCTTTTGGCTTCATGATGCGGTGTCTGCGCGCCTATGCAGCACCCGCCCAAGAAACTTTGCAGCAGAATGCTAAGCATGTGGAGGAGGTGGCCCAAATACGCAATGCTCCAAAGTCATCACTGGGGAGTGCAACTTCCAGTCGGCGCACTTCGTTGGCCAAAAGTACACTAACATCCCTGGATGCAAACCCCGATGAAGATGATGAGAGCAGTGATACTTTTGCCAGTGCCTCGGCCTCGTACCATACCCAGACCGTAGAACGAACCGACTTTCCCAACAGCGAGGGCGACAACAGCTCGTGCGTGTCTTTCGAGGACGATTCGCAGCCCATTGTCCATTACCCTGTTGAAATTTCAGCAGAAACTCCGAAGGATCTCGAATCCGCAGCTTATATTGACCAGTTTTTGGATAAATATCTCATTGACACGGCCACCATGGAGGCGACCGAGGAGACAACACTCCCAGCACAACAAGTAAAGTCCAATGGCCTTGGCAAGATTGTTTCCGACGAAAACATACTGGTGGAGACAGGACGTGACCTCATTGCGATCGACACGCTGCAGGGTCGTTGGCAAGAAGCCGTCAACAATATAACCAACACCCTATCTCGCTGTACAAGATCTTACGAAATTCATGGCAGCAGTGCTATTAGCCCGCAGGATGTGCGCAATATGGACGCATTGATAGCCCGCAGTCCCAGCGAGGAGTTTGCCTTCGACGTGCCTAAGGACCCGTTTTTATCGCCCTATTGGGCTTCCGACGACTGGCTATCCCAACTGCCAGACACAAAGATTCTCGTAAGTTTATAATGATAATTTATAATATTAGTTTATTGTTTATTTTTGTTTAAAGTTTCACAATGTACAGTTAAACTGTAAGGGTAAAATAACATATCAACTAATTAAACTAAAGGGCCAATGCCAATACTCAGACCCGGTGGGGCTGATCCCACCAACAGCCAAATTTAGGTAAGAGAAGAGCCGGTAGCCGAAAAATGCCCAATTAAAGCTATTTAAATTAAATTAAGTTATTGATTAAGATAATTTTGACCATATTAGAACTAGTATCAAAGGAAAACAGATGGAAAAATAGGTTATAGTTACGGCAAAGGCTACGGAAAGATTCATAATCCGAGTAGTTAGAAAGACAGAGTTGGAGATGAAGAGGAAAGTAATGCCTAGTCGGGCGGAAAGGAACAGCAATACTAATAAGGTTGATGAGGGCAGTCGATTCGACCTCGCCAGAGAGAAGCTTATGGAGGAAGAGAACTCCTTGACAGGTTCTACGGGATTTAAGAGAGTGGAGGTTAATTAAGCCCAACCTACTTTCATAAGAAGGAAGATGGATCAAAGGGTCCCAATTGAGTCCCCGGAGGGCAAAGATGAGGAACTGTTTTTGTACTGATTCGAGCATATCCTGAAATTTTTGGTAGTGAGGAGACCAGAAACAAGAACCATATTCCAGGATAGGCCGGACCAGAGAAACATACAGAAGTTTTGTAGTATACGGGTCTATAAATTCCTTAGACCATCTTTTGACAAATCCAAGGACTCCTTTGGCTTTGTTAGAGATAGTAGAGATGTGAGAGTTGAAACATAGATTGGGTACAAAGGTAATGCCCAAGTCGTTGACTTTGAAAAGGCGTTGGAAAAAGGAAGCGAACAGATCGGCAATATCACAATCCCTATCAGCATAACTACCATTTAAGTGTAAAAAAGAAAAGGTATGGCTTATTGCGGTGAAAAGTCATTATATTGCATTTAGAAATGTTAAGAGGTAGAATGTTGATTAGGCACCAGTTGTTAAGGAAATCAAGATCTGATTGCAAAGATAGTGGGGACAAGGGGTCACTGTAGGAAAAACATATGTAGCATACATTAGGACACGGGAATGAGATAACATTAATAAATAGTTTAAATAGCAAGGGACCAAGATGGCTACCTCGAGGAACATTCGATGAGACAATAACAGGCTTAGAGAGAGAGAGAGAGGAGTTAACACCCGATGAGACAATAAGTAGATTGTGATTGACAGAGTCGAAGGCTTTACTAAAGTCAGTATAAACGACATCAGTTTGACACTGTTTAGCAAATCCCGAAGTTACAAAGGTGGTAAATTCAAGGAGATTAGTAAAAACTGAGCGACGTTTAATGAATCCATGCTGTGGTTCAGGGAATACAGAACTACAAAAATGTTGCAGCTGAGAAGTGATGATTTTTTCGAAGAGTTTAGGAATGGCAGATAAATTGAATATACAGCGTTAGTTAGAGACATCAGAGTTAGATACCTTTTTATGAAAGGGAACTATATAGTATTCTCTCCAGACGGTGGGAAAGTCAACAGTCTTGAGAGACAAGTTGAGAAGTTTTAGGCGAGGCACACAAAGAGATTCTGCACAAAGTTTAAGCATAGCACTTGGAGCCGAGTCTGGCCCAGTGGAGAACGAAAACTTGCACGATTTTAAATTTGTTAGGAGACCATCATAGTCGATGAAGGGGGAAGGATACAGTTAGAACTATTTATAGGGATAGGATAAGAGTAACTACTACTAAAGTCGTTCGATGAGGCTGGGATAGAGGGAAAGTTAATAGACGGGACAGAGTAGCAACGTTGGAAAAAGGAAGCGAACAGCTCAGCAATATCACAATCCCTATCAGCATAACTACCATTTAAGTGTAGAGAAGAAGGAAATCGGCAAGATTTACGTTTAAAATTAACAAACCTGAAGAATTGTTTAGGGTCGCATTTAGAGTTAAGCTTGCATTTGGTCAAGTATCTATTGTAGCACAATGTATTGAATAAGGAAAATTTCGATTTTGCAATTGAGTACTTCGAAAAGTCTGATTGCAAACCGGATTTTGTAAACTTCTTGTACATACGGGATTTTAAATTCTTCAGATTTATTAATCTCGGGGTGAACCAGATAGGACCAGAAAGATTTCTGGAGGGGGTGACTAAAGGAACATGCTTGGGAAAGATGGAAAAAATAGAGCTATAGAATGCATTCGTGGCAGGCCTGGAAATTGTCAAGGAATGACCAATCCATCTGAGATAGGGCAGTATTCAAGGAGAGAAAATCAGCCTTCTTGAAGCAATAGATATTCGAAGGCTTAATAAACGACTTTTTAGGGCTTGAAGATGGTAACATGAAATCAATTGAAAGTGTGGGATGGTATGGATCTTCAGGGAATAATAGAGGTGATCCTCGACATACCAAAGTGCTCGAAGCATCGGTAGTGAAGACGAGATCAAGGGTCCTACACGTGCTGTTGTGTATGCCATTTACCTGCCCTAACGATGTATCGGACAGAGAATCAACGAATGACTTCGCATAGATGCATAGATGGGAACATTAAGTTTGAGTCATTGGATGGGGACCAAGTGACATTAGGGAGATTAAAGTCACCGAGGACAATAAGACGATCAGAATCACCAAGCTGAGACAAAACGGACTGGAGATGGGCAGCGTGAAGCATATAAGATGTAAATTCAGAGGACGGTGGGATGTAATAGCATGATGTGAATAAATTAAAAGAACACAGACGAATTTTAACAACGATAATTTCAATAGTGTTGAGCTCATCGATGGAAAAGAGTTGGGAAGTTAAGTCGGAACGAATAGCAATTAGGACGCCGCCACCTCGAGATGGTCGATCAGATCTATATATGTTAAGATTGTCTACAAAAATCTCGGAATCCGAGATTGAGGAATTGAGCCGTGTTTCAGAGAAGGCGATAGTGTCGAAATCAAAAGTTGCACTATCAGCGTGTAATTTGCTGAGCTTACTGCACGGGCCACGTACATTCTGATAAGTGATCTTTAGAGGTGGGGAAGAATTCAGTTTTTTGAAGTAGATGGCAAATCAGTGGAAGGAGTTGGAAGGATTCCTACCCGAGGAGCGTGTTGCGAAGATCGAAATCGGCTACTGAAAATGTGACAGATAGTGCGCTCGGGTCAGAAAGAGGGTTCCAACACAGTCTTAGCAAACTTCTCCGGGACAAGAATTTTGAAGGGGGAAATACTACGTTTTTCTTTAAAAGAAAATTTAGTTACTACTATGCCAGAGGAGCTATTGATGTTTAGTTTAGAGAAAATATACTCGCGAACCATTGCATCCGTAGCCGATTCCATGAGACGTGAGACAAAAATAGATTTTAGAGGAGCGACAGCGAAGAGAGTAGATCGGTCAAGAGGGGTCACATGGTTTATGTGTGAGGCAGAGGCGGGTTCTACCCGAGGAAATAAATAATAATAATAAATAATATGTATATACATATGTAGCTATGTATGATTGATCCACATTTTATGATTTCGTACACAGACCCTGAACATGGATCCCTGCCTTGATGACTGCGTCATGTTTGCTAAGAAACTTAAACGGCTGGGACGCCAAGTAGACTTGGAAATACTGGAGGGTCTCCCGCATGGATTTCTTAATTTTACTATGGTATGTATTAACTTCTGGCCACTGCAACCTGCCGCCAAATCCACAAACTAATGGTGTTCTCTTATTAGCTATCGAATGAGGCCATGGATGGGTCCAAGCACTGCATCAAATCATTGCAGGCCCTACTCAAGGCCACATAAAAGCCCAGATATTACGACAAGAACACAGCAGCTGACAGTGAGGATTCCACCAGTCCAGTCATAAGTTGAATATAATTCCACTTGATCCAGTGATGTGGATATTTTAGCACGTAAGGGTATTCGGTCGGGTATTTCCAACCAATTATGTGCTTTGCTATACGCACTTAACTTGCTTTATATTACTTAGTTCTGCAATCTCAAGCGTTTTTTATACACTTTTTATACGGTTTGACACAGATTTTGTTATGTTTTTATACACATACAAATATAGATAGTAAGTTAAGGCTTTTGGTAATAAGCAAGCCAATTATTCAAGTATTGAAAGCATGTAAACATGCAATATTTATTACAAACATACATGTGTGTACGATGTACAACCTATGTTCCAGGCACACACTGCACTCGCTAAGGGTCATCTGATGTAAAACGTGCCGAATATGTGCCTGATACGATACACAAACATATATAAGCAATGCATTCACATACACACATATACTCTACACTATGGAGGCTGGCACATTATATATACATATATAAATATGCTGGAGATATGCCCAGACTTTCTTTGCCTATCCCACGGGAAATCCTACAAATCGAACTATAACATTATATACTTTTGTAATCTCTATCTGAACTATACCCCAGTGCATTGTTATAGGAATGCGAATAAACGAATAAACGGTTATTGCCATTAAATATAAGCAACTTCTGGCTCCATTAGTGAGTGAGTGAAAGAGTGAAAACTTCTTGGTTAACATTATTACAGGTTTGTTTTTATTGAGGAAAAGAAGCTGATTAGCTGGTTCTTAAAAGTTAGGTATGAGGTTGTACGTGGGTGGATGATTCATTAGGTGATATAAATATGAGACGAGACAGTATCATGCTGCCCTATGTCTCGTTGTCTTCGATCTTGGGCGCCAGGTAGTAGCGTATGTGACCCAGATCCTTGATTGCATACTCCACTACCAGCGGCACATCTGCGCACATCGACAGCTGCACTTGGGTGGACAATGGAGTGGCTTTTGTGAATGCGTTTAGGTAGCGACAGGCGAACGTAAGCGTCACTGGCTCTTGCATTTCAATGGTGACGGACTCCTCCTCCTTATCCACGTTGCCGGTTTGGGCCAGCTTAATGTTCGCAGTACCCACATCACCGCTGGCCGAGAATTTTACGCCTTCTTTGGTGCAGCAAATGACTACCGATTCGCTGAACTGCGACAAGTCCCGGCAAATGCGCGCAAACTCCATGGCCGGCATACGAACTACACAAGAAAAGTCCGTCTCCGGTATACCCAAATGCTCCTGATCGAGATTCATTAGTTTCATCTCATAGTCGGAGACCTTCTCCTGGTTAGCCGACTCGAACATGATGGTAACTGTGTCCGCATTGTCCTGCGCTTTCATCGTCACGTTGTCTTCGTTGTTGGCACACTTCAGAATCTTGGCCATGCTTCCCAGATTCATGCCCATCGAGAGATTGCGATCACAGCGGAACTTGTCAAATCCATCGGATCGCAGCGTTAGCGACACCAAGGACACATGCGAGTTGTCCATGGCTTGCAGCTGTTAGATGGGCGTTGAGAAATTAGTTCAGTTGCTGCGGAAACTGTTTTGGTGTGTCAATGTACCTGAATTCCCGAATCGCTGCAGTCGAAGGTGGCCTCGTTGAGCAAATCCTTGATGGCGTCGAGAATCTTCTTGAGAATGGTAGCCTGACCCAAACGTGCCTCGAACATGATGTCTTTCCTTTTATAAAACGGAATGCAATTTGTGCGAATCTATGCAGTGTTTGGTATGAGCTTCACAGGGCTTTGTTAGCTGATGGAATTGCTGTGCAATTTTACAAACAAATCTGTATAATGTTGCTGACGCAGTGACTTTAAAACGAGTGACGAACGCGTTGCGAAAAATTACATGGATCTGGCGGGCAAAAATGAGCGGGATAGGGATGTACAATGCTGGAGGCAATATCGATAGTCTTATCGATTTGTAGGATCATAATGACCATCCTACCTGTATTACAGCAACCCTGGAGCGCCCTGCGCGAATATCAGCTAAATTATATGATAATTAATTGACAAATTTATTGTTCTAGTTTTACAGTTTTTAAAGACAGATTAGCGGAAGTGATGATGTATAAAGGTGGGCTTGGAGGACTGTGTTTTTTGATCTATCTTCTTAACTTTTTCCACCATTTCGTGCAAGTCGTATACGCCAAGACCTTTTAAAAAGAGAGCATATAAAAAACGATAATATACATGCTATGAGCTCACCGTGCACCGTCTGATCATGCACACCACTTGGATCCACTTTCATAAAGTATTCTTCAATATCGACATGGTTCTGCATTGCTGCTACACAAGAGGCGGGAATGAGCGAAGACAGATTAAAATCCTTGTAGGACCGGCGTTGTAGCAGCTCACGAACCAAAGGACAATTCCCAGAGTAGGTGGCCAAGGTTAATGCATTTTGTCCAAAGTAATTAACCGCATATACATTAGCTCCAAACTCTAGGAGTATGTGAGCGCATTCAAAGCGCCCCAAATAGCAAGCCTTAAGCAAGGCCGTGTTCCCGTACTTGTCCACTTCCTCTACATTGCTCTCTCGCTTGCGCGCCATAGTACAAATGATACGCAGAGACACCAAATCGTCTTGTCCAACGCAGCTGAGAGCTAAAATATTTTATCTTGGACTAGTGCATTATTTATTTATTATCATCTCAATTTACCATTCATTCCAGGCATTTTTATACGATCTTATAACGGCACTTAAATAGAAAACCAGGGCTAAGCTAGTTCTGCCTAAGTACAACTCTGTGCTGCAATACTTTACAGCACTGCTTGTCAAAACTAGGAAGCAACGTCAAGACGTCATCCGCTTTCTTTCCGATTCGAGAATTTGTCTCATACAAACGGCAAAAATGGTGCGTCGTCGAAAAAATATGCAATATCTCGGTGCATCAAACCAGAAAAACATTAGACTGAAGTGAAATTGTTCAGTGCATAGCATGAAGTATGCAATGACAAGTTTATGCTGCATTAAAACAGCCTTAAAATGGCAATATTTTTGTTGCGAAAATGCCATTGCCAATTTCTGTTTCCAATGTTTGTGTTTGGAGTAATGCAATTTTTGCGTTTGTTTTTTGCAGTCGCTCGTCATCCCAGAGAAGTTCCAGCACATCCTTCGTATCATGAATACGAACATTGATGGCAAGCGCAAAGTTGGTATTGCCATGACCGCCATCAAGGGTGTGGGTCGTCGCTACTCCAACATTGTGCTGAAGAAGGCCGATGTTGATCTCACCAAGCGTGCCGGTGAATGCACTGAGGAGGAGGTAAGCAAACACCGTAGACTTCTCGAACGCCAACTAATTGAATTTCCTTCATTTCGCTTGTAGGTCGACAAGGTTGTCACCATCATCACCAACCCTCTGCAGTACAAAGTGCCCAACTGGTTCCTCAACAGACAGAAGGACATCATCGATGGCAAGTACTGGCAGCTGACCTCCTCCAACTTGGACTCCAAGCTGCGTGATGATTTGGAGCGCTTGAAGAAGATCCGCTCCCATCGCGGTCTGCGTCACTACTGGGGCCTGCGTGTCCGTGGTCAGCACACCAAGACAACTGGTCGTCGCGGTCGCACTGTGGGTGTGTCCAAGAAGAAGTAAGCTGCCAACGTTCCCCACAGTGAGATCGCTGATTCTACTTTAACTTTTACAAAAACCCCAAAAATAAATGGAAAAACGGAAACTGGAACGTTTTAGTGCGGAATTAATGTGTAGTGTAGTGTATTTGTTTTAGTATTTGTGTGTTTTATACCTAATGTGTGTTTGCAAAAAAAATCGAAAATTTGTGTAACACCTGCGGAAAGAAACATTCCAGAGGAGCCCCCATTGCCATCATTTTTGTGCCCATCGTTTTGTTTATTTTTCATTTAACAAAAACGCAGACACAAACTATGTGCACAGCAATTCGACAGACGGAGAAACGAATATATTGTTAGAATACTATGTACTTCTGTCTTGGAATAGTTCAATAGTTCTTAATATTCCAAAGCACAAAATGGGGATATCGGGCTTAGTTCAACTGGATTTTTTCTTCCTACCCCATGCCTTTTAACCGCGTATGTAGCAAATGGTAGTTACTAGAGTTGGAGGTATGATTTTGAGGTATATTTTTTCTCCGAAGCAGAATCAGCTCAGACTGAAGAAATTGTTTCGTCGTTTCTGGTCCCTTGGGTACTATTTGGATTGAAAATACAGTAGAGGAATTTAAAGAATACCTATTCTAGAAGCAAATTCCCAATCGGGTAGCCGTAATTAGAATTTAGTTCAGATAGAGGTATACATATAAACATATATCACAATGGTACTCGGGTAAACAAATACAGATCACGAGTTTAGACCTAAGGATAACTCAATGAACAAGACGTGAACGAACACTTTTTTAATAAAATCGCATTGGGAAAATATATTTTCTTTTAAACAAAACGCCGATAAGTTTTACTTATCGCACAAAAATACCGATGCATCGATGTCAATCAAATTTCTATCGATCGAATCTAAATTTATTTTAAAATACAGCCAGCTGTCTTGCAACACTGGTCGTTTATGCTGCCGTTACCATTAACTGCCACATTTAAGAATCGTCTAGAGGGGTTCCATTTCAGTTCCATTATCCAGCGGATACAATGTATCCTGTATCCAGCGGACACAATATCTCTTGTATCCAGCTGATAACATTTGTGGTTCAATGGGATTTCTAAAACTTGCAAAATACTGCACATTCGTATACTACTACAAATACTACCATTATCGCCACATTTAAGAATCGTCTAGTGGGGTTCCATTTCAGTTCCAGTATCCAGCGGATTATTCTACGATTTCCATATTCAGTTGAATGTTACTAGCTAGATAGGATCTTCAGCGCTAAACACATCATTTCATCCAATTAATACATACATTTTCTAAAAGATTGGCTAATTTTAAGGACTCACTCTATTGTGTTGTCTATAAAATTTAGTTTAAGCAAATTAGGTCAACGCATAAAACATCAAACATGGGCATGATATGCCAGTGTGTAAATATTACCTCCTTTTAACACTTGTTGCTGTTAGTTAGTTAGCGCTTTAGTTACTTTTTCTTAGATTCAAATATTTTTTACCTACTCATTGAGGTAACTTTAAAACAGAGAAGTTTCTATGAATTGGAGCCTGGGATAACAAACCAATCCTAAATTCTAGAATACATTTTTCCTAGGGTATTACAATCGACTGAATGTATATGTAATGTAGAATGTAGATTTAAATGAAATGACAGAGCTGCCAGATAATTTCTGCCCTAAGCCCGCCAACGTTTAATTCAAATTTGAAAATTCCCCAAAATTAAGAAAAAATTTCAAACGAAAGACCATGGTGACCGGAACGGACATGGTGATATCTTTTCCTGATGGAGGTGCGAGGTGTAATCTAGGAATTAGGGAGGCAATGGAAATTCGGACTTAAAATAACAATCGACTGCGAAATTTTACGTCTTAAAAAACTGAATGAAAGCCAGTTTGCTAATTAATGAATGACTCGCTTTTTATCAGCATCAGCATCAGCTCAAGCTTGTGTTGTATTTTAAAATGATGGAAATACTGGAACTTAAACACTCTGCAGCTATACAGCTTGTAGAGCTACTTAAAATATTAATTTTGGTGCCTAACAAACTCAACTAGAATCCGGAGATACCCATTCTGATGAAGGCATATACATATATTAGCGTAGCAGTAGTATCAAGCCCATAACCAGTTGTAGCACGACACCCGATCATAGGATGAACTGGCTTCCGAGTAGACTATTCAGTACCTGCGGGAGGGCATCCCACTGGAGTAAGATTAATGTTCAATTAAAGCCTTTAAAATATCTGTGTTTTATTCATGTACGTTTACAAACATTGAAACATTTGTGAGTGTATAAACTGCGCACTGATCGGATAGGAGAGGACAAATGCAATTGAGTGAAATGCATTTAAGTAAATGTCTCGATTTATCACGTGGCTGTGTGATTTGAGAGCTTCCTGCGGGGTCCCGCTCACTTGTGCAGGTTCTCGAGGAAGTTCTTGTGACGCTGAATGGCCTCCTCGTGTTCCTTGATCTGCTGATGGTGGAACTCGGCCTGGTGGATCTGGTCGTTTTTCAATTTCTCCAACTGGCTCTTTTGCTGCAATAAAGTTCAAACAGAAACAGGCATAACAAAAGATTAGAATATACCCATTGTAAGTCGTAAAAAAGCTAATTACGGGTTAGCTAAGACTGAAACGACCCCCCACCGGCGCCGCTCATCAATTATTGACAACGCTGCCTGGTATTATTAGCCAGCTGTCTCGTCCCGTCCCTACTTTGGTCACAATATAAGAGGCTTTGGCTTTGTTCGCTCCACAGCGTCTACGATTCCCCGCTTTGTCAATGCCACGAGCAAATATTTGGTAGAACACATTTTTAGCACTTCGGGCTAATGCAAATTACCGTTTCCTTGGGAGACCAAAGCTCTGGCTCACACGAGAGGAGATCGAAGCACAGGCAAAGTGTTGTTGTAAGTGCGTAAGAGGTGGCTTGGGATAAACCATCGGCCAGATTTAAGAACCTGAATCAGCCTGGTGTGTATCTGTGTGTCTCAGCATCGTCTGTAGGTGTAGCGTAGTGAAGTGTCTGTTCCGCGCGTGCCCATCTTCTGAGCCAGTTTTCAGTTTATAGTTGGCCGCACGAGTGACAACTGGCAACGCCGAAGCGACGAGCAAGAGAAAAGGTGGCAAAGAAAGTGTTCGGGAGAGATTGGGGTCAGTGTATAATATTATTGCGCATTTCAGGCCGCATCTGGCCAAATATTAAATACAATAAAATTCCGTATTCTGTGGAACTCAAACAAGACTAATTGAGAGACAACAACAGCTAGACAAAGCTCTCCCTTTCGATTATACGTTTCCGCCCTGCTCTCGCTCCTCCCTTGACACTTATCAGGCCGCCCAAAAATATTCAAAGTCAAGCCAAAGTTGATAAGAGGCCCCTCACTAGACGGACGAAAGCATTTAGCCCACAGCCGAGCTACAGAATGGATCATCTCCGGCTCTTGTTGATCGCCCTCTCGCTGACCCTGGCCCATTCGGCCTACAACAGCGCCGGCGGACCACGGCCACCACGTCCAGTGCGCACTGTGGAGCCGCTTGTGCAATGGCAGCAGCTGGAGTACGGCTTCCCCACTGCCCAGGATCGGCAGAACGCGCAGACAGCTGGGAATCTCGTGCCGGAGAACGGCACGCCCATCGATGTGCAGGCGCAACATATGGCCAATGGCATGGTGCGGGTGTTCACAACGATTCCGAGATTCGCCACCGGTATTCCCTACACGCTGGCCACAGTCTCCGATCAGGTGGGACGCAATGGCCCACTGCTGCAGCCCTATCCCAGCTACTCCTGGCACAACGGCCATGGCGAGAACTGTGACCTGATCACATCGGCCTTCCGTGTGGCTGTAAGTAGTTAATGCTACGATCCTACTGCGATGCATGTTCGTTAAGACAGAAACCCCTCTCCGCCAGGTCACTGAGTGCAATCAGATGTGGGTGATCGACTCGGGCATAATTGGATCCGATCAGCTGTGCCCACCGCAGCTTCTGCAGTTCGATCTGAACACCGATCGCCTGCTGCATCGCTATCGCTTCCCCAACGACACCTACATTCCAAGGGGCTCGCTCCTTATCACGCCGAGCGTCCTGGTCCATGACCCTCCGCCACGCGGCACCTGCAGCCGCACCATAATCTACATTGCAGATGTCAGCTACCACGGACTAATCGTATACGACCACCAGACGAATACCTCCTGGCGGGCCGAGAACCGCTTCATGTACCCCGATCCGGACTACGGCCGCCACACAATTGCCGGCGAGAGCTTCGACCTGATGGATGGTCTCTTCTCGGTGAACAACGACAAGCGCAACCTATACTTCCATCCGCTGGCCAGCGTTGGAGAGTATGCCGTGCCCCTAAGTGTGCTCAACCGAAGGGAGAACTGGGCTAACGGAGTGGAGGCCATGGCCGATCAGTTTAAGCTACTAGGAAGGCGCAAGAGCGAGTGCGCCGCCTCGGCCGTCGACGGCATGAACAATGTCTACTGCGTCACCTTCAATCCCATCAAGCTGTTTGTGTGGAACGTGAACACCCCCTACAGCTCGAGGAACTTTGGGGCCCTGCCAGCGAAGTCCGAGGAACTGCAATTCGTCAGCGGCATGAAGGTGGTACGCAATCCGGCCGGATACGAGGAGCTTTGGCTGCTCTCCAACCGCTTCCAGGTGAGTGAACTCATGGCATGCCCAACTCTTGTGGATTGACAAAACTGAACATTCTGTTCCAGAAAATATCTGCCGGAACACTGAACTCTAACGAAGTAAACTTCCGGATTTTGAGACGCAGACTGGATGATGTCCAGGGGGGGGTGTTCTTTGCCAACGATGATGAGCTCTCCAACCGACTGGTGTTTAATCCATGAGGGGGAAATTCTTGGCTAATATTATACATATTATTTAATTCGTGCTTTGACTACGTCTACAGTACTTTCAGTTCTAGAAAAATAATATCCCTGATGAAATGTTGTCCTTATTTTGAAAGGAGAAATGCAGAAGCACTTTCCAGTGTAAAATAGAAGAATTCGATGTGCGGGTGATCGGATAGGTAACGAATCACTTTGCGGCGTATATGGTATCGATTGTCAAATAAAATCATATTTTTTAGAACTCACAGAGCATAGTTCATTGATTAGCGCTAGAAAATACTACTATCCCGACTAGTACTGAGTGATTTTTGTAAAAGTTAATGCTATGGGAAGTAGTGTTTGTAGCCAGGTAGGGCTTGAACTTTACATAATCCCGAAACCCCAAATGACAGTACCAAGATATGGTAATGCCAGACTCCACTGTATGTACTCGCATTATTCCATTACGAATCTCTTGCGGCACAACAATTGTCGCAAAGTTCAGGTTCGTGGTTATCGCCAGATGATTATGCAAGGCCCACTGTGTTTTGAGCAGCGGCGTTGTCTCAACATGATTGGAAAAGGGGTACCAATTCTTGTGGCACCGCCGCTGGTCACAGCCGTTCCAGATTTGTGCGATTTGTCTGCCGACAAACCCGAAACTGGATTATAAATCGAATATAATAATAAATGGACAATTGATAACACTTAATGGGCCAATGAACCGTTTGGACGTCATGGCGCCTGACTGTGGAAGCCAAAATGGGGTGGAGTGCATAATTAGCCAGCACTAGGAACTCGTTTTCTGAACTGGGGACAGCAAAAAGCCAAGAGCTACACTCAAGTCAACGAGAATTTCAATGCACAATGTTTGTGTGCAATTAAACCAGTTGCAAAAGCTGACCCGATTGGCCTGCTGCTGTGGCTGTGACTGCTGGCAGACGGAGACGTATTAGAAAGACATGAGCCAGTAAGTGGCGGCGCATGCGCAGTCTCTGTTCGGAGTTTAAGTGGAGCACACATCTCGTGAAAGTGAAAGGATTACAGCATGGTACAGCATTTGATTACTTTCGGCTTCGGCGTCTGCTTCTTGTTCCTGCTGGCTGCATCCGCACAGCATGTGCAGGCCCAGGCCTTGGACAGTGTGTTTCAGGCATACAACCTGGAGCTGGCCTTTCCCTCGGACCATGAGCGGGAGCGAGTGCTGCGTGAAGGACTCTACGATCCCGCCAATGTGATTCCCATCGATGTGGACGTGTACTATAAGCGTAAGACCAACGACACAGACCGCCCAAAGTAGTCGGAAGACAGCACTGATTGTATTCGTTTTGTTCAGATGGCGATCCAACGCCCTCAATCTTTGTGACCATCCCGCGCTTTGCCAAGGGCGTGCCCTATTCCCTGGCCTATGTGACCAACGAGATGAAACCAAATGGAACCCTACTCCAGGCCTATCCCAGTTACGAGTGGCACAAGACTCACGGCGCCGACTGCAACGGTCTGACCTCTGTCTACAGGACGCAGATAGACGACTGTGGACGGCTGTGGATCCTGGACAGCGGCGAGATCGATTTTGTTCAACTGTGTGCCCCACAATTGTATGCCATTGATCTGGAGAGTGGCCAAGTGGTGCATCAGTACCGCATGCCGAAGCGGCTCTACAAGGAGGGCGTCAGCCGCTTCGTCACTCCCACAATTGAGTTGGATTCCCACAATTGTGATGTGGGATTTGTGTACATGGCGGACTCCATAGGAGACGGCATTGTGGTGTACGATGTGGCCGCCCAGCAGTCGTGGCGCATCGAGAACAAGTACACCTATCCGCATCCCGATTTCGGAACTTTTACCATCGCGGGAGATAGCTTCCAGCTGTGGGATGGCACTGTGTCGACCACTCTGACGCCGCATACCTTGGGCGTGAAGCGAATGATGTACTTCCACTCCCTCTCCAGCGACTGGCAGATGGCCATCCCCATGGACGTGGTCAACAATGGCAGCAACTGGAAGCTGAACGACGTAAGCGCCGCCCTGGATCAGTTTGTGGTCCTGGGAAAGCGGGGCAGTCAGTGTGTGGCTGCTGCCATGAGCGAGACGGGAATGCTGCTCTGTGGCCTGGTCAAGCCAGCCAGCATTCTGGCCTGGAACACCCAAACACCCTACACGCCTCAGAATCTGGTCATGCTCATCGAGGATGAGGAGCGACTACAGTTCACGAGCGGCCTGAAAATCGTGCGGAATCATGAGGGCAAAGAGGAGCTGTGGGCACTATCGAATCGCTTGCAAAAAGCATTTGGGGCCGGACTCAACTTCAAGGAAATCAACTTTCGCATACAGAAATGCGGGGTTCAAGAGCTGCTTAGCGGCGGCCCCTGCTATTGATTGGGATTGTCGTTATTCTGGCTACCAAATAAAAATGATAAGAACTTGCTTGTTTGTCTCGTTCCACTCACCTTCTTGTAGAAGTACTCCTCCTCGCGGGCGGCCTCCATCTTGCCAAAGGCGCCGCCAGCCTCGCGGATGGAGCCACCGCCGCCACCGCCCTTGCCGGCTCCACTGCCCAGATCCCCCAGCTGGCTACTCATCTTGGCCACCCTGGAGGAGAAACAAATAAGTGTAGAATCGATTCTATCAAAAGTGTTACGCAACAAATGAAGTAAGCACCCACACACAGGCGCAGAAATACACACACACACACACACACACAGCCGGACGAAGTAACCTGCTGTTGCGGGTCAAACGTAAAGCCATTTGAATCGAAATTGTTTATCTTATCGCATAGTGACGAAAGCCGCCACTCGGAGCATACATAACAATTAGTTTGGAAATCTTCTGGCCATCCACCCAAAACACGTACGCATATTAACGTTGGTATGTCAGCTAATTAGCAGTTTAGCAACAACTAAATACTTACTGGAGGCCGGCGGGGTAGAGGCGGGAAACGCTGCGACGTACGACGAACATTCTTAGTTTTTATTGGACGATCTGAAACAATGAACGATTAAACAATTCATTAGTAGGCACGATGAGTTGCAGTTTACTCCAATGCGGCCGCCATCAAAATTGGAGTGCATTCAACTTCGAAAAGAGAAAAGTTGCACAAAGACCGCACACGTCTATAAATAGGATTTTGTTTACACAAATCGACGAATGCATATATGCATAAGCTAATATTTCGCAAACAAATTGCCAAGAAAAATATATCTATATATATGTATGTACATATATACTGAGTACTGCCCCGAAAATGTCTTACTTGATTATTCAGCCGACAAAATTTTATGGGCGCAATAACGAAAGCTGCCGGCCTTATCGATATCGATAGCAGCCTAGAGGAGGCAAAAAGTCGATTTCCGAATATAAAAATTTCAACCCTAATCCATAAAAACACCGACGAAAACAATATTCATCGATTTTGATATTCTGTTTAATATTAATAGCTAGCAAAGACCCTATGCACTGACCACATAATTTTAACTGACAAATCAATCAATTTTCTACGAGATTGGAAAGTTTTCCTTCTTGGCAGAGTAATATAAAGTATTTATAAAGTCACGCTGGGGCGCAATAACGAAAGATGCGGCCTAGAGGAGGCAAAAAGTCGATTTTCCGAAAATTTCAACCCTGTTCAACCATTTTAACAATGTGGTTGATTTCTGAATAGTTTCATAGCAGCTAAATTCGTACAGCAGCTGAATTGTTATTGTTACAGAGGCATGTTCATTAAGCAGAGAGCTAACAGCATCATGAGAGCGTGAGCTAACAGAAAAAGAACATTCTCTTGTCGTTACGGAGCCATGATAATGTCAAACCAACAGCGAAAGATCATAAGAGCTGGATTTCGATCGCTTATCATTTCTTTTCTCGAAATGCTGGTTAAAAATATTAAAAAAAATTTTAATTAAAGTGAAAAAATATTCAGAAGGGGCTTTAAGTTTTAAGTTACTGTTGACATAGCCAAAATTTTTATTGAGTATTAAATACTCAGAAGATGATCGGACCTCATCGGATATTTTAAAAGTTGAGAGCATTTTTTGCAGTCCTCCTTTTTGAGAAACCTATGCAATAAATACCCTGCATAGTATCGTAATGCATTATCATTAGCTGCGGCTTGATTACTTAAATCTGTTGCTTTTATTGAAAGCCCTAACTCTGCATCTTCGTCAGTGCAAGTCAAGATATCGTCTTCAAGAGTTTTAAACTCTGACGCCGACTCAATCAACCCATTATCTTTAATAATGTTAATCAACATTGTATTTTCATCGGGAGAACAGTTCCCAGATACTGTTGTTGACGTTAGAACTTTATTTGATAGCATTTTACTTACTATTACATTAAACTCATACATAGTTTGATTATTGTTTGTAAGACCCCGAGATTGTGCCATATGCACAAGAGGCTTCATAATTCTGATTGGCTGTCGCACCGGTAGGGGAAATGAATCGTGTGTCTGAAATTGAAGGGGCAGGACATTGGTAGGGGTATGTGGGTTGCCTCTGGCAGACTGCAGATGTGTTTGTGTGTGTGTGTGTGTGGGGAGGGTGAGGGCTTTCCGGATTCTGTGTCAAAATGGCGCAGAAAAATGCTCATCTGAAGGAGCAGAGCAGAGCAGAGCAGAGCACGAACAGGATCCGACAACTGCAGCGTGCTAGAGTGGAATGGAATGAATTTGGCACATCGAAAGCTAAGATATGTACATACGAGTATATGTACCCCACCCCCAGGGTGAACAGGGAAACTTTGGTTGTGAAATATCTCATTCATTATAAGAAATATTCAAATTATTACAAATTTTCGTGACTCATCTCCCTTATTCCCTCTTCCCATGCAGTGCAGAAGCCAAAACAACAACCACAAACACAAAAACCCTATTGCGATAGCCGCTCTTAGATTCTCTAGGCAAAGCTGCGCTCTTAATTGCTTGCCCTGCTTCAGGGCATTACCTGCAGTGAAGAGAGGGGATCAAATTTAACTCTTCACTTTAAAATATTGGTTCTATGGTCTGACTTCCATATGTACGTCATCCACGCACTCGCCGTCTCCCATTCCCACCCATGTTAAGAATTGGCAGGCAACAACAACAGCGAAGAACTCTTCAAAGTAATCTACATTTTCTATGTACTCTTCGTCTCCCCCTTCGGCCCCCCTCCCCCTGTGGCCAATGTTTGATAACTCATTAATATTTATACAAATTAATATGAATCCCATCAAATTAAGCATTCCTGCCTGCATTGATGCAAAATTTGAATTTTTAACGAATTCATTCTAAAGCATTAAATATTTCATTGCAGCAATAGCAGAAAATGCTAAATAAAACTATCTCTTGAGTTCAGATTGAGCCAGCACCCGTACTTTGCCCCCGTCTCTTTACACAGCACCCTCTCCATCCCACTCCCACTCGAACAGGTGCCCACAACAGCAAACGTTCGCAGTAACAGAGGCTGTAGTAAAAGAGCCGAAATATTCGATAATCTCTTTTGCACATGGCAACGCATACTTCATCGTTAATTCATTGATTTTTGTTAATTATCTATAAAAAGAATGAATTACCATGTTTTCTACATAGAATTCTATTTCTTCTGATTGCTCTGCGAACATGAATAATCCTGCACCCATTCAACACCCTCTCCATCCCACTCTAACAAGTGCCCACAACAAGCAAAAGTTCGTCTTGGTTTTTGCAGTAGCAGAGGCTATAGTAAAAGAACCGAAATATTCGATAATCTCTTTTGCACATGGCAACGCATACTTCATCGTTAATTCATTGATTTTTGTTAATTATCTATAAAAAGAATGAATTACCTATGTTTTCTGCATAGAATTCTATTTCTTCTGATTGCTATGCGAACATGAATAATCCTGCACCCATTCAACACCCTCTCCATCCCACTCTAACAAGTGCCCACAACAAGCAAAAGTTCGTCTTGGTTTTTGCAGTAGCAGAGGCTATAGTAAAAGAACCGAAATATTCGATAATCTCTTTTGCACATGGCAACGCATACTTCATCGTTAATTCATTGATTTTTGTTAATTATCTATAAAAAGAATGAATTACCTATGTTTTCTGCATAGAATTCTATTTCTTCTGATTGCTATGCGAACATGAATAATCCTGCACCCATTCAACACCCTCTCCATCCCACTCTAACAAGTGCCCACAACAAGCAAAAGTTCGTCTTGGTTTTTGCAGTAGCAGAGGCTATAGTAAAAGAACCGAAATATTCGATAATCTCTTTTGCACATGGCAACGCATACTTCATCGTTAATTCATTGATTTTTGTTAATTATCTATAAAAAGAATGAATTACCTATGTTTTCTGCATAGAATTCTATTTCTTCTGATTGCTATGCGAACATGAATAATCCTGCACCCATTCAACACCCTCTCCATCCCACTCTAACAAGTGCCCACAACAAGCAAAAGTTCGTCTTGGTTTTTGCAGTAGCAGAGGCTATAGTAAAAGAACCCAAATATTCGATAATCTCTTTTGCACATGGCAACGCATACTTCATCGTTAATTCATTGATTTTTGTTAATTATCTATAAAAAGAAAGAATTATCTATGTTTTCCACATAGAATTCTATTTCTTCTGATTGCTACGCGAACATGAATAATCCTGCACCCAACACCCTCTCCATCCCACTCTAACAAGTGCCCACAACAAGCAAAAGTTCGTCTTGGTTTTTGCAGTAGCAGAGGCTATAGTAAAAGAACCGAAATATTCGATAATCGCTTTTGCATATGACACCGTAAAGATAGAGGAGAAGTGGAGAGCATGAAATGCGGGAGTAACTACGCCGACTGCGCTGCACCTGCGCAGCGCGCACTGCAACCCTCTCACCAACATTTGCTTCTCACTCCCCCCAACAGGTGACATAAGTACACTTTTCTGATCTCCCCTTGCAGTAGGAGAGGGAGAACATAAGCAGGGAGACATAAGCGATTCGCAAAAGTAGATAATGAGAGAATGGGAGCAAGGGCAATTAGGAAGAGAGCTTGTCGGAGCATCGAATGAACGCATTTGCACCGCTATGCAGAGCTTTAAGTCTCTGCTGCAGCCGCCCTTCAACTTCTTTCGTTCTCGTTCTCTTCGAAGCTTTCAGTTCCCCCCGGTCCATCATTCGAAGCGGTCATCAATTAAATTGTTCGTCTTGCGGTGTGCGCGCACGTCTAATGTGATCGATGCTAAACGATATGTGCGCGTGCGTCTAAAGCAGGGGTCGGCACGCAATACACTCACATGTTTTGTGCGTTTGTGTGCGAAGGCAAGAGACACGAAGCAACACGAAGGCAAAACGTTTCTTGCTTTGCACTGAAAGAAATGAATCCAGATAAGGAAAAATGTTTTGCGCCAAACAAAAGAAAAAACGAGGAGGAACGATCCGACCTGATCAAGATTCGGCAATCTGGTAGATATGGCAATTTTCCATGATTCTGCGTTTTTGGTTTTCTTTTATCTTAAAAATTGTGGATTCCACAGATTTTGGTCCTTTGTGGGGGCGGAAGGGGGCGTGTCAAAATTTTGAAATACACTTGTACTGAAGTGATATCACAGGAGCTTGGATAGAAAGTTTGGTTGCTCTAGCTTTAGTAGTATCTGAGATATAGGCGCAAATGAAGACGGACGGACGGACAGACGTGGCACGCTCAGCCCCTACAAGTCCCATGAACCCAGAATGCTTAATGTCGTAGTGCCTCTCAATAAAAAATAGTGCGCATCGACTTGCAACATAATTGCAAATCAAACATTGCGCCCTCCATATTTTCTAAAAAGAAAAAATCATCTTCCCACATTACATTAAACATTTTTGTCAGTGTACAATTCAAAGTTTCGCAGCGTGGTCTCCACGAATTGACTTCTGAACGCAAACTGATTCATCCCTGTTCTCGCAACGCTGACGAACAGAATCCCGAAGCAGCTTTTGCATATGCCCGAACACACACGACGCATTTTCTCTGCCGCCGCGGGACCCGAGCAGTAAGGCAGCGTCGGCCGAAGTTTTTACGCTATGCGTGTGCCGACTGAGCTGCCCAGCGGCCTTTCTGCTATGCACACGGGATACGACGGCGCCGACCCCTGGTCTAAAGTGTTCGATGCAAAACGGTATTCGCGGAGTATGTTTAATAGTGCGCGAGTGAAGCGGCCATTTTGCAATGAATGCAATGAATGGCATCAAAGCCAAAGGAATGGCATATGAAGGCTTTTTATACCCGGTACTCGAAGAGTATAGGGGTATATTAGATTTGTGGGGATAACGGTTGTGTGTAACGCACAGAAGGAAGCGTTTCCGACCCCATAAAGTATATATATTCTTGATCAGCATCAATAGCCGAGTCGATATAGCCATGTCTGTCTGTCCGTCCGTCCGTCCGTCTGTCCGTCTGTCCGTCTTCATTTGCGCCTATATCTCAGAGACTATTAAAGCTAGAGCAACCAAATTTTGTATCCAGTCTGCTTTGTGATCACACTACTCCAAATGTGTTGAAAAATTAGCCCCCGCCCCTTTCCGCCCCCACAAAGGACAAAAGTCTGTGGCACACACAATTTTGAAGATATAAGAAAACTAAATACGCAGAATCAGAGAGAATGACCATTTCTATCAGAGTGTTGAATCTGGATCAGATCGGATTATTATTAGAGCTACAATGAAGAAAACCATTTCGAAAGTCATCATTCCCTCTCGCTCTCTCTCACACGCGACCCCATCTGCTTTGCTTATTCGTTTAAATGAGCGCCTAGATCTCAGAGACTATAAAAGCTAGAGCAACCAAACATTCTATCCAAGCTCCTGTGATACCGAACCAGCACGAGTTTGTTTTAAAATTTTGCCACGCCCCCTTCCGCCCCCACAAAAGACGAAAATCTGTGGAATCCACAATTTTTAAGATAAATGAAAACCAAAAACGCAGAAAGATGAAAAATTACCATATCTACCAGATTGCCGAATATGGATCAGATCGGATCAATATTATGGCCAGAAGAAACAAATTAAATTTCAGTGGCTACGCAACGCCTGCCAAGCGCTGACTCATTCCCTCTCTCTCTCTCTCTCTTGCAAACACTTGTACGTCTCAAATATGTAGTTATACATGTCATGTAGAAATGTAGGCGCAGATATACAAAGCATATGTAAACAAAAATGGAAACATGTAAAAAAATTCCAAAAAATTCATTTTTTGAATTTAAATATTTTTTTTGTCCCTTTTAAGAACATATAATAAATTTCATAAATCGTAGGCTCATAAATGTATGTATGTATATACTGACTGAGTACCGGGTATAAGGTAGAGCCGCGGCCTTTGCCGCGGCTCACAACGTTCCTTCTCGTTTTTATTGTGAAATTGAATATTGTGAAACGGAAAGTGAAATCGTGTGTTTCCCGACGGCGAATCGCGCGACGGCCATAATGTGACATTCTTATTCTGTGATCAATTATTATAAAACTAAATAACAATAAATAAATTATAATACGTGTTCAGTGTGTTAAGTTATAATAAAATTCAAAAATAACCAAATTTAAATGAAAAGTGAAACCACCCAAACCAAGTATTATGAGGGGTTCTAAGGGTTCTAATGTGAGTGAAAGGGACAGTGAAAGACCATACGGAGCGGCAAGAAGTAGAAGGCGCAGGCCTAAGTGTAAATTTTTTCTCTGTGAAACAAATTTAAAAAAATAATAAAATAATTATAAATAAATTGAAATAAATAAAAAAAAACTATATTGAAAAAAAAAATGTGAAACCATCCAACCAAAGTTTTATGAGGGGTTCTAAGTGCACAATGGTGAGTGAAAGTGCGAGTGCAAATAAAAAAAAACACAATTTTATAAGGAGCGGCAAGAAGAAGAAGGCGGCAAGGAGTGCAAGGCGAAACGCAGTGCAAGGTGTACATACATACATATGTACATATGTGATAATTAATTTTTGTTTTTTTTATGTGTGTTTTTTGTTTTTGTGTTTATGTGTGCAAACGACAAACATCAAACTGCAGCAATGCAACAAAAGGAAAGAGCAAGCAATATTCAACGCTTCACTTTATAATTATGGGATCCGGTGAGTCTCTCTGTTTTGATTTACTCCTTATACTGTTTCTTCTTTCGATTGCCTTTCACATATTTTCTTATTTTATTTATTTATTTATTATCTTGTTGGCTTATACAGACACATACATATGTATATTATATTATCTCCTCCTCCTTCTTTCGATTGACTTTCACATATTTTGTTATTTTATTTATTTATTGATCCTTCTATATATTATTATATTATATTTATTCCCTTTTATATATTATATTATCTCCTTCTTGCACTCCTTTTTCATTTAAAGGCTTTTTTGTTTTTGTTACATTAGTTACATTATTGTTTCATGTGGGGTCGGGTCGGATATTTGTCTTGGATCATACATACATATGTAAGGTGCAACATCATGGGAGTTCTATACAATTCTTAAAAGCTTCACTTTAACGTACTGGGGGGCTCTTTTTCAGACTTAACCGTCGTAGTACTTGGTGTTTTATTAAGCGTAATAATTCCCAATCGAAATGCGGCAGCGCTCCTCGGTCGGTTGGCCAGCCATCTGCTGGTGTCGCTTGGGCCACTTGATGGTGCAGTCATTGCACATCAACGTCCTAAAGAACCACAATAGCCACAAATGGTATCCGCTGGATACAGGAGATATTGTATCCGCTGGATACTGGAACTGAAATGGAACCCCTCTAGACGATTCTTATATGTGGCAAGGCGATCCAGATAAAAGTGAGTGAAAGTGAAGGTTGGTCACTGGGACGGCAAGGAGATCCAGATAAAAGTGAGTGAAAGTGAAGGATGGTCACTGGGACGGCAAGGAGATCCAGATAAAAGTGAGTGAAAGTGAAGGATGGTCACTGGGACGGCAAGGAGATCCAGATAAAAGTGAGTGAAAGTGAAGGATGGTCATAACGACGTGCAATATTAAGCGCCATGCGCAGCAACAATACCAATGAAATGGTAGCTGAGAAAAATTAAAATTAAAAAGTGAGTGAAGTGAGTGAGTGAAGTGAATAATAAAGTGTTCCGCAGATACCGTAGATACTGAAGAAAGAACGGCAATGCGAAGCAGCAATACCAATGGAATGGTAGCTGAGTGTTTTTTCTTGAGTGAGTGCAATATTAAGCAGCAATACCAATGAAATGGTAGCTGGTCATCAATTAAAATTAAATTGTTCGTCTTGCGGTGTGCGCGTGCGTCTAAAGTGTTCGATGCAAAACGGTATTCCCGGAAAGTGTTTAAAAGTGCGCGAGTGAAACCAAAAGCAATACAGTGCACGGCAAGAACTAAATATTGAGTGCAATGAATGGCATCAAAGCCAAAGGAATGGCATATGAGTGCTTTTTTTTATTGTGAAATTGAATATTGTGAAACGGAAAATTAAATCGTGTGTGTTTCCCGACGGCGAATCGCGCGCCAGCCAAAATGTAACATTCTTATTCTGTGATCAATTATTATAAAACTAAATAACAATAATTAAATTATAATACGTGTTCAGTGTGTTAAGTTATTAAAAAATTTCACAAATAACAAAATTTAAATGAAAAGTAAAACCACCCAAACCAAGTTTTATGAGGGGTTCTAAGGGTTCTAATGTGAGTGAAAGTGACAGTGAAAGACTATACGGAGCGGCAAGAAGTAGAAGGCGTAGGCCTGTGCGCGCAGGCCTAAGTGTAATTTTTTTCTCTGTGAAAAAAAGTTTAAATAAATAATAAAATAATTATAAATAAATTGAAATAAATAAAAAAAAACTTAATTGAAATAAAAAATGTGAAACCACCCAACCAAAGTTTTATGAGGGGTTCTAAGTGCACATTGTGAGTGAAAGTGCGAGTGCAAATAAAAAAAAAACACAATTTTATAAGGAATGCCAAGAAGAAGAAGGCGGCAAGGAGTGCAAAGCGAAACGCAGTGCAAGGTGTACCTACATATGTACATATGTATGTGATAATTCATTTTTGTTTTTTTTATGTGTGTTTTTTGTTTTTGTGTTTATGTGTGCAAACGACAAACATCAAACTACAGCAATGCAACAAAAGGAAAGAGCAAGCAATATTCAACGCTTCACTTTATAATTATGGGATCAGGTGAGTCTCTCTGTTTTGGTTTACTCCTTATACTGTTTCTTCTTTCGATTGCCTTTCACATATTTTCTTATTTTATTTATTTATTTATTTATTATCTTTTTGGCTTATACAGACACATACATATGTATATTATATTATCTCCTCCTTCTTCTTTCGATTGCCTTTCACATATTTTCTTATTTTATTTATTTATTTATCTTTTTATATATTATTATATTATATTTATTCTCTTTTATATATTATATTATCTCCTTCTTGCACTCCTTTTTCATTTAACGGCTTTTTTTTTTTTGAACAGTGGATTTATTCCGTTATGATAGTTACATTATTGTTTCAGGTGGGGACAGAGAACGATTAACCCCTTGTTGACCAGTGTGTACTAAAATACACTCCACCAAAGTGATGATACTTGAATAATTTTTACGTAATTCAGTTGAAAAATATCGTTGTTTTTTTTGCAAGTGAAGAGAAAGGCTAAAATGGATAAGCACGAAGAATGGTTATTATTAATATTATTATTATTTTCCGTGGTTTAACTCAGTGGATAAACGTTTCAATAAACGGGGCTTAAGTGGGCTAAGTCAGTTTTTTCCGCGGTCACACTGGAAGACACGTATTTATTTATGTTAGATGTTTTTTAATTAAAAATTAAACTGTGTTTAAACCAGAAAGCGCAAGCCGTGAACAAGTAGTGCAGCGAGTGGGCCATCATGTTTGCCAATCTGAAGAATAAGCTGATAGAGGAGGTGAAAGCGTCACCATCCAAATTCCAACAATTCGCGACTGCTGCACAGGTACCGTACGTCTAGGTGTGTCGAAGGGGGGAAACGAAAAATGCAAATTGATGAAAACATACGCACACAAAAACAATCTCAGTGTGTGTGTGTGCGGAATTGAGCTATTGCCGCAGCATGAAAATGCATTTTTGACCCATTTCTACGATCATAATAGACATTATGGCCAGCTGCTGGCCTAGCACCCAGGAAATCCCAGTGCTAACACCACACTCGCCTCATGACTCTTTCAGGCGGCCGTGAGCTCATCGACGGGCACAACACCCAACAGCTCGGACACCAACACCAGCAGCGGCACCAATGAGAACTTTTTCAGCATCACGGAGGAGGGTGAGCTTTCTTTGCTTACTGTCAGTTATTTTTGAGTTTCTTATCGGCCCTTTTCCACGCCATGCACACAGACACACCTCAGAACTCGCCTTACCGCATACAAAAGCTGCCAGCGACGAGCGCTTCTTCGCTGAGGGGACGCTCCTCCACACAATCTCTCAATGGATTGGGCGGCGGAGCCGTACCAAGGAGCCGCAAGCTGTCCAACTCATCCATGGCCAGCGATGTATCCTTTCGACTGCCCTCCTACGATGCTCCAGCCGTAAATGTTGATGAAATAGTCATACCATTACGATTTTAAAGGAATTACTTTAGGTCTATCACTTGCAATCGGATCTTGATGAGACGAGCAGCGAGTTTGACGACTCCGCCTCGACGGCACGCCTGGATGTGATCACCAAGGATCAGCTGTACGATGCGTACAAGAAGTCCCTCGATCGCTACCACAAGTATCGCTGCCGCTATACGGATCTGGCCAAAAAGTACAAGGAATTGGAGCGTGACAGCACCAAGGCAAGGGTATCTATCAATCTTATCTTTATCAATCACTGATAAGCGCCTGCTTATGCTGCCGATAAAATCAATTTGCAGTCGGTGCTGGTGGAGACACAAGACAAGGCGCTGCGCAGGATCAGCGAACTGCGTGAGCAATGCACACTCGAACAGCAGGCCAAGGCGCATTTGGAGGAGGCGCTACGGATCGAAATGGATGACATGAGCTGCAAGATGCAGGCCTACCAGACCAAGCTCAAGTTGCTCGGCGAGAATCCGGAAAACATTTCGGCTGCCCTAGAGCGGGTCAGTCAAGGCCTGGACAGCGATAAGCTGATTGATCTGGAGGATTCAGGAGTCAGGTCCCAGCCCCCCGCGAATGGCAGTTCGACTGAGGACCTGTCGCATCTGCAGCGAATGCTTGAAGAGCGGCAGGTGCAGCTCAAAGAGATGACGGAGAAATACGCAGCTCTGCAAAAACAGGAGGAGGAGAATTTTTTGCTCTTGGCCCAGACCAAACAGGCCATTCACACAGAGCTAGAACACAAGGATATCGAGGTGCGGCAACTGCAGGAGAAGCTGAAGCAATACGACTCCCAGCGCGAGTCTCAGACCAGCGACGTCAAAGATCAGCTGAAGAAGCTGCTGGAGACAAAGCAGGAAGCCGATGCGAAGCTCATTGCCACAGAGCATCTTTTGAGCTCCCTCAGAGGCGACCATTCCGCCAAGGAGCAACAGGTGGCGGCCCTCGAGAAGCAGCTGGCGGCTCTCAGAGCGGAAAGCGAAACAAAACTGAACGAATTGCGGCAGCAGAGCCAGGAGCATGGTGTCGAGGAACTGAACAAGCTGCAGGTGGCCAAAGACGCTGCAGAAACGCAACTATTGTCCACAGAGGAGCTATTGAACACCCTAAGGATGCAGCATTCTGCGAAGGAGGATCAAGTGGAGGCCCTCGAAAAGCAACTGGAAGCTCTCAGAGCGGAAAGCGAAACAAAGCTGAACGAATTGCGGCAGCAGAGCGAGGAGCATGGTGTCGAGGAGCTGAAGAAGCTTCAGGTGGCCAAAGACGCTGCAGAAGCGCAACTATTGTCCACAGAGGAGCTATTGAACACCCTAAGGATGCAGCACACGGAAAAGGAAGAACAGGTGGTCGCACTACAGAAGCAACTGGAAGCTCTCAGAGCGGAAAGCGATCAGACCCTGCAAAAGGTGCGACAGGAGAACCAGGATCTTGAGTTGAAACACATCGCTGCCAAGGACCAATTGCAAGAACTGCAATTGGCCAGAGGGGAGGCAGAGGCGAGCCTCCTCAGAACCGAACAGCTTTTGATCTCTCTGAGGGGCGAGCTGTCAGCTAAAAGCGATCAGGTTGCGGCGCTGGAGCAGGAAGTGCTCGCGCTCCGGACAGACAGCGAGCAGAGCCTGCAGGACCTGCGACAGCACAACGACCAGTTGCTGGAAATGGTACAGCGCTCCCAGCAGACGGACTTTGAGGGTCAACTGAAGCAGACCAGAGACAAAGTGGCTGCGCTGGAGGGGCAGTTGGCGGAGCGCGAACAGCAAGCCTTGGAACTCGAGAAAAGCTTGGAGATCGAGCGGGAGTCTGGGGCATCCCTAGAAGAGCAGCACAAGCTACGAGTGGAGCAGCTGCAGCGCGAAATCCAAATGCTTCAGGATCAGCACGCCAGCACGGAGAGTGAAACGATTGCCGCACTGAAAGCGCAGCTTGAGACACTCAACCAAGAGCTGGCCGGCAGTCGGGCGGGTCTCCTGGCCAAGGAGAAGGAACTGAAGGCCGCTGGCAACAAGATGAACAAGTTGAAGAAGCAGCACGATCAACAACAGGCCAAGACAAGCGAGCAAACAGCCCGCGTGGAGCAGCTCCAAAAGGAGATTACGGAGGGCCAGAGCGAGAAGGAGGAGCTGCAGACACGCGTCAGCTCCATCCTGGAGGAAATCACCAGCATGCAGGCGCACTTGCAGCAAGTCCAGGACTCGCATGCCCAGCTGGAGGGCGAGAACCGCCAACTGGAGTCCCGCATCGAGGCTCTGCAGCAGGAGCAGCAGAGCAAGGGTGCGCAGGACGAGCGTGCCACGGCCAAGATGGACGAAATCCAGAGTGAAAACACCAAGCTGTCCGAGCGCAACTGTCTGCTGGAGGAGCAGACGAACCACCTGCAGCTCCAGCTGCAGGCTAAGCAGGACGAGCTGGCGAAGGTCCAGACGAAGATGCAGCAGGTGCTCGACGAGCACTCCAAGCTGCAGAATGCCCAGGAGCTGATGGACCACGACTACCGCACTCTGCAGGACAAGTGCGACGCCTACGAGAAGGAGACGCTCCTGAACAAGGACGCCCTGGAGTGCCTGCAGGCGGCCAGTGAGGAGCTGCAGCAGGTCAAGGCCACTCTGGAGAGAGATCTGGCCGAGCAGCAGGAACATCTGCTGGAGCTGCGGGAGCGCCAGAGCGAGCATGAGCAGCAGGTGAAGGACCAGGCCGAACGCTGCGCCGAACTGGAGGCCAGCCACCTGGAGAGCGAGTCCCAGCTGCAGGCGACCATCCAAAATCTTCGCCAGCAAATCGAGGCCTTCAGGCTGACAGAGCAGGGCAGCCAAGAGAAGATGCAGGCCACCAGCGAGTCCCACGCCAGCCAGGTGGCCACGCTCGAGGCGCGCTGGAGCGCAGCCAACGCGGATGTAGAGCGGCTGCACGAGGCCAATGACTCCCTCCAGCTGGCGATGGATCAGCAGAGCCAGCGACTGGAGGAGTTGCAGCAGACCCTAGCCCAGAGGGATCGTCAACTAGAGCACACGGTGGACTCCAGCCAAAAGCTTGCCAAATATGACGAAATTAAAATCGAAAACGAGCATCTCCACAAGCACTCGAAGCAGCTGGAGCATGAGCTGGCCGAAAATGGGGAGCTCAAGGAGAAGCTAAAGTCGCTGCAGTGCGAGCTGTACGTCCTCCAGGAGCAGGTCGAACATCACGCTACCCAAGTGACCGAAAAGGAGATCCAAAGTGCGACGGCCAAGGCGGAGGCAGATCAGCTGAAGGCGGCGCTGGAGGAACAGGCACTCGAGCTTTCCCGCCAGCGGGAACACGCCAGCTTCGTGACCGAACAGAGCGATGCAGTCCAGACAGAGCTGCTCCAGGCCCAGCAGCATCTGCTGGAGAGGCAAAACGAGTTGGCCAAGGCCCACGAAGAACAGACCAGTCTGCAGGCAGCCATTGCGGAGCTCCAGAGAGAGGTGACCAGCCTCAAGGAGCCGCCTCCGTCCGCCGCTTCCACTGGCACAGATGCCGACAGTCTGCGCAGCCGCAACGAGCAGCTGCAGCGGGAGCTGGAGGATCTGAAACACAAGAGCAACGGCGCCGAGTCGAGTATGCAGCAGGAGATCGAGGAACTGCAGGCGAACAACCAGCAGATGGCCGAGCGCATCAACGAACTGGAGACCCTTAGGGCGGGCATTCAGGCTCAGCAACTGCTGCACAGCATGGCCCCCAAACACGTCCAGGAGGCGGCGGCCACCAGCGAGAAGGCCGTGCTGGAGTCCAAGCTGAAGGAGATCATGAACGAGGTCCAGGACGTGACGAATCGAAACCTGTTCCTCGAGCAAAAGTGCGAGAACTTCCTGATACTCGAGCAGTCCAACGAGCGCCTGAAGCTGCAGAATGCAAAACTCTCGCGGCAACTGGACGAAACACTAGTAAGAAGGGTTGAGTACTCCGACGATGACATTTTACGACCTGAATCCCACTTCCAGGTATCCATGCAGCACAGCGAGTCCGTGCCGGCCAACACGGAGTTTGAGTACTTGCGCAACATCATGTTCCAGGTGAGTGGCGCGAGGCTGTCCTCGACAATAATGAAGGCACACTTTTGTCTCTATTCCTCGATTGGCAGTACTTGACCGGCAACACGAACAACGAGACGCTGGTCAAGGTGATATCGGCCGTGCTGAAGTTCTCACCACAGCAGGCGCAGGTGGCCCTGGAGAAGGAGCATCAGCGCCGATCGTTGGTATGACCCGTTCCCCATCTGCAAAACACATGCCCCACAACACTAAACTTCTTTGCAGCTAAACAAACTGATCTAGCACGAACTGATGGCTCTCCACGACGGCGGCTGGTGGGAGCCATGCCCAGCCACGCTCCTAGACTACACACTGAATCAGACCCGGAATGGTTAGCAGCCCCAGATCACAACAGTACCTTATACCTCCCCCTTTCGAGAACTGGGCAGAGCACTGGGTTCTGGCCTCCAAGCACTTCATTTCCGACACGCAGACTCGCCCCCACATACTATCGATGTTATCATTGTACAGTCCTCTGTTGAACTCTAGCTACTTTTGTCCCTGATATCCACTCTCCCGCATGCTGTGCACTGTTGTATGTACATTTCTATTGAGATTCTCCTCGCTTCTTTCGCGCATCCCCCCGTCTCCCCCCGTCCCCATGTGCAATCGTGTTTCTGTATTTTAGCTTAAGTTGAATATTGTAAAGAGCGGCGATTAGGATTCATTGCAGTTGCTGTTGGCATTTAGTTTAATCCAAGATCTATACATAAAATATACAATACAAATAAATAGTTGCAATTCATACGAAAAGAATCTCAGGGGGCCGCTTTGCCTCCAAGAATATGTGGGGGATACTTAACATTTATTATTCAAACACTTGCGGGAACCTCCATCGACGAAGCGCTTCCGATTGGGTTCGGATCTGTGAAAATAAAATGCACAAAGAAGAAAAAAGAAGGTTAACCTGCTACACACTACACACTACTACACACACGCTACACATACTACACACATTTGGCAAATCAACTATCTCCATCTCTTTCTATCTCCCATCCGTTTCTGCGTAGCCACCAACCGTTAGCACCCGCTGCACTGGCCTTCGCTCGATGTTCCTCTCTTTCTTCATTTTCTCTTTCTTTTGCTATCACCGTTACTTGCCGAGTGCCGCCAACGAGTGCGCTGGCGCTTGCGCTCAAGGGAAAAAGGGAGATGGGGAACGGACAAGGAAAAGAAAAGAAAACAAAATGGAGATTGCAGTGAGAGAAGGAGCTTGACAGAAGAGAGTGGATACCAAAATCAAGCCGATTTTGCCTAATGGCGTCCCTCTGACCTCTGACATGTTGGCTCCCCCTCACCGAATTTCGACTTCGAACCCAGCTCAGTTCGTTGAGAAACCATGACCTCTCCATGACCCTCTCTTCATCTCATGGCCCTCTCTGACAGCCTCTAACAGAGCATTTGGCATTCGCCGCTCATCAGGCGGTGCCTACCTTTCGGCGGACAAAAAAACCCCAGCTACAAGCTACCCGTACAACTCCCCCTGCCAAAATCAGACTTGGGGTGCCGAAGGCTCACGAGGATGTTTCGCTTGTAGCTGCTATTGCCTGAGGTCTTTCCCGTGGTACTTCCCAATGCCCCAAGGCCCTGCAGATCTTCCAACTCATAAAGCGAGTTTCCAAGCGTTCTCCGGACTCTAGCCTTCACGAAAGCCTGGCTAAGCTTAGCATTGCTTAGCACCCAGTTTGGAAGTTGCTTTGCTTAAAGTTCCTCCTATACACCTCCTGTCCAACCTGGTACACTGCCTCTCTCGACCTCAGATTGTACTGCTTCTCATTGCGAGCGTTTTGCTTACCCATCACCTCCAGTGCTTTCCTTCGGACCACTTCCATCGAGTCTTCTCTTGTAAAAGTTAAAAAAAGATAAAGAGTATGTGCCCCAGAGGTGATCATCTGCTGACCAAACACCATTTAATACGGCGCTGCTCCTATTCCCGAGTGGATGGCAGATCTCAGCGCGCAACAAATACTGCTGCTGTTCAACTTCTCGTCCCAATCCTTTTGATCCGGCAATCACTGAGCGATTGACTCTCTCGGATGCATTTGCCTGTGGTGCGGGTACTGCCCTCAAGGTGTGAGAGATACGATGGCTCTCTGGCACTTCTCCGCTCTAAACTGGGATCTATTATCGGACACTATGGTTTTTGGTACACCAAATGTATGAAAGAGGTCTTCCCGCAAGTATTTAATAACCACTTCAGCTGTCAGCTTCTTGACGGCTTCGATGAATACAAATTTGGAATATTGGTCCAACACAATAAAAATAGCGACGTGACCACTTCGAGATCTTGGATACGGACCCAGAAAGCCGACAACAGCCGTTGAAAGAATCTTTGAGATTCGGCCGTCTTTCCCATTGGTGGTCGTAAGGTAAAGTTCGGCGCCTTTGTGGTCTTACACTCGCTGCAGTTGCTCACGTACGCTTTGACGTCGCTAACCAATCCTGGCCAAAAGTAATAGCGAAACACCATGCGAAGCTGACGGCTCATCATGTGACTGCTTCAAAACCTCGCTGACCAATCCCCTGGGCACCCACAACTTCCACGCAAACGTGTCACGAAGTAAGTCGCCATTTGCATGCTCAGCCCATCGGTAGACTAAATGTCCAACCACCACCTTCACGTCCGGCAGTCGTTCCTGATTGCTCTTTACCCGATCGACTAGTTTGAGATATCCTTCATCTCTGAAGTGAGGGGATTCTAGATCAACCAGGAGCCCATTACCTTTACCTACTGCTGCAATCTCATCTTGGTGTACCCTTGATAACGCATCTGGAACTGCATTCTGTGTCCCCTTTCGATGCTCGATGCTAAACTTAAAGCCTTGCAACTTGAGCGCCCACCGAGCCAACCTCGAATGCAGATCATTTTGGGACATCAACCACTTCAATGATGCACGATCCGTAGTCACGGTGAATTGATGACCTTCGACATATGCTCTGAACTTTTTTATGCGTACTAAAGCCGCCAGGCACTCTAGCGCGGTTACGGTATAGTTGCGCTGGGCTTTATTCAGTTTGTTAGACACGGAGGCAATCATCATCTCATCCCCTTCCTCCGTCTTTTGGACCAGCACACCACCCACTCCCGTGTTGCTCTCATCGCAATGTATAAAGAAAGGCTTACCAAAGTCAGGGCTTCTCAAAACTGGAGCCTTGCACATTGTTGCCTCTATACCTTCCTGGGACATGGTAAATTCCTTCTTCCGCTTCAGCAAGCCAGTTCAAGGGGCGGATAGCGATGCGTAGTCATGGATGAATTTGATATTCCATCTGGCCATTCCAAGGAAACTCCTCAGCGCTCGAAGTGTTTTTGGGAGCGGAAACCTAGTAATGGCGGAGATTTGTTCCTGATGTGTTAGAATACCTCCACCTCCAATTATGTGCCCAAGATATTTCACCGATCTTCCACAGAACTTGCTCTTCTCTATGTTTATGGTCAGCCATGCGCAACGAATGTGATCGGCCACCGAAGGCAACACCTCCAGATGCGAGGATGACCTACAGGTCATCTAAGTAGACAAACACCTGATTCCGGAGAGTAGCGGGCATCACCTTGTCCATGAGCCTGGACATTGTTTGCGAGGCTTTGCACAAGCCGAAGGGCATGACCTTGTATTGGTATAGCGGCCTCCCCTGTATAGTAAAGGCCGTTTTGTCCCTTGACGCCCTCTCCAAAGGTATTTGCCAAAATGCATCTTTCAAATCTGGGCTGGTTACATATTCCGCCTTAGGCAATCTACTCAAGATTCCCTCAATTTGGGGCAACGGGTACGCATCTTTCTCTGTCACCGTATTCACCTTCCGACTGTTTAGACAGAGCCGGGCTTTTCCTGGCTTTTGCACCAGAACCACCGGAGGAGACCAAGCGCTGCCTGACTCCCCAATCACCCCTAACTTCAGCATCCTACCGACCTCGCTGTATAGAAGACTGAGAAATGCCTCTGCCTTATGGGCTTCGCATTTCCCACGTCGCTGGAATGCGAAATCATCTCTGTCTTGCCCAGACCCGACACAGCGAATGATGGAAATAGCGAAATCACTTGGTTCAACGCCGATTCCTGAGCAGAGGTAAGGGTATGAACCTCCGCACCCTCATGAATTTCAGAAATCACCCATTCGGACGGTAATAAATTAAAGAGTGACCAAAAATCTATGCCTAAGTATAAATCTTGTCTTAAGTTAGGAATTATAAATAGCTCTATACTCTTAGTTTCCCCGCGATATTCTATCTTAGTTGTTAATTTGGCTAGTATTTGCTGCTTTTTTCCATCTGCCGTGAAAGCATTGTCCGACAATACTTTGAATGGCTTCTTACTACCTACTATTTCCTTAGCTAATTGACCCCCACGCAACTCATTCCGGCGCCGGTGGCTAACAATCCTATTATAGTTCTATCCATTACCTTAACCTCGGCATGAGGCCTCTTATCTCCTTCCTTTTTCCTTATCTCATTTATGGTTTTGAGAGACTTCAAGTGGCCTTTATCCGCCGCGCATTTCTGGTCAACCTCTTTGACTTAACAATTTCCACTGGGGCTGACATCTTCTCAATCTCGGCCAACCTCGTGTGCCATACTGCCATCGGTGGCTCTAACTCTCGAAGACCCCCATGACACACTTCTAGCAGTTTGCCTCTTGCCAAGTCTGGTCCTGTCTCGCCGACCCCCTTTGCGAAACACCGGTCAGCCGACGAGAATCTGCCGAGATCTGCTTGATGTTTTTTTGACATTTCTTGCATGACGGCTTGTACGTATTGGGCGCTCCGCAACCGAAACAGAGTACTTTCCGTTTGGCTACGCAGTCATGGTATCGGTGTCCCTCCTTCCGACCATTCCAACAAACCAAGGAAACTGCTGCTATTTCCTCCCCAAACTCCCACTCCGAAAACTCTTCCGCATCTTTTCCTAAAGCATCCTCCACCATCTCCGAGATTTGCTCTCGAAATGGAGCAGGTTTCTAGTAGCCATGTGTCCAAAAAACATTTCCGTCTCCTACATATGTCTGGCAATACTTCAATTCAGGATCTCATGCTGTATCTCCGGCCGCAAATTCCGACGAATGAAAGAGGCTGCTCTAACTTGTCGGTCGGCCTTTGGATTGCATCGAGAAATACCTGGAACGTCTCTCTTTCTCTCTGCTTCCTATAGCGAATCATCTGTCTGATGTCCACGTCTGTCCGGCGTTCTCTGAACTGCTTCCTAAATGCCTCGCACAGCTCCAGCTCCAGCCACCGCACCGAGCCAGCTGCCTTGTGATACCTCCAGTAAAAATCAGATGCCTTCCCTTCGAACAAGGTATTTGCACTGCTGCACAGCACCATGAAATTTGCCTCCAACGTCTGATGGGCAAGTCGGGTAAGGCCTCAACTCTGAGTCCACGCTCAAGGAGTCTGATGCTCCCGAAAGCGAAGCTTCCAATCGTTCCAATCATTGTGTGGCCCACCTTATCAGGCCTTTGAGCTAAGCCAGAGTCAGAGACTGCGGATCTCGAAGGAGAATGCCGAGGTTGGAAGCTAAAGTGTGCATCCTGGTTTCTCTCGGGAATTTCTAGCAGCTGATTCAACGGACTCCCTAGTGATGGCTGCGGAGTTTGCGCATGGGAGGCTATGCATGGGAGGAGCTTCCCCATTGGTGCTATCATTTGAGCCATCTCCTCCGTTAGATTCGTAAGAAGTTCACTCTACCGCAGCAATCTCCCCTGACCCTTGATTGGACTTATACTCTTGGCCCTCCGATCCGATCCCTCTTGGAATTGAATGCTGCCTGCCGCAAGAACTTGTCTTGTCTGCTGGTTGTCCTGGTTTTGCCAGGAACCAGAGGAGGCAGAGCCGACGTTGGAGTTGCAACACAAGACGCATTGCAAACTGGGCAGGTCAATTGGATCATGATTTGTGGAACTCATGTTGGCATGGGGTTTTCTATCTGTCTATCTGTCTAGCAACAAGCAGCAGAAGGGCCTGCCCCCTCATCATCAGACCGATCCAATCCCATCTTTACCCACCTATACTACAATTCTATGCTAAACTCAGAAGAAATGCTTAACTAAAAAATATAAATATATTGAAACCAATTTAAAAGTGAATTCAAAGTTGAATATTGAATAAATGAAAACACACAACGATAAACACATGCAATTCTCGACCTTAAAAGTTCCCACAAGAAAATATATAATAGAATTCCCAAATGTCTGATCTCCTTGTTAGCCCAGCTCCCTGCAGGGCCTCCCTTTGATTACACCAAATGCAGCTAAAGAGGAAAACGTATCATGGCAAGTCGGAACACCTGAGCCGTGGGCAGGGGAGAATATGAATTCTGCGCACCTGCGTCCAACTGCGTCTACTGCTTCGCCCACACTAGTAGCTGTCCCGAGTGGCCAAAACAGTTGAGATAGTGCTGAGGTACTTGATGACATCAGCCGTGGTCAGAGAAGCTTTCCAGCCGAATGCAGCCCCTGTAAATCCAAACTGACTGGGCTGATTTGCCCTCTCGTCCCTCAAGCATAAAAAGATGAGTAGTACATTGAGTTTAAACTGCATTGACAAGGACCACAGACAATATCTTAACGCTATTCTAGTGGTATTCCTTAGTACCTAACAGTCAGGCTCTTTGTACGGAAAGGAGTGAGATTCACTCAGAACCTACCGAATCATGGCCCGGAAAAATACCCTGGGGTTCTATTTTTACCGGTCGATCTCTTTTTATCTCCCATCCGTTTCTGCGTAGCCACCAGCCGTTAGCGCCCGCTGCACTGCCCTTCGCTCGGTGTTCTTTTCTTTCTTTTTTTTCTCTTTCGTTTGCTATCACCGTTACCTGCCGAGTGCCGGTGCGTTGGCGCTTGCGCTCAAGGGAAGAAGGGAGGTGGGGAACGGACAAGCAAAAGAAAAGAAAACAAAATGGAGTTTGCAGTGAGAGAAAAAGAGAACACTAGCTGCAAGCATCAAATGCAGCCGTTCTGGGTTTTCGTGTAATGATGAACGCTGTTTCTTTCTTTGATGTAACATGTACGGCGACCATTTGATGATTTTGATGCAAATGTTTCTTTTTGAATGTGAACGATCTTGCAGAAATTATTTGTAGGATTGGGATTGGGAAATGATCGCTTCCATGAAGGTCATCGACTATTTTCCAGCTAGTGAGGGGGTGAGTTGGGGAGGGCATAAGGAAAGGTCTACTTGTGTGTGGGTGAATGTGTTGTGCGTGGAAAAGTGGGTTGGGGAGCCGTCGTTGAGTATAGTGGGGTTGGCGGTGTTGATGGTATTCTGCCTCTTCTATTGTCCTGGGGTCCCCAACTGTGGTGCCAGCTGTTGAAGTCGCCTATAATAATAATTGGGTTGGTATTCTGTGTTTCAAAGTGAAAAAGGTTTGTTGGGAGGGATGTACGAGTATGTTGAAAGATGTTAATTTTTGTTTCTGATGTAATTTCTATTCGGAGTGTTTCCAAGTGTCGAGATTGGTTTGACTGAGAGTGTTGTATGGACTTGTGGACTAATGTGGCTACTACACCAAATCGCTGTGTTGGAATAAATATGGTAGTTTACTGGGACGGGGGAGGGGGTGAGTGAGTCTCTTGGAGACATGTGATTTGCGGAGAGTATTATAACTAGAGTTCATTGTAGTTGTTTGTGCATCCTCTAATGTTCCATTGTAGTTTTCAAGCATTGCTATAGTTCTGACTTGAAGTGTTTAAGGTTGGTATTTGGTTTTGTTTTGGATTTAAGCTAAAGTTAAGTATAGGATTCTTGTTCTAAATAGATTCACTGTCGCTGCGTTGGTTCTTGTTTTTGGCTGTTCGTGGTTTGGTTTTTGTTTTGGTTTAGTAGATAGGGGACTAGCCTTATCTCTAGGAAATATTCTTAGTTTTATATCTTCGGTGGGCTGCGAGGCATGAGATTTTCTTAGCTGCTGCGTGGCGCTGGTTTGTGTGTGTGTGTGTGTGCATGGGGAATTGATGTGAAGTGATGTGTGTGTGCATAGTCTATGGATTTAATAACGAATGGTGATGCCTTTTCGAACGATTCGTTATCAAATCCTCCCGTCTCCCCCCGTCCCCAGGTGCAATCGTATTAGGCGATTGGGATTCATTGTAGTTGCTGTTGGCATTTAGTTTAATCCAAGATCTATACATAATATATACAATACAAATAAATAGTTGCAATTCATACAAAAGGAGTCTCAGGGGGCCGCTCCTTGGGCGTGCTTCATCTGGATGTGGTAGACGCGACGGCGCTGCACGAAGCAGCGGAACATGGCGCGTGTCAGTGGCGCCAGCTGGTAGTTGGGTCTGTAGTTTTGGAGTGCGTCGAGGACGTGCTTAAAGCCGAACCGCTGCAGCCGCAGTATGGCCTGAACGGCTGCCTGCTGGACGCCGGGCCGTGGCACCGCCACGATCACACGCTTGAACAGCCCAAGAAAGGCGGAGATGTCCGTGTCCAAGGGCAGCGGCTTCAGCGCCACCGATATGCACTGCAGGGTCCCCTCGAGTCGGACGTCGTAGGCAGCGGTGTGTGCACTCAGATCGCAGTAGCTGGAGGCCAGCGGCAGCAGGTGCTCCACGAGCACAGTGCTCAGCACGTACTCCCGCGGACTGCGACGACAGAAGAGGGCGAAGGCGTAGCTCAGCTGCTCCAGGCGACCTGCCTTTAGCTTGTCCACGAGGTTCTCCAGCACCTGTTCCCTGGTCGGCTCGAAGGGCAGGAAGTGGTACGCGAAGCGCAGCTTGGAAAGCAGCAATCGCTCGCAGCCATTGGGCTCACTCATGTCGTACTTCCTGCACATCAGCAGATGCTTGATCACAGTAATCAGGGGATCGCAGTTAGTGTACTCCCGGACCTCGCGGTGCGGCAGCACCGTGGGGTGGAAGCACAGCACCTCGTGCACCAGCTGCGGCACGTCCCTGTCGTAGTGGTACAGTATTTTGGCCAGCAGCAGGCGCGACGGGTTCTCGCATGTCTCGGGGTTCGAGTGGCTACCCTGCAGGCGTCCCACCTCCAGGTAGAGTTTGACGCACGTGACGGCCCAGTCCAGTTGGAGTCTATCCTTGGTCGGCCTGAAGAGACGCTTCTCCAGCGCACACAGGAAGCTCTGCGTGTAGGAGGGTTGGTCAAGTCTGAGCACTTCAAAGTATCTCAGGGCACTCAGCAGGCGATCCAACGTGTCGTTGGGCTGGGGCTCCGTCCAGTTGTAGTTCCTCTGGCAGAAGGCCGTAATCATCAGATTGACAATCACAGCCACATCCCGAGTTGTCTTGAAGACCTCCTTCGAGAAGTCCCTGCACGTGGAGTCCAGTTGAATGCTGTCCATGAGATATCTCTTTATTGTACAGCTAAGCAAGTCCTTCTGTGTCTCGCTGAGACGATGCGCAGACTTCGTTCTCTCCTTAGGCGCGTCCATCACATGCATAATCATAGTCTTGGGTTCGCTGTCACCCTGGCGGCACCCCGATAGCTCCAATGGGATCTCGATGGGTGGGCTGTCGCTCTGGTTCGTCCACGCCGAAGGGGGTGAGGCTGGAGATTCCAAGCCATAGAAAGTAGTCTGCTCAGCCTTCGTTTCATCTTCCAGTGGGGGTGTCGGCTCTACTCTGGGATCCGTATCGTTCGCCTGTTGCTCCTTTAGGCTATTGTGTTCTGCTTGGATCTGCTTGGCCCTTAAACGAGTCAGACGAACTTCTTTTTGCGGCGACTCGCTTGCTCTTTCTTTCCTCTTATGCGGACTGAAGGCGGATCGCGGCGGCGCTTGAGCCTTGGGGGATTGTGATAGCGGAGATTGTAATACCGGAGACGGAGATTGCGATATCGGGGAGCTTCCCTCGTCTATAACTAGGTTTTCCGATCCCTCATCCCAAGGAAGTTGCTCCTCGCTTGCCTCTTCCTCAGAGTCCGACTCACTGCCGAATAGCTGCAAATTCAAATGCAGGTGCACTGGCGTAGATGGTTTCGGTGGATCGGCCGCTGGTTCTGCATCTGCCCATTCCTCGTTGTCATATTCGAAAGATAGCATATCCTTGTCCTTGACGCCTTCCCCTGGCAGCCCCGTGAGGATGTCCTCGTTCTCATTGAGTTCGCCTTGCACTGGCGGCAGCTGTTCCAAAGAAGTTTCTTCGTCACTGAAGACTTGGGGATTGCTTTCCGCTGGCAAGGGATCTGTGTCGCTCGCAAAATCCCTATCATCGAGCTCTTCTCGCGTTGACAGCGGCTCTCCCAGGGAAGTTTCTTCATCACTGAAGAAACTCGGATTGAATGGCGCTGGAGGGGAATCCGTGCCAGCATTCACATTGCCACCGAGTTCGTCTTCACGAGGTTCCACGTCCTGGTCTCCGTCCTCTGTCTCTCGCATGCCGTGGTCATTGGTGGCCAAGCAGTGAAGCAAGTATCGCTCTTCCAAGTCCAAATCAAACTCTGAATTATCACAGTAGGGCATGTTGAAGGTGTTCAGATTGCTTATAAATTGAATCGCCGTCTCTGACGTAGGCGACTCCACTTCCTGGACCGCTTGGGGTTGTGCGTGCTCCACTGCTACTCCATCGTGCAGCGGCAGCTCCACAAGCTTTCGCTTGGGGATTGGCTTCAGGATCGAATCCGCTTTGCGTTTTCTCGACTTTTTCTTTCGTTGTTTCGGTGGCTTCGGTGGCAGATGAATCGGCGTGAGTTCTCCTCCGAGGCTGATGTTGGACGACTCTGCGATTATGTCCATGGGATCAGTGCCCACATCCATGTCCATGCTGTTCATGCTCGATTCGTAGTTATCTGTAAAGGAAGCGCGTTGAATTAAGTCATGTAACCGAAGGAATATGGCACAGAAACCTTTCTTGCTGCTTGTGCCGGAGGCTTGCTCGGGTTCGCGCTGCTTCTCCATCACCGGGTGAGTCAGTGTGCCCTCGTAGAGCGCGTAGAGCCAGCTGGTGAAGTCCATTTGCTTGATGCTGGGCGGCGGTGACAGCGGGGGGTTTGATCCCCTTCGGAGCAGACAGAGCACCATTTGACCAATAACATGCCACAGCTCGTCGAAGGCCTGGGGCGGCAGGTTGGCGAAGCAGCTCTGGCTCTGAGGCAGAAAGTTGAGAATCTCCCGGAACTCCTTGTTGTTGCCAGCCGGCACGGTGCCCGCCGCCAATGCCTCATCCTTCACACTTTCGAACATGGTGCGCGAGGGTGGCCGAGACGTGGAGACCTTCATCTGCGACGGCACCACCGGCATGAAGTCGATCTCTCGGTGCACATTGCACAGCATGGTGCAGGTGCCCGTATCCACGGTGGATTTCGTGGGGACGACATCTTCCATCGCAATCGCAACCGGAGGGTCCATTATGGGGCTCAGGGGCTTGGCCATAGCCGGGCTGTGCCAGGACAGCATCTCATCCAGGATTTGGCGCACATTCGGCGCGGGCTTCGGCTCTGGGAAGCATGTGCCCACATCGCGGTACTTGATGAAGGAGGCCGTGGTGGTGGCTCTTGTGGTCGTGGTGTTCTTATGCTGCGTCCCCTGATTGCGGGTCTCCACCAGATTCGTGACCTGCACCCCAAAGGAACTCGTGGTTGTCTTCGGCTTCTGACTCGAAGTTTGCGTGGATTGAGTTTTCATTGTTTGGGCAATGCCTTTTCGCTTTGCTTTCGGGTTAGGACTTTTCGGTTCTGCGACAACAATATTTTCCGACTTGCAGTAGTCTCTGACTTTTTTCATTGTATTCTGCTCACGTCGTGACAGCCCGGCATCGTCGCCTACTCTGTGTGCGAGTTGCATGTAGGCCTCGACCAGGTCTTTGGCATCTATCGGCAGGGCCCTTACCTTCAGAACCTCCTCCAGATTCTCACAGTTGATGACTTGAGCATCCAATTTTATTTCCAGCTGGCTGCAGCGCAGTCCGAGCTCTTGGCACTGCTTCTCCAGCTCGATCCTCTGCCGCTTTTCCTTAGTGTACAGATCGGTCACCTCCTTGGCGGTTCGCTGAGTGTCGGTCAGCTGTTGATTGTGGTCCTGCAGCTGCTTCAGTTTCCGTATCAACTCATCGCTGTCGCAGATCCGCTCGGACAGCCGGCGACGCTTAGACTGGGCGTTTGTGTTGACTTTGGGTATCGACGTCTGCCGATACGGGGCCAGGAACGTGCCCTCGTGAGCGGACGGAGCCAGCAGTTGATCTATGTTGACCTCGGCGAACTGTAGGTTCTCCGGCATGGTCATGGCGCCTCCTCCTCCTTCTTGTTGTGGCACTTCACGTGTTTACGTTGGGCCGCAGGTCAAACGCTTAGTTTGACTGAATCTGCGCGGGAAACTGCATATCTATTCAGACTATGGAAATCTCTTAGCAATCCGGCATGGGGACTCTGCAATTCTAGTTAACTCATTTAACAAAACAGAGATAAACAAAAAGTAAAAAATCCGCGTTTTTTTACAACCGGCCAGGCACAACAGTAGTGATGGTAGATTGTCGATACAACTATCGATTATTTGATTATTTTACCCATCCCTGAAAAACCCACACATGCAAGTGGTTGGTATTTTAATGCACTTTTAAATACCATATTTCGTACATTTATATTTCGTAATTTTATAATGAACATTTTACAAAATGATTATCCGTTTTCAACTCATTTATTCGCCGATCAGTGTTAAAGCCAACAAAACAGCTCTGAAATGTAGATGCATATATTAGAACTAAGTTAATGGCAGCATCGCTCTTGTGGGCCTCTTAATGGTGTTCGGCATGCTCCTTAGCCTGAGACTCGGCCCATGCCTTCTTGTTTTCGGGAGAGTTTGCTGTTGGAAGAAAATCGATTAGGCGGTGCACTTGTTTATGCAATTTTGGAGGGTGCAGGATAACCTACCCAGACGGCTGATCTTGTAGAAAACGGGCACGCAGGCAACAGCCGCAATGAAGTAGTAGCGCCAGATCCACTGATTCTTGATGTAGTGCTTGATGGGGAATTGGGCAATCTTTGCCGAGAAAGTGTATGGGTATCTCATGGGGCGGCCCGCGGGCTTCTCAGGAGCAGCTTTGTCGGCCATGGTAGTTGTTGATTTAGATACTGCAGTGACGAGGAAATATATCAACTTTTATTTATGCAAAAATTATGTAATTTTCTCTACGAAAGTCGAACGTACGTACCTCGATGAAAGAACACAATAAAATCGCCAGGTGCAACTCTGAAGTGACCTGCTATCGGGCTGCAAACTAGTGCTATCGAACGTAGGAATGATCGAAAAAATACTTTTGCTGTTTAAATAATTTATGATATACGTACTGGCAGAATGTAACTGAAATATTTGGCTCGGCTCGCTTACTTTATCTTAATTTTAACTACAGTGTGTTGAAATTTAATGTAACCGGCTTTTTTGTAGTAAATCGTAGGATTTAAGCACTAACACTAACAATATACAATATATAGACACGACACTCCATACATTGAATTTGACCGCACCAAAATCACTGGAGGCACCAGTTACACGGCGAGTCATGAGAGTGTATGTGTGCACATGCATTCTCACGTACTTAGCGTTTGTGCATGTGTGTATGTGCGCCCAACTCAAATTTGAGCTCTCTCAACTTTTTTTGATTTTTGTGCTCGCGCCACCCTTCACATTAGCATTTTTAGAGTCGACCCTTCTTGAAGACGCTTGCCTTATAATACCAGAATACTAAAATTACCAGAAAAATATTTCTGAGAAGATTTATTTGCGTCCTGTAGGAGCTTCCCCATGGGTCCTCTTCGGCGGCGTCGCATAGCTGGAGAAAGCACTCCCGTTTGCTGTCCCTGATGGACTGTTTCAGCTCCTTCTTCGCTGCTTTGTATGATCCGTCGCGGTCCGCTAGGCGCGGTGTGCCCCGAGCTCGCTGGAGCAGCCTTCTGGCGCGGATGCACGTTCGGCGGAGCTCGGCTATCTCCTCACAGAACACCGGCTTATGGTGCTACCGGTGCTACGCCCTCCTCTGCTGCATATTCTGGTCGCAGGCCTACTGCGACGGCCAAGGTGTTGGCCCACTCGTTGGCGCCAGCTGCCTCGCTTGAGTTTCAGCCCCGCAGTGCTCTAGCGAAGGACTGGGCCCTCAGAGTGTCCTGGCGCTACGCCTTCCCTGACCCTGCTCCTGACCCTGCTCCTGCCCTGTTAAAGATCTACTGGGATCCTTCGTTCAGCAGGACGAAGTCCAGCGTCGCCTCCAGCACTATGCGTCCTCTGGCGTTTGTGCGAGTGGTTCCCCACTCCATGGCCCAGGCGTTGACGTCGCCCCCGACTACCACATTGTTCCGTCCGCGTAGGTCGCATATGTATATTATGTACATACATATATTAAGATGAACTAACAGATACAGATAGACTGATAACACTCTAAACGCTGCAAACACCTACATGTATGAACTGTCCCATCTATATACTATATCTATCTATCAACTATGTACAAAGACAGAACCTGCAAGAACGCGTGAGTATGCAAGTATGTATTTGTGTGTTCTTGAGCACAGCAACTCATTATTGACACCAATGGCAAGGCAGTTGACTTATGGAAAGATCATTTTCTCTGTCCCTTAGAAATATACGTAAATATTTGGTCTCATATTTGAAATATATAATAAACTATAATCACAATCAGCTGCTTGTAGAAGAAGACAGCGAGGCCACACTAGAGAATAGCAAAACCGATGCGATTCTTTCCCCTGTGGCCTGCTGCACAGCCCATTGGCGCAAGCACAGCGGTTCGCCATTTTGCAAAACTGTGTCATTATTGTGACCAATGGCAAGTCAGTAAGCGAACAAGCAGATCTGCAATATATGCACACATACAGTTAAAGCTCAGCCCCACATACAGAGTCCGCGCGGTCGTGATAGATCGGCTCTGCCGATCGTGCGAAGTACAAGAGAATTTGGCTTTTTTTCTCTTCGTCTCTTTTGAGCCTGCTTCGGCAGAGGCAGAGCATTCTTGCTTTGTTCGCCTTGCATTTGCCTACTACGTTACATTGTTACAGTTGTGCGGAAAGAGTTGGCAGCGTAAACCAAGTGATTTAGTGAAAAATATCTATAATATTTATTACTACCAGGTAAGTGCATTGTTTACATAAACATAAATGTGATGTATGCGTGGTAAATTATGAAAATTACAGTTGTATGTAATGCTGAATTGTGAAAAAACTGAGTTCAATGTATCGCTGCATTCACATTGTATTTATATGATATGATATAATTTATTGATATATAAATTGATATTTACATAATTTACCACGCATACATCACATTTATGTTTATTTAAACAATGCACTTACATTTGCATTTTCGCTACCAACTCTTTCCGTATTGTATTGTAACAATGCAACGTAATAAGCAAATGCAAGGCGAACAAAGCTAGAATGCTCTGCCTCTGCCGACGCAGGCGCAAAAGAGACGAAAAGAAAACAAAAAAACCGAGTTCTCTTGCACTTCGCACGATCGGCAGAGCCGATCTATCACGACCGCGCGGACTCTGTATGTGAGGCTGAGCTTTAGCTGTATGTGTAGGTCTGCTTGTTCGCTTACTGCCTTGCCATTGGTCACAATAATGACACAGTTTTGCGAAATGGCGACCCGCTCTGCTTGCGCCAATGGGCTATGCAGCAGGCCACAGGGGTAAGAATCGCATCGTTTTTGCTATTCTCCAGTGTGGTCTCGCTGTCTTCTTCTACAAGCAGCTGATTGTGATTATAGTTTATTATATATTTCAAATATGAGACCAAATATTTACGTATATTTCTAAGGGACAGAGAAAATGATCTTTCCATAAGTCAACTGCCTTGCCATTGGTGTCAATAATGAGTTGCTCTGCTCAAGAACACACAAATACATACTTGCATACTCACGCGTTCTTGCAGGTTCTGTCTTTGTACATAGTTGATAGATAGATATAGTATATAGATGGGACAGTTCATACATGTAGGTGTTTGCAGCGTTTAGAGTGTTATCAGTCTATCTGTATCTGTTAGTTCATCTTAATATATGTATGTACATAATATACATATGCGACCTACGCGGACGGAACAATGTGGTAGTCGGGGGCGACGTCAACGCCTGGGCCATGGAGTGGGGAACCACTCGCACAAACGCCAGAGGACGCATAGTGCTGGAGGCGACGCTGGACTTCGTCCTGCTGAACGAAGGATCCCAGTAGATCTTTAACAGGGCAGGAGCAGGGTCAGGAGCAGGGTCAGGGAAGGCGTAGCGCCAGGACACTCTGAGGGCCCAGTCCTTCGCTAGAGCACTGCGGGGCTGAAACTCAAGCGAGGCAGCTGGCGCCAACGAGTGGGCCAACACCTTGGCCGTCGCAGTAGGCCTGCGACCAGAATATGCAGCAGAGGAGGGCGTAGCACCGGTAGCACCATAAGCCGGTGTTCTGGGGGAGTGAGGAGATAGCCGAACACGCAAAGTACATGAGCACACATACACTCTCACGATTCGTCGGGTAGCTGATCCACACACGCACAGCACGCAAAGTACGTGAGAATGCATGTGTCGTGTTTATATATTGTATGGTTAGTGATTTAAGTTAGGGATGGGAGTATCGATAGATGGTTCGATAGATCGCCTTTCAAATCAGCTGGAGATTTTGCCGTCGTGAGCACATAAGTTAAACAATTCAACAAAAATCGTGAGGTAAATAGGCCAAGCCCGACCAGGGCCCTAAACCCAACATATAATTAATTAACAAATCGGCTAATGAGGAATTCTACCATTTGCTAACCTCTTTGGGTGTCCTAATAGTGCCGCTAATAAGGGCTGCAAGCACCAGGCTTTCCACATCCTTTGCCATTTAAATTTCCATGTCTGTCTCCTTGCAAGCTAACAAAATGATTAAAACGAGCGATCAGGTGTCACAGGTATCAGACCTCACTCACTTAAAGCTTATTAGCATCGTAGTGCACTTATAGTCTTTGATTTTGCATGCCTAATGAGTTGATTTAGAATTGGATCCTAGCTTGATTGTTATCTTAGCTAATTCCACACCCACCTCCACAGACCGACAGTCAGACGACCAAGGCCAAGCCAAAGAAACAGAGGCAACGAAATCGACCCCGAAACAAACGAAATCGAGTGGAACATAGAACTGCTACTACTAATAGTACTACAGAATCGTCGACTACTGATTCCGCGCCCACTGAGAGTGCAATGCCAGGGGACAACAGCCAGCCGGATGCAACGCGGGAGCAGGTCATGGCGGAGCGCGAGGTCAAGAAGCTAGCCAAGCAGGCCAAGAAGCAAAAATCTACGCCACCAGCCACGAAAATCATCACCGAAGTGGAGCAGACGACCATAACCACCAAGCTGACGACCACGACCACAACCACTGCAAGGGACAAGCCAGAAGCACCCGCAAAAACTACAGCGTCAGCAGCTCCTATTGCTGCAGTCGCTTGCACTACGTCGGCAGGAACGGAAACTGGCGACAAGACGCGCGACCAGATCAAGGCTGAACGAGATGCTAAAAAGGCCGCCAAGCAGGCGGCAAAGGCAGCCAAATCCACTGGAACCAAGGTCGAAGCCCCAGTGCAACAGCTGGCCAACTTAAAGGTGACAGATAAGACCCCAGCAGCAACCACAGCTCCATCCTCAGCTGCGGTTGAAGAAAAGGTAAGGTAAAAATACATCTTGAAAATCTCTCAGTCTCTGCCGTTAACAGAAGAAACCCGCTCTTAGCAAAGCTGAGCGGCGGGCTCTACAGGAAGCTCAACGGGCAGCCAAGGCCCAAGGACAAGTAAAGAAAGCACAGCCAGGTGTCAAGGCTCCAGCTGCAGCTGCTGCGAAGGTCCCGGCCACGGCAGTCAAGGAACTGAAACGGGAAAGCGTCTCGCCTGTGAAATCAGCAACGACTGCTTCACCCAGCAAAAACTCATTAGTCACCGCCAAATCAGATGGCAAAGTAAAGCTGTTCAATCACTTGGTTTGTGCAGAGAAGGGCGCCAGCCTGTTCATCAACGATCCGCTGGTTCATCCCAGCATGGCTCGCCTAGGCGTGCAGTATGCTCAGCGCACAGTGGTCGGCTCTAATGCGCGATGCATTGCCTTCCTGCACGCCCTGCGCCAGGTGGTGCAGGACTTTGAGACGCCTGCCAAGAAGGAGTTTGGCCGCAGCTTGGATGCTGCGGTGAAGCATCACGTGGATCATCTGCACAAGTGTCGTCCGCTGGCCGTCTCCGTGTCCAATGCCTACAAACAGTTTAGGAATCAGGTCACGCAGCTGCCGGGAGATGTGCCAGAGACAGAGGTAAGTCCCTGCTCGCCAATGTCACTTCTTCATAACGGTTGATCCGAATCGTTATTGCAGTTGAAGGAACTGCTCGTCCACTTCATCGACACCTACATAGAGAACCAGATTGGCAAGGCGGCTCAGGCCATAAGCAGTTCCCTGCAGGAGAAGATCACCGATGGCGATGTGCTGCTCACCTTTGGCTGCTCCTCGCTGATACAGTTCATCTGCGAGGAGGCCAAGCGGCGGCAGGTCGCCTTCCGTGTCATTGTGGTCGATTCGCGTCCCACCTGCGAGGGCCAAGAGATGCTGCGCCGCCTGCACGCCCATGGAATACCCTGCACCTATGTGCTTATCAATGCCGTGGGCTATGTGATGGCCGAGGCTACCAAGGTGCTGTTGGGTGCCCACGCCCTGCTAGCCAACGGCTATGTTATGGCACGTACAGGCACGGCTCAGGTGGCCCTCGTGGCCAATGCCCACAATGTCCCCGTTCTGGTCTGCTGCGAGACGCACAAGTTCAGCGAACGATTCCAGACCGACGCTATTGTCTACAACGAGCTGAGCGATCCCAACGATCTGGTGCGCGACGACAAGTGCTGCCTCAAGAACTGGACAGCCAAGGGCCATCTCACGCCCCTCAACCTGAACTATGACATAACGCCACCGGAGCTGGTCAGCGCCGTGGTCACCGAGGTGGCCATTCTGCCCTGCACCAGTGTTCCCGTCATTTTGCGCATCAAGCCAGACATTGGCTACTAATCGTCGCCAAGATAAAAGTCGCTGCTGTTGAATAAATATTATTTTTTTTATTACACTTTGATCAAATCGATAAACAATTTTGAATAGTATTTTATGTTTTTCCTTGTTTTTTGCCAGGCATGTTAATGCTAGTGGAATATGGTTAATGCGAGGGACCGCAGCATAGCAGGGGAAGGTGCGTCCTATATGTGGGCCGAAGCTGAAGGAATTTCTATAATCGAGTCGGTTGTGAATGAATGCACATCTTATATCAGGCCTAATAGGGTATATAGGGTGGTGTTTTAAATTAAATTGATTCTTATGGCGGTCCCCTGCTGTTTCTGTTTGCGTGTACGTGTACATTTTATACTCATTAACACATATTTTATAGACACATATTTTATGTTACTTCACTTGTACTCTTGTCGCTTGTGTGTGTTTGTGTCCTGGGTGCCGATCTAAGTTTAACAACAAAATATACAGATTTGTGCCCGACTTATGGAATAGGTCTATGCCTGGAAGCCCATCCCTCACGGTTCAGATGCTATCGGTTTTGCTCTAGTTAGTTAGTTTGTTTTTGATTTGCAACAACTCAAAGGCGCTTCTAAGCAGCTACCACTACAAATGCAACAATAAATATAATATAATTGAATTCATAGTGTTTATAATTGCATTTCCATCCACTCATTCCTCCCCCAAACACTCAGACTTCACGGTCGCCGACTCGACCGCTACGCTCATGCTCAACAATGTACTATGACTATGGATTATGCTATTTGTATGTTCTGGCACCCTCTACGGGCTGTTCTTCTGCATTTGCCGGAAGCAGCCTCGGCACACGGGAACCGGCTTGCCACTGTCGTGTCCTGGCAGGGACACATTCTTGTCGATGCAGCGCTCGCAGAAGATGTCTCCGCAGCGCCAGCAATGTGTCTGTCGAGAGATGATAGGTTAGGGATACGCTTCGTAAGTCTCTGGCCGAGTTCTGGCTCACCTTTTTGCTAAACTGATCGAAGGGCGTGGAGCAGGAACAGGCGGTAACATTGCGCATGGGCTTCCAGTCAATGGCAACCGAGTTGATCTCGTCGGGCAGGTCTTGCGGCGGGCTCGTCTGCTCCGCATTTAGCGAGAGATTGGCAAAGGACATGTTGTTTGCCTTAAGCGGGTGGTCGTCGTCAGCAGCGGACAGTTCGCTCAGCTTCTTGTCGTAGTTGTATCTGGAATGGGGAATCAGATCTTAGAGGGGGATCATTCTGCGCTGCAATGCGCCTTTTACTTGTTGTCATTGATCTCGTTGGGGGCAGCCACCTCCTTGGTGACCTTGGTGGTGGTGCTGGTAGCGTCCTGTAGTTTTTTGGCCGACTTAGAGATGTAGCTCCTGAAGCTTGCTATGCGCTTGGTAAGATGCTGCACATGATCCTCCAGAGAGTTGGTGTGCTCCTTGCTGTCGAGCAGCAAATCGCCCAGCGGTTCTCGCGGATGGATGCCGCTTTCAAACCGGCAGTACATGCCCCGCCAGAATCTACGGGTGAAACAGTATATAAGATATGGCGCAAGTGATTGGCAGGCGCAGACTCCTTACTTGATGCACTGCGGCGCCAGATTGGCTTTGATTGCCTCATCCACATTGGGCTTGTACAGCGGATTGATATACTCGTTCAGGTGGTTGGCCATGTAGCCCCACAATGAGAAGGTGCGCTCGGACAGCTTCAGGTCCAGTCGGTCCTTCTCGCAGTTGCCCACGAAGGTGCCGAACTGGCAGGAGTGCACATGGTCGTGCAGGATGAGCAGGAAGCGCTCGTTGAACTCGAAGGCTTCGCTGCGCTGCGACATCAGCTGCCAGGTGCAGTCCAGGAACTGCGTGAAAATGGGCGAGACCTCCTTTGCATCCGTTTGAATGTGGCCACAACGCTCGCTGAACTTGTGTCCGAAGGCTAGCCAATCCTTCTCGATCAGCGCCTGGAAGCCCTTGATTGTGCGGTAGTAGGGATTAAGCATAAGCTGCGCCAGAGAGCACACTTGAGCGGTGCGGTCCCAGCCATCGGAGCAGTGGACAACCACGGAGACGCCCTTGTCCACGGCATTTGCAATGAAGCTGCAAAGAGGAGGAGTTTCTATTTGTCCAGCTGTTAGCAAATAAATCCGAATGTTTACCCACCTCGACGTGTCCAATATGGAGCGAATGTGCTTCAGCCAGCCAGACGACTCGAGGGCATTCAGGAATGCGCTCATGGTGGGCGACTTCTGTTCGCAGGCCTCCAGCACCTTTTGCAGGCTGGCGCGCTGTACGTGTATGTTCTCGATGCCCAGAAAATGAAACTTGATGTTCTCATAGAAGGCCTCGTTCTCATATCCCTTGCCGGCAGCTCGATTGGCCATCGCATTTATCTGCAGACATGAAAAGGGGCAACTATTTGCATGGTACTCATCTCTAGGGAATATCAATTGGTACTCACACGCGGCCGCGTATCCACCACATACATGTAGTCTGTGTTCGTGTTTGTCTTCCGTATGGCCTCCAGCATTTGTTCATCTTCCAGGCAGCGGGCACTGAAGCCAGACAGCGGCTGGCTGCAGCGGCAAATGGAGGCCTAAACGGAGGGATGGGATAATTGTTGATCTAAGTGTTTGCATGCTGGATGGTGGCTAAGTGGACCCTCACCTTGTTGTTGTGCAGATAGGTGAGCGCCGGAAGACGTCCCTTGGAGCGGAAGCGCGAACTGCTGATCAGCATCAGGGTGGTGGCCTCCTTGGGCACGTAGATCTGACGCGGATAGGTGTCGCAGAGCTCGTACTTCTCGTTCATCGAGCAGAGGGTCCAATTGTCGTTGGGCACCAGCAGGTGCTTGAACTCGGCCTCCAGGTTGAAGAAGTCCCAGCCAGCGCTCTTGGGGTAGTCATCCTTGGCCGGCTGATAGTTGAAGCAATACAATTTGTTGATGGATACTGTGGAGGCGGAGTCGGAGTTGGCGATGGATTTGCTTTCCAAATTCTAGAGTGGAGTCTCACCTGGCTGAAAGAGCTTCAGCAGTGATGTGTAGACGTCGTGACACTCGGAGTCCTTGGGAATCACGAATGTGACCGACAGGAATGTCTTGCAGCGTATGAGCAGTGGCGATCCGGTCGTGCTCAGCGGCAGCTTCTCTATGCTGGCCACGTGCATGTGCAGAATCTGCAAGTAGCCAATAACATTGCCAACAATTTCATTAGCGCCATTTGACCATGACATTGCCGAGGGCTGCGATTATGCAACGCTCGCTGAAAGGAAAACTGAAGCAAGTGTCGACTCTCTATCCCCTTCCTTGTGTCAATAGCAGCAGTACGTGCCTGGGCACGGACTTCCTTTCCCACTCAATTATTGATGCAGTGCCTCAGTGGCAGTAAAAACAGTAACTCCGAGTAGCCTGTAGTAGCGAGGATTATGAGAGACTTCGAAACCAATTTGGCAAACGCCACCAAAAATCGATATACTCTCCGCAAATGTTCACTAGTGGAAGACCCACGCGAAGCCCTTTCATATTTAATTAACCCTCTTCTCAGTTGGCCAACAAGTGAGCTCCGGACCGAGTCTCGCTCGCTCTCTCTGTCTGCCTTGGGGGGCACTTGTCGCACTTGTAGAGAGCATAATTAATGCAATTTTCGGCCAGGCAATTAAAATGCGATGCATGCGTGCTTTCCTGCTGCAAATGTTACGTATACGCAAGAGGTGCAGCAGCCGCAATTCAATTTAAGGTTGCTGCGAACCCTAATTGGCGGAACCACAAGGATTTACTGGCAATTAAGTGGGGATACATAAAGTATGTTGGCCATGAAATATGTACGTTTAACCAGGGTGTGATTTAAGGATAAGCCTGTTTAATTCAGATTGATTGGTTTTCATTTCAGTTTCTACGAAATATTTCTGCTTTGAGGCATACAAATCGCATTGGCTGGCATAATGCAAAAGCGCTAAGCCGCAACAGCTTGACTAAGCTGTTTGTGCAACCACCAAGAGCACCCCCCTTTCAATAAACCACCCGTAGAACCACCATGCACCCATCCTCATGCCTCTTTTGGTGGACTCAAAGAGCCGTTTCTGTTCCCCCCTGCTGGGGGCTTATGCCTGATGAGAATCTACTACTTTAGTGTGTACTGTGTACGCTGCTGCTTTTTGCGCAATTAATTTACCATAGAAATGCTGGCCGGATTCAATTTGTGCGTTTGCAATGGGGCGTATACGCTACGTGCTTATGCCAGGCTTTCTGTTCTCTGCGCACAGATTGCAAATTTAAGCAGAAACTTAAAGCGCAAAATGCACGAGCCTTGAGGCAACTTCTTAGAATAAACTTTTCTGCACTCATGCTTGAGCCAAGTGGCGGAAGTGCGGACAACCAGGACGCTCCACGACTGTCAGACATCACTCTTATTACATAGGTCTTGCCGCCTGTAAGTTGGAGAAAAGGCCTGAAACTTTGTGCCAGTGCGAGGTCAAGCCCAAGCCCCATCTGGGAAACACACATTTGAGCACGTTTCCCCATTTCCATAAGAACAGAACGACGGCTCAGGTGACTCAGATGTCGCGACACTAAATTGTTTGTGGCACAGGCTGGCTCAGGCACCCATTCCACGGGGCTTTTTCAATTCAAAAAGTTCCCACACAAAAACAACAACAAACAAGTCGCCCCAAGGAGGGGCATGAAATAATTGATGATGTCATATATTGGTGGCTACTTACCCAGGTCTCCTTGTTGCTCTCGGGCTCGACGAATATCAAATGGGTGGCCGTCAGGTAGAGGGTTCCGACTGTGGGATTTTTGGCATTGTAGCGATCTATCATCCGCACACTCTCCACCTGCCGAAAACACGGTGAAAAAGAGAAAGAGAGAGCAGAAATATGAAATATTATGTGCATGAATATTTTACATGGAATTTAAGCCCATCTTAATTTCAATTGCAGCATCCTGCTGACGTCATACTGACACAATCGCACCAGCCACTCCCCCCACACAAACCCACACACATACATATATGTATTGCAGCAGCCACAGCACTGGTGGGAAGGGGAGCAAGTTCAAAGGATGGGGGAATTCATTTAGTTTATTTTTTAAATTCCCTTGCAGCCTTTCTCCCCTTTGTCAGGCATTTATTCTACAGCAACTACAAAGGGAAGAATACCATTCATCTATTGAACAAAACCGCTGGGCAGCCATACCATTCATGCATTTGATGGCCCTTATTCCCACTCACATCCTCTCGCTCTCATTCATCTCCTGTTTCCTCTTTGTGGCAGTTCTTCGTGCCCCTGGGCCCCCAGCCGCTGGGGCCTGCTCATCAACCGACTAATTTCCTTTCATGTCATTTCGACGGGAGTTGGGGCTTCTGTTTGAGGCTGAGGGAGCCATTGTTGGGATAGATAAGGTCAGTTAATTGTCAGTTGGATGGGGAGGTTCGTTCATTATCCCAGGAGCCCAGCAGGATTCAATTTAACATGCAAATTGAACCTACATCATTACGAGTATACTGGGATCCTTAAAGATTGTGGGTCCCTGATTGCATCCAAACTCAATCAACATCACATGACATCCTCCACTCTCCGTCAGGCCATGGGTTTATTCGATTTTCCACAGCTGGCAAATTGAAAACGGAATGGAAAACAGACGACGACAGTGGTCAAGGGGCATGGGAAACCTTTTCGGTTGTCAGCCTGTTGCAGTGTGCGGCGAGTTCTTTGATGGACGAGTGCCATTTTCCCCTGAAGCCATTCCATTTCACTGCCATCTCTGGCCATGACGGGAAACCCGCACATTTATAGTAATTGGCCGCACAGGAAGCAGTTCCTGTAGAGTTCTTGGCTCGAGTCCTGCGGCGACAATGCAGCAATTTGTAAGTATTTGTGGGAGGAAATAGCCAGGCAAATGGCGCCAGGATGCAGTCGGAATGGAGTGTCTGTGTGACCCAAATAGGGAAATAGGGGAAATGGGGAAAATGGGCACTGGAGAGAGGCCAAGTGGGGTCACGTCGGGGGCGCAGAACATATTGCTCCAGCTCGATAAGTATTTGGATAATTTCCAGCCAAGAGCCGGCGGCAATGCGTATAGAAAGAACGAAAATCAGATTGATTTTCTTTTGGTTTTGTTTACACCGAGATTTGCATGGCAAAGGCTGAATCGGATGAATCGGATCTGGGGCCAGGATGGAGATTGTCTGGGTTACCTTCTTGAGCACACAGTTGCCGTTGTAGAAGACGGGTGCCTCGTTAAACTCCTCCTCGATCCAGGAGACCACTTTGTCGGAGACAAAGGGTGGCACGGGCACGCCCCATAGCCTCTTGTTGCCATCGGGCGGCTCCTCTGACTCCGGCGAAATGTTGTCGAAGCTCAGCCGCAGGGCCGACGTGGGGGATAGTTGACGTTCGATTTCGTTGAATTTATTCATGAATCTGGTAAAGTCCATTTCTATAGTTTCGTTTGCAGTTTATGCTAATGTTGTTGTTGTTATTGCACAAGGGCTTATTGATTTTGAATTAGCACCCGAATGGGCGGTCAGGGGAGAGCACTGGCCCTTTTGGCTTATATGTAAATCAAATCACGTGAGTGCGGGCGGGATGGTTGGGTTCGAGACTTTCACTTTTCGCCTTCCACACGAATAACACGAATAGCACACAAAGTACGTATAAATATGAATGTATGGCGGTAGGTGTGTGTGTGTGTATTTGGACACTTTGTTATTCCCTCTTTTGGGTGTATGTGTGGGCGCGCGTGTGCGTGTTTGAAGCCCGCAGAAGAACAACCTCCCGACACGAGTGCTAGGAGTGAACTCAGCTGCCAGGCTGTCGCGCGCCCAAATGCATGCTATGCTTGGTGTTGGGGAAATTTCTGGCCAGGGACATTTTCTCAGCCAATGAAAAGAGAGAGATTATTGTAGAAAGGAGCAACGAAAATACTTGATACCCTTCGAGGAGACTTTACATATAATATATTTAAATCTTAGGCGTCTTATGAATCACATATCGTTAAAGAGAGCTGAAAAGTGGTGCGGGCACTCTTGCGTCTATTTCAATTGCCAATGTCAAAGGCCAATTGAAAGTGGGTTCAACTTGTGGGTTAAGGCAAGCAAGTAGAAAGTAACCTCGCCTGATTGCGTGGGTGGGTGAGTGGAAAAGAGCGCGAGGAGGCAGACTTCTGGATTCATTCCCATCCCAGTCCTATGCGCATGTTTAAAAGAAGTCTTTATATTAATAGACTTGATTCGTGTGTCCTGCGGCAGGAGGGATAGAGCCCTTGGTGCGGTGCCGGTCCTTCCTTTGCTGCCCGCCCATTGTGACCATCGATTTTGAATAGCCAGGGCAGAAGGTGGACCAAACAAAGCATTTGCTGCATGACTCAGACTCATGACTCTTGTCCAGGATTTAGATTGGACGATGACACGACCTCGAACTTACAATGCAAATATCACTGTTTGGACTTGAATAAGCCATAAACATACCTTCGCCAGCTTGATATCGTCCATTGTTTACGTTTTGCTTGAGTCACCCAGTGTCCGCGGTATAATAGCTTCGAGGTTGCTTCACAGCCGATTGCGATTGCAGCACGTGACACGCACTGATAACACGTTTTAAATACACTTTTTTTCTTAGTTTATCTGCATTTTTTAATAAATATATTACTATTAGCGATGCAAAATATTGATGTAGGAATATACCGATATAACTGTTGTTGATATTTTTGTGGTATATCGGTATCGGATATCGGTATTTTTGTGCGATAGGAGACAACACTTATCCTTGATCTGGGAGCAATGGAAACATTCAAGTTTAAATATTGTGCGCAAAAATGCATTTAATGTTCTTTAAACACATACAAATAACAAAGAATGCGTTTGCTATCAAAAAATGACAAACATTGACGGTATTCGGTGATCGTTAACCAGTAAGTGCACTTTAGGCGTGGGATAGTGTTAAATGCGGTGTGTTCGTCGTGTTCATTTACGCAGGCCTACGTATTTGGTCCAGACACCTTTGTGGTCGAAGTACGGTTTGTTCCGAGAGCAAATGATTGCCTCCTTGAAGACGTCAGCATAGTCCGACGGCATCGAGCTGTGCTTGTATAGATTAAAGAGGAATTCATAGACCTGAAAGTCGATACAAGAATGATTAAGCAAGTGATTACAGTTGGCTTAGCCTCCCTCACCTTTGCCTCATGATCCTTCCAGAATATGTGGTCGCAAAGATACTGCAAGCTCTCGGGAAAGAGAAGGAGTCGCTGTTTATCGTCTATGGCCACCACATCGACACTGCCCAGCAGCACGGCGCAGCCGGAGAGCACATCCACGGCCAGAACGAAGATGTCCAGCAGATAGAGAGCTCTGGTAACCTTCTCCTTGTTGGAGGCCTCGGCCAGGAGCATCTGGATCTCTAGGAATATTTCCATGATCCAGTTGCAGGCATGCTGATCGCTTCCAAAGGCATACAGAGTGGCAGCCAAGTGGCGATAGAAGAAGGGGCGCTCCTCCGTGCGCTTCTCGTAGGCATCAATGATGGGCGTCAGCCACTTGAGTGGGTTGGGGAGCTTGTCATTGTACAGAACCAGATAGCATCGGATGATGGTGGCCTTTTTTAGCTTGCCCACGGGCGTCTCCCACCAATTGGCGGGCGTGGTCAACCCGTCGATGGCATTCGGATGCAAAACGGCCACCACTTCTGTATAGCGCTCGAACAGCCTCGAGTCCAGATTCATCGAGTCCATGTAGCGCTCCACAATCAGTGTGAAAACATCCAGCACTTCGGGTATGTCGCACTTTCCCGTGAAAATGTACTTGACGCTGTCCAAAAACTTCTCAAAGAGGCAGCCTGCAAACAAGGGGATACAAGGTCATCGCTTGAACAAAAAACAAGCCAAACCAAATCTCAACTCACCCTCGACAAAGTCGTTTATCTGTGACTCTTTGAAGCAATAGACAGCCACTTTCTCGGCAAAGTTCTTTATGATGTGAAGGCTCACGCTGCTGGCGATCTCCGGCAGCAGTGAGAACAGCAAAAGCAGATCCTCCTCGAAGCAATTGGGCTCGAAGTCCACCAGGAAGTTCTCCAGCAAACGCTTCGCTGTGCCTGAACTCGATGCCTGATTCTTGGCTATCATGATGCAGTACTTCCTCGCATCGAAGGATAGGTGGAAGAAGCTCGTCAGGCAGCTCCAGTCGAGCGGTGGTATGGGTTTGGGAAATTTCTTTGACAGCGCCCTGAGGGCAAAGGTCACTGCATATGGCTCTGACACGTAGTCTCCGAAGCGAGCCTGGCTCACCATGTAGTTGGTAACGGCGCGGAGCGGACTGGTCGCGAACAACCCCACAAGCTTGCGTGGCTCTGGCTTGCCTTCGGGCAGGCGGTAGACTCCGCTCCGAAAGCCGTCTATTTCGTTGCTTATGTGGTGGGCAATCAGATCAGCTGCCGCATCTCCACATTCCGGGCGAATTTTCTGGAGCAGCTGCACCCACACCTCGCCGGGCACGGTCTCTTCCTGCAGATCCACCACCTCTCGGCCACGTAGTCCACCCACTGCTCCGCCTACAATCTCAAAACGGAACTGAGCCGGAATATGCCGCAGGTTGAGTGTTGTTCCTGGCTCATAGCTCTTGAGGGCTGCCAGAGCATTGCGAACGTGTGCCGCATCTGTTCCCGGTCGACTGATGGCCTGCCACAGCTGCTCCAGGGCATCATCCGCAAGCTTCTCATACTCCAGCGTGGGTGTCTGCAGCAGAGGAACTAAGCCAAAGAAATGGTACAGGGACCTAAGAGTCTGTGGACGCTGTTCGCCGCGAAACTTGCTGGCCAGAGCGTTCCAGGTGGAGGCAATATTGACCGTGTGGCTGTCGCACAAGGCATATAGGGCATCCAACGCCAGAGATGTAGCCAGATCTCCCGATTCATCGGTGCAGCTGTTCAAGGTATTGCTGAGGTGAGGCAACAGCTCCGAGCCATGCAAAGTTGGTCTGCAATAAATGGTTTTAAGGTTAACAAAAAGGATACAAGATCAGTGTTAATGTGTGGGCTACTTTTCTTGGCAGATTTCCCTCATAGCATGGGTTCGGGCTACTTGCAGCTCCCAGCGCTTATCCCCCTCCGGTAGCGGTTGAGCCACTTGCTTCAGCAGGAATGGATAGGTGCGCGTCTCCACGCGCCACAGTCGCAGATACAGGTCCACGCAGAAGGTACCATTCTCGCTGGACAGATTTCGAATGGTGTTCAGAATCATGGGCACATTGTCCTTGGAAAAAAGAGACATTATTTAGTTTGAGTTTTAAGTGGTATCCATTTGAGAGCTCACCTTAGATACGGCAAAGTGTGGCAGACCTCGAAGCAACTCCAGTTGCAGTTCAGGATTGTTCTCGTGGGCCAGCTTGAAGATGTAGGTCATGAGGAAGTCGTATGCGATGCCCTCGTTTACCTTAATGGTCTGCAGGATTACTTCGTAGATCTTGAACCAGCAGTCAACGGGCGGCTCTCGGGACAGGAAGAGAGCTCGCAAGAAGAGGTGCAGGCGCTGGCAGAAGGCCGTGTTGGACTTGACGTTCAAAGCGTCGACAAAGGCGAACACATCCTGGTTATCGGAGGCATCGAACGACTCCACAAGATTGGCCAGATCAAAGGCAATCGCTATGTCCGGATGATAGTTGCGCATGTGGGCCGGCTGCAACTGCTTGGTGGAAATCCGCTCGCCCTCATTCGATTGCTTGAGGTCGAGCACACGCTGCACTATCTGGTTAGCCATAGCCAGCCCCTCGGCGGGTATGAATGCAGTCTGAGACATCCACTGAATGATGCCATCCAGACACATGTTCAGAATGTATTCATGGCCACATCGCTCCTGCACGACCACGAAGACAATGATCCGCAGCAGGTCGGCTAGGTAGAAGGGGGACAATACGTGCAGCACTTCCGCCAACAGAACCAGGAGCACATGGTAATGGTTCCGCGTATGCTCCCGAGTCGCATGCAATACGCGAAGCAAGCACAGCAGACTAGGGCGAGGATCAATGCCGTAGTTGGCCAGCTGTTTGATCAGGCAAGCCTGGTAGATGCACAGATCGATGGACTGGGCGTGATCCGACTGCTGCAGGAAGTAATCGATGGCCTCTATCACCAGGATGCTGGTGGACAGACAGGTGCTGGCATTGTTGAACTTGCTCCACGACAGCAGCTCCTGCATCAGAGTTCTGGCCTCTGGCTGGCTCCTACTCAAGCCAAGCAGGCAAGTCCAGATCGGTTTGACATCGTGTAGCGTTTGTGGATTGCACAGAACGTAGAGAAACACGGGACGCAAATACTCAATGCTGTGCTTTCGTATGCTGAGTATAGAGTTTATATCAATCAATGGTTGAATGTATGGTAGTCATTGAGGCCCACCTCTTGTCGTGGTGCTGGCAGATGCCGATGATCTTGTTGCTCACATCATTCATGTTGACGCTGGAGTGCTGCAGCAGAGATATCAGTGGATGTTGTTGCGTCTTCAGGCCATACGAACACTGATACGTCTCCTGCTCCTTCAGCAGCGATGTCTTCCGCTTCAGGTTGATCAGCTGAAGGCCCACTATGCTCTCCGTGATGATGGCAAAGTGCATCGGACTGTAATGGAAGATAGTCATGGTATCGATGGGGGTCAGAGAATCTAATTGGCTGGCTGTAATAACAGTTTACAGAGCTCTGATAATCATGATGTGTAAGCTAGCGTAAAGGTGGAACGAACAGCTCTAACTGGCGTTTAGCTCAACTTCCGTTGCAGCGAAGAGACGCCTAACGAAAGAACCTAACGACTTGCACATATGCAAGGAAGGAGAAGGAGTTCCACGCGGGTAAATCGCTTTACCTTTGACTGGGTAATTACAATTCACGCGTTGGCCAGCGGCGATTGCCACCGGATGACGGCGTCTGGCCACCCGGTCCCCTGTAATTGTGGTTTCTCCCCTGCAGGCCAATTAATATGCAATCCTTTTTGCCTACACATGCCCTATACGCTTATCAAGGCTAATTCCTGCATTACATGACCGTTTGACGTCCTTCAGAGTGGATGGGGGATGGGGCAACGCAAACATTTCAAGTTCAATGCCAGACCTTTTTCCGCGCTTTGCATACATCAAAGAAACATTTGTGAGTGAAGCAAGGCCAGCAGGATGTGGCATGTGGGCGGTGTGGACAGAGTCCAGGGAACATGTGCGTGCTGGGAAACGGCTAATAGATTTTATGGCACCTCGGGCATAATCCCAGATCTGGGTTGGGAACTGGAAGATTGAGCACCACGGATTGCGGTCAGCGGAAATCAAGTCAATGTCAAACAGCTTGTATTTCCTAGTCCTAGTCCTAGTCCGTCCAGCAAGTAATATTTCATTCCCTCATTTATCACATGACGTGCCAAGTGCTAGGGCAATTAATTTGTAGCACACGGCACACAGCAAGCGGAAATGCGAAGGATTGCGTGCGAATTGGGAGAACAATGTTAAGAGCAGTCCCAATCTAAACATTGGCAGCCGCTAAATGGTCGGTTAATTAAGTGCTCTGGGCCAATTGCAGTCTGCTCCGTTCCTCTCTGCACCCAGTCAGTAATTTATGCACCTTTTGCGAGCAATTTCGCAATGGGATTCGCTGCGTTCCATTTAGCTTGGCTGCTGTTGCCGCCACTGCCACTGCACTCCGGAAGTTCATAGGCGCGCCCCTACGGACGTGTGTAATGTGGGTCGGGTCATCGGTTGGGTCCTGGCATGTCCTTACCCTGCATTGCCCAGCATGGAGAGGAGTGTGTTCTGCACACTGTTGGCATCCAGCACACCCTCGTCGACAAGGCGCACGAGGGTCTGACAGCTCATCAGACTGAGCTGCATGTGCTCGTGCTTGCACTGTGTCTTGAGAAAGTCAATTTCCTTGATTTGATGTTCGGCCACCTGCTTCTCCCGGCTCTCGATGATTCTGTTGTAGACCTTCTCCAGGCAGGCGGACAGCTTGACCACCGAGCTGTTGGGCTTAATGCTGCTAAACTCCTCCATGGCTGAAGTGGCTCCTGAAATGGCAACAACAACTCACTCAGTTAACCTGCTAAAACTTTCAATGCCCACACACAACAACGCCAGCGACAAGAACGCGATTTATGGTTTGTTTGGGCCCCGTGGCACACAAGGCAGTTTGAAAATGTTGCGGGACGCGTGTCCTTTCTGCTACTCGGCCGCCATTCGAATGAAATCCGAAGCTTTTTGAACATTGCCGCGTTCTGCCATATCGGGCGTGCCACCCACCCATATACAGTGGCCAGCATGCATGGATACATGTTCATCACTTTTCAGTTTAAACGCCTGTCCAATCTTCAAAAATGACTGAATCCTTGTGATTTTTTTGTTATATATTCATTAAATATATGAAAACGAAATAAAGCAATAATTTAAATTAAAAGAGATCGGGTTCAGTTAGTTTTTAGTTTTTTCAACCTTTGCACGGTTTGCAATTTCTTAATTTAGAAATCTTTTATAAATATTTGGTCCAAAGGCCATTAGTTTTTATTACATTATTAATACGTTTTGGTATACCGTCGACTAAATTTCGAATGTGTTCTCGAAGGAGCATGCGCAAGTTCGACTGTAGGCGCTCCCACAGCTCTTCCAGTCTCTTTGGTGCAGATTTGTACCTTGCCAAGCGTTTTTTAAGCAGAGCCCATAGATTTTCAACGGGTTTCAAGTCTGGGCCTTGAGCAGGCCACCGCATTAGGTGAAAACTCTGATTATTTAGGCAAATTTTCACGTTTTTGGCCGTGTGCTTCGGATCCCCGTCTTGCTAGAAAGTGATCTCCTCTATGGGGTAGGCACTTTTGTCGATCAAATTTGGTAAATTGTTTTTCAAAATATGAACATAATCTTCTTTCTTTATTATTCTATCCATTTTAAGCAATGGATTCATGCATGTTCACCACTGTACTCACATCAGCCTCACGAAAGCAGTCGTTCCTTTTTCCTTCCTACCTCATTGCATTACAAAAAGTGAAGTTCAGAACTTTTCTTTGAATGTTTTTGAAAGGTGAATATTTAATTTAACGAATTACTTAGGAAGAACACAGAATTAAGAAAGCCGGCATGGAGTGTTTTTGTTGTACGAAACAGCTGTTACTGCTACGTAGGAAAACGTTAGTGAGCATGAAATGTCACGTCACTTGAACACTCGTTGCTTGTGTCAACCGGTAGTATCGACAATTGTATACCCTTTTTCCATTGATTAATGTTATATTTCTTTTTTTCCAGATGCTTTAAAACGCAATTATATTATATATATTGTATTTTGAAAATATTTACAATTTTTGACCCAATAATTCATTTGATGAACATATCGATCCCAATACCCATTTTCAGACCAAAAACCGTAACATTTTCTGAGACTGACTAGTTTTTGCAAGAATTGGCAACTAGTAAAACAAACTTTTCTTAAATTCTATAATATCCAGGTCCTAAGAAAAAGAAATGAAAGAAAATGCCAGGTTCGGCGCCAAATCTGTGAAAAAGCGAATTCGCGAACATTGCCGGTGGCATACTTTTGGACAAGGCGAATTCGTTTACACGTAAAATTGGTCGTTTCGCCGGAAATGTTTCGAATTCTGTGAAAATGTTGTGGGCCAATGTCGCTAGTTTCGGGGCACATGTTGCTAACCCATACAAAAAAATGTTGTAAAATACGTAAGTGAGCATGGAATGTAACGTAAGCAACGTAAGTGAGCATGGAATGTAAGGGAAATTGTTGGGATGATGTTTTTTCCACAAAATCCCTCAAAAAGTCCCAGAAAAAGTCCCCACAAGCACGACGGCTTGCATCGATATTTAGCTGCAGGAATCGATGTTTTTTAAAAAAAAATAGGGGCAAAAAAAAGTTGCATTTCAACATCTGCAAAACATGTTCTAAAAAGAAATCTAGTTAAGCTGGGAAGCGGCTCTGCTTCATTTTACCTAAATCTTTAATTTAAAAACACATTTGAAGCATCGATAATAAATCGACCAAATTCCGTTATGGCCGCGAAAAGAGTGGCAGCCCTGTGTGGGGCGCCAAATATTTAAATTTCAACATGTTGAAAATCTCTAAAGTAGTAGTACTCGTAGTAAAAGTATTAATCTACGGGTTTTTGCATCACAAAATATGAAATGTGTTCCTCTTGTAAAGAATAAACAATATACTGCACCAATTAAGCAATAATTATGCTTAAATTCCTTTAACTTCCAACGAAACCGTTAAGCAGAAAAATAGTCTAAAGGCCAAGACTTTTAAAAACGTAAACCTTTCAGTTAATGGACTTGTCCGGGCGCAGACCCTTGGATTTATGCTTGACACTAACTTGACCCTATGATTTATTAACAGCACACTCTGTTAAGCCACTACAACATCCTCATCCTCATCATCATCGTCTTCTGCTTCTACTTCTGGTGTTTCTGGTGCTCGTTGCTCTGGTTCTTTTTCAGTTAATTGACTTTATGCATTTTTGCAACGCGCCTCGTCGTAAAATGAAATTAATTATGCTTCTGCCGGTGCAGCTATAAAAATGTAGCCAAGCAGAACGAAAGTCGGCAAACGAGGCTTAAAAGCGGAAAAGGTACGGCTACCGTCCGGTGTTCCAGACCCAAAAGAAACCCCTGCAAAAGTATGAAAAGCATTACGGCCGAGTTTAAACTGCAATCATTCATGGCACCGAATCCTCAAATGGCAACAGAGAGTGGAGAAGACAAAGGTTAAGCCAAAGACAGGCCAACATAATTTCCGTTTCCGGTCCCGGACTCTACATTTTCGGCTGTGCCTCGCAACTCTTCCCCGCCCCATACTCGGTCCATCCCCATCCCCATCTCCAACCCCGAATCCGCCATTCAACTTTGTCTGAGGATTTATGATTTTATTACCACAAGGCAGGGCAGGGGACTGCTGGGCCGGGCCGGGCCGGGCCGGGCAGGACACGGAACCGAGAGCTCGACAAAGCAGAGCCTGGGAAAGCGGAAACATTTTTGTTTGATTCCACGACTTTTGCACAGCAGCGGGGCGGGGCGGGCGGGCGGCACCAAACTGTTGCCTGTTGCCGGGCGCACTGCAATTTGATCACATCGGTTGTGGCCGTGATGTTAATTCGGTTCGTTCGAATTTAAGTGTGTATTTTTCTGGGATTAAGCTCAAAGGGATTTCGCGGTTCCTGTCTTGTGGCTGCTTGATAATCTCTTCCGCCGAATCTGCTTCTGCCGAGTCTCGTGTCGTTCTGGTTGCCAGGCTGGCGGGCATCTGCTCTTTGGTTTTTCAATGAAATAATCCAAAGAACATCAACTTGTTATAAGCACAATAAATGTGGCCTTTAATAAAGTTACCAGAAAAATAAGCCAGAAAAAACAGGACAGATATCTGAGCAGGACAAAGTGCTAAATAATTTAGAAGTTTTCTTTGCTCTTCCCTAAGATTGTTGTGTTTTTCAGAAAAATAAGGATGTTTTTGCACCGCACTCAATTATTTGTTTGTGTTGTTGACGTTTTTGACGAAAATATATATTTGAATATCTCATCATTAACGATTCAACGTGGGTTGTACCCTGCAAATGTTATTCAAAATGTGGGTGGGCTGTGTGGGTGTTACTCCCCGTATTCTATATGCATTTTTCTTACCTCTGGGTGTTCAAAGATTGCTGAAAAGTGGCATACCTTGTATACTGCCTCCCCCATTGACGCCACGCCTGTTTTTATGAACTGTTGATGTCGCCATTCGTGGCATTCGCCAACCTGGTCTGGTCTGCCCTGTTCTGGTCTGGTCTGGTGGTTAGCACGGCACAACGAGCACACGGCACACAATTTGCATGCGTTCCGGGCATGGCCTGGCATGGCAGGTGCTCTGCTCAACTCTGGTTTCCTTCCATCCCCCCCACGCCCCACTCCCGACGCCCCACCCGCTGGCCACAATCACATTGCTTCAATTAAATGGAGCCGACTCATTAATAATGCAGACATCGTACATGCTATAGTTGGATGCTGGCAACAAAATACGTATACATATGCATATATATATATAGTACACCTTCCTGTACATATCTACAATTTCCACACTTAAAGTTCAAGTAAACTCGAATGAAATGAAAAGCGACAGCAGCCAGGCCCAAGCTAGGCACAAGTGGAAAATGGAAAGTTTTTAAACATGACGGGAGGGGGGTGCTCCCAGTTTTGGTACTGGTACTGGAATATATGAATATTTATATTCTATACGCTTGCACTCGATCTCCAGAAACTCAGGAACTGAATATTTATAGATGTCACAGTCCAACAGACTGAACTGACAGTCAGTTACTTAGGGGATTTCAGTTTTCGTATATAGCACATACGCAACGTTGTCTGGGACGAATTTATTTAAAATGTGGTTTGTTCATTTTCTCTGATAATTATTGCCACAATCACTCTCCAACAGCATTCCACCCTTAAGTTTTCATTCCCTTTTTCCGATGCCTACCTTGGGGCGCACTCAAGCACCTTGTGGTCGAATGCGTGGGCTCGTTTGTGGCATGGCCAAAGCCTTCTGCCACACATACATTAGCTACATTAGGTTCCGGCCCTTGCGGCCCACATAAATTGTAGCCAAGACCTTTTCAATTTCCAACTTAAGTTCTTCCTTTGTACTGAAACTCTAAATTAGAAAAATGTTTAAAATATATACGAGTCGGACATTGGGTGCGGGGAGGTGCGGGTGGTGCGGGGAGGTGAGGTAAGGTGAGAGCACACATAGTGTGTGTGTGTGTGTGTGTGTGTGTGGGTAAACATAATTTGTGCGGCACGTGCGTAAAATTTAATGAGGCAACCGCGACGACGCGACCGACAAATCGGGCTCGCGTTGCGTCGCCCTTTGACCCCCCTGGCCCCTGGCCTCTGGCTCCTGGCTCATGGCAACCTGAGCAAAGAGAGCAACAAAAAATAACATAAAATGGGATGTTGACTCTCTGGCTCTCAACTATGTACATATATACGCAGAAATATATATGTACTTACTTTTTAAAAGAAATTTAAGTTATGGTGTTGGTTGGTTGGTTGGGAAAATCTTTCATAATAAGATGGAGGATGATTCGGTGTAATCTGCTTGAGCCTTGAATCAATAAATGGGGGTCTTCACTCTAAAGATATATGATACACATATATATATGTATATGTATATATGGGAGATATGGAAAGCAAATGTGGACTCCAGCTAAGGGTATGGGGGATTATGGCCATTTTCATTTATTTATACACTGTTTGCATTCATTTACTTTTGGCATCTTAAGGGGTTTAACGGCTTTGAGGGTACACAATCGAGAGCTGACCAAAGGGCGATGAATTCCAGGCGCGCCAGGCCACTAATTGAGAAATTCAAATATCATCAGCCATCAGGCGCTAACACTAAACGCCAGCGGGAGCAAACTGACCCTTGCGACCCCCCTCTAACCCTTCGACCCGTCCACACCACCACAGCACTCTCAATGTGGGCAACGCGTGACTTTGTGGGGGGAATGGGGAATGGCAGCGGGGAGCGGTAGCGGGGGGTTAAAGGCATAAAAGCCCTTCGAGTATTTAAGCATATTTACACAATGCATGTTGCTGCTGCTGCCGCTGCCGCTGCTGCTGTTGCTGCTGCTGTTGTGGGTCGTGCATTTGTTTACGTGTGAACACCCCACTGCCCCACCGCCCCCCCTCCCAATCCCCACGTCTGTTAGCCTCATCAGGAACCATCTAAATTTGGGGCGCACGAGCGAGTGCCTGCGGTTGCAGAGTGTGAAATATTCTGTTCTCCCACACAAGAACTGGCTGAGTGTGTGTGTGTGTGTGCGAGTGTGTGCCATATCTTGTCTGAGGTCTGGATCTTGATGGTACCCCACGCACACACTCACACACCCAGGCATTCACCCATTCTCGCATTCACACACTCACACACAATCTCCTAAATAAACAAGTCCAATGCCTTGGAATTTTCCTGCTCCCCAGCTTGAATTTCCACCGAATTTCCTAACAATATGTTTGCCGAACTGTTTGTAGTAGTTGCTCCCCCTCCCGTCCCCTTCCGTCCCGTTCCGTTCCGTCCGCAAATGTATGCCTCGGATGCCGTTTCAATTCATTTCCCCACATTGCTGTTGTTGCTGTTGTTGCTGCTGTTGCTCCTGCCCCTGTTGTGGCATTTGATTTAATGGCAAGGGACCCTTTTAAATTAACGGCAGCCAGAGCAGCCACAAGAGCAGTCCGTCCGGAACACTTGACGGGCTTCGACTTGAAAAGAGTTAAACTAAGGAGCTAAGGGAGGAAATATGGGAGTAAACACTTGAAAGGAAGGAAGCCCTTGGACGTCCTGACCGGGCGCCCAATAATGCAATAATTGAAGTCTAAGCCGGAAGTTTTTAAGTTTGTTTTCGTCTCCATAACTGCCAGGGATGGCCAAGTGTTTCCAAGGGATAGACAGTCTCTCTTCAGCCTCTCTCTTTCTCTCTGTGATAATATGCAACACGAGGCTGCTAATAGGCTCAAGTCTCGAGTGAGTTCTGTTTAATGTCTGGCTGGTGTAACACTACCCAACAAACTGATTCTGAATTGAAATCCAAACGAACGTGTCTCACATTGATGATTGGCTTGGGGGTTCCCATCTGCCACATCTCCGGGGGCAACACCAACACCCAACACCCAGCATCCAGAAGATTGGCTTGGTTACCTGCTCAAACGTTTTATTGATTGACACCGGGGGTCTAACTCTGTATATAAAGAGAAGCTTATCGCTAGTAAAGTGGGCTTAGCCCTGAACGGGCGGCACTCCTCCTCCTCCGTTGGGTTGCGCTCCGCCGGCGGCCAGGGCGCCCAGCGATTGCTGCAGGGAGCGCAGGATGCCGATGGGAATCTGCAATGCCATAAGATGCCACGGGGTAAGGATCAAGTAAATCTATGCAGAGTGGTTGCACTCACGTCGAGGGCCATGCTCACGGGGGACGAGGATTGGGCTGCCACGAAGCGATTGCCCACTGTCTGCGGCCTCTGGACGGTCTTCGAGTACTTGTGGGTCTCCACGGTCTTCGCATCGCTCCTCAGTGGTGACTGTGGAAGGGGCGGAGGGGGGAGATATTCAGGTTAGTTTAGGGAAATACAAAAAACACGAAAAAAAACGAATGCCGGAAGCCACTGCCACCAAAAAGCAAGGAACATCTCATGCATCAAACAAAAGGAAAGTTGAGGGAAAATATATATATGTAAGTATATGTAGGTATGAATACATTTTGGATTTAAAAAATATGTAATTTCGGAGGCCGCATGCCCTGCCGGACCCGTCCACGCCCAACGCCCACGCCCACAGCGTCCGCAAATGTTTTCAAATAAAATTACAGCTGAAAATGTAATTCCGCCCTAAAGCGAAAGTTTATCCACCGAAAAGCCAAAAATTTGTTTCTCCTCCTCCTCTCCGATGTCCGTGGTTGCCAGTGTGTGTGAGTGCGCTGTGTATCTGTGTGTGTGTGAGTCTGTATGTTTGCTGTATATGTATACACCGCATCGCATTTGATTGTTGTTGTTGCTACAGTTACCTTCTCCGGTTCTGCCTCTGGTTTCCGTTCGGGCCCTTCCTGGGCCTGGGTGTCGCCTGCAGGCGAATCGCTTTGTTGCAGCTGTTGTTGCATCACGTATACGGTACGTTGCCGCTGACGTGGGCGCTTGACGCGGTGGCGCGGCCGCTTCACAATTATCACCGATGTGGCAGGAACAGCCGGGGTAGCCGGGGTAGCCGGAGGAGCCGGAGGGATGTGTGTGGCAGCCACAACATGATTTTCAATGATTTCACCGCTGCGGTCCGACTAACACATTAGCGTGGGAAAGGGAGGGGAGGGGGAGAGGTATGCATATATTGATGGTTTCTTGTTTGCTGGCCTGTCGATGCGCCATTCATTAATCCGACTAGCACTCATGCAAACACCCATGAAAGCACTCATACGAGTATTCCGCGAGTATGCCGCGGAAACCTCTCTCTGGGAAATTCCCATAAATCATTTCACAATTGATCAAATTTAGTCCTGCTTAAAGCCTTCGACACTTGTTCCGGGAAATACCTGAATTTCCTAGTCTACTCGGGATAAATGGAATACTTGTATGCATACTCACATCTGGCCTGATCAACGAATACTTCTTTGGCGGCTTAATCCTCTGGACATGGTTGCTGACGGTGGGCAGGGCCGGCGGGGGTGCGTCCGGGCCAGAAGTGGGCGAGGCGGGACGGGGCACTGGGGCCTGATGGACGACCGTGTGCTGCTTGGAGGAGATGGCCGTCTTGCCGGGACTGTGTGCCTCGGCGCCAATATAGCCGTGCTCGCCAGCGCTGCCCCCCAGGAGGGCACTGGCGCCCACTGAAGGATTAGCCTGGGCTGCGGCGTACGCCAGGCCATTGGTGCGTCCTGCAGTAGGAGAGGAGTAGAGGAGTTCGATAAAAGTGTAACTGAAATGAAATCAATCAAGAGAAGTGTGGAGTATTTCCTACCGTCAAGGTTGCCGCCTAGACCCGCGGCTGCTCGTGGGCCCCAGGGGGTTCCGGCCGAGGCGCTGAGTCCGCCGTGGGCAGAGTTGCCTGTGAGGAGTCCGCCCAGTCCGGCATCGGCGTGGTAGCCGGCAAAGTTGACGCCCACCTTGCCATCGCGCAGCGTAATCAGCTGCAAGAGGGAGGAGAGGTGAAACCAAAGTTCGCTACACGCTGCGTATACGTAATTTGATTGAAAGTTTCCCTGACTACCAGGAACTCGCCCACGCCTACGCCCACGCCCACGCCCACGAACGGGAGCTGGCCAGGGGGAGGGGTCGAAGTTCTGGCGAAACTTTCGACCCAAGATGTTCTGTCGGTTTTCCAGTGTAGCAATAGTTAAAAGTTTTTGGCCAAAACTTATGCTGGCGCAAACAACGTACACAACAAACACCCTTTTGTGTCCGGTTGGGTAAGTTTATATAATAATTATTCATCTTTTTCCGCCAGCAAAGCCAGCCCTTTGAAACTCGGCTCTCAAGTCGGCTAAGGTCGGCTTTGGGCCTTAGGCCAGCCCTGACGCAAGCTGCCAAGCGATCTGCCATGTCGTCTGTCTGTTTAGAAATGTGGACAAATATTTGCACAGTTTGCCGTGGAGCAGCTCCCGATATGCAGGCAGAACTATGTAGTTCGATTCGTTGATAGCAGATAAAGTCGGAGCAGCAATGAGAGCATTTCGTGCCAGTTATCAATAATTATGACAGGCCACAAACATATTACATAACAAACGCAGGCAAACACCGTCGAAATCGAAGGTGGATCAGAATTTCACTAGCATGAAAGCTGATTCCTGAATGCTCTTTCAAGTGTTCAAGTAATTGTGAAACTGGGATTCAATTGGGGAATTCTTTGACCCTGACCAACTCCTCAGCCAAGTCACACAACCCGCACACAAAGAGAGATATCATAAATGTATAATTACACGACAAGAGAGTGACACACAGAGATAGAGCGAGAGAGAGAGAGAGACGGAGAGACTAAGAGTAACACCTGCCACTGATAACAGTTTTTCCACGGAGAGACACAGTGACAATATTTAATTTGGCCACCTGAAGGCGGCTCATTTGAGTTTCGTTCGTCTGTGGGACTCGTCTCGTTCTCGAACGAGCACAAGAAGAAGGTGGAGCCAGGGAAAGTGAAAACTGAGTGCCGTGCCACACGAAAGAAGGAGGAGGAGGAGGAGCATAGGCAACTGCCACTGCCACAGCCAGAACGTACACATGTTGTCATGTTGACAAATGCTAGGGAATGGGAATGGGAATTGAAGAGCAGTCAACTGTTGCTGCCGCTCCTGCTGCTGCTTCTGGGGGGGCAAGCGCCGCTCGGTGATGGCGCCTCGGTCACCTGGGGACATGTCAACAAATATGCCAGCCTGCTGTACACCGAAGATGTTTACCTAACGCCCGAGACCCCGGGCAGAGATGTGGTCTACGGCTCGGAGGTGAGATAAACATACATATTATATGGGAATTTTTATATAAATTGCTTAATCTCCACTGGAATGCCGTACAGAGTGCCGCCGCTGATAGCTACAGGATTACGGCTCTGCATGTGGAGGACCTCAGCAGCCATCCGACGGATGCCCAGGCCCTGGTAACAGAGGGTGGCATTGGCCAGCCGTTTGTGGTCCTGCATTGCCAAAGGGGCGGCCTACAAGGGCTCGGGGAGGAGGCTGTACATCTACAAGTGTCCATCTATGGCCTGGATCTGTGAGGTGTCCGTGTATCTGTATCTGTGCCTGTGTCTGAGTGTATCTGTGGGATCGTATCTTTTTGAGTGCGTGTCAAAGCTGTAAATATTAATTACCCTAAAAGCGGGCGACACTTGTCTTCTTGGCACTTACATTGTCAAGTGTAATAGTCACTTACACATACACACATACAGATAGTATCTATGTTACATTCGTCTCTTATCTCTCGTCTGTTCTTGCATGGGCTAATTAGTTATTGCTTTTGCCCTCCATTCGAGAGCATTTTAACCTTATTCGACGCCAATTAAACTTTGTTTTTGCCACTGAAATACTTCCGCTCTGACAACAAATGCACATACTATCTATAGTATACGTATTAACTGTTGCTATTAGCAGTTTTATGATTCACTTCAAGTTTTAGTTGGGCAAAGTGCATGTGCGACACCCCCTTGGCTCCCCCTTGGCTCATGGCTGACTCTGCACGGAATAATGAGATGCAAATGTACGGCTCTCGGCACTCGGCGCACAGATAAATGTGTTTATACATAACACACGGATTACTGTAAGCCGCTAAGCGGTTGGGTTTTTCGAGCGTCTGTTAAATCGGTTTCCCCCCACCACTTTATCTTGGCTCCTGTGCTCCTGCCTCCTGGCTCCTAGCTGCCACACAACTTCCTCATCTTCTGCACATTTCAGTCTTGCTTTTTTCCCCCATTTGGAAATGCATAGAAAACTGCCGTAATAGGATTTAGCCATTGCTGAGCCCGAGCCTGAGGAAAAGTATACATAATTTCCTCGCCACTCCACATGCCACCTGCCACATGCCACCTGCCACATACCACCTGCCCCACATGCTACATGTGTTGGTTCTGGGAAAAGTAAATTTTGTAATATTATTTTTCCTGGAACCAACTAATGGTCTGGTCTCTGCTATTTGCAGTGGGAAAAGAACTAAAATTAATTAGAAAACATTTTATGACTTCATATTCAAATCTCTATCTCTGTGCAAATGACTGAAAACATAAACATAAACGAGTATAAATGAAATAAAGTGAAACAAAATTACAGACAAAAACAGAACTGTGTTGATTTTTGCAGGATTAGTTAAATATTAGTTTGAAGCCATTTAGATGTTTTCGAGTGATACTCGAGTGTGGCAGTGTCGAGTGCAGGTGGCAAGTGTACAGGCCAAGGGCACTCGCCACCTTTAATGGTATGAAAACATTCACCCAACAGGAATTGGCCATAATTGTGGCCAGCAAATTGAGTAAAATGAAGAGTCGGTGATTCGAGATTTTGGCCAGCAGTCTGCCAGATTCAAGGGACTATCCTGTGGCGCCCCAGGGGAGGCAGCCAACAAAAGACATGCATAAACACAGAAGCACTTAAGTCCAGAAGAAAGTTGGGCGCAGAGTGCAAAGGGATTGAATGACCAGCAATTTGCATGAAGGAATTTCCAAGGAATCGCCGCCGAAATTGTACCACCAGCTGCGAGGGAAACCCTTCTCGTGGCATTTTACGTTCATTCCTAATTTTAATTCCCAACGTTTGGGGGGTTTCAAATGCAAATTTCATGCATGCGTTGATTAAAATCTAAATTCTATTAGCCCGCAAGCAGCACAACACAAAATAGAAATAAACTTTCCGGCCAGCAAAAGTGTCAGGGAAAAAGGCCCCAAGAAAAAGGTTTGTAAGCAGCAAAACGAAAAAAAGAAAGGAAATGGGGGAAATGTCTGTGAGTTTGTGGCGCTTAAATATTTCTTCGGTCGGTTGAGTACACCTTAAAGTTGTCCACCTTAAGGCCGAGACAGGAGCTTACGGCGGAATGTGGCAACGGATTAGTACTCGTATGTCATACTAAAACCCTCCTCAAGAGGGGAAACCATAAGCTTAGAGTGTAGATGTAGATGTCTGGAGGGAAAAACAAAAATCTACATCTACATCTATAACTGTGTAAAGACGAGAAGAGAACTCTGATTTGGGGAAAATGCGTAATCTATAATCCACCCCCTCAGAGGATAATCCAACATCAGCAATGCGAATCCCAATCCCAATCCCAAGAGCAAACTGAATGTCGAATGTCAAATGTCGAACGACTTGTGTGGCGGTGCAGCGGGGCGTATGCTTAATCTGTTGTGGGGAAATGCAATTAAATGGACATTAGTCAGCCCAAGCGGACAAAGTTCAAGGTAGCCAGGCAACACCAGGCAAGAGCAGTTATTAAAATGATGTATAATGTGTAGTTGGTAGCGGCTCGAAGTACCCAAGATTAATGATAAGCCACCGGAGTGGTTGACTATATGTGTGTGTGTGTTTATGTGTGGCATTTGCCTTGGCCCAGCAATTAAACGCGAAACGTGTGGAGAAACTGCACACTTAAAAATTCTTCATTGCCGGACATTGCACAACGATTTAAGGCTCAGCCCAGCCATGGGGCAACTCGGGTTGCAAGTGGCTGCTGGCTGGTCAACCGTGCACTTTGCCTAAATTGCGAAAATCGAATGTTCGATCCGTACAGCAATTAACCAACCAACAGTTTAGATGGCTTTCGATTGCCCCCGCCCTTCGCCCCAGCTAAATAATTTGGTAAAATGCCGCAGACCACAAATAAAATCAACGCCACTGCCACTGCCACTGCCAGTGATTCCCAGCCCGTGGCAAGTGATTCCAATGCGAATTTCGATAATGTTCTCCATGGGCAAAGTTCATACAGAACAGAGAAAGCGTAAAGTCGTATAACGAGAGTCTCTGAGCTCATCGCCAATTGATCTATTAATCAAGTTAATGAATTCAGTGGTAATTGATCACTCAATTTCCTGATGACTGCTTGGCTTTAATGGATTCAAATTCTTGAATTGAGCCGCCGCATAAACTGCTGCAACATGCAAGTGGCAGCCACAGCATGGAGTTGCAGATAAATAAGCAAATGCGCTGTAATTAAAATATTCGCCCACCGCAGAATCTGGCAGAGCGAGAGAGAGCAAAACCGAAGCTGGCGCGGAGAGCAGGGGAGCAGGGGAGCAGGGCAGGGGGGGAAAGCTTACCTGAGCGGGCACCAGGATGGCCGACTGCAGCAGACAAAGCACTCCGATAAAGGCGAACATTCTGCGTAGCTAAAAAAACAATCAAAAACGAAATCAGTTCTGGCTGCTAGACAAGAGACTTGAAGCAGCAGCAGCGCAGCAGCAGAAGCTCCAGCAAATTGCTTTGCCCTCCCTCTTGGCTCTTTAGCTCTTTTGTATGCGCAAAGCGTTCGCAGAATTCTTCCTCGAACTCAGGGAGCGGCAACCATCTGGCGGAGCATAATTACGAGGCTTTCACATTTGATTTGCACTTTTTTTGTCTGAGATCTTTTAATTAATTAACGCCACTCAATGTTGTACCTGTCGTGGGGTTTCGTTTGACTTTTGATTGGAGCGAATCTAAGCGGTTGTTTTGTGGCACGTTGTTGTCGCGTCGCGTTGTCGGCTCGCACTGAGCTTGAGTAGTCGGCCTGGGCCGGGCTTAAACTTGAATTTTGTGTGTGGAGTGGATTGGAATGGAAGCGAGTCTGCCGTCTACAGTCTGCCGTCTACAGTCTACCGTCTACCGTCTGGTGTTTTCTGTTGTAATGCCTCGCGAACTGGAATTGTGGCGCAATTAAATATGCAAGCGTCTATTTATATGGGCAGCAGCATCAATCTGTTCTGTTTTCTGCCTATCTTGGAACCCGGCATATGCATTATCTCTTCAGCCTGGACACTGTCGGCTCTCCGTCGATGATGCAAGCTTATCTCAGAGGTCTATGTGTTCAGCAAAGAACTGGCTCCGATCTATTAGCACCTGTCTGGCTAACAATCGGGTGAGAACTTGCAAACAACCCAAACATTTGGCCAGCACAACTAACAAACGATACACTCTGTCTTCTGTCCTATAGCTGGATAAGATGAGCAGCCTGGTCAGCCCGAGTGCATGTGCCTGAAGAACGAGGCCTAAAACAATCGAGTGGTGGGCCGTGACTCACAGCTGAGCCGCAAATGGGGATTACGTATACGCTGCTGCATGGCAAACCGGTTGCCAGAATCGACTTTTCGGGGCCTCGTCTCTCTTCATTTGCCTCAAAGGTGCTCGCGGCGTGTGGCAACAACTGATTTCTCGGCTCGCAGTTGCTGCAGTGGGGCATAACGAGTAATTCCGGTGCACGACTGTGCTGCAGCCTGCAGGCACAACTTCCCTTTTCATTTGCATTGCGGTGGGGATTGCATTGAAGCGGTCAATGCGGTGTGGTGTGGTGTGGTCTGGTCTGATGGAAAGAGCAAACAATAGAAGCATGTCTGAAAGTTTGCTAATTTCTATCGAGCCAAACGACAGATACGAGCCCAATGGCATATCCATTTCTCTTTCGGCTTGGGGCCCCAGCAGGGCCCCGGCTCTCTGCTTTCGGCTCCCGGCGGTGGGCATTCTTCTATTGTTCCAACCATTGGATCATTAGGTATTCAAATGACAAACAGAACTGCCGGCCACTGCCGCCACCATCTGTGTTAATGTGATTCTGCCGAGCCAGAGTCTCGGATTTTTTGCCTGTGCACGTGCTTGATAATTTAGAATGCGGATGGCCAAAAAGCAAATGTCACCGAAAAGGGTCCAACAAGAAATATAATTAAATCCAATCCCATTTCTTTTCGAATTGGTTTTCGTCCGTCCCTTGCATCACACATCAATTACTTGGGAAATTACTGGGGTGGGGTTTGGGCTGTTTGCTCATTTGCCCAGTCCATTTCCCAGAAATTTTCATATTATTTACGCGAAAATGAATTTGATTTTAGTGAAAATTCAATTAAATCGAACACATTTCTCATTTTCAAATTGATTTCAGCAGGAAATACGAGGAAGTCCATGAGCATTTGATAACCTTTCATTCACAGATTGCTCGAGCGGTCCGGATGGGAAGGAGGAGGAGGTTATCGGAGGAGGCTGTCGAATGATGCTCCCAAATGATGTGTTCATTGACTTTTGGACAGGAAGCAATTGACATGTTTACATTTATGAAGTCATTGATTTATAACATTATTTCATTATTTCATTTCTTTTACATACATAAATATATTATAAGCGTACAGTTTTAGTAGCACTGCCCAGTGCACAGTGGTTCCTCCCATAGGCCACACAGTTAAAATTTTGAGCAACAATATCCATACAAATATCTCCACGTTAAAAGGCGATCGTTTTTTGAATTTTCCGCTAATTTCACGAATTGATAGTTCTTGTTAGTATTTTAGTAGTACCGTAAAATGAGAAATGTAAAATACCCAAAAGCTGCGTTGCATACTTTTTGACAGATCACGTAGCAGAATTCCTGCAGAATGTAGTACGAATATACATGCAAGATGTCGCTAATGTGTAGCAAATTTGTATTTAGCTTGTAGTTCTCATGAAATTTGTGAAAGATTTGCATTTCCTGGGCAAATCTTGGCCTGATCTGGGCGTGGCATGGGAGAGTCCTGCCAACCGATTGGCATCAGAACACATCCATTCCGTCACGGTTTTCGTGGTTCCATCAGTCGATTGTAAATTTGTACAAATATTTTTGTTCTTTTCAATTTATTTTAAACGTATCTATCTACACATACTTTTTTTGGATTTCCTTTTTTTGGGGAGGACACTAACATCCATTAACATTATGCTAGTCTTACAACAATGTCACGTATATCACAAAAGTCAAACATTCAGAAAATACATACATAAATGCACACGAAAAAGAACACACACGATAAACACTCGGGCATTCGCGGAGAGGAATGCCAACAACATTCATGCACTAGAACTAGAAACTAATCGGGATCTACGGAGTTACGCCATCTCCTCGCGCATTTCCCTGCGCTGCGAAATGGAGAACTTCGAATCGGCGGTGGGGGGATTGGAGCTGGGATGGCCCACGGGCAGGGCCGTGCCGGCCGCCACAGATTTTTGTGACACTTCCGCCGTGGCCTGGCGATAGCTGCCGGTCAGACGGCCGACCATGTTGTTGACAGCGCGTAGCGTCGAAATGGGAATCTGCGAAAAGTTCAAATGCAAAGTCAGCAACTCAAATCAAGAGAAAGGGTCCGTCCTCCCTCGGCCAACTCACCTCGAAAATGCTGTCGATTAAGGGGCGCAGACTGAAGAGGGGGTAGCTGGGCTCGGCATTGTGTGCAGGCTGGCTGTCACCCACCGACAGAATGGCCGCGTTGGGCTGACCAGATGCTCCAGTTCCCGCCGCTGCTGCTGCTGCCCCTGCCCCTGCCGCCAGGCTGCTGAACAGCAGAGCTGCATTCTGCTGGAGGCTGTTCATGGATGGACGCTGCTGCTGCTGGTACTGGCCGTACTCGTGGCTGGGGTAGAGCAGCATATTCTGCACTGGCATCGGTTGCAGCATCGTCTGGAAAGATCGCAATTCAGATTTAAATTACAATAACGCCAGGGGGCCCCACTCGACTGTGGCCATAAAAATCACTTAATGCTTTAACGAACTGTGAGCATCGAGCTGTGAGCAGGCAATGCAGTGACTTACGTCGTTTAAGAGCACAAGCTCGTGACGCTGGCCGCGGGCATAGCCGGAGACGCGGGTGAACTCCGTGACCAGGTGGGACATCACCACCAGGAGGACGAACCAAACGAATCGGTCCATGGCCGTGATAATTATCTGCAAAACAAGAGTAGGTGAATCGATTAAACATTGATTGAACGAATGACTGAATGAAGGAAGACAATACGTCATTGTTGAAGCTCATTCTGTGGCACATTGATCATTGATCTTGGCTGAAATGAAACGTTTGGTATTCGCACTTGAACGCCACTTGTTAGGTGTGGTCCGCTTTCAGACGGTGCAAAGTCAAGTGTTTGTCATGCAACCAATGCAACTGCAACACCAGTGCAACCCGCTCCACAACCGATCTCCACTGCTGCCACTTGGCCAATGTTCTGGCCGGGCAACCCAGGCCCCGAATGGGGCCTCATGGCTCATGGCTCACGGACCAAACGTAGGCCAAACGTATCAAGTTTAGAGTGCCAGGCGACAGCAGCACTGCAGCCACCGGAGAATATGCATATCTCCGCCTGTTGCTGTTGAATGGAGCTGCTGCTGCTGCTGTTGTGGCTGCGGCTGCTGCTGCTGCAGCTGGGGGATTCTGAAATGTGGATTAGACCAAGGCCAACTTGCCGCGTGGCATTTGCCAAGCGTAACCAGTTTTTGTTGCCAGTCTGTGTCTGTAGGCGGATGCATCGAGCTTTTCCATTTGGCAGTGAGGGAATTTTCCCAGCCCCTGCCAAATATTTCAAGCCCCTGCTATATTTCGAAAGCCATCCAAGGCAAAAGGTCCAAATCCAATGAATCCAATGAACTTTGAGCCCGCATTTGAAATGGCCAAATATCTAGACACACGAGTAGTCTGTACATAGTACATATAGTTCAAAAATCCATCAACTGGGGCGAGGGGTGGGGAGGGGAGGGCCTGGGTGTCTGTGTTTGTTGTATGTCTGGGTCCGTCCGCACTTAATGTTCGCCAAACAGAAATCAAAGCATAAAAGCGAGTGCGAGTGCAGGTCGGGGGTCAGGTCCGGCAGGGTGAGGAGGGCATCCAACGAGCCATGACAATCGGTCAGGCGACACAGACCCACACAAGGGTACGGCGGCGGGAGGCCGGACTCTGCAATTGCGACTGTCTAATTGTTACTCGAAAGACAATTAAACGAGTGTTTGTTTTGTTGCTTTTTATGAGATTCTGTGGCAGCCCTGACACAAATTGCCGGCAAGGTGCAAGCTCAGACGGCAGGCATCATGTGGCCGCTTAATTAAACAAATAATTCAACACATCTTTGCCGTGACCTTAGCCACACACAAACAGACATCTAGAGAGGGAGTCGATAAAAGATTCTGCCTGGCTAAAATGGTTTTTAAACACATTAAAAAATGTATTCAAATGTATTTCGGGATGCCACAAATCAAGCGTGGAGTCCTCATGACGATTCACTCGAGTGGAAATATGAAAACAAACCTTCTATTTGGATGTTTACTTGTTTCGTTTTCATTCGAATGAAAACTTCATATTCCGTTTAGGCTCTGATTCTCGTTAAACCAACATTTGCATAATAATGCGCATACCAAGTGGACAGCACAACGATTGTTTCAGTTTCTGTTCAAAATTTTCTGGTTGGCAGGAAACTCTTTTTGTCTCCGATTTAGCCAAGCAGAAGGCCGAGCAGCAGAATATTCCCTGAGAAAAAGAGGCAAACTCTGAATACATTTCCATCATTGATTTGTCTAAGGAATGCCCATATATGTATGTATGTAGGTTGACAATTTATCACAAATTGAGGAACTTCTGGCTAAGTGGAAAGTGGATAGGGTTCTCTGTAATTAAAGGCACATCACAACTATTTTGAACAACTATAAATTACAGGACAAACTGCCAGTGCCGGAGCAGGATCCAAGCACGACACTGCGACTATGTGTGTGTGTGAAACTCGAGCTGCCATTGCCTTGATTTATATGCAAAGCCACCGAAACACACAGATACGCACGTACACACGTACACACTTCTACACTAAGTGAATTGTGCGTAAGAATGCATTTTCTGTGCCATTCTGTTTGCATGAAAAAACCCACTCAAGTGCCACAAAATGAAAAGGCGGGCAGGGGGAACAGTCCTGAATATAGAATTTCATTCTGGAGTGCCCGAGTGGTGTACATATTTACCGGTCTTTTCTTTCGCCTGCTGCATGCTGCATTTTGCAATACAAATTGAATTTGTTTCCATTCGACCAAATCAAATTACGGTCAAAAGCACTATGAAGTATTTGCGAAAGAGATTTGCGTGTGGTCCGATGTTGGTCGGAACGAGTTTTACCGCCACACGGGCTACGGGCTGTGGGCTACGAGGCGTATGAGCCATGCTTGCCGTGCTATGCTCCTCATCATGTCACTCATACGCCCTGTTGGCAACCAATTGTTGCCATCGTTCGGCGGCACTCGAGCTTGAGTGGCCTCCTGCGTGTGGGTATGTTGTAGGGGGGAGGGGGGCCCACTGACATTTTGTTGATTCGAGCACGCAATAATCTTTTCGTTATTCTTACTCTCAATTTTTCACAAATATTAGATGTGCAAACAGACGGCTAAACGCGGCCCAAGCAACAAGCAAACAGAAGAGCCGCGCTACCATTTTGTGGGCGCCAGCCATGCGTGGGCGTGGTCGTGGCCCCCAGAAAGGATACACAAACACACACACACATATAGTAAATATATATTCCTATAGATCCGGCAAACAGCAAAAGAGATTGAAGAAGTTCAAGACCCATCAAGTTGAGGCGGCCGCCTACAAAAAAGTTTTCTGTTTGCCGACAGTCAATAAACGTTAATTACTTAGCCAACAAAATGTTATAATTGGGGTGTTGAGAGCGGGGTGTGGTGGGGTGGGGTTGGGTGTCAGAATCAGAGTTGACTCTTACGTTATTTCCCTTTAAATGTAATTATAGTTTTAGTCTACATATTAATTTGCGAAAACGAAACTAAAGGTCGTTCAACTTTTGCGCCGAGGTAGGAACTAATTATCTCTGTCTGTCTAGATATTTGCCTAATCCATGCCACGATACTTAAAGGATGTGTAAATGTAAGGCATTGGCCTTTATCATAGTTTAATCAGTCTCCCCTCAATCGCTGCTCAGTCACTGTATTTTTTTGTATTTTTCTGTATAAATTTAAAACTTTTTCCGCTCCACTGCATAATTTCATAAACTTTTTCACTATTTCCCGCTTTAATGCCATTGACCTGCGTTATTTTATTCGTTTTGCTTTTAGCTTTGTTTGATTTCCCTTCAATTTCACTCACAATTAGCCACATTTTTAATTTGTTTATAATTAGCATTTGATTTTTCTTCGCTTTCGTCGCGTCGCGTCTCGTCTCGTCTCCCTCTCCCCCTCATTTCTTTATTGATGGCTTGCCGGCGGCCAAGCTGAACTTTGAATTTGTTTTTCTCTCAGTGTTGTTGTTGTTGCTGTTGCCTTTGCCTTTGCTTTTGCTTTCGTTGTGTGTTTGTATTTCACTGTTGCTTTCTAATGAATTTAGCAATTTGTTTTTGTATCAACGCGCCTTGAGCCGAGCCGAGTGGAGCCGCTGACGAAGTTGAGCCGAACCCGGTCCCAGGCCTGGTCGCGGGCCCTGCAGCTGTTTGTTCCCCGACTTTGCCAAAAATGAATACTAATTTATTCTAATCATTTCAAATCCAATATTGAGTCTGGGTGCTGGTTATGGGTGTTCTGTGTTCTGTTTTCTGGGCTATAGGCCCTGGGCCAAAGGCTTAGCCAGAGCAGCGGCAGCAGCGGCGGCAGCGGCAGAGACACAAGCAAAAGCAAAAGTGTTGAAAACGAGTTCTCGCAAACATGCCCGCTGTTTGTTTATGCGCTAATTGTTTTCATTGATTATTAATTTGGATATTTTGCGACTTGGCTGGTCACAGGATCGGGATAGGCATGGGGATATAGATATGGCTGGGATGGTGTGCTGTGGTGGAGCCCTTTGACCTCTGCGAGTTGAGTTCCTGGCATAAATGATGATGCTTTTGTTTCGCAATTACAGCCAAGTGGCAGTCGCTGCAGCTGCCAGACCATTCAGGTTCCCTTTCGTTTTCCCCCATTTTTATTGGACGCAACCCTCGCTCTCGCTCTCCCTCCCGCACTTGCTCTTTGGGATCTCAGTCGCGTAGCGTTCTCTGTCGAAGCTCCAAGCAACAGTTTCATTTGGTTCGGTTTGGTTTGGTTTTGGTTCGGTTTTAATGAGGCAGCACTAATTAGCTGCCAGGGCACTCATCAGAAGTGCCTGCGGGCGACTTAATAATTTATTTCATATTCTTTTTGTATTTCGTTCTGCCCTCCCCTCACCTCACCTCACCCTCTGGCATCTCTGGTCTGGTATTTTGTGTTCTCTTTTTTTTGGCAAAGCAGGAAACTCACCTCGTTCGTGATGTAGACACTGCGTGCTGTGGCTGTGGCTGTTGCTGTTGCTGTGGCTGTGGAAGCCATTTTGGCAGCTTATGGGTATGGGAATGGGAATGTAGAGTGGGTAACGCGGCCAGAACTATTGCCAGAGATCCAATTCAATGCGAGAATTCTGAGAAGTGCACACATGTGAGCGGCTGCGCGACGACTGGCAGCGGGCAGCGCATGCGCTGCTTATATCTCAGCACGTAGCCCACTTTTACAGCTACATATACAACTACAGCTGATCATGCAGCCGCAGTCGACGTCGCAGTCAGCGCTGCCTGCATTCGATGTAAAAGTTTGCAATGATCGAAAAAAGAGAGCGAGAGCGAGGACGCACGCGAGAGAGAATTTCTTTAAACAGCTTTCTCGCTGCTGCTGCTGCTGCTGCTGATGCCGTGTGCCGCATTTAACCGTAAACTGGTTTAGGAAAAGCTGACAGTCAAGCTTTCAATGTAATTGTCGGCCTGACACACTTTTTGCTAGCATCGCCCACGGGAATGGAGAGCTTCAGCTTCAGCTCTATCGATTGCTCACCGCTCCCAATGCCAGAGAGAATCCGCAGAGTACGAGCTCGAGTATCTGTAGTTCATTGCAGTTCACTGAACCTACCCGACCAGGCCCGGCTCACCCTCGGTCTGACCGAGTTTCGATGCCAGGTCTCGTTCCACTACAATAAAAACCTATATTTCACATGATGGTGATGATGATGTTGGTGATGTTTATGATGGGTTGTGTGTGCATTTGCAGCTGGGATCTACCGGAACCGCCTTGAACTCGTCGGGCATATTAAATAATGAGAACCAGAAATCCAGCAGTAACCCAAGATCGGAATTGAATATGCAAAACGAACGAGTTACAACTGCGATTGGGGGTTCGGGGTTCGAGGGGAAGCATATGGACTAAAAATATAAATAAAACCGGAAAAGAGTTTATTCTCGAGAATATTTTTGATTCTTTTCGTGCGAAAAAGTTTATTATATTTGTTTCTTACAGAGATTATTAAAGGGATTATTTCATGTTTCCAAACTTTCCCTCTAGTTGGTTTAGTTTTTCTACTTATTTGACTAGGTTTATTATTGGCTTTAAGTAAACCGGCTCCGAGACCGGCATGATCTACCACAATGTGCTAATTGGAATCAACTTTTAAAAGTATCTACTTTATAAACGAACGTTTATTGAGGGCAATAAATGTGCAGGCACGCGGTACGCGTACAGTAAAGACACTTACTGTGGCCTTTAAGGGTATTCAATTGCTTGGGCATTAACTGCTAACCTGCTCCCAAGCAAGTCACGTGTAATGTTCACATCACACCAGCACATGCATCTTTCTTTCCTGCTCTTTTGCTCGCCGTCCCTTTGACTGCTTAACCTTTAATCTCGAAATGCATTAAGTCGCAGGCAAACAAGAGCTCTGAGTCAGTGGGCTGCCTCTCCCACATCCCATTTCCCACCCCATGCCCGCAACTCGCCTTGCTAAATACCAACGGACAGACGGGAGGGAGCGAAGAAGGGAGCGGCAAATGTTTGTGCTGCTGTCTGATGAGAGGGTCTACAAGCAGATGCGGCTATTGGCATTTGTTTGCTTTTTTTCGCCACTCAATCGATTCATCGATACAATATTTGTTTGCCAACTTTACAAATTGTAAATCAACACTCAGCCATAGCCATAGCCATAGCCACAGACAGAGCCATAGCAATAGTCATAGCCATACGCATAGCCACAGCCATAGCCTTAGTCGTAGTCGTAGCGTTGGCCAAAAGCAAAACTGCAATCCAACAGTTATTGACCCTCAACTTGAACTAGAAAACCAAATAACCAGGCGGCACAAAGCGTTAAATTGAATTGTATGTTCGACTGGTTGGCCCCACCTCCCCCTGCCCCAATCAACTACACCCACCTCTTAGCCACTGTGTGACTGCCTAAGCGTCTAAACGCCTGTTGTATTTTGGTTTTGTTGTCTGCTGACAATGCATAAAATTTGAATAGCCAAACAACGAGCAACGAGCAGAGCAACAGAAATATCAACAATGGGCTACCGAAGCATTTGACACCCTTTCCTTGGAACATATAAAGCAGTAAGTAAGAGTATAGAGAATGAAGAGACTCATCCTATAGAGGAGTGGTCTGATTGACCTTCCTATAGATATGTACATCACCTTGATGGAGCCACAGGTTCATCCTTCGCCGCGTTGCGAACATCTCAGCAAAATAAAAGTACCCTTTGCAAGGGTACGGCTATAACAAACAGCATTCAACTTGGTTTTTGCACCTATTTTTTTGCTTTGTATATTTTGCTGGTCACACTTATGCTCCCGCAGCAGCAGCAACAACAACTATCACAAGCCCCCGGAGCAGAGCGCAGAGCAGAGCCGAGCCGGGCCCCTGACATTGCTCAGGGTCATGCTGGTGAGTAACTGTATGAAGTGGAAGCCAAAGCTCATTAGCTGCCTTTGCATATCGGAAGAGGAGACAGAAGAAAGATGGAGAGAGAGGAAGAGTAAATCGGAAGAGCAGACACTGCCAGAAGAGAAAGAGAGAGTAAGTAAGCGGGACCTTGACATTGGCACTCATACCTCCGCTGCGTTTGCGAGTGCCAGTTTTGTACTCTCTTTACACTCTTTACACCACTCTTTTATACTCTACACTTTGGCACTCTTTACACGTTTGCTCTTGTTGTGGGTTTTTGTGACTGCTCTTTTTGCTGCCCTGCCCAATCTGGCGATGCGATTGTTTTTGTACGTGACCTTTTAGCGGAACGCTATGGCCGAAGTTAATACTTTCAAGCGATTCTTTCATGCCCCCCGCCACCCGATCTTGCTACGAATGCACACGTGCAGTGATAAATGTTGAGTGGGAGTTGGAGTGGGACAAAGTATATTCCATACTCTCTACATTTTTTCCAAGCTAAAGAGCACAGTTTTGATTATTTGTTTAGCGGCCTGTTTGCTTGTTTGCTTTAACTGTTGTTTTGCAGACAATTGTTTATTATTATTTATCTATCACCCACATGTACATATGTATGTATGTTTTTTCTTCTTGGTGGCTAAACTAATTACCCCCCTGGAAAAGTTTTTTGCAGGCTTTTAAGTGGGTGTATCTATGGTTGTTATCTACCCCACAATTGAGGTTTACTCCAAGTGCTCTCGAGAATATAAGCAAAGTTTAAGTATAATTAAATTGCCGCGAGAGCGGGAGCGGGACAGGTGAGTTGGCTGTTAGCGAAAAGGGGCGTGGCAATGCTATCGTAAATCAAGCAACTAATTAATGGCCCTCTCCACACTCTCCACTCCACGACAATAGCCAGCGACAGCAATGACAACCACATTATGCCCAAATAATCAATGTAATTAATTTGAATTAATTAAAGTGCATCCGGAGGCGGTAGAACATTGGGGAGAGGGAGAGACCGGGAGACCGGGAGTCATTTGATTACATTTAATCCAATTCTTAGAATGCAGCAATAAATGCGAATTTAATCAAAAAGCAGTCTGAAACTCGGGCAAAGCCGCAGCAAAGAAGTAATTTATTTAATGGTGTACGCGAATGATAAAAGTCCTGAAAAAGTCCCATATCCCATATCTGAGTGTGTGTGTGTGTGTGTGTGTGCGTGTGCCTGTGTGTGTGTGTACATTTAATTAAATTTAAAGCCCATACCCCCTCCCCCTCTTCAAACACAATCTATTAACACGATCGAGAGCTGTGTGGGGGGTCGGGGGGTGGGGCAGCTCAGCCTTTGATTAATTTAAATGCGGTCTCTGCTGACTCAGCTTAAGCGCACTTATCAATTAGCTGCACATGCAGATTATTTATGCAAAATTGCATTGAGTATTCACAAATCACAATCTAAAGCGTATTATTTCACATTTCAGCCATGGGCCATATTCTGCCATCATTAATTTTACTAGAACTGAACTGAATAGCTGCTGGTCATTACGGTGGAATATGCTAACGAAGATAAATACGAATATAATATGTACTACAGATGGATTATCAGGCAGAACAGGTCCCCCCTCCCCCTCCAGCAGGGGGTGTGTTGATTGATTTATTATATTCATTCGAGCCGTCAGGCCTTAGCCTTCAAAAGTATATACCTGGCTAATCTGCAGTTTATACATAAATATATAGTTTTTAATGGAAGCATTCCATTCTTCAGATTTAATCTAGAGAATTTTGCAAGAAATCCTGAAGCACTTGCTTTTTGTTTGGTAATTGCCTTGCCCCCAGTTTCACTCCAATCTCTTTCTCTCTTCCCCTGACTCATCCTATCTTATCTCTCTATCCCTCTGTTTAGTTCTGGCTCACTCCGGAGAGTACAATTGTTTGCTATTAGCTTAATTGCTATCAGTGTGCTCTGGGCCTCATTAAAAATGAAAAGCGAGGCAAACCAAAAGCTCTCCATGGGTTCAAGCAGAGAGAGAGAGAGAGAGAGAAGAGAAGGAGAGAGGAAAGACAAGGAGCTTTATCCCCGCTTTGCTTTGGGGACTACGTGACATAGATCACATTGGATCACCAGTGGATCCACCAGTGGCTTAGAACTAAGAATAGATACTTATTCCTTATGGGGAATGCAGCTCCCAAAACCCACTCAAAATCCACTCTATATGCAGCCGCGCATGCGGCCCCATGACGTAGTTTCAGCCGACTGCCGACTGCTGACGTCCATTCGCGGGCATAAACATCTAAATATATCGATCAGTTGGCCAATTCCAATTCCAATTCCAATTCCGATGACACACCGATTTCCGGTGCACTTGCATGTAAGGGGCTGCCTGGGACTGGGCTTAAAATAATCCGTAAGAATGTAATCGAATCGGGGCTGTTCTGGCCAGAAGAATATTTGCATAAATTATAGCAGCATTTACTTTCGTTGCGTCGGGAATTCGTCTTACGTAATTTGACACGCACATAATTAATTTCAAACATTTTTTAGCCGCCAGAGACCCGACAAAATGCAAATAAAAGCAAAAGTTATAACTGCCAAACATATGCAAATGAGTCTGAAGTGAAGTCTGAATCATTTCCAAGTATACGAAGAAAAAACAACAATACGAAACACAGAAACAGCAACAGAAACAGTAACAGATGACGACGCGAGTATGCATAGATATATTCTTGCGAATATTTAGATAGGCAGAAGATAAAGCACAGAACAGAACAGAACAGAGAACAGAGTTCTCGGATCTTGTTATCATCATGCCGCTAAGAAGCAGAACCCGAACCCGAACCCGAGAACGAAAAGAAAACCCACCTAGCACATGGCCCAAGAATTTATCAGTTTGCCAAACAAATTGAACAAAGACTCGTAAGAAAAAAGAAACCTGAATGCTGTCTGGGGGGTTGGCGGGTTGCCTTAACGACTACATATGTGAATCCCAGATAGAAATCGGCTTGTCCATCCGCAGGTCTCCCCCAGCCCCCCAATAAATCTGTCCCAAGTCTTGTGTCATTATATCATTAGAATAAATATCGAGCTGATTAACAAAAGAGAGAACTCCAATGGGGCATCCCAGCGAGAAGGTCTTAAATATCTCTCCACCCAAAGACTATAGACTATAGATAGTATAACGCTTTTGTTTCAAGATTCCCAACTCATTTCCCAGTCGCTTAATAGGTGGGAAATGAAATGTCAAATGTATTTTCTCACATATTCCTCTCTACCTTAGTCAGTTGCGAAAAACTTTCAATTCAAAACAGGTAATAAAGTTCGCCTCAAAGTGTTCACAGAGCACAGAGAAAAGTTTTCAGCAATTCCATTCATATTTAATGGGCTCCAGATTATGAAATGCACTTTTAGTTTGTTTAGAACTAGGGCTTTTCCTAGAGTGCAACTGGAGAGGAGAGTCTTTCATTTGGGATCGCCTTACCTTGTCCAGCTGACTGCGTCTCTCAATCATCTTGGGGCTGTCTTTAGTTCTGATTTGTCCGATCTGGTTTGCTCCTCCACTGAGTCACTTTTCACTTCAGATTGCACGCAAATACACTCACTCTTATTCACTCTTACTCACTCGCACGAACGGAGACAGATGGAATTATTTATTATTTGCTTGACTAATTTCCGCTTAATCGCGAAACTTCTTTTTATTTCGGGTGAAGTAGTGTATCTTTCGGAATTCTAGCGACGCTCAATGCTCAACCGTCTCGCTTTGTATGAAATTCGCAACTGAACTGAAAGCCAAGCACTTAAGAGACTCTTACCAACACTCAAGCTGCTCCAAGCCCCCAAGCGGCGATGCCAAGCTTCAAGCTTCAAGCCTCTCCTGGCCTGGCCTGCTCAGCTCCAAGCCGGCCACGAAGCGTCTCACGTTTTGTTTTGTTTTCTTTTCTTTTTTTTTTTTCGTTTCGTTTTCTCGCATTTTTAGTGAGCGGCTTAAAAGGGTCGAAGGGGGAAGAGCGGGACGGGGTTGCTGGGCGACTTTTTCAGTCTCGGTCGGCGCCTAACGTGTTTGCTATGGGCAGCCAGCAGGCAGCAGCCAGCAGACAGCAAGAGGATTGCTGCTGGTAGGTGGATGGAGTGCCCGGGGGCCTGGGTATCCAAGCACGTAGCTCAGCTGTTTCAACGCTCTGCGCGTGCGCAGTCGAAACAATTTCGCTCTGTGTAGACATAAGTCGACGATGACGATGAGGATCGGGTAGACTTAGCTATAGATCGAAGAGATTGATACTCTTTCCACCAGAAGCAGATCTTCATCATATAATATAAGAAACTCAATGCCACTTCAATTGCATCAAGGGTATCCAAGACGCTGGCTTAAAATTAGGCGCTGCCCCTGTTCAAACTATTTTCAATTTTTGTTGTTGATTCTCAGCCGAGTGGAGTGAGTGGTGTGAAAAGGCAGCAGTCAGGCAGTCAAGCAGTCAGGCCTGAGTGGCTGATTAGTAACCGTTGCTGTTGCCGTTGCCGCTGGCTTTGGCTTTGGCGTAGGAGACTGCTTGCTGACGGCTCTTTAAAAAACGCTGTGCGGTGTAACCGATTAGTAACTAAACTCGCATTTAAGTGAGCTGCTGGCTGCTGGTTTTTTCGTGTTTGTTTGGCCCGGTCATTGACGTCTTTGAGGCGATGGCAAATTGTGGACTTTCTTTTCCGCATATGCGGCAATCAATTGGCCACAGACTGCGGACTGCAGATTGCAGTGGCGCACTGATGCTGCACCCTCAATTAGCGGGACGGGCCCACTTGGCCACAACTTTCACTTCTCCTCAGTCCGCCAGGCGGGTGCATCACTCATACGCCGCATGGGTCTCGACTGGCAGTGTGTGGGGGGTGGGGCGCTGAGGAGGTGCTCAAATACAAATATTTACAGTAGTTACCTTGTTTGCAATTAGGTTCACACTTGATTTGTTGTCTGGCGCTGTAGCTGCAGTGGCGGTTGGTGCTGGCTGGTGGCTGTTGGCTGCTGGCTGTTGGCCTGTGGCTTTCCGGATTCTCGTAGTGGTTATTTTTTCTATCGAAACTGTTTGCTCGCTGGCCTAGAAACTTTGACCGACTGACATGCGCCCGCTCGGATCCATTGTTATTTATTGCCAAAAAGCAGGAATTTCTGGCGAAATTTATTGATATTTATTGAACCATTCGGATGTTCGGCTCTTAATTGCTCGCCCATTTGAATCAACAGAAAAGAACTCAATGTGATTCAGGGCATGACAAATGATGAATCACAAAAAAGAATCAAAAACCGATAGAACACCAAAAAAAAACCAGTCACTAATGATTCTGGCCGATCCGGGTTGAGATATGTATGTCCGTATGCTGCCCCTCCCACCAATCACATTGGCAATTGGAGTTTAATTCGCACACTGACTTCCTGCATAATAAATCGGAGGCCGAGGACAATAATTGGTCCTGGTCCTGTACGTGATTCTATTTCGGAACAAGGTCCCCCCGCAGCCCAGGAAATGCTTGAATAAACGCAAGATTTGCAGGCTACGGACAGTGCGGACACAGATGAATGTGATTGGATAGAGATTGGACACACACACACACACACACACAAAGACACGTGAATCCATTTGGCAATTCAATTTCGGCATCCCTGTGTGGCGGCAGTAATCAACAACATTAGGGCAAGGATTATTATTCTGGGATCCAGCTCCGAGTTCATCTTCCATCTTCAATGCTGTGGCCACAAAATACACAAACACACACAGAGAGAGAACGCCTCATGTGCAGACTCTCGTATGTAAGGAAATGCAATTCATATTATCCATCGGTTTATAGGTGGAATGAACATAGAAGGCAGAAAGAGTACCCATATCACATATCTGGCAAGAGTTTTGGGCCAGATTCAAGTATCGGTTTCGGCTGGCTGGTCAACTGTTGCTTTTTGGCTCTGCTGTCGTTCGGTTTTGTTTGGCTTGCAATTATGCGAATCTGCTCGGCCCCGCCCCGCCTTGCTCGTACATTATTTTGTCAAGTTTATTTTTACAGCACGCAGTCTTTTATAATTGCCCCCCCATACAGGCCCATGGCCTTAAACATAAACAACTTAAGACCTTAGAGTTACGTGAAGTTTGGGCTTGTCTTGGGTCTCGTGTGAGGCTGCGCGTCATTGAGTTGGGGCATGCGGCATGGGGCATGGGGCATGAGGTGTGTAATGTGTTTGCTCAAAGCCAACAAGTCAGCGCGGTTGTGGCCAAAACTTTAAATGCCCAAATCAAATAGTCTAATGAGACTCTTGTCTAGCTCTTGTTCAGTATTTTAAATTTGTTTCTATTTCTTGAGCTTTGAAATTCTCATAATCAAAAGGAATCGTTTCTGATTCTGATTCATTACATCAAATGAAGTGCAAACTATAATTGCCTGTTTGCAAATTGACTCTTTGCTGATGTCTGCGTCTATGCCAGAACGAGACGGGAAGCTGGGCATATAGAGGCATATAGAAGCAGGGAATACCCTAGACAAGGTGGTCAATCTTTTCTAGGGAAACTCATCCATTAAAAACGGATGCTTGTCCAAGCCCAGGTCCAATTAATTGACCCTGGCCAGAGTTAAAGGGTAGGCGCACATCTGCTGTTGGCTCTCCCAACTCCCTCCCTCCCTTGGTCTCCCCCCTCCCCCCTGTCTGCAATTATTCTGGTATCTCCGTTCCGTTGACTGCCTCTTCCACTCATCTGCTAGGCATTTGATGATCGCAAAATGAGCTTTAAATTGCCTGGGCAATTTCATGTCATTTCAGCAAATACTTAACTCTGGCTCTAATAACCTCAGCCAACTAACAGGCTACATATGTCAAGGTCGTCATGGATATACACACATACCTATAATACATATGAATGTATGTGAAGTGTGCACTCAATGCTTTAATACATTAAAATTTAATAATGAAAACAGCGTGAAATTTTGATTTATTTGCATTTTCCAGTGGCAGTTAAAAGCCATTGCTGCCATCAAAGGATGCCTCCGATTGCATTCATGCAGTAGCAGCAGCAGCAGCAGGCAGGAGCATGAGCAGCTGCACTGATTGCCACAATTTGTGGCAGTCCACAAAGAGACACAGCAATACTGAAGCTGATACTGAAGCAAGCCGGTATTAAGCCGATTGTATCGTGCGTATCCTTTGAAGTTTCTGCCACATTCAGCAGCAGGATAAAGGCCCAAAGAGCTTTGAAGTAAATTCTTTACGTTTTTTGGGCAACGCAAAGGGAGGGTATTCAATGTTCAATCACACACACACACACACATGTGTAGAGTAGCCTATTAGGAGCTGCCCAAATTGATGGCTTTCCATTTGCTGTGCATTTGCGCTGATGCTGACCTTGATTGACATGCGGTTGACCCAACGACCAACGAGAGCTAAAAGTACATATATTTTGCATTGATTTTGCACATCCGCATTTCACGCAAATACTGAAAGCTTTTGGTGGTTGTGGCATGCAGTTGTGGCATGCTCCTCGCCTCAATTCATATTAATATCTCATCTCATCTCACTTTCTCAGTTAGAAGCAGAATGAGTCGAATTTTCGAGTCCAAGAAAGTGAGGGGAGGGGGGCAAGACAGTCACAGAGGAAGAGTCGGGTGGCAGAGTCGTCGGCCCTATAATGATACGCCCCATTTAACTGTAAATCGGATTAAAACCCGTTAAAAATACATTAAATCACACGTTATCAGCATCCAGGCCTTAACATAGGACACAGGCTCACAATGTGGCACGTTTTTGAGTGTGTGTGTGTGTGGGGAAAGGGAGGGGGGGTTGCAAACAAACAAGAGCCTCCTGCCATACATACGTCATCAGCATAAACGTCCTTGCCATCTCCCAACCCAACCGATTATCATCTCATTATTGTCATTGCCAGGACGCCATTTAAAATTTCAATTGTTGTGTTTGCACTGCCGCCAAAGCCCCCACTTTGGGGCAGGCACGTGAGGCGGAAGGGGAAGCTGCCTCGCCTCCGAATTGAGCCCTTGGTAATGTGCGAGCAAATCGATGAGACTGTTGCGCCTCCTTATTTATTTATTTCGTTTATTCATTCCTTTCGTTCAATTGCTTGCATATACTCGTGCGTATACGCATACGTATACGTAATATGTATTATGCATATGCCTTTTGGCCACGTTTATTGCTGCCGCTTGCCAGGACACGCGTCATTTCCATTTACATGCGATTAAAGTCAGTTCCAACGACTTCTCGTAACCACGCCATTTAAGAAGAAACAATAAAAACAATTTATGCGATCGCTTAACTCTCAATTCAGTATGTCTTATGGCCCCTGAGTGGGGCAGCAGTTCAACAATTACATATGTACATCTGGGGATCAGCATAAAAGTCTGTTGACGAAAGGAGGCGATAGTGAGCGAAGAAAGCCGCAGGCAGAAGCCTTCGCCAAGCAAGAACGATGAGCATCCAAGCGGATATGCAGCGTCTCACCATGTGTCTGAATTCATGCATCTTCAGCCACTACTCGCTACTCGCCATCACTACTATCACTACACTCGCTATCACTACTACTAGCTTTCCAATCGAACTGCTTGCTTTCTAAGCAGAAGACTTTATTGGCGCCTTCAATAAATTCAAAATTCAAGCAACTCCAACCAACCCCGTTTAGCCCCCTCGGATTAAGGATTTCAAGCAGTGCCGTTATTATATTCTACCCTCTCTTTCACTCCTTCTCCGGGCGAGTCTCTCTCTCGCTCTGGCACGCAGTTGACAGGAGCCGTCACTCGCTGTCGCGTTTCTTGTCAGTCAAAAGTAATCCCTTCGGCCAAAGTGAAGATCCGCTTGGCTGTGCCTTGCGTCTGTGTGTAGTACCCCCACTCGTGCAACAAATTGTTCGACCTTTCGCCCTGCTACGTCCATTCAACATGAAGGTTGGGTCTTTGCGGCAGGGCACAAATAACACTCATTAGCCGTAATGAGTTATAGTTGGACCAGAATCCGCATTGGACACGAAGCACTCTTTAGCGGCAATTATGCGGTGCGACTGCGGGGGGGCGGGGGCATACAGCAAGCCGTAAACAGCACGGACAAGAGAGCACGGAGCGCAGAAAGCAGTGCTTGGCTTTTTATAGACGTTGGCTTAGGTCTGGTCTTGGTAGTCATAAAGTTTTCAGCTATAAATACTCGTACTTTGGCCAATAGCCTTTGGGCCAGAACTTCAAATACAGCAGGAGAGGGAGATAGAGAGAGAGAGCGAGAGAGAGGGGTAGATTAGGAGACCACAAATTGTTTGACATTTGGCACTGAACAGTAAAGTCTGCGGACTGGAGATGGAGACGTCCAACGACTGAACACTGAACACGGACTGGCTGGCTGGATGGCTGGATGGCTGGCAGTTCCTGTCAGGCGCAATCCTTTTCACCATCTGCCGAAACGGAGGAACTCTGCTGATGAAGCATATGTCTCTCTCTCTCTCTCTCTCTCTCTGGCTTTCTCTCGCTCTCTGTCTGTCTTGCTCACTCTTCCCTGTTATTGTCACTTGCCGGTGGCAGTTTTGTGTTATTTTATCCAAGTTTTCCGTCACACAAGCAGGACAAACTTTTTGCTGTTAATTCGTGCAAGTTTCTGGCAAGTATTTACGTGCTTCGAAGAGTCGGCTAGAAAGCCAAGGAGAGGCAGGGAAGGGGGTGGCAGACAGAGTGGTAGAGTTTGGGGGTGTGGGAGAGGAATCGAGAGCTACGTCTGCTATGAAAGTTTTGTATGTTAATGGCATAGTTTAGGCAAAATGTTTTGACTGACGCCTCTCTTCCTCTCCCACCCTTTAACCAGGACAGCCTCCTGCCTGCTGCCGCAGTGGCAGTGGTATTCTATCCGCTTTCCTGCCCGTTTTGTGTACATATTTTGGTTGGCTCACATTTTCCGGCCAAAATTAACTTTCAGTCGCCACATTGCTCGAGCCTCTCGGCCCACACACACACTCTATCTGGCACTGCCACTGCCCTCTTCTTAGCCACATAATGTGCCATTGCCCCACGTTAAGTGACTTTCTTATGCCGGTTGTAAAATTTCCCTCTTTATACGAAACCATATGGAAACCATCCTGTTTGCCACTATCCTGCGCGCCAGAGCGCGTGTGTGTGTGTGTGTGTGTGTTGATAACACTTGCTCCATACACACACACACACTCCAACAGCTACTCCTTGCTGCGGTTAAATAATCCAAGACTATGAAAGCTTGTAATTTACTTGAGTACTCAACGGGCTCGCCCTCTTCTCTCTCACATCTCTCTCTCTCTCTCTCTCTCTCTCTCGCTCACTCTCCTCTGGGGCAAGTTAAGCCATTGACAAAAGTTTTGGCCAACATAGTTTTGGTGGAATTTGTTTTTTGTTTTTGATTTGCTTGATAAATTTGAAACTTTCGGGGCTCGGCTCCTTCGACATGAGGATAAACTATTAATTTCGACTCAAAGCTGCTGGAAGATTTGCCTCGTTTCTCCTCTCCCCAACTCCCCCCTCTCCCCCCCAAAACATTTGCTACTAATTAAATATAAAGTTGGCCAAACACTAAGTATTGCTTGAGTTGGCCAAGACTGCTGTGTGTTCGATTATATGTGGGGAAAATCGACTCATTTTCACCTGTTGGAGCCCAATGAACTTGAGTTCTGTGGTTCTATCGTCTTCTCGTGTAGGACTTCAAGTGGCCTCACGTACCTACTCCAGAGGCTGCTCAAGGGCTGCAGCATCCTCATCAAGATCCCCCCCTTCCCCATTTCCATTGCCGACGGCATCCTTTGGCCACTTGTGGCTGCCACAGCAACAGCAGCATCAGCAGCAACTTGCCGGTGCTCTGCAACTGGAAATTGTATTAACATTTTGCCTAACAACAAATTCTTGTGCGCGCGGGGGGGGGGGGGGGGGGGGAAACGAAAGGAAGTGGCCAATGAGCCACTCCAGCTGATGAGTGCCACGCTCTGAGGGAAATGCTTGCTCTGCACTAAGGCAGAGGCACCCCACACCCCATTTAGAACAGTAATACTCGGTACGGTACCTTGGAAGACTTAGACATTCCTTTAAATAATCTCCTTTAATGTTTACTGTTCTGTACATCCGAAATACTCTGTTTTTTCGCACTGAGAGATCAATGCCAAGAACGATGTTTGCGTAATGTATATTTTCTATGTTTTCCAGTAAATAAGGTTTCAGAATCTGATAGACTCATGTTGTAGCAAAAGATTCACAAGTACTGTTGGGCATAACATCACTCCTCACTGTCAATGTTATGTTTAAAGCAGAAATAACATTACAGAAATCCCTAATGTATGGGCACACTGCCCTCTTCTAGTGCCCTTGCACACTTTCTTTCTACTTCCTTCTCTTCTTGATCTCATTTGAAAGTGGCTGGCTCACTGAATATAAACATTAAACTATTGTGGATTCATTGAAACAAAGGAACAAACTGGAAGACTAAGTATATATTACAAGTACATATATGATATCCAACAGGTTCAACCTCTTGAAGTCTTGAACTACGAATAATTAGCCGCATTCTCTCAGTGGAGAAGTTTCACCAACTTACTTAAACCATCCATCCATCCACCCCAAATGCAATGGACTTTTAAAGTAACAGCCTTGCATGACTTACGGAAACAGGACGTGAACCAGAGCTTGGACTTGGACCTGCAGGAAGAGGAGCTGTAGGTACTGCTGCTGCTGCTGCTGATGACGGGAAACGATAAGCACGATGATGATAATGATGAGGTCTTGGACCAAATGAGCCAAGTGGCCAAAATACAATTTCCGACTTGGAACAAACAGCTGAGTCTGCTAAATGCCCCAAAGTCCAACGCCGTCCACCAGCTACCGTGGCAGTAGTTTTTCTTTATTTTCTTCTTCCTTATTTTGATTAAAAATTAACCACTGCCTGGTCGTGGGGGGAGCCGAGCAGAAGGATGGGCGGTGGACGGGTGGATGGGCGGATGGGTGTGGGGCTACGTGCTTGGCCTGCGCAATCCGGAAGGAAAGTAAAGTAAATGCGTTTTGTAATAAATTCAAATCAACTTTGTAGTATGTCCAATGGCGTAACATGGTCATCAAATTGGTCATCGATTGGAACGTACACACAATCACACCCGCTGGGAGAGGGAGAGAGAGAGAGAGAGAGAGGGAGAGAGGGAGAGTCCCATTTCCCAGGGTCTCAATCTTTAGTTTTTTGCCAGCTATAGATTGTAGCTGGAATCTGGAATCTCCTTTTTTTGGGTTCGCCTTCACTTTCTTCTTCGCCTTTCCGCCAGCCGTTTTACACGGACTTTGTGCCGGACTTAAGCGCATTACGGCCTCCAGCTCCGACTCCCACTTTGGACTCCGCAGGGGGTGGAGAGGAGCAGGGCGAAGTCTTTTAATGTCTTATCGCTTGTGCAAATAAATAAGCGAGCAATGGCATTGGGCTCAAGTCCTGTTATCCTTCGTGAGCAATTGATTTGTTGGCTTTTACTGCTGCTGCTGCTTGTCTTATGGAAATTCACCAGAGATTCTGTGATTCAATTAAACCATGCTCCAATACGGCAAATCTTATCCTACGGCACTGCTACCAACACGTGACATTCAGAAAAGTACAAGCCCGAATCAATTATCAATAATCATATCACACCGAATGTTCCATCTAGTAGCAACTGAACCAATTGGTTTTTTTAGTTTTCGGTTTATATTTGTATTTCGGAGTCGGTTTTTAGGTACTAAATATTTTTACAAAATGGAGAGCCTGTGGGCAGAGGTCAAACAGAGCCAGACAGGGATGGAACTCACGACCACGATCCCAACTGAGACGACCATCAGTCAACACAGTGCCTCTCCGAACGCCCTCTCCCTATCGAGTTCTACCAGCAGCCTGGACTCTATGCTGCACAGCGGTACGGATCTTCACCTGAAAAAGAAGCTCAAGGCGGTTAGAGTGCCGGGGGGGGCAGACGGGAAAGAAAGCATCGACTATGGTTACACCTCCGTGGCCAGACGGCGGGGTCTGCCGCAGTTGCAGCTGCAGGAGACGGAGACGTGTATCTTCGTGCCAGCACCCAGAACCAGTCGGAAGTCGCCGCAGACCGAGTCTCTCGGTTCTGAAATGTCGGATGCCATGGATGCCCAGGATGCCACGGGTGCGAAGGATACCAATATAGTGTCGCCGATGACCGAGTCTGTCGGTCCTCAACTGGCGGAAGCCACGGATGCGAAGGATACCAATATACCCACTATCCCGCAGAAGCAAGAGCCTGAGCCGGTGGCACCCGAGTTGCCGCTGGACAGTTCCGTGCTGACCGACACTCAGCCCAGGCTGAACAGTATTAAAGATCGCATCCTGCACTTTGAGCGGACAGGCTTGCCACCGTACACGTCGACTGAGCCAGCCACAACGGTTTGGCAGGGCAAGGAAATACTGGACACAAGTGCAGCCCCCTCAGTGACCCCGTCCAGCCACGTGGTCGAACTGAATTCCGACCGAGTCGGTGCTGGCGGCTGCACCGTTGAACGATCGCCAACGTTTTCCCTCGAGGAGCCTTCCCAGGTGCTGGCACACCTGCAAATGGAACGGCTGGGCTTGGAGCAGCCAAACCTAAATCTGGACCAACAAATCGACCTCGTGATCGAGCGCGGCTTAAACGAGGTGAACGAGAGGGCCATGGCCCCCAGCCACGTAGACAGGCTGAGAAACTACCTCCTGGCCAACAAGGACCGACTCAGAAAGCTGGTTCAGTACCAGCATGAGGAGCGCCTGCGCATGCTGGGAGAGTTTGACCGCCAGCAGAAGTTCCTCGTCCAACATATTTGCGCGGAAATAGAGCTGCCGTTGGTGGCCGACGGGCTGTCCAATTCGCTGTCGGTGGACACCAGCACCCGATCTCTGGAGCAGCACTTGGCCGATGAACTCATTGGCAGTGACATGGCTGCCACAGGTGGTGCCGATTCCCACCCTTTCGAACCTATGGCAGACAGCTACATCCCTAGTCCGCCTCCACTCCAGCAGTCCCCAGCCGAGAGTTCTGACTACGAGATGCAGCCACAGGCTAGGACTAAGGCGCGATCCGTCAGGATGCCGCTGCGGAACAGCGGCCAAAACAACAGCAAGCGTTCAGCAGCCAGGTCTATATCCACCGCCCAAAAAAGCAACAAGGGCAGAGCCACCCCAGCCACGGGATCTACCATAGCTACAGTCCGGCGCATAGTGGGTGGCGGTGGAGGAAGTGCCGGCAAGGAAGGTCCTAGGAAGAATACACCAGGAAGTGGCAATGGACACGCATCCAGGTCCCGCAGCACTGTCCGCCGTCAGCCCAGTCTTGGTCCGTCCCAGGGGCATCAACAGCTGCTGCAGGGTAGTGCCCCAAAAGCCAGGAAGACAACTTCAACACCCATGCGCGGACGCACTTTGAGTTTAAACAAGAAGATGGAGAGGGGCATTCGAAATTAGTTGGCTCTGGACCGAACAGGACCAAACCGCTCGGTTAGGCTGGGTTTCTTTTCTGCCACCGATGGACAGGGCAAAATTATAAATAAATAGTACCTATCAATTTTAGATTGAATTTTTTCATAAACGACTAGATTTATTGAAGAGCGACCTTCCTAGGAGGAAGGGGTGACAGCCGGCACAGGAAGCAGATGCCACAGATGAAGCCACCTTTCGGGGCGATCAGTTTTTTGGGGGCTGAAGTCTTCAGGACAGTGCAGAATAAAGGAGCTCTTTCCGGGGTTTCTGACTTATATAGCATTATTCTGACTTTTTGTAGGCTCCTTAATGGCTGCGGCTTTTCACATTTCAGTCACATAATAAAAAACCTTTGGTGACCTTTAATCGATAGAACATTTCATTCAAAGGGAATTTAAAGGAACTACCGACCTATCGACCTACTTTCTCATTCGTATAATAATCGTGAACAGGGAGTAGGCCATCTTCAGGGTCGAGAAGAATGTGTCGAGATGAATGCGTAACATGCCACCAGCAATCGCTGTGCTCTGCTTCAGGGATCGCTCCACAAAGAGCATCATTTTCCGCTTGAAGCTTCTGCCCTGCTCCGGCCAATTGGAGCTGAAGGCGGCGTAGTGGAGTCGTCCAAACCAGAATTCGTTGTCGGTGCCAAAGTAGCAGGAGGGAAAAATTTCGAGAGGCAGAGCGAGTGCATAGAAAATGAAGTACATTCGAGCCATGGGCTCGCTAACAAAGAATACAAGAGCCGCGATGCAGATGCAGAGATTTAGAGCGCAGACCGCGAATTGGATGAACATTGGCAGCGACATGAATCCCTCAATGCACCTGAAGAGTCTGTAATTGAATGGTAATAATAATAAGAAGTAATCCTTTTGCTTGGTACCCACTCGAGCAAGCGCTTGTGATCGGTTATGCAGTCCTCCAGCTGCTTCTCCGCATCAATGGATGGATCCCTGCCAACCTCCTCGAAGCGGGAGTAGAGCATCTTCACGTGAGACGAGACTAGGCAGAGCACCACCGCCGGAAAGCAGTCACTGACATAGTTCTGCAGGAGTTGAAAGGAAAGGCCAACAATCTGGTAGACATTGGCTATGAAGAAGTTCCTCCTGGAGTTGAACCAATCGAATGGAAAATAGGCGGGGTACATCAGGCCCCGCTGCTCTTGGAACAGGAATGACAGCTCGGCAAATAGACCACACGGAAAGTAGATGCCAATGAAGATGCAAAGGATGATTCGAAGTTTGAGCTTCACATTGCCGTAGATTGCCCGCTGCTCTTTCCCACCGACTCGCTCATCCAGCTGCCGCAGGAGCTGCTCCATCCGTACCACTTTGTCAATATTGTAGGCGTAGATTAGGATCTTGATGGAGCAGGTGAGACACGTCATAAACATCGTTAGATTCATGATGTTCTCGGTGAGTGTGCGGTTCTGAAAGAGCGCCAGGCCCAAGTGGAGCGGATAGCAGATTGTGACCATCACATTGAGCAACACACTGTGGCAGACATAGATGCCGCGCCACTGGGACTGCACCCGCTTGTGGGCTGCTCCAAGTATCCACCATGCTGTCCAGTGGCTCTTGATGAAGCTCAGACTGTCGATGGCTTCCTCGGTCATGGTTGCTGGTCTTTGCTGCTGTTCTTCGCTTTCTAAATGTTCCTTACTGATTACGCTTCTTTTATACTCCGATGAGTTTGTGCACCCTGCGCGATGGTCTCACGGTATTAGCCTTTCAATAATTACGTTACTGGGATAGCGTGGTCGTATTAATTACAAATTATCACCGGTGCCATCTGCTGCTTAGGGTTTGAATTCCCAGCGAGCGGAATCCCATTTAAAATTCCCTCCGACAAATGGCTACCATACTATTCAGCAGTTTCAGCAGCAGCCGCGACTCACACAGGGAGTAGGTCATCTTTAGGGCAACCAAGCCGAACGCAGTAGGAGCCTACAACGATCGGAGCGGGCAGATTCATGCTGCAGAAAATTCGTTACGAAATAAACAAGATCGTACATGTCGGCCAATCCAGTGACGTCATCCACGAAAACATGGATGTCGACAACAGTGACACCAAGGTATAATAACAAAGGTAGCCGCATAGAGAGCAGCAAAGAAGGTATTCTTAAGTGTCAAAATGACAGAAGAGAGAGAGTGAGAAACACACTCTCACAAATGCGTTGTACGAAAGAGTCTCAAAGGAGTCGAAAGAAGCAAAACAAGAGAGCGAGCGAGCCGATACGACTACCTTTCTTAGTATACCTTGAGTGACACCACTAACAGCACCTCAGTTAACAGCGGCTGTGCTAACAGCACAAATGTTAAAAGCACTTTGACAGCAGTGATGAAAAAGATGACAATGCAAACGGTGCTGTAAAGCAATGGGACACAAAGGTAAACAACATATTGTGATCTCCGCAAGGGAAGCATCGCTAACATTGAATTGGCTAATGGAAGTAAAAATCCTGCACTTGCGGCTTCCCACATTTCAATTACAAAATAGTACAAAAACCTGTGGATGACCTTTAATAGATTGAAAATTGCATTTAAAGGGACATGGGGATTTCAAAACAATTTTAGAGAAACCATTGACCTATCGACCTACTTTCTCATTCGTATAATAATCGTGAAGAGGGAGTAGGCCATCTTCAGGGTCGAGAAGAATGTGTCGAGATGAATGCGTAACATGCCACCAGCAATCGCTGTGCTCTGCTTCAGGGATCGCTCCACAAAGAGCATCATTTTCCGCTTGAAGCTTCTGCCCTGCTCCGGCCAATTGGAGCTGAAGGCGGCGTAGTGGAGTCGTCCAAACCAGAATTCGTTGTCGGTGCCAAAGTAGCAGGAGGGAAAAATTTGGAGGGGCATAGCGAGTCCATAGAAAATTAGGTACATTCGAGCCATGGGCTCGCTAACAAAGAATACGAGAGCAGCGATGCTGATGCAGACATTTAAAGCGGTGACCGTGAATTGGATGAACATTGGCAGCGACATGAATCCCTCAATGCACCTAAAGAGTCTGTAAATGAATGGAGAATAAGCTGCGAAACTAATAATGATAAGTAGTCCTTTCAGTTGGTACCCACTCGAGCAAGCGCTTGTGATCGGTTATGCAGTCCTCCAGCTGCTTCTCCGCATCAATGGATGGATCCCTGCCAACCTCCTCGAAGCGGGAGTAGAGCATCTTCACGTGAGACGAGACTAGGCAGAGCACCACCGCCGGAAAGCAGTCACTGACATAGTTCTGCAGGAGTTGAAAGGAAAGGCCAACAATCTGGTAGACATTGGCAATGAAGAAGTTCCTCGTGGAGTTAAACCAATCGAATGGGAAATAGGCGGGGTACATCAGGCCCCGCTGCTCTTGGAACAGAAATGACATCTCGGCAAAGAAACCACACGGCAAGTAGATGCCAATGAATACCCACAGGATGATTCGAAGTTGGATCTTCACATTGCCGTAGATTGCACGCTGCTCTTTCCCATTCACTCGTTCATCCAGCTGCCGCAGGAGCTGCTCCATCCGAGCCACCTTGTCAATATTGTAGGCGTAAAGGAGGCACTTGATGGAGCAGGCGAGACAAGTTACAAACATCGTTAGATTCATGATGTCTTCGGTGAGTGTGCGGTTGTTAAAGAGCGACAGGCCCAAGTGGAGCGGATAGCAGATTGTGACCATCACATTGAGCAGCACACTGTGGCAGACATAGATACCGCGCCACTGGGACTGCACCCGCTTGTGGGCCGCCCCGAGTATCCACCATGCTGTCCAGTGGCTCTTGATGAAGCTCAAACTGTCGATGGCTTTCTAGGGCATGGTTGCTGGTCTTTGCTGCTGTTCTTCGCTTTCTAAATGTTCCTTACTGATTACGATTCTTTTTATACTCCGATGAGTTTGTGCACCCTGCGCGATGGTCTCACGGTATTAGCCTTTCAATAATTACGTTACTGGGGTAGCGTGGTCGTATTAATTACAAACTATCACCGGTGGCACCTGCTGCTTATGGTTGGAATTCCCAGCGAGCGGAATCCCATTTAAAATTCCATCTGGCAAATGGCTGCCATACTATTCAGCAGTTTTAGCAGAAGCCGCGAGTCAAGGTTGCGCATCGGTATGAAGAGGAAGCTCGAATCGGTCAGACTGCCGGGAGGCCAAGTAACGATGTGGTTGGTAGCAAGGTATACTAAACAAGGTAGGCTTATAGAGAGAGAATATGTAGCTATTCAAAATGAAAGCAGAGAGAGAAAGAGAGAGACTCAGAAATGCGTTCCGAGAAAGAGTCTCAAAGGAGTAATGCGTTTGCTCGCTTGTGTCAAAACAAAGAAATTTGTACGTACATACATACATACATGCAAATGTATGTATATATGAATGTGAGTTTTGTGCTGCAAAAAAAAAAGTCAAAGGGAACAAGAAAAAATTGTCCGCGGAGATGCTTCGCTCACAACTGCTGCAGGCAGACTGAAATTTATGTAGCTAAGTAGAGATCGAGCGAACCAATCAGCCTACTTGTTTAGTATACCTTGGTTGGTAGCAGCTACTCGTGAGACAGGTCAATGGGAATTATGGGCATGGACTCACGAAGAATCGAATCCATTTAGGGATTCCGCTGGCGCAACTAGATCATCCAAAGGTGCACGTTACGTTGCAGATCAGAACTTCCACTGGAGGTTAGATAAGAGGTGTGGACGTTAATGACGCCGGCAAAATAGTCGTCAGAACGGACCCTTCGCGCTTTACTTCCAAAGAATTGTGGCGGCTCCCACCTGTTATGCGGTGCGGTAGGCGTTCCATAGTTATCGAACACATTTTGTGAAGGAACTCTTCCGCGGTTTCTGGCACCAATAGCGAAATGTCTGTGTAGGCTCGTTATTGTCCTTAATGGCTATACTGCACCTGCGGCTTCCCACATTTCAGTCACAAAATAATATAACTTTGGCGACCTTTAATCGATTAAAAATTGCATTCATAGGGAATTTCAAACCAATTTTAATGGAACTATCGATATTTCGACCTATGTACCTTCTCATTTCTGTAAGGCTGATGTCAGAGTGCGCGCGAGGAGCAAAGCGAGAAGATGGCAGAGTGAGAGCTGTGCGAGAAGCGAGGTACATTGCCCTATTTTAGTTATTAATGTGAATGTGATAGTTTTTGCTCTCTTGGTACCATAGTAAAAAATAGTTTTACTTCAATAATTACTTCAGAAAACAATCGTACGCTCTCAGAGAGTTGAAGCGATAAAGCAGGTTGCAAACTGCTTTCTAGGTTTATCGCTTGAACTCGCAACTCGCTTCGCTCTCACTCTGACATCTTTCGAGCGATTGCACTTAAAAAAGCTTCTAGTGCTTTCTCGCTCATTCTCACCTAATATTATCGCTTCGCTTCTCGCGCGTACTCTGACATCAGCCTAATAAGTGTGAACAGGGAGTAGGCCATCTTCAGGGCAACCAAGCATGGAACAGCTGAACGCAGTAAGGACCGAAAACGACACCCTGATGAAATTACGCGCAGAGATCGGAGCGGGCAGATTCATGCTGCAGAAAATTCGTTACGAAATAAACAAGATCGTACATGTCGGCCAATCCAGTGACGTCATCCACGAAAAAATGGATGTCGACAACAGCGACACCACTAACAGCACCGCAGTTAACAGCGGCTGTGCTAACAGTACAAATGTTAAAAGCACTCTGACAGCAGTGATGAAAAAGACGACTATGCAAACGGTGCTGTAAAACAACCGGACACAAAGGTAAAAAGCATATGGCGATCTCCGGCAGCATCGCTAACTTTGGAAAATTAAGTAACCATAGAATACGACGGGACACAGTGCGCCAAAAACTGGGTCATACAACTAAAGAACATTGCCCAAATCTACGATCTGGATAACATAACGAAACAGATTGCCAAGCTAAAAGAAAATTCACGTATTTTGGATGACCTGGATCAGCTTGGATCAGCTGATCACCTATGCGAGCAATTGAGCGTGGCATTTGGACCAACCATGACTAAGGAAGAGTAATGAAACAAATTCCAAAACCAATGGCTGAGAAGACAATATCGCGGCGGACATGGCGGGCAGCTACATTCGCAATCCGCCTTCACCACAGCAGTCCCCGCCCAAGTGCCTTTTCTGAACCCACGAGGGAGTTAAAAAGAGTTCCAGCGACGAGCCCCAGCTACTGCCCGGGAATACGGTGCGATTCGACCAGATGCCGCTGCAGAACAGCAGCCTGAACAATAGCAAGCGTCTAGCAGCTAGGTCTATATCAACCGCCCAAAAAGGCAACAAGGGCAGAGCCACTCCAGGACCGATATCAACCATAGCCTCAGTCCGACGCGTCGTGGGTGGCGGTGAAGTAAGTGTCTTTAATGGCTATCCTGCACCTGCGGCTTCCCACATTTTTATCACAAAATAATACAAAAACCTGTGGATGACCTTTAATCGATTAAAAATTGCATTCAAAGGGAAAGGAGGATTTCAAAACAATTTTAGAGAAACCATTGACCTATCGACCTACTTTCTCATTCGTATAATAATCGTGAACAGGGAGTAGGCCATCTTCAGGGTCGAGAAGAATGTGTCGAGATGAATGCGTAACATGCCACCAGCAATCGCTGTGCTCTGCTTCAGGGATCGCTCCACAAAGAGCATCATTTTCCGCTTGAAGCTTTTTCCCTGATCTGGCCAATTGGAGCTGAAGGCGGCGTAGTGGAGTCGTCCAAACCAGAATTCGTTGTCGGTGCCAAAGTAGCAGGAGGGAAAAATTTGGAGGGGCATAGCGAGTCCATAGAAAATGAAATAAATTTGAGCCATGGGCTCGCTAACAAAGAATACGAGAGCAGCGATGCTGATGCAGACATTTAGAGCGGTGACCGTGAATTGGATGAACATTGGCAGGGACATGAATCCCTCAATGCACCTGAAGAGTCTGTAAATTAATGTAGAAGAGGTGTGGTACTAATAATAATAAGTAGTCCTTTCAGTTGGTACCCACTCGAGCAAGCGCTTGTGATCGGTTATGCAGTCCTCCAGCTGCTTCTCCGCATCAATGGATGGATCCCTGCCAATCTCTTCGAAGCGGGAGCAGAGCATCTTCACGTGAGACGAGATTAAGCAGAGCACCACAGCCGGAAAGCAGTCACTGACATAGTTCTGCATGAGTTGAAAGGAGATGCCAATAATCTGGTAGGCATTGGCTATGAAATAGTTCCTCGTGGAGTTTAACCAATCGAATGGGAAATAGGCGGGGTACATCAGGCCCCGCTGCTCTTGGAACAGGAATGACAGCTCGGCAAAGAGACCAACCGGCAAGTAGATGCCAATGAAGATGTAAAGGATGATTCGAAGTTGAAGCTTCACATTGCCGTAGATTGCACGCTGCTCTTTCCCTATGACTCGCTCATCCAGCAGCCGCAGGAGCTGCTCCATCCGAGCCACCTTGTCAATATTGTAGGCGTAGAGGAGGCACTTGATGGAGCAGGCGAGACACGTCACAAAGGTCGTTAGATTGAGGATGTCCTCGGTGAGGGTGCGGTTGTGTAAGAGCGACAGGCCCAAGTGGAGCGGATAGCAGATTGTGACCATCACATTGACCAGCAAACTGTGGCAGACGTAGAGGCCACGCCACTGGGACTTCACTCGCCTGTGGGCCGCTCCAAGTATCCACCATGCTGTCCAGTGGCTCTTGATGAAGCTCAGACTGTCGATGGCTTCCTCGGACATGGCTTCTGCTGCTAGCTGCTGTTCTGTGCCTTCTACGCGTCCCTTTCTGATCATGCTTCATTTTATAGACTGATGGATGCGTGCTGTCCTCGGTGTTGGCCTTTCTCTAATTACGTAATTTGGGTCGCGTGGTCGTATCAATTACAAATTATCACCGGTGCCACCTGCTGCTTAGGTTTACGATTCCCAGCGAGCGAGGTCCTATTTTAAGTTTCCTCTGCCATATCTCATTTCATTTATATATTTTTTTAGCATTATGAATTATTTCTCCCTTTGAAGCAATAATGCCGCAACGAATGCAAATGAAATGCGATATTGTTTGATAATTTCTGGTGCTGGTGCTTTTCATAATAAATGAAACTGACACAAAATCGGAATGTTCGTTTAGTGGCGGCTCCTGCTGCTGCTGTGGCTGCTTCTGTCAGCGGTTTTTGCAACATCAAAATATGCGCTGAAAAGTAGGCTACAGAATTTATGGCTCACTTGCTTGTCGTCAATTTTATAGGAATTCGCAATGCTACCACGTTGCCACACCGCCACAACTGGTATTAAATTATTCTTTTGGTAAAAATTTCAACGCAACATAAACCCAAAGGTATAGTAACTTTGTATGCTCTCTCTCTCTCTCTCTCTCTCGCGTAATAGACTGATGCGTGGATGGTGCATGCAATTAGCATGTCCACGCAGGCCACCAAAAAAACATGTTGCCATATTGCTGACAGCGCACCATAAATTGTTGCATGCTGAAATGGCAGCGAGCCAACACACACACACACACACACATAATCAAAGCAGGCCGACCAAAAAAAAGGGCCTCCATCACAGAGCCAGAGTATGCGTATGGTGTGATTCATTGCTGTGAGGCAGTCCCTAGTCCCCCAGTCCCCATTCCCCTCCCCGACCAATCTAATGTCTTAATTGTTGCATGTGGCATCTATGTACGCTGACACTGCCATATGCGCTGAAAAAATACTATGCAGAGCAATTTATTGCATGTGAAATATTTTCGACCGGATTGTTTAAGCCCTAACCCCATTACGATGGCAGCCTGGCCTAAAAACTAACGGATGTGCAGGGCAGATGCCTGCTCAATCCTTCGCACTCGAACCCCTCCATGTGCAGCGGAAACACAATCATAGGCCTCTCTACTCGAGAGTCGAGTGGCATGAAATGATGCTCCCTCCTTGTTTTTTTTTTGTGGAATGCTCTCTCTAATGAGCTCTGTTTTGGTGTCCGATAACTCGCCTACAGTGTGCACTGTTAGTTTTTGCTCTGGTGTAATTATTGCAAGTCCTGTGATTTCCTTCACTCGTCCCATAGCGAATATACCCATCTGTAAGTGGCACTAAGCATGCGGCAGGTTGCACGAATGTCAGTTTCGAATCGGGGAAACGGAACACAACGGAACCCAGCGGAACGCGTTGTTTGTCTAACCCAACGCAGCAGCTGCTGCTGCTGTTGCTGCTGCCTCTGTCAGCGAGCAAGAACGACAACAATGTAATTATCATAATTAAAAGGCTGCCCCTGTCGCCAAAAAAAAGACCAGAAAACCCCATCCATGTAACCCACAACAACGACGAGAATGGGAGCGAGAAAATGTTCACAGCGGCCATGAATTTCCTATTAAGAGCTGCCCCCCAAACAGCGACGACGGAGGCTGGCGAGGTGCGGCAGAGGCAGGGGCAGAGGCAGGGGCAGATGCTGGGACAGAGGCTAGGGCACAGCCCACGTCGTGGGCTGGCACACCGGAGATGGTGGGCTGGTGGTTGGCGGATGGTGGATGGGACTGCAGCTGCATAATTGAGGTAGTTTCACTAATTGTAAAACGTTGCGCATTAATTGCGTCTGCAGCGTTGCGCATTTTGTGGCTTGGCAGCCACAAACGCCCTAAACACCCATTAGACACCCCCTCATCACCATTTTCCTGGTAGAGTGGAAACAAGAAACTATGATGATGACATTTTTCATTAGTTCTGTTCTCCTTGTGAGACGCCTACGCCTTGGTTTCGTTGTGCGCGACAGCTGCTGGTGCATTCTTATCAGTGATTCTTATCAGTATGGGAAAACTCACCATACGAATGCCGGACGCCGGACGCGAGACGCTCAACAGCTGGCCAACTGAAATCCCACTGCTACGCTCTGCGCAGGACCTGGAAGACATCGAAGAAATATCGAATATTTGAAAGATAAGAATATCCAAATGAAAAGCATTTCATTGCTTCTTTGAGGGCAGAGATTTAAGGACATTTTAGAGATTTGAGTATTTGGTCGAAGTATACAAGCCAGGATTTGAGCAGGAAATGTCCTCATCATGGGAGCATTGGACCAAAGTATTGCCAGGCAAAGCCTTTTGCGAGAATAAGTGAAGGATAACAGTTGTATTATGAATGCTTTCTTTTATTTACAATCAAGATGTAAAATAAATTCAATGCAGTTGCAGCTGTCTCCGGTCCACACTGAACATGCACGCAACAGTTTATTTTCCACACAGCCAACGGCTTATCACAACAAGCGTTGCCGCTTCCAGGCTAATCAGAAACATCGTTGGAAGTGGCACCACAGAGAGCGATGGAGAGCGAGAGCGAGAGAGAGCACTAACCTGCCTCAATAGCAGCAGTCAGTGGTAGGGCTTTCACTTTCACCGCCCCCTGGCCCATTCACACAGTGGCACGATGCTCCACAGACCCACATGGACGAAAACGACGACGACGACGATTCGTTCTCCTGTTCGTGCTAGGGGCTCGGGCTCGGGCTCGTGCTCGTGCTCGTACTCGTGCTCGTGTCGGGGTGTGGTGAGTTTCGAGGAGCCGCCACCGATTGTGGCACTGAATGAAGCTCCAGCTCGCAGTTCGTTTCTAAACGCGTCGCGGCGTGGTTGTGTGTGTGTGGAGAACGAACATGCGAACGAGCGCACCCAAAGGAGAAGATTCCCACTACAAAGGACTCATCCTGACGGACAAGCGATCGGTGCTAACGATGCAGTGAGAGTGAGAGTGAAGTTCCGATCGCAGAGTGTGACGATGAATGAACGAGCTTATTGGTGAAACAATCGAATAGTTGAATTAAGCATAGGATAATATACTATATCGGATAAATAGCATACCCATAAATAATATAAATTTAAATTAATTTCGCCTAGAGGGTGAGTATTATTTCCACAAGGCACACATCCATTTCCCACTCAATGGAAAAGCAAAATGAATATATTTTTTATGGCATAAATTATTCTGGATTTCGTAATTGAAATTCTAAGCAAAACTTTACTCCGTTACTCAGTGTTTGCTGAAATCATGGAAATAAATGGAAAAATAATATCCCTTTGGGCCACCTTTCCTCTGATTGAATGATGGTCTCGGTTGTTGGTTGGTTGGAGCAACCAGAGCAAGTGCGATTCAAGTTCCCGGCTAAATGATTTTCCGTCGGTTTGCAGTGCCGTATACGGGCGTATATGCAACGGGGCTTACGCGAGTCCAGTTCCAATCGAATGCTCTGTGCAAGGGCTTAAATGCCATAAAAAGTGAATGCCAGCATATTCACTGGTCAACAACAAACAACACACTTGGCATGCAAACATGTCCTGGCTTTTTGTGGCTGGCTCTCTGGCGTTTTTTGTTATTATTAAATTCAATTACATTAAAAGCTGGACTGAAAATGATGATGCTGCCACTGCTGTGAAAATGAATTCCATTCCAGCACAGTGGAACACATGCCACATGCTCCCCAATGGGGGAGAGTGGCAACTCAATTAATTAATAGCAGGCCAAAAAGCCAGCGAGGAGGATACGCCAATACGTGCTTGGGGGGCCGAAATCACGCATACGCCGTGTGAACGCGTAAGCCGCCAATGGCTCCAGCCCATGTCCTTTGCCAGACGAAGTGTGAAATTGTATTTTATTCTCTCACTTGCCCCTCGGCCCTTGTCTGCCTTCTTGGCTCTCTTCGCCGTCGTTCTTTGGTTTCCTCCTCTAGCATTTCGGTGGAAAAACTGATTAAACCCTTTGGTCCCGGTGCCAGAGGAATTACCATCAGCCCCAAATGGGTAGAATTCATTTTGGCAAAATATCTGTGAAATGCGAATGCGTTCTACGAAATCTTGAGGGCATCTTGCGGATGTCGTTAAGCGGATTTACACTGTCTGTGAGTGCGTGTGTGTGTGTCTGTGCAGAGCCAGAGTTATTATGCGCTTAATTCAAGCTAATCGCTTGCCACCTGCCAAGTGGCGGGCCCTGTCTTCCTGGTGGTCTACGGCACTTTCCGGTGGGATTGTTCTAATTTTAATCATTTACCTGCGCGCACCATACGCTCGGAGCTAGACGTGCCCCGCCTACTACTCACTGGCCACTTCCCGTTCCCGTACTCGTAACTGAACTTTGCATACAAATGGCCAACTTCTGGCCGCCGCTTGTGCTTTATGAATGCAAATTTACACAGCTTCAGGCTCAAATCTTTATGCCTCAAGCTGATGCCTGCAGTTTCCCATTGACCCCCATGCTGCGAGTGCGCACTGGCGGTGGCTGTAGCGGTGGCTTTGTCGAGTACCAGTTACATTTATCTATTTGCATACACTTGCAGAAAATGTGGGGAAGTTTTAGATATCAAGAGATTATCACTACGAAAGGGAGTGTCCTTGGAAGTGACCAGTCACCAAGTATAGCAAGATCAAGAGCAAGAGGACTCAATCCTTAACGAATGATGATGAAATCTACTCTCTTTGTCTGTCTTTGTCTTTGCTCTCACTCTGGCACTACCTTAGGAAGCGATTAAGAAAGCCCAAGGACCTTTCGAACATTCATTGTTGTTCCTTTCTGGCATTTCCTTTGAGTGTAGAGACAAGGTCCTAGGTAAATAGCCGCAGGAAGTTTTTCTTCATCGCATTCCTTTCGCTTTTCGCTTTGCCTTTTCGCTGTCCTCGTTTTGGTTTAAAGACGCTTTTCAACTCCAGGGAATCCCCAAATTGTTTCTTGAAATTTGACTATGAATACTCATAAGTTTTTTCCGTGTGGTACATATTGGGAGGAACTGGCACAATTCTATAATTAATTAATCCGCTTCTGCTGGAATAATAATTACATAGTTATGCCATGTTTGTTCTTCAATCGCCACATGTTTTTGTGGCACTGTTTATGCAACTGCATCTCTGTGTGTGCATCAGTTTTCCTATGTAATTATAATATCAGCTAAGAGCCTGATGCAGCCAACCGTTTAGAGAGGAAACCAGGAAAATTCATTAACAAATTTAATTATGAAATAGAAAAAAGACAAGATTAAAGGATTTACATTTACATTTACGTACATGTGAAAAGTAAATGGCAGACCCAATCCTACATGTACATATGTATATACGAGTATATATGTACATATATGTATGTATATACTGTTCCTTCTAATGCTCTATGTATGGGTTTAGACAGAAACTTCGTTATTTTAGTCGAGTGCTTTTGGTTCCCGCAATCGGCTTAAGCGCTTTGACTTTGGTTCAGTTTTTGGTTATATTTTAGCATAGGATACGTCGACTGGTCTGGGTTTGAGTTCCACTGTCCCCTAATTACACACAGAACCGACTGGAGGGCGACCCTTACTGGCCATTTGACATGCAAGCAATTAATTGGGGGCCCAACTGTGTTCACATCTCGTTTGGGGCAATCAATCTAATTGATTGGCCGAAAGGTAAACGTATTCCATTCGGATAGAACACTGAAATAATGGGGGATATTTAGAGCCTTTTGGTTTGGTTGACCCGCTGTCACGCCCCATTGTTAAACAATTTAGTCATTTTATCGTGAGTGGCGGACAGGCGGACAGGCGCTCGGGCACACCGACCACTTCCGACTTAATTCCAAACTAAATTAGTTATGATTGTGGCGTGTTAAACATTAATTAACTCGCCCTGATTGCGGTGTGGCGACCAAACAAATCAATTATTTAAACGCTTTAAATACTTTCTCAACGCTGACTGACAGCCAGGGGCATGCAACGCAACGCAACACAGTACGAGTACGAGAGAGTGGGGTAGACACAATCGTTAATTGCCCTGGATGAACGATGCTTTAAGCATCATCATCATCGTCGGAGAACAGGCTGAAAGTTGAAAGGTTATTTCTATGGTTTGTCACAAATCACAGCTGCCAACCAAAGGAAACTGCTACCGAGAAAGTTGTCTTGGCCACGTCAAAGGAATGCAATTCCCGCCGGTGGCTGGCAGCGGTCGCGGTGGTTGAATGTGGCCAAAATAATTGCCGTCGAAAGGCAAAGTTGAGTTACGAGCTATGCAGCACTCGATGCCAGTTTGGCACCTTTTTCTTATTCGTCTTCTTCTGCTGTTTGCCTCCTTTTCCTGCATTTGATTTGTACCTTCTCTGTTCGATTTTTCTCTGCCTTTTGCTTCCTGCTGCTTGATGCCGGTGGCAGGTGCGTCAGCTGAGAGCGGCTGCCTTGAGGCATTGTCTGTGAATGAAACCCGAGTAAAATGGAAACAATTGCTGCGGTTCTATGGAAACAAATGGCCAACGGCAGTGGGAGTGGGAGTGGGAGGGAGGCTGGTTTTATTGGAGATTGGGGATTGCACGGTTGTCCTTTCAGAAACTTGTTTGGCCAAGTGTCGTTACCAACTTTGTTGTTTCTGCCACGGCTACGACTATGTCTGCTTCTGGTTGTGGCACTGCCACTGCCACTGCAGCAAGGGTTGTCCTCCCCGTTGTCCCGTAAAAGTGAGTTATGGGCGACAGTTGTCAGCGCCTTGCGAGGCAGCGACACAACTTTTAAGCTGCAGCCTATTGAGAGATGCCCCGTGCTGAATCAAGTTGCAGCTGCGCAAACTTTAACCCCACCATCACGTCACGAATATCATCTATGCCTGCCTCCTTTAAGCCTGACATCTGCACAACTTTCACGACTTTCACGAGCTCCAATTGAAGCGAAGCTCAAAAACTTCAGTTACACCCAAGTGTCAAGGTTGATGGCTGAACTGAACTGAGCTGAATGCAGACTTTGAACAAGGACAGGCGCGCGAAAATTGTCATCTTAAAATTGTCATTTGTGTGTGTGTGTGTGTCTCGTCTTCTTCTTTTACCCTTTTTCCACCACTGACACACAAAGGACAATGCCATAGAGAGGCTGGTGGCTGGTGGCAGGGCAAAAGACAAGCATTTCACCGTCACTTGACTGACAATTCGTGCGTGTGGGTGGGGCCCACCTCCACCCCTCTAACCATGAGGGAAACGTGGCGACAGCAGCAACACCAGTTGTCATCTCCGTACCTTTATGCTTCACATTCCTTGGGTATGCTCGACTGAGAGAGAGCAAGAGGGTGAGAATAAAAGCAAAAGGGAACTGGAATGGGAACTCTACACATACATATCACCATGTCCATGTGTCCCTCGTTTCGTTGGTGTGTTTGCATACACACACACACACACACTCTCACTGTCATGTGTGGCACTCCTGCTGCCTGCTGCCATTGCCGCCGTATCCTTTTTCGGTGTGTTGTATTGTATTATTTAATGTGGCCATTGTCGTCATTCCTGATGCGTTGATTGTCTGTTCACTTGTTCTCCTTGTTCTTGCTCTGCTTCTCTCCTCTCCTCTCTCCTTTGCTTTTATTAATTTACGAGCTGCGATAAAAGTAAAAACCGAAATGGAAATGACCCATGGCCTTGAGGCTCTAGGCTCGAGGCTCAAAAGAGTTTTCTCTCAATATAAACCGCTCCAGCCGCTCCTCTGAGCTCTGACATTCACCTGTTTGTAGGCAGCTCCGGGCACGTGCTTGTCAGCAAGTCCCGCCCCCTCCGCCCTCGTCATTCACTCTACCAATTACCTACCCCGGCGAGAGACATTTCACGTTCAAGGTCCCAGCAAATTGATTGACATGGCCAGGAAATTAAAATCTGAGCTCTCGGGGCTTGGCGTTTCGTTTCGTTTCACTTCGCTTTAAATTTCTACAATTTTCCTGCTACTACAGCTATAGCTATGTGGCCCTAAAAATCGTGCCGAATTCGATATTGGTTGAGAGCCATTAAGAAAATTGGATTTGATTACTTATACATGAGAGAACACGAGGCAACCCAAGAGAGAGAGAGAGGGACAGAGAGAGAGAGCGGCTAACCACAGCGACACAGCCGGAATCGGAGCATGATGATCGGCCACAAAGGGAATGTTGTCATAAATCACATTACACAACAAAAAGGGGCAAATCCGTACAGCTCCAAGGGGCACAGAGGGGCACAGAGGGGAAGTGTTATTGATGAGCATTTAACTTCTTTCGTATTTCCGTTTGCCTGGCTTTAAAATTTCAACGCCCTCCGATGCCATGGCGTCATCGTTGGGGCTTTTGGGATCTTTACGAGGCATGCCTCATGCTTGTCGATAATTTAGTTAATAGTTTCAGTTTCAGTACGATTCTGTTTGTGCTTACTCGAGCGCTTTCCATGCGGCGGCAAGGAGGAGGAGGTGGGTGAAATGGGATTTCTGGGGAATCTCTGCTTGATGAGGCCTCTGCCTCTGGTGCTTCTGGTGCCTCTGGTGATTTGCCTTTCGCTGGTCTCTGGTTGGTCAATAAAGGCGCAACGTCATGTTTTATATTGGCTCTCGATGTGGTGGAGTGGCCAGAAGCCAAAGCCCAAAGCCGAGGCCCAAAGAGTGCCATAAATTAGGGCAAATTCCATTTGACTGAGCTTTGACTTTCGCCTCTCGGATTTGCTTCTCTTTTTATATTTTTCTTTTTATATTTATGCTTTCTTCCTTTGGCCAATTTATGGCTACACATTTTGTCCATTAGGAAGCCGTTTAAAGGCAAAACTTTCCCAGGCACTGCATTAACAATGGAAAATGTTCGAGTGGCGTTCCACATGGCGTATAAGTTATTCGTATACGTTATTCGGAATTGGCCTCGGTCTCTTCTCCCACTTGGTGGCTAGACATTGTCTGGCTTTTGAATTTATTGGCCAAGGTCAATGCTTAAGACAATTATAGAAAATAATTCGAGCAACTTTCGGGGACATTCATCAAGCATCCTCCAATCCGCCTCTCTCTTCGCTCTCCTTAAATTTCATTCACTTTTATTTGCTTTGAAATTTAAGTTTCCCCCCTGCGGTTCCTGCCACAACTGCCGCTCATAATGAGAAAACGCTGCATGTGACACAGCCAGATAGAGAGGGGCAGAGAGAGAGAGGGAGACGGAGTGGACGCCCACCAATTGGCGCAAACATAAAGCGCGAACTTGAGCGGAATTTATGAAAATTATGCGCATACCAAATCACCAGAATTTGCGGGTTTTCCAGTTGAAAAATTAGCAAAAACAAACCAAAAAAAAAGCCAAATCCCACATGAATCAGAAGTTGAATTACATTGGAATTCGTATTATATTTAAGTACATCGATATGGCATTATTTTGCTGTGTCCCGAGGCCAGACATTGGGTATTATAAAATCATAATTAATATTATCCCTTTTCGGTAGAGATTCCCAGAAAAGCGAACAGCTCGCGGCCTTAGATCCAGCCACGCGCCGCCACTTAAATTTAAATTTAAATATAAATACAAATGCTGTGTGGGCAAAAGTATTGTTTGTATTGTAATTCCGGTTATAAATTTCCCTTCAAATAAACAGTTTAACGTGGGGCTTCTTGGGCTTTGGCTGGGGCTTGGGTTCGCTTTGATTCGGTTCACTTTTCGGGACACAGAGAGAGAGAGAGAGAGGGAGAGAGGTCCTGGCTTAGGACTACAGCTCCATTTTATTGCGATTGCTGTCTGGCTGCCTCGAGCACACATGTGGCACACACACGAGTCTGGGACGGGGCTCCAGGAGTCTCAGAGTCTGAGAGTCTGTTACCGTGCTACTGTGAGTGCAATTTATGCGCTCACGTATAAATAGAATTGATTTTGCTTAAGCATCGCATATATTTTACCTGCTGCCAGGTGATTTAATGTCTGGCGACATAATCTGCCATTTGCCACTCGCCTCCATCGCTGCCATCACGTACGCGGAGGAGGACTCTCTCTCATATGCACATGTGTGCGTGAATATATCCAAATCGTGTCTGTGTGTCTGTTTGTCTGTGTGTCGTCTCTGTCTTTAAGCTTCTTGCAAATCCGAACTCATTTTCATAAGCTTCCGTCATGCGTGAGGCGGTAGAATAAACAATGAACAATACACACACACATACATGCATACACACATACACCCTCACACATGGATAGAAGTATATGCCATATGGGAATCCACGTCGCATGCTTAGAGCCAAAGCAATTATATAAAAGTAATACGCGAAATATTTTTGTATGCTACTTTCCCCTCCCTTCCCATCCCTTCCCTTCCCTTGCCGAAACGTTTCTGGATTATCGTCCATACCACCATACACTGCACCACTCAGTGCTACTACTCAGATTTATCTCACTTTTCAGTTTTCTCTGCTTGCCAGCATTCGACATTCAATCAGGCGAGTAAACAGAATAACAAACAAACATTTCTCTGGCTGTTCAGACGAATGCCAATTCCTTAATTAAAGCACAGTATTCGTACATATATTCAACCTTTAATGCTTGCTTTAAATGAAAATGGTATGATATGTGAAGGGCATTATATATGAGCATTGCTACTTTGAGTTTCCAACTCCACCTCCACATCCACTGGACGGAGCCGAAGCCGGAGCTTAAATAATACAAAGCGCACAAACACCTACACACGAAAATAACGGCGAAAATAGGGAGCGAAGAGCTGCAGACAAATAGACAAACAAATAAATAAATAAATACCCGGACAGAAGCATCGGAACCTAGAGAGATGGAACCGACCCCAACCCAACCCACCCCACACGACGCAACGCGACTCAACGGTTAAATCCACAAATGGCAGCTAATGAAGGAAGCAGTTTTCTCTCTAAAAAGCAAAAACAGAAAGACAGAGTAAGAGTGAGAGTAAGAGTAAGAGTAAGAGTAGCTTTCTCCCCAACCATCAACATCCATTCAGCCGTTCAGGCATTCGACTGTTGCCTGTCCCGTCTTTTGGCTTTTGCAATTTTTATTTTCATAAATTCTCAAAGCATGTTTGCCAGCTCATAAAAACGCAGTATGTACTCCCGGCACACACACGCATACAGGCACACACAAACACACACACAATCCTCTTCCACGGCGCCATTTTATCTCCCTGTTCCGCTTTGGCACTGGCACTGGCACTCGTACAAGCCAAGCGCCCAAGTGGCTCATAATCTGAGCAATTTGCTTGCTTTTTATGTGATTTTTGTTGCTGTTATTAGTGGCTGTAAAGAACACACCCACAGACCCCCCCCTCCCTACCCCACCTCCCCACCAGATCCGCAGGTTGAGGGAGGAGTGTGTGTAGTGTATGTGCATCATTTGTATGCAAATTGAAAGCATCTTGTTTGACTCTCATACATAACTGAGTTGCTGCATATGCACATGAGACCTGAGACAAGAGTCTGCCTCGGAGTCTCAGGTTTCGCTGAGGTTTCCCTGCTTAAATTTGAAATTAAATTCAAATTGATATCAATCGAATTGTCGACAGCACCTGACTGGGCTGAAAATTAATGAATTTTGACCAGAATCAATTACATTTCCATGGTATTACGAATGCCACATACCTCTCTCTCGCTCTCTCTCTCTCTCTCTCTCTCTCTCTCTCTCTCTCTCAGACAGGGCGAAAAATTATCCAATTTAAAAGTCAAATGTCATTTTTCCGCCCTCCATTTTTCTACCATTCTGCTGCTAGCAGCAGCATATAATGTGAATTACCTAACAAAGGTGATGCTGGCCCTCGTGATGAAATGGAAATGGAGATGACGGGTGACGGGTCGCTTTTCCATTTCCGCTGCTAAAGTTCCGACTACCCTATCCCAAGGGTAACCAAAGTTTCGGCCATAATGTTGGCTGTTTTCTTTACTGGCTCACTGGCTGTGCTGTGTGTGCTCATCCTTGGCTCTAGTAATATGCTCATGGTTCTTCCAAGAGTATCCAACGAAATGTTTGGGATTCTTGGGGTAACCTTCCGTGTTTTTTTGTTGTGTCCTTTCCGCTTCCGCTTCTGCTTTCTTTTTCTATTTTGGCCAAAGACATTTCATTTCTTCCGCAATGGCAAAGGCAGAAAAATTACTTGAATTTCATTTAACGCAACAAACTTTGTCCCCGGCAGGCAGCATCCCCATCCCCCACCCACTACACAGCACACAGCACCCCCTCCCCATCCCCTCACAAAGCAAATGCGTTGAGTTTGTTAATGTGTTTGCATAAATTTAAAGCCCAAAGAACAGCGGCAACGGCAGTGGATTGGATGGGTTCTGGTTCTGTTCTTCCGAGTTCTTGTGAGTGTGTGTGCGTGTGTGTGTGTGTACTAGCTGCTGTGGAGATGCTGCAATGGAGATGCTTCCCCTTTTCCTTACAGTTTTCGGATGAATGGCATAGGCTGCCAAGTTGGGCAATTCAATTTGTATGAAGTTTCGCATGGGTAGGGCTGGCCGTGGGCCATTAATCAAGCTAAGCATCACAGGTCACAGGTCACAGTGTCACCTCCCAATGCAATTGCTTCTCTCTTCAAATTGGATTGTTGGTTGTTTTACCTGAGATGAGGGACATGTGGCATGGGAGGGCAAGCTGCATCACCTGCAGCCACTTAGCCATGACGGCAGCAAAAAAAGGAGAGACAGAAGGGAGAATGGAAAAGTTACTCCATCAACACGAGGGAGGGCGAGCGTGTCAAGGGTTAAGTGCATGCGAATGTTACAGGTATCTCCATTTCCCATTTCCCATTTCTCCTAATGCATTAGCCGTGTCGGACACAAGGGATGGGCGACTCTGGGGTTAGCCAAACCCCAGGAACGGACTCAAACTTTGGCAACCATCTCAAAGCCAGGATCTCCATCTCCTCCATCTCCACGTGCTGGACCGGCTCTCCGACAGAGATTCGGAAAAGTTTAGGTTTTCCTTTTGCACACGATTCGGGGACGATTCGGGGACCTGTCCTTGTGACATTTATGAACACTTTCTAAATTTATAATCCGCCCCCCAATCCCCGACAACGAATTGTTTATTTATTGTTAGAATGGCTTGCAACCTTGCCGCACCCAAGGGAAAACAAAGCGGAAGCACGATACTCGGATATAAAGAATTCATCAGCGTTTTCCATTTCGATTTTGGAGCCAAATTACAGCAGGATTTCATGTGGCATCCACTCACACTCACACTATGCCCCCACTGTAATGCCACATTTTTCACTTGCCATCTGCCAGGCTCTGGAAAACTTATTTAATCTGTATAGTTGCTGACTTTAGCAGATAATAGACAATTTTCTAATAGAAAATTGATGGCATTCATAAATTCCAACAGAATATAATTCATTTCGATTCATTCCAAGGGAAAGTGGATTGTGACTTTAAAAAATATTCCATACATTTCTTGTTTATCGGTTGCCCAGAGTCCTGCCACAGTCCTGCTCCACAGTTTGCCTCCTGCCTGAAGTCAGCGTCCTGCCTCCTGCCTGGCTGCATGGGTGTCAATTACTCTTGCTGCTGCTGCTGTGCGCCCAACCCTCCTCATGCCCCACCATCTTGCCATGCTCCATGCCTGGCCGTGCCACTGGCTGTTGCTTTTGTGCTCTGCTGTCTGTTGATGTTTTGGCCTCGCCTTGGAGCAATTTTTATGGCTCATAAAATTCGAAATTAGAACTGGATGTGGATGTGGCGCTGCCTTTGCGACTACCAAAGCTATCCTCTCGCTATATGAGGATGAACATTTTTATGCCCTGCCCTGCCCATCGCCGTAGAGGAGCGCAACGGAATCTGGGACCTGCCAAAAGTGGATTTTCTTTTCCAGAATTAGTTGGTATTACATTTAAATGGCATATAATTTGTTAGCGCCATAATATTTATGCGAATTGTGGCCGTACACTTTTATTTATGTTCACTCTGCTGCTCCGCCTCCTCCGCCCACTCCCCGACACCTTCCTATTCAGCGGCATCTACATTCAGTCGCTAAATCCCCCAGCTGACAATCAAAGCACAGTTCTTACAAATTGCGTTTAATTTAAGTGAAAGAGTGGGGAGTGGGGAGGGGAGCTGACATTCTCTCTCTCTCTCCCTCCCTTTCACTTGGCACAATGCAGTGCCATAGAGCGGTACACAGCGGCGTATGCGCAATATTTGCTGCCTGGGGAAACAATTATTCATTTTGTGTTTTATTCTGCTTTCTGCGTAGATGCGGAAATTTTTAATTGCCGCCTTGGCTGGAGCATTTGTGAGCCAGAACTTTACGTTGTTGTTTTTCCAAAGCTTTTGTCCAGGTCCACGGACAGGTCCAGGTCCAGGTCCAGATACAAGAGTATTTCCCGCCTGAGAGACTGAGAAAAGCGCGCAATTCTCTTCCTCAAAGTACAGGAGACTGCGAAGCGTGTGACCTTGAGCTGGTGGCAGCTTCTGCGGCAAGTAAATAACAAAGGAGATTCGCATAAATCACAGCAATAATTTGCTTACGTTGACCTCCCCAACGTATTCCAAAGAGACAAGAATGGAAAGCTGGCTTTGGCTTCGGCTTTGAGTTTGCTTTAAGTTTAATCGTTGTTTAATTTTCATGATTATAACTGGGATTTCCAGAGTAATATGGACTCATGGAGGGCCCCAATAGATACTATTGTCCAATCAAACAGTTACACAACCATCTAACTTATATTTAAGGCCCATTGGTTCTTCCGTTTGATTCCCTCGAAGCTTCACTCGAAGGCTAACCATTGGATTTCCCTTTTTCCATTTCAGTATATCAATCGCTTTGGAATCGAATTGGAGAAAAGGACAAAGCAAGAGGCCAAAAGCAAAAGCAGTTGAGGCAAATTGGAAATGGGCATCAAAGCCGCTACAGCGGGGCCCCGGTACTTCCGCTGGCCATGGGCTGGCACAGGGCACATGGGGCACTCGATGCGGATGATGTGTCATGTTTTCGCTTTGGTCTTTGATGATTGAAAATTCCAGCTGGCGAAACCAGTAGATTACGCAACCAGAGACACAACCAATCGACAGCCAGCCACACAGGGATCGCTGCACAGTCGAGAGCAAAGCACTGATCAGCAAATCAAAGCGAGCCACAAAGTAACCGGTAGAAGTGTATAGGGGTCCTCATCACTGAACCCGAGAACCAGAGAACCAGAGCAGAACAAATCCAGAACAGTCAGCTCCCAAACGGCACCGCGTACCTCGGTTCAGAGGGCACGGAATGAGCTGCAGCAGCAGCAGTTGCTGGCGGAAAACAGCGGAAAGGCAAAGGATGGGAAAGAGGATGGGGATGAGGATGCCACAAACGTTTCAGCTGCTGCTCTGGATGGGAATGCTGATGCCACTGATGCTGTTGCAGCTGGGGCAGGGGCATGCGGCAGCGGACCTAGAAGCCGCAACAGTCGCTGGAACGCAGAGAACAGTAACAGCCGTTGGATCCCCACGGAATCGCATCAAAGCGGAAGCGGAAACCCTGATGGCGGCAGGCGACAGCTTCAACATTCGCCACGGGCGTTCCCGCACCTCCCATATGCTCCACAACACAAATAGCAACAGCAATGGGAATGGGAATGCCACCAGTGGGAGTGACAGCACCAGCAACACCCGCCTCACTTTAATCTCGCCCACACAGCAGCCTGGGGCAGGTGGCACAGCAAGCGCCCCAGTCACGCATAAAATACGCAAATTGCACAAGAAGAAAATCAACGAGAGCATTCGAAAGAGCGTGGACAAGAGCCTGGGTGTGCTCCATCCGGCCAAGAACCATCGCAGCCTTGCAGAGGCTGAACATCTGCAGGGTCGTCGTCCAACCCACGACGACGACGAGGAAACGGCTGCTCTAAGTGAGGTCATGCAATTGGCGGACGAGATTGATCTGGAGAATTCATTAGAGTCGGCTTACCAGAATGTTGTCGTGGGTTTGACTGCCACTCCCACTGCCACGCCCGCGCCCCAGCCACCGCCGCCGCCGGCACCAACGCCCCCAGCAGCAGTTGGAGGCCCTTTGGTTGCCAAGTCAACTCCGATACGTGGCACAGGCACAGGCACAGGCCCAGGCCGAACAGGTGCAGCCGATGGAGCTCTGCAACTGCGGCAATTTGTGCGTGCCAACATTGATGATGCCAATTACGCGGAGGATGAGGCGGCCATGGAAGACTCCCAAGAGGTGGAGGTGGATGTCGATGTCGATGAGGATGAGGACGAGCCGTTATCGACCACTTCCATGCCAAAAATGGCGAAATTTGCGCCTCATCATGTGACCGCGAGTGCGACAAGGACACGACTGCTGCCAGTGAACAGCAGCAGCTGGCAGGAGCCGGCGGATGGAGGAGATGGAGGAGCAGCAGGCGTAGGCGTAGGCGACATTGGAGTCCGTCCAGGAGACTCCACAGAATCCGATTACCGTCTCGATGACTCGCATTCACGCAGTGAAAACGATGCTTTCAACAATGACGATAATATCGCTGACGACGATGACGATGTCAACGACGACGTAGCCGTAGACGCTGACGTTGACGTTGACGAAGAGAACACGGAGAAGAAGCAGTCATATGCCAGGTTGCCCTTTGAGGAGCTGCAGCTGCTCAATGACAGCGGCGGTAGCAGCACCACAGAGTGGCTGGATGACGGTAATCGCAATGCAAATGAAATTGACAACAGTCCTGGGGCCGAGACGCGCTCCCAGGCCAACATGGAGGTGAAGCAGATCCATTTCGATGGGGAGTCCGATTCGGTGCTGGATACCTCAGAGGTAACGATGGACGATGGCTATCCGCCGGAAGTGCAAATCGATGACAACACCAAGCAGCTGGTCATCGAGGATGTGGAGGGCAATGACGACGACTCGGACGGGGAGAACATGGAGTCGAATCAGCTAACGGCGGACGTGATCAATGCGAGGGACAGCAAAATAGATTTGGTCTCCAAATTCCTGCAGTACATCGAGCAGCAGCACTTGATGGGCTCCAACTGTGTGGCCGGCACTTCTCTGAATCTCGGCGAGGGTGTGGTCGACCGCTATGCCCAGGACCGATTCCGTGTGGAGGCCGAGGTGGCCGTCAATCGCGCCAACATGTTGACCAGGTGAGCAAAAAGCAAAAAGTGAAAGCGAAAGCAAAAGTTCTCTCTCCTCGCATTATTATACACATGAGAAACTTTTCCAATCGAAAGTTTTCGACACAGCCGAATGCCGAATGCATATTGCGGGGGAAATAGAAATGGAAATGGGGAAATTGGAGTTGCTATTGCCCATAGAGATGTGGAAAAAGCAAAAAACCTCATCTCGATTTGGGCAAAAGATAGAATACATTTCTCAGTGGAGTTTGTATATACATATGTATATCATGGCTTTTCCTATTAATTTAGTTATCATCGCTGTCACTGCTCCTCACGCTGTGATTTTCATACAAATCCTCTGCCGTGGGATCACGTGGAATATTGAAGATTAGGCGAATCTCTTCGGGCGTGTGGCCCTTGATCATATTGGCCACCGTCTGGCAGGCGGCGTTCATCAGAGGCCCGATGTCCAGGTAATTGGCGGCCATGATCAGCTCGAAGAGAGTGCCCTGGTCGACGGCCGAGAAGAAGTCTGCATCCCACTCGCAGATGGGATATTCCTCCATTTCCCCATCCTTCTTGGCCTCATCTTCCGCAGCGGGAGCGTCACGCTGGTGGTATTTGGCCCAGGTCAGGATCTTCTGTAGAATTGCCGAATTAACATTCGGCACGGGTATGTGGGGATGGTCATGGTCCTCCTTCTCCTCGACCGCCAGGCCGCAGTCCTCCAACATAGTTTTAATGGTGCCCGAGCATTTTGCTGTTTCGGCATCCGTGTCGAAAACAACACCATCGGAGGACTCCAACCTAATGACGGGCATCACCTTTTTTGAATTTCGAATTTGGAAAATACAACAATTTTGTGTTTTGTGTGTCGAAATTTGAACGGTTCCACAAAGGTAAACGAAATGGTTGTGTGGTAGGACAACCTCGATCAACCAATACGGCAGCCCCATTTACTATAGCAACCTCTTTTAGCCGGTACGGCAGCACTAGAACATAAGAAGAATACCAAATGTGTAGACCGATCACTTGATGTGTGGCATCACTAACCATATAAAAGACGTTGCTGTACTCCAGTTATAAACTCTCACAGTTGTAGTCCAGGGTCCTGGGTGGGTGTCCTGTTCGATTCCTACACAAGAAATAGCACAAAATATTCGTATCGTTTGGCTGCTCCTTTCATCTTTCATGGTTCACCGTTTCATCTTCTTCACCGTTTTACCGTTCGGCAACTGTCCTTTGTCAACGTTTATAATGTCCTTCCTGTTGTCAGGACTACTTTTGACTCTCCGACTCTCTGGCAGTCTCCTGCTGCTTGGGTGCGTGCAATACTTATATTTTGATAAAAGTTCAATTACTTAGCCGAACAGAGGAAAAAAGTTTGTGCCAGGACTTTGATTTATCCAAACAACGACCGCAACTCTGGGTTTTCTCTACCAATTTTCCAGCTGGCCAATGTGTGGCCAATGTCTTCTTTTCTTCAGTTCCCTGTCGCCGTCGCCGTCCCCGGCCCATGTCCATGTCATTCCTGATTCCGTCATCGATTCGCCAGTAGCTGGCCAAGTGACAATCTCAAGGACATGCTAGTTCTCCTATTGCCTCCTTCGATCTATCCTGCCGCGTGTGGCAGCAGCAGCAGCAGCAGCAAGAGCAGAAAAGTTTCACCCACAGTTTGTGTTTCTTTTCTTTCTTTTCCTTTCCTTTGGTTTGTCCTCTACTGGCAGCTCCAAGATGAACAATAAACACAAAGTTTCATCATTTGACGCATATGTGGGTGCTGGTCAAGAGTCCGTGCCAGCATCCTGCGTCCTGTCATCCTGGCATGCTGCGTCCTGCTGCCAACCGCCTGCATATGTCTCCTGCACAGTATCAATATCTTTGTCGTTGTGCTCTCCTCTCTCCCCTCCCCCGTGCGGACGGACATTAGACATTGAATTTATGTCTTTGTGAAGCGAAAAAACGAAGGAACGTTTCAATGTTTTTCGCTACTGATTTGGCTTTTGTTTCGTTTACCTCACGTCCTGTCGTTTTTACCTCAACCAAACATTTACCTCTCTTTTCTTATCGTTTTTTTTTCGATGACAGAGCAACAGCAGAGGTTGATTTGATTGCTCCAAGCAACAGGCAAAAAGGACAAAATATTGCAGCACACAAATTGGTGGAAAGCGACGTTAACTGGCGCCCATTTCGGAAAGTCGTGGCGGAAAAGTCGAGTCGGTACAATGGATGTGCTTTAGTCGAACCCCTGAACTGGGACTGGAAGTGGAAATGGAATATACTTAAACGTTTTCCTGTTCCATTTTTTCCTGATCAGAGAACGAAATCAAAGCCATTTGTTCGAAAAACTCATTTGTTAAAAGCCACACACAGAAAGACAAAAAGCAGCCAAGGACAGGAGGAAGGGCAGTAGGAGGAGGGGAGGGAAGCGATTAGGGGAGGAAAAACCATGAATGGCAAAGCTGACAAATCTAATGAACAAATGCCGCTTGTCAATAAATCGCACAAATAAACAATTAACCAGGCCAAAAGCGACTTGACAAATTAAGTGACGGCGAGGCCAGAGGGCCACAGCAAGAGGGAGAGAGAGAGGAGGAGCAGAATACGGACCAGGACAGGACCCTGCTTTGGTCTGGGGAGCAATAAAACGTCAAATTCCCAAAGAAAATGGCTGTTAACGTCAAATGTCAATAAATTAAACTGTGTTCCAGGATATGGATCTAGGAGCTAGGAGCTGGGAACTGGCAACTGGGATCGGGATCAACATTATTGCATTGAGTGTCATATGTTTGGCATTTGTTTTCATTAAATTTGCTCAATATGGAATGCTGCCCCTGGGACCGGCTCTGCCCCAGACTTCTGTTCTGTTCTGTTCTGTTCCAGCGGCTGCCATCAAAGCCCAGGCTTTGGCTGATTCATTCAGCCGTTTCGAACTCCCTAACCCCCGACATAAATCTGATGAAAGATACTCTGGAGCGGAGTCCGAAACGGATGGGGAAATCTCTTGTTCATAGCTTCAAGAGGTGTGGCTGGCAGCAAGCGGGAGACAGCGCTAATCAGGGATGGTTTTAATCAGTTTTTCCTTGTGTTAACATAATCAAAGGCAGCCGGCAAAACTTTTACTGTACCCAAAAGGGAGACAGAGAGAGAGAGAGAAAGAGAAAGGGTGGGAGAGAGTATAGCATGGCATAGATAGGTACTAATTGAAGTTATTGTTTTGTGATACATTGTTATCGCTTTTCCGTCCTGCCCCTGGTTTTGTGTGTGTGTGTGTGTGTGTGTGTGTGTGTGTGTGTGTGTGTGTGTGTGTGTGTGTGTGTGTGTTGGGTTATTCCCGTTTACTTTGTTGCGCAAACAAACAAAAACAAGAATAACATTTAACGAAAACAAAAGACTACAAAACAGTCGCTGTAGCTATAGCTCTAGGGGTATTCGGGGGGGTAGCACCAGACGGGGGTTGGGGGAGGCAGGCAGGAAAAACAATATCAATTCAAGTTGAAAATTACGAGCTTCAATTGTTTTCTTGCCTTGGCCACTTTTCGTTAGTTTCCGTTCACGCCGCACCGCCAAAGTGTAGACAGCAAACAAAAAGAGGAAACGACACACACACAGACACAGAGCTGTACACACACCCAAGGAACATGCAACAAAAGTGTTGAAACGTACGTAGCAGAAGGAATCGGAGAAAACTTTTAAGTACTTAAATGTGTTGTCGTGCTTAGGTGAGACAATGCTGAATGAGTGGAGTGGAGCAAAGGAGCAAAGGAGCGCCGCTTAGAGGTCGTAGAGGGGAAAACTCAGAAATTGAGTTTCCGGTTTCTTCGAACTAAACAGAGACAGGGACAGGGAGAGAGAGAGAGCAGGAGGGAGACATACTGTAGATAGAGAGGTTAGAGGGGGGCCATCGCTAAACTCTTTTGATGCGAGACATTCCACTTGTGCAATGATTCTGTTTTTCACTTGAACTTTTTGGCAATAAACTTGGCAAATAATTGATTGCTTGTTCGTCGCTTGTTCATGGCTGTTGTTGTTAGTTGTTTTACTTATTTTATTTCTGGGGCGTGGCATTTGATTTCACTTCATAGAAGCAATCGAAATTGAAATCTGCATAAGCGATGCACTTTTCAATTGCCAGCGGCAATGAAATGCGACAACAGCAAGGACACACGCCAAGGCCCCACACCCACTCCCACACCCACTCCCACTCCCCACTCTCAGGAAGGTAGAGGACGGGGAATCGGAATCGAAATCGGAATCAGAATCGTCTCCCATTGTCAACCTCCTTCAAAGTTTTTTGCCAACGGAAGCAATAAATATATATGCATGCAGGCAAGTCCTGTGCGGATGCATGCATCGAAAGAAATCAACTGGAGGAAAGCCGAGGCTGCCTCCAAGTAAGCTCGGCTGTTGCATTGTTCCACTCGATTTCTCTCAGTGTGCGCGCGAGGACTTTGTGCCGCTTGATTTACTCCGTGCCTTGCTCCGCGGGCGGTGCTAATAATGCCATGGTTTTGCTCTTCTGCTCTTCTGGTGTTCCGTGCCACTGCCACTGCCACTCCCACTCCCACTGCCACTGCCACACCCTAAACTTTTTATTGTTCGCTGCGATGCAACGATGCAGTTGTCTACAGCCGCCAAAATGGAAATTGTTTTCATTCTGCGCAGAACAATCCAAATGTGGATTTTCTTGCTGCATGCCCCATGCCCCCATAGTGCAACTGACATGGACATGTCCATGCCTTGTGCCAGCTGTAGGCCACCGGCGGTACATGAATCCTATTCAACGCCACCGCCCGCCCTCTACCACTGGGCCGCGGCCGTTTTCCAGTTGGCTTATTTTAGCATGCTCGCATCTGAGTTTGACTTTCCGTTGCTGCCCCCTGCCCCCTGCCCCCTGTCCCCTGCCCCCTTCCCCCTGTCCCCTGCTGCTGCCTGGCTGGCGTTGTCTGGCGGATTTTGCCTCTTTTTACATAAGACGCACTTTGCTGGCCTGCCGGCCTGCTGGCCTGCTGGAGCTGCTGCAGCGGCGCGTGGCACGCTTTGTGCAACACATGTTGCCATAACTTAACAGCTTAACAAACTTGTCGAGTAGACACCGAAAAGCGAAAGCGAAAAGCGAGAAACGAAGCTACCCCCAACTCTGAAGAGTCGCCTCCATTTACAGCATTTCCACTGAAGTGGTTGTCGTCCCACTTGGCGAATGCGTAACATTTAAGCCGCAGCTACAGTTTTCTGGCAGGGGGTGGGGGGGGGGCATCGTAGTCTATTTTTGCGCAATAAAAACATTTGCCACTCTTGCGACCAAAGGCAAGGCCAGGATCGGATAGGACCCCGGCCTTGGGCCTCCCCCCAAGCAGGCAGCCAGACAGCCAGACAGCCAGCCCCATAGACCAGCCGCATTGTGGCAGCAAAAGTTGCAGAAAGGCGCGAAGCCCTCGCGACTCATTATGCTCGACTCATCGCCAGCCTTGCCCCTCCTGCCCTGCCGTGCCCTCGAGTGCCTATTGGAGTGCGTGTTCTTATTCCCAGGCGGAGGCGAATTCAAAAAGTAAACTTTTCTGGCCAAAATGTTTGCCAACTTCTGCTGCCACACAAAGGGCGCACACAAAACAATAATAATCATCAGGCAAGGCAGCCAAAAGTACGTTCAAAAGAAGTTACCAACTTGAAAGCAATTAATGGACTAAATCAAAAAGGCATTTTTCAAACAACAGGCCAATAGGAGTGGAACAGGGGGGAGAGAGGGCCGTGGCAGGATTGGTCTTGTGGCCAGTATAAACATGTCAACAACAAGTGCTGCCTCAGAGCGCACTTAGCCACAGGGGGGCACACAGAGGCAGCAGGAGCAGAAACCAAACAGGCAACAAAGGAAAACATGGAGAAAAACAACAAGAAAAGAACAAGGATAGCAGCGGCTGGAACTTTTAATTAACTGAACTCCTTTTCCTGTTGGCTAATTGAACACACGCACACACACACACGTGTGCCGACATTGTCATGCCACAATGCCACACAAGAGATGCCACTGCCATCGAGGAGGCAATTCTCCTCTTAGGCCAAACTTTTGATCGTATTTTGTATTTTGTTTTTCTTCTATGCCTATTACTGCCAATGGGGAAAGGAAAATTGTCAATTAGCTGGTTTTAATGTGCTAAAGAAATTTCACATGAGGGATATTTCCAGTTTTCATGGGTATACATAGAGTACCTACCTTTCATGTCGAAAAGGAACCGACCCTTGAAAACTGTGCTCCAGCCAATAATGTCAACTGTCTGTGAATCGATTTCCATTCGAAATTGAATTCTCTTTCAGGTTTCCCTTTCACCGGCAATCAAACAACATACGGAACTCAATTAGCAAAGGGGCGGGGAGGCCGAGTCATATCTACGGCATTCCAATGTTGTGTTTTCGCTTTTGATCATTTAATTATGGCCTAATTAAAATTGGTCAAAAAACCTTGACCGTTATGGGCTATTAAAAGGCGCACCCGTCAAACAAATAAAAGGCGCCAAACTTTATATAAAAGGGTCGCCCGCCGACTGCTTGGCCAGAAGCGCTGTGGACAGGCATCGTCTGTGGCGCCACCACCGATTCACCAGCCTCATGGCCAAAGCATTTCATTCATTGAAGCATCCTTCCCGCCCAAGTACCAGGACCAAGTAGATGCTGGGCAGATGCTCCTAAGGAGCCGAGCACTGCGTGTGCTTTGAATAATTAAACCGGAGCATTTCCCTTTCAATTAAGATGTCTGTCGACAGCAGTCGGAATCAGGTGCTTGAGGTAGTTGCCCAAAGGGCAAGCCAAAAGTGCTCTCCTCTCGTCCTGTCCTAGCCTGGCATGTCCTGGCTTGTGTTTCTGTATGTCTTTAGAGTCCTGTTGAGGATTCGTCAGCCTGAAGGCTGTTTTGTTATACAAGTTTCCCCGTTGATGCCATATTCAGGTGCCGGAATCTGCGATTTCATTTGAAATTTTCCGTCAGTCTCCCTCCCTCCCAGCTCCCAGCTCGTGCATAATTAATTGCTTTTCACGCATAACGATAATAGAATTTAATTTGCTTGTTAATGCAAGTTGGCCATTTCAAATATTTGTTTTGTTTTTTCTTTGCACATTTTGTTTTCATCTCTGCTGTTGTGTTGTTCTGCTGTTTTCTGTTTTCCGTTTTGTGTGGCTTGTGTTTGCCATGGTAAAATCAATAACCGTTCATCATTTTCACATCAGTCAGCGGAAGACCTTGGCATCGACTTGAATGCAAATACCAGTTAAGATTGCGAATGGCGGAGGAGGGGGCGGGGGCGGAGGCGAGTGGGGCGCTTTGGGAGAGCGCTTCACCCTCGACATGCAACGACCTTCTCAAAAGTCAAATAACAACAAAAGAAAGCAGCTTAAGTGGCAGGCAGTCAGGCCTTCCTTTCATGGTATCAACCGATGCTCCGAGTTCCAATTTGTTCCGAGTGACTCGCTGGCTGGCCAGGGATCAGGGCAACCAACTAGACGGATACTTAATGCAATTCGGAGAGGAGAGCAGGTGGCAGAGTGACAGCATAAATATGGAATAAATTGCTGCCGATGCTGCCTGCAGCCCGACGGAAAAGATAAGATAAAAGAGAGACATCGACCACACACCTAATTCCAGGCCAGTTCAGTGATGTGGCCAACATGTTTTTAATTAAATGTCAGAGGCTTTAGCAGGACACAACTCTTGCTCCTGCAGAGGGAAAGGAGAGGGAGGCCTTATAGAATTCGGACATGGGTTCCGGGTTCTGCAAACTCCTGGATTAACACTAGCATAGACCCTTGTAGCGCCACAGTTTCCCTGCAGACAGCACAGACAAAGGCCAAAACGTAAAGAGGGAAACACTTTCAAGTACTTAGTGAGTTACTTACTCTCGACTCCCACCCCAGCCCACCCCCTCCCGACAACCGACTACCAACTACCGACTGGAGCTTGTTTGCTGCTTGTTTTTGCACCCTTTTCCCTTGCAGCACTCGAGTGCTGAAAAGCGTCTTTAGCCCACTTTTCCCGAACTCAGGCGAAGGACGAGAACGGGAGCTACAGCTACAGCCAATTGGGATTACACCTGAGAGAAGGAGTGGTCCGAAAACTATTAAAGTATCCAAGTAAAAGCAAACTGTTCAAGTTGTCGTCTCGCAGAAGAGATGTACTGATAATTGCAGCTCCAAGAGGGGCTCCAGGAGGGGCCCCTTCCAAGAGCCATAAATAACGGGGAGCAGGAGATGCTGGAAAAAAAGCTGTCAACTCCATGTTGAGCTCTGCTAAGTCAGCATTATCACCAGAAAACACTGTCGTCCTCATTAGGCGACTTTTGAGCCGTGACACGACCTTGGACATTGTCTGGGATATGCATGCGCTCTGCAGAGAGGAGGGGAGAGGGGGGCGCCGAGATGGGCGCTGACAAATGCCGTTGACATTTACAAATGAGGCCCACAAGCAAATTAATGAGCCACGCCCAATTAGCGAGTGAGTCCCATCATCCATAGGGGAGCCAGTGGCAGTGGCAGTGGCAGAGCCAGAGCCCATGTCTGTTGCTGAAAGTTTTCCATATCTGCTCTGGATGCTGCCTCCAGGCTAATGTATCGGAAAATCAAATTGCAAGCAATGTTGTGGCAGCTCTTTCTCCGCTTCGCGGCCCCCCGCTCTGCTCTTAAAGCGACATTTTAATTAATATTTCGCAGACAGAGAGCGAGCGGAAGGAGGTCACCTCCGTACATGTATCCTCTTGGCAGAAATCTTGAATGTAATTTTCTCGTTTACTCATTTTCCTCACCCACACTCCCCTGTAGAGTGTAGGAGAGGGAGAGGGAAAGGAAGAGGCTCCTGCTATGCTGGCAGTCATTGTGGGAACGTGGGCACAGACAATAGCCGCGAGCCGCGCAGCCCACTTGAGCGCAGCTTGAAGGCGGCTGCGCCTATAAGTATGCACTTGTAACAAGTCGGCAGAAGACCGACCGAGCCATCCACCCACCCATCCACCCACCTTCTACGTGAAAGAGAGCCGAACAGAAAGTCGCAGCCCCCGACCCTCGAGGAATGACAGGCCAGGCCACCGACAAAAATGAGGGAATGGCAATCCAAGGCGGTCGCTGGGTTCGCTCCACTGAGCCACTTTCGGTGCACTGCTTGAATCGCAGCCATCCAGCCAAGCTTGTTTCATTATTCGGAGGATGGATGTCCTGCCACAGAAATGCTTGGTACATTGGGTGCTATATTATGTGCAATTATCTCAACTATGAGGATGGGCACTCTCCTAATGTCTTTAAAGTCATTCTCCTCTATTCGATTTGTGGAACATGAAGAAAGAGTATACAACATTCCAAGGCATCCATCCATAATCCCCACACACTTTTTCATCTATTTTAAATGCAATTTCCTGTCGGCCTTGCAACATAAATTACATTTTTTCTTGTCTAGCAGCAGCAGTGGCAGTGGCAGCAGCATTGCAACTAATATCCGATATGTGTCTCTTGTGTCTATTGCAGAATATTCAAGACAACGGGGCAGCGGGTGCAGGAAGATGTCAACTTGCTGCACGCCTCCGTTCTATCGATGGTGGAGTTCGACGATGATATATTCGCGGCCGGAAATTGCTTCGATTGGAACGAGCATCCCGCCCAGCCGGGCCTCTTCTGTCCGTTCGCCTACCGCCTGCCGCCCCCGAACCTGGGGGCAATCTTCGCCAAGGATCTGGCCATGGAGTACCACTATCTGGGCAATACCTCCGAGTGGTTCTTTCTGGCCCGCAAGAACGCCGAGAAGGTGATAGCCCGCAACGAGCAGTATCTGAAATGTACGTACCAAAAAGCCATATTCAAATGTAGAGCCCTAGCAGAATGCCCGCTCTGATTTATGCCACGGACGGGACGGGACAGGCAGAACTCTCTGTCTTATTTATGGGACCACCCTGATAGCGCCTTGCCTTTGTGCGACATGTACAATATATATGTAGATGTAGATGTACATGTATATGCCATTGAATATTTATATATTTGTTGGGGGCTTTAATCTCCGCCTTCATTAGTCACAGCCCCAAACAGGACAGGGAATGAGGCGCCGCCTCCGCTCTTCAGGCTAGGCAGCCCCAAGGGATGCTGCCTAATTGCGTTGCCATTTGAGAGAGCGAGAGCGAGAGAGAGATAGAGAGAGAGAGCGGCATATTTCACAATGTTTTATCATTGCCACTTGGTCGAAAGAGTCCTCCTCCGACAGGCCAACAATTAAGCGCATAAATAAAGCGTAAGCGAAAGCGAAAGTGTCCCCGCTCGACTTCAACTTTCAACTGCCACTTTCAACGTGGGCTACTCTAAATGGAAATTGCCTCGCCACGGAATCTCACATTCCGTTGTTAATTAGCTGCTATGGCTAGGCCACTGGTCGCCTGAGTGATTACATCTAATCCCATCACACGGATGGCATCCGGCTTGATCCGGCTTGACCCTGCTCCGACAGCGACAGCAAGAGCAACAGGGACAGCCGACAGGGACAGCGACAGGGACAGGGACTGTGATGCGTGTAAGCTAATTTTATGCAAGAGTCCTCCAGAGTCCGTCGCTCCACTGACATCTACTCAGCCTCATTATTATAGTCCTGCAGCGTGGGAGTCAGGCTGCGTGTCTCCTGCTCGTCGACTTGAAATTTTCTTGTCTGATTCCTGAAGTTTCCTGGATTATCCTTCAGTATTCAAAGTTTAACAAGCAAAGTTTTAGCTACGAAGCGAAAAGTGATTACAAACAGCACACAAACAATTTAATGTCGTTGAATTAGTTTTAATGATGTCAACTTATCCTCGCCCTCTCTCTCTCTCTCTCTCTCCAACACCTCCTTGTCGCACTCCCCCCCCCCCCCCCCTCCCCCTTTTCTTTGTTTGATTGCATAATTATCACACTCCAACACCGAAGGGTGTGTTGTATACGCACCCCCAATCGGAGAGGGTGAGAGAGAGTATTGAGTAATGCACTTGACATGCCAATGCCGCAACATTTCAAAATATTTTCAAATTAAAGGTTACAGTTGCACGCCCTGTCACACGCACACGAGATTACCGATTGCCACACGGTGCACCGCGGTGGCACGGTATGTGTCCTCTGTGTCCTGGCATGCAAATTATTTGTTAGCTTGCCCACATCCATCCACTAATACACACTAAATATCGCATGAGTATTTGGTACCATCGTGGTGTGCGGTACACGCCAGACACAATTGAATGTTGGGGGAATGCCGTTGAAAAATGTGCATAGAATGTCGTGCTCGATGGCTGTGTATGACTTTTGCTGCAACACTCGTCCTCGTGCAACCACCACCTCACAGTGGGACAGATGGGCAGAGGGACAGAACAAAGGGAGGCAATGGCAACACAGAACAAATGGAATCGAAAACAAACATGCAAATCGGAAAGGGACGCCACAGACAGAGAGAGAGAGAGAGGGAGAGACATTTGTACATAGTCCAGGCCCATGCATACTAATAGCCAGTATAGTTTTCGGCCAGTCTAACAGAGCGGGGGCTAAGAGGGGCTGATTGCAGGCTGGCAGCCAACTATTTGAGATACTACATCAAAGTTTGGTTCTCATTTGTTTGTTTGCCGCTGCGAGATGGGGAAAATTGAAAAGACAAAAGTGGAAAAGTGGAAAAGTGAAAAAAGCCAAACTAGGCAAACAATGTTCGTGGCTCAAACAATAAATGAAAGCCATGGCGCTTGTTCGGCCACTGGCCGTGTTCGACATCGGAGTCCTATATCTGTAGGCCGCCACACGGAAAACTTACTCAGAATGTGGAATGCGCCTTAACGTGCGATTGCGAGTGAGAGTGCGAGTACGAGTAATACTATGTAGGATGTATGCGGTAAACTATGATTTATGGCGTGCTGAAATATATCCCCTACCCGATCCCACCCCACTCCAACCCACCCCACCCCACCCCAGAGCACGCTCAGTGAAGCAAGGCCACACGGCGTTCGCTGACTTTCAATTTATGTGCATTTGCATATTTGCATTCGCCTTTGCCTTTGCCTTTAAAGTTTACCCGCAAAAACTTTACCCTCACTGAAAACGGGAAGCTTGCGACTTGCAACTGCCAGGCAAAGGCACTGGCAATGGCACTGCCACAGCCACTGTCACGGCCGCTCTTAAGCTGTTTCAGTGCTCCAGCCGATGCGATAACCGGTGCAATTCTGATTAAATTTGCAACATTTTTGCTCTGTGAGTTTCCGCTTGCCACCTGCCGCCTGCAGTGGCAAGGACTGCTGCCACCGCAACCAATTTGCGGCCAATTCAGGTGCTATTAATTCGATTGCGCCCATTTATATATATATATTGTATATATGTATAAGATAAATGTGCTTTTATGAGACAAAATGATTGATTACCTTTTCAATGCCTAATTAATAATATTTTTGCAGCTTCAGCGATGTGAGCAGAACACTTCAAAATGCGCTATCAATGCCTAACGAGTTATAATATAATTATTCAAAATATTGAATAATGTCGCTTAAAGTGCATAGAAAATAAATTTGCATACATTAGTTTTGTGGCCTAGTTTCATCAGTGATTATTTAAATTGGAGTAAATATTTCCTGTTTAAGCTGGCAATTTATAATTTGCAGCATTTTCAGAATGAGTCATGGAATATAATTGAATAAACACTCACTTTCCTGCCATACCCAAAGGATAACTATGAAAAGCACAACAAACTAGACTCCTTGAAGCTGTGAGGAGAGTTTGTTGTGTTGGATCCGCCACAGACATCCGATGGCTACATGTGTATCTTCTATCTGCCTCCTCATCACTTTACAAGTTCATATATATATATATATATATATGTATACCGCATGTGTGTGTGTGTTTGTGTCTGTGTGTGCGGCAAGTGTAACCGCAAAAATATGTCATAATATTTGCTTTTTACTCAACCGCCGGCAGAATAGAATACTATACTATAGATTTCATCCCCGTTGTAGTTGTTATGACTGAGCGAAGCGATTTATATTATTATACGACTATATGTATATGCGAGTGCTGTGCTGTTCTGCCGCCCCCTTTTGCTGTTTACAAGTCACGTGTTTAACATAAAATTTAAATAAAAATCGCATACAATATGTAAACAGTTATATGTACTTCCTGTGGCTGCTCCTCCTTCAGTGGAATGTGCGCCAGTGCTCGTGCTCGTCCTCTTGCTCGTCCTCTTGCTCTCTGGCGGCCGCTCTTTCCATTCGTACCAATTGTCGACGTCTGGCTGTTGTAATTTCTGTCTTTTAACACAATTTACCAAAATGGCCTCCATTCTCAGACATTACCATTGCTATATGTACGTATTACCATTTACCAACTAAATCAGGCCAAATCTTGTGCGGATAAGCCATAAAATATACAAATTTTATGCAAATCGCTGGCTTTGCCTTTTTTTTGCTCGATTCAAGTGCAGCAAAATTCGAGATAATAACGTGGAAACTTCTTCGTCTTACTGGAACTGCTCTGCCAGATTCATTTGTCGCACTATTGTGATAATGCTGAAAGCAAATTTGGCCACCTACGAATCGAATAGAATCGAAATAGAACTAGAATTCGAAATCGGTTCAAATAAGAAAGCGAACATCACTTACGCTTATGTTGCTGTTCATGCAAATGGGAAATATGCCTCCGGCTATGAAGATAATCGGCTGCTGGACGTGGTGCATGAAATGGACCAGGGCGGCCTTGTACCGGGGCTCGGCATCCACCCAATTGGACTGGAAAATGGTGTTGGCCAGATCTTCGGCGTCGTCGATCAGCAGGTTGCACGTATAGCAAAAGGGAAATGTCTGCAGCAAGATGGTGAGGATGAACAGAAACGAGGACACGCCCGTCCAAAAGTTGCAGAAGAAGAACACATTGATCAGAGTGAGACCCAGCACGGATCCGATCAGCGCAAACTGCACGATAATTGTCCTGGATATCATGGGACGAATTATGTTGCAGCCTCTGAGGAAGGAATGTACCGATCTTAGCCAATTCATAGGCCTCTCTAGACAGCTCTTACCTCAGTATTATCTTGTGATCAATTATGCAGTTGACCAGGTCCTGGTAGTTTTCCGCTTCGCTTTTATCCGGATCCATGCGCAGACTCCGCACATGATCCTTCAGCACATCCATGTGAGCCCGAAAGATCATGGTGAACATGAGGGGATACGAGTCGGCCAGTTGGTCCTGCAGCACGGCAAAGGACATGGTGATGTACTCGAAAATGGCCTGTATCCACAGGCTGCCCAGGCCGTCGCGCCAGTCGACAAACGGATTGTACACCGACCAGGGCGGACGACCGCTCATCGTATACGAGAGGAACGTGGATCCCGCAAAGCCGCAGTAGATAAAGCAGTAGATGAGAAAAGCGTAGTTGCAGCGCGCCACCATATTGTGGATCTTCTGGCGATCGCTATCAGTTTGCAACCGCCTGTCCAGCGTGTCCACCAGCTGCTCCGTCTTTCGTAGCCGCCAGAGGAACAAGTACGTGATCGTTGACTTCACCGATGCCCCGTACACGTTGATGCACACCTGCAGCGACGTGAGGAACTCTCCGGGCGTAAAATTCTTGAACTCCTTCACGTAGCTGATGATGAATCCCACCGGCAAGTAGAAAACCCCAAATGCGAACGGCACACAGGTCCAGAAGAGGTACACATACCGCAGGACGCCCCCCTTGGGCGGTATCCAACCGAGTAGCCACATGCCCCTGTACATATAAATGTTCGCATAGCGGGACTTGACCGACTCAGTCAGCGGAGCCGGATTTATCAGCTCGAACAACACCATATTTAAGCCAGTCAGTGCTCAGGGACTATTGTCGCATGTAGGTCCCAGTGCGTGTCTGTTTTATAGCCAGGATAAGTGGACAGGTGCTCGCGTTTCACTCGGCCAGCCACGCCCAGGTTCAGGACATTGTGCTGGGGCCTGTAATTAGACTAAACAATCGGCCGTGCAGAGTGCCAACAATGATGTATTATTAATGTGCGAACACAACTTCCAGCCAACTGCCAATTACCCAGAATTAGTTAATAACTTAATCAAGTGTTCGATTGGCTGTTAAATCTTTGATGGCAGGAAGGCCTCGTCTAACGATGACTGCATAAACTCTTTAAAAAACTTATGAATTAACTGATGTAGTAAGATAACCTCTTACGGCAGCTCTAGTATATATGAATACCAAATATGCGGCCACATCACTTTGTGTGTGGCATCGAAAGCGCGAAAGATAAAAACTTTGCTAGACAGTTATATGCTCTCACACTGACTACGAATATTATTTACTTCAAGTGCTCACCGCCTCAAACAAACTTAGTTCTTGTGTAAACACTTGTATTTCATAGTGCAAATACAAAACAAGAGTTTTGGAGGTGCGAACTTTAGGCTTCCTTTCGAAACTTATCTGCCAGATTCATTTGATTGACAACCGTGATGATACTAAAGGCGAACTTGGCCACCGTGATGTTGCTCTGTACGGATATGGGAAAGATGGCTCCGGCCCAGAATTGTATGGGCTGCTGCACCCTGTGCAGAAAGTAAATTATCGCCGACTTGTACCGCCGATCCGCGTCTATCCAGTTGGAGTGAAAAATACCACAGGCAAGGGCTTCGCAGTCCTCAGTCAGGAGTTCGCAGGTCATGCAGAGCGGAAAGGATTCCGCGCAAATGGCCAGTATAAAGGTGATGTTTGAAAGGATCATCCAGATGCTGGTGGTGAAGAACAGCATGTTGACGGCAGCCACACCCACGACGATGCCAATCAGCATGAACTGCGCAAAGATGGTGGCCGACAGGGTGGGCCTTATGAGATCACAGCATCTGCGAAGGAGAAGATCAGTTGGAGGTTAAGAACTCCATCGAGGTTTATCTGTTTACTGCACGATAGTCCGATAATCCTTGATGCAGTCCACCAGTTGCTGGTAGTTCTCCTTCTCCGAGAGCTCGGTGTTGCAGCGCAGCTCCGTTATGCGATCTTTGAGTATGGCCAGATGACCGCGGAATATGGACAGGAAAACGATTGGATAGGTGTCCGACAGCAGCTCCTGCATCACACCAAAGCAAATGACGAAATATTCCAAGATCGAGGCGCCCCACAGCTGGCGCGTGCCCTGCCGCCAGTCAACCAGCGGATTGTACAGCTGCCAGGGAGCCTTGCCCGCGAACACCGACGAGATCAGCGTCGTGGTGCTGAACCCCAGGTACACGCTGAGAAAGAACACAATAATTAGATTTGCCCGGGCCACCATCGTGTGTAGTATCTGGCGCTGGCTGATCGTCACACAGCGCTCATCCAGGGGGGCAATCATTGCGTTGATCCGTCGCATGCGCCACATTTGGGAGAAGGTGACACAGGCCTTGATCACATTTCCAATGCAATTGATGTCCACCTGCACCGAGGTGAGGAACTCGCTCGCCGAGAACTTGTCAAAGTGCACCACGTAGGTGAGGGAAAGTCCCAGCGGCAGGTACACCAGTCCCAGCAGCATGGTTGTGCAGGTCCAAAGAAAATAGACCCATCGACGCAGTCCCGCCTTGGGTGGGACCCAGCCCATAAAGGTCGCAGCGCGATAGAAATACACGCAGGCGTCTGACGAGACGACGCTCTCGGTGAGTGGCACCGGTCGTAGGCGTTCAAATAGTGGCTTCTTCATCTTCTGAGGCAGTTTCCAGTCGAAAAACGGTTTATATATGGAGAAAAGCAATCCCTGATAGGTTTTTAATGTCTCGTCATTTTTGGTTTATTCATTGGACAACTGCAGGATGTCCCAATCGGGGCCGAGTGATTGCATTTATAAAGTCATTAGGCATTGAAAGCTCAAGGTCCTGCACCGAAAGAAACAAAACTAAAGAAGAAAACACCCAAGCCGAATAAATACCAATATTTTTCCTCTGTGTAGCTTTCGCGGTGCATTCTTGAGCTCCATTGAAAGGCTTATCGATTCTAATTACCGCTTGCATAATGGATATTGATTCCCCACTCTTTTGCCATTGCAGCCTTTCATCTCTATTCGAACCGCACCGAGGAGCGCATTGAGGACGATACCCTGGCTGTGAAATATGAGGATGGAAGATGGTCGAAACCGTATTACGATTGCGGCGGTGGAAACATTTGGATGCTAACCTATACTGTCCCATTCTTCGGCTATGAGAATGGCAGCTATCATTTCAAGTAAGTAAGCCTCGAAACAATGGCAATGGCAAGCGACTGGTAGGACTGGTGGGACTGGTCCTGGTCGCCACCCAGATGAGCATTCTATAAATAATTCACAGCCAAGTGGAATCTGAAAAGAAAACTGCATTGGCCCGAAAAGTGCCAGCCGTGCGATTTTCCCCAGTCCCCAGTCCCCACTGCAGTGGCAGGACGACACAAAAGCTGTCGTAGAAACTATGATGAAGCGCCAGCGTCAGCTTTCTGGCTTTTGTCTGGTGCAGGAGGACTGCAGGACAACGGCAGGACTGTAAACAGCAAAAGTAATTGAATAGCTGAATGACTGTTCTTACTCTGGTTGGCTCTTACTCTTGGTCTGGTGGCACGTGCAAGTGTGCTTTAAGTTTTAGGACTTCTCCCAACCATCGACTGTGGGGTGGGAGAACTGATAGGAAATTTCGCTCACGCACCGCTCCAAATGGAATACGTTAAAAGAGAGCACAAGATTCTTATAAAACTTTATCGGGTGCTGTTTCTCTTTATTCATACCATCATCTTCTTCATTCGTAGTAATTTTCAATTTTTTCCCTTTTTTTTCCACCCCCGACAAACATAGTTCCCTCTCGTTTCGCTTTTCTTATTTTTTTTGGCCAACTTTTTATATTGAATGTTGAAAATGGTGGAAAAAAGTTGGCAAGAGAAAGAGGCAACTCAGAAAAGACGAGCCAAAAGAAAACACAAGTGGAAATCATTGAGCAAGTTATGTAGTTTGATTGGAAACCCATTGATGCTGCTCTCTGGCGCGTGGCCCAGATCAATAAATTTCAAAAACTGCTCTTTTCTTTTTGGGAATATTTAATTAATTCCAGCTTTGTAAGAAGCAGACAGAAGCCCTGGAGTCTGACTCCGTCATAGACGGAGACGGAGTCTGCCTTATTTCATTAAATTTGTTAAATCAGCTGTGCGGGGTTAAGTCTCTTTATTAGAAATACTTACATTTTCCAGCCTAAGCGGCTTAATAAGCCCCATCCCATAACATCTCACCTCCCTCATCCCACTCTTAATGAAAGACCAGTTGGTCGCTTTGACGATTCTCTGACAGCGAGGCAGTTCCATCAGCATAATGACTGCTGCCGTTGCTCGCAGATGAAAAGCTAGCGTTTAGCATATTTATGACTAAATGGCCAGACCAAGGATGCCACTCAGGATGGGATGCCATTCAGGATGCCACTCAGGCATCTCCCAACGATTAGTCATCACTGTTGTCTGTGCTGCTGCTGCTGCTCCCACTTTCACTTTCACTTCCACTTCCACTCTACTTCATCTCATCCATAATTTGCAATTATCGCTTGGGCTGCCAGCAGAAGCAAGAAGACAGACAACAGGCAGCAGTCAACAGACAGCTGTAGCCACAGTCACGCCACAACAAAATGCAGCAGGAAAAGAGAACAAATTTTGGCCAGCAAACTATTTTCACTTAGTGGGCGAGTTAGTGCCGGGATTACGAAGCTTTTTTGCCAAGGGTGTGCTGCTTATCGGCTTGTTATCTTAAAGTACGGAGTAGTTCTGCGCAAACTGAAAGTTTCCCGTCAATAAGCTATTTATTTAATATAAACAGATCCTCTCTCTCGACTATGTACCTCTCGTAGTGGGCGGTGGTGACCTCACCTTCCTGGGCGGGCGGCTTGTAGCAGTAGCAGGGATACACAATCCGTACTCCGTTCGGTTCTGATGTGGCCCCCGGCACGGCAGTTGTGGTGAAATGGAATCTCTGACGCCCTGCGAATGCAAGTCCTCCCTCTTGAATAGCCAATAACTTGTCTAGCTCCAGCTGGTCAACTACTCACATTTCGATTGGTAGTATTGCTTCTGCCACCAGGACAATGGTTTGTGAGTATTCGCCAGGGCAATCGCTGTCAGAGAACACAACAGAATTAGCTGTCGGAATAACATTTCCCCACTGAAACTTTCCGCCACGAATCTTTCCGCTGCTGTCAGTGCTTGTCTAATGGATTGCAAACGCTACGCTACGATACGATACTTATTTAATGCAGTTCATTTCAGCCAAAGTAAGCGTTTAAAATGTAATTACACTCGGCACATGAAGGTCTATGCGTGTGATGGGGGCCCAGAATAGCTTTTAGCCTTCGCCCCCCCCCAGCTATCAGGTGGGAGGGTAGACAGCGTTTTCTAAATTGAATTAAAGCAATCAATTATAAAAGTTGGTCCCGAACCCACTCACACATACGCCTACTTAGCGCTGAATGGCTTTATACGCTCAATAAATTTCACATGTACCGACATGGCCAGAGAGGGGCGTACCAGGGCGGAGTAGGAACTCTTTGAAAACGGCAACTGTCTGCCGCCGCCACTGCCACTGCCACTGCCCCTGCCGCTGCCACTGCCACTGACGATGTCGGAAACTCGGCAACTGCCTGCAATTAGTTGCAACATAAATTTGGTCTGCCCTAATGGACGGATGCGCACAGTGGTACGGAAAACAATGCGGCACAAATGTTGAAATCATTCGATGTGCCACATATTCAGTGGAGAAATTTAAACAGATTGCTGGCATATCGTGGCTTACTTAACAAAGTGTGGCATTAATATTCAACTCTCAATTTGAATTCGTTTCAATACTTTTACCGGAACCTGGAACCGCGAACCCCGAGCACTGTGTGCTGGAGAGAGTAAAATTAATGTGCAAATGTTAAAAGTTCGTTAGTTGAGTTCATTTAAGTTGGTCCCGGCATCGCATCGCATTGCAGCTGTTAGATGCAGTCTCTGGGCACGTCCGGGGCTCGCTCCGCGTCAAACAAAAGCCCCCTTTTGTTTCGGCAGCTTAGACAGCGGGAAGACTGGCGGAAAGTGGGCGGAAAAGTTGAGCAAGCGGAGGGGAAAAGTTTGCGGCTGGACCGGAGCGACTGGCTGGACCCTCCATCCCTGCATCCCGCATCCCTGTATCCATGTCCGGGTCCGGCTCATGTTAATAATGTTCTGCTATCAGTTTCCCATTAGTTGGGGAAATTAATTTGTTTACGTGGCAGCGGAAGCGCAAAAACAGAGAAAAAATATATGCAGAGGGAGAGCGGAAACTTGCTAATTGATTTAATTTACTATGCGGTGTGTGGTAGCTGGCTCATTTTTCTCTTAACTCCATGAAATATGCAGGCCAGGAAGGCCGAGACGAGAAGGCCAAACAATAAGCAGCCAGAACAAGAAGCTAAACTTAATTTTATTATAAATTATTTGGCCAAATGAAATGGCGCATTAGTCCGCCCAGCAGTGGCAAGGCAGAGAGCGCAGAGCACAAAGCACAAGTCACAAATCACATTTAGCGCCCCGCTGTGAGCGAATGCCAAGCGGCAAACGCCAAGGGACAGAACATGCCTCCTACTGGGGCAATAATTTTATTTGATTTCATTTAAGTTTCGCTCAGCACCCGCCACCCGACACCCGCCACACTCTAGCAGCAGCAGCAGCAGCAGCAGCAGCAGCAGTAAAGTTTCAATATTAAAACGGAGACGACTGTGGAGATGGTCGAGGAGGCATGACAAAGCCTGGTGAATACAGTGTACAGTAAGCCGTAATCCCCAGCATTGTATTTATTTGACTTATGTTGCAATATTGCCATCGCCTTGGCACAGGGAAGGGCATGTATGCCCGAGTACGAGTACGAGTACCAGTACGAGTATGTGGCATGCCCCTCTGCTCGGTGGGAAAGCATAATGAGGCAAACGGAAACGGAAATATCGAATGTCTGGCAATAAGCAAGCGTTTGTGTTGCAGTGCCGTGCCTGGTTGCTGCTGCTTGTTATCCTGTTGCAACGTCAATGCCTGAATGTTGGCTTGATTATGAATGCTCGCATGTGCATGTGTGGGTGTGGGTATGTGTGTGTGACATATTTCTGGGAAATTCAATCCCTTCCATTCGAATCTACATCTATGCTGTGGTCCGAATACCTGCTGACTGACACAGACATTCCGTCTCCGAACAGAAATCAAAACACTTGTTCGAGAGTCCTCATGTCGCAAAGTCCTTTGATGAAACTGAAAATAAATCTGTGGAAATATTCGCAATTTCTTAGATCAAAGGTTTATGCTTTGAGTGTAAATATTCGTTAGGAATTTCCTGGCTGACTTCGAATACCACATTAAAGTCAACGAAGTTTTGGTCAACTTTCGCTTTAATGTGACCTCGCAACCTCGAAACCTCCCCTTTCCCCCTCCCCACTTTCCCTACAAATATTTGTGACATATTTCGGCCGGATTTCGCAGGCTCTTTCGGCAGCAGCAAAGGTTTTGCATTGGGTGAGCCGCAGCAAGCTATGCCATCGAGGTGCAAACTACAAAACTGATTATGTGCACTAACAGCTGGTGACGCGACGCGCCGCGACGCGAATGCCACGGCTGCCACAGCCCAAAATTGGCGTTTGCGTAATGCGGCAATAGTGACGATGACAGCAGCAGCAGCACCACCACGTCAGCGTATCCACATAAATGAGTTGTTTACAAACTGGTTACAAAACTGCGTGCGTGACGGAGTACACGCAGGACACCCCTCTCGATATGCCTTTCCCTTCCCACTCGAACCCATTTCGGCTGCTAACTTTATGAACTCGAAAATGGAGCACATCTCAGGGGGCGGCCTGGGGTGCGGGATGCCATCTGCATTAGCTGGCATCGCTGCCATTTTTAAATAGCTGGCACGTGCATGTGTGCTGGCACGCGCTGTGTAGTGTGTAGTAGGAGTAGTGCTAGTAGTGTTGGTAGTGGAGCATCTGTATCCGAGCTCCAAAGCTCTTCAGATGCACTTCACTTATTCACGTAATGCGTTTGTGTTTGTGTGTTTGTGTCCGTGTGTGCGTGTGGTACGTGCCTGGCATTGCAATCCACTGATTTTACGCCTCACCTAATACGTAATCCCACCTCCGTGCATACATATGTCCTCTAGATTTCATTGGCTGGGCAAATATTTGTCTTTTAGACTTTAAAGCCATCTACAATTCGGTAATAACGCTCTCCTTCCTTTAAAAAGGAAACAAAATCCATTCCCATTTATACAAAGACAAATACAAAAATCAACAGGCAATTTCCTGACCCATCGACTATGTGAAATATGAGTGCCAAGAGAAATATGCAAACAACTGCGTTTACGGCTCATTTGTAGGCATTAGGCATTGTGTTGGGTTCTGTGTCTGCTTCTGTGTGTGTAAATCAAGTATACGCCAGATAGGCAAACATTGTCTCCCCCCCCCCCATCAGCATCAGCATCAGCCGTCTCCAAAAATACTCGAAGCTTTGGGCAAAGCAAACTAATAAATCAATATGCGACACGCAGAGATATCGTCGAAGACCGGAGACCGGGGACCGGAGACCAAACTCATTCGGGCAGCTCAATCAGCTTATTTTCTAATATCCGTTTACAAATTATCTTCAAAAACTGTCAGCAACAACAAAGAGAAAGACAGACGACTCGTCGGGGGGGTGGGGAACGGGGGCGCTGACGAAGGAAAATACCAGGAAAATACAACCACAGAAAATACGAAATAGCATTCGCATATGAAAACGAAAACGAATACGAACCTTATCCAAAAAGGGAAATAAGTGAGACATAGAGACAGACAGAGACAGAGACAGAGACAGAAGAAGAAAAAAGGCCAAGCCGGATCCAGGTCCCGGACATACATAAAGGCGTTGGGATCAACTGCTGGGGAATTAACATAATCATTACTATAATGTAATGATGGGCCATTGTGCAGCCAGTCGGCCCCCTCATCCCAGTCAGCCGCTAGCTCTGCTGTCCATTTTCCAGCAGTAGTAGTCCTTTTTTTGGCCCGTTTTTCCCCTTTTTGCAATCAATAAGTTGTCAGAAACAATCAAATAAATACAAACTGATATGTCAATATTAACTGACAGTCACATGAAGCTTTCTGAACCCGGAGAACGCAGACTGAACCCAATATTGCCGAAACACTGAAACCCCCCCCCCCCCCCCCCCTCCCCACACACACGCACACGCACATAACGGCCATCTGGGGCGGCTACCAAAAAATTGGGGAAATTGAAGAGGAAACCGAAATGTTTCCATTTCGAACCCTTTGAGGTTCCGAGCGTCAAATACCGTAGAAAAAGGTTTTGAATTTTGAATTTAGAATTCCTGATCTTATGCTTATGCTCGTAGGTCTCCAAATAAATCACAAACTGATCATACCCTTTCGCTTATGTACATGTCCCAACGAAGTTTCGCTTGACGTCAGCCCACTGTAAGAGAGGGACACAGACGGGGGCCGGGGATGGTTTGAGGCACAGCCAGAGCCACAGCACCGGCGTGAAAATGTGGACAATTCTGAGATTATGCGTAAAGTTCTACATGTGTTCCGGCTTCCTTCCTTCCCTCCCTCCATGCGTCTGCCCCGCATTGGTGCCCCTTCCGCCATTTTGCTTAGGTATGCGTGTAATTGGGTGCCTGTCCATTTCCAGGGGCGACCTTTGAGGGAGGCATATAGGATTTCAGGCAGCGTCGACAGCTTAGTGTACCCTTTTCATGGCTTTATGTCTTTGTAAAACGACAAGGCATCTTCCTTACACCCCCTCTGCCTATCCCCCTGCCCCATCCCCAGCCATTCCCATTCTCCGTCAACGACAGCAAGGAAATAATTTTCTGCTATTTTTCCCTGAGCTCGTTTTCAATACAAAGGAAACCGTAACCAAAACATGCTTCCTAGTTTATCCCTTGGCTCTGCTTATGCGTGTGTGTGTGTGCGGTTCTTGGGGTTGCTGGGGCTCCTGGGGCTCCTCCTCCATCTCTGACTCTGGAACAGAGTCCATAGACATATGCGCAATCAAAGCAGGCATTTATTGTTTGTTATTGAAGCGGCAAGGCCACGGAAAACAAAACCCCAGGCGGCTGCCTACCAGCTGGAGGCTTGAAATAGAAATAAAGCTAAAGCGGGCCGCCGCCATCTCCAATCTCCGGACTTTCCACTGTCCATAAATATCAGCGGCTGACGGTACACACGTTTTATTGAATTGAGTTTTATAAATGGCGCCATTTGGTTTAAATGCGGCCCCCCAGTTGATTGTTAAACTGACAAATTAATAACATAAATTTTTAACGCCTTTTGCTGACTCTCTCTCTCTCTCTCACTCTCTCTGTTTTTTGTACACTCTCTCTCTTTTCGTTCTGCTCCGTTTTGCAGGGGAACATCTGGCATCGATATTGACTTGCGGCGCGTGGACATCGACCAGTGCCCGCAGCGCCACACGCCCGGCACCAAGCGGCCCCTAAACATCTTTGCCGGCACCGACAAGTGCAAGCAGCGGACCACAATGGTGAGCAGAGGCAGAAGCAGACGCCATCAGAAACTCCAAAGTCAGCACAAAAATGTTCATTTCTCCATTTCTCCATTTCTCCATCTTTCCATTTTGCTTTCTCCTTTCTCCGGCGCCTTCAGTGTGAAGCTATCATGGGACTGGGCTTTCGTCGCGGCTCCTACAAATGCCTCTGCCGCAAGGGATTCTACTTCCCCGACGTGGTTTCGCTCCACAAGTTCTTCAACGGCAGCCTGCTGGAGGAGGAATACGAGAAGCTGATGCTGGTAAGTGCTGACTCGAGTGCTGAGCGACGAATCCTACACTCATTAAATATGTATTAGGGCAAGAACTCCACGTACAACAGCAACAGCGAGTACGAGTGTCTGCCCTGCGCCGAGGGCTGTGACTCCTGCGAGGATTCGTCGCCCTGCATCGCCGCCCTCAACTGGCCGATGCGCACCAGCATCCTGGCACTGGCCTGCATCGTCATCGGCCTCCTGCCGCCTGCGGCCTGGTTTACGTTTCGCTATCAGCAAGTTAAGGTAAGCTTCCAGCGATTCCATTCCTTATTAAAGCTTGATCAATCACAATCAGAATTACTTCCTAAGAAGTGCAAGTGCTGGAATTTTAAGCTTTGACAAATCTTGTAAATCCTTGATCAGGAATGTAAAATCATTTTAATAGCATTATCCTGCCGTCGCGACGTGGAATCTGTGAGGGGGATTCTCACTCTCTCTCTCTGAATCTCTCTCTCTCTCTCTGTCAAATTCCTCTGATCCCGGACGAGGCCAACCAAAGCTGCTGTCATCATTGGGCCGCTAAGCGGCTTAGCATTGTTAGAATCTAGTTAATTTTGTACGTGCGGCCGGGGACTGGTCATTCAGATGACAGCCGGCAACAAGCCAACAGGACAACAGGCCAGCAGGCCAGCAGGAGAACGGATATTGTCGCGCATAAGCGGAAGTGCACACATCCACACAACTGTCGACCGACTTCCGTCCTTCCTTGGGCACAGGCGGAAGGCACTGGCACCGCCACTGCCATGTACAGTTCGCTCGAGTGTCACTTGGACACTCATTAAGCTAGTGAAAGAGCTCACCCATCGTCCAGTTGTCTCTGGCGTACAGTTTTAAACCATTTTCAACTTTCTCCTGCCATTCTGCGAAATGTTCGGGAAAGTGAGTTTTCCTGCGCCCCCCTCCATGTTGCTGTCTGACATTTGTGTGGCCCCAGGCCACCAGCCTAACAGCCCAGCCACCCGACACCCCACCAGGACACTCCAGCCCTCAGTGCACTCCAGGCAATCTCTCGTTCCACTTGCTCGCGTCCCAAGGCAACTAGCCAACTAAACTGTTTTCATTCGTAATGCGATTCTGTCGCATTTCTGTCTATGTGCTCGCTTGTTCTCTCTCTCTCTCCTCAGCCGAGTGTGCACGAGTGTGTGTGTGTGTGTGTCCAAACTAATTAAATGGAGCTAAACATGCCGCCCGACATCCTGCCAAGTATGAGGACAACTCCACTCCGCTTTGTACTCGGCACTATATTTCCTTGTCCTTGTCGTTGAGATCCTTGTCCCCGGCACTCTTTCTCCGGCTTCTCCTCTTGTGAAATTGTGCGATTTCAATTTAAATTTTAAACGTTTTTCCACACACACAATACACACATAAAGCTACACATAAGTTATTCCCACGAAAGACTAATTGAAATATATTTGTACATTTTGTTTTCCAGGTTGTACGAGCCGCCAGCCCCGCCCTGCTGCGGGTGATTGCATTGGGAGCCTTCTTCATTTATTGCACGGTAAGACCTTGCATTTTTTCTTATATTTTGAGCAGTGAAAGTGAGCAGTCGAACATGGGTAAATACAAGGAATACCCAATCCAATCCAATCACTGTTAAGCTCCATGGAAACATTTGCCAAAAGCAGAAATATCTGTTGCACATTGCATGCTGCAAACTGGTTGAGATTCTCCAACGGGAAACATTCAAAATGCAAAACCATAAATCGCCGCATACACACATACACATACCTTTGTATATATGTATATGCAGACAGTTTAAAGAAAAATGAGATGGAAAAACGGCAGAAAAAGAGACCCCTTGAACCCAATTCATATCAATTTCTGAACAATTTAATTTGATTGATTTATGGAAAGCGTCGAAAGCTAATGGAATGCTGGCCAAATAAACAACTTTAAACGAGAGTTCATCGTACACCCTCCAGCCGACATCGGACCGACATCGACGTGGGTGAAGCTGAGGATTTATTTATCTCTTGCTGATTTATTCAGCCGCCACGAGTATCTCCTGACACAAACACACACACGCACAATGTATGTGTCCTAGAGATGAGGATATCTATTTTTCGAAATTTTTCGTCTCTCTGTGTGTGGGTTGTGGGTGGATGTGTTTATGATTTTCATATTCATTTCTTAATATATTTATTTTTGAATAGGTGAGCGTGAAAATCCCGTCCACATTGTATGTATATCGCCCCTGACAACCTGATAACTTTAAAGACTTTAAAGAGATAAAACTGCATAAAACTGTCATTTGTTTGTGCCCTTAGTTGAGATTTTTGTTTGCCAATTATCGGACCATCGTTCTCTGTCCATTGCAGAACATTGTGATGTATCCGAATCCCAATCTCTATACATGCACCGCTCGCATTTGGCTGCGAGAGCTGGGCTTCTCCCTCACCTACGGCGCTCTGATGCTGAAGACCTGGAGGTGAGTAATGGTGCTGGGGATACTGTGATGCAGTCTGAGATTTCCTTTAAATTTCTCACACACACGCAGGATATCGGTGATCTTTCGCGTGCGCTCGGCCAAGGCAGTCAAAATCACCGATGCCGCTCTGCTGAAGCGCTTGGGGATCATCTGCGGGGCCATCGGCACCTGCCTGCTGGTGAGGACACTCGTATCGCCGCCAGATGTGGTTGTGGGACGCACCGCCGACGACCTGAAGGCGTTCCTGTGCAAGACCGACTGGTGGGACTACACATTCACATCGAGTAAGTCCATCCATCAGAGCGGAGTAATTTAATATTACTTGGGGCTTGGGGCACTGCTGATTGGCATTAGCAGCCAATAGCCAATAGCCACTTGCCACTTGAAAGCAGACCCATTCGGAGAAGGAGTAGCTTCCATGCAGCGATATGCCGCATAACAATACACACGCTGCCCATACGCACTGTGTGCTGCAGCCAAGGGCGTACCCAAGTACCCAAGGAGGGGTTCGAAACATCCACTGCACAATTCAGTCATTCGAGGCAAATTCCTCGCAGAACATTTTAGATTCGGCTCCCTTTTCGAGTAATTCTAGGTACGACCTTGGCTGCAACGTATGAATTTCGAAAGGGAAATGGAAAAAATAGGTTTCCCAGCCAAGAGCCCAGAACAACAACAGCTTATGGATGCCGAGTGAAAGGCACTCCCATCCAATTCCCTCCACGCCGAACGCCACACGCCACTCCCTGGGGTGGCTTAAAGGAGATTCTTTTGCATCCACACATCCAGACAGCTGTGTAGAGGTGTGGGGGTGGGGGTGGCTGTGGGTGGTGGTCAGCGAACGTCGCCATATGAATATGCAGGAGTTTTTTGCTGACCGGTGGACGGCGGCATGTGTTTGGCAGCCCGAGGAGCCACATATGTATGTACAATATGCTGGACGGAAGATGGATAAGAATGGGCTTATGCGTTTAGGATGGCTCGCTGCGCAGCACTTCACTGTGTCTTGCGTTAATTAAAAAAGTTTAGGGACCAACTTGAAGCACTTTCCATCTCTGTATCTCTGTAGCTCTGTAGCTCTGTGTTCTCGCATAGATATACATAGACAACAATTATCGCTGATTCGCGCTCTGCTGCGTCAGTCACGCACTTTGACAGCATAGAGATGCTAAATAACTTAATTTGCTGTTGCTTCATGCTGCATAGAGAGGCACGTAGCGAGTATTACATTTTTAATTGCATGCAGCATGCAGCCTGGAGCATGGAGCATGAAGCATGCAGCATTCTGCATCACCTCCTCTCCATTCCCTTGTTGAAAGAGTTTATTGCACAAAAAGTGTATGCTCTTTTTTTTATGACTTTCATTTCGCTCGCACGAGCACGCGGTGAGTGCGAGCAGTGGTGAGTGCCACACGAAAAAAAGGACTCCCTCAAAGACTCCCACATTATGTTGCCATTCCATGGCACTGCTTCTCATGCTTTCAGCCAAAGCCAAAGAGGAGCAGGAGAACAGGAGAGAACCAAACAAAAAGTGAAAAATGAAAATGATAACGTAATTGCCTTTCTCTCTCTCACTAATTAATGTTCAAAAAGTGAGCTGCGAGGCCATTGAAGCACAACCAACACAAAGGAACTAATCCTTGGCTTTCTCTTACTCTCATACTCCCCCCCCTCTCTGCAGTGGAGGTGCTGTTCCTGGCCTGGGGCGTGCGACTGTGCATCATGGTGCGGAAGGCTCCGTCCGAGTTCAACGAGAGCCGCTTCATATCGATGGCCATCTACAACGAGTTCCTGCTCACCTGCTTCCTCAACGTTTCCATGTAAGTGCGGTGACACACACACACGTATACGTACAGTTTGGATGGACAAATTCTATCATTTCCCATTACTCTCCCTTTCTTTCGCTCTCCCTATCTCTATCTCTATGGCAGGTTGTTCCTGCAGTCGCCGGCCAATCCGGACCTCCTGTACATCATTTTCTTCTGCCACACCCAACTGACGGTTACACTGCTGCTGGCCCTCATCTTTGGCAGCAAGGTGAGTGTGTGTCTCCCTCTCCCCTTCCCCTTCCCCTTCCTCACTCTGGATCCCTGTGTTTTGTTTTATCTTTTCCTTTGCCAGGTGTACATCGTGCTGCGTAGCGGCAAATCACATCAGGAGAACATCGGTCTGGGCACCAAGGCATCTGGAGCCAAATTCAATTTTCGTCCCCAAGTCCGGACCTTTGCCAATCCCAGTTCGGTGACCACCTCAACGGTCCCAGTGGCGTGCACCACGTCAGCAGGTGAGTCCGCCCCCAGTCCGGCGATAACACACCAATTGCCTCATTTGTCCTAATGGACAGACCATATCGACACATTATGACTAACGACAGTGTCCACTTGACAAATGATCAGCGCAGACAGTAGAAACGGGGGAAGGGCGAATGGAGGGAGGCCGCCTGCTTATGAAGTCCTCTTCTCTACTGTGGGCTGGGTCCTTTTTGGCCTTATTTATGTCATATTATTTGGCAAATTAAAAAATGAGCGAAACAGGCAGCGGCGTCACATTCCCTCTTATCTCTCTTGTCTAGACACGAGTCAAGGATGGGATGCGAGATGCGAGATGCGAGTACATGCCCAAGCCATATCTAGTGACAGCTTTGGCTACTGATTTATGTTCAGCTTCAGCTCGTACAAAACAGTCTTACCACGCAATCCGCTCTGGTCCTCGCCTCTGCGGTTAACTTAAGGAATCTTGTTTGTGTGTGCATGCCTGTGTGTGTGTGTGCATGCCTGTATTTGTGTGCTTGTGTGTGCTCGTGTTTTCAAGGAAGGAAATAGCTGCGAAGCGCAAACTTCCGCCAAGTTGCCGCCGACGCCATATTTGTTTATCGCTTGGCTGGCTTTCATGTATAAACAACTATGTGTACCATTCGAGGCGTCTCCGTGAGAGGGCAGTCAAGTGAGCCATCATCCACAACGAGAGGATGCTGGATGCTGTATGCTAGTGCCTGGGGGTGGTGCTAGTGCAGGTGTAGATGGGTGGTGGCCAATCAAGTTTGGGAAGTTTTACTTTATACTAGTTCTCTCCTAACAAGGCATCAGCGCATTCTATGGCCAGTGCAGTGATGAGTTAATCGAAATTTCTATTCACTTTATTCACTTCGAGAACTTCTAGTAAGAAATTAGGTTGAATAACAGTTGATCAGAGCAGAGTTTTATTGATTTACAAATACCTTTCTGGCAGTACGACTTTATAAGAGTTTTGTTTTTGGTTTCGTCCTCCAGGGTTTTACTGCCAAAAAGAACTGGTAGCAGATTTTCACTTTGTGCTATCTATTCTCAGGGCTTACAGGCTCTGGTGAGAGTCTCCTCAGAGACGGTCTAGTCCCCGCATTATTATCGCAAGGTCTCCTATTGGGTTTCATGGCGAGCGCTCCCAGAATTTTATTGCGAAAGAGCGACGCTTTATGTTTTAATGCTTTATGACCGCTCGGCCTCTTTTTCTTTCTCTCTCTCTATCTCTCAATGGGAGCACGGCTTTTATTTAATTTTTTATTACTCGTATTTCTATTTTAACACAAAACGTATAGCATTTTTGTGGCTGCGTAAATTGTGCGTTAAATTTACATTTTGGTCTGCCTTTTTTGTGCCTGCATTTTCCTACTTTAGAGGCGTGGTTTTTCTTCCTTTTTTGTGCTAGTCGAGTTTTTTAAGCGGCTCTCAATTTGCATATTTAAATTGAACAATCACAAAGTGGCAAACACTCGCCCACACACATACACATGCAGCTGTGGCGAATTTTAAATATTTTGAGGCCGAAAAAAAAGAACGAAAATGGGATGGGATGGGAGAAGGATGTTGCGTTGCATACTAAGAGACGGCGGGGCACACATAATAAATTCAATTTTGGCCACTGTCGACTGACTGCTCCACTCGCTTAATTTCGCAGCCATAAATCTAAATTCTAAATTCTAAATTCAGCGGCAAACAAAGCAGGAAAACAAAACAAAAAACAAAAAACCAACGTGATGCTTTCACCATATACTCTGCCCCGAACTGAGGGCAGTTCCACTTTCCCAGGCAGAAAAGTGTTTCCCTTTTGGAGAGAGAGAGAGAGAGAGAGAGACCGAGAGACAGGCAGAGAGAGAGTAAACTTGAATATTTGTTATCCTTCTTAGTGTTTTTAGTATTTGCAAGTTCCAGCAGGGAGGGAGTTGCTTTGAGTGGACCCCGCTTAAATCATACTGACAGGCTTTCAGTTGAATTGAACGGCCATTCATCATTCCGCCAACAGAGGGGAGTGGAGGGGGAGGGGCTGGCTCCTACAACTTTCGTTTCCATTTCCACAGAAGCTACATACATTACGCATTTACATTTTTGGTCTCGGTCTCCATTCGGTTTGGATCGGATTGGTTTGTTTTTGCTTTTGCTTTTGCTTTTGGGTCGGGGACGTGAAACTTTTGACATGGACGTGGAACTTTTTTAGTGCAAAAGTTCGCAGATTCAAAAGCAGGGGGGAGGGAGGAGGTGAAACTGAGAGGCTTTCTCGCGGTTCCCTTTTGTTTTCCACTGTTGCTGTCGCTGTCGCTGTCGCCTGTGTGTAAACATATTTTCCTTCGTTCTCTCACTCAGAAAACAAATTGTCCGACCAGGAGGCACTGGAGGAGATCCGCCAGCTGAGCGTGCAACTGCAGCGGATACAGGAGATGGCGCCGCCCAAGGGGGTGGCTGTGATGACGATATCGAGTCTGCTCGATGGACTGAAGACCTCCGGTGGCATGATGGCCGCGGCAGCCGGTCATGCCGCAGCGCGTCAGAGTGCCCTGCCACTGTTGGCCTTGAGTGCGGAGATGCAGAAGTACAATCAGCAGAACATCAGTGCGAACGGCCGGAGCAGTGCCAGTGGCGGCCGGACAAGCATACCCACAATGGTCCTGGAGACGCCCCCCTCGTCGACGCCCACGTCGACGGCGTACGAGGAGCGAGCCATCAACACCGAGCTCAGTGGCGACGACTTCCGGGAGCAGCTGCTGCGTCGCACCGCCGACGGCCACATCATCTGCAGCCGCTGCCTGGACGCGTCCAAGGAGCACTACTACTGCTGTCCGCCGCGCAGTGCCTGCGACCACATGGGCTCGCCGCAGCAGGAGGGCAGCATCAGCTTCGCCAACATCAAGCTGGACTGCATGTGCTCGCAGTCGGAGGACCTCGACCAGGACCACATGCTCCGCCAGCGGCGTCCGGCCGTGCGCTCGGCAGCCACCAACACACCACCACCCAGCTGCAAGCGGGGCCCCCGCAACCTGCTCGAGGCCGACGTCTGCATTACGTATCAAATTTGTGATAACTGTAGAAGTAAGTATAAGCTTAGTGGCCGCCGGCGCAGCGGCAGCTGCACCCAGGCCCAGACCCACAGCGTCCAGCCCAGCGGCGCCACTGTCCAGAGCCAGGGGCAGTCGCGCAGCAGCGAGCTGCTTCTCGATCGAAGTGTAGGCGTGGGCGTGGCCGTGGCCGTGGCCAAGGCAGCGCATTCCACAGACGACATTGCCCTCTACACCAGCTCCACGAAAGAGGAGGAGGACGAGGGGGAGTTGCCTCAGTTGGCACCCGATCCTGCCCCGGCGCCCTCGCTGGGCAACGTGTCCAATGCATCGAACAACTCCACCAGCCAGACGGACAGGACCAGTGGCAGTGGTGGCACAACGCGTCCCAAGCGGCCCGATAAGTTGGTTCTGGATCTGAACGATCGTTCAAAATACACCAAAGAGGTTTCTGTATAAAGATTTAGGAGAGCGGTTCAGTGGTTCAGCATCTTCCCAATCGTTCTGCAGGAGTTCCAAACTCTTAAAGACCCCAAATCCCATTTCAGAAAGCGTTTCAAGAGGTCTGTGGCTGAACCGCTTTGGTGTTCCCGATGGCAATTGAGAATATGATATGTAGTTTATGTTTACGCAAATTGAATAACAAAAGACTTTATTAAATTGTATTTCCATAGTCCATGGAGTTAGCCAGTTAGCCCCTAACCATTTAGCCACTTAGCCACTTAGATATCGTTACGATTACGAGCCAAACCACTAGTACTATATAGAGATAAGCCATGGCCAGGGCCCAAAGCACCTGACTTTAGTGAAAGTGAATGGAAAGTGCAGGTGTGGGTGGGTGGTGGCTGGGCGAAATGATTTGCAGCTTTAATGAGCCCCTAAATGCTGTGAATATATTTTGCCCAAGGCAAGCAAACCAAACCGTAAAGCCACATCCCGAACACAGCCGCACAGCCACACACAATTTTGCTGAAAGTGATGTGTTTTAGCCGGTTATCTAATTGAATTTACATCTCATGCATGTGGACAACTAATTGCAACTGAATCTGAATTGCTTACTTCTCGAAAATGGCATCAAATCAGTTCCAATAATTATTCAAATCGGAGAGCGGTTGCCGTTTAATAAATTAAGTCCTGTTTAAGTGCCGATCTATTTGAAATACTCTAAACAACGCCCCAACGCAATTGTTAATACTATCCCCTCCCTCTGTAAAATAGTTGATGGAAACTGTTTAATACACATATCTCTGCCAAGAAGAAAACTACATGGAAAATATGAAAAATTAAATCAAATTTAAATGTAATTGTAGTTAAAATTGATAATTAATTAGTTCGTGTACAATTAGCTATAAATATACCACAAAATATATCCAAATAAATTGAATGTCCCCCAGAGCACGCACCCACACAAAGAAAGCGAATGCAAACAATTGTAAAATATGTAAAATTTGCAAATTTGTGCTCTTGTTTGAACAGAACAGAACAGAACTATTGTTTGGTAGTTTATGTACCGTACTGTACCGTAGTTAAGCATTGCTGTTATTAAGTGGAAATACATTAAATGTATGGCTTAAATGTTGTTTAAAGCAATTCAATAAATGCCGAATCATATGGATACACAATTATGCTTTTTCTCATATCCCCACCCCCTGCCACCCCCCTCTAGCTGTATCGTCCGACAACTTCATTAAGCATACGCAGCGTGAAACAGACACTTTCAGTGCCTTATCGGAGGAGCTTGCACTTTGGGTGCGTAGTACATATAGGTAGGTACACTGGTATCTGCTCCAGCCCATCTATCGCTGTGTGTGTGGGCGTGGCAGGAGAGAGGAGGCATGAAAGGCGATGAAAAGTGTTGGCGCCTTTCTTGCGCTTTATGAGCACGTTATGGCTTTTATCTTTATGGACATGCCTGTGTGTGACCCTTTTGCCATTTATGTCTGCTATTCCGGAAATGCCTTTTCAACTCTCTCCCATACACACACCCACACACACACACACAGACAGTCGCACTGATACACTCTGGCACTCGTACAGAGTGTAACTGTTTTGAAGGAGACGTTAATTTAAATGTTTTACGGCCGTCGGTGCCGGCTCATCGGATGTTGGTTTGTTTCCTGCTTTCCTGCTCTCTTCTTTCTGTTCTCTTCTGTTTTGTTTTCCCTTTCTGTTTGTATTTCAAATTAAAATTTTCCAACCAGGATGACAATATTTCCTTAGGATGCCATGCCCCACCCCACCCACCATGCTCACCGCTGCTACTCGAGTGTTATCAGCACCATAAAGGACGCACCAGGATGTGTGCGTGTCTGCGTATTGAATTTTAAGCACTCGCTCAGGGTAAACTGGCGAATTCATTTAAAGCGGAACGTTCTCTTCTTCTCCTCTCGAGTTTTCTTTAAATTGAATTTCCATCATTATGCTCCAACAAATATGCGTGAATAAATATGTCTGCCATGGATATCCAGATATTCGTACTGCTCCCCTTTTTGGGCTTATTTGCTCGCACAAACAAAAACTTCTTCTTCGCAGTTCAAGAACGTGACGACATTAATTAAACTTTCGACACACACACACAGATACATATGTATGTACGTCTGCCGCATGCCCGGCTACCAAGGACAATCGTAAGAGCTGCCGTGGCAGTGCGGGGGTGGGGGGCGGGCGCGGCGGGTGTCGGAAAATCCGCTGAACTAAGCGTATACGTAATCGGGGTATTTTCCACTGTTAACGACTGTCGCTGGAAGCAGATTTTTACTTTTATTAACTTTTGCATTGCCATTGAAAGGCGAAATATGGGCATTAATTGGTTCAATTGGAGTCCCCAGCCACTCAATCCCACTCTAGCGCTTTTTTTGTCCCCATTAAAACCAAACGTGTTCATGGTAATTGAAATCAGTTCTCTCCTCCTCCACCTCCACCCCCAACCCCACCACGAGGCAGCACAACAGTGCAACAGAGCGAAAGGGTGTTTAAACAATTATCTGCAGCGATAAGCGGCAGTAGTTTTCCCCCATTTAAATGAAATTGTATGAAAATGAATACCAATAGATGGTTCAAGTGGCACGTCGATAAAACTGGGCTGAAGCTTAGTCCATGGAAAGCGCTCAATAATCAGTGGAAATATTTCTAAATAGAGAAGGTTGTGGTTTCCTCTCATAAAGATCGCCTTGGGACCAGCCAGTAATGTGGTTAACAGTTAGAAAAACTTGAAGTTCAATGACCTGAGGCCAGTCTTTGAATGGCTTCAGCTCAGCGGCTTGTTGCTGGAGCTGGACTGGAATTTTCGGAACACTTAATTAAACGCCTGTTGCAGAAATTCAAAGCCACTTACTTTGCCTCTGCCAAAGAGGGGGTCATAAATTTCAAAGGGAAATGCGTGAAGCAGGGCAATGTCGATACAGGGCTATGGAAGTGAAAGGTGAAAGAGGCTCTACTGTGCTCCGCCTGGAGGAGATCGGTCATTCTCTAAACAAGAAAATGGCACTTGGCAGAATAACCAAATTTCTTTTTTCGTCGGCTGGCAACTTCAAAATGTTGAACAGTGGCTCGAACAAATTTATTTCCATGTCGATGCTGTTGGTGGTGACTGTTTGATGGCTGACTGGTTGGGTGGATGTGGCATTGCGAGCGTTTTTCCCATCACTTAATTACGGCAATAAATGCCAATGGCAATTTCTTTGGCATTAAATAAAAAACATGTTAACGACTTGCCAAGCCCGAAATGAAAAGAACAAAAAGCGATGAGGCATAATAAAAAGAAACGAATGGCAAGAAGGCGCACCAATACACGCACACATATGTATGTATGGGAGTGGGGGAGCAGGGGGGGATTGGGTAGGTGGTGGCGATAGGGTAACATTCTGTTGGCAAGGACACCGTTTGTCGGCTCACGTGCTGCTGGGCAGGGAGCCAATTAAAATTAAAGGAGCCTCGCACCCGGCCGGGCCTCAGTCTACGTCTCGGGTTCGTCTGTGTCTGTGTGTGTGTTTCTGTGTGTGTGTGTGTGTGCGTGCCAGGGGGTACTAGAACAATAAAATTAAATTGCTCAACACCTTATTAACAGCAGATGGCTCAGTGCCCAGAATAATGACTAACAGCCAAATTCGACTTATTTCCCTTAGCGTTTACTGATTTTTTTGCTCTTCTCTCTCGGGGGGTGTTACAAATGGCTCTTTAAGTAAATACAAACACAGAAATGGCTGGCTTTTGCCAACCTTTTTTGTAGGCTTCTTTTTTAGTAAAATGTTGGCCCCAGAGCCACATTTTCATTTCATTTCAAGCCGCCCCCATGTGTAGGTGGTAGGTGACTTAAAGCTGTTTATGTGTTGATTTGAAATGCTGGTTTTAATTGCTTTTCATTGTTCCTAAGTGCTCGACCCCGAAGGACAAGGGCTGCTCAAATATTTAGGGCCAGAGATAGCTTTATCTGCTGCTGTCCTGTTTACTCACACACACATAATTCAGCAAAAGGGTGTGCGGTTGGGTGTGTGCTTTGCATGTTCTTCAAAATTGTTGCACAAATATTCCAAGGATATTTGCATGTGTGTGTGTGTTTGAGTGTGTATGGATGTCAGATCACACAATACTGGCAAAATATTTTTATTGCATTGTAAACATGCAATGGAAAACTCCACACATGCATGTCCCTTCGTGTCAGCCATTCAATGGAAATGGACTTCTTACGGACACCAGATGTCATGTTTCTCCCCCCCCTGCCACACCACCTCCCTAACTAGATATCATGTACGAATCAGCATTGAAGCATTCTTTAAGCTCCCACCTCCTGGATCTCCTGGAACACAATTGCATTTATGTGCACACGTGAATTGCATTTGGAAGCTGCCGACACATATGTAAACTAAGTCTGCCGCAAGTGCAAAGATCCCAGATCCCACAACCCCACCGCCACCTGACAGAAACAGGAATAGAAAACGAAAAGAGTAAGAGAGAGTGGGGGAGGGTGGGATGCATATATTTGCATTAGAGATGAGCGCGTGATCTCTTGAACATTGGATTTAGACACCATTGTGGTAGGATAACCTCTATCAGCCAATACGGCAGCCCCATGTACTATAATAACCTCTAAAAGCTAATACGGCAACACTAGTATATAAGAGGAATACAAAATATACGGCCACATTAGAAATGTGTAGACCTACGCCCGATCACTTTGTGGGGCATCACACACCATTCTTGTGCGAATTTAATGCTCTTTTTATTTTTCAATCCTGTTCGTAAGCACAAACATATATGTACATATATATGTACATGTATACATATCTGAAATGCGAATACTTTGAGTTCACGCTCTTTTTCGGCCCAAATAACGTGCACCACTCGAGGCGCATGTCAGACATTGCTTGGCAGTGGGAATTGGAATGGGACTGACAATGACGATGGCATATCACATCCACATCCAAGCTTCAGTTTCATCTCAGCTGCAGAGCCTCAAGGGCTAGGGCGAGTGGGGGTGGACAGGGGAGTGGGTGTGCGAATGCGTTTACTTACGTTTACGCTTACGTTTAAATTTGGACGTGGTTGATGTGTCAGTTCCAAGAAGCAATTGTGCAAATGTGCCGGTTGGCATTCTCTGGATGGGATGAGATGTACGATAAGCGCCAAATGCTGGATCCCACATGGTCTCCAGTGAGGAATGAATGGAATGGAAACTACTTCAAGTTACATATGTATGTGAGCGTGTATTTGTCGGCAGCTGCAGATTGAGATAACCAAAGGAAACTAGCAAAGGAGAAGCTGGCACCAAAAGTTGACAGAGAGACAATTGTTGTTTGGATATTTGGTTTGTTGTGCCCCATCAGGTTTATTTGGGCCTGGGGTAGAAGCTGAAGCCAAGATGGCTCAGTGACTTATTGGCTATAAGGTATAAATGTGTATTTGTATGGATAAGTACTTCAGTTCCGGCTTGCGTTTCGATTTGCCAGGAATACACTCGTAAATGTCACTTCCTGTTTGCTGGCTTCCCCTACCTGAGAACGGACATTAAATCTGGCAACAATGAAATGCTTTCCCTTGAGTGGTTTCTAAGGTGAAAATTCACATATCATTCGTTTGAATAGTTTGGCTTTGATTACCATTCCCTTCGCACACTGCCAAACCACATCATATTTAGCCCGCAAACGTATGCGGCCAGAGGCAGTCATTAAATAAAGTCGCCTCGACTGCGTATACTTAATTTTTGCATTGCAGAGCTTTTGTTTTATATATGTATGAAGGGGAAAGTAAACAAGAAGTGTCGACGCTGCACATACCCTGGCAGATGAATCATTTCTATGATACATAGACGCAAATCCAAACCGAATCCAATATACACAAACAACCCAATGAAAGATGCAACAAATTGCGACGCAGTGGGTCGCAGCACAAAGGATCCAATGTGTATGGTACCTAGACAACATCCGCACTAACAAACAAATCCGTATCCGGCTGAGCATCCGCATCCGTATTCCCGCCCCGCCCCGCCCCGGAAATAATATACTACTAAAACATATGCATGAGTGTGTCGGAAGCGACTGCTGTTTTATGTTGCGCCGCATTTAACAATAAAAACGTGAAATGTTTGTAATAAAAAGCGCAAAAGTGCAAAAGCCAAAACCAACAAACAGGCCAACAGACACACACACACACACAAAGACTCTCTCGAGTAGTGCATATGTGTATATGTATGCGTGCCGTGAGTGTGCTGGTGCTTTCGCGTAATTGCTGCATTTAGGCCCCTCTTGAGAGGGCAAGTGAACTGGCGTAGAGATAGAGCATGGAGGATAGAGAGGAGAATTCATTTGGCGGTTAAGATTCCACTCAATGGCAATTACGGCTCGGCTAGTAATCGGACAAAGCCAAATGAAATTCAAGTGATTCAAACCGTGATCGGTGACAATGAAACACATTTACGGCACGGCATTAATTGCCCCAACGACGACGACGAAAAGCAGCAAGTGAGCAATTCACACCAAGCCACATTAGTTGTGGCACGCCACACACACACAGTTTCGGCAGAGTTTATGCGGCAAGGGCAGACGGAGATCTGGCAGGAAAACCAGAGTTCACAGTATCCGTACCCTAATTGGAAGGGAGCCTCGTCTCAGCCCGTCTTGCCGCTGCTCAACGAGCCCTGAAATTAATTGAGACTGCCATCATAAACATGCCAAACGAGAAAATTTTAATTAATTCCCCAAATGTGAGGCAAGGCCGCATGCCTCATTTGTGTACGTGAATGCGTACGAATTCGGTCCAAATGGTCATGTATCTTGTGTGATTTGTGACAGCAGGACGATGGTCTGCATTGCACTTAATCAGGGCAGCGAGGGGCAACCAATGCAATTGGTGGATGTATCCTGGGGGGAATTTGGGAAAATTAGCAAAGAGCTGGAGCTGAAGATAAACTCGGAACTGGCATAAGTTATGGCTGGCTATTCGTCTGGATCTGTTCTTGTAATTTTCTTGCAACTAATTGCTTTGAAAGCTGCACGGATGCCACTTGACACAGCACTTCGCGCTCCAACTCTTCCTGCCCCCAGCAGTTGCAATCGTTGCAACGCCAAATTAAATGGCTGACAAAGTGAGCAGCAGCAACAGCACCACCAGCAGGAGCCCGCAGCCTGGACCCGCCCCTGTCACCCGCCCCTTCCCCTGACCCTACCCCTGTGTAGCTGCATGGCAAAAGACACAACGAGTTTTCTTTTATAATTTGTCGCCAATTGCAGCGGCAACAGCATCAGTGGCAGTGCCACTGCCACTGCCACTACCAGTGCCAGTGCGAGTCGCAGCATTCCCGCCCCGCCCCCTGGCAAGGACGTGGAAAGTGCCAACTGGCAACTGTGAAAAGTTGAGAGAGCAAGGAGAAAGTTTGCCATAAATCAGAATATTTTAAAAGTGTTTGCTCTGACAGAAAAGGGGAACAGGGAACAGAGAGAATGAAAGTGAACTGTGGCAGTCATAAGCCAAGATTATGGCCAGGAACCAGCAGCAGCAGCCATGTCGAAGGGAAAACAAGAAAGTGAAGTGTGAAAAAAGTGCTTCTCTAGCAACGAACCGGTTAGACTCTCAACCAGTGAGAATACGCTAGGAAATGGCAAGTAAAAACTCTTTTAAATCAAATCAAACCATCATTGAACAATTGTCTGTCCTGTCCGCAGGTTCATCTTCTGTTGGTCAAATACTCCCATTAAACCTCGAAGGCAAACTGGACGACGGCACGGATGTGCCACTCCAGACAGGGCCTGGTGTGCTCCGGCTGGGCTCATCATTATGCTCATCAACGCTGTCGCTTATCCCGCGACTGGCTGCACCTAATGCGAGTATTTTGTGCCATCATCCGTGCTGAATGACTCTGCCACTGCCACTGGCAGTAACTCTGGCAACTGTCCATCCAATTTAAATTCCTAGGCAAATTCCTAGGCAACTTTAGCTAATCCCCGAGCCAGGAGAGGACTGCAGACAGGTCTGTAAGAGCATGTAGATTATGGATTTGCATTTGCAGATGATCTGCAGATGCAGATGAATCGACATGGCTTCGACATAGTTTTCGACAGCAAATACGACAGTCGGCAAGTACAAACAAAGCACACAAACGAGCTACAAAAGTTTGATTGACAGTTCAATTAAATTATTGGCAAAGTTTCTGTCGCTGTCGTTTTTATTGGCGCCACAGCGTGATGTTCCGAGTGCAGAAAACTTTGCTCGCCGAGTTCGAGGAGATCTACGAGCCGGTGCTGGTGGAGAACCCCTTCACCCTGGTGGACAGCCGTGGCATCGGCCTGCGGCAGTACCACGTGGCACTCACCTCCAGCCGCATCATATTTGGCTGCGACAACTTCTCCAAGCAGGGACAGCCCGGCAGCGTGGCCAGCAGCTATGGGAATGGCCTCGATCCGGAGATTGAGTGCTTCGAGCTGGTCAGCCTCATCCCGCTGAGGCTGATCCGCTTCAACTTCTATCGCTACCTCGATCGCTACCTCATGATGGTCAGTGTCAACCCGCAGCTGCAGCTGATACCCCCGCTGTCGCCGGAGAGGCCAATGATCCTGGAGTTCGGGGGACACGTCTACAAGACGTACTTCTGGCGCACCTGGCGAGAGCGGGTGTCCACCATTCGGACGATGCAGCCCCTCTACAGCCAGATCACTGGCCACTCCCCCTTCTCCAGCACGGACGTTCTGGTGGACGACGAGGAGACCGTGGCACTGATTCACAAGGTGCCCAGGACGCCATCAGTCATGAGCAGGTGCCAGGCCGAGTCCTAAGCCCTGGACCTGCCTGGACCAAAGTCGTAAGAGGCTTTCGCAAAGACTCGCATCATTCCTTCCCTTCCCTTCTGTGTCCTCGTATCAACAATGTTTGTCCCGTTGCCGATTTATTTATTTATTTTTAATAGGAATACTCTACGCAAACACCTTTCGGTTGGCGAATAAAAGGGCGACACATCCTGCATCCTGCTAGAGTTTTTAAGCCACATCTAGGACTCGGTAGCTCGGTATTAAATAGTCCATGCCCCGGCGGCCACTCTGATTGTTTCGTCCTGTTTCTGTTGGTTAATGCAATCAGGGTCGGGGCAAGAAATCGCAGCCACAACTGGCAGCCAAAGCTCTGGTTTCGGCGGCTTGTTCTGTTGACTGTTTATTTTCGGTAGGCGGTGCGGAGTGGTGTGGGGCGGTGCGGGGGCGGATGGTGGAAAGAATGCTGTATTGATGTGCGCCCAGGCTTTGGGCATTTCTTTTTTCCCCTGCTTTTCGTTGCCATGCTTTCGGTCCCAGCCCTATTTTCACAGCCAAGTTAACCAACAAAGTTTTCAATTTGCCGACAAACTTAAGCCGCAGCCACAGCCACAGCCACAGCACTTGTCGAGTCCTGGTATGGGCGGAGGGGGGAACGAGAGGGTGGACATGGCTGTCTGTCTCTGTCTCTGGCGCGTGCAGCTGACACCAAAAATCAATTGCAATGAAATGGTTGGCAAATAAAACAAAAACAAAAGGGAAAATAAAACAATCGTCATTGGCCTTATTTGGTTTGCAGCATTTAATGGTCAAAGTTGTTCAACTTCTCTGTAATTTATTTGATTTGCTTTTTGCGGCAAGGCCGTTTGATAAATTACAATTTATTTAATGAAATGTACAGATACTCGAGAGTGGGAGCGAGCGAGAGAGAGAGAGAGAGAGAGCGAGAGCGAGCATTAATCATACGCCATGTGGTGCACCATAAACAAAACTGCCCAGAAAACCAGACAACATTTTAAATTTTATCAAATTTTCGCTGCCTTTCAACAGAAGTTGGTGGAAGTTTTCCCACAAACCCGTTGGCCTGGCAACGCCATTCCGAAAAGTTAATTAAAAAGCCATGGGACATGGACAGGAACCAATAAAAAGAATCACACCTCCACGACGACGACAGAACCACCAACCAACCAGCCAGCAAGCACCCACCACCCACTGCTACAGCACAGCACGCAGTAGCAGTAGCGCCGCTGACTAAACATTTTCGCCCTCTTTTTTATTAATTTTTAATACACCTGCCTGCGCCTGCCATTAAGTGCGGACCTGTTCAATTTCATTTAATTAGCCATTAAGACGTTTAAAAAGGCAACTCGCAACAGGCAACCCCTTCTCCCAGCCCCCACTCGGGGGCAATGTGGCAGGCATTCAAAATTGAAATAGCTCCTACTGGGGCCAGCCATCAGTCAGGAGCGAATCTCTTTAAGCGTTCGCCAACATTGTGCGCATTTTTGCTTTGTTATTTATTTATTTGCTCACTGGATGGAGTTCAAAGCGGAGCAGCTAAGCAGCCACATCAAAGTCCCTGTCCCAGTCTCGTAATTGCTTCTTAAAAATTTGAATTTGAAATTTCGTTCAGCTCGCAGCGTCGCAGAGGCAATTGGTCGACCGAAATTCCATTTAAGGCACTCGCATTCGAAATTGACAGCCTATGCCTACGCACTTAGGAATAGGCCTTAACCAGCAGTGCGTATGCATAGCATTCAAGTGGGGTACTGGCATTTGCAGGGTGTACGTGTACGTGTACGTGTACATGTGACACATATTTCATTAGCACGGAGCTTCTTTTGGCATCTTGCCAGGACATTAGGCGTTGAGTTTTAAAGCTTTAAAGTCGAAGCTGAATCGCAAAAACACTCTCACGATTATGTGCTGCATAGGCTGACAGGACAGTGATGGATGTGTTTCATATTTATTGAATACCAACAGCTGTCTATTCCGCCTGAGCCCCGTCTGCTGTGCTGTGTCTGCCACATCCATATGTGTTTCTGTGTGCAGATTTAAATAAATATGTTCGAGTCCACCATCGACAGAGATAACAAGAGCTGAGGAGGAGGAGGAGGCCCTTTGTATTATCTGAAATCAATATTTCATTTGCATAGTTCATTGATTTGTGGGCGAACAGACCTGAAAACAATTTACCCCTATTTTCATGCACACACGGTCTCGGTCTCCTCTCAGGCATCAGGCTAATTCAATCTTCAACCTTTAATCGACGGTGAATTGAAGTTTTTAAATTAATTGAAACGTGCCTGGCATGGCGAGAGGCTGCGCCCGAGTCTCTGGCCAATGACCGCATAAGAGGGGATGTGGACCGAATTTTCCAGGCAGTCGGGAAAGCGCTCGGCTCGGCTCGGCTCGGTCTTTATTTGTTTGTCGCTCACTCCTTTTCTTTTTCTTTCTTTGCTTTCATTTGGTTGCAGTCTCTGAATGGGATTAACAAATAGAGACCCGACCCGAGCAAGAGTGTAGCAAACTTATTAAGCAAACATTTTGTCGCCTTTTATCGCACTGCAGGCGAAAGCCAGAGGAGGTGGTGGTGGTGCTGCCACACGCCTCAAATACGGCGCACATGCCGCATGAGAAATCGCTGCAACGATGCTGAAGAGACATGGACGTATTTGCTTTTGTGTCAAGTGCAAAAGAAGCCCCCACGAACTGCGAACGAGAGTAAGTAAAAGCCGTTAATGTTTATGATACTGATGGCTGTTTCTGCTTCTGCTTCCCTCCACCATAGTGCCACTCTGCCATAGACAGGTACACACATACACACACACAGAGAGGAAGAGAGAGTGAGGCTTGCGTCAAATTTATTGCATACTTTGCAGGGCGTGCATTAGCGTGGAAGCAAGCTCGTCCCGTCCCGTCCCGTCACGTCACGAAACAAAAACCGAAAGATATATGTACATACATACAGTATACGAGTATACTCGTACATCCAGCGAAAGAATGGGAAAAGCCAAGAGGAGCCGAAGGAGAACGTGACTTGGCGATGCTTGGATCTGGGCTGCTGGCCTCTGTTGATGAGGGTGCTCCTGCTGATAGCCACACATCAAGCCAAATGGCTGAGTCATTACAATTTAACCAAACAGCGAGACTCTGCCGTTCGAAAGTGTTGCATCCCGGATAGATCAAGAAGAGTTAATTAATTTCAATTATTCGCAGCTGCTCTCCAGTGCGAATCTCGGTGAGATATGCATAAAGGCACAAAGGCCTAAAGACGAGTACAAATTGGTTTTTGCCTCTGAGCTTGTCAAAATAATAATCCCCGAAAATTGCAGTTGAAATTGCTGATAGAATATACAATGTTGTTCGCAGTCTTAAGGCCTCCCAGGCTCAAGAGAAATGCTCAGAGCATTAAAAAAACATACATAGTTACACAGAGGTTGTTTTGAGCCTTGGCTCCTGGGAAAATCCTGTGAAATATTTTCTGTTTTCTGTTTCACAGTTCCTGGTGGATACTGTTTGGCCATTCGTCAGCCCACTCGGATCATGAGAGCGTATTTCAAGTGCTCTGCAACCGAGCTGAAAATCAACCAAGTCGAAAATTCAATGGCATGCAAATCTCTCTAGGAATTAGGGCAGCACCTGGCTTCCTAAATCTATCCCTCCCACTGGCCTTCCTCTCCCTCCTTCTGCCTTCCTGTTTGGTAACAAACACACACACACACACGAAAACACATTGATGGCCGGCAGTTAAGAGACTATTAAAATGCAAAAATTTGGTCCTCTGCAACTGTATGGAAATCCTTTGGGCAGACTTTACAGAGTCTATCCATTCCGGAGCAAGGCAGGGGGAAGGGGGCAGGGGCAGGGGCCACTGGCCAACAGGCACTTGAAGATAAACTGCAAGCAAATAGTAGAGTAGAGTAGAGTGGAGGCCAGACCTAATCCTGCTGGCATTTTCGTTTCAGAATGTTGCAGTAGCTAAGGTCCATGTCCAGGTCCATCACCGAATGTATTTGCAGTTCGTGTTGCCCATTAAACGCCTACCAATTGGCATACCATTCCATACCCCAGCCCCCAGTCCGCATTCCACATCGCCAGCTGCCAGATGCAAACAGCTGCCCAGCTCCAGCTCCAGCTTGACCTACGGATTGGAAATCGTAAATGTTAATGGCTGCACAGATTTCATGGTCTCGACTTTGGGAAAGGATGCGTTCCGACTCAACTCCCCCAAGCGGCAGCCAATGAAGGGACAAGGGCAGAGTAAAATGGCCTAGTCGATGCCATTCTCGTTTCTCCTTGCCGAATCCAAGCATTTGCTTGGAGTCACTCGCAAATCCTGCCCGGCCAACGGCCAGTGGGGGAATTGCCCGGGGAAATGCTCGTTAATGGTCTGCTGGGTCCTGGGACTGGGCTGCTTCCAATGGAGAGTGGAGAATGGAGAAAGCATAAAGCCTTTGTTTGGCTTTAAGCAGCTGCATTTGCCTTAGGGCTTACCGTACAGATAATCAAACTGGCATCAGGATTTATGCCTCAATGATTGCAGTTGATTCGTCCTTCCCTCTTCCCAAACTAAATGGAACATGCCATCGGTGCAGATTTAGTTGAGATTTACAAGACACCCATACGAGTAGTCTCCGTCATAATTCATGTGAGTCCAACAGCAGTTGACACGATTGTAGCCATCACGTACATCGTGGATAGATAAATCTTGTGCCCCCCACCCCAGCCCCTGCCCCATTGCCTTTGCCTTTGCCTTTGCAGCACTCAACGCCATTGTCGACAGAGTCAGAGTCAGAGTCGCCACCTTTTGTTCCCTCTTCAGCTGTTCAGCTCTTCAGCTCTCTCTCTCTGTCTGCTCTCGCTTACCCTCTCACTGTAGGGCCAGGCCAGCACGTGCATGCTGTTAACCTCAAAAATGCGCTGCTAAAACATTTTTTAACGCTCGCAAGCTTTCCAACACCTCTCAACCGCTTTCCCGCTACCTCATCCCCTCCCTCTCTCTCTGAAAAGTCAAGACCGTCTGGTCGGTCTGGTAGGTCTCGTCTGCTAGGTTAAAGCCACAAAACACGACCGCAAGGGCGGAGCCAGGCCACAACATATAATCGAGCAGATGGCCAAAGAGCGACCCATGCTGAAGTTGACCAGAGCGTGGACAATCCTTTTCGGGGTGCTGGCATACGTGGCCTGTACGTGAGTCGGATGACAAAGTGGTTGGGCATGCTACAGGGTGCTGCAACCAGCAGCCCACTGTAAAAGAACTCCAAAGGGTCCCTTATCTATCCCTTGACTCTACACTAATGAATTTAGTCACCCTGTTAATCTAAGCATGTCCCTGTACGTGTGACGAAAGGGGAGCTCGCTGCCTCGCTCGCGCTAGTTTAACCCAAACAGACTTTCCCTTCAGATTAATGACCACCAATGCCAATGGGGAATGGGAGTGACCACGGCAGGATTGTTCGACCGCAGGCCACACACCGAATCTGAGTCCGGCTGTGAGTCGAAATCCGCGGCTGGATGCCGCGCGTGCGAAGTCACGTACAGGCCAGAAGACGGAGACCGTCCCTTCGTCTGTCCCCCTCCGTCCGTGGCCATATTGGGCAGCAGGCAGAAAGTATGCGACAAATTTTAACATCTGCATACAAAATGCAAAAATTCTCCGACGCTTAAAGAGGCCAGGCAGGCCAGAGCTTTAAGGGGCAAACCAAATAGCTTCGTGGAGGGAATGGGGCGCCCAAAACGGCACACAAAGCGCCAGTTTATCTCGGAAACATTTATTTACTTGCCCCAAACCCGAACACAGAGCCAGAGCCAGGCCCTGCTCTGTCTGCTCTGTAGGTTAAAATATTTGCGCTGGTTAAGAAAGCAACGCCCGCATGTCCACTTTGGGGGATGCAGCGCGGAATGGAATGAGATGGGATGGTAGGGGATGGGATGGGAGTAGGTCGGGGGAAAAGCGAGAGCAACAAAACTATTTTCCAAAAGCAGAAAGCGGGCGCGGAGATAAGAGTAAACAGAAAAAAAAAATAATAATGCTGCTGGCCAGAGTATTCAAGCTTTGGCGCATCTTGGAAAAATGCTTGAAAATATGAAAAGAGAACGCATTCTGGAAGAGTGTGAATTGGGTCTGTGGGTCGGTAGGAGTGTGTGTTTCTTGTATAAATCTGACTAGCAATTCGAAAATCTGAAATTTGTACAATTTTTACTTATAATTTCTTAGAATGAGTGTCCTTGCAAAAGTTGTAAATGGAATCATATTTCCCTTCACTTTCTGCATTTCTGCTAGTGTCGCCAGCTTCTGCAGCTCTCTCGTTTCTTTTTATGGCAAAATTCGTTGGAATTTTGCCAATTATTTCTGCTTGAATTTTGAAATATTTATAGCTTTTAACTCTGTTGTTCGATTCGCTGAGCAATGGAATAATTATATAGATGATAGAAGAACTACCTTATTTAATCATAGAACAATCATTAGCTGTAGATAAAACTTTAACCATTTGTGAGAGTATATGTAGAACTGCAGTACCACAATGTCTTTTTTTTATTTTCTCACACAAAAAGTGATCCGGCGTTGGTCTACATATTTCTAGTGTGGCCGTATAGTTGGGATTCTTCTTATATTCTAGTGCTGCCGTACTGTCTAATAGAGGTTATTATAGTACATGGGGCTGCCGTACTGCCTGATAGTGGTTATCCTACCACACATTGAACGGACAAACGTTTAATGCGGTCATTTCGGTAAGGGCGTTCAGTTGTCGTCTGCTCTCTCGAATGATTTTTTGCCATTTTTTATGGCGGCTCATTAAAATGCCATCACTTGGATGCCATTGTTCATTGCCTGCGAACAGCAATTGCAACGATTGTCCATCTCCATGTCCTTTTCCATGTCCTTGTCCGTGTCCACGTCCATGTCGGTGTCCGCTTCCGTATGGAGACTCTTAATTTATGCATTACTGGGAACCGCAAATTTCACTTAAAGCACACTTGTTAAGAGGGCGACAGAATTGTCGATCGAATTGCCATAATGAAATTACGGCAGCGCAATATTTAATTTATCAATTACGGCCGATTGCGATACCAGATGCATTTCGGTTGGCCCCCGCAACGACCAAAGATAAGTCGCTCTCCAGCCAACTTGTGTTTCCATTTGTGCATTGATCCAGCTATGGATTCAAGCCGGTCAAGAAGGAGAGCCATGCTATCCCTAGTTATGAGTGGCCATAATGAGATTTGCTAGCCGATACTCGACATGGATTTATGACCATTGTGGTTTCACTTACTGAACTCGAAGGGAGCTGACCACCGATTGCGGGGACCATAAATCTGAAGTGCTACGAGAGCGTTGCTTTGAGAAAACATTTGAGATTGGGGCGAAGGGCGACAGAAAACGAGCAGAGAATTTTTATCTGAAAAAACAAAAAATCGGAGTGTGTATGGTGGAGGGAGGAGGGAGTTTAGTTCCAGCTGTGTAGTGTCAGTTGATAACTTAAAACAAGTAAATTCAAGCAAAAATTAAAGAAACTTTCTACGGCTACAGGAGAAACAATGAACGCTGGGCGGCTACATCAGTGGTCCATCCATTTCATCATCATCATCATCGGCGATGCACATGAAAGTATGTATATCTCTGCTGTGCATTCTTAAATCCCTCGTGCTGTGGTATTCCTCGCAATGTAATTCCATGTCAGGACCCGACCATGACCCACATTTAATGCAATAAAATAATGCCGTCCGGCATCCGGAAAGTGCTTGCATAGTGAATGCCTCAATTATATTCCGAGCGGGCAGCAAATTCGATTTACTGCCAAGAGACTTGGCTATGGGGTGGCTAGCTGGTCGGGGATAGTTCGATGAGAGGCTGTACCTACTGCTGCTGCTGCCAAGCACATTGGGAATGGGAATCAATCGGCTCAAATCGCATTTGTCTCAGAGATGCAACGGCAGGAGAACGAGAAGAAGGAGCCAGCATCAGCATCAGGGTTCGTTAGTGTAATGAAATTTTCCGAACAAATCAAGCCAACAAATTGTTGCAATTCTCCTGCAGATTCACTGCTGTCCTGGCAATGAAAAATTTGTGGTCAATTGTTTGGGTTTGGGTCTGAGTTTGAGTTTGGGTATGGCTATTGGTTTGGACTGCAACCAAAGTGAAATTTTGAATGTGAATGAAGTAGAATTTTGGCAGAACTTTAGTTAGAACTAACTTCAGAGCTTTCCTACCAAGTCCGATAGAAACATAATTATTAGCCACGTTTCGCTGTGGTGCATTGGGTTGCATGGCAGAGAAAGGGGTTATCCTGATAGGATCACATTTGATCCTTTAATTGAATAACCATAAAACCCATACAAATCCCATTTAAATTGTTTACAAATAATCTGCCACGAATCGAACACATCTATTCTCTTGTGTACTGGGTAATGTCATTGGATGGTCCTCTGACTTTGTTTTTAAAATTACATTCAAAGCGTTAAACGCAAAGATAATTAATGTCTATCCAATCCAGAGCTTATAACTTTGATGTATTAAAATGAAAAATAAACACCTCTGGCAAACTTTTTATATTATATAATTCCGTTGACACTCAGCAAATTAAATTAAATTGTTAAAGCCGTCCAGTTTCATTTATGGAAATATGGTTGTCTGTTGGTAAATAATTACGGATAATTCCAAGAGACAATTGACAATTGTCCGACCCTCCAGATAGTTTTTGCATTAATGAGTCTGATTTCATCCCGCACCTCTGTAGAGTTTCATCGAACTATTTTTCAAATTAGATTGGTTTTCAGTTTTTAAATAAATTAGTTGCCTTTTTTTGTCACTTTTCAGATAAAGTGTAGAGGTAAATATTATCGTAATGTGTTGCGAAATATTAACATGCTTGAAAAGGGTTTAATGATGAACATGTTCGTTTAAAAAACATATGCGTAAATACACACACAGTACACAGTAAATATAATTATTAAATGCAGGCCTTTCAGTCACTAATCCAATCACGCTTCAGACAGCCACTGCGTTAATTAATTATTTCATTTCGACATGCAGGTTGTTTCCTCGCTCCATAGGGGTTTTTTTCCATGGTATTTAATCTACTCCCACTCGCCCCGCTAGCAGACTGACAGCGTAATGAATTCAATGACACGTAATGGGCCGCCGAGGACAACGCAGAAGATTTTGGGGGGGGAAAAATCAAGCAGAAGCTAGAGTGAAAATTGTTTGCGCACGTAAGTATGCAACGATTTATTTCGGTCATGTTCGCCGAGTGGGTGAGTGGGTGTGGGTGAGTGGCAGCCCTCCCGGCTGGGGGGGGAGGGCAGACGGAGAGAGTGGCCATTGACCATGCTGTGGCAGCGAAAGTGTACTCGAACATTGCTGGCTGGATAGAGATTCGACTGGTTGCATACCCAAAAGTAAAGAAGATGTGTTAATATGTGTGTGTAAGTGAGCCATCGCTGGCCTTAAATCCATATTTTCGTAAACTTTTGTCCAACTATCAGCTATGCCAAAAAGCAGCTAAAGCATTTGGTTATCTCTTATTGAACTTGCCCTTGGCCTAAGCAACTTCAAGGCTTTCCAACCGCCCCCCTATAGGGTTTAAGCATTAGGCCAGGCCAACCACAGAAAAAGCTGTGGAGAGGGAGGCTTGGGCTCGATCCTAAGAGTGTCTAGAAAACCAAAACAACTTGTCGGCATCATTCTATTTGGTGCTGTCAGCATGTCCTAGTGCCCAGGCCTTGCCGAGTAATTCATTAACATTTAACTTGATTGACACACGAGTCGGGGGAAGACTGTGGAGCTGAAGTGCGATTCCTGAGCCTCAGCTCGCAGTGAGGGCTGATATTTTTCTCTGTTTGTTACTGAGGAAGGCACGTATCCCGAGATACGAGGATGGGAGCTGGAAGCTGGGAGGCACGCATACGATTTGTTTATACACTTATAATGCATAATGGCATCGGATTTGCTGGCTAAGGATACTCACGCACCTCCACACAGACAGAGAGTGAGTGCGAGTGCGAGTGAGATTGTTATGTTGTTAATTTAATAAGAGGAAAGACGACAACAGGTGCTGCTCCACAGCACAGAGCCAGAGCTTTCCTAGTTGGCCAAAATGAAGTCACGTAGCAGGCATAAATCAATTGCTATGAGCAGGCATTTGTGCCGTTCAAATTGCACGACTGCATACGCTGTGCTGCCGCCCTCATGGCTCAACGTGGAGCTAGGAGGTAGGATCGAAGGCAGAATTCAGGCAGGCCTGGATTGCTGCTGGTTAGCGACAGCTGGCAACTCGTAAATCGAGCATAAGCAATGAAAGTGTAACGAGTCTTAATTTGTTTACCAAGGCCCAGGCCACCCGTCCCCCTGAATGATGGTAATCAAATACCCAACTGGGACTAATGCTCTGTGCCCAGGAAATGCGTATCCACGAAGTTCAAGTTTTTGAAATGATGGATCGATTTCCGAGAACTCTTCCATTCTGGTGATGCACCTGATGTTTGTATTACTTTCCGCGAAACTTTGCTTTGAATTCGAACTGCTGATTCATGGAGTTCTTGGAAAATTCTAACCTTGCTTTCACGAATGTAACTTGAATATTTCCAGGAAGCCCTACATGTTTGGCGCCCTCACTCCGCCGGATTCCATTGAGTTGAAGCATTTCAATTCAAATTAAATAACCATCTAGCAATCAATTTTGGTGGAAGATTAGCCGGGCAGCGCATGAAGCTATTGATCCGAATAATTAGAAGCGAAATCAGCTCAAAACGATAAAAGGAGGATATTGGCTCCTCTGTCATCGCCGGGCAGAAGTCCTTCCTTATTGAACACTTCCGCTGCAGTGACAAATTGAACGCAGTTTCAGTGAAGAGTCCCCATAAAAACAGAGAGCACTGCGGGACATCGACATGCCCACACCGTCCACATCCCTCATCCCACATCCCACATCCCCTTCCACTCCCCTTTGACAGATGAGAGCACTGAGTGCCTCAAGGGGCGAGCGCCATTTAACACAAACGAGAACTTGCAGGGAACATTTTATGTTTAAACTTGTTGCCGCTTCTGGTTTACATGCAATGCAGAGTGGCGCACAGCGAGAATGGCGGCAGGTCACCAGGTGTCCCCGGCAGGTCACCACGTGAGAATGGTTATCATGGCACGCAGCAGCTCGGCAATGTCCCATCCGTTGCGGCGCAGGATCTTCAATGGGCGGGCCACATCGTGTTTCTTCTGCCAATTGAGACGGATATGTATTCAGCTGGATTACAGTGGGAGGAGGAGGAGGATTTTCGGACTACTCACAAAGTTGGCGCGGAGAGTGGCCTGGAACTGTATCGACGTGACCGTGCGGGCAAACAGAGCGAAGTTCGAATTCCTGGACTGGGCATCCACGGAGTACTGGTGCACAGCGCTACTGTCCATGAGGGCCAGCAGGTCGGCGACGAAGCTGCGACCCTTCTTGACCTTACTGCAGTCGCAGCTCTTCTCGGCCTGGGGCACAGGCAGCGCGATGCACCCGAAGATGTCCAGGATGAACTCGATGTCTGTGGTGTCCACGCCGGCAATCTGCAGCTCCTCCAGCGCCGTCTGATAGGCCTCGCTCTCCTGCAGCAGCAGGGCCACATCCTCGAATCCGGGGGTGTTGAAGAAGCGTATGGCCTTCCGGAACTTGGCGTCGCACTGAGAGTGCGTCTCGATCAGAGCCACCAAAGCCGCGTGGTCGATCAGGCCGCGCACATCCTGGAATGCAGGGCAAAGGCCATCGTCGAGGCCATCCTTATTATCATCGTTGTTGTCCGTTCCGTTACCATTTCCATTTCCGGTACCATTTCCTCCACCTGGGGGACAATACTCGGTGTCATTGCCCGGGTTAGGGCGTTGGGCGAATGTGTGGCAAGCAAACGCGGCCAGCACCACGCAGAACAAGGACAGCGTCTTCATATCCATAATCATCGTCTACCTGGCAGAGATTCGCTTTGGTTCTTGCTCTGAACTGCAGCGAGGCACTCGCTTTTATAGCCACCCCACCCGTGTTTTCCAACCGTTGCAGCTATTACCAGCATTTCCTTTCCAGCCACTTCCCTTATCAGGCGAAGCCACCAATTAGTGTAATTTACCGCCGTGCAAATAGCTGGACATGTTTCTTCTTATCAACCAGTCGGATTCTTGGAATACTCTTTGAACTCTGTGGCGCATAGCGCATGTAAAAACTAGACCTGCAAAGTGGCGTGAAAATCCTCCTGATTGGTTCAAGTCTGGGCAGGATTTTTTCTCCTTTCAGTGCTGGTATTTTGTACGCTTCATTAAACGGCCGTCCTCTAGTGTGGGCTGTTGCCAAGGCAGACCCCCTTCCCCTCCCCAAAACGCCCTTAATCCTGTATGATCCGCTCATTAATGCCACAAAGGCCAGGGACTTATAAATTATGCACTCGATGTTGCTAGTCGAGGATGCTTTGCAGGCGATTATGGTAATTATGCAAGTGCTGGCAAGCAGGGAAGAAAGGCCGTGGTACGTGCAACAAATGGTTCAAGGCAGGGCAACTGGAAACTCTTTGACCCATCAGATGACAGCCCCAGATGAGAGCCACCCAGGACAGGACAGGACTCAACTCTCCTGCATGTGTAGCCATTCTCAGGGCTCGGTTAGATGATGGTTCGAATCAGGCCCATTGTTTGTCCAGCAGTTGCGTTCGATTCGGAATCAATTGGTAGACAAAAGCAGACAAAAGAGTTGTGGACAAGCAAATGTACATCGTGCGATGAATCGAATGAATATTTAAAATTCAAATCCCCAAAACAACGCAAAAATCCTTTTGTAATAAAATTAATAATCATACGCGCCGTTGCACCGAATTTATCCCCAAATTGCCATGGGGTCTCCACAACATGCCGCCCTCCCCCTCCCCCTACCTCTGCTAGCGTATCTGTCCCCATGACAACCAATTGTAGCAAATATTTGCGAACCAATGTAGCGGAAATAGTTGCATTCTTTTTCGGTTTTGTTTCTTGTTTACTACACTTTTTATCTGCTTGTAAAAAATGCCACTATTCTATCTTCTATTGCTCAATGGCAAATGATGATGCATGAACGAAACAAATGGCAGAAACAGATAGCAGGAATGCGAACACACTTGGAGAACTTCAGTTTGTGCCTCTGCTGCGAGCAAAGCTGCTTTTCAGTTCAAGTCCCTTCCAGCCAGCAGCAGAGCTGGGATTTATTCGCTGATTAAATGATTCAAAAAGGAGGTACCACACACAATTTAGCAGTTCAGCAGAACACCAAATGAAGCAGAAAAACTGCAGGCAGGATAAAAACTTTCAGTTTGTCCAAAGGTCGAGTTCAAAAGTATTTGAAAAGCGTCTCCGGCAACTTGCTACCAAGGTTAAGTGCAATGAACACACAGACACACCCGCACACACACACACACATTCATGTGGAGGAAAAGTAAACTGAAATCGCAACGAAAGTTGGGCATACATCGGTATTTAGTCTACATCCACGTACATGTATTGGCCTGTCTTTCTCTCTCTCTCTCAATTTTCCATCGATTGGCATTAAACTTATGTGTGTTGGCTGCTAATAAAATGTCATTCCTAAAAGGCAAACCGCAGGCAATTGAGCCGCTGTCTGTGGAAAGCTCTTCACCCTACCCTCGCACTGCTCTTCATGCTGCTCCTCATGCTGCTTCTGATGCTGCTCCGTCTCTGCTGATGGCTGAGCGAAGCTACAGATTTCCGATGTTTCCACATCAACCACAAATCACACACCATACCCGCTCACGTCCTCCCACATATACATATATTATGTACCTATATAAGTGTCTGTGTGTGGGTGTGTGTGTGTGACAATGCCACAAACTTGTTTGCCGCTCCGTATATGGGAAACCATTTTCATTTCCCTGGATAATTTACTCAATTAGAGGCGAACTGGAAGGCTTTGTGGCATTTGCGAGAATCGCTTTATTATTGCACTTACGAGATGTCCAAAGGCAGCTGGGGGGGAGGCACACACAACTACTCCTAGATTCGACTGACACACTAAATTTAGTTGGCTGATAAAACTAAAGTGAACTAAGCCTGAGAGCCGGCTGCTGGGAGGAGCGATAGAGGACAGATAGAGGCGGGGAGGGGGAAGGGGGGGGCTGTGAAAGTTGAACAGCTAACTTACTTCGATTAACAGGCTTAATTAGCGACCAAAGCTGAAAGTCAACAGACTGCCAACTGGAGCTGGCACTAGGCGCATTAGGACCAAATCCAGGCACACACACTCACACACACACACGTACACTTAAGCATAAAGCCACGACGCATACCAATAAAGTTAATGCCACCAGCAGCAGCAGGGCCCGAGCACAGGATGGCACAGTGGATGAGGGCTGGGGGCTCTGTCGCTATCAAAGATCCCTCTTTACATGAGAACACATAGTGTTGCTTAATAGAATGATAGAACAGATTTAATTTAAAGTTCCGATTAAATTGATATTCGATTATAGCTAAGAAATCCGGGTTCAACTTTTGCTGGATTTCGCCCCACAGTGCCTGGAGCTGGACAAGAGTTTCCTGAAGAGTTTCGTCGACTGTCAGGCTTAATTATGTGCAAGCAACAATGATATTTGTATTATCAGCCAGTCAATGTCAAACGTCACCCACCCACTGACCAGTACCGCCACCACCACCACCAGATGCCAGCAGATGCCACATCGCAAATCGCCACCCCACAGGACTTAATATGGGTCGGAAAACAGCAGCCCAAAGGGAGAGGGATTGGGGGCTTTAATAGGTATGCGTGTTCCCTGATACGCCCACGACATACATACATATGTACATATGTGTATGTATGTACATATATGTGTACCGATTGAAAAGTGGGCGAAATAACGCAAAGTATTTATGCACACACACACATAAACACTGACCTCCAAGAGTCACGACTGTACTTGGAAATGCCAGGGGGGGAAGCAGGCAAAAAGCGAGAAGCAATTGATATGGTGGCTGAAATAAATGCCGGCTCATGACTGCCCCGTCAGCAGACAGATGATGTGCAGTTGAAAATCAGTGAACTCCAAAATTTCAAGAGTCGAAGGGGCCAGTCCTTTAGCCTTGGCCGTGACCTTAAATTGTCGTGCGCTGAGGGGACAGTTTTAATTAAATTTTGCCCTCCAGCCTGAGCCTGTTGCAGGTCAATCAATTTGTATTTTGTCTCTACCAGTTTTTTCCAATGGACGGGATTCTCGAGTAGCATCGAATTGGAAAAAAGCACCAAACCTTTGTCGCCTATTGTTGGGCGGTAAACAATTAAAAATGGCAAATGGCAGCGTGCGGCTCTAGCGTTGAATGCGGAAGAGAGGAAGAGAGGAAGAGAGGACACAGAGGCAGCAAAATGGGCGAATAGAAAGTGACAGCCCAAAGCACAATGGCAAAGTGTTGTCATCTCGACAACAGGGCAAAAATGGTGCACCCTCATGTGGCAGTCACATCTCTCAATTTTTATGACAGCTCGCCGATGGGGTGAGGTGTTCATCTATGTGTGTGTGTGTTTGTGTGTGATCGATTGATAGAAAGAGACAAGAAAAAAAAGGAAAATAAAGAAATTATGAATACCCTACACCGGAGACCGTTCAAAGAGTATACCCAAAAAAAAAGAACAAATTCCAGTGAAAATAGATGGACGACAGAAAAACTACCTCTGCAGAGAGACGGCAGAGAATCACAGGAAATACCTCAGAAAAACTAGGAAAATCCACAACAAAAAGTGAATTTCATGAGAATTCATAAAAGTCGAGTTAAGTCCTTGGAATTGCATGCAATATTATTTCGAGTAAAATATTCCACAAAATTTGATGACACTTTTTGCACAGTTAAGTGGAATTAAAATACATTCTCAGATCTTTAAGCCGCTTTAAAACTTTTTAAGGGAATTCAGCGAATATTGGGTAAATGGAAGGGCTTAATAGTTATTTGTTCAAAACCATTATCGAATTATATTCCAGAAAATACGAACGGAAGTAGATTTTCATAACCCTTTGTTTGCGAATTTCATACAATTAGATTTCTTTTTATATCCCAAAATGTCACATGCTCCGCTGATGATTGCTGGGTAGAGTAAAGGTAAAACATACATATGTACATATGTGTGTATGTATGTATGTAGATATGAACAGCAGAAAGAGCAGATATTGAAAAGACAAAGGCCTGCTCGGGTTTGTCTAGACAAATTTTGTTCTTATGCCACTGCCATACGCACGCTCTCAAGGACACCGGCATGGTTGAGGCTCATTTCTGCCCAGTTACAGTCCCAGTCCCAGTCCGCCCTTTTGTAATCTCCGTGCGTGTGTGTGTGTGTGTGTACTCGACACGACTGGAGGGTTTATCAGTTTAATGGCTGCCATACTCGCTAAGCTTCCATGCAGGTGAACGGTTGCTGGGCCTCGAAATTGGCAACATGAGTTGGCAGCAACATCAGCCTCATCTGTGGGTGAAAAGTAATTTGTATGATAAATTGTACCCGTTGATGAACCCGCGACCGGTACACCCTGCACAAAGGGAGTTCGCAGGATACCCATAGGAATACAGGAAAAGAACTGCCAGAGACTACAACGATTTAGAGGGATCTATTGTACTCATTATTTCAGATAAATTATAAGTAATGTGCTGCAGCAGCAACCAGCAACCACTCGGGCTGCAAAATTCAATTTGGGTCAATGCGGAACTCTTGACAATTTATGGCCAAACAATTGCATCGAAATTGCCAATTTTGTGGGAATTTATTTAATGAAATGCAAATCAAATAGTGTTTCTCGTATTTGTGTTTGTCCCATAAATAACTCGGGGGGAAAACCCTTTAAGAATATGTGTGTACTCGCATGACTCCCTTTTTTGCAGACAACTCTTCGAGACTGCAGACGTTGGTCAGGCAGCAGCTCAATTAAAATGACATTAAATTGCATTTGAATTGCGTTTCCGAGCTGACTTGTCTCGGGCCTGTCCCTTTGGGCCAACTCCCTTTCCCGTAGATGGAATTGCCTTTTTGTGCAGACAGCGCCACAAGCAGCAGTAGCATCAGAAGCAGCTGTCTATGCATTTGGGATTTGAGCTTGAGACAGAGACAGAGACGAAGACGACGACGACACTCAAACGAAATGCCCGCAGCGCCTCCATCTTCATCTTCATCCTTATTCCCATCCTTCTTCCTGCCAGCCAACCAGTCAGCCAACCAGCCAGCCTTCTGTCCCTTGGCCTGGCTGTGTGTCCTTGCACTGTCTGCTGTGGTTTTTTCCATGTCGCTGCATTGCTTTCAGCCACCAGCTCTGGCCAACTTCGACTCAACTCGGCTAACTTGGCATTCAAGCAATTTCCAGAAGTAGAACAAGCGACAAAGCTGTGCAAAAATGTGAAAATTTGCCTTGTTTGTTGATTTAAATAGTGGCCGGGGCCCCAGTGTGTGGCGTTTTTAAATTGATTTTAGTTTGGTTAATTCACTGAATGGCCATTCCATACGTAGCTCCATTCTGTGCACGGCTTTAGCACATATTTTCCCTTTCATTTCGATGGAAATTCAATGCAAATTACTTTCACAAAATATACTAGAGCTGGTATATATCTATTCGCTACATACGCGAGACAATTCAATTTTCCAAAAGCAATTCAATCGAAGCGAACACTTTGATTTGAGCTGCAGCCTGCAGGGTTCGACTCGATTTGGGACCAGGTAAACTTGATCTAAAGTAAATTGCACAAAAAATAAACAGATGCGAGAAAACCGTCGAATGCAAATAAACACTGTCAGGGGGAGAATTCAATTTGTTAGCCCATTTGATATCTACACAAGAATTACAGCACAATTGTTGCTGAATATAAATGGTTTGGTTTGGTTTGGTGTGGTGTGGTGTGGCTTTCAGGTCAATAGAAGTTCAATCAAGTCTGTAATAATGCCAAATAGTTGACACGAACAAGCCACACACACACATAGTACATACATACATACATTTTTGCTACCACTAACACTCTCTCTTTCGCTTTCAGAGGGGGGGCAATGGCCATAAAGTATGCATCGAAGTCGTGAACACGCTCTGGGCTGCTGCTTGTTAAATATTCAAAATTATTTGCATGACCGGCTTGCCAGGATTCGATGTCGATGTCGATGGCTACAGCGATAGATGAATGCTTCGGGGATCGAGGAATAAAAGGAATCGTTCAGAGCACACAAACACCTCGCACACACACACACACACACACACATCGCCATTTGTTCGTTTGCATACTTGATTCGTGCATATGTGTGAGCAATTTATGTAGCAAAGGGAACTTTAGCAGATTTGATATTCAACGTCAGCCAACACACACTCATCCACAGAGATATGTATATATGTACATATGTATGCATGCATGTATACATACATATGTAGTCTCTCTATGGATAGACGCTATGGATAGGCTCGTAAATATGCCATAGCGGACATGTAATTCGATTTATATGCATGGGTCATATACAAATATTTCAGTACCTAGCCCTGCCCCGCCCCCGACTGTCAGCAGCAATTGACGCCTAACCAAATGGAAATGGGAGGTATTACAACCAAGCCCTAAACTATGAAAACTAAATGGGGATCATAGTTAGTCAAAGTGGCTTAAAAATAAAGCCAACGAGTCGCGTAAAATCCTAAAATAATAAACTTAAAAATATGTTGGCCAAAAATTCCAGTCATGAATATTAAAACTGATTGATATATCATATGTACATGTAGGAGCTGAATCGTACACTCAATTAAGGATGGTTTTTGTAGTACTTAGAAATTCTCTCTGTTCTAAAAGACACAACACCAATTGAAACCCGTAGCAGACATTTGTGCACACATTTTCCAATGCCACACAAAATGATTTAAAATCTTAAATAATGCCAAAACGTTGTTGCAAATACTTTGTTGTATAGTAGCTTTGCAACAATCTCATTTGTGTGTTTGTGGATACGCAATCAGAGTGTAAATTGCCTGGTCTGGGCTGGGCACGGCTGGCCTGGCCAAGCTGTCAGACTGCTAATGGATAATTTGGTACGACATGCTGGCCTATTAGTTCAACTGACAGGCGAATAAAGTTAGCAATTTGTTGGGACATCAGAGTGCGGTTAACCAGGCTGCAGACAGACCTCAATTGTTTGGTCAAAGAGGGCCTGCCTGCCTGCCTGCCTGCAAGCTGCTGCCGCTCCTTCAGATACTGCCTCACCTTGATTACATTGATGCATTTCTACATCATTAAGCCGTCTAAACACCATTAGGGGACAATTCGTGTCTATCAGTGTGTGTGTGTGTGTGCGCGCCACAAGACAAGATGGTAAGATTCTGAGGTATACGTACATTGCTTTTACTTGTGTAGGAGGTAGATATAAGTCAAGTCAAGGATACTAGTATCTGGTAGGCATCTACATAGGCACACGTGTGCGCGTGTGTTGGCATCGCTTCCGGTTGAGTGCTCAAGCACAGAGACAAACGAACGAGTGCTGTTGTGTGGCTCCGCACTCATTTACCGTCCCCTAATGGCAAATCAATGGGCTGACTGAACCACAACAGAATCCCCAAGTCCAGCTCCAGATATCCATCCATAGCATTGGCATTCCAGACCCTCCAGCCGCCAGCCGCCAGCTGCCTGGTAAATGTGTTGATGACACTTGAATGAGTTTTTGGTCTTTTGTGGATGGTTTTTTGTTGGCTTGGCGCCTCACGCTAAATTGCACATATTATTTATACATAAGGATTCAACTGACCATAAGTTATGTATATTAGCTAATCGTTAAAGTTGCCTTCGGAGCTGGCTTTATGAACTTGCGCCATTGTGCCCGACTTGGCCCCCGACTTGCTTGACTTATGAGTACATTTAGCCATTCAATTTAACCTCTCGCTGGGGCTTGGGGATTCGAATTAAGATGGGAGGGGAGAGAGTTTTGTCGTTGGTTTGGACGCATACAGATGGCTCTGATATGCCAAAAGACCTTCATTAATGTTATATCAATCAAAGTGTCAGCCGGCAACAACCAATCTTTTGAATTTTTAATCAAAAATTCACAATGAAATCTGTCATAATCCATAAAAAAAGAAAACAAAAATAATTATACTTAATATTAAAATTAAATTAAAATCGGAATTCGATTTGTTAGCACACCCGATGCAGACTAGACCTTTGCGTGGCGCGCAGAGACCCCGTTGTGCCGCAAAGGGGTTAATAATAATAGCTGGTCACGCTCCTGGGCGGTCCCCTTCAGAACTTAATGCCAGAGCATTAGAAGCATGAACCAATACAACTGTAACCCTTGGCTTTGTTATGGAGGCATTAAATTCCAATTACACGTTAAGTTGCCGCGTTAATGGCCAAGTTAATGCATTTGCATTGCTCCAACCTCGGACGATACGCCACTTGGGGAAGCCCAAGCGATGCGGGGCGTGCCCGAAGCGACGCGACGTTGCCCCCAAATGACAGAGCACGTTAAATACATTTTCACATCTATATTTATATGGTATACGCATCGGTGTACAGTATTTGTTTATTCTTTTTTTTTTTTTTGTATCCAAGCGGTATAAAATTTTCTTTGTACATGAATTTGTTTGTGTGTGTGTTGGAGGTTTTTTCCCTGTGTTGGTTTCTTGGTTTGCCTCCTGTGGTGGTGGTTGTGGTGTGTATTTGATTGCAAGGTCAAATAATTCTTTTACTAGTGTATTTATAAATAATATTCATGTGGCGATTGCTGAATACGCTTAGGATCTAGAATTAAGATTATTTGGGTATGTCAGACGCCTTGTCAATGGATCGAGCAGCTCCGCCCTGTAGCCTAATCAGTGTGTTTAAAAGAATAGCTTCCAGCCATGTTCGGGATTTGCTTTGCTGTTATTGGGATAGCCATGGCAATAAAAATAGCGATAGCGATTCGTAAACATATTCGAACTAAAGTAAGTCCAATTTTTTTAACATCACATTGTTGGTTCTTTGATAACAGTCGCGGGGGCCACTTAATAGCAGCACCAGCTGGGCCTCTCCACCTCACCGAGGGCTATGTGCTCAATGCTCCACGGCGCCGTCTCCAGGCGGCCGACACCATTCGTCTTTACATCCTCGCCCTCGACGGCCCGGCCGATGTCCACGTACGGCAGACGGAAGGCAGCATTGCCCGGACTCCGAGCCAAGGCGGCCACAGTGTGACTAAAGGCAGTGTTTGTGTTGGTGTAGGCCAGGGAGTCGGTGGACTCGAAGGAGCGCAGCGAGTGGCTCTTGCCTTCATCGGCGAGGCGCACCATTCCCAAGGCCGTCGAGAGGAAGACTTGCTCCAGACCCTGGTCAGTTTCGGTGGAGGTCTCGAAGTAGGTGGCCCCAATGGAGGTGGCAAAAAGGAAAGCCTCGTCGCGGGAGACGGCACGCTGCGTCTGCATGTCCATCTTGTTGCCCACTAGCGTCAGTATCATCGGATCCTGGACATTGCGATGCAGCTCCTGTATCCAGGACTTGATTTCCGTAAACGTCTTATACTGCGTCAGATCGAAAACCAGAATGGCGGCATTCGCATTCCGATAGTACATGGGTGCCACGGCCCGGTATCGCTCCTGGCCAGCGGTGTCCCAGATCTGAAAGAGATGGACAAATGATTGGTTGAATTATTAGAGTTCGTCCGTGACTTGAACTTTAATTGAGTCATTCAGCGTTTATTCTGCAATTGTGCTCTTTATGCCCTCGCGCTCCCACAGCAATAACAATCATCTGGAGGATTGTGGAATGTGCACTTCAGTTGTGGGTACGGTCCGCTCCGCTCCGGTCCGGTCAGGTCCTCTTTATGCCCTCTCGCCCATTCAAATCTTCATAAAAATTTGGGGCAACGACATGTCCATTGTCGAAACTAAATCGAAGCACAGGGGAACCGCAGAACGAGACAAAGACCTCCTCGAAGAATACACAAACTATATCCCATTATGTATTCATGCTTATTGTTCTCAGACGGGTATTTCTGAACTGTTGTTGCATTTGTCTGGCTCTTATAAAGGAGAAACGAGTTTTTTCTTTCTGAAAAATTGAAACCTTGAACATTTCGACTTAAAGGTCCTGTATTTAAGATTTGCATTGTGCACCACAAAGTTTCCTATTATTTGGTTGCCCTAAAGTGGACACTGTAAAGAGGGGGAAAAAAACACCCACTTATCGAAATGAAATGCCACATTTATCTTTGGGCCACTTTAAATTTCACATTCAACTCATTTCCATTTAATAGGGTACAGCCCAGTCGGGAGTGTGCAGGAACCCCCCTAGTTATTGCAGCTGCCATTGTTATATGGCTGCGTATAAAAACGGAATCACCCAAGAGAAAACATGCGAGCATATGGGAGAAAAAGGGCTGGCAACCCTATCACAATGGGGGGGAAAACTGCTGCTGCTTCTGCGGGCCGCCGCTCGCGCTCAGCTTATCAATAAACTATAAAAAAAAAGAAAGTGAGCTAAAAAAACAAATAACAGACAAAGTGCAGTGGACGCAGAAATTGCAAAATAAAAACACACAAAAAAAGCAAACAAATAAAATGACCGAGCTAGTGGTGGACCAGGGGTCAGGGAGTCAGGGACAGCCAGCATAAGCCCGCCAGATTAGCGTGTGCCTTCAACCGTTCGGGGGATCCAGCCAGCAAATAGGATTAGTGGGCGTAGGGCTAAGGGAAATTCTTTTGGCTTTCGGCTTTTTACGGCCACATTCCAATATTTGTGTGCGGCCGTGAAAGGGATGTGGGGTCGGTGTTCAGTGTCGGTGTGGGGTTTCAGCTAGGTTAGGTGTTCGGTATGGTGTTTGTACGCACTTGCAATTTGATTTTGACCTCGTCCAAGATGATGTTGCACGTGAAAAAGGAGACGGCTATCGTCGGCACCTCGCTCTCGCTGCGATGCAATGTGTTCTTGATGTATCGGATGACCAAACGCGTCTTGCCCACGCCTGTAACGACAAACAATTGAAAGTTAGGACTCCCATATGATACGAATATAATACCCCGAGTCTTATCGGCGGCCACACCAGGTACAGGCAGAAGCGCACGCATTAATTGACCGTTGATTAGATTAGTCATGGCAGAGTAGACAAAAGCATGCAGCGTAGTTATATTTGAGACGTAGCACCCTCGCAAGGTGGTAAACAATGATAAGGAAACCGCTACGAAGTACCCCAAAACAACATTCCATTGTCTGAAATGCACTTGCACTTGAGAATCCCCGACCATGACTGTACTCTCGCTGTGCCTGGATGGATATGCAAATGATTCATATCTAGGCTCAGGGAAGAACAGATGTCACCAGGAACAAAACGCAGATGAATCAATGTCAGCAGCCACAACTGGATAAAGCATACACATCTGTACACAGTACATACATACGTACAATATGTATCTACTCGTTTGAATGAATGTACATTTCTAGGTGAACTTTGCATGGCCTTCAACAATTTAAATATTAGCATTACAACAGCCGATTAGACCCAGGCCCGTCGAACGAACGAAAAACAGCCAAAGCAAACGAAAAAGTTTTGCGAAATCGTGTACAGTAGAGGCTGGCGATTGGGAACCACTTTGCGTATGGGAAACCCCTAAGAACTTTTTACTGGTAGTAAGATACATTACAGATAGACTTCTAGAATCTAAAACCTCGTCTCTTGGGCTCTATAACTGTCTAAACGCTAGCTATTCTGACTTTTGTTCAATTAAGCGGGCATCCACTGCTTCTGTGGCTGTTGCGCATTGACTTTAGCAGACAGATAAGAATATTTCAGACCAGACACCCTGACTGACTGCAAGACACGCCTCCTTTTTAGCTCCTAGCAATGCCTGCAGAGAGACGATCCCAAATGCCCCATCATTAAGCCGATTGTGATAGCAGTTCAAGGCTGCCGCTTATCGATTTACCCAGTGTATACTGCAGATGATGCTTCTGCTTCTTATCACCTTACAACTGCTGAAATTACGAGCAATCTACGGATTCTTATGAATGAAATTCCAGAGCCATTAAATTGAGGTGCAATGCACAGTTGCTCTTACCTCGCGATCCGAGCACCACAACTTTGCCCTCAATTCCGCGCATCTTCGTGAAAGTAATCAATCGACTCGCATGGCACGAAGTGAGTGGGGGACGTCTATTTTGATTTAGTCACAATTACTTAGTTGTTATTACTAATCAACTCAGGCCACTGGGTACGTTCTTAAACCTCCCAACAGGTCACAGAATCGCTTGATAGGCTATAGACTTCAAATCACTGGAGTTGTGTGGTTGGAGAGCGAGTACAGTCTCTGTGTGTGGGTTTATCGCACTTGGTGGGGATTTTGGAGTCGAATGCTCTACGGCACTGGCAAAGATAAAAATGTTTTTATAAATTTTAAGGCCTTGTTTGTTGTTATTGTGTTAAACACAAACCAGCTGTTTGGCAGGGCTGCAAGCCACGCCGATAGTAATAGCGATATTTTATACGCAAGGGGGATTTTCGTGGTGCTGATAGAAGATTTTATATTGTTACAGTTTTCAAATTTCACTAAATTTAGTTTTAATATAATTTGTAACCTGTTTTAAATGTTTTGTTGAAACTATATCTATTTCAAATCATTCACAAGCTGATTTACTGGTTTTTAAAAAAAATATCGCCCATCGCTAAGCGCATTTCCGCGACGCGTTAGCACCACCGCCAAAAACTGTTCGCGCCACCAAATTTTGAAGGGATTTTTTGGAGGCAACATCCCCACAATCCTTACATTCCATACTAATTTACGTTTTTTACCGTTGCCAACATTAATTTGTATGGATCAGCAACACGTGTCGCGAAAAGAGCGACATTGTATCTCACCATGGTCAAAATCGAGGAATATTATTTTTGTCAGTACTTCTACGGTATATTTTTAAAATAAGACCGTAGTTTTCGGTATATTTCTGATGGTCGGACGGTATATCTTATCGATAATTTCGCGGTCACACTGGAGGCAGATGTTCGCGCTATTAAACAAATTAAAACATAAATTAATTAATAACTAGTGCTTTGGATAAAATTATGAAGATGAACTAAGATCAAGGAAGGTCGCGCGCACATTTGGATATATCAGAGGGTGTGATTGCGTGCGACTCGACCGCACTAAATGCGCGCACAACTTCATCATCTACGCGCGTTTTTGGCTTGGTCAGTTTTAGTGAAGTGCGGAGTTTTCTCGCACCTGGGAAAAAGTGCCACATTTCCAAAAGGTAAATGCACTTTCAGCCTGATTGATGCACCCCATAGATAACCAACAAATCGAGAGTCAGCGGCTTTTGTGTGCTTTTGCTACCATTTTCATTTGGATTATGAGCTCCAAAAATTGGAGCGAGCCTGTACATACATAATGCCGCGTGCCTCTACATATCAAAATAACCATCAGTACTACAACAACAAACAAATCTATTTTTAATTAAAGAATGGCAGCCAGCAACTCTTTGAGGCACAAAATTAACAATAGTTATGAATCGGAACCGTCTACAGGAAGCGGGGTATGAACAAAATTGTCTTTCTCTAGGAGAATATGAATTAAATTGGTGCTGTTTTTCCAGTCTTCGCTCAGTGAAAACAATGAAGGACACATATCTGACGAGGAGCATATGAATCTGCCATATCTAATGAAACCGAAACCACTGAGCAATGAGCCCGTCCTGACCAATTCAACGGCAGCAACACATACTCCGCCAAATAATAATAAGGGCAGCCAAGAATCGCAATTCCTAGGCTTCGGCGAAAGCCCCTACGGCCAGGTCAATAAGCGTCTGTATGGCTCCCAACTAGCGGACCTGAAGCTGCCCGAAATACAGGCCTCTTCAGCAAAGCGACCGTCCCCGGGAAGAATTGTCTTTCCCAGATTCTACGAAACCCTAATGGAGGAAAATAGCTGCAACGCTGTCGACATGGCTGTGTCAGTTTCCGAAACAGCAGCCACGACCACAACGACAGACAGCAGCTGCCTTAGCTTCGATGGCAAAATTAAAAGTCTGACTGAGAGACCTGAGGAGGAGCAGCAGCAGCCAGGTCCCTCCACTGCCGTTACACAACTCTCCACTGTGCTAGAAACGTCTTTGAATACCTCACAACATAAATACAACAACGAACGGTCGCCGGATCTCTTTGCTGACAGCGACGACGATGCGGAGAACGTTGACAAAGTGCCCTACAAAGCCCCGGCAAGAACTCTCGAAGATCTTCCCGAAGTCCTGGAGGAGTCACAATGTGTAAGCGATAAGCGCCCCCGCAACTCTCTCACTGCCCCAACAGAGTCGAGTTTTGTGGACGAGCAGACACAGGATACCTCGACCACTCAACTCAACGCCAACGACCCGCGCTCTCACTTCCTGGAAAACTGCCGACGCGAGCGGGAACTTTATCGAAGGATACGACGCTGTCTGCAAGGTGTATGTCCGCCGCCAACTGTAACCACTCCCGATGTGGATGTGATTACTACGGTGATAGACATGAAGGAGCAGGTTCTCAACTTTCTCTCTCAAAAACCCTCCACCTTAGCGGCCAGCACTGCGGACAGCGAAATCAGTAGTAGCTCCTCATTGTTCAAGCCCACGCACAGCCTGTCTGATGCACAGAATATGGGCTGGCGCGAGGTGCTGGGCGTGAGGCAACATGGACTGAGGTGAGTCCATCAAAGGCCCGAATAATGAGAACATTTATGGAACTATCGGCTATCCCCCTTTTAGTTACAATCTGAACAAGGCTGCCGAACAAAATGAATACCTCAGTATGTCCGTGGTGGACCGCTATGTGGGCGTGGAGACAGCCACGTCGTATGTGCGCTCCCCATCGAGTGCCAAGAAGCGAAATATGCGTATGAAGTGAGTTGCATATTATATTTTCAATTGATAAAATTATTAAATTTGAGAACCCCTTGAACTTTATAGAATGCTGACCCAATCGCCTGGCAACCGTCTCAGTCATCTGGCGAAGCGACGGGCCATATTTTCATCTGCGAATCTGGCCACGAATTCCCTCAAGCTGAACAGCTCGATAGGACCGCAAATATTGCTTGACACGAAGTGAGTTTCTTGAGGGCCTTGTGTTGTCATGGCAGTGTCTTAATTCTCTAATTTTGCCTTGCAGAAAAGTGCGGAACAAAAGAAAGGCCACACCCAAAAGGAAAACGCCCGGCAGCAAGAAGAAAGGTATGTTTGACGATAAGATAAGCGAAATATTAACCAAAATATATATCATGATGATGATTTGTTATGGTTTAGCGCGCAAAACGCCAACTTCGTCGGCGCGCAAACGTCTCTGTCGCACCGATCTCATCAAGCCGGGACCCTCGAGGGAAACCTCCAAGCGGGCCCTTTTCCAAAGTCCAGCCAAGACGCTCCAGCAGCAACAATTGAGGCCGCCCAAGCCTCTCTTTAAGCCTGAGATCGCAGATCGCGTGGAGAAGTCGAAGCGTGCCCTCTTCTCGCCCGACCACCAGGGCAGCAGCAGCAGCAATAACCTGGAGACGTTGCTCAAGCGAAAGCGCAATGCTTGCGACGATGAGGATGCGGAGCTGGCTAGTCAGAGCAGGAAGCTATTCCGTTCCGACAGCAGCGGCGCCAGTGGCCTGACGCCGCGTGCCCTGAAGATCAAGAGTCAGAGCTTTTGTATTGGAGCTGGTTCCTCCACAGCAGCGCATATGCAGAGGGTCACGTCAACTGTGGGTGTGTCTGTCAGCAATGGCCGCCTCGGTCTAGGACTAAGCGGCAGCAGCAGTAGCCTGGCCACCAGCTCGTCCATTGGCACGCCTCATCTCAGCAAACTGCCACGGGCGCACTCCGATATGAGTGGCACGCCCAACAGCAGCATGACGGATAACCAGCGCAAGGTGGGTTCTATTAAAGGCAGTACTTGCTTCATGTTACTCACATATTTCTCTTCTTTTGTGCAGAAAATGCTGTGGGCCGTGTCGCAAGCTTTGCAAGAGAGAAAGATCACTGCGAAGCACGAGAGTTTCCGCAAGCATGCGTCCGACTTGACGCGCGTTGTGAAGCGTATCTTCCAGGAGTTCTATCTAGGACACACCACCAGCAACAGCGAGACACTGCTGCGGTGAGTTCAGGCATCCGCCATGCCCTCAGAATAAGCTATATTGGCTTTCGTTTTCCCTTTTAGGTTGGCCAAGAAGTTTGCGTACAGCGTGGTAGCAGGAAAGAATCCCGATGACGTTTACATGCTAGCCAGGAGTCAGGAGAGCGAGGCCAAGCGGTTGTCAAGCACACGACTCTCCGGTTACATTGGACCAGAGGAGTTTGCCCAGCGCAAAATGTTGCTGTCGCAAGCCACTAGCTGCTCATCGCAGCAATCGATCTCGTTGCAGTCTTCGCACTCCATTCACAACTTCTTTGGCAGCGAGAACTCGATCGACACGTTTGGCCTGAGCCAGACGAGTCAGGCCACCGCCTGCACAGACACCCAGTCCAGTCTGTTGGATCGTATCTCCGAGGATCTGTTCTGTAAGGAGCAGCGGCTGCAGCCCATCAGGCCCAATCCGACATTGCAAAACAGCTCCTCTAAGAGCAATCTGGGCGGCCTGGCGCTGCGCGAGAACGTGGACGGTGAGCTGCGGCGGTCAGCGCAGAAGAATTTCACAGGCAAGGATCAGCGAAACATCAGTCCCTACTACGGAGGCGGCGGCAGTAATGGCTCCGCCCGGAAGATCCAGGTACCACCCATCACCAGCCACACCTCTGGAGTCAAGGCCAAGCGACAGATTTCCTTTGACAGCTAATGTATCATCAGTGCCCACCGGAAGGAGATATTTGTTTAAAGATAAACGGGGGAATGGAACACTCTATTTGGCCATCCATCCACGACCGATTAATGGACAAAGCAAGCAGAATATAAAAAATTTTCTGTTTACATTTTTTTTTGGTTGTTTTAGCTTAATTTATTTTATTGCAAGTGCATCATGAGTGGCGTGGAGACAACCCTCCTTTGAATTGATTGTAAAATGTATCCTATATATATGTATGGGTCTGGTCTTATAGATCGCATCCAACTCTTCTCGCCCGGAACACGTATCATGATTTCAAATTAGTTACAATTCAACTAAGATTAATGACACAGTTATGGGATTTATTTAATGCGACCCCCGCTCGATCAATGCAATATTTTCCACTGAAGTTTTAGGCTTAAATACATAGAGTAAACCCAACCAGCAGTTTGTGCTTAAAAGATACAAATTTTAACCAGCTCAGCCTCAGCTAATTGTGTAATTACCTGAAGCGCCGAGGGAATATTTGTAAGATGTAAAGTGAAATTGGATAAATAAAAGTCGCCCCCGATTTAATAGTAACCACTGCGATGGATGTAGCGGCGCACCAGGCCGAACGATACAACGTGGAAGACCACGGCCACCAGAAGGAGACTGAAGCAGTCTAGCCAGTAGGTGTAGTCGGTGGTGCGGTAGGAGGCCTGCTGCAATACCTCCAGGCCGGTCTTCACGCACGGATGATCCGTGTTGGCGGGGCAATCTAAACGGATGAGCTTCATAAGGACATGGTTGAATGAAATCCAATGTATCAACCTCACCAATGGTGTCAATGTCTATCCAGAATTTGTACATCAGTGCCTCATTGGAGTAGAAGAAGAGCGACAAGTACTTGAGCCCCGGCCACGTGTCCACATTCATATAGACGCCACCGAATAGCAGGAAGATCAGATCGAATGGCGCAGCACACTCTGATGCCATTTTGTCCGACTCAAAGAGACTGGAGAGGAAGACGCCATAGCCAACGGCCGCCACTGCAGAGAGACTCATGAGCAGACCCATGTACAGGTATAGCAGAAAACCACGCGTATAGTAGATGGAGCCATAGATAATCGACAGGAAGACGTAGCCCTTGAAGAAGGCCACCGGTACAAAGGATAGAACCAGGGCCACATAGTAGGCGGACAGACTATAGGTGCCCTCGCCCACCTCCCGCCTTATGATGGGCAGGGCGGCGGGAAATATGTATGTCACACCATAACTGAACGTGAAGATCATCTCTGTGCTCAGCATGAATATGGAACCGGTCACATCCTGCACGGTGCGTTGGGTCAAGCCACCAATGCCGGAGTACATTAGAGAGAGCGTCACAGAGGTGATCTGAAAGAAGCTCACATGGATTACGAAGTCATTGCGGGAGGAGAAGGAGGATCGACATACGCACCATGAAAAATCCAAAGCCGATGAGGCCGCTTTTGATATTTCGCAGATCTTCAGTCATAAAACGAACCATCAGCAGATAAACCTGGTATATCCAACGGATCTTCTTGCTAGAAACAATTCACTATTAAAGCATGGATACATATCCCTCTTATGACGGCACGCACAAACTCTGCATATGCTTCAGGTAATCCCCGCTGTAGTTGCGGGCCAGCAGCCAACTGCCGCTGTAGAGTCCATCTGTATCGTGCTCATACCTGGCCCGCAGTATGGCGCCGGCATTCTTTGCTCCCTGATTGTCCGCCAGTGTCTTTAGGTAGAAGTCAGCAGGATTACAGTTCAGTGGAACCTGATACCCCAGGCTACAGCAGAGATAGAACCGGTACTAGGATGAAATCATGGAATATAGGGATGGCTCACTCTGTGAAAAACTTGGCTGCCTTCTCGGTCCGTCCCTGGTAGACAATGCGGCCGCCGTCCATCATAATAATGTGGGTGAAGAGCTCAAAGATGTCCGACGTGGGCTGGTGGATGGAGCAAATGGCAGCCTTCTTGAGAGACCCGTTTGGACTGCTGTTGAGGTGGCCCAGCGCAGGCAAATCCCGCATCTCCTGCAGCAGACTTTCGTGCGATCTGCCCACAATCTCCATTTCGATGGAGCTGCAGCCGCTGCTCTCGCCACTGGGCGTTTCGAAGGAGTCCTCGCCGTACACCTGGCTCAGAGAGTGCTTGGTTATGCGGCGACGGGTGCACAGATGACGCAGAGTTTTGATCACCGAGTAGGCACTAAAGCTGTCCAGGCCCGTCGTGGGCTCGTCGCAGAACAGAAATATGGGATCTGTGATCAGCTCCTCAGCCATGCTTAGCCGCTTCCGCTCCCCCCCGGACAGCTGTTGGATGCGGGTGTGGGCCGAGTCCCTTAGTCCCACAGTCAGCAAAAGATCCACCACGCGTTGACGCTTTTCCGCCTTGGTGGTGCGGCGATGCATCTTGAAGTGCGACTGATCAAAGGTTCAATGAAGGTGATTTGGAGAAATGTCTAGAGGAAAGAGTGCAAGGACCTACCATGAAGTAGAGATGTTCGTAGGCCGTAAAGGTTTTAAGATTGATCTCGAACTGTGGCAGAAAGCTGGAGATACGCGTCATCTGATTCCGCTCCATGGCCATTCCGTTCAAAACCACATCCCCGGTTAGGTTACCCCGCAATCGTTGCGAAATCGCCGCCAGCAATGTGGTTTTTCCAGCTCCCGAGCCGCCCAATATGGCGATGAGGTCGCCGGTCTTCATGTGACCGCTGGCTGCAATGGTGACACACCCCCACACCGCAATCAGTCCAATTCCAATTCCCATTCCCACACTCCCACAACCGAGTAGCCTTACCATCTTGGAGTATCCTCAGCTCGCGCTTCTTACGGCACTCGTTCCAGAAGCTGTAGTTGCTCTGCTCCTGGGCGGGCACATAATAATTGAGATGCTTCCATTCAAGGCACAGGGACGGGCCCTGTTGTGGCCCCGAATCGTTCATTCAACAGCCAGAAGAGTTCAATGGACGGATAAGGATTTTTCTGGTTTCGTTTCGGCTCTTTGTGGTTCTATATCTTTGTGGTCTATATTTGGTTTGTCTGCTGCATCCAGCATTCAGTAATCCCGACCCGGCTTATCGTTTGCTCGAAGATGGAATGGCAGCTCTTATCTTATCTTATGCCAGAAACTGTAGCCCACGGTATTTGCATATCTCTTGTTGAGTACGGTACGGTACGCGATCACACCTTCATTCTTGCATTCACGGGGGAAACCTTAAATCTGTCTGTAAATCACGGCACCAAGAGAGAGCTCAGAGCTGGTATGGATGGAGACGGAGACCACATACAACTGTTCGCGTCGAAGACTGAGCGGCAACTGGGCAACGTCTATGCCGGCGACATCGTTTTCTACCCCCAGCATATGGCCCCAAAACCAGCCCAGCCCTCCCTCCTACCGGCGCACATGGCGGGTAACATTAAACTTTTGACCGCATTTGGATGGCAAGCTAATTGTCGCTTATCAATTCACATAGTCAAACGGCGGCAGTTCCGCTGTATCGGCCAACGAGAGACGCTGTTGGCTATGACGGTGGTTAGATGTAGACGCCTCCGCCACGGCTCTGTGGCTGGTTCGTCGCCTGTGTCGTCTGGCCTGAGCGTAGACCCACCGGATTAGTGTGGAAATATCTAGGAGCATGTTGTGAAGAAGCACGTGTCCCATCTCCACCAGACCCAACACACTGACGCCCACAAAGAATGCCAATGCCCCGCCGAAGGACACTGCAGAGGGAGAGGAGAGTACGCTTAGAAAGATTCACTTTGACTGTGCTTCGGGACTCTGCACCCACCAATGAGATCCTCAAAGCTGTAGACAACATCACGACGCATGCGCACCTTGGGCGGAATCAGGTCCCATCGGAAGCTGGAGGTAGCCGTCTCACTGCTGGCCACCTCATCGTTATTCTTCACGCCCCACGAGCTCTTCTTCACCGTCTGCATGGTGTACTCGATCTCCGTGCAAGTCGAGGGACACTTGCAGATGTGCAGGGCCCAGATGGGCCACTTGAAGTCGAGGAGGCACTCGAATCCCGCCGGATTGCAGCCTGGTCCCTCCACGAACTGGTAGAAGAAGGGCACACAATTGCACATCTCCAGTGCCATCACAGCCCGACAGCGAGCCAGGCAAAGAGATTTGCTATATATCTACAGAAAGATAAAGACATCTGTGATAAATGTACAAACAATGGGAAGAAACATAGCATATGCGGTTTAAGATGAAATATGGGAAATTCGAAATCCTATAAAAAATAAATATTCCCCTGGGAATATGCCTTATCACAAGTTGCCTTAATAATTAATTTGTTTTTGACTTGTGAAATTGGTTTTCTTGCTGAACTGAAACGAAGAGTAACGATCCCATAGCCCACATTTGTCAGGGGATAGGGGGAACCATAGAGCAGTGTACCTTCAGATTGGATGTCTCTTCGTTGTTGAACACGCATTTGCGCTGTGCCACGCTCAGTTCGTAGAGGTTTTTTGAGGCCCTACACAATAAATCAGCATATAAATCAATCTCTCTATGGTGTCTCTCTAGATGTTTGGTCTACTTACACCGTCTCGAGCACCTTGAACGAGGCCGTTATCTCATCGGATTTGTGCAGCGCCACAATGTTCGCCTCTGTTGCGGATACCTCATATGGCGAGTGCACGTCCAGCTGGGAAGGTGACGCGCGCATTTAGACATAGTCTCAATAGAATCATTGTGTGGATGTGGATCTTACCACGCCCGTGCTCTCGTACAGGTCCATGCGAATGTAGCACTGCTGCTTGCCGTACTGACAGGAGAGTGGCTGTTCCATCTCCTCGTAGATGATGGGTCTGTGGACGCAAATTGAAACCATAAAATGATATTGTATCTCTCTTTTCGCGTACTTACTTTCCACTCAGAACCGAAGACATGGGCGAGTTGATGGCATAGCAGGAGCCGCGCTCGGTCATCACCATCTGGACATGGACCTTGAAGCTGGCATCGAAGCTGCTGATGACCTGCTCGAAGGGCCGATCCACCCGCTGTATCAGATCGTACAGATCCACCTGGTCAAAGCGCTCGTCCTCTGCAAACTTGGCCAGCTCCGCGTAGTTGCTGGCAGTGGCATTGACCACCGCATAGAGGAAGTCCATAAAGTAGAAGTAGTCCTCGTCAATAATGGACACGTTCCACACATCCTGAATGTACTCGTTCGCCTTGAAGGAGTCTATGTGATCGTAGTAGCACAGGGTGACTGCCGGCAACGATCCATTCCAGCCTCGGTAGTCCCGATCCACCGAAATGACTGTCGGGGAGTTGAGGTACCGCTCGTACTGCAGGCCGCTGAGCATAATAGCGGCGTAGATGCTGCTAAGAACAACCAGCAGCCAGAGGGTCCTCTCCAAGGTGTGCAGCTGCCGGTTAACTATTAAACTGATGGCCAATACGCCCGTTTCGGCTCCTGCTATTTCAGCCATCTCTCTGAGACGGTTCGAGTAGCTCTTAAAGCCAGCTAGAACTGTTGGCAGCCAGGCCAGCAGTCTCTTCCAAGTCCCAGCAGAGGCCCGCCTCAGCCAGAGCCACAACTGTCGGCTGCCCATGCTGACCGAATGATGGGACCATCTAATGCGTGAGGGCTTTTATTCAAATGTAACCCTAAAATCCTGCTGGCGTAACTAATTGCGAGCGACCCCCATTAGCCTTTTATGACGATGGCCATCACTACTCCGATAAACAGTCATTGAACAAAGGAATGCATTAGTAATCCAATAAATTGGACAATGGCCATCACTGCTCCGATCAGAGTCATCAAGCAAAGGAGTGCATTAACTGTCTCAATAAAGGGGACAAATCACACCCATTGCCAGCGTATCAAAATCAATAAAGACGCACGCGTGCAAGAAAGTTTTGATACTGCACTCGGAAAGGATAAATGTTGCGCTCGAGGTGGCTCCCACGGCACAGACCTCCAGCACCTAGAAATGTAAAGAATGACCCAGTGGAAGAACAGTATCAGGCCCGGTCATTTCTCGGAGAGGTCCTCGCCGAAACTTCAGAGAAAGTTGGAAAAGTTGGGCCGAAGCGGCAAAAGAAGCTCCGTCCGTTTCTCCGCAAAAATATAGCTTTCTATTGCAGCATATCGATTTCGAATACGACAATCGAAATCGTATCAAAAGAATCAATACAATTGCTATTTTTAGTTTACTACATCGTCGTTTGAATCCTGCAGAAGTTTGATGTCATTCTGCAGCTCCTTTAGCTCCCTAAGCATGCCGCGGGACATTTGTCCCTCTGGAGTGGACACGGGCTCAAACAGGAGCATTCTCAGGGCCTCTCGCATCATAATCTCAGTCTGATTTAGTTCCGCCTACAAAAAAATAATCATATTTGGTAAGAATTCCATAACAGTTTGATCAGCCCCACCAGTAGGTCTCTAGCGCTGTGCTCTTGCTCACTGTAGAGCTTCCTGGCTAGTTCCGCCTGCGTGTTGGCCAATTCGTAGAGGGCAATGGCCTTTAGCCGAGAGATTCCCGGAGCCACAACCTTTAGCACCAGTAAAAGCTCTTGGCACACACGAATTTTCCGCTCATAAACCTTTCTGCTAGGACTGTGGGCCATATTCTGAAGAATCTGACGGAGCACAGAGGCTATGTTCTGCTTGAGATCCAGCATCAGGTAATGGTTGCCATGGAGCAGCCGGCTCATCTTGGCCAGCAGCAATTCCAGCCGGTAGATGTCGCCGCGTGCATGGAAGATCTCCTCCTTGGCCCTCTCCAACATGTTGGACACAAAGTCCGGCTTCAGTGTGTGCTCTGGATTGAGGAGACACTGCCAGGTGCCCGTTTCAGGCTTACGCACTATGTAGCCACCGGAGGAGGCGCACCCACTGCAGATGAAGCTGCTCATATGGGTGCCCAGCTCGGTGGGATCCTGGCAGCGGACACAGTTGCAGTCAAAGCACTTTCCCGTCTTCAGAATATGGCGCCTCTCCTCGGTGCCCAGCAGCACACTGGTGTAGCAGATGTATAGGATTTCTCCGGCTGCTATTTGACGATTTGCAAACACCTTGATGCGCCGCTCGTCATCGATGGCCGTTTCCAGGTTGGGCATGCAACTGTGCGCGAAGAGAGCTGCTCTTCGGTACAGTCCTCTCATGGCGCCACCCTGCTCCGGCGCGCGAATCTCGTAGACATTCACATCCAGTATCCCCAAGAGCCTCTGCACTAGGATTTCATCCACTACATTGCCTGAACCGCTGTGCAGCTGCTTTATCACACCAGTCGCCTCGAGCGGGGCGTAGGCGTGTGCCTGATAACGTTTCCATATGTCCGTTCCTCGTCTGGCCTCCAAATGGGTCTCCATCTGGGACATTTCCTCGAATAGGGGCCTGCTATGCTGATGTTCCCCCAGCAGCAGACAAGCGAGAGCCGCCTGCACCTCTGTGTTGACCTTCTCCTGCAGCACCTGTACTTGCTCGTCCGAGAGCTGCAGCTCCCTCAGTCGCTGGCAGTCGCGCTCATCGTGGTCAGCACAGTCTTCGCACAAGGCCAGGAGTCGGCACTTTCTAAAACACAAAAACTTACATAAGCCATGCTGCAGAATCGGTGAAGGAGTCGGGAATGGGGAATCTCTACCAACCCGCAGAAGATGGCGGTAAGCTTGAAGCACTTGGAACATCGTCTGTCGCCAATGTGCGGCAGGACCACAATGGGCTGCTCCAGAAGCAGAGTTTCTCCGGCGCTGAGATTACATCGGGCAACCACAAATCTAAAAGGATCGGCGTGAAGATTCGCGGCTGATTAGGGACCATACCAACTAAAGGGCTTGCTTATCCCACCTGCCCAGCGTATCGTTCTGCTTCAGTTCGCATTTCTTGGCAAAATCGTCGGAGACTGCAGCCATTGTCTATTGTCTATCCCGTTCCCTTTGGCTAACTTTGGCATACTGACAGTATGCTCGAGTGCTGTGCTGTTCCGAGTTATTTTTAATTAAAGGCGTTTCGATTCTTTATTTATTTCTTGGTCAATGATTCCCCCCGAGCTCACAAAGCGTTAAACCGTGTCGGGCCCTGCATGCGTACACAGAAACAACAACGCGAAAGGCATTCCTTCTATATTCGTTTGATCTAATCTACTCTATTCTATTATATTCTATTCTATTTTACTTGATTTAAAATTTTATTACACACAGTCGCTGGTGCGAACTAACGGCCGCCATACTTCATCAAATCTGAATCAATGCGCTCTAGCTCCATGGAGATCCGTTCGGAGAGATATCCCTCGGCTGAGTTCTCCGGCTCAAAGCGTAGCAAGTCGAGGGCTTCCTTGGCCACCTGACTGCCAATCCTCAACTGAGCCTGAAACCATAGTAAAGACTGGATAAATAGAGGGCACAAAAGGAGCCTAGACATCTCTACTGACCGCATATTCCTTCTTGTCCAGATCGCTCTCGGCAAACTGTAGTTCTATGAGCTCCACCAGGGCCAGCAGATACTCGAAGAGTGCAATGGCGTACAGCTTGGAGAGGCCGGGGACAACTGCTCGACACACCGGAAGGAGATCGGAGCACAGCTCGACACGGCGTGCGAGGAGTTTCTTGCACGGCTGATCCATGGAGTTCATCAGAGCTGCAGCTCTCAGGATGCTGGCAATATTCTGTTTGATGTCCAGCAGCAGAAAGTGATTGGGATGGAGGAGCTGCTTGTAGCGCGCCAACAGAGATTCGTAGACTTCAAGTTCACCCTTGGCGTCGACTAGGGCGCCCCCCGCCTCGGCCAGCACCTCATGGACATCGGTAGCTGGCCGGATCGCGTTGCAGTCCAAGCATCGCCAATCCCCGCTGCCATCTGGGCCAATATTGCAGATGGAGAAGCCTGTAGAGCATTCTAGGCACTTCATGCTGCTCATGTGGGTTCCCATTTCTGTGGGATCTTGGCAGCGAGAGCAGGAACAGTCCATGTGGCGACTGAGACGCAGCTGATGCTGTCGCTGGCTGGTGCCCATCAGAGGATTCGTGTAGGAGTTGTAGATAACATCGCCGGCATTCAGTGGCACGGCTGCGTACAGCTTCATGTTAAACTGCTCGTCGAGGGCCACAACCGTGTTGGGAACACAGTGGTGGGGCAGGCCAGCTCCACAGAGGAAGACCCCTTTCAAGGTCTCGCCATCCCGGCCAGTCACTTCGAAGGCGTTACTATCAATGCGCACGCAGTGGGCATGAAGCATGTCCGCCGTCAACTCCTGCGTGGGCAAGGCCTCCACCAAGCCGCTGGCCAGGAGCGGACGCACCACTTGCTCCTCGTGCTCCTGCCACATGCCATCGCCATCGCGATAGTCCTCCAGATTGACGGAGCGCTCGATAAGTGCCTGGCAGTCGGCCCGTGTGGCTGGATCCTGGAGCAGCAGGAGCAGCTTCAGCAACGCACATATTCCATAGTTCTTCACCAGCAGATCCTTGCAAATCTTGCTCCCAGCACCACTGGCAAAGAACTCGCACTCAAAGTCATTGTGCTCGCTGCAGTCCATGCAGAGCGGAAATACCTGGCACCTGCGACACATCACATACGACTCCTGCATGCACTGGGCGCACTTCAGCTGGCCACACTCCCAGTGCGGGGCAACCAACAGCGGCCGCTCCTCCAGCAGCGTTTCGCCAGCATCGATGTTCATGTTTGCCACCAGATGCCTAATGGAAATAGAATGGAAATCAAATTTGTTCTAAATATGTACCGACTCCCAAATGCCGAGTCCGATGGGTACGCACCTGCCCAGCTTCTCATCGTGCGCCTGCTGAATCTTTTCGCTGAAGTCTTGCATCGATTACGTGTTGTGCTGTCGCTGCCCCTTGTTCTCTACGGAGTAGAAAACTATTCAATTCAGTACACAGCGACACAGTACGCGGCAAGGTACTCACCCAAAGCTGATGCCGCCACTGACCGACTGAGCGCCATAAAATGGTGGAGCGGCAATTATAAATATACACCTATGGGATGCTTGCTAACGAGTAGTATATGCCCAGCCCTGTCGCCTGTGGCCGGTCGCCGGTCGCAGCTTTCGACCATGCCGCTAAGTACTTTGGCTAATTGCGTGCGTAACTTGGTCGATCGAGACGCTACAGCGGCAATACTGATGCTTTATTTTTAGTCTCCGTCGGCTGGCGATGGTGACGCGATTGCGTTTTCGAGTCTCGTTGTCGCTGGGTTTTTTTTTTTTTGCCATCCATCTTCAGGAAGAAACAGCAAAAAATCTTAGCATATAGTCTGTTGTTCTAAATATATGTATGTGTTAAATTAATTGCAAGGACATTATTAGCCTAATGAGGGATACTCCTAAAACTTAAACAGCGTAAATTCAATTCAGTTCAGTGGATTACAAGAACAAATATATGTACTGAAAAAAATATATGTGATTCCTATTCCACATCCTCATCCGCACCTACCTTTGTGGCCACCGTTGTCCCAGTCTGGGCGCTGGGGAAGACTGTCGGTATCGTAAGTGTCGGGGTCAAAGAACTATTACGAACTATTGCGAATCTCCTTAAAAAAAACTTTTTTAAAAGAGAAAAAGCTAATTTATTGACCCTGACCTCTATTTATTGGCTAGTTATTGTAATATGTAAGTAAAATAAGGCTTAAACAAACAAGGTCAAAAACTAATTCCACAAAATTAATTTTTTACATGGTAATTACACGTTAACTATGCATATGCTACACCTTTCATTTTTATTTATCAAAAACGACACCCGACGGGGAAATGGATACACTTCAAATACAAACTGGCCGTTATCCACTTGTTGACATGCCTTTTCCGACATTTTTGTAAAATGTAAATCAGGAATTCGACGCTGATCACAAATTATAATTCAAGCTGCAATTAACAGCAAAAACACAGACTTATAGTCAAGGAAAAGTGAGAGCATGAGAGTATTCGACTGAATACTAATTTTGGGTTTTGGCTATCTTGCTATCCCTCTCATTGCTGCAAATTTAAAAATGTCGAATGTTACACCGTCATTATAGCTTAAATGGCATTTCTACACGTTTTCTACATTACAAGGTGTGTGAGCTAGACATGGTGTCTAAACTGAGAGCAAGCTGAGCAAGCAGTTGAATAAGGCAATGCCTAACGTACATTTTAATAGAACAAAAATATAAAAAAATAAGCCAAAATTGTTTGTGTATTTTTAATTGGAAAAAAATGTTCAGAGTTTCCATGCAATTTAAATGACTCTAATGGTACAGCAAAATTTATAGAAAATCTTTTTATTAACTACATATGTATGTCTGTATGTATGTACATACATATGTGCCTCTGTTACCAAATATGATATTATCGGGAGACGAACCATAAACTCCAGCTTGGCGCACATCATTAATTTTCGATGGGAACACATAACTGATTTTTTAAATTTGGATTTAAGTGAAGCCTCATTAAAAATGCTAACATTTAGTCTGGGTCCATTGATCAACAAACGCCTATCTTATGCTGATCAAATAATTGGCAAAAGCTTTGCTCTCATTGCATAATCGCTTAATTGCATAATTACAGCCAAAAATGCTACCCACGGAGCCATCTGGCCGAACCCGCTTCGTTCTTTGGGTTTCAAATGTATAGTACCCTACAGGAGTATAATACCACCTAACAGATGGGGAATGTCCCATAGAAATCCATTCTCGTGGCTCTCAATTATATGGAGCCGTCTGTGTTGGTTATCGCCATCATGGTGGCTGGGGTGGATGAGGTGGCTGGGGCCAATAGGCTGGCTTTGTCATCCAAAAGAATTGACAACCTACCACGCCTCTGCCGGGATGACACCTCTAAATGTTTGGCCGCCAATAAAGAACGTTTCGCAAATCAAAGCACCAACTTTTTAAGCATTGAATATGCCTACAAGGTGTCAGAGTACTGCGATATCCTATAATTACGAATGTCCACACCGAGTGGTGGGTGCACATTGTGCACTGCACATTTATAAAAGGAGCGTATCCCGTAGAGAAAGTACAGTTTGGAACTTCAACATGTCGGTAACGGAAAACTTTCTCTTGGTGCAGAAAGACACAATTGCCGTGCTTGGCTTTGATCTCTTTAGCGGCAGTGGCGAGATGTGGAAGTATCGGCACAGGAGCATCAACGTGTACTCCATTGTGGCCGCCTTTCCATTCGTCCTGGCGTTCATCATCGTTAACTGGAAGGATGTGATGCTTTTTACAAATGCCATGGTAACCCTGCTCATCACCTTAATGGGCCTCTTCAAGTTCTGCATGATTGTCTACCTGCGAAAGGACTTTGGGCGAATGATCGACACTTTTCGCGAACTGATGACCCATGGTGTGTAGAGGGTATTACTATGTTATTCTGTTAGCGATCACTGACCCCAATCTGTCCGATTAGAGGGGGCACAAGGCGATGTGTACGCGCAGATCATAATCACGGCCAATAAGCAGGATCAGCGGATGTGCCGCATATATCGAACTGTCTTCGTCATCGCCTGGGCCCTGAACGCTGTCGGGCCTCTTGTGCGAATGGGTCTGCGTTATAAGCTGACGGGACATGCCGATCGAGAGCTACCCACTTCCTATCTGTATGTATTCTTTGAAACATGTGACGATATCTATCCATTCTCTTCCATGAAGCCTTCCCTGGGACATCAACATCGACCGGAATTACGCGCTGACCTACTTGTGGTCTATATTTACAGCCACGGGTGTGGTCCTGCCAGCCTTTAGCCTTGACGCCATCTTTTGCTCCTTCACGAGCAACCTGTGCGCCTTCTTCAAGATCGCCCAGTACAAGGTGCTACACTTCAAGAGCGAAACCTCACAGGAGTCGCAGGCGAAGCTCAACAAGATCTTCGCACTGTACCAGACAAGCCTCGAATTGTGTGCTGAGCTAAGCCACTGCTACGAGCCGGTCATCTGCGTCCAGTTCTTCATCTCATCGCTGCAGCTGTGCGTGACCGGCTACCTCGCCTCGGAGTTCTTTCCACAGCAACAGAGCATCTACTATGCCTTCTTCATTGCCACAATTCTCATCCAGACATACATATACTGCTATTGCGGGGAGAACTTGAAGACCGAGAGCGCCCTCTTCGAGTGGGCCATCTACGATTGTCCCTGGTACGAGAGCCTGGGCTCCAGTGCCGAATCCACCTCCATCTGTCGTTCCCTACTTATCAGCATGATGCGGGCTTCTAACGGATTCCGCATCACAGGCTACTTCTTTGAGGCCAACATGGAGACGTTCTCAACGGTTAGCTTTTGGCTTCCCTCTTCTACAGACATCCGTTTACTAATGATCCGTTGAATAATTATCCCCTGCAGATTGTCCGCTCCGCCATGTCATATCTTACCATGCTACAATCTTTCTCCTAGAAGGGATAGACCACTGGATACGATTCGATTTTCTGTTTTCCTTTCTTTTCTCGTATTTATTTCATAACACGTTTTAAAAAATACTTGAAAATACTATGAGCAGGAGAAAAATATACAAGATGTCTAAACTGAGAGCATGCTGTGCAAGCAGTTGAATACGGCAATTCTTAACGTTTATTTGAAAGGAATTTAATCTTAATAATATCTCAAAATTTCGGCAAACAAGCAGCAAAAAAAAATATTAAAACATAAAAACTGTAAGAGAGCAAAAAAAATTAAAATAATAAGTAACAATATTTTGTGTATTTTAATTTGGAAAAATAAACGGTCATAGTTTCTATTCACAAGATTACTCTGATGAAAAAATGGGTATAATTTAAAATTAATGAAATTGTAACACCATTGTAAACGCATCACCTTCATCGAACTCTTTTCAGGATAGCGTGAAGTATATTTTGAGCACAGCACGGTTGATGTCGTAGGCAATCCAATTATACTGGAATAAATAGTCACCTTCGGGAAAAGGGAGAACAGCTGTCATTCGATGATTTCTAAAATTTGCAGTCAGCTTTTCCACCATAAGGTCACCCTGCGGATATAAGTAATGGTAAGTCTGATGGCATCTGGGTTGAATCTCCTGACTACTTACGCTGAACGGACACGATTTTGCTAGGGGATTAGATTTCGGATTCTCTAAGAACCTGCAGGCATCGAATGTGATGTTGTAGAGGAATGGCCTATAGCCACTGAATCGTTTGTACATACCGAAGTTGATCTGGAACGCAAAATTGTATTAGCACCATATTTTCCGAGGCTTTTTTCGGTGGACAAACCTTGACTTTGGTAACGGGACTCTGAAACAGTTTAGCTTTGATGGAAAGGTATTTGTATGTCCTGTTCACGGACTTCAGAAAACAATATTCGAAATCACTAAATTTTGTATCCAAGGACTCGCATTTGACGTTCGTGTACTCCAACCGAGAAGCGATCTGGGTTAAGTTCAAATATCATTTTTTAATTTTAATTTGAATATTGAATATTTGTAATAGCTACATACCTCTGTTACCAAATATGATATAATCAGAAACTGCAGCTTGGCGCACATCATGAATTTTCAATGGACTCACAATAACTGATTTCTATTCAAGCAAAGCGATATTAAAAAAGGAAAGCATTTAGTCTGGGTCCATTGATCAACAAACGCCTATCTTATGCTGATCAAATAATTGGCAAAAGCTTTGCTCTCATTGCATAATCGCTTAATTGCATAATTACAGCCAAAAATGCTACCCACGGAGCCATCTGGCCGAACCCGCTTTGTTCTTTGGGTTTCAAATGTATAGTACCCTACAGGAGTATAATACCACCTAACAGATGGGGAATGTCCCATAGAAATCCATTCTCGTGGCTCTCAATTATATGGAGCCGTCTGTGTTGGTTATCGCCATCATGGTGGCTGGGGTGGATGAGGTGGCTGGGGCCAATAGGCTGGCTTTGTCATCCAAAAGAATTGACAACCTACCACGCCTCTGCCGGGATGACACCTCTAAATGTTTGGCCGCCAATAAAGAACGTTTCGCAAATCAAAGCACCAACTTTTTAAGCATTGAATATGCCTACAAGGTGTCAGAGTACTGCGATATCCTATAATTACGAATGTCCACACCGAGTGGTGGGTGCACATTGTGCACTGCACATTTATAAAAGGAGCGTATCCCGTAGAGAAAGTACAGTTTGGAACTTCAACATGTCGGTCACGGAAAACTTTCTCTTGGTGCAGAAAGACACAATTGCCGTGCTTGGCTTTGATCTCTTTAGCGGCAGTGGCGAGATGTGGAAGTATCGGCACAGGAGTATCAACGTGTACTCCATTGTGGCCGCCTTTCCATTCATCCTGGCGTTCATGATCGTTAACTGGAAGGATGTGATGCTTTTTGCGGATGCCATGGTAGCTCTATTTATCACCTTAATGGGCCTCTTCAAGTTCTGCATGATTGTCTACCTGCGAAAGGACTTTGGGCGAATGATCGACACTTTTCGCGAACTGATGACCCATGGTGTGTAGAGGGTATTACTATGTTATTCTGTTAGCGATCACTGACCCCAATCTGTCCGATTAGAGGGGGCACAAGGCGATGTGTACGCGCAGATCATAATCACGGCCAATAAGCAGGATCAGCGGATGTGCCGCATATATCGAACTGTCTTCGTCATCGTCTGGGCCCTGAACGCTGTCGGGCCTCTTGTGCGAATGGGTCTGCGTTATAAGCTGACGGGACATGCCGATCGAGAGCTACCCACTTCCTTTCTGTATGTATTGTTTGAAACATGTGACGATATCTATCCATTCTCTTCCATGAAGCCTTCCCTGGGACATCAACATCGACCGGAATTACGCGCTGACCTACTTGTGGTCTATATTTACAGCCACGGGTGTGGTCCTGCCAGCCTTTAGCCTGGACGCCATATTTTGCTCTTTCACGAGCAACCTGTGCGCCTTCTTCAAGATCGCCCAGTACAAGGTGCTACACTTCAAGAGCGAAACCTCACAGGAGTCGCAGGCGAAGCTCAACAAGATCTTCGCACTGTACCAGACAAGCCTCGAATTGTGTGCTGAGATGAGCCACTGCTACGAGCCGGTCATCTGCGTCCAGTTCTTCATCTCATCGCTGCAGCTGTGCGTGACCGGCTACCTCGCCTCGGAGTTCTTTCCACAGCAACAGAGCATCTACTATGCCTTCTTCATTGCCACAATTCTCATCCAGACATACATATACTGCTATTGCGGGGAGAACTTGAAGACCGAGAGCGCCCTCTTCGAGTGGGCCATCTACGATTGTCCCTGGTACGAGAGCCTGGGCTCCAGTGCCGAATCCACCTCCATCTGTCGTTCCCTACTTATCAGCATGATGCGGGCTTCTAACGGATTCCGCATCACAGGCTACTTCTTTGAGGCCAACATGGAGACGTTCTCAACGGTTAGCTTTTGGCTTCCCTCTTCTACAGACATCCGTTTACTAATGATCCGTTGAATATTTATCCCCTGCAGATTGTCCGCTCCGCCATGTCATATATTACCATGCTACAATCTTTCTCCTAGAGGGGATGTTTTCCTTTCTTTTCTCGTATTTATTTCATAACGTCTTAAAAAATACTCGAAAATACTATGAGCGAAGTGGATAAAAATATACAAGGTGTATGAGCTAGACAAGGTGTCTAAACTGAGAGCAAGCTGTGCAAGCAGTTGAATAAGGCAATACTTACCGTTTATTTGAAAATGAATTTAATCTCAATCCTCAACATTTCGACGAGCAAACAGCAAAAAAAAATTATAACATAAAAACTGTAAGAGAGCAAAAATATAATAATAAGCAACAATATTTTGTGTATTTTAAATTGGAAAAGTTAACGGTCATAGTTTTCATTCAAAAGACTACATTTGTGGAAAAAAATGTGTATAATTTAAAATTAATGAAATTTTTTTTGATTTCCACCTAACTACCGAACACCTAACACCATTGTAAACGCATCACCTTCATCGAACTCTTTTCAGGATAGCGTGAAGTATATTTTGAGCACAGCACGGCTGATGTCGTAGGCAATCCAATTATACTGGAATAAATAGTCACCTTCGGGAAAAGGGAGAACAGCTGTCATTCGATGATTTCTAAAATTTGCAGTCAGCTTTTCCACCATAAGGTCACCCTGCGGATATAAGTAATGGTAAGTCTGATGGCATCTGGGTTGAATCTCCTGACTACTTACGCTGAACGGACACGAGTGATTCATATTGGAGTAGGGCTTGACGGTCTCATAAAGAAATTTTGCTAGGGGATTAGATTTCGGATTCTCTAAGAACCTGCAGGCATCGAATGTGATGTTGTAGAGGAATGGCCTATAGCCACTGAATCGTTTGTACATACCGAAGTTGATCTGGAACGCAAAATTGTATTAGCACCATATTTTCCGAGGCTTTTTTCGGTGGACAAACCTTGACTTTGGTAACGGGACTCTGAAACAGTTTAGCTTTGATGGAAAGGTATTTGTATGTCCTGTTCACGGACTTCAGAAAACAATATTCGAAATCACTAAATTTTGTATCCAAGGACTCGCATTTGACGTTCGTGTACTCCAACCGAGAAGCGATCTGGGTTAAGTTCAAATATCATTTTTTAATTTTAATTTGAATATTGAATATTTGTAATAGCTACATACCTCTGTTACCAAATATGATATAATCAGGAGACGAATCAGAAACTGCAGCTTGGCGCACATCATGAATTTTCAATGGACTCACAATAACTGATTTCTATTCAAGCAAAGCGATATTAAAAAAGGAAAGCATTTAGTCTGGGTCCATTGATCAACAAACGCCTATCTTATGCTGATCAAATAATTGGCAAAAGCTTTGCTCTCATTGCATAATCGCTTAATTGCATAATTACAGCCAAAAATGCTACCCACGGAGCCATCTGGCCGAACCCGCTTTGTTCTTTGGGTTTCAAATGTATAGTACCCTACAGGAGTATAATACCACCTAACAGATGGGGAATGTCCCATAGAAATCCATTCTCGTGGCTCTCAATTATATGGAGCCGTCTGTGTTGGTTATCGCCATCATGGTGGCTGGGGTGGATGAGGTGGCTGGGGCCAATAGGCTGGCTTTGTCATCCAAAAGAATTGACAACCTACCACGCCTCTGCCGGGATGACACCTCTAAATGTTTGGCCGCCAATAAAGAACGTTTCGCAAATCAAAGCACCAACTTTTTAAGCATTGAATATGCCTACAAGGTGTCAGAGTACTGCGATATCCTATAATTACGAATGTCCACACCGAGTGGTGGGTGCACATTGTGCACTGCACATTTATAAAAGGAGCGTATCCCGTAGAGAAAGTACAGTTTGGAACTTCAACATGTCGGTCACGGAAAACTTTCTCTTGGTGCAGAAAGACACAATTGCCGTGCTTGGCTTTGATCTCTTTAGCGGCAGTGGCGAGATGTGGAAGTATCGGCACAGGAGTATCAACGTGTACTCCATTGTGGCCGCCTTTCCATTCATCCTGGCGTTCATGATCGTTAACTGGAAGGATGTGATGCTTTTTGCGGATGCCATGGTAGCTCTATTTATCACCTTAATGGGCCTCTTCAAGTTCTGCATGATTGTCTACCTGCGAAAGGACTTTGGGCGAATGATCGACACTTTTCGCGAACTGATGACCCATGGTGTGTAGAGGGTATTACTATGTTATTCTGTTAGCGATCACTGACCCCAATCTGTCCGATTAGAGGGGGCACAAGGCGATGTGTACGCGCAGATCATAATCACGGCCAATAAGCAGGATCAGCGGATGTGCCGCATATATCGAACTGTCTTCGTCATCGTCTGGGCCCTGAACGCTGTCGGGCCTCTTGTGCGAATGGGTCTGCGTTATAAGCTGACGGGACATGCCGATCGAGAGCTACCCACTTCCTTTCTGTATGTATTGTTTGAAACATGTGACGATATCTATCCATTCTCTTCCATGAAGCCTTCCCTGGGACATCAACATCGACCGGAATTACGCGCTGACCTACTTGTGGTCTATATTTACAGCCACGGGTGTGGTCCTGCCAGCCTTTAGCCTGGACGCCATATTTTGCTCTTTCACGAGCAACCTGTGCGCCTTCTTCAAGATCGCCCAGTACAAGGTGCTACACTTCAAGAGCGAAACCTCACAGGAGTCGCAGGCGAAGCTCAACAAGATCTTCGCACTGTACCAGACAAGCCTCGAATTGTGTGCTGAGATGAGCCACTGCTACGAGCCGGTCATCTGCGTCCAGTTCTTCATCTCATCGCTGCAGCTGTGCGTGACCGGCTACCTCGCCTCGGAGTTCTTTCCACAGCAACAGAGCATCTACTATGCCTTCTTCATTGCCACAATTCTCATCCAGACATACATATACTGCTATTGCGGGGAGAACTTGAAAACCGAGAGCGCCCTCTTCGAGTGGGCCATCTACGATTGTCCCTGGTACGAGAGCCTGGGCTCCAGTGCCGAATCCACCTCCATCTGTCGTTCCCTACTTATCAGCATGATGCGGGCTTCTAACGGATTCCGCATCACAGGCTACTTCTTTGAGGCCAACATGGAGACGTTCTCAACGGTTAGCTTTTGGCTTCCCTCTTCTACAGACATCCGTTTACTAATGATCCGTTGAATAATTATCCCCTGCAGATTGTCCGCTCCGCCATGTCATATATTACCATGCTACAATCTTTCTCCTAGAGGGGATAGACCACTGGATACGATTCGATTTTCTGTTTTCCTTTCTTTTCTCGTATTTATTTCATAACGTCTTAAAAAATACTCGAAAATACTATGAGCGAAGTGGATAAAAATATACAAGGTGTATGAGCTAGACAAGGTGTCTAAACTGAGAGCAAGCTGTGCAAGCAGTTGAATAAGGCAATACTTACCGTTTATTTGAAAATGAATTGAATCTCAATCCTCAACATTTCGACGAACAAACAGCAAAAAAAATTATAACATAAAAACTGTAAGAGAGCAAAAATAAAAAAATAAGCAACAATATTTTGTGTATTTTAAATTGGGAAAGTTAACGGATTTCATTCAAAAGACTACATTTGTGAAAAAATGTGTATAATTTAAAATTAATGAAATTTTTTGTGATTTCCACCTAACTACCGAACACCTAACACCATTGTAAACGCAGCACCTTCATCGAAATCTATTCAGGATAGCGTGAAGTATACTTTGAGCACAGCACGGTTGATGTCGTAGGCAATCCAATTATACTGGAATAAATAGTCACCTTCGGGAAAAGGGAGAACAGCTGTCATCCGATGATTTGCAAAATTTGCAGTCAGCTTTTCTAACACAACTTCGTCCTGCGGATATACATAAGTAATGGTAAGTCTGATGGCGTCTCGGTTGAATCTCCTGACTACTTACGCTGTACGGACACGAGTGATTCATATTGGAGTAGGGCTTGAAGATCTCAAAAATATATTTAGCTATGGGATTCGAATTCTGATTATCAAAGAATCTGCAGGCATCGATTGTGAAGTTGTAGAGGAAGGGCCTATAGCCACTAAATCGTTTGTACATACCGAAGTTGATCTGGAACGCAAATTTGTATTAGCATCATATTTTCCGAGGCTTTTTTCGGTGGACAAACCTTGACTTTGGTAACGGGACTCTGAAACAGTTTAGCTTTGATGGAAAGGTATTTGTATGTCCTGTTCACGGACTTCAGAAAACAATATTCAAAATCACTAAATTTTTTATCAAAAGACTCGCATTTGACGTTCGTGTACTCCAACCGAGAAGCGATCTGGGTTAAGTTCAAATATCATTACTTGAATAGTTTTTTATTTTGGATAGCGAATCTTTGTTATAGCTACATACCTCGGTTACCAAATATGATATAATTAGGAGTCGAGTCACAAACTGCAGCTTGGCGCACATCATGAATTGTCAATGGACCCACAATAACTGATTTTTACTCAAGCGAAGCGACATTAAAAACGGAAAGCATTTAGTCTGGATCCATTTACCAACAATTACCTATCTTATGCTGATCAAATAATTGGCAAAGTTTTACTCTTCATTGCATAATCGCTTAATCCCATAAATACAGCCAAAAATGCTACCCACGGAGTCATAAGGTCGAACCCCTTAAAGTACCCTCTGCAAGAGTATAATACTACCAATTATAATAGCAATCAATTATTAATATATTTATAAATATAATTTCTGTGAGGTAGTGAGGTGATGGGGAGGTCCGGTTTATGCGGGCGTGACGTTGGTTCCTGTTACTTCTCTTAAAGCAAACGAAAATAAAACCGAGATCAAATGGCTACCGATACAGTCGACTGCATACTAGAGCTGCGCGCCTACGTTTGAAAATGTATGTTGCCGTAAACGAACATCCTGCACCCAACCATCAATAGATCTAGCGTCTCTCGAACCTAAACATATGTTCTTGTACATTATTATATCAATAACTGCATTGAAAACTACATTATTTAATTGATATCTATATTATTGCATCAATAACGTCATTTTCTAACGATTTGCTCTGTTAATGTGAAAGATTGTGCTGTTTACCACCAGCTGGTAGCTATATTAACTCCGCCCAACAGTAAAACCCACAAATTAGGAAAACCATAAATTTTGCATTAATTATTAAATTTCTTAAATTTTATTGTAGCAATAACAGAAATTTACATTGGGGTAGCGATGTGAGCTTACGCTTAGGCAGACTCTTGAGCCTGGAGATAGTTGAAAACAGTGCCCCGTTCCACAAATCTTTTGTCGTTCTCCTGTTCCGAGAGTACTTTAGTTTTGGACGAATCGCTTCTGTGTCCATAGCCACCACCGCCAGGAGTCTTCATCGCAAATGTATCCTGCAAGGAATTGAGTAAGAAACTGAACTGAGCAGAAACGAAATCTGCACACTCACCCCAGCATCCACATCGATGCAAGTCTTTCCAGCCAGGGCAATCACTCTGCCGTCCCGCTTGATGATTAAATTCCGTCCGCTCTTTGCTGGCTCACCGCCAGCCAGTCCATAGGGCTGCAAGGTGCGGCGCTCTGTCAGTACGGACAAGGTAACAGGCTTACGGAAGAGCAAGTCTCGCTCCACGCCCTCTCCGCCATTAAATTGGCCCCGCCCACCAGAGCTATCAGTGCGCAGGCAGAACCGCTTCAAGATCATAGGATAGCGTAGCTCCAGAATCTCTGGATCGGTGATCCGCGTGTTCGTCATGTGCGTATGAACTCCGCCGGCTCCATGCCAGCCGGGACCAGCACCTGATCCGCCGGCTACAGTCTCATAGTAGCCCCAAGTTTCGTCTCCGATGGTGATGTTGTTCATGCAGCCCTGGGAGGCGCCACAGACGCGGAAGGCTTTCAACACGGTGTCCACGATACGCTGCGAGGTCTGGACATTGCCACCAACAACGGCGGCCCCTTCCGAGGGATCCAGTATGGAGTTCTTTGGTATAACCACCTGAATGGGTGCCAGACAACCCTGATTCAGTGGCACATCGTGGCCCACCATGCAGCGGAGGCAGTAGATCAGAGCCGAGAGCGTGATCGCTCGTGGGGCATTGCAGTTTCCCCAGACTTCCACACCGGAGCCAGTGAAGTCACACATGGCCGAGCCCTTCTCCGCATCAATGGTAACCTTCAACGTTATGGGCGAGCCATCGTCCATGAACTCTTGGGCTTGAAGCACCGTGGATCCTGTGCGAGCTAGCGAGTCCTGCCCAATCTGACGTAGCATGTCGCGCACTGCTAGCTCTGCGTTTTTCTGGATGTGCGACATGTAGGCCTGGACGACATCCAGGCCATAGCTGTCGATTAGCTCCGACACGAGCTGGATCCCCTTGTGGTTGGCGGCAATTTGAGCCTTTAAATCAGACAGATTGTCACTAAGGTTTCGGGTGCCCACGGCTCCCTTGGCTGCTGTGGGCGTGGTCAAGCGCTCGATGATCTGCTTCTCCTGAAACAGTCCATTCTCTACGATCAGGAAGGACTTGAAAGCGGCACCTTCTTGTGCCAAAGATGTGGAGTGTGGCGGCATGGATCCGGGAGTAATTCCACCAATGTCCGCATGGTGTCCACGCGAGGCAACAAAGAAAACTGGTCGGGAAACACTCCTGTAAAGGAAGGACACATTAAGTGGGTGATTTCCCAGCTGCGATCAGAGACTACTCATACTCGTAGAACACTGGAGTGATGACCGTCAAGTCGGGCAGATGCGATCCCCCCGCAGAGGGATGGTTTGCCAAGATGACATCGCCATTCTTCAAGGTATCGCCTCGCACCCGTAGCTGGTACTGTACCGTCTCCTGCATGGCGCCCAGGTGAACCGGAATATGGGGTGCATTGCTGACCAGTCCACCATCCGGCCCGAAGAGGGCACAGGAGAAGTCCAGGCGCTCCTTGATGTTCGTGGAGATTGAAGTGCGCTGCAGCACACGTCCCATCTGCTCGGCAATGCTCATGAAGCGGTGGCTGAAGATACTCAGGTGGACCGGGTCAAGCTCTGCGTTGATTCCGTGCTTGCCTCCGGTCTTCACATCCATTATAAGGTCTCCGAAGGCTGTCACCTGGACACCGCACTCTGGTTCCACGATGATCGTAGACAGCTGATCGATGAGCACTGCAGGTCCTGCGATCTGGTGGCCAGCCAAGAGGTTTTTGGTCAGGTAGATGGGGGCATCGAAGCTGCCCTGATCGAAGTGTATACGCGAAGTACCTTCAGCAGGGGGTGTGGTCTCTGCGCTACGCTTGATCTCCGACTCGGGAGGCGTTTCATTTTTCCCCAGGCCTCGAATACGAATGTCATCAACAATGATGCGCCTGTTCTGCAGCACGAAGCCAAACTCCGTGCGATAACGCTCTAGGAATGTGGCATGAAAGTCTCCATAGGCCGTCAAAAGAGCCGACTGACCCGACGAATTCTTGCCACCTGTAGGAGCACACATCAAGGCGCCATCGGTGCCTTCATAGCGCAAATGCAGGAAAGGCTCCAGTTCGATCTGACGGAATCCCTGTTCCGCCAGCTTGGCGTGGCATTGCTGAGACAAGGCATCTAGTCGATTCTTCAGCTGCTGGCCATTCGCATCGCTGAACTCAAGACCACTGGGTTCCTGCAGCTCCTGGACAACGTCGGCCAGTGCCATGCCGTAGGCCGAGAGGATTCCAGCGTATTTGTGAACAACAACCTGGAATTTCGAACGGGAATTGTGAGTCTTAGTAAGCGTGCTCCATTAAAGGACTCACCTTGGCAATGCCCAGATTACGAGCAATGGCACAGGCGTGTTGTCCTCCGGCTCCACCGAAGCAGGAGAGTACATGGTTGGCCGTGTCCAAGCCCCGCGACTGCGTCAGGGCACGAATTGGCCTGCACATGGTCTCGTTGGCCACCCGAATGAAGCCCAGGGCCACCTGCTCAATGCTCAGGTGCCTGCCATCGCCAGTAGCCTTCAAATGACTGTTGATCTCCGTCTGCAGCTGGATGAACTTGCTCTTCGAGATCTCATAGTCCAGCGGCTCGTTCTCCGTCGGCCCAAAGATCTTGGGAAAGTATTGCGGCAAGATGCGTCCCAGAATCAGATTGGCATCTGTAACCGTGAGCGGACCTCCCTTCTTGTAACAGGCGGGACCAGGGTGCGATCCCGCCGACTCTGGTCCCACGACAAAGATTCCGGATCGGAAGAACAGTCGCGATCCTCCTCCTGCTGCCACAGTGTTGATGTCCAGCTGTGGCGCCTGAATCGTCACGCCAGCCGTGGTGCTCTCGATCACGTGCTCGTAATTGCCGGCATACCTGGACACATCCGTTGAAGTTCCGCCCATGTCAAAGCCAATCAGCGGTAGCTTTGTTTCCCTCGATCCTGTCAGGGCATAGCCCACCACACCACCAGCAGGACCAGAGAGGATTGCGCGGGCTCCTCGGAAGTTCTCCATGTTGGTCAGGCCACCATCCGACTGCATGAAGAGCACATCAACGCCGGCCAGCTGGTTGTCGAAGCCAGATTTGAAGCTGTGGAAGTAGAGGAACCGTCAATGAAAGAAGATGAAATTGGAATCAGCTGCAAAGAGGTCAGGCGTGCCCTTTATTCTTGCCTCCACTGTTCGACGCTATCAGTGTGACCGTTTTTTCGATACCCTTGCATTCACTGTGCAGAAGGGTATATTATGTTGTTGACTGCCAGAAGAATGCTTCAATAAGGAACTGTGATGAGGACTTGAGAATGATCTACTATATTGTAGGTGTTGGGGAAGTCAGAGGTGGAGCCACACAAACTGGTTTGTGCAGCAATGAAAGGATCAAGATTGTTGGTTCACATGTTGCCAATTGTGGGTACTAGGTAGGTAGGTACTAGTCGATACCCACTCTAGGTCAGCAGCTTGTTTTTCTTCCATATGAGTTGTGTTTATATTTGAAAATTTGTTTGTTTGTTTGGTCTTTAGACTGGGTGTGGGGTGTTGTTATCTTTATGGAGCTGCTCTCAGTCTCAACTCGTTTGTTTAACTCCAAGAAAGAGCCGTCTCATCGACATAATTTACAAACAGAGATTAGATGCACTCACCTCGCCAGGTAGCGGTCCACATGAGGCGTCAAATAGGCCTCAGCACAGGCCGTGTAGCCTCTGGCCACAACCCGACACATGGGCATGGCCTGGTGAGAGAGCGTTACATGGCTAAAGCCCAGCTGGCGGGCGATGACTCCGATCTGGAGCTCGTGCTCCGGACAGGCGTAGCTGTGGGCCAGCACAACGGCCACAGAGGACACGCCCTCATTGCGGGCAGCTGTCAGGGAGGCACGTACCGCCTGCACATCCACGGGCTGCACCTCCAAGTACTTTGTGCTAGCCACACCTTCGAGCACCTTCCAGCTGTGGTCTGGAAAAGACGGCATTATAGAGTGCGATCGGATTCCGAGTGGAGACACTTACTCAGTTCACAGCGATCGGCCTGCTCGGGAACAATGCGACAATCGACCTCGACCACGGACTGGTAGAGATTCGATGGCTTACGGATGTTCAGGTCGAAGATTTTCGGCCTAGCCTGGTTGCCTATGTAGAGCAGATCCCTGAATCCGCTGTTGACCACCAGCACCACGGGATCTCCCTTTCGCTCCAGCAGAGCATTCGTGGCCACCGTCGTTCCCATGCGCACCCACCCGATCTTGGAAGTGTCTACCAGGCCAGAGGCAGCCAGCTCATGCCCCGTTTCCTCTTTCAGTATGCGTCGAATCCCCTCCCTGGGGGCGTCGCTATACCGCTCTGGATCTTCCGATAGTAGCTTCATGGTACGCACCTTGCCGCCCGGACAAATGCATAGTACGTCGGTGAAGGTGCCGCCACGATCAATTGCGAAACAATACTTATTTCCACTTGTTGGATCCGACATTTCCACTGAAACCAAATACTTGGTGGTGCGTGCTTGGAGAATCGAAGAACACTGAGCGGAGAACAGGTTGATCGTGCGGTATTTTATTTTATTAATAAAAGCTCCCTCGAAAGCTTTCTTATCTGGAACGATACTAGTTCGCGTGATGCTTTTAAGCACAGAAGTAGTGGACCGATGATCTTGCTGTTCTTCATCTGGCTTTGAATATCTTTTACACCACAAATAGCTTGTATCACAGCGAGACTGAAAACTTTCCATTGAAGACAGACCAATTTGCACTTGTCGTAAAGATAAGCACAAGCATACGCATACGCACTGACCAGACCAGACTCACCTCCCCCTACCCCACTTTCTTGACGACTCCACAACACATAAATATTTATATGCAAATGCATACTTTATCTGTGTTTTACTTCGCAGCAATGAAATTTGATGACTTATTAAACGAGGCCATAAAGTGCGCATTCCCATCGTATCGGAAGCCTGTGGGCCCAATTGTTTGCTCAAAGTCGGCCCATATCAGTAGAGGGTCCCAGAGGTGCATTTCAGATTGTTTTTCGTCGCGTTATGACCTCTAATGTGTACAATGTCCCGGGGCTGTCCCTGTCCGGGTGACAGTCGCAGCAGTTTATGTGCGAACATTGATGGGATTTTTACGGCCACTCCTCTTCTTGTTCTACACACTGGAAACACAATCGATGTCGAATTGCCTAGCATTTCCCGTAAAAATGGAACGCCTGAAAAAGATGAACTGGAAATGGAAATGGAATCGAGAGGACGAAGGAAGTGGGCAACATGAGGGGGAAGACGAAACGAAAACCGAAAACGAACTGTGGCTGGAGTACTTTGCTGCCCATCTGCATGTCTGGCCCTTCGAGGAGCTATGCTCTAGACTGGAAACGAGCCCCACCCTGGTGAGCTCTAAGACATCAGCATCGGGGGGGGAGAGAAGTAAATAATCATCCGTAATCGTCCGCAGGGCCTAAGCAAAGAAGTGGCGGAGCAGCGCCTGTCCCGGAACGGAAAGAACACGTTTAGCTTGCTTTTCCACCGGGAGCCGCCATTCTCGAAACTCTCGGACAATTGCTTCTGGTGCTTGCCGATATTCATCCTGCTGATGGCGACGACCTGCTTCATCTTGTTCTACGTCGAGTGCAAGCAACACGGAAATACGAACGTCGACCCGGAGTACCTGATAGCGGGCATATTTCTACTCGTCCTTTTGGTTCTCCTGGCAGGCTTGAACCTTCTACAGCAGACCGACGATTCTGCGGTGGTCGACGCATTCGAGGATCTGATGCCTTTGTACTGCACGGTAATTCGGGACGGCGAAAAGCAGATCATTCTATCCGAGAACGTGGTTCAGGGGGATGTCTTGCCGATTGCCTACGGGCAGCGACTGCCAGCCGATTTGCGCTTCTTTAGCTCCAGCGGCCTGGAGGTGAACAATGTGGCCCTCACAGGTCTCTCCCGTCCCGTGGAGATCAATCATATGGTGAGGGAAGGGCTGGGAGTCCCAGTCGCCTGACAGGTCTCTGTATCCAGAACTGTATTGTATAAAATATAATAAAATAAGTGTGAAATGACCGGAAAAGTTTTGTCCAAGTGGGAATCCCGAAACGTGGGCTTCGGCTGCAGCCATGCCACGGAGGGCTATGGTCTGGGGCTGGCCATTGCCTGCGGTGATTCCTCAGAGGTTGGGGTCATGGCCCGCCTCAGCATGGAGCCACGTCCGCCCAGCCGAGCGGGAAAGCATCTGAAGCAGGTGGGTTTGGCTTTCCGAATTGTTTCCTTTTCTAATCCACTGGATAGATCATCTACTACGCGTTCGTGGTGGCGGTTTTCCTCCTCTTTGTGGTGCTGTGCACCATAGCGCCGCACACGCAGTCCATGATTACCACGACCCAAGTGAACCTGTGCCTTGCGATTGCTCTGATGCCACTCTTCGTGCCCATCCTCCTTTACCTGGGCCTGTTGCGGTTGAAGGGGATTCTAAAGCTGAACGAATGCCATGTGCAGAACCTGGAGGCCGTCAGCACTTTGGGACTGTCCACAGTGATCTGCACGGACTTGAGGAGCGCAATGACCAAACAGCAGATGCAGGTGTCGGAGATATTCGTGGATGCGGATCTGCTGCGGACAAAGAGCCTGAATCGAGAGGAGGTGGGGCCGCGCTTGATAGAACTCATCCGGTCCTCGTTGCTGTGCAACGATGCAGTTTTCCCTCGAGGATCGGTTGGCGTGCCCGTGGAAGAGAAGAGGATCTACGGAAGCAGCTATGATAGTGCTGTGCTCAAGTTCGGTCTCACCTTCATTCCCAAAGTGGAGCAGCTGCGTCGCGATCACGAGAAGGTGGCAAACATGAGCTACAACACCCGCGACCGCATTCACGTGACAGTGCACAAGATCGGGAACGAGAATGGCGGACCGCGCTACATCCTCCTGATGAAGGGCTATGCTGACGTGGTACTCAGCCATTGCTCGACCTATGCCGTGAGTGACGAGGAGCTCCTGCTCGACGAGCCGCTCAAGGAGACCATTGGGAACCTGGCCACCAGGCTGATGGAGGCGGGACGGCATGTTCGCGCCTTCGCCTACAAGGAAATTCTCTCTGACATGGAGCCCCACCGCTTTTCCCAGGTAAACTTGGGCCGTGACACCAAGCCGGGCAGTTACAAGGATTACCTGTCCGTGAACACCTTTTCAATGCGGTTCCTTGGCCTGATCGCAACCCAAGATCCGCCCCACGGCAACATCGTACAAAACGTGGCCAGGTGTCGCTCCGCTGGCGTCAAGCTAGTGATCATTACTCGCGCCAAGGCCACCTTCGCCCGTGCCCTGGCCATGAGCGTGGGCATCATTGCTCCGCCCAGCAAGAGCGTCGACGTCATGGACATGTCGATGAAGCGCCACCAGGTCAACGCTGCTGTCGTCAGCATGGATGAGCTCGTGGGGCAAAAGATGCATCATCAGCGTTGGAAGGTGGAGCAGCTCCTGCTGGGCCATCCGCAGTTGGTGTTCGCGAAGGTTAGCGTGGAGCAACAGCACATGATAGTGGAGACCTGCCAGCGGCTGGGTGCCGTGGTCACCGTCCTGGGATACTCCGTACACGACACGCCCGCCCTGCGCCGCGCCGAAGTGGGGGTGGCCCAAGACGGTTGTGCGACGACCAGCCAGGCCGGTGCCGACATCGTCGTGTCGGACAGTACCTTCTCCAGGCTGGTGGCTGCCATCGAGGTGAGCCGCCTGCTGTTCGACAACACCAAGAAGGCACTGGCCTACTATCTGGCCACAAACACGGCCCTGATCCTGATGCACGTGTCCTTCTTCCTGGTCCAGATCCCACTCCGCCTATTCGTCATGCAAGTGTTTGTCATAGCCATATTCGTAAACTTGGTAAGGATCCTCTGAGAGGATGGGCTATCTGACTGAACTGACTCCTTTACACAGGTGCCTGGCCTGAGCCTGCTCTTCGAGGACGCCGAGGAGAAGCTGATGAAGCAGAAGCCCAAGATCTTCGACGACTTCCTGCTGAATCGACGGTAGGTACTGCCTCCCATCTTGCCTTGTCCTTGTACCAGAATATCCCGATTTTAGCTTGTTATTTGTGTCCTTCATCTTGGTGGGTGTCATCGAGGCTGCGGCCGTCTTTATCATGTACTTCCTGTTTATGGCCCGCAACGGCTTCCTGCCCAGAACTCTGCTGGGTCTCAATTTCAAGTGGTATGACGAAACTGTCGCAGGCATAACTGATTCGTATGGCCAGGAATGGGTATATAGTTTGAACCGAGTACAAGTGAATCGTATTATATCTAACCATTTCCGATTTTGCCTGCAGGGTCCGGGGTCCCGCCATCGCTTGGAATGTCAAGTGTCCGCCATTTGCCTGATGACCCTCGCTGCGATGCAGTGCACCAATCTAATGTTGACCAGGACCGGACGTGCCAATCTGCTAAATCACGGATTTTCCAATGTTTACCTGAACCTGGCCATCGTCTATTTGATTTGCCTTTGCGTGCTCGTGCCCCTCGTGGATGCACCCCACGGCCTGCGTCTGGTTGGGGGCAAAGAGTGCGTCCGTCTTCCTCGTGTGTCCAGCCTCCAGCTCCCACTGTTCATTGGTTCTCTCTTTGCAGATTGGACTTCTTCTGGTGGTACATCTGGCCTTTGGTTTTGTTGCTGGCCTTCCTCGAAACTGCCCGGCGATACCTTCTCCGGAAATTTCCGGACAGCTGGCTGGAGCGGGAGACTTTTTACTAAACGGTGCAGCATCAAGAATAGCGCATCCAACAAAATATTTACTATTTATTTATTATTTCCTGGTTACAATCCCATTCTCAGAGTTGGATTGATTTCGAATAAATGGTAACCTTAGAACAGAGTTAAACTTACCTTCCTTATCCGCACAGTGCAGTGCAGTGCAGGGCAGGTGCTTCGAGTGAAACTCTTTGGTTTTTGTTTTTAAAATATTGCAATTTATTTCGTAAATAGCTCGAAGCTGTGTCGTGGTGGTGGTGGTGGTGGTGGTGGTGGTGGCGTTGTTGTGGAGTTGGCTGCAATTGCTCACAGTGAGTTTTGCTTGTGTGCCGTTTAAGACTTTGTTTAATTATTTAATTCAAGTTGCATAATAGACATCTACACGTAATGGCATGTGGATAGGATATGAGTAGGACCTTACACGGATTTGCTTTCATTCAACATCAATAATTTACTGTATTTTGTTTAACGTTTATTTTACGCTTGTAAATATTCGTTTCGTATCGTTTCCTTTTGATTAAACATTTTTGAACATTTATCGATTAATGGTTGTGTTGTTTGTTTGTTTATTGGTATATCGGTTATCGCTATGTGGTATGTACTGTACTATGTAAGTGCTTCGCCTTGCCTCACGTCCAAGTGTAAATCTCTAGCGTGGGTGGAGTTCCGTTCCGGGAAAAGGGGGATATACATACATATGTATGTTTGTATACGTACGTAACTCTTAAAGTGCAACATAGAAACGATTCCGATCAAATTCCATTAGTGTGTGGAACATCAATTCATTATGTAGGTCTAGGGCATGGGAGGGGATGGGATGGGAGAAATCTAGCTAGGCTCAGACCAAACACCTAGCCTGTCCGTATCCTAAGGTCTATATATACTCGTAATCTGAACAAAATATAACTCTGTAGGTAATCGCTGCTTTCGATGTGCTGAAACTTCTTTCTGTTCTCGAACTGAAACCGAACTATCTATCATATCTCTAGCACAAGCTCTGGGTCTGAGGGGGGCTAGGACTACTCAATCAATCAATCAATCAGGCAAAGTAAGCTGAAGGCGGTGGGATCACTCTGATCGGGGATCTGTCTGTCTACTTTATATAATACCATTTACGAGTATCTGTATCTTTATCTTTGACTTTGTCTTCGTTTTACTTGCTGTTAAAACCCTTTAAAATTATTATCTCATTAATTTAGTAGTTTTGTTCGGTTTTATCTTAGTTTATGTAGATTTAAGTACACACGCACACACATACTACATATATAGTTGTATATATATATATCTGTGTTGTATATGTATGTATATGTATGTATGTATGTGTTTGCTTGTATTGTATATAAGTATTTCTGTATGGTACTTGTGTGTTCGGTTCTAGAACTCGCATTCGAATTCGCATTCGTATTCGTATTTGTGTGTATATTTAGTTAAAGTAATTTGTTTAAAGTAATTGCGTTTACATTTTACATTTCTATTGAAGTTTGCTCTCTTTAATTTGACACTAATTTTATTTTATGTTTCAATTTGTTTTTGTTTTTCGTTTTTAATTTATTTCCATTAAATTTAACATTTCTTTGAGTTTTCGTTTTTTTTTTGTTTCTGGGTTTTTCCTCTTTAACTTTCTTCTGTGGAAATAAAACATCGCATTGAAAATATTCGCTCCGTTTATTATCAGTACAAAATAAAATCGTGTGGCACGAGCACGAGTGGCCACTGTAGACGCGACACATCTCGTTCGTATATAAGTTCACAGTTAGTCCCTAAAGATCGGTGTAGTCGTGCGTCTGTACGAGCACGAGTACGGGTATGGGTACGCAAAGATTTATGGTAGTGGTTCCATCCTCAAGATCCTCTTTAAAAGAAGGAGGCGGGGCACATCGAAGGCGGTCGGGATGGACTGGGACCGTGGTCAGAGGGCTGCCCAGCTGTCAGCAGCCGCAGCTGGAGGAGGTCACTGGGTTAGACGCCTTGGGCGAGACTCTCCTTGGACAGCGCCAGGAGGGGTTGGTGCTGGTGCTGGTGCTGATGCTGGTCGACGGCCTGGTGGTGCGGAATGATGAAGGGCGAGGCCAGCATCTGCAAGGGCCTGCAAGGGAGTCATTTGATGGGGAACTCTGGGATGGGGGCTGGTGGCTGGAAGGGGCTTGGAAGGGGTGCACTCACTCTGCATAGCTGGATGCTGTCACCACCGGCTGTCGCACCGAGTGCAATGCTTGCGAGTTCTTGGCCCTGGCCAGCAGACTCATCACCGTGCGCTTGGTGGGATTCATGCCAGTGCGGGGAACGCCCAGCAACGGACGCTTGCGTCCCAGGCCGCCACCTGCCAAGAGCAGAACCGGGATTAGCCTTTGGGGATACGGGGCGAACGGAAGGGAAGCCGGAGCTGGAGCTGGAGCCGAAGCTGAAGCTGGTCACTCACCTATGTTGATGGTCTTGACGTTGCGCAGTGCGGGATGGAGGAGGGCTGAGCCGGGCGGCTCCAGCAGCGTCAGTGTGGATGTGGCTGCCTCTCCGTCAGCACAGCTGGGCAGCTGCAGGGCTGCGGCGCTCGCCTGGGTGGTCGGCAGCCCGGCCATGGTTGCCCCCACCCCAGCCGCCGGCTTCAGGAGTCCTCCGATTCCGGCTGCTGTCAGCTGGTGCTGCAGCGCCACTGCCATGGCTGTGGTGTGCACTGTGGATGCAGATAGGAGGCAAATGGGGGCGTGAGTGACAGCTCGAAGATTACTGAAAGGAAGAAATTGTCCTGGGCCAAGGGAGGCTCCCGAATGGGAGTATCCAAATGGAAACAATAATTTCCTATTATTCATCCCAATACCAGGACCAATTCTTCCACCAGTCCGGACTTACGTGCCGCTGCCGCTGCCGGAGTGGCCTGTCCGGACAGATGCTCCCCGCAGGCTGCCGCTGCCGCTGCACTGGCTCCGCCGTGGGCCTGCTGCAGGAGCTGGTGGAAATGTGATGGCTGGGCCTGGGCGTGGGCGTGGGCGAGGGCGTGGGGATGGCTATGGTGATGGTGATGATGATGGTGCTGGTGGGGATGGGCGTGTGCGTGGGTGTGGGCATGGCTGTGAGCATGCTCGGTGGTGGTGGTGATGCTGATGCTGCCGCAGGCGGGGGAGCAGTCTAGCTTGTCCGGCGAGAGGCAGTCCATGCCACTGATGTCATTGTCCGATTTGTCATCGTTCGATGTGTCCATGTCTGCCAGGCCACCGGCTAGCCCCCGGCAGGTACTGACGACGCTCTGGTTGGGATTCGTGCCCGTGCCCACGCCAGTGCCCGTGCTGGTGCTGGTGGTGGGGCTCTGGGAGTCGTCCAGGTGAGTGGCCAGGCCGGGCGTGGACGTGAGCGCCTGCATCTCCCACATCTGCTCCTGGCGGATGTCATCGTGGTAGTCCTGCAGGGTAGCAAATGGGAGTGTCAAATGGGAGTATCAAGTTCTGGAGTGGCCCTGGGATTAGCCATGGAGTACACCTCTGTGAAGCAATTAAATTTAATTCCCGCTTTTCTCTCTCTCTCTCTCTCTCTCTCTCTCAATCTCTTTGGGATGCGCCCACTGTCTCTCGTAATAAATGCGAATTTTATTGGATGTCAATTAAAAGTTTTCCGAGACCGACCCGGGCACAGGCGGCCACCTCCAGGCGTTGCCCCTCCTGCCCGCAGGATGCGTGCGCGTCGAGGCAGACGCACATATCTGGGAGTGCTTAATGCAATTAAATGGGCGGCCCTGGTGCCTGCTGCCTGGTGCTGCAGGTCACCTTTGGGACACACACCCACAAACCCCCCGGGTGGGGGTGGAGTCGAGACGAGTCGAGTCAAGTCGAGTGGATGGATACACATTCCATTAACCAGTTGACTTGCTTATGAGTATCTCTGGATTTAGCACTGAATCGGCTGCAGCATACTCGTGCGCCCCCACCCCCCTATCACCTTCTGCTTTTTCACTCCCCAAACGGACTGTCACGTAAGGCAACATTTTATGGGACTCTCCCTCCCTGCCGCCCTCTGCGGCACACATAAATCGCGATTGCAGATGCCATAAACAATCTCCAGCCAGGTGAGCGAGGCTTAAATATGTCGCAGATGAGATTTGTTTAGACACTCCACAGTCCTGTCCTCCCCTCTGACTCACACACACACACGGACACACACACACGCAGCTGTGTGTGAAACCCCAGCAATTTATCTAAATTGAAACAGTTTCTCTTTGGCTTTGTTTCTCCGTCTCTTCTTTTTGAAGATATCAAATAATTTCTATGCAAATTTTCCTTGTGTGTAATCAGATCGGAATAACTCAGGGGGGCAGGGGCTCTGGTTGGAGAGAGCTCTGCAGCAGGAGACAGTTTTTTATGGTGCCGACAGCTGCCAGTCAAAGGTTGGCCAGGATGTCAATATATTAGATTACCCTCAACCACAAGCCCCATCCGCTGTTGCTGTTGCTGTTCCTGGCAAGATGCTTCAGTCCTGGCTCAAAGCCATGCCAGGGCTTAGTCATGTGCGAGGTGAGAATTGAATTTTGAGGGAAAATGCAGATCAAAGCAGGAGATTAGAGGACACACACAGACACACAGGCACACACACAATTATAAACAATGGGAGCTCACAGTCAGCGTTAAGTGTCCCATAGATCTCTGCCATCTCATTGGACAGATGTCTTTGGGATGCTCCACATTTGTTGGACTGCCAGGTGTGACTGTGGGTGTGGCTGTGGGTGTGATTTAATCTAATAACCAGTCATCTTTCTCCAAGCTAGAAGCTATTTATTATACACACATTATGAGCGATGAGAATTTAATTTGGCCTGCAATTTATATATACAAACATAGGCACATATACCAAAGCACACAGAGAAAAGGGGACAGAAATTTGAATATTTATAGATACTTCAGTGTTCTCTTCTATCGCAGATAAAAATCGATTGGCTGCAAGCGTGGAAATTTCAATTGTTTCCACTGGAATTTAATATTTTCATATTTTTCAATCGAGTTGTTTTGGCAATTCATAGAAATTGCATTAGATATCGATTGGATATAGCACTGGTGGCAGAAGGATAAAAGAAGACTTTAATTGTAACTCGATTAAAGATTAAAGATAACTCGTCCAACGACGAGTTGCACTGCTCATTTGTAATTCTCTGATAATTTCTGCTATCGTTTGCCACGGACAACTCCTTGGATAGATGTCCAGGCGCCCATTTTAAATTGCTTCATGTCCACCTACACTTGCAGCTTGCAACTTGCCGCTTGCAACTTGCATCTTGCATCTTGCATCTTAAAGAAGATATAAATATAATATGCGCTCGCCAGGCGAGGATGGGGATGATGCCCAGAACGTGGCCTGCTGGATATAGATAGTAAACGGTTAGCATTTGTGTCTCAAGTGGAGCTGGTGCCAGAGAGCGTGGGAAGTACACTCCCACACACACATACCCGAAGGGACTACGCGATGGCGATGGCGACGGCGATGGCGTGTCGAGAGCCACACAATGGACGGAGGAAGACGCCATGCCAGCCAAGCTTGTGCAACGCGTGCCGTGAGGCACTTGCTGGAACCGAGTCGACTGCTGTAAGACTGAAGGCGTGGGGCTGGGGCTGGGTTGGCAAATGTAATTACAGCACAATGCAATTTAGTCAGTGAGAGGAGGAGAGATAGACAAAGAAAGAGAGAGAGGCAGAGAGAGAGATAGAAAGTCCTCGCTGCATGGCAGGAGAACACGACAACACGGAAGCTGTAGTCGATAACGAGAGCAACCTTGGAGCAGTCCTGTTCCTCCGGCATCCTGGTGCTGCTGCTGCTGCCGCTGCCTCGGACAGCATCTTTGCCGTAACATTAAGTCCCGTGCTCGACAAAACTTTAAGATGTTCATTTGCCTGCCCCGGGGATTGGGCAAACTTTAATCATTAATGGGTATTACGAACAAACAAAGAGTACCAGCCAAGGGAGAGCAAAGCCCCTGAGAGTCCCTTCCGAAATGAAAAAGGGTCAGGGAAAGGGTCCACCCTCACCACTACTCACCGGAACCAGAAACCGACGCACTTCCGCCAGGGCATAGGCGATGCGGGCATGGGCCTCGGCGGGGGCGGCGAACGTCGATATCTCCACGTGCAGGTCCTCGAAGAGGTGGGCGTACCGGTTGTCGCCGCTGCCGCGCAGCTCCTCCTCCTTCCGCCGGTCGCGCATCGAGCCGCGGCCCAGCACGGCCATCTTGCACATGGTGTCCTCCTGGAGGCGCTTCATCGAATTGCCCTTGGGTCCCAGCAGCTTGCCAACGAAGTTGAACTGCAAAACAAAACGGAATTGAATTGGATTCTTCTGCCATCTATTGGCCATCCATTCACTCACCTTGGGGTGATCCCTCACGGGCACGGCCACTTTGACGGCCACCTTGACGGGCTTATCGCGCGTGATGTCCAGCATCTTGAGTTTCTCTGTGCGGCGGAGAGGGGAATACAATGACAAGCAAATGCAATTAACTCTCATGGCGCAAAACTGAGGAAATCGATCGCAATAGACAGCCCCGTTAGAGGCCACAAGGATGGGTACGCGCCCTCATAAGTATGCTGGGGACATAAAGAGTTCACCGGATAATCCCGAACGGAACTGACTTGTCAGCCCTGTCTCCCCCCCGCCCCCACTCGTCCTGCGGAGACCAACGATGTCTGAGACATTTGCAAACATTTGTCGAAACCGTTAAGACAGCGTTAACCCGACCGAGCCATGGATACTTTCCAGTGGGAGAGGACAGGCCACCATCTCATCTCCGGCTTATGCGGCTCTTTGCACGTTTTTCTCTCAGTTTCAGCTGTTTGTAACTAATTAAGCAAAATGCTTCTGCACACCCACAAACCAGGGGGAGTGCAGTAACATGGGGGAAGGGACGGAGGCAGGGGGGCGTGATAAATCTGTTGACAAGCCCAAACATGAAAACATTTTTGTTTGCTCTTCAGCTCAAGCGCAAGTCTTGGCAGGCGGCAAGGACTCGCGGAGACGGACAGACACAGGGTGAGTGACAGAGAGGGAAATACACACACACACACACAGGCACACACCCACACACAGATACACATGTACAGACAGAGACATCGTCACTCATTAGCAGGCGAAATGGCTTTCTTAACACCTTTTGTCGTTGCCTTTTGCATGAAATGCAACATTTGCATGTCTCCTGCCCCATTCATGGCCCATCTATGCAGCACCCCCACCCCCACTGCCACTGGCTGCCTTGTCAGTGGCAGGAACATGCATAAGTAGCTAGCTGGCAGTTGTCAGCAGAGTGCACTTTGATGGGGCAACAGCCGGGGCCTGTTTTTGGGGCAGTGGCAGGGGCAAGTAGTGCAAGTGCATATCTGTGTTGATTGCTCAATACTGCAGCAGCAGCAGCAGCAACAGAAGAGGACTGCAGCGAGCAGTATAAAAATATTTATGGGAACATAAATACGAGTACCCACTGCAGGGGGGGTGGGGAGGAGGAGGGGGGAACCCCTTTCATGGGATCTCTGCTTCCGCTCCTTCCGCTTGATTAATTACATTCCGCCGAGTTATCCTTCATAAAAGGTTTTCCGTGTTCGGCTCCTGGTTCCCTGTGCGGCCGGATATTAGATTAATTTCCATTTCATTTAGCAATTTTATTGCACAACTGGAAAAGTCGAGAAAACTTTCTCCACTTTCCGCCACTCGGAACTCGGAATCCGCAATTAAGAGAATTTCACCATCAATTAAAGCCATTTCGAATAACTTTTCACTCCATTTAGAGGCTTTCGTCGAACAATATTTGCAGAAATTATCGCAGCTCGACGGGGATCGATGCATTCCGCGCAAAATGCCAGTATGTCCAGTATGTGTGGTATTTGCTGGGAAGGGGGCGTAGCAGGGCAGGGCAGACATAATTGCATAATGACTGCAGCTGGCCAGCCGCAAAAGCGCTTTAAATTGCTCTCTTAGCCGTCGCGTATGGAAATGTATTGATTTACCTGTCCTGTGGTGTCCTTACCCGTCGATTTACGCCGGGCTGCCAGGAGGCCAGGAGAAGCGGCCAAAACCAATAACAATAATAATAATTACATTTCGCTTACGGCCAGGGGCCATGGCCATAATTATTTCAGCCGCCCGCATCGAAGAAAAACATCCGATGCCGTTACAGTTTTCCCCATTCACCATTTTCCATTCACCATTTTCCATTTTTGGTTCGACATTACGCGGGGATCGGCGGGGATACCATGGCACGAACTGCTGGTTTCTGGCTGCTGGCACAGCCTAATCTCCACTAATTTATGGCCCGGACGGCCATTAACGTAATTAGGTATGCATTTCATGTCCGCCTGGGAGTGAGTCCCTGCCACCCAGCCACCCAGCCATCCTGCCACCCTGCCACCCTGCACTTATCAGATTGCAGCGACGGGATGCTGGTGGATGAAGGTAGGTGCCCTGCCGCGCCGTGCCTTCGCTGCTGGCAACCATTCAGGCATTGAGGGGCAACCACCTGATGGTGTAAATCAGATTTAAATATCAACTTGCCACAGCAACAACAGACCTTAGCAACTGCCACTAGTACAGCCACTTCCTGCCCCTCCGCCGCCCTCCGGGGCAGATGCTAAACGTTTGCTCTGTCATGGCAAGTGTTTCCGGTGGCAGTTTTTGTTGCCACCTTTTGTTGCTGCTGCTGCTGCTGCTGCTGCACTGCGAAAAAAAAGGAGGAGGCTTGGCTTGGCTTGGCAGCTACTCCTGCGAGTGGCATTCCCATTTCTGGGGCTGCTTTAATTGCAATGCGATCGTATTTGGGAGGAGTGGGGGACCTCGATAAGACTTCTATATATATGTATATGTGTATGTATATATTCTGGGTGTCCTGTTTTTTTCCCCAGTGTGTGCTGCGCCTTCTCTCTGTTTGGTTTGTCGCTTCTGTTTGCCATATTTTCCACATTCCTTTTGTGTGCCGCCTTCGTTTGGCTTTTCCAGGTCATTTGCTCATCCGAAACAGCGGAAAAGCACTGTCCGGAGCAACTGTCCGTCTCTGACAGTTCTCACCCCACCTCTCCGACTGTTGCTTTGTCGCTGCCTTCGGGGCACACCCACTTGCCCCCCCGACCCCATCTCAGGGGCGGCTGGAGCGTGCAGGAACCCTCTTCAGAGCGATGACGTTGTCGTCGGCAAGATTTACAATCCTTTTACGACTCGAACTCCGAGGCTGTGCACCTGTCTGGTGGCTAAAGGTCACAAGGGGAACGGGGAATGGAGGAGATTGTGTTCGAGATTCGAATACAACCGACAAATTATTCAATTTCAAAGTTTCTCTTCGATATGCCCCCGGGGGGTATGCCAGTTTAATCAACATTTGGTTCGTGTTAATGTCTTTGGCAATTTCTCGGCTTTCGGCCAGGACAGACATTGATAGTCCATTTAAGCGATTTTCGACAGAACAGACAGGACAACAGAACAGAACAGAACAGGATGATGACGATGTCTTCTCACTCTCTTTTGGTTAAGCATTTCCCCAGGGCCGGATTACCCCGCAGAATGCGTCTCGTTAGCCGGAAACAAAAGTAAAAATAATCATAAAAAGCGACACAAGAAAGGAATCCTCTGCCCAGAAGCTTAAATGTCAAATGGGGCGCTCCATCTTCCACGTCCCGTTTATTGTATCCCCTTTTTATGCACATTTCCTTTCGCTCTCCATTCTCCATTCCGTCCTGGCGACAATCTGTAATCCAATGTTATTTCTCTTCTTTCTCTCTGTTTAAATTTCCAGTATTGCGTGGATTAGATTTAAGGGCGAGGGCGAGAGCGAAGGGTGGGGGATGGGACTGTTGGGATGGGGTGATGTGCTGTTCCTTTGATGGATACTCCTGCCATGCGGATTCCCTTTAAAGCTAAGCTTCTCCGGGCACTGATCCGACTTGAGTTGAAGTGAGTTTTGAGTTCAAATGAAAGGCAAAAAAGGACACATCCTGCAATACATAGTTTTGTTTTGTTGTTTTTTACGCACATGACGTAATCGACTTCTGTGTGTTTATGATTAAATTTATCCCCCTCTCCCCTCTCCCCCCTCCACCCATTTAGCCCTAAGACTATTTGTGCTTTTCGCTATCGGTATCAGCCAGTGAGACGACAGTTTTTACGATGGATGCCGGGATGGCATGGCAAGCCAGCCAGGATGCCCGCTCGCTTTTATGTCCTTCCTTAACTTTTGCGTAAACAAGTCGAAAGTCGAAAAGGTGGAATAGAAAAAAGAAGTCCCCATTTCGCCATCTCCCTCCCTCCCCTTCACCACACACAAACGGAGCAGCCAGGAGCCGGAGCCAGGAGCCAGGGTGGAGTGGGTGGCCTTTCTAAATGCCCTCAAAGCACATGGAAAGGGCACAGGATAGCACAGAGCAGGGGGGAGAATCAACATAACGGTGGCGGTGGCTCCTCCTCGACTCACTTTGTTCTCTCCTTGACGCTCCTTTGTACGCTGTACGGTATTCGATATGACTGCAGCCACCCGTAGCAGGGCATAAAGTGTTCTAAGCGAAAGAGTAAGGACAGGCCCCAAAAGGAATCACAGCAAACGATAGTGGACGGGTGACCCAGACGATAGTTGATGGGTGACCCAAAAGACTACTTGATAAATTTAAATAATGAAACGATCCGATGAGGTGTTGTATATTTGGCTCAACTTTTGCGAATGTGTGACTCTACCAATTCTATAGTGTGTCTTACAGTTCTGTCCCGCACTGTACGAACGAGTCTATTATGTCGGCCTCATAGTTAATGTCGTCAACCGTCGCCAACTTCTTGGCAATTCTCAGCAATTATATAAGCCACATACCTGAACCTTTCAGGGACCTTTCCTCCTGCGAACTTAAGCCAGCTTTAGCCTCCATCCTTTGTTGCCTTTGTTGCGGTAGAAGGTAGACGGCAGACGGCAGACAGTAGACCGTAGAGCGTAGACTGCAAAGTGAAAGAATGTGAATAATCTATATGAGCATGTAATAATAGTTTGAGGCCAAAAGGGATTCGTCCTTTCAAGTTTTCAGCTAAGCCATCCCAAAACCTGCTCGGGCCGTCCCTGCTCCTGCCCATGCCCATGCCCATCGCCTCCCACCTTTTAGCCTCTCGACTTGCCCGCCCACTCCCTTGTCCCTTGTCCCACCCATCAGCCAACATCTTGCGGTAAGCTCGTGTAAAAAGCTTAAGGAAAACTTTGTGAAATTTTTATCATAATGCAGCTGACAAAAACCCTCCAACACTGTAAATACTTACCAAAGTGGGGGCGGGGGGTGGCGCGGAGGCACGGAGGTGGATAAAAGAATTTTGTTTCAAATCTGTGTGGATAAGTTGCCTAATGAAATAAGCCCGAGCAAAAGTTGCTCCGAATTTCCATGCATATCCTCCCAGGAGCAGACAATCGAAAGTTTCGCTTTTCTAACCCCCCGTGGAGGGCGGTGGTGCGGGGGAGCGGACCGAAATCTATATGAATATTGATTGCTGCCGTGGGTGATCCTAGAGCTTTGTGTATTCAGGGCAGGGATTGTATTTCTCTGGCAATCCATCCTCCGCTATTCATCGAAACCAAACATCTGCCCCATTTCGATTGTGGAGTATCGGTTTTCCTACCAGTCAACAGTCGGCAGTCGACAGCAAATATTGCTGGGCAAATGCCAGGCGACGTGAAAGAGAAACTCTATTCAAAATAAACTCATCTTGTCCCATATCATTCACACACACACACACTCACACACACACACACACACACTCTACCCAAACAGAGAGGCATAACAACTTGTTTGACTGTCGAGGCGTAAGTGGTGACCCCGATGCTTTGTGCTCTGGGATAATTGGCCACCATGCCCCATTAAATCCCAGAGACCATCAAGCATCAACCATAGACCATAAAGTCTCTATCTACATCTGCATCTGTGTGCTGCAGCAATCGAGAATCTAAATTGTTAATCCAAAAAACACGAATTCTAATTTTCAGTACCATAAAACGCTCAGTCATGCTGCTTAATTGCCTTTTACGATGATTTGAAATATTTGTTTGACAACGGCCATCACCCCTACATACACCCCCGCACCCCCCCAGGAGGAACTACCTGGAAAATTGATGAAAGCTGGGTTAAAGGGTGGGCCCCCCTTTAGGGGGAAAGGCGCAAAAGTTCTTAAAATTAATGACAGCTCAAGCGCCTCCAAATCTGCGCCAATGTTTGTTTTTGTTTTTGGTTTTGTTGTTGTTTTTGCTTTTGCTTTTGCTTTGGTTGCTTCTTTTGCACCCTCTCCTGCACCCCACCATTCGCCATGCCATGCCGAGTTTGACGGATTTGTGCGCAGTTTCAGATTAATGCTGCGATTATTGTTTACCGTTGGAATTACGCACAGTGGGACTGATAATAGTAATTACAAATGGAATATGGAAGCCTCATCCAAGGATCCGCCAGTATCGCCACGGGAAACAGACACTTGATTTATTAAATCCCTCAAGACAGAGCCCAAAGGTGTGCTGGTTATTAAATATTTATTTGAAGAATGGGTCTTCCAACCCACTGTGCAGTGTTAGTCGTGACCGCCTTGTCTTTCTTATGCAAAATTTAACCCACTGTAGAGAGTAGAGTAGGTCGGTCCGCTCGCTGGGACTGGGGCTGGGGCTGGGGTTGAAGTGGGTGTAGGTCGGTCGCTCGGTCGCTTGGATGCTTTGCCTTATTCATTCCCAGACCCCCACTCGCCCCTTGCTTCCTCGCTCTGCTCGCTGTACCTCAGCTCGGTGGGCGCTGCCTTTGTACAGCTTCGCACGCACGATTTAAGGATAACGAGGATGGAATGCAGGAAGCGAGGCAAATATTTACACAGTTGGATGATTTAGATAAAGAAGACATGAACATGAAGAAGCCGACGACCGAGCGATGGGTAAGGGCACGGGCTCGGGCTGGGGCTCGGGCTGGGGCTCGGGCTCTGGCCCTGAAGTGGGGGATAATCCCGGGGACATTTTGAAAACTGGGACAGACATTATAAAGGGATAAAGGAAATTTTAATAGGACGATGGGAGCATTGGATTGGGGCCTTGATTGGGTGGCATCATCACTTCACAAGCCAACAAATTGTAATCCAAATTAATGTCATTATCTAGGTGGGTGGGTGTCCTCCGAAGGACCCCCTGTAGCACCCGTAAAGTAACCTTAACGTAACCGTATAATAGACAGTACGCGTAATGAATGCATGCAATAATCTATTTATGGCAAGCAGCGTTTGATTTAGAGTCCCACAAGGCACACACACACGAGGAGAGCCGAGCCGAGCCAAGCCTGTCTTTTGGCATGCAGAGCCACGCTCACCTGGATAATTTATTCAGGCGAATATTGCAGTCACAGTCGATGGCAACAGCAGCAGCAGCAGCAGCAGCAGCAAAAAACTCAAATGGAAATGCAAATAGCTACAACACAAGCAACACACAGATACACAGCAACTACAGATGCAGATACATATGTAGATATACACACGAACGGACCAGCATCCAGCATGACTGAACGGAAGCTCTATATTCTGAACTCCCCCACTCTCCCCCCGAGCAGAGATGCTGGGCTGCTGCTGGGCTGCTGCTGGGGATGAGCAGCGCAGCCTGTGAAATGGGCCCACTTGAATTTTGTATCTGCATTTCGCCCGAGCTACGTGTCAAATCCATCTAAAAGCTGAAGGGCCAAACACCCACCCGCCCTCGCTCAGATCTGCATGTAAATGAGTGTATAACATATTTCAGCAGATTCGCACAACATTTAAATTATTTTGGGCATTGTGTCAACATTTCAAATTCCATAAATTTCGGCCGAACCCCGAACCCCGAACCCCGATGCAAACCGCATTCGGAACGGAACGGAACGGAACCAAAGAGACAGAGGATGGTGCTCTGCCAGGGGCTGTGGCTGGACAGGAGCAATCTTTTATCGAAAAATCTATGCCTCTCCAATGAATCCTAGATATACATATACATTCAGACATATATGTATGTATGCTCTTCATCGCCTGTTTATTTGCTGTGAATTTATTTGATCAGTTCGGCCAATATGGAAATGCAGAAATTGAAATATTCAAAATGCTTGTGTCCAGCAGAACAGCAGAAACGGAAGGAGAAACAGGCTTGGCAGAAGCAATAACCAATCGACACACCCACCTCCCCTTCTCCTCCTCCTCCTCATGTTTGGCTACTAAATCCAAGTGAAATTCCTGACCGGAAATTGTTTCACAAACGTCGGCCAATTAATTTGAAAAAATAATGGAGAAACTTTCCCATCGACTTTATAAAGGGGCTTGAAAAATATATATATAATTGAAAGAACAGAGAGAGAGAGAGAGCAAAAGAGAGATAGAGACAGAGTGAGTAGTAGAAGGAGAAAGATAGGAAAGCGGAATCAGAGGAGTCTCAAATAACTTTCTTATTATATTTAATCAAATGGCGGAATGTTTCCTGGACGGTGAGCATGCAAGGCAAGCCAGGACTCAACTTTTATGGGATTACATGATTGGGAGGGGGGGAACTTTCTGAATTTAGAGATTTAATCTAGCAGGATTGCATTTGAAATGCATTTAATAGATAAATATTTCAGCAGTCAGAGAAATTAGCTTCAAATTCCAAGCCATTGGTGCTCCTCGAACTGGAAGGGCTTAGAAGTCAGAACTGTCCAAGTGTTGTAATGCATATTCATAGTGTACTGCCACAGTTGCAACATGGAGATTGGTCCACAGGTGGGAGTGCATTGCGAAATGGACTGGTTAGCCTTCGAGAGATATCTCTATTCCCGCTGCGCTGCGGTCCAACCGACTGGACTGACTAGTTTGACCGTTTTTAAGCACTTTTCGAGCAAACAAAAACAATATTTCAAACGTGTCCAGCATATAGTAACCATACACTATACACACACACACATACATACATAAGTAAAACTTTTCCCACACACACACACAGAAAAAGGCAATGCCAAAAGGTCTTCCCTTATAAATAAATTTATGATTTGAAATTCCTCGCTCCTTAGTCTGGGGCGGGGGGGCAGCTAAAAAGGTCCTTTTTTTGTGGTTCAACAGAGTTGTGGCCGAGGTCGGCCTCTGGTGTATAATCCCACCCCCAAGCCACCCCCCAGCTACCAACCTTAACAAATTAGTCTTCATCAATAATCATCTGGGTAATAATTTATCTAAATAAGTTTTATTTGGCCAGGTCTTGGCGGCAATCACCGAATAAATGGCTTTCCACTCTATTTCCGCTCTCTCCCCCGTCCCCCTCCCCCTGCTGGCGATGGCAATGGAGAGGGAGATAAATCAAAAGCAATTACATTCATTCATTCATTCTCTCGCCCCCCCGCGACACCGCCTCATCCATGCCCATGCCCAAGGGGGAATTAGCCAGTTGGTCGAACTGCTTGGACATACGAATACGAATATTTTTCCAGCTGGACTCGTACTCGTACTTGTGCCACATGCCACATGCCACCTTCCACCTTGGTAAATACTCCCACTCGCATATTCCGGGTGAATAATTTAGTTACTTCTGAGGAGCCTTGAGCCAGGGAGCCGGGAAGCCTGGAAGCCTGAGCCGTAATTAAGTTGTAACAGGTGTGAACGAGAATCCCCATTTACCGTTCGACCGTCGAACGTGTCTCTGTGTGTCTGCGTCTGTGTCTGTGTCTGCCATCCACCAGAAATTCAATATTTACCTAGTTAAGTCCAAATTTAGCTCGGATTCGGATCGGATTGGAGCCTTGTGGATTCGTGGATTCGTGTCGCCTGCGGGCTGGACGACCGAGACTCGACTCTGCTTCGACTGTTTGGTTTAATGGGCAGTGTAATCCGCAGGAGAAGGACGATGACGAGTAGGAGCAGCAGGAGCACGCATTTGTCTTAATTTTCACAGTCACTTCAATTTTCACTTTGGCAATGACAAATGCCTGGGAGCGCTTATTTCATTGCTTATTCATACGCCGTAACCATTTCGCACGGATCCACGGGCACGCTGCCAGTGCCAGTGCCAGTGCGGGTGGGACGACACGGAGTGGCACGGAAATTCATCGGCTGCTGATTAAAGATGCATGCCTAAGGTGCGAGGAGCACCCGCTTCGTTTCGCTCCGCTTTTAATTTTGTTCTCGCAAACAAAAACAATGCTCCAGAGGCAGAGGCTGAGGCAGCATCACCATCCCCACGGGTGGCACCACCACAAATGTCCTGCGGCCCACAGCCCACTGGGAGATAATGTCATCCGATTTCGACTCCACAAACCGCACGCGTGGAGCAGTGGCAGTGGCAGTGGCAAGCAGCGATCCAGCAGGAGCAGGAGCAGGACTTTACTGTTTTTGTTAAGTACTCCCACATACACAGACGCAGGCACAGACACAGACACAGAGGCTCCCACAACAGCCACCAGAGATGGCGACACAAACTTTCACTGACTGACTGCCTGGCTGGGCTGCTGTGCTGCTGGTATCCTGGGCAGGATGGGTTGTTGTCTGTGGGGTGCGGATGTGGCAATGTCTACCCCAGCACTTGACACAAGATAAACAATTTGTCTCTCTGCCACAAAAAGCGAAATGGGCAGCTTGGCGCCAAACACCTGAAGGTAGGTGGCTATGGCTATGTGGCCGTGCTACTAGTCGTGGTTGTGGTCGTGGTCGTGGCACTACTCTGCGCTAAAACAAAGACTCCGAGTGTGCGAACCGTTCCGTAGAGCCCCCAGCGAGCAACTGATGCGAGTCGGCACGGCACAGAGGACACCCAAACGACACGGACCAGCCAGCCAGCCAGCCATCTGTGGATGCTGATTCTGCGCAATCCTCCGCATTCGCCCCGTCTCTCCATCGAATCCTGAACTGACACTGATACTGGGAACAGTGTCTGTTGTGGCAAGTGCAAGCCGATATTAAACATCTTTATCAGCATTTCCGTTATAATTTAAAATTCATACTCCAGTAATTACTTTCGTCAGGGCAGGGGGCAGGGCAAGGGTTGGGCTGTGATTAGCAGCAGAGCAGGAAGACATCGTCCTGGCCTGAAGTGCATTTCTGGCCGGAGAAACTAAAAGCTTTAATCTTTAATCGCTATCAATCAGCGACAACACTGAGGAAATTCGATACATGTACATTGTATGTGTGCGCGTTGTGTGTGGCCTTTTTTGATTAGCTTGGAATTGTTTCGAAAGCTGAGAAAGTATATGAAAAAGCCACATACCCCATTCCGCATTCGCCCTTAATCGATCTGAAACCGGAAACCAGGGCGATGCTGTGCGCTCGCATTGTATTCAGATGCTGGCTTTAACCAAAGCCAAAGCCAAAGCAAATTTACATTCAAGTTTTCGGCAACATTCTCGAACCGCAAAAAGGAAAGGAAAAGATTGGAAAGCGGGCGGGGCGGGGGGGGGCATGGCAATGGCTACAGGAGGAAGCTACAGCGTGTTCCCAAAAAAAACTGCACGCTTGTTTATTTTGGATGCAATGTTCTCCACCTTCACGTCGCCACCCCGCTACCCCGCAGGGTGTTGTTGGTACTGGTACTGGTACTAGTACCTCTTCCTGGTACCTCTTCCGCTCCGCTTCGCACACAAAACGCTATGGGGTCCCATTTGGGTAACGTCCAATGCACCAGGGACTTCTCCCATGTATGACAAACAAACATAAACATTGTGTGCGAAATAGAGACCCCAAAAGTATCGTTCGCTTCTGGTCGATCGCGGTACGAGGGACGATAGGAGGTGCCGAGGATATGCAGCATGTTTGCGTGGCGCACTCTAATTAAAATTTTCGCTGGGGGCTGGCTGGACGGACGGACGGACGAACGGATGTATTGCTTGTAAAATGTTTTACGAGGCTACAGCCAAAGCGAGAAAAAACCAAGAGAAAACCCCCAAAAACCCCCAAAAGCCCCCAGAAACTAAACAAATGAACCGACGGCTTCATTTCGGTCAAGCAGGAAAATGTAATAAGCTCGCGCCCAAGGCGATTTGTTCGAGTACGCAATGCATGAACGGGCCAAAGCCGGCTAAAATGAGGCAAAAGTCTATCGAGAGTGCTAGGTATATTAACATGGGGATGGAAAGTCGGGGAAGGAGGGCACTAGAATGGCCTTGTGGGCCTCGCCTCGCCTCTGGTGGCCACTCAACCCTGGCGGAAGGACTGGACTCGTTCAGATGTGTAATTCGATTTGCCTCCATGTCATCGGTGGGCATTAATTGTGCAATGTTCGTACATCAGTTCAATTACCATTAACGTCAGATGTTCAACAAGCGATGACATTGCTATGATATGCCCAGGACACTTGTTGGGATCTCCAGCCCCAGCTCCATGCAGTGCATAAGCCTGGTCAAGTCGCAAACTCCTTCCATCGCCGAGTGGATGCTGCCTGCTCTGCTGCCCTGGTGACATGATAGAAAGTTTTAATTGATTTCCTGGCATCCCATTTGTTTGGAGACTCCTGGGACTGCGCCTGCGACTCCGTTCGGACTGTGGGACGCTCTTGTCAGGCCAGGCAGAAAATCATAATTCAACATGCGAATGGAAGCGGAGCGGAGCGGAGTGGAGCAAACATGACGGCATGCCGTCGCCCGCCCGGAAGCGGAGGAGGACACAATTTTATGCCTGACTCTGACTCTAAAGGAGGTTCACTTTAGCTGGGTTCCGTTCCGTTCCGTTCCGTACGGTTCGGTTCGGTTCAGCTCGTGTTTCGGCTTAGAAGTTTCCGCTTTGGGAAAACGCCGCCGAAGCAACTAAATGCGAGCCGTAAACTTTGGCTTTAGTGCAGTGCATTCCATTCCTCTGGCCAAATAAAAGGATACAAAGTGTTTTGTGTTTGCCGTTGCCGTTGCTCTGCCATGGCATCAAAACTGGCATCCTCTGGTTGTCTCTCCCACACCCACACCCACCCCAAACACCCCTCAAAAACCCTCAGTTACAGTAACAGCCTCAGCCCCAGCCCCAGTCTCTGCTGCTCCCTGGCCCTGCACTGGCACTGGCACTGGCAGGGCATGGCAGGCAGGAGAAGATTGTGACAACACACATAAAGTTTGTCAGAGCACTCGAGCGCGGCCCCTGACATGGGGCCCATTCCTAGGAATAGGCATAGACGTAGGCGGAGGCGGAGTCTCCTGAAATGTAGCTGCACATCGAGTACGAGTCTGAGTCCGAGACTGGAGACTGGAGTCTGAGGCGCGGGAAAAGCCAAATGTGCCATTTATAATTTAAGCGGGATTAAAGTTTCCTTACAATGGCGCTACTTGCCACAGAACATGCCGCGCTTCGCCAAACTTTTTTTATGGCCGAAAGGAGGTTGGCGAAGTTGGCTGCAAATTTGACATCCAAGCGCCCCAGACATGGCAAAGCGGATTAGGCAAGTGGCAAGCCCAGAGGCATGCTCCTCCAGCGATTCCAGTGTTCAGCTTCGCCGACAAATTGTTTTGAATTGGCGGCCCGATGGCGGTGGCGATGGCACTTTGGGAAACTGCAGCTGCAGCAGCAGAGAGAGAGTTGAGTTTTCCGAGGCAAATTGAAAACCAGAAAGACCTCGGAGAGCAGTTTTTTACTTCCGTGAAGGTCCGAGCTGCATTTCCCTTTTGGCAAAGCGATGGAGATTTTGATGCAATTGCAGACGAGCGGAAGGGCGGGGAGGGGCGAGCGCGCTCTGCTTTTTGCTCTCTCTAGGAGAAGGAAAGTAGGAAGATGGAAAAACAAAAGCCACGAGGTGAAAGGGGAAAGGAGAAAAGCAAGGCAGTCGGCAGTCGGCAGTCGGCAGTGCTGCAATTTCGCAAATTGTCTTGGAAAATGGCGAAAATGCTTTCCCAGCAGCCGCACACCAGCACCACCACCACCACCGCAACAAGCGGGTGGCAAAAGCTCTCGGAAATGCCCCCGGCTGTTGTTGGATTAATTATGAAAAATACCCCAAGCCCAAACCCCAAGCCAAAGCCAAAGCCAAAGCCATGCCCCACACACACTCCAGCACGAGCAAGAGCTGGAGGCAGAAGCAGCAGAAGCAACAGCAAGCGGGAAAAGTGTGGAAAATGCAACCGCCTAACTGTCATCTGGCACACGTCACACGGCAGAAGGCACACGACCCTTTTCATGTTGTTTTGGGGGTCAGCAACTTAATTGTCTGTTAAGTGTCACAGTGCGCACGGAATGTGTGCGGATGGCTGGCGCAATGGGAGCCACGGCCCAGTTGCACAGTCACCTGGTTTAGAATCAGCAGCAGCAGCCAGTCTTGACACGTGCCACATGCCACACTCCCACTCCACACTCTCCGGCTATCTCTGTGATACAGGCACACAGATACTCGTTGTGCTGCGTGCGTGTGTGTGTGTCTGCTAATTTGACCTGGCCCAGAACTGAGCTTAGTGCCCAACACTCGACCAGGGCAGAGGGGAGCGGAGGAACTACTTTTGACTAATCAAAGTTATCGAAAACAGTCAGGCCACTCGGCCCTCTGTGCAGTACATTGATTGCCACTTTGGAGCATAAAGTTGCCAATGCAAAGACCGCATTACTCCGGGCCCGGGATGCGGATCGCTTTGGTCGCCACTCAGCCGGAGCCGGAGCCGGAGCAGGGCATAGGCAGGGTCCTGGCCTGCTTCAAAATTCAGTGGCTTTGATTTTCAATTACCTTTACTTGATTCATATGCAACGAGAGCGAGAGAGAGAGCCTGCCACAGCCAAAGCTCACTGACAGACATCCACAAATACACACAGACACACACTCTGAGTACTTCTCGCACTCTCCGCATCCCACTCCCCCTCCCCCATGCATTCCCATTGATGTGTACGTGCAGTGGAAAGGGGGGAGCAGGAAAAAACAGATGAAGGCTTCGGGTCGTTTCGGCCTTGGGCAAATATTACATCCTGCCTCGGACATGAATGATGTGCGCTTTGTGGAGAGCCCTGTAAAACACTTAACGTAGCCGCACAGAGGAGGAGGCGGAAAGGGAGAGGGAGAGGGAGGAGGTGTGGTTTTGCTCACAAAAGATGCCGGGCATTGATGAAGTGCTCGAACAGGAGCTGCTGCTGCTGTGGCCAGCGCATATAATACACTCCATTGGGCATCCGTATCCGGGCAAACACTTCACACTCTCCGCCAAATTACCGAAGCCTTGATTAACTCAGCGAAGGAGGCAAGCCCGGAGACCGGCCCGGGGCAAACGAGAAATTTATGGACGAGCGGAGATGTTAAATTGGAATGCATTCCCTGTGGGCCAGGAGCAGGAGGAGCGCATGACCGCCACATTGTTCAATGGAGCAAGCAAGAGCTTGGCGATGCCTTGGCTCCTTGTCTCCTCCTTCCTTGATTTCTTCTTCCATTTTTACTTTTTGTGCTCTTTTTTTATTAATTAAATGCCACAAAAGGTGGCAACATTCTTTGGGTGCCATCAATGTGGTGTTCAGTCATAAAAAGACGGGCGATCTCTCAGTATCTCAGTGTCTCGGTTTCCGGACTGTTCATTAGCTAATGGCTTGGAATTGGCCCTTAAATATCCGTAGCAGAGCAGAACCCTTTCTCACTTGACCCCAAGGACTCCCGGGGCTCCCACTGCGGCCATCCAACAAAATGTACAATAAACAACAAACAAAGGCTGAGGCGCAACCTCAACCTGTGACCGCAAAGCCTCCATATTTTCAATTCAACTCCTGGCGCTGGCGCTGTCGCTGCAGCCAAAGGATTTCCCACATTTATTATGATTGTTTCGCTTTTATGATTGTTGTGCCCTCTGCAGTGCCCTAACTTGGAGTCGGAGCGGAATCCCTGTTAAGTCTTCCTTTGATGGGGTCCCGCATCTGTCTCTCTCCCTCTGTGCCTCTCCTCTGCCCTCCTCTGCTATGGCAGAGTATCGAGAGGTTCTGTCTGGTCGAGCCCTGGGTTTTGCCATCGTGTTTTTCTTCGTATTTGCATACATATATTTGCAGCAGAATATTCATGTTTTTTGTCCGCCTCTGCCATATTTTTCCGCATCATACAACTACATACAACATGGGCAGGGCAGGGGAGGGGACGGAGACGGGGAGGGGCCTTTCATTCAGAGAATAAACAGAGGATGGACAAAAGCGCATTGAGGCTTACTTTTTGCAATTGGCTGGCATTTAATTCAATGGACGGCTTTAAATTGGTAATAATAAAACACTTGATGCTGCCCCATAAGAGAGCTCAACCTGGCCGAATCAGGGGACTTTGCCACACGTCTCCATGCAATAAGGGCTGGGCACAAAAGAGGCATGCATCACGCAGCAATACTTACGAGTCGGCGATGATAAATTCAATGAAATGCATAATGCGTAATGAGTTTCTGTTTAAGCCAGGCCTCAACCGAACAGCACAGTTATTCAACTAATTAAATTGTCAAATGGCAAATGCGAAATGGCAACATTCGCCATGAGAGTCTGCATTCGTGCTCATTGCGGAATCTATTCCAATAATCCCAGTTCAAAGCATTTTGGTTCGTACTCGTAACTTCACTGACGTTCGTAACGTCCAAGGCCCACACCAGAACTGTCTCTCGCTCTCGCTCTCGCTCTCTCTATCTCTATCTATCTCTCTCTGGCTCTCTGTGTCTTTAAATTGTGTCCATTGTTGTGCAATTTGGGGCTTATGAGCTTACTGTTTTGGTCCATTGGCCTGGACACGGACCCTGAATGCAGTCTAATCAATTACCTGTCTGTCGTCTGTCCTCTGGCGCTGCTGCTGCTGCTGCTGTTCTGCTGCTGCTGCTCCTACTGCCGCATCGATTGCCCTGGCTCATTAATTTCCCCAGCAGCCAGCAGCCATTCATCAATATTGTGCCGAAGTTAACATCTCGAATTCCCTCAGCCAGAACACTCCCCAAGGACCGACCCGACATGGAGCCAGATCGGATCCCTGGGCGCCCCGCCCCGCCCCGCCTCGTCTGTGGATGTCAATTAAAATTGTGGCAAACTCAAGTGTCACTCAAACCACGCATCTGTGTTTTGGTGCCCGCCCCTTTTTTTGGGGGCGCACAAGGGGCAAGTGCAATGGCAATGGCAACACAGCTCCGGCGGGCGCCACCAAGTGCCACATTCGCATGAATGTGCATATGTAATTGCGGCTTGGCAGGAGCTCTCCCCCAGCTCCTCCTCCTCCTCTTTGCAATTTGCAGTAATGATTGGAAAAGCATCTCCCCTCACCATCCTCAATTTTCCACGCTCTCTCTCTGTCTCTCTCTCTCTCTCTCTCTGTCTTTTTTTGTCTCTCTCCGACCGTTTTCGGTTCAATAATTCAAGCGTTTTCACACTTGAAGCGGCGGTTTGTGGTCACCGATTGAGTGCAGTGCGGAACCAACGACGATTGCGGTTGGCCCCCCTCCGACGACCAGTGGATGCTGTCTGTCTGTCTGTCGGACTACCGATGACTGCAGGATACGAGGCTATTCATACGCAGAGATCAGAGTTTTTAGATACATTTTTAGGGGTTATTTTCACAGGCAAAGCTCCGGATAACTAAGGGCTATACTGGCCCCCTTTGAGAGCAGACCAACGAGTGTTTCCCACAAGGACTAACTTACATATGGCATAGATGATAGATAATACCAAGATCTTTACAGAATCATAATACCCTCTCCACAAGGGTATGAAAAGGCTGGCAAACACATTTGCCAAGAAGTAAATCAATTAATTTCTGACATTTCGTCGGACAATAAATAAATTGATGGCAGCGATAATTGCATATTTGGGGCCTTGCAAATATTATAATTAATTTTGCATTCACTTGTTACAAGCCAGAAGCTGTCATCTGTCATCGCCCAATTACCAATAAACAAAATGCAGCAACAAACTCTGAAATATTCAAAAGAGTTTGCACAAAATTATGTAGGAAAAGTCTTCATCCCCCCGCTTGCTCGCTGCAAAGTGTCCTTCAAGGGGCAAACTAATTTCTCTCCACTCAGGGGATTAAAAAACTTTATCCGGGATAACCGCAGAAAGTGTTTGGCTTAAACAAACAACAAATTGCTTGCATCAATTAGCCCGGGCTTCAGACTACAGCAAACAAAACACAAATACAACTTTTTTAACTTGCTTAGCCAAGTGTATTCTTCTGGCCAACACAGAATCATGGCTTGACACTTAACGACGGCTATGAGAACTGATGGGGGGGGGTGGGGCAGAGGTGCCAGCCATTGTGAGGTGACTTTTTAATGCAATCGAATTGATTGGGAAACGACGGCTCCGACGGCTGCCGGAGGAAGTCGTGGTGGCGAATCCCACCCACCGCTGGGCTGCCTGATGAAAAGCGATTCAACTAAGCGACAATCGAATGAATGAGTCCCCGAATGAATAGAGAATAGAGAGGAACACAGAGAGGAGTGCGGACAAAAGCCATCTGGCCAAATGCTCAATGTAGCTGCATTTAACAAAAAATTGGAGGCAGGAACTGGCATCCATCCACCCACCCACACACCTTTCTTCTCCACCTCCTCCTCCTCCCGCTTCTAGCAGTCGGAAAAGTCTTTGTTCGCTTAGTTGCGTGCGACTTTCAATAGGTTGACTGTTTAATCGTGTGGCAGCAGCACGAACATCGATAGGGAGTAGCAGCAGCAGCAGCAGCTCCCCCTCCCAACACTCCCCCCACCCCCCAGCTGATGATGGTGGTGTCAAAAGTTAATGCCAACTCGGCGATTTCCATTTGACCTCGTTTAACCGACACGCAGCTCCCTTTGGATCAGTCGAGGAGGGGCTGAAGGGCATCCAGCATTTCATTGTTTTTGTACGGGTCTCAGTACCCCTCGCTGACTGCAGAGATGATTTCGGCTGCTTCTAAACATGGCAGAACATGGCTTTAACTCCGGGACAAAGGGTTGAAATGCAGAACTCACATTGTCCACATTGTACCACTAAATGTATCCCAGAGATAGTTTTTATAGCCACAAAGTTTCCTTGAAAAAATGACATATCCTTAGGGTATCCAGAGTTCAATTGAAACACTTTTTCCACATTTGTTCATTTTCTCATCGTTAATTGTATTGTTTGCACTTTTTTTGTGGCACCTCCGGCAGTTGATAGGGAAATCGGGTGCATACACTCGCTTGTGCGGGGGGAGTGTGGGGTCTGAGTTCTGGGAATGGCAGCAAATGGGGTCAGCGGGATGGTGCGCTTCGGGTTGTGTGTATCTCCTGTCAGGCTTCGAGTCGCTTGGTCACAGAATCTCCCGCACCAAGCCAGGCACCAAATCAGCCGCCACACCCGCTCCGAGCCCCTTCCGAGCAGCAGCCAAACCCTTCTGCGACTGACATTTGCATAAATTTCGCTCTACAGAAAGCATTTAAGCATTTGTTTAGCGGGGAGGATGGCACAGGGTGGAATGGGTTGGGATTGGAATGACATACGATGTACACGGAGGACACGTAGACATTTGGATGTGTACATATGTAGTCTGTGGGTTCTGTAGCATGCATGAGTGTTACCCACCGATAGCAAAAACGCCACATTACGTACACGCACTGGTGCACAGGGGGAAAAGTTGATTTTGACGGAACGATGAGTACCGAACGAGCACCGAAGGACAAATCCACGCGATCTACATTTGTAATTCAAATTACCAGCCCAGCCAGCCAGCCCGGCCGACTCCCTGGCTTATGGACTTTGTTCCCGGTCTAATTACAGCATCACAACAGTTCCATTCATTCAGAAGCTCCTACTAGGAGCTCGCAGTCTGCAGTCCGCAGTGTGAGGGTGGGCTTTATGGCTTGATTGGCGAACAAAAGATGGAGCTGCTCCTGGGGGGAGCCCTGTGGCATTGGCAATAACTTAAACATTGCCAAATTGCCATTACCTGATGCTTCATTTCAAATGATTTGCCTTCGGTCCATCACACTCTCAATTTCTCACTGGCTCTGCCTCTGTCTCTGGCTCTGGTTCTGTCTTGGCATAAAACTGAAATTTATCTCATTAGCTACTGGGTCTGGCAGCTGTCACCGGGACGAAGTCCTCCGAGGACACGGGCACACAGACAGATACACGGGCCCAATGCGGAGGCGGAAGCAAGGTGCTGTTGCAGCACTTGGCGACAATTTCCAAAGCAAATTCGAAATTATGAGGCCGGAGACAGGCAGCCAGGCATCCATCCAGGCTGGCAGACTTTCGTTAGGAATCGATGACAGCGATGATGATGATGAGGATACTGCCTACCTACTGCCGCCATCGACAGATGCCTGGCGCCGCCTAATGAAATCAATTAAATTATTTATTTTTGCCTTCTTATGCCCGCCCCACCTCCCACCCCCCTCCTCATTTGCATATTCATCACAACGAACGTTCGGCTGTGGCTTGGGTGGGGGAGAGAGAGAGCCATTTAAGTGGGGATTCTTAAGTGTTGTCTCCGGAAATGGTAGCTCTTAAAGTTCTTTATTGGCTGGCGACCTGTTCGGCGGAGTCAGTCCGGTAATGCGATATTTGTAGAGAGAACTTTAACCTGTACCGTGGATAGTGCTTGAAGAACTTTAAAGAACACATATGGCATGGCAAATTTCCGCTCTTTTGTGCACAAGCTGCACAACGATATTGTTTTACGCAACTCTGTTCTTTGCTTTGATTAAAATCGAACTACTTTATGTAACGCATCTGCGTCACAGGTCGCTGGGGCTGGGACTGGGGCTGGGGCTTCACCTGTTACGCTTTCGATTCCGATACTCGTACTCCTCCCATGAATGCAATTTCTACCATGTATGGTGGAGTGGGTGGATGGCTGACCACAAAACGCAAGGCATTCCACAGGAATGTCTGCTCCCCATTTGAGGGGTGGAAGCCATTTTCTCTCTCCACATCTCTCTCTCTCTCTCTCTCTCTCTCTCTCTGAGTTATGTTTGCCCTTTCACGTCGAAACGAAAGAAATTTCATAAGAAATTCCTGTAAGCGATTTTGCGACTTATTTTTTAATGAAGCCAAAACAGCAATTATTACAATACACAAACAGAATGGGGAGTGGGTGGGAGTGGGAGGAATGTGGCAGGTAAAGACGGTGCCCTGGTGGGTGGTGGGGGGTGGGTGCTGGGCGCAGGAACAATATTTTATGTATTTCCTTTGTTCGCTTCACCTTTAGGCGAAGGCTTTTGTTGGCTTCGTCAGCCAAATTGCTTCTCTCCAAGGAGTAGTACCCCCTCCCCGGTACCCTCCCCCATTCTTCTCTCTTCTCTTTGTTGTTGCTGTTGTTGTTGTTTGTTGTTTGTTGGTGACAAGTTGCCATGTCTCCGATTGGGTGTGTGTGTGTGTGTGTGTGTGTGGGTGGCTGTGCACCTGGCAAACATTCAGCCATCCCGCGCTGTAGCTTTCGCTGTCTCTATATCCGACTCTCTCTCTCTCTCTCTGTCTCTTTGTGATATATATGTATATATTGCCGAAATTAAATTTTAATTATTCATATGTGTGTGTGTGAGTGTGTGTGTTGGTAAAGTTTAATTAAATGTTTTTATTTGCTTGCTCCGGCAGACACCCACCCGCTCATCCCGGCAGCGACTACTGGGGGACGCCTGTGGCGGCTTATTGTGCCGCCATGACGCGACTTTCGCGCTAAGGATTATGCGAGGATGTGCATTATAATTACATCAAAATATTTATTTTTGTTTGCCAGCGAATTCCCGGATTCCTGTGCGTGTGCCTGGGCCTAGACAAAGTCAACACAGACAACAGCCAGCAATTTATTAATGGATTGAAACGCACACGAAAATAAATTGCAAATAGTCCTGTCAAAGAGCAGTTTGGGCATTTTATTAAATTTACTTGAAATAATTAATGTAAGCAAAAGTTTATTAAATATCGCCTCTAGTTCTTGGCTCTGTCACCTGCAAGTGTGGCCTCCGGCTGGGTGCCCGGCACTGGGATTGGTCCTCCCTTTTCGTTGTCCGATTGCATCTCTTTTTGGGACGACGGAGAGACAATTAACTTGGCTATCCAACAATGTGCCTGCATTTTGTCTTCCTCGCTCGCTCGCTCGCTCTTTGTGAAGTTTTCAATTTTCCGCCAGCGCTTTTCAGGCGCTTTTCAGGGCGCCACCACTTTGATGGCCTTCCACGCCACTTCTCACCCATGCGTGCAGCAGCAGGAGTACAAAAAATAATTGGATTCAACTAAATGTGCAGTTTCCATAGATCTGCCCGGCCGAATGGGCCCGCAGTTCAGCACAGCAGCGGAGTAGAGTGGGTGGAGTGGGGAGGGTCGACCTAGACACCCATTAAATCTCAATTAGGTTCGCCTGAAATGGAAATGGAAAAACGTTGATGTCATTATAATGAATTGGCGGCTGAATTCGACTTTGAACCTTTTCTCCCGCCAACTTACGTATATACGTACATATCTCTATATATGTATGTCGAAAGGAGTTTCTGCTTGGCCAGACATCGGCAGGAGGCAAGGAAAGAGTCAAGCCAAAACCAAACCGAAGACGTGGGCGCAAGTTTTTTTCTAAAATAACAAAGTCAGCAATAGAACGGAACCACCAGACAGGCCCAACCTCCCCTCCCCACCCCAACAAAGCCCACCTCATGCCAGATCCACCCCCACCCCCTCCCCCCGTCACAGGACGATGGCAGAGAAAGTTTCCTTTTGTGTAACTTTTGCATTTGTTTTGTGTGTTTTAATAGAGGCAAACTTGATGGCGGCACTGCCAATTTATTTTGCGCTTTTGTCTACCGCCTCCCGCCATTCGGCCGGGCAGGGCCGGCATCCATCCATTCATACGAATACGAATGCGAATACGAATACGAATGAGAGTAGGTGTGGATTGGACTGGGGATAAGCCTTTACTTTGTGCCGGTCCAGGGCTGGCTTTCTGCTCTCATAAATTTCAATTTTATTGCTCCTAATTTGAGTCGAAGCGGAGCGGAGCAGCAGCCCAGTTAGCAGTTAACGTCCATCAATTGGCCGAAACATTATTCATTGTTCGATTCCAACTCCTGCCCTCACACACACACACATGTGTACACTTGTGAGCGTGCAGACATATCGCCGTATTTATGGGCGGAAAATGCCCAATTATGTAACTTGTTTTCATTGGATTTCTCAGTTGATGTTTGAGTCTGAAAACAGATCCATAAATAATCAAAAATGTATAGCAAAAAACTGAAAAAGAATGCGATAGAAAACTTTGCTGCACTCTGCAGAAAGAAATGTGTCAGAGCTAAACTTTCTTTCGGATGACCTTGCAAAAAGTGTCACCAAAACGAACAAGAATTATCCAAGTGCCAGAAAGTTGGGCAAGTTTAAAATTAAATATGGGAGACTCGGAGATAATCCATTAGAGGAATGGGCACCCTGAGAAAGTCATTACACTCAAAATAATCACTTCTCAAATATATAAAAACGTTATTAAAAAAATGAAGTGATATCCGTGCTTGAATTCCAGTCAATGGGCCCTATCATGTTCTCTTCAAAATGCAAGTGCATATGTATTCTCTTAAAAAAGTATCAACTGTTAAGAGAAACAGAATTTCTCCTCTCTCGCTTACCCATAATCCTGTTGCGTTACACATTCATTCTTCGTTGTTTTTTTGGCATATGACGAAGAGAAACACCGCACGACAGCTACGACGAAAACGCACCAAAACCGTACCGAAAACGCAAACGAAACGCAAAAAATAATTACCAATAGGCGCACAAACACTAAGCTTATTAGTTTAAGGCGTGGCACTAGGGGGCGGGAGTTCGTGTGAAAACACTAAAAAAGAGAGAGTCAGATCAAAGGCCTTAGATTTGGGGGCGAGAGCATTAAAAAAGTGGGAAGAGAGATCACTTGGTCAAGGGAGATCACAATTTTTTGCACGCACAAACACGCACCACTTTGTTGGAACCACTCACAACACAACACTTGCACTACACACACACTTTTTGGTAGATTTATATGTTTTCACTGCATCACTACACAAAACACTTCACGCACACCTTTGCCACATTTTACCCATTGGGTTTTTCACAATTTTCCCGATCTATGCGGTTTGAAAAGAGGAGCTAACTTACGAACGAACGCGCTTTGACCGGTGAAAAAATTTAAGTGCAAGAACAAGAGCGCGCTCTTTGGAGCGGTGCAAATGCGTTCATTCTATGCTCTCCCAAGGTATACTAAACAAGGTAGGCTGATTGGTTCGCTCGATCTCTACATCGCTACATAGATTTCAGTCTGCCTGCAGCAGTTGTGAGCGAAGCATCTCCGCGGACAATTTTTTCTTGTTCCCTCAGACTTTTATGCGTATTTACATGTTGCCGCCGTATTGCTTTTTATGCAAGATTACTATATATACATATTATTAATATTACATATTATTATATATATGTTTTGACACAAGCGAGCAAACGCATTCCTCCTTTGAGACTCTTTCTCCAACGCATTTGTGAGTCTCTCTCTCTCTCTCTCTCTGCTGTCATTTTGAATAGCTACATATTCTCTCTCTATAAGCCTACCTTGTTTAGTATACCTTGTGCTCTCCCACATCCTCTCTTCCGAATTGCCCTCGCTCCCACTCTCTCATTAGCATCTTTTGGTAATCGCTTATGTCTGCTTAAAGAGTCTCTTACTGCAAAGGGAGATCAAAAGAGTCAGCTTGTGTCACCTGACAGTGGGAGTGAGAAAGAAATATCGGGAGAGGGTTTGCAGCACGCGGTGGAGGTGCAGCGCAGTCTCTCTTCATGCTTCTTCTCCGCTACCTTTTCGATGTCATATGCAAAAGAGATGATCGAATTTTTCGACTCTCTTTTTACCATGCCATATTTTTCTCAGTGCAGTTAAGGGAATCCGAAATGAAGAGAACGCGTTGAGTTACACCTGTCTAGAAGAAAATATTTAAATTGAATTTGAATTAATCAGAATAATCAAGTTGCTTCATGTCCCATAAAGCTCTCGCCTCATTCTTCGTCAGCAAAGTTATTTTTATTACAAATTTCCATTTGCAGGCAGTTGATTCGAATCGGAAGGAACTCCCAAGCGAAACTGCTTGCCTCGCCATAAAAGAAGAACACCAAAAGGGAAAGCCCAACGAAAAATAAAAATTAATAAGCAAAGCGAAATTGAATAAGGACATGAGGCTGCTGAGGGTAGTACGTATGGATGTACATACATATGTATATAGTACTCTTCTATTCGTCTAGGCACGACGCCAAGGCACGACCGCAGTGAGAAAAATGTTGCATGCCACTTGGACATTTAATGGTGCTCAATTCAAACACAAATACAAATAGAGCACACAAAGGCATAAGTATACGTGAGAAATCAAAAATGTTCCACATTTACAAGAGAACTCAACCAGCGACTACGGTGGGACTACGACCAAGGGCTACGGGCTGCGGACTACGGACTACGTCTTCCCAGCGATTACCACGACGGGATTATCGAGCACGTACGAAAAATCGAATCGCATCGAAACGAAACGAGACGAAACGAAAGGAAACGAATAGAATCGAATCGAGCAACTTCAAATTTAGATTGAAGTGAGCGTCGAGCAGGCGAAGGGCTACGGGCTATGGGTGAGGGTGAGGGTGCGACTGCGGGTGGGGGAAAAAAAATGGCGAGCAAGGAGGCAAAAAGCTTCACCTTGTTAGCGGCTTGTTTGCTTTTCAATTTCAAAGCTGGAGCCGAAAACGGCAATAAATCCATCCACACAAGTGGCGGAGGAAACGCAGCGCAGCGCAGGGGCGAGGGCGAGGGTGAGTGATTGGAATGAGAAGAGCGGAGAGTGTGAAGAATCCTTGACTGAAGGAGCAGCTGCAAGTGGAGCGCAGCAAGGGGAGCGCAGCGGCAGGCAGGCCTGCACGAACTAAACGTTGTGTGGCCAGAGAGGGCAAGAGGATAACGGGTCTCGAGTGGAAGAAGTGGCTGCATTCCATATTTTGCATGTGACCCTCTTCTTACCTTGAGCTTAAGCGTCAGCGGCAGATGCAACTTCCATCTTCCAGCCTCAGCAGCCCTGACACGGCCAGATGGCCAGAGCCGGAATATATTGGCCAAAAATCGATGGCATCGCTCGGCTCCTAACACAAAGTAAACCGACTGCAGCCCCGTGGTCTGTTTACTGCCCCCCACCCCACACCCCACCCACCCCTCTAGCTATGTATTTGCCATGAGCTCTGCTTCCCCCTCCATTCCCAGTGCGGTTTGATTTTATTTCTTTGGAGGAAAGCCAATGCTCGGGGCTTGATGTGGCAGATAAAATATTGCCCGTGTAAATAAATCAACAGTTCCTTTTTTTGCGGGTGTGTACTCGTTTGTTGGTATTGTACATTGTATTAAAGACAATATTTCACTCGAGTGCACTACGGATCAAAAAAGCGTGCTATGGCTACACTTTTTTCGAATTAAAGTTATTTTAGCCAGAAATCATAAAAAAATAAACATCAAAAACATCAAGATAAATGAAGCACGGTCCGTGCACATCGCTGGTTCCTACGGCATGCACAAACATACATCATACATATATATGATATAGGGAGATCATTATAGTTTCGTTTCCTCCTCCTCATCGATCAAGTAATTCAAGTATTCACCGCTCCCTCCCCGCACTATAAAAAAACCACTTATACGGTTCTCATTCTACGCTGCTTGCGTCGTGCCCGGGCAGGACAATAATTTTGTTGACTTCCAGGAGCTCCACGGTGCTCCTCGGAGTCCACTGAGTCCACGGCTCAGCGCACTCATTGAGCGGACTTCATTTGCATAGAGCTCCTCGATTGTAAAACAGTTTGGGCACGTGAACCTCATCAATTCGTCGGAGAGCTGCAGATGCTCGAAACGGAACGGAATGGAACGGAATGTTTTCGATTGGGGAAGACAGTTGGCACTACTTTTGGGCTTTGACCTGATGAGGCCGGGTAATAAATGTTGCACGAGTAATTTGTATGCTAGCCCACGCGACTGGCAGGAAGTGGAAGACCGGAAGACCGGACGACCGGACGGCCGGACGGCCGGGTCCTGGACCAGACGCAAAATAATGCGATGTAAATTTTATGTAATCATATGCAAAGTCACCGAGACGACAGCTTCAGCTGAGTTGGGGCCAGAGCATGCACAAACTTTATGTTCTTGATGAGCAGGGCATGTCAAGGGTTAACGAGGTCAGCGAGATGCGAAGAACTTTCAGCTGCAGCTCAAGCTGGGGGGCGGAACGGGGAGTCAGCTGTTAGTTGTTGGTTGTTAGATGTGGGCTGCGCACATCCAGGATACAATAATGTATTTAGATGACCATAAATATTCATTCGCCCAGCCAGCCAGAGTAATAAAATTAGACGAGATGCCGGAGACGGAGCTGCATAATCAAGGCGACAAATCCTAACAGTCCTGAGGCTAGCCCCACGCCCCCAGCCCTAGCCCTAGCCCCAAAAATTACCAACTGCATCTCATTAAAATATAATATCTCAACTTGCAAGCTCCCTTCCTCTGCCCTCTGCCCTCTCCCCCTACCAACAATGTGGGTCAGGGCCGTTGACAGCAAAGTTGACACCTCAAAACTGCGACTCCGTCTCCGCCTCCCCCACCCAGTTTCGTCTTGGCCAAGAGAGGAGAGCTCGCAGCAGGATAACTTTCGCGAGTCTTCACTTAGCTGATTATGAACATTTTATGCACATTAGCCAGCCTAATGAATTGCAATCAGCCGAATTTGTGTGTTTCAATTAGTTGCGTTATCCCCGAAAAGTGGGCGCCGAAATTCGGTTTAAGTAAATTGGGTTGGCGGCAGCCAGCAGTTAATTGACGTACACGTACATACACCTGAGCAAACACTCTGGCTGCTGGCATCTGGCTGGGCTCCGCTCGAGCAGCTGCAACATCATGAACGGAACAGCCGGATCAACGCCACAATGGCAGCAGGACAGGAACAACAAATGCCAGAAACATGAACCTCCAACCTCGAACCACAAGAGCCAGGAGGCCGCAACACAAATCTTTAATGCCAATGCAACCGCACTTGCCAGCAGTCCAAAGTCCACAGTCCACAGAGCACAGTGGTTGGAGAACCATTTAGCAATTGATTGGGCTAACCTCACTTAATTGGATGTGACACAATCAAATGCTAAAGATGCCACAATTTTCTTTCTCAATTGATTCCACAGGCGAATGGCATGAATAAGGAATGAATATTGTTGCTTCTTGCTGTTATTTTTCATATAAATCACTGCCATTAATGGGGGAAAGTAGAATTCCAGTGTTGATTCCTTTGTTTGAGCTCAATATTTTCACTTTATTCCACAGTAAACTTGTTTTTTCACGAGTGTGTTTGTATTATATCACGGAAACACACAAGCACAAACTTTGTCCTGTGGCTGGCTTGTGCTGGTCCCACTGTTTTCCTGGTGTTAAATATTGTCCTGCGTATAAATAAAATATTTATAGAGCACATACATAATTGAGAGCCGAGACAATATTTGTTGTTTGAACATGTCCTTACAAGCACTCGAACCCTTCACAGATATGACGCCAATTAATCGGAGGATATATGTATATATTTTGTGGATATATGGCCCCACTGTGCCCCCGGCTGAGAGTGACAGAGAGGTGCTAAAAGGGAGAGGAGAGGTGCATGGCAATTGGGCGGCGACCGCAAAGCTGTATTGAAATTTGCGGTCAATGCAAAACAAATCTCGACTCCCATTCCCCGCTCGTGCAAATAGAGTCGTGACGGAGTGTGGCATGTGGCACGGGGCGGGGGCAGGGACAGCAAAGTACTTCTCAGTGAAAGGCAATTGTGTTTTCAATTGATTTGCTCGAAATTGCATTTGGCATTGCATTGGCAAATAGGTCGACGCAGTCCCCAGAGTGATGGAAGGAAATGTGAAAGGCAGACAGACGGGGAGGCGGGTGTGAAGGACCTTCCTCTCGTAACCAGAGGCCCTTGGTGGCATGGCATACTTGTTAATCAAAGAGTAGCCACAGCGGAAGCCTAGAGCTCCAGCTCCCGAGTAGGTAAGTGAAAGGCACTTAACGAATGTTGGAAGACGGGAGAGCATGCCTAATTTATGGGCAACATGGCATTAAGTTAATTATTTATGCCCGGCCAGACACGAGCCAGGGAGCACTGGAGTCCTGCCTTCCGCAGCATCACATCTTTTTGTCCCGAAAAAAGAGAGAAGCAAATCGGACGGCGGACAGCAGACAGCAGACAGCAGACAGCGGACCACCGCCCAAGTGTTGTTCTTTAATTTCAAAGTGATAAAAAATTAACACGACAGACAGAGTGGCAACTTTGGGCCGGGCCCAAGGACATGCCCCAACTCCCACAGAGGGACAGACGGAGCTGCTGGACGGGGGGCACGCTGCGAAGGATGAGAAATGGTCCTTCTATTGGGCGACTGTGCCATTAGTGCGTCCGCCTCTGCTGCTCTGCGCGCCGTATCACTTGAGGTGTGAATGGAAGTTGAAGGAGGTCCCTGGAGCAGGAAGCCGTAGATATGGAGCGAGATTCGGGGGGCTCGGGGACGGGGACACAAAACTGCTGGCGGTCGTGCTTTGGCTGTCGGCAAAATGATTTATATTTGTTATTAAATTTCGCCCCGGCATTTGAATGCGGACTCCGACATTCTGATTGCCATTATTTGCCGACAGAGCGAGGCCTTTGGGGAGTCGCACTGACACCTCGCTCCTCGCACCTCGCACTTCCCCCCCCCCCCTTCCCCCGCTGTGGTCATAAATTGAACCATATGGAAAATTTCATCAGCGCAATTGACAAATGGAAATTTACACAAATTTCCATTAATGCCTGCCCTCTGAGTGCCCGATGATGGTTCTCTTGAAAGTCAAGCCGGGGCTTATCCGGAGGTTTCTTTGGAATCCGTTCGATTGGGCAAAGACGGGGACGGAGGTGGAGGTGGAGCTGGCCGAATATCAATCAAATTCTTATCCACATCTGTCGGCTGTCTTGAAGAATTTCTTCGATTCCGGCCAACTGTCAGATGTGTCATCTATCATTTGGCCGGACACTGGCTTTGGCCTCTGAGCCGGGCCAAATAAACTGCCGCCCATTCGATGGTTGAACAGAGGCGAACATTCACCTGGCCAGCCGAGGCTCCTTTGCTTTGAGCGGGTCTTCATGGCGTCTACTTGATATGCGGCATTTAAGCGATGAAAGTGGAGCACTCTTCAGTTTGGAAGGATGGGGATGGGGATGGGCATTGGGGATGGGCACCAGCTCAAACGTTTTCATATGCACACATTTCACACGGTTAGCCGGCTCCTGCTCCTTTGTTTTTTTATGACTCCCCTGGCACACAGGAGGGAGAGCACAAAAGAGCAATCCATGGTGTGGGCCACGCCTCGGGGGCATGCCAGGGATACGCCTCGTATGTGCATATGAGATATTCTATACTCTCTCGCACTCTCACTCTGTGTGTGTGTGTATGGTAATCAGGCAATCCTGAAACAAAGAGAACTGTTCATTTGCAAGCGGCAACTGTTTGCTCTAGTGTGGAAAACTTACTTTATCAAGAAAATCGGAATGGAATCATTGTTCTCCCAGCACCAGCACCAGCACATTGTTCGGTTCGACAATCCAATTTGTTGCCGACTCCAAATGCAAATCATAATCAAATAACAAATCATAACTGAAGGCAGTTCTCCAGCCTTTATTTTATGGCGCTCATCCACTTGCGGTCTAGTCCTCCTCCAGCCACACATTACACCTGAGCTTCCACGGAAAAAAGGGGGAAAAAAAGTCTACATGAGTCTCCTCCCGGTACGCAGTGCCGTAGGGTTAAACGATGCCCATTATTGGCTGTGGGGGAGAAAGAGAAACAATAACCGGGCTGAACCGACAAAAAACACACGAGGGACATATTACCCCCAAAAAAACAGCAGCAGCAGAAGAAGAGCGTTGAAAATGGCTCTGCGGCAGGCGAAAATCAAACCATCTACTGACGGCTTTAAGCAATGATTTGCCCCAACTGCGGGAATAGAACTCTGATGATGATAATTTCTCATTGAACTGCAGGGCATCTCACATCGTCTCCAGGCTGCCAATTGTTTACAATATAAGCATAAACTCTGCCAACACTTGAATGTAGTTTAACAAATTTCCCATCTATATGGCTACATTACAGACAGCTGTCCGCATTAGCGCCAGCTTCTTGTTTCCATTGTGGCTTTATTCAAGGCGTTAGCTGCTCGGCTCGGAGCAGAATGAGCAGGGAATGAGGGAAAAAAACCTGACACAAAGCACGTGCAATCGCTCAGACGAAAGAAAGGAAAGAGAACAAAAAAATTGATGGAAAAGTTGGCAAACATGCACGTATATATGTATGTGTATACGTTGAGGTTATGTAAGTAATGTACTTAGTAGCCAGCGGGCAGAATTGGCTATATTGGATCTGGCAGGGCAGAGCGGGGCCCTGGCATGGCATGGCATCAATGTCTTGAGCAATTTCCGACAGATGCGAAGCGCACACAAAAACTGCATTCCAATGATGTAACAATATTTCCCACATTTTGACCGGAGAGCCAGAGAACATTTGCGATCAATTTCTGATTAGCAGGAGTCGCTGCCCAGTCGGTGCCCAGTCGTATGTGAAAATCAAGCAAGAAATAAAGGCAGAGAAATTGCGACACTGCCTGATAACGAGCGAAAGGCAGTAGGAGCCAGAGCCTGGCTGGGACTTGAAATGTGCAACGAGGACGTAATTACCCGACTAACTGATGCACTTGAACGTACATGCCATTGTTACCAAAACCAGGACTCGACTCGCCTCGGCAGATTTTTGCATAGCCTCACGGAGACCCCAGTCCGGGGGGCAGGGCAGAGGCAGGGGCAGGGCACAACAGTTTAGTCGACAAAGTCATTCACTCATTGCCATGTGATGACACGAGCTTAGTTCTGGAGTGGCGTGGCACACAACACAAGAAGTGGCAGCTGAGGCAGCCAGGCGGACGAATGGACGGACAAGGGCTTGGGGGGGGTAGCTTGGGGAACAGGAAGACAGGCCTGGCATTTACACAGTCGGATGATTTAGATAAACAAGACATGAGCTGTCACGCAAAGGAAAGAAAAAAAGTAAAAGCAAGAAAAGCAGGAAAAGCGGGAGAGCGGGAAGGCAGGAGAAGCGAAGAACAAAGAAGACTAAGACGAAGCCAAGTCCTTAAAGCAAAGCCCTGGAAGTAGTTATTATTACGCAGGATAAAGCAAAGAGATTAGGGAAAAGCTGCGATCCTACTCCGATTACACCGATTGCATTGACTTGTGCGGCGGATTCTGAAGGCGCACACAAACGGCACAGACGGAGGACCCCAAGGAGACACAGACCGGGACCCAGTCCCAGCCAGGCACACAATCAAGGACAATGAATTGCTAACGATTTATTTGCAGCTCAACTCTCGGATCTGCTTCGCCTCCAATCCCATTTAATTAGCTCACATTTGGAGCAAATTTAAAACAAATGAAACGCATCGATCGAATCACCTCATCGTAGTGCATATGGGGGGGACTCGTGCGTTTCAAGCGATTCTAAATGAATCCCCCCCCCTGTCGGGAGCCATGGGCATTGGATGAAATTTAATATTAAATAAAATGAAATGACATTCGAGCTGAATATATGAATATATGTATTTGCACAGTCTCATTTGTGGCACTGACCGCAGGAAATTCCAAATGTTTCGTTTGATTGCATTTCGCTGCGAAATATGAATCAATTATGACAAAAATGTTTTTAATTTGAAACTAATGGAAGCCCATGGATCAATTAGACCCTTTTGTTGGCCCAAAAATGGAGAAAAATGATATGATTACCAGATCATAAATCGTTTAGTGAATGCATTTAAAAGTTCGCAATAAATGGACAGTCATCCTTCCATCGTGCTTCAAATAATGTCCCATGCTTCGTCCTTTTAGATTCGGCGATTTTCCCCCGCTAAGCGGCCGCAGCTCCACCACTCGACTCCGCCGTCTGTGGAGGACTAACTCCGTGTTTATCCTGTGGATGCTGTCCCCCTTTCAGTCCATGCCTATGCTGTCCCGTGGATGCTGTCCCCCTTTTGGCGCCGGCATCGGAGTCTGCGTACTGCGTACCAAAAGCCAAAAAAATACTGGGAACAGTATTCCTCTTGCATTCAAAACAAATTACTGGAGTTTCATTCGCATTTGCCTCTGTTTTTCGGCGGCGGTGGCGTAGCTCTTTCGTAAAACTCTCTATAAAAGCATATGTAATGAGTATCAGATCTATGCAGCACCCACATTCCATTCCCCCGATTACATATTCACAAAGTACAGGTACTAAAGGGAACAAGAAACACATCAAGAATGAAGCGTGAAGCATAAAAGAGAAGTCAAAAGGCCTTGTGGTCTTGTGGATTTAAAATGTTAAGCCTCCTGTCGTCAGTGAGAAAAGTCAACTCTTGAAAATGAAATATTGTTTAGCGCATGAGGGCAAATTGCGGTAAAGTTAATCCCACCCCACCCCTCCAGCATCCAGCATCCAGCCTCCAGCCTCCTGCGTCAAGCCCGCTCTAAGCCCCGTTTATGTGTGTGTCCGGCCGTGCGCAATTGTACGATTAGGCTAATGAGGTGTGCAGGGCACGAAGCGACATGGCCCAGCCCGTCCTGGCCCGGCCAGCAGGCCTGATTGATGGTCCTGATTATTCAGCCTGTCAGGCTTATCCTTATCCCAGCCGACATCCTCCGCCTCCGTTCCCATTCCCATTCCCACAGGCTAACTGGAATGTTTGATGCAATGAATATTATCTGCCCAATCCCAAAAACTAAACCAATGCTCGCCCATTTTTAAACCCGATGCTGGGGCGCCACTGCCACTGCTGCTGCTGCTGCTGCTGCTGCTGTTGTCGCCTGCGGCGTGGCATGTGTAAAATTACCCAATTTAAAATGCATTTTGGTGCATTAGGCAGGTGCGGGAGTGGGAGTGGGAGTGGCCAGCGTGTGCATGTCAGGACGACAAATTTGCATATTTTCGACGAGTTTCTAGCTCTCAGCCGCAGGTATCAAGGGAAACCATTCTTATGAAACCCTTTTTGGGGGCACACACGTAATACACATATAAGCCAAAGGGTGGGCGCTTGAGTAGGAGTATGCCATTATGGCTGCAAGGTTCCATTAGGCCAATACTGTTGGCTTGTTGTTGCTGCTGCTGCTGCTTGGCCCGGCCCAAATATGGCTTCCTAAGTGGCAGACATCAGAACTGATGCGAGAAAATATTGATGCACTCAACCGTTATGGGAAAACGCTCAGCCAAAACACCATGATAAATTCAATAAATTATTCAATCGAATATGGCCAAAAGGAGGGATCAGGCGGTGGCCAGCCCTAAGTTTTGTTTTGCTGCAACTTTGCACATTTAAAATTCTCACAATTCGGTCGTCTTCCGTCTTCATTGTTGAGGCGGCACTGGTACTGTCAGTGGCAACGGAGCGGATGTGTAATATGTTATACATTATTCTTGCAACCTCAATGGCAGGCGGCAGTCCTCGTTGCATGCAACACTCACTAGGCAAGCCAAGGCAGAGGGATAGATAAAGAGAGCGTGTGAGGGGGGGAGAAGCGGTAGCAACACTTCTTGGTGACACATTCATAATCAAGCTCTCTACACGAAAACATCATAAAATATGAACAAACACTTCCGAGACACTGACAAGAAGTTTTAATTGCTTTTCCGCATGCAACTCTGCTCTCACTCCCCCTCCCTCTTTCACTCTCCATCGACTGCGCGTGTGTGTGTGTGTGTGTGTGTGTGTGTGGGTTACTGGAAAGAAGACTTCTTGGTATTCGATTAAATTGCTTCCTCTGCAAGCACCCCTCTATCCATCCATCCATCTATCCACCTATGTATCTATCTATCCTTCCAGCCTCTGCCACTAGACACACGTGCCCCAAAACTCTGTGCAACATTCACGGGTATGTTTTCGGAATCTACTGGTATTTTGATGAATACACTTCATGCATAACTGAGGCGGCTGCGACCCCATAAAGTGACAATGCTTAAGTTGGAGCTGTGGGACGTATTCCGTCAGGCGTGGGGTCAGGGGCCACACTAGTATGAAATATTTATACCTTAATCAGGGAGTTTCGCCCCAGCCTCACCCAGTAAAGGGTGGAGAGAAGGGCGAAGGGCGAAGAGCGAATGGATGAAGAGAGAATACTTCATTGTCAAGTTGACAACTTTTGCCAGCAGCCCAAAATGTGATGTTAATTACTCGTGTGCGCATTAAAACCTCTTCTTACCCCGGAGCTGACTTTAAATATTATTTGTGCTTTTTTTTTACCATTTTAATGGCATCATTTTTCATCTAAAGCCAAAGTTTCTAGGGGGGAATTGGCTCGTTAACACAGCCATAAAGAATTGAATCTAGTTCTGCTCTTGACATTTACGAAGCATCGTTGGCTGTGGCTGTGGCTGTGGCTGTAGCTGGGACTGGGGCTGTCCTGTTACATCTGCCCTTTCTTGCCAATCTTCGTACCTTGCTGGTACTGGCGCCCAGCATTCGCCCTCTGGCTGTATACGATTCCACAGAACACGTCGTAATCATTTGCACCAGTTGTCTTATCGCTTGAAAGATGGTCGAGAGCAAAGCTTTTTGTAGTCGGTTTTAGATGGCCCCTCCCCCTCCTCAGCCCACCCCACCCACTCTCAGCCAACACAATGCAGTTGGACAGTTGTAGACAATTCGGTAAGTCTTTGGAAGAGATAATGCCAGAAGATAAAGAGCTTCAACGAGGGTCTAAAAGTCAGACACTATCTGTTGGATTTTGATTCGGCATCAAGAATGACACTGGCATCATCCAGTGGCAAGATGATGTCTTATTTGGATCAACCTGTTCTTACTTGATGGGTGCATGAAAAGTGTGCGAACACTTTTCAAACGCACTGTAGCGCACAGTCGGGGCCAGAAAAGAGAGCGCACAATTGCATTGTTGACTCGCCATAAAAACACGGAGGCAGAAAGCAGATGGAATCCACGTGAAAACATCAAGAGCGATGCAATTTTGCAAATTGTCTTCAACTGTGAGAATGCTTTTCATTCCATTTTTACTATTGCCCCCCTGGTCCTCCTCCTCCTGCTTCTTCATCTCCTTTTCTCGTTTTTGTGGTATTGCCAGGACCTTCGGGCTATGGTCTGCAGATGGCAAAAGAAGCGGATGGAGAGGATGTCGAGCAGAAGGCGGACGAGCTAGAGGAAGAGCCAGGGGAAGAGCCAGAGGAAGAGCAGCATGCTGCTGAATGAATGCATTCAGCTATGCATCGCTCCGAATAGCTGTGTGCGAAAATTAGTCGCTTTACGTGCAGCTTGAGGTCAGTAATTAACGCAGGGAAAGCAAAGGCATTCAGGCATCTCCGTGTCCCAGCCACTGCCAATGCCACTGCCACTTCCGCCAGAAGTGCAAGACGACGAAGCAATGTGGCATCTTCGATAGTTAACCGTAACGTAACCGAGGGAACGAGCGCCACGGGGAGCCAGCAGAAGGAGGAGGAGGCAACCTGAATTCTTGTTTTATGTACTTCCTGCCGCAGCAGGGCAAAGTAATTTTGGCCAAAATGCTCTTATTGACATAAAATACATCGTATAAATAAGGGTGATACTTAGTACACCCTTACGGCTGGCCCAGCCCGGCCCGGCCCTTCAACCAAGAAACTTAGTTAATTGCATTAAGCACGGCCAGAGTATACTATTACCATTACGGACTTTGCCTTGGGGCCATCCTGGAGCCCATCCTGCTGGCTCGCAGGACAGCAGCTGTGAGAGTTCCACGAGGAGACCTATGTAAATTATGCATACATACAATGTATTCCACCACAAACTCGATTTAGTTAAAGAGTTCCTCTCTCGCTTTCGTTATTCGAGCTTTTACCAATCATCCAATTCAAGACATAGTCAATATTTTGTTAGACTAAAGACTAAAGTTATTCTGGCAGCGTATGGAATTCATTCGATTCGCGACTGTTACTCCTGTATATTTGATTTAATTTCGCTCTTCATTTATTATTCAAATAACCGAACATATTTTATGGGGCTTGTTATTTGTTATTCAATTACTCAAGTGTTTCTTTTTTGTGGGATCAAAGGCCAGACCAGAGCAGACGAAACTGATTTCAATTTGAATTTTTTTGCGTTTTGCTGGTCAGCAAATGATATGATGCATGATATGGCAGTTTACTTATACTCTTACACACGTAAACGTTAAATAATTGAGCTCTGTATTTGCCATTCTGTGGTGGAACTATTATTTCTCACTGGGAGAATACGTTTCTGTTATTTGCTCTTCGGTTGGACTTCAGAATTAGACCCTGGGGATACAGTTCTCGAGAATGCCACATGGCTTTGTTATCGGAAATCTCTCTCATCGGCTGTTCTACGGCAAATGCATTGTGCTTTCTGGAGTCTTCTCCGCCAACCTGGGGGGATCTTTTCCACATGAAAAGTTCTACGAGGGGCTTCAGGAGAAGAAAGTAAAAGATTTCCGCCAAAGAGATTACACTGAAGCCCATAAACAGGCCCATCACGCCACCAATGTTAGCTGGAGTGGAGAGTATAGTATAGTTTTCTGTCAGTGGAGAGAGGCATCGGATCGACTTACACAGGAACTCTGTCAGTCCGACGTAGGCATTCTTCATGTTGCCGTAGTAGACGGACTCACGGTAGTAGACATTGATGACGGCTATGTTCTCACTCAGATACGTTTTGTTGATGCTCTCCACCAGAGGGTTGGCCAACTGGAATTTGTTGGTGGCCAGGGGGAAGGCGAAGCCGCTGGCCATGTAGCTGAGGTCGAAGCAGCCGGGCAGACACTGCTGCCGGCACTTGACCCATTCAGGGCGGATGGCCGCCTGTAGGGCCCGACGCAGGCAGAGGGTGTCCCTCATGCCACACATTGTGGCGTTGCTGTAGATCTGCGGATAGTCGAAGGGTATGCAGGCACACGACTCGTACAGGTACCCAGCCATGCACTCGTTCTCGCAGTTCAGCCGAGTGTAGGTCCTGTAGAAGATCAGGTCCTTCTCGTTGGCGAAAAGGCACTGGCGACCGTCCCGGGAAATGGAGCGAATGGCAGGCACGGCCTCGGCTCGCACCACCTCCATGCGATAGTTGGTTTCATAGCCAATCGCGGTGATGAGGCCTGCCTCCTTGACAACGGGCACTTCGGTCGGATTGTGGAAGTACACCTTGAAGCCGGGTCCGTTGGTCGAGGAACAGTAGTACTCGCTCATCTGGGCATCGAGAACAGCACTGAATCCCAGTGTAATGCCAGTCCCTGAAAACTCCTCCCATTAATTACAAATTAAATGTTTTCTTGCATTAGCCACACACCGATTGCTGTCGCTGGATAAAATTTGGCTGGTAGTTTGTCGGGATAACCTGTCTCTGGATTCCACTTGACCGCCTCATAACCATTTTGCATTGTCAAATTTCGATTGCTTCTCGAACTGGAGTGCAGTGGAGATGGATTGGAGAGGATTTACTTGGCTATGTCCCACAAAACGATTTGCATTCTTACAAAGGCTTGTAGAGGAACTCTGGTGGCTGGAAGTTGAAGACACAGCAGAGCCCCTCGTCCGTCATGAGCTGCTGGAACAGGTGCGAACAGTTGTGCTCCACGGCATTGAATCTGCAGTAGAGCAGCATCTTATCGCAGTGCTGCGAGTGGTTCGAAACAAAATCTGATATCCTGAGGGTATTCCGGGCAAAATTCGAGTGCCTCTCATCGTCCTCAAGGTCATCGTCGATTTGGGAGTTACACAACAGCTTCAAAATGGCGCTTTCATCGGAGCCCCTACGTATGGATTAGAGCTCTATCTATGGGATTAGAAAACGATAGAACTTACTCCCTGTAATGCGAAACCAGGCTGCTCTGGGCCTGATTCATGTTGCATATGGTGATGGCCGGAAAGGGGACTTTCAGAATGGAGGTGGCCTGTGGGCTGATGCCAATTATCACCGGGGTACTGTCCCACTTAACATAGATGTTCACGATGAGGTGGCACGTGACCACCAAGGCGGCCACAAATGAGCAGAAGAAAAATGATCTAATGGCGGTTGTAGTGTGGTTGTAGGGGTGTACTTTGAATTCACATCTCCTCTCACCTCTCCCAACTGCTGAGGCTGGAGTCGCCCACAAACTTCAGTCCATGCAGACCCGTGCTCTTGAGGAATTGCTTGAGGCTCCTGCCGAAGCTCCTCAACAGAAACATGGAGGATCCCTGCGTTTCCAACTTCCCCGTTGATGACTCCATTGCAACTATTGAGCTAATTCGTGCTAACGTCTCCATAAATACCTAATATCTGAGGTCAATCAGCAATCAGGCAACAAACACCCACATTAAAGACCCAAATAATTAATGCGCTCTATTGATTGCGGTGATTTGTGTCGAACTAAATCCTTTCAAGTTAATTACTTTGACAACAGTTGCCCAAGGCATCCCAAGCATTTTCATTCAATTAGGTTTACGTACACTTGTCTTGTCGTGCGGTCGTGTTTGATAAGATAAGCAAATTGTATCAGTCTTCCGCTTCCACAACTCCCACGTCAATGTGCTGGAGCGTCGTTGCTCGGTGAAATAGTTTTTAATTGATTTAAATATACTTTTAACACACTTTGAAAGTTTCCCCCTACCACGCCTGAAGCTCTCGCTTGCGAAGCTCTCCGCCAGAATGTGTGGCGCTGTGGCACCACAAAAGCTTTGGCCCATCTGTAGTCAAAGCTTGGCCGCACGTGATGGAAGAGCGAACCAAAGTCAGTTCTGGAACTCCAGGCACTGCGATCGGTGAGACTTAGTTGTTTACGTTTGATAATAGAATGAAAATCCGGAGCAATCCGCTGCCCCGGCGCCTGGCGGATGTCTTGTGCTTCCTGCTCATCGGCGTCTTCCTGCCGGTTGTGTTCATGTTCGAGATTATTGTGGTGCTGCCGGCGTTCCACGAGCCGGGCGGCTTCTTCCACACGTTCACCTTCCTCATGGCCATGTTCCTGGTGTTCAACATCAAGGGGAACATGATTGCATGCATGATGATCGACACCAGCGTAAACGGTGAGTCCAGGACAGAGTCCAGCCGAAGGGAACTACTAAGAACCATTTCCATCCACAGTCAAGCAAGTAGAACCGCCGCAAGAGCAGTCGGCAGAGCGCCTTGAGTGGCGCGAGTGCGCAGAGTGCAATCGACTGGCCCCGCCCAGATCGTGGCACTGCAAGATATGCCGCGCCTGCATTCTGAAGCGGGATCACCACTGCCTCTACACGGGTTGCTGCATCGGCCACCGGAACCATCGCTTCTTCATGGGCTTCATTTTCTACTTGTTTGTGGGCTCCGTGTACGCGCTGGTCTACAACTCGATCTACATGTGGATCATCCATAGCAGCATATACTGCAATTGGCTGACGATCCTCAAGCTGACCTGCCCCATGCTTCTACTGGTGACCGGCGGCTTCTGGACCAACATCTACCTGGTCTTCTACAGCCTCAATGTGCTGGCCCTGGCGTACGGCGTCCTCCTGCTGGGCTATCATGTGCCGATCGTGCTCCGTGGCGGAGTTTCTGCCGATCGCACAAAGCAGCGAAAGCTCAAGTACAAACGAAGTGTCAGGCAGAACCTAAGAAGTGTCTTTGGGGTGCGCATGCACATAGCCTGGCTGTCGCCACTCATTCGCAGCGACCTACCCGACGATGGCTACCACTGGAAGGCCTCAAACTCTACCTCCACGAAGGAGAGCGAAGACTGATCTGTGTTTGAACTAGCTTAAGATAAATATATTTTTGAGGCCTCCCGACTGGGCAGTCCGTAGATGAGAACCGTGACTTTCGCTGGAACTTCCTCAGATTGGAGGCAGGTGAATTGCAGTATGGTGTAGTTGCTGCCAATTCCGCCCGTTAGTATGGTGGCCTCAACCACGCATTCCACTTGACTCTCGTCGAAGACCAATATCAGGTTAATATTGGAAATCAATTTATCCTGCATAGAAATAAATGTGTAACTAATTCAGTATTTACATCAATACAAATGATAGAAAAACAACCTTTTGTCTGACCTCCACAAGGAAAACCGTTTGTGTTATGTTATAGCTCATTTCATAGATGGGCACAGCCTGGGACTGCATCATACCAAACTGTACGGAGTATCCACGAGCATCACTGGCGAGAAGAATTGCCAACAGCAGCAGCCGCACGGCTTCGCCCATGCCAGGGGACTGAATAAAACACTTTGCAAACAATAACCAATTATTGCAATTGATGTTTTGACAAGGAAAGCAAATATTACGATAACAGACTTCGGTTTAGATAATTTATTGAGTTATTAAAAAGACCCTTTGAGGAGCCGCCTATTCAGCCGATCTGCACTTTGCGTATAACCGATTTGCACTCATCGTTGCGGAAAACACGATGATAGCTGGTAATCTTGCCCAACGAGGAGATAAAGTTCTCATCGTGGGTGATGATGATTAGCATGAAGTTTGACTGCGACTGACGCTCCTCCACAATGCAGTTGAGAGCATCGCACAGCGATGTGATGTTGATGCGATCCAGGTTCGTGGTTGGCTCGTCCAGAGCCAAGACCCCACAGTTACTACTGAACGTCTCGGCCAGGGCCATCCGGATGATGAGAGAGGCGAGCACGCGCTGGCCGGCACTGCAGCGGCCACGCATTTCGATCTCCGTGTTGTTCTTGGACTGGACCACGCGATAGTTGTAAGTCTTGCGGCGATCAGCGGATACATCTGTGTTGACCTCGTCAGTCTTCACTTGTATGTAGTCGATGTCGTTGCCGCGATAGATCATACGCCAGTACTCCCGGATCAGCCGGTTGATCTTCTCCATCTTTTCTGCATGGAACTGTATGAGGGCCCATTCCAGGGCAAATCGATGCTGGGCCAAGTCATCAATGCTGTGACGCGTGACAACCATCTCGAAATTAGCTTTTCTGAAATTCTTAACCGCCTCCCTGAACCGAGGCTCATCGATCTCTCGCTGCACCCTCTCCACCTGACTTTGGATCTCACCCAGCTGGCCCAGCAGCTCTCCCTTGCGCACTGTGCCCGCATCCCGCCTCTTGGTTAAATCCATTTTTTCCCTGTTGACGCTGCGCAAGTCCAAATTGCCCAACTGCTTGGCCAGCGTCACACAGCTTTCTCTGAGCTGCGTTTCCTTATCCTGCAGCTGTTTCAGCTCGCGATTGTCTTTCAGATCGCGCTCAACGGTCTGCTGATTAAGGCACTCGGTCTTGAGGCTTTCCAGTTGCACGGTTTTCGAATTGATTTCAGTTTCCTGCGGAAACAAAGCTAAATATGAAGCGAGTTTTTATCGGAGGCATTCAAACACTTCACTTGCCAATTTTCTCAGCTGTTCTTTGGTGGTCCTTATGGCGTCCTCAAGTTTGCTTATCTCATTCTTCAGGTCCAATTTGGCATAGTCCTGAGCTTCTTTGTGCAACCTGTGCATGGAATTATTTTGGATTCAGTTTTATCTCCGACTACAATCTTTTTGTAGGACACACCTTTGTATATCCTGATCTGTACTTTTGTAGGAATTAAATTTCGCATTGAGCTGGGACAACTTTGTACGTTCGGCTTCTTTCAGGCGCTCCTTCTCGTCTATGGCAGCCCTTAGCTTCTGCTTGAGCGGTTGAATCTTGGCCTTCAGCTCGCCTATTTCTGTGGTTATGGTGACGATAAGCTGAGTCAGTTCATCGAGCCTCTCCTTCAACTGTGGCAAGCTCTGCAGCCCCTCCTGCAGCTTTAGTTGCTTATCTTTTAATCTATGCCATTAAAGAGGATGAGTCGACTTGTAGGGAAGTGTCTTGAGTGTTTGAGAGCATTACCCATTTTTAACTTCGCGCAAACGATTGAGGGCGTCCACGTGCTGCTCAAAGGTATGCTGCGTGCTGTCCAACTCTTTGCGCTCCTTCTCCAAGTCCTTTGAGACCTGACTCTTCTCCGCTTGCAGAGCATCCATTGATACACTCGAATCATACGAAGCTGGTAGTTTGCTCTAAAAACGAAGGATTGTCAAAGTCCTTTTGCATCATAACCTGTCGTTCGCATACCTTCAGCTGATCCAGATCTTTCTTAACACGCACAGAATCCTTGAGGGCTTCATCGAGCAGCGTCATATCGCCCAGCATGGAATTGGCGAGGTCCATGTTTTGGGTGGGCTCTCCGATCAGGGCAATCAGCGTCTCATATTCGCTCACAGTCTCTCCCAGTAGGACCTCAATTTCGGAGAGCTCCTCCTTCTTCTTGGGCAAGATCTCTTTGAGCTCCCGCACTTTAAGAATGCTGGGTTTGATTTGCAGCAAGTTCTCGTACTTCAACTGCTCTGCCTTCAGAGCCTTTTCCGATCTACTGATGTTGTCTGGCAACTTTTGGATTTCATCGGATAGCTCGGTGGTTAGATCGCAGGCCTAAAATCAAAGGATTGCAAATGATTGTCACAGATAATAGCCCCCAGCAGACTTCACCTCATCGCCCGACATATTGTGATGACAGAGGGGACAGCAGGGCTCTTCATTGATCTTTTGAATGTACCTAGGAGTAAATATGGTTTAGTTTTTGCTTCCCTTTAAGCGAAATCTCTTTGAACTCACTTCTTGTAAAGAACCTCGGCGGATTTATGGGCACCATGCTCGAGCTGCAGCTTGGAAATGGCCAGCTTGCTGCGCTCCAGCAGCTCATCATATGGCGTGGAGCGGCACTTTTGGAATATGAGCTCCTCGCCCTCCTTCAGCTCCTTTTCCATGCGGGCAGTCTCAGCAATTAGATTCTTGCGCTTTATCTCGTAAGATTGTTCTTTGAGCTTCTGGGCATTGGCTTGCTCGTTTAGATCTTGGATCTCGCGACGCACCTTGTCGTACGCCCCTTGCAAGGCGCGGCGATAATTGCTAGATATGGGCTCCTTGAAGAACTTTCCGAAATTATCCGAGTGACGACTGCGCACGCGATGGATCTCTTGGCTCTTCTTCTCCAGCTCCTTTTCCTTGAGATTAATTTCGGCCACCAGCTTGGCCATGGTTCCCAGGAACGTGAGTTGCTCATCCAGCTTCTTGAAGAGCTCCTGCTTCTGGGCTATGTTGGCCTTTTTGCTGGCTATGATTTCCCGAAAATTGTCCTGATTGAAGCTTTTCGATGTGCGCTCGTAGATGGCATCGGCATCGGCTATCTGCTTCTCCAGTAGCTTCAATTCCTGCATGGAGGTTTCAATTTGCTGAACCTTTACCTTCAGTGCCTCACTCTCCCGTTGGCTGGCCTCCTTTTGCTTTTCCTGCGCCGTCACGCTTTGTTCCGACTTGGTTAAATCAATGCGCAGTTCGTCGATCTTTACCTGCCTGGCCTTATCCGCGTTGTCGTTGCTCTCGGAGACTTCCGTGATCTGACAGAGCTTGCCCATGATCACCACTTCGATGTCCTGCAGTAAGTCATCCAGTTTCTCGGGCTCTGCCATCAGATCACCCGGTATCGAAATTTGCAATTCATTGCAGAAATCCCTCACCCGCTCCACCAACTGTGTCTTGCACGCCTGCTCGCTCTGGTGCCGCTGCTTGGCCAGGCAACATTTCTTGTCCTGCGCGGTCTGCGTCTGATGCACTTCTCCGTGGGATTTCTTCAACTTGGACAACTCTTCTTCCGTTTCGGAGCGTTTGTGTCTCATTTCAGACATTCGCTGGTCGAAGTTGCGGATCTCCAGATCCAATTCAACCAGAGAACCCTCAAAGATGGTCTTGATTTTCCTGGAAATGGCTGAAATTTGCTCCTTGCAGTTCTTATGCCTGCAAAAGAATCGCTGGATAGTTCGATTTCGGGAAGGAACAATCTCGAACGCACTCACTTGGTATCCATTTCCACTTTCTGCGCCTGATGTTTGCCAATCTCGTACTCAATGTCTCGGATTTCCTGAAGCCTCGACTCAATGGGTTTCATCTCCTCCTCACACGCGCTGCACTGCGCTTTGATGGAATCACATTTTTGTTGAGCCTTCTGCAGACCCAGCGTTTTAACCTCCATCTCCTGCTTAAGATATGCCACATGCTTCATCCCGGCCTCTATTGCATTGGTACATCTTTATGACGGCTTCAAACGAAAGTTTCAGACACTCACCCATCACCTTGAGCTCTTCCATGGCTTCTCTTCGCATCTTAATGATCTTATCCAGGGCTTTGTTGTACTCGGTAATGCCAAAGATAGCATCGAACTTCTCTTTTAATTTCTTGGCCTCGTCCAGCGGCCAACTGGAGTCTTCTTGGTGGCAGAACAGGACGTTGTTTATGATAGCCTTGGACACGCCCATGAAGTCAGAGATGGCCAAGTCAATGTCCACTGTGCGACCGCTCAATGAGTCCTGGACCTCACGCTTTGAATTCCCCGCATCACTAAGAAAGTTGATGGTGGAGTCCATAGTCTCAAACGAGACCTTGCCTCGCTTGCTAGAGACTTTCATTGTGCGACAGATGGAAACACGGGCTCCGCGTTTGTCCCGAACCTGCATCTTGATTTGCGCCAAGGATTCATTCAGCCCAAATATCTTGGGGTCGTGGACAAAGCTCTTCCCTCTGTCACTGCCAGGCGGGCACTCGCCCGTTAGAGCATACTTGATGCACTCTATCACTGTGGTCTTTCCACACCCATTCTCACCCAGAATCAGCGTAACAGGCGACGAAAAAGTTAGGCTCTGGAAAACAAGTCTATTAAGGTATACAGCTTAAATGAAGCCATCCTCTACCTGAAGATCTTCTGCATTGGATCCAAAGCTGCGCACACCCTGAATGGACAGTTTATCAATTGATGACATGTTTTCTTTCACTCGCAATATGAAAATCTAGTCGGATTCAAACGATTTTCCAATTTCACAAAACGCAGTTTTGCCGCCGCCTGGTTGCCAGGGATAGAGTGAACAGAAGCAACAGACTTTTTTCGATAAGGATATCGACTAGCTAATCGAATAATAAAGTAAACTTATTATGAAATATAACTAATTAACTAAGAAACAACCCAGTTAGGGTTCTTAATTAGTTAAAAATTCATCACATACATTATTATAACATTAAGTTTAAGCACTAACCATACAATATATAGACACGACACTCCATACATTGACTTTGACCGCACCAACATCACTGATGGCACCAGGCATCAGCTACTCGACGAATCGTGAGAGTGTATGTGTGCTCATGTACTTTGCGTGTTTGCAAGTGTGTATGTGTTCCCGAGAGAGTCGCGAGGGGGTCGTGAGAGTGCATGTGTGGACATAGCTGGAGGAAGCACTCCCGTTTGCTGTCCCTGATGTTTCAGCGTGTTTCAGCTCCTTCTTCGCTGCTTTGTATGATGCGTCGCGGTCCGCTAGGCGCGGTGTGCCCCGAGCTCGCTGGAGCAGCCTTCTGGCGCGGATGCACGTTCGGCGGAGCTCGGCTATCTCCTCACTCAACCAGAACACCGGCTTATGGTGCTACCGGTGCTACGCCCTCCTCTGCTGCGTATTCTGGTCGCAGGCCTACTGCGACGGCCAAGTTGTTGGCCCACTCGTTGGCTCCAGCTGCCTCGCTTGAGTTCGAGCCCCGCAGTGCTCTAGCGAAGGACTGGGCCCTCAGAGTGTCCTGGCGCTGCGCTTTCCCTGACCCTGCTCCTGCTCCTGCCCTGTTGAAGATCTACTGAGATCCTTCGTTCAGTAGGACGAGGTCCAGCGTCGCAAAAGCCTCCAGCACTATGCGTCCTCTGGCGTTTGTGCGAGTGGATCCCCACTCCATGGCCCTGGCGTTGAAGTCGCCCCCGACTACCACATTGTTCCGTCCGCGTAGGTCGTATATGTATGTTATGTACATGCATATACATATTAAGATGAACACACAGATACAGATAGACTGATACCAGTCTAAACGCTGCGGACACCTACATGTATGAACCGTCTCATCTAAATACTATATCTATCTATGTACAAAGACAGAACCTGCAAGAACGTGTGTGCATGCAAGTATGTGTGTGTTCTTGTGCAGAGCATGTCATTATTGACACCAATGGCAAGGCAGTTAACTTGTGGAAAGATAATTTTCTCTGTCCCTTTGAAATATACGTAAATATTTGGTCTCATATTTAAAATATACCGTGTTGAGTATAACAATTAATTAAATTGTCGGAGTTTCAATATCCATAAAAAATAAAACGATGCGATTCTTACCCCTGTGGCCTGCTGCATAGCCCATTGGCTCAAGCACACCGGTTCGGCATTTTGCAAAACTGTGTCATTATTGTGACCAATGGCAAGGCAGTAAGCGAACAACCAGACCACACATACAGCTAAAGCTCAGCCTCACATACAGAGTCCGCGCGGTCGTGATAGATCGGCTCTGCCGATCGTGCGAAGTGCAAGAGAACTCGGTTTTTTTGTTTTCTTTTCGTCTCTTTTGCGCCTGCGTCGGCAGAGGCAGAGCATTCTTGCTTTGTTCGCCTTGCATTTGCATCTGAAAAGAAAACAAAAAAACCGAGTTCTCTTGCACTTCGCACGATCGGCAGAGCCGATCTATCACGACCGCGCGGACTCTGTATGTGAGGCTGAGCTTTAGCTGTATGTGTGGTCTGGTTGTTCGCTTACTGCCTTGCCATTGGTCACAATAATGACACAGTTTTGCAAAATGCCGAACCGGTGTGCTTGAGCCAATGGGCTATGCAGCAGGCCACAGGGGTAAGAATCGCATCGTTTTATTTTTTATGGATATTGAAACTCCGACAATTTAATTAATTGTTATACTCAACACGGTATATTTTAAATATGAGACCAAATATTTACGTATATTTCAAAGGGACAGAGAAAATTATCTTTCCACAAGTTAACTGCCTTGCCATTGGTGTCAATAATGACATGCTCTGCACAAGAACACACACATACTTGCATGCACACACGTTCTTGCAGGTTCTGTCTTTGTACATAGATAGATATAGTATTTAGATGAGACGGTTCATACATGTAGGTGTCCGCAGCGTTTAGACTGGTATCAGTCTATCTGTATCTGTGTGTTCATCTTAATATATGCATGTACATAACATACATATACGACCTACGCGGACGGAACAATGTGGTAGTCGGGGGCGACTTCAACGCCAGGGCCATGGAGTGGGGATCCACTCGCACAAACGCCAGAGGACGCATAGTGCTGGAGGCTTTTGCGACGCTGGACCTCGTCCTACTGAACGAAGGATCTCAGTAGATCTTCAACAGGGCAGGAGCAGGAGCAGGGTCAGGGAAAGCGCAGCGCCAGGACACTCTGAGGGCCCAGTCCTTCGCTAGAGCACTGCGGGGCTCGAACTCAAGCGAGGCAGCTGGAGCCAACGAGTGGGCCAACAACTTGGCCGTCGCAGTAGGCCTGCGACCAGAATACGCAGCAGAGGAGGGCGTAGCACCGGTAGCACCATAAGCCGGTGTTCTGGTTGAGTGAGGAGATAGCCGAGATCCGCCGAACGTGCATCCGCGCCAGAAGGCTGCTGCAGCGAGCTCGGGGAACACTGCGACGCATCATACAAAGCAGCGAAGAAGGAACTGAAACACGCCATCAGGGACAGCAAACGGGAGTGCTTCCTCCAGCTATGCAATGGGCTTTACATATTGTTCATTTTCTCCGAAACAACTGTAGCAATCGAATTAATTGTTTTACCTCTGCAACTAGCACAGAATTGCTGTACTTAAAAATACAGTTCAAATTTCTTAACTTCTTTTTTTGGTAATAATTTTACCTTTTTCGCATAACATCGGCATTTCGAAGCGTTCAAAATAATAGTAGTGCTACGGAAAATTGTGAATATTATTAAATCTACTTCCTTTTTCCAAATGATTTTTCTTTTAAAAAATACTTGAATGGTTTATTTCATAGTTTTAAGCTTTTATAGTTTCCTTTTTGGTCATTTGGCGTCGGTATCTTGGGGCGTGGCAAGCCCTATAGTGCCCAAAAGCTCAAGCTAATTAGAGGGCTCATTTCAGAAGGAGAGTAGTATCTCGAGGTGAAATATATCATTGGTTGTTCAGTTAATACAATAAGAAATAACATTAAATAAGAAACCCAAGGTAAAACCGGCGATCGGTGAACTTATTCGCCAAAACATCAGTCGATCGACTACTACGATAGAGGAGATCTCGGCCGTAGATCTCGTTACTATCTAAGACGACCACGGCAATATCAAGTTTCACCAAAACAAACTTTCAAAACTGTAAAATACGGTGGGTAAAATACTTCAATGATGGTTGGGGCGAGTTTTTCATACTACAATATTTTGACAGTACATGTGCTATAAATACAATCGCTCGTCATTTATAGGCTGGAATATTGGCCGATACGATGCTACCTTGTGTCTCATAGGACATGCATCTGTTCTGGGGGGTCCCGGAGGACAACAATCTGAAGGACACCTACAAATTTCTCAAGGAGTAGTTCGCTGCCAACAAGGTAGAGTCAATGGAACGGGCGAATCGGTCAACCGATCTTAATCAAATTGATAATTTATTGTGTAATATAAATAGAGCAGTCTAATATGTAAAAAAATTAACTTTAAGACGCTTTACAAAGGTCCTGGAACTCAATTTCAATAGAGAAATGCCACAATTTGGGTAGCTACGTGCCAAATCGCTGTACAGCCGTTATGGAAATCGCAGGTCACTCAGCTAAATATGAAAATTTAGTACACATATGGATGTCTTTTATCGGATATAAAGGAAGGGGAATTATCTTCAGTTGTTATCTATTATTATAGTCTGCAATAAGCTAGGGTACTATAAAAATTAACCAGCTTTCGGGGCAGCGCTCCTAAGTCTTGCTATTGAGGAAAAATTAAAATTTGGTGCGGTATGGAGTGTTGTGTCTATATATTGTATGGCTAGTGGTAGCATCCATCCCTGAACTGTTATCGCCGTCGCGGGTGTATCGATATTATTATATTATTTAACATTTTAATACGGCAATTTTCAATGAAAATGTTTCGAAAACAGTTGGGAAACCTGTCTCGTGTCTCCACGCAAGTTCAGCGAAATCTTCTGCAACTGTCAACGAACGCGGAAGCCTCTCCCGCTGAGGGAACAGCGGCCGCTAGCGTGAACGAGTTCCGCACGGCCGTTGCCAATCCCGGCGAGCACTCGGCCCTGCATGTGGCCAAGTTCTACACCATACCCGTGGAGCAGAAGAAGCAAATCTTCACCGGCGGTGGTCTGCCCAAACAGTACGAACAGCAGATAAAGACATTTACCGAAGCCTGCCTCATGGTGCGGTCGCCGGCGCTGGAGCTCCTGCACTACATTAAGAACGCAGATCTGACAAAGCCCGTGGTGCGTTATGTGCTCTATGGGGACAATGGTGTGGGCAAGACATTGACCATGGCCCATGTTCTTCACTACGGAGCGATGAATGATTTTCTGCTGGTGCATGTGCCCTGGGCGCCCAATTGGATGAAGCGGCCCAAGGAGGCATCCAACGCCGCGCAGGAGGGTATGCTCGATCTGCCCTTCGATGCGGCCGCCTGGCTGGTCCATTTCAAAACGCAGAATGGCAAGCTCCTCCAGCAGCTGCAGCTAAAGACGAGCAAGGAGTACGTGTGGAGCAAGCGCGAGAGCACACCGGCAGGCTCGTCCCTCATAGAGCTAGTAGAGCATGGCATAGCGCGCATAAAGTATGCCACGGACACCACGGTCGCTTTGATTTCGGAGCTGAAACAGCTTTCGACGGCGGGACAGTGCAAGATAATGGTGGCCATCGATGGCTTCAACGCCTTCTTCCATCCCGTGACACGCATCTTCTCGGACAACAAGCAGCGGGTGACCCCAGATCGCATTACGCTGACACAACCCTTCCTCGACATCACCAACTACGACTGGACCAATGGGGTTTGCATTCTGTCAGTCGATAAGATCGCCATGACCGAGGGCTACATGGACTCGTACCTGCCACGCTACCTGCTAGGAAAAGAGGGCTTCGAGCACGTCGATCCCTTTGTGCCCGTTCATGTGGGTAACTACACGGACAAGGAGTTCCACAGCTACATAAACTACTACCTGGACCGCCACTGGATCAACAAGACGCCGCAGGGCTTCGAGGAGCAGCTCAAGTTCATGAGCAATAGGAATCCCTACACGCTAATGCAGCTCGTTAAATCATTGTAAAGGGACTACCAGCACCCCGTATTTGTTAGCTAATAATCATAAATAAAATGACTTTGTTAAAGAAATGAAAACCAAAAGAAGTTGTCCAATTTTGTTGATAAATGAGGGATTTAATCAAGTATTTTTATGTTCGTTTTTGGTGCACATTCAGTCAAAGAAATGGCGAATTCATATCGGGGAAATTTATTTAACAATAATCAGCACTGTAAAATATATAGTAAATATTCGAATATATATGTATGTATTGTGTGTATGCATATTGGTTTCAATAATGGTTTCAAAAATCAATACAAATCAATGATGGTTCTTTTCACTTTGTGTGTGTGTGTGTTTGTGTGCGGCTTCAGAAGCGCATCTTCAACAAAATCAAATCAAACTCAAACTCCAGTGGGGCACCTCTATATCTACTACATCTTATATAGTATTTCTTTCCACATCTCTATTCGTGGGGGATGGGATGGCATGGATGGGTGGAGGTTCAACAAAATAATAAGAATAACTAAGCTGCAGTTTAACACTTGTCGTCATATTTCGTAAGTATATTTGCATAATTTCTATTACAATTTTAGTTGCTGCTTTCAACAACAATAACAATTATGTATTTATGTGTGTATGTATGTCGGAGTCGCTTGTGGGCCATGCTATTCACTGTTATTTTATGTTATCGTAGTCGTAGGCATTCCTCGCCTCGCCTCGATCTATATATATTGATTCTCCTCCTTTCATTCTTTTGGTTTTTGTTGTATGGTAGTTATGCTGATGCTTTGAATATATATGTATATGCATGTCCATGCATGTCTGCGGTGTGTGTAGGTGTGTGGTTGTACATGTATACTATGTATAATAAATCATATCATATATATGGGTATATATATATTTATATAGTGTATTCATACACTGTTGAAATAGGTTTCTTTTTGTCCTGGCAACGTAACGAGTAAAAATAATAATAATAATAAGCCTCCTCTGATCGTAAACGTAATAAAAAATGCATTAAACAAAATAAAGATACATAGTTGAAAACGCAGGGGAGATGATAAGATAAATAAAGCATACATAAAGTTCAAGCAGTAGCTGGCATATGCAGACGTAAATACTTAAATGTGAAAGGATATGAAAATGAAAAACTAATCCGTCAATAATAAAATGATAATAAAAAATAATCAAGAGAAAATAAACAAAAACAAGGACACTTGGGCCAACTGGGGTCCTTCCTGAATACAAAATCAATTCAATTCGATTCGACTCGATCCACATTGAGGTGTTCGGTTTGGGTTCTTCCAAATGCTCGCAGAGTCCACACACAGATTCCAGTACTCCCAGCGCCGACTCCTCCGACAACGAATCCAATTACTTGGAGGAGAGCGAGCGCGGTGTGTGCGTGTGTGTGTGGAGGGTGTACAGGTGGGGTGTGTGTGAGTGTGGGCGATAGTCTTCGTCATCTGTTTCTTAGAGCATTCGTCTACTTAGGCTAGTTTCTTAATCATACATTTACCGATTCGATTCGTTTCGTTTTGGTTTCCACATTCTCGAAATATTGGTAAAATCAATGCGTGATAAACTGTTCAATGTTTTCTTTAGTTTAATGATTACTTCTACCTTTGGAGCAGCGTGTGTGTTCGCGTGGATGGGCGTGGATCCGTGTGGATGGTTCAATGGCGATGACAGTGATGGGGTGGTGGCCGCGAAATGGTTCAACAATGGATGTGCACTGTATGTGTATTATTTCTTGACAAACTGATAGGGGGCAGCGGGACGGTAGCGCATGGTCTGCTGCACTGTGCCGCCTATGCCGCCGCCCGTGGTGGCCATATTGGCCATTATGCCGCCGCCCCCGGCATTGCCCAGGCCTGCATTCCGTCCATTGAAGCTGGCCGCACTGACCACCATGCCGGGCGGCGAGGCTCGCACAATCGTCTGGGGCTGCATAGTCGTGTGCATGGCATTTCCCCGTTGGTTGGCTGGAATAAGGACAGAAATGAGTACCAAACCCCGAAGTTGTTAGGCCCCGACACTCACGTGGCACGTATGGCTTTGGCTGGTGGTAGGCATTCGTGTGTGAGCGATAGTAGACAGTCTCTTCGTTGTGGTGATAATGCGATTGCTGCGGAAACTTGTGTCTGCAAGCAAAGCGATCCAAGTCAGTAAGACTCAATAATGGGGGAGTACGCAGTACCCACCTGTAGTTGCCGCCAGAGCGATTGTTGCCGTTGCCATTGTTGCCGCCAGCGAGAGGCGGTCCGCTGGCAGCCACGTTTGACTGCAGCTGGAGCTGGCGCAGTGTTAGTTTCTTAGCCGCTTCGGGATCCTCCATGAGCTCCCTGTACTGCTCTTGGCGAATGTCGTCGTGCTTGTCCGGTGTTAAGTAGCGCCTAATCTCGGCCAGGGCGTAGGCCACGCGGGCATACGCCTCGGCGGGTGGGGCAATCGTCGATACTTCGACGTGAAGCGGAAGATTCAGGTGGGCGTATTTAGCGTCTGCCGAGTTTCGCAGCTCCTCTTCGCGTGCCCGGTCTTTCATCGAGAAGCGACCGAGTATGACGATTTTGCACTGCGTCTCCTCCTGCAGACGGCGCAAGGAGTTGCCCTTGGGGCCGAGCAGCTTGCCGACATAGTTGAACTTCTTATCCTTAATGGGCACGTGCACCTTCTGCGATAGTTTGATGGTGCGCTGCTGGTAGACATCCGCGTACTGGTCTCTCGTGGGTATGCGCCCATTCAGCTGCACCCGCTCCAAGGCTGAAAGGTGGCCGGAAAAGGGAAAACTGAGCACTTGGAGAGCAAAGGGCAAGCGCCACTCGCATCGAATCGATTACCTTCGTCGATGAGCTTGACAGCCAATGGAAAATGGTTCTCCATGCGCGACCGCTCGGTCATCAGTTCCTGCATGTATTTCTGGATGGCCGGCGCCGGCTGGTTCTTTTCGTTATCCCCATTCGCGTTATGTTCGTTCTCGTGCTCGCCATTGCTGGCAGCACCTGTACCCGTCGCAACCACAACGCCACCCGCTGCCGCCACTACGGATGACCCTGGGCCCACACGCATTCCGTTTTCCGCCATTTGTCCTGCTTCCACAACGGAGCTCGTTCTCAATTAGTCGCCTCGTTTAACGCCAAATAGTGGGTGCTTGTCACAGTGCGCGGCACGTTTCGCAGTCAATTCGATTCGGTTTCGGCAAATGTGTGACTGCAACCTTCCTCTGGCCCTAATTTTTTTTTCTCTCAAGTGTGTATTTTATTCGTATATTTTTAGTGTGCTCGCCCGCGTACTGTTAAGCGCGATTCCTTGGCTGCAACATGACAGCTCGTGGAGTGCTGTTAGGAGCTCGCGATAGTCAATCGACCCAATCGGCTTGCGCTGTTATCCAGTAAATGTCACTTTTAGGGCTAATATACACTTCCATACACAGGACTTTTGACTCTTTCGCTCTTTGAAAGACACAACTATTTTATCACAAAAAATTATCTTTCTTATGTTGTTATTAACAAAATTAACTCTTTTCATCTATCGCACAAAAATACCGTCTTTTTTGGTGGAATCGATCGAAGTGGGTTGAAATTATCTATATATACTCATATATATATATATAATGATCTATTACCCGAAACTCTAAAAAATAGAGCCGATTTTGTCTGAAATATCTTGCAATTTGCTTAAATCAAATTTGATTTCCTGTGTTAATATTCGCCATTTTGATCTGTCCACAAGAAATATCGTCCACAACAAAATATATATCGATATATCATTGTCGCTGCTTTACCACATACATACTTTTTCAGACCAAATATTTTTCAGCAAAGTTAAATTTTCCAAATAGTGGAATTAGCCGATCCGATCCGATCTTCCACTTAAGCCGCATACCCTATATACAGTAATATGCCGCGTGACTATGACAGAGACTACAATGAGGACACAGCAGACTACAAGCGTAAGCGTAGAGACGATGAGCCAGCAGCAGCCGGCGGGGGTGCTCCGGAGACTTCCGAGGCGGACGGCGGCCACAACGCCAGTCACGCCGGACTGAGGGACACACCCCAGTTGAACGAAAAGACAAATGGCTATCTGCAGGAGTGCTTGCAGGAGAAAAAGACACTGGAGAAGAAGCATGTCATAACAAAGCGTCTGCTGGACGATGGTCAGTAGCGCTGCCGAGACACGTAATAGGTGGCGCATCTAATCGATTATCCATTCGCAGAGGTTGAGAAAATCTTGGTTAGCGGCCGTATACCCAAGCCGGAGATCTATGCCAACGTGTACAGCGAGAAGCCCATCCGCGTGGCCCAGAAGGTCCTCTTCCCGATCAAGGAGTATCCCAAGTTCAATTTCGTTGGCAAGATCCTGGGTCCCAAGGGCAACACACTCCGTCAACTGCAGGAGGAGACAATGTGCAAAATGGTTGTTATGGGCCGCAACTCGATGCGTGACCATGGCAAGGAGGAGGAGTTGCGGATCTCGGGCAATCCTAAATATGCCCATCTCAGCCGTGATCTGCATGTGGAAATATCCACAGTGGCCCCGCCCGCCGAGGCCTATCACCGCATCAGCTATGCCCTGGGTGAAGTGCGTAAGTTTATGATACCTGATGCCAATGACGACATTCGCCTCGAACAGTTGCGTGAAATGGATGGAAAGGAGCGGATATATAAGAAATCTCACCATTATTCGAAATCATATGGCGAGCACGGAGCCTACAACACTCGGTACGCCTGTTGAAAGTAAATGATCGAACAAACTCAGTAATTGTTGCATTTACAGTACACCGCCACCAGCCTCGTCCAAACCGAAAGTTTACTCGATCCTGGAGAAGGCCCGGTATGTGATGGATGATCCAAACTATGGCATAGTTAAGACCCATAGGTAGGCTAGCTTGAATATATATATACCAATCCCGAATGTGCAATTCATGACGTCCCTTCCGTTGAATAGATCAAGGGACCACGAACTGTACGACCATCATGGGGAGTACGACCGTTATGCGACGCCGCCGCCACAGTCGTCGAAGCACTCGAGCCACCACGCCCAGTACGACAGCACCTCCTACGAGCGCGACTACAGGCGTGAGTACCATCCACACTCTTCCTCCTCATCGTACGCGGCGGCCTATCCAGGTAAGAAGACTTCTGCGTAAGATATATTAATGTTTTCCCCACAGCAGGACAAAGATAAAACAGAGATTGCGAAAAGAAACAAATAGAAAGGAAACTAAACTCTTAAACTAAACTCGCGCAAAAAAAACAAAGAAGAAAAACCGAAAACCAAACATAAGCAAAGTAAATTACAAAAAAGAAAAGAAAACCAGAAACCGCCATTAAACCGCGTCTCAAAATTATGATCAACGGCAACCCATCCCACCATATTTAACAAGATTTTAAATGCACTATGCCAAGCCTGAACAAGGGCGAGATCAACCAAACCAAACAGTACAGCGGCCAGAAGTAATCTTCACTAATTGGAAGACCACTAACATGTCCAAAAAGAAAAAGAACAGAAAACCCAAAAACCAACAATCAAAGCAAATGTTTCAATTCAACAACTCGAACGACTCAATTTAACGCTCAAAACACATCAATTAATGTTATCCAAACTGTGATCTATCAATTTTCATCCAAAAATTGATACAATACAAAGTTTGTGAGACTTTTTTTTAAACGCGCCAAAAAAAAGAGAGGCAAAGACTTAACGGAAAGGTTTCCCAGGGTGTAGTGCATTCAAAACCGGTTAAACAATCTATTTATTTCCTTATTTCGTTTCACCCATTGTATATATGTATGTAATGTATCTTAGGAGAGAGAGAGAAAAACAGAGAGCAAACCAAGAAAACCAAGCACCACAGAGACAAAAACAATGAAAAATCTAAACAACAAATAAAATTCTTTTCAAAATAGCAAAACCAAGCAACGGTCGCTCCTCATCGTCGTATCGCCCGACCACCACGGGCTCGGGATCACACTCATCTGCTCAGTACGAAACTGGATCACGTTCTCGTGAAAGCGTGCGTTACCGCTCGGCTCCATATCCGAAAATACGTTAACCCATCGCTTAACCCCAACAACAACCACAATCCCCCAACAACAACAACAACTACAAAACAACGTTAAGCATAAAGAATAAAAGTAATATTCCAAACAAAAATATATCGAAAAAGAAGCAAAATGTTAAAATTCAATAATCCAACCATACACACATATTTAATATATTCAACAAATAAATTGAAAAAAGCTAATTTTTTATTGCAATTGTTCCAATATTCTCGAATAGTGTTCAAATCCAAAAGCAAATCCAAATCAAAGCAAAATCCGAAACAGAAATCAATGCATCAACTTTTATACAACCTTAAATCTTCTTTGTACAAACAAAAACGAAAAGCGAAACAAAACAAAACTTAATTTTACTATAGTTAAAACCGCATTCAATTCAATTAACAAAAGAAGAGAGCAGAGCAGAGCAGAACACAAAACAAGCAAACAAAAATCCCCCAACAAATGAGTTCACAGCGAAATGTTAGCCTAAGTTTTCCAATTATTGTTCGTTCTATAAGATAAACCAACAAGAATAAAGTCCAAACAGACATGCACCCAACATGTTACCACCCAACGACCAAGTAAGTATCCTTCACGGACCACCCTAAAACCAACAAACAAAACAAAACCTTCGTCATCAAAAATGAAAAACAAATTAAAGAACAAAAAAAACCACACCAATTTTCCGGCTTCGTTACTATTCCCCCGAAACGAGTATTCGGATGCGTTCAACGTTGTCCTTTCAATGTACGAGTATACTTTTATTATTTTCTGTTCTTGCGATTTAACGTTTGTTTTGTATTAATTTTAATATTATTTTTAAATTTTAACCCCTATGCTGAATACAACAGAATATGTTTGCCGCGACACTACCCTAAATCTAAAAAACAAATTATACGATAATAAAAAGAAACGTACATTTAATTTGTGGCGCATTTGTTTTCCTCTCGGGTTGGGATCTGGACTGGAGGAAGCCCAGATATACTACATATATGTCCATTGCTGACCAAGTCCCAGGACTAATCACAGTTCTCTTAAAAGTTCATGGCGCCGTCGAGAAACATCAGGCTGTCCACTGCCGATATGGCCAGTTCTACGTCCCGCTTTTGAACCGTTTTCTTCTTGGACTGTGCAGTGTACGTGTAGGACTCACGGGCCAACGAGGCTATGAACAACTCCACCGCCTTGGTCACGGCGAACACAGCTTCATGCGTGGCCACTTGCATATCGGGATCCAGCTTCATTATGTTCCGCACGCGCGCCAAGGGCAAGTGCGTCAGCTTTGCCTCAGGCTCGTGTTCGGCAGCTGACTTGGTGGTAACTTAAACAAACGAATTAATGAAGTGGAAACTCCTTTTATTAAACGTCTTCAGCTTTACCAGGCTTTTCTGGGGCAGCGACAGCGTTGGCTGCAGGAGACGTCTCTTCTGTTGCATCCACAGTCTCTGTTTCATCCCCTGCTTCCGTTGCATCCAATGGTTCCTCTGTCTCCATTCGTTGTTCAACTTCAAACTCCGGCTCTTCGGAGTATTCCGTCTGAAATATGTCTTCGCTAGCCATCGTATTGTGTTGTTTAGTTGTTTATTGTTTATTTCCGGAATTGTGGTTCTAATGCCGCCATAAGTATCGATAGACACCGGCTGGCGGTAGCCACTAACCATACAATATATAGACACGACACTCCACGACACTGAATTTCTCCACACCAAATACTGACATCAGATCCCCTGAGAGTGTATGTGTGCACATGCATTCTCACGTACTTTGCGTTTTTGCAAGAGTGTATGTGTTCCCGAGAGAGCGTGAGAGCACATGGACTCTCACGTACTTAGCGTATTTGCATGTGTGTATGTGCGCCCAACTGAAATTTGTGCTCTCTCAATCCATTTGTGGTTCAATGGGATTTCTAAAACTTGCAGAATACTCCACATGCAAATACTACTACAAGTTTTACCATTAACTGCCACATTTAAGAGTCGTCTAGAGGGGGTTCCAATACAGTTCCAGTATCCAGCGGATACAATATGTCCTGTATCCAGCGGATACCATTTGTGGCTATTGTGGTTATTTGGGACGTTGATGTGCAATGACTGCACCATCAAGTGGCCCAAGCGACACCAGCATATGGCTGTTACGCGCGGATCCCAGGCATTTCGATTGGGAAGTATAACGCCTAATAAAACACCAAGTACTACGACGGCTAAGTCTGAAAAAGAGCCCCCCAGTACGTGAAAGTGAAGCTCTTAAGAATTGTATAGAACTCCCATGATGCTGCACCTTACATATGTATGAGCCAAGACAAATATCCGACCCGACCCCACCTGAAACAATAATGTAACTATCAACCGGAATAAATCCACTGTGCAAAAACAAAAAAGCCTTTAAATGAAAAAAGAGTGCCAGAAAGAGATAATATAATATATAGAAGATAATAGATATAATATAATATAATAATATGTATATAGAAATATGTGAAAGGCAATCGAAAGAAGAAACAGTGTAAGGAGTAAGACAAAACAGAGAGACTCACCGGATCCCACAACTATAAAGCGAAGCGTTAAATATTGCTTGCTCTTTCCTTCTGTTGCATTGCTGCAGTTTGATGTTTGTCGTTTGCACACATAAACACAAAAACAAAAAACACACATAAAAAAAACCAAAAATAATTATCACATATGTACATATAATATGTATGTACATATGTACACCTTGCACTGCGTTTCGTTTTGCACTCCTTGCCGCCTTCTTCTTCCTGCCGCTCCTTATGAAATTGTGTTTTTTTTTTATTTGCACTCGCACTTTCACTCACAATGTGCACTTAGAAAAAAAACTAAAAAACCTTGGTTGGGTGGTTTCACATTTTTTATTTCAATTAAGTTTTTTTTTTATTTATTTCAATTTTTTCATAGTTATTTTATTATTTATTTAAATTGGTTTCACAGAAAAAATTTACACTTGGGCCTGCGCCTTCTACTTTTTGCCGCTCCGTATAGTCTTTCGCTGTCACTTTCACTCACATTAGAACCCCTCATAAAACTTGGTTTGGGTGGTTTCACTTTGCATTTAAATTTGGTTATTTTTGAATTTTATTATAACTTAACACATTGTTATTTAGTTTTCTAATAATTGATCACAGAATAAGAATGTCACATTTTGTCCGGCGCGCGATTCGCCGTCGGGAAACACACGATTTCATTTTCCGTTTCACAATATTCAATTTCACAATAAAAAAAGCACTCATATGCCATTCCTTTGGCTTTGATGCCATTCATTGCACTCAAAATGGCCGCTTCACTCGCGCACTATTAAACATATTCCGCGAATACCGTTTTGCATCGAACACTTAATACGCACGCGCACATATCGTTTTGCATCGATCACTTTAGACGCACGCGCACACCGCAAGACGAACAATTTAATTGATGACCGCTATGATGGACCGGGGGGAACTGAAAGCTTCGAAGAGAACGAGAACGAAAGAAGTTGAAGGGCGGCTGCAGCAGAGCAGCGCAGGCAGCGACTTAAAGCTCTGCTTAGCGGTGCAATGTGTTCATTCGATGCTCCCACACGCTCTCTTCCTTATTGCCCTCGCTCCCACTCTCTCATTAGCTACTTTTGCGAATCGCTTATGTCTTTCTGCTTATGTTCTCCCTCTCCTACTGCAAAGGGAGATCAGAAAAGTGTACTTATGTCACCTGTTGGTGGGAGTGAGAAGCAAATGTTGGTGAGAGGGTTGCAGTGCGCGCTGCGTAGGTGCAGCGCAGTCGGCGTAGTTACTCCCGCATTTCATGCTCTCTACTTCTCCTCTACCTTTACGGTATCATATGCAAAAGCGATTATCGAATATTTCGGTTCTTTTACTATAGCCTCTGCTACTGCCTCTGCCCTGCTTGTTAGAGTGGGATGGAGAGGGTGTTGAATGGGTGCAAGTTTATTCATGTTCGCAGAGCAATCAGCAGAAATATAATTCTATGTAGAAAACATGGATAATTCATTACTTTTATAGATAATTAACAAAAATCAATGAATTAATGATGAAGTATGCGTTGCCATGTGCAAAAGAGATTATCGAATATTTCGGCTCTTTTACTACAGCCTGTGTTACTGCGAACGTTTGCTGTTGTGGGCACCTGTTCGAGTGGGAGTGGGATGGAGAGGGTGCTGTGTAAAGAGAAGGGGGCAAAGTCTTTGGCGTATGCATCGTTGTTGTTGTTGCTTGCATGAGTGGAATGGGAGACAGAAAATGCGTGGATGAACAAATATTTTAATGTGAATAGCTATGTATGTATATTTGATCCATCTCTTCATTGCAGGTAATGCAGGGCAAACAATTAAGAGCGCACATTTGCTGAAATAATCTGATCTTTTTGCAATAGGGATCTGTGTTTTCTGTTGTTGCTTTGGCTTCTTATCTGTTTGGGGCGGGGGGAGACGGGGACTGCGTGGATGACGTAACTCAGCTTATAGGGGTTTGTGTGTGTTGTTGTTGTTTTGGTTTCTGCTCTGTATGGGGAAGGGGAAGATGGGCCACTAAGAACTGTAATAATTTGAGGAGTTCTTATTTCTGATTCTCCCTTCCCACTGCATATGTTATCAGTGCAATGATCTGAAGCGGGCGCGAAAACCGAAAAGAAGGAGCGCAGCAGTGCTTGTAATTGTTGTTTTGTCTTTTGCGTATGCATCGTTGTTATTGTTGCCTGCCAATGCTTATGCATGGGTGGAATGGGAGATGGGGAGACGGGGAGTGCGTGACGGAATGACGTCAGCCAGCTTGAACATAGAACCAATATTTTTAAGTGAAGAGTTTTATTTGATCCCCTCTCTTCACTGCAGGTAATGCCCTGAAGCAGGGCAAACAATTAAGAGCGCAGCTTTTCCTAGAGAATCTAAGAGCGGCTATTGCAATGGGGTTTTTGTGTTTGTGGTTGTCGTTTTGGCTTCTGCTCTGCATGGGGAGAGGGAATATGGGAGATGAGTCACGAAAATTTGTAATAATTTGAATATTTCTTATAATGAATGAGATGCATATACTCGTATGTACATAGCTTTCGATGTGTCAAATTCATTCCACTCTAGAGCGCTGCAGTTGTCGGATCCTGTTCGTGCTCTGCTCTGCTCTGCTCCTTCACTTGAGCATTTTTCTGCGCCATTTTGACACAGAATCCGGAAAGCCCTCACCCTCACCCTCCCCCACACACACACACACAAAGACATCTGCCGTCTGTGTTTTTAAATTAAGTCATATCAAGTCGACTCAAAGGTCAGATTATTTTTTGACCCCATTACAGGTGTAATGACCTCCTCGTGGTGTTCCCTGGGTACCGATCTTCAATCGGAAGCCAATTTGAGCGGCGACTTTATATTTGTTCATCCACGCATTTTCTGTCTCCCATTCCACTCATGCAAGCAACAACAACAACGATGCATACGCCAAAGACTTTGCCCCCTTCTCTTTACACAGCACCCTCTCCATCCCACTCCCACTCGAACAGGTGCCCACAACAGCAAACGTTCGCAGTAACAGAGGCTGTAGTAAAAGAGCCGAAATATTCGATAATCTCTTTTGCACATGGCAACGCATACTTCATCATTAATTCATTGATTTTTGTTAATTATCTATAAAAGTAATGAATTATCCATGTTTTCTACATAGAATTATATTTCTGCTGATTGCTCTGCGAACATGAATAAACTTGCACCCATTCAACACCCTCTCCATCCCACTCTAACAAGCAGGGCAGAGGCAGTAGCAGAGGCTATAGTAAAAGAACCGAAATATTCGATAATCGCTTTTGCATATGATACCGTAAAGGTAGAGGAGAAGTAGAGAGCATGAAATGCGGGAGTAACTACGCCGACTGCGCTGCACCTACGCAGCGCGCACTGCAACCCTCTCACCAACATTTGCTTCTCACTCCCACCAACAGGTGACATAAGTACACTTTTCTGATCTCCCTTTGCAGTAGGAGAGGGAGAACATAAGCAGAAAGACATAAGCGATTCGCAAAAGTAGCTAATGAGAGAGTGGGAGCGAGGGCAATAAGGAAGAGAGCGTGTGGGAGCATCGAATGAACACATTGCACCGCTAAGCAGAGCTTTAAGTCGCTGCCTGCGCTGCTCTGCTGCAGCCGCCCTTCAACTTCTTTCGTTCTCGTTCTCTTCGAAGCTTTCAGTTCCCCCCGGTCCATCATAGCGGTCATCAATTAAATTGTTCGTCTTGCGGTGTGCGCGTGCGTCTAAAGTGATCGATGCAAAACGATATGTGCGCGTGCGTATTAAGTGTTCGATGCAAAACGGTATTCGCGGAATATGTTTAATAGTGCGCGAGTGAAGCGGCCATTTTGAGTGCAATGAATGGCATCAAAGCCAAAGGAATGGCATATGAGTGCTTTTTTTATTGTGAAATTGAATATTGTGAAACGGAAAATGAAATCGTGTGTTTCCCGACGGCGAATCGCGCGCCGGACAAAATGTGACATTCTTATTCTGTGATCAATTATTAGAAAACTAAATAACAATGTGTTAAGTTATAATAAAATTCAAAAATAACCAAATTTAAATGCAAAGTGAAACCACCCAAACCAAGTTTTATGAGGGGTTCTAATGTGAGTGAAAGTGACAGCGAAAGACTATACGGAGCGGCAAAAAGTAGAAGGCGCAGGCCTGTGCGCGCAGGCCTAAGAGTAAATTTTTTCTCTGTGAAACCAATTTAAATAAATAATAAAATAATTATAAATAAATTGAAATAAATAAAAAAAACATAATTGAAATAAAAAAATGTGAAACCACCCAACCTTCCAAAGTTTTTTAGTTTTTTTTCTAAGTGGACATTGTGAGTGAAAGTGCGAGTGCAAATAAAAAAAAACACAATTTTATAAGGAGCGCCAAGAAGAAGAAGGCGGCAAGGAGTGCAACGCGAAACGCAGTGCAAGGTGTACATCAGGGGTCGGCGGCGCCGTCGTATCCCGTGTGCATAGCAGAAAGGCCGCTGGACAGCTCAGTCGGCACACGCAAAGCGTAAAAACTTCGGCCGACGCTGCCTTACTGCTCGGGTCCCGCGGCGGCAGAGAAAATGCGTCGTGTGTGTTCGGGCATATGCAAAAGCTGCTTCGGTATTCTGTTCGTCAGCGTTGCGAGAACAGGGATGAATCAGTTTGCGTTCAGAAGTCAATTCGTGGAGACCACGCTGCGAAACTTTGAATTGTACACTGACAAAAATGTTCAATGTAATGTGGGAAGATGATTTTTTCTTTTTAGAAAATATGGATGGCGGGGCGCAATGTTTGATTTGCAATTATGTTGCAAGTCGATGCGCACTATTTTTTAATGAGAGGCACTACGACATTAAGCATTCTGGGTTCATGGGACTTGTAGGGGCTGAGCGTGCCACGTCTGTCCGTCCGTCCGTCTTCATTTGCGCCTATATCTCAGATACTACTAAAGCTAGAGCAACCAAACTTTCTATCCAAGCTCCTGTGATATCACTTCAGTACAAGTGTATTTCAAAATTTTGACACGCCCCCTTCCGCCCCCACAAAGGACCAAAATCTGTGGAATCCACAATTTTTAAGATAAAAGAAAACCAAAAACGCAGAATCATGGAAAATTGCCATATCTACCAGATTGCCGAATCTTGATCAGGTCGGATCGTTCCTCCTCGTTTTTTCTTTTGTTTGGCGCAAAACATTTTTCCTTATCTGGATTCATTTCTTTCAGTGCAAAGCAAGAAACGTTTTGCCTTCGTGTTGCTTCGTGTCTCTTGCCTTCGCACACAAACGCACAAAGCATGTGAGTGTATTGCGTGCCGACCCCTGGTGTACATATGTGATAATTATTTTGATTTTTTTTATGTGTGTTTTTTGTTTTTTTGTTTATGTGTGCAAACGACAAACTGCAGCAATGCAACAAAAGGAAAGAGCAAGCAATATTCAACGCTTCACCTTATAATTATGGGATCAGGTGAGTCTCTCTGTTTTGGTTTACTCCTTATACTGTTTCTTCTTTCGATTGCCTTTCACATATTTTCTTATTTTGTTTATTTATTTATCCTTCTATATATTATTATACTATATTTATTATCTTTTATATATTATATTATCTCCTTCTTGCACTCCTTTTTCATTTAAAGGCTTTTTTGTTTTTGAATAGTGGATTTATTCAGGTTGATAGTTACATTATTGTTTCAGGTGGGGTCGAGTCGGATATTTGTCTTCGATCATACATATGTAAGGTGCAACATCATGGGGGGCTCTTTTTCAGATTTAATCGTCGTAGTACTTGGTGTTTTATTAAGCGTAATACTTCCCAATCGAAATGCGGCAGCGCTCCTCGGTCGGTTGGCCAGCCATCTGCTGGTGTCGCTTGGGCCACTTGATGGTGCAGTCATTGCACATCAACGTCCTAAAGAACCACAATAGCCACAAATGGTATCCGCTGGATACTGGAACTGAATCCCTCTAGACAGACGATTCTTAAATGTGGCAGTTAATGGTAGAACTTGTAGTAGATGCATGTGTAGTATTTTGCAAGTTTTAGAAATCCCATTGAACCACATATGGATTGAGAGAGCACAAATTTCCGTTGGACGCACATACACACATGCAAACACGCTAAGTACGTGAGAGTCCATGTGCTCTCACGCTCTCTCGGGAACACATACACACTTGCAAAAACGCAAAGTACGTGAGAATGCATGTGCACACATACTCTCTCAGGGGATCTGATGTCAGTATTTGGTGTGGATAAATTCAGTGTCGTGGAGTGTCGTGTCTATATATTGTATGGTTAGTGCTGGAGCTGTTCAGAGCGATTTGGGCTAGTTGCAGTCCTACTCATCGCATAAAAATATCGAGCCTTTGCATTAAAAAATGCATGCGAGACCAATAGTTGCCAGTGTTGACAATTCAATCATCAATAAAACAACAGAAAAATTGCGTCGTTTTTACTATATTCAGATGCGATTTCCCACAACACTATCAGTATTAATATTTTCGTTAGTCCTTGCACTTTCAAATATAAAGCGATAGTTTGGTATACTAATCTATCATCTCTAGCACTATACACATAATTTTCCAGTGCGACAAAAATTGAGACAAATTAAATAAATATGGAAAGTTCAGGCGAATTTATAGAGAAATTCAAACTTGAAAAGCCACCTGTGCATGATCATCAGCCACGCTTGAATGAGGTGGCTCAAAAGTTTTTGGCCGACTTAGATGAGGAACGTCAGCGTTTGTCCGCCGAATTTCCCCTATGCGCTCTGCTGATTGACGAAGGTAAATCCTCTTGATTAAAAATCAATTGCGGCATATGTGTGTATCTATTAGTATGCGTTTTAACGAGATGTGTCGCTTTGCAGCTGTGGACCGTGTTTACTGCACAGGTCGCATTCCGGGCAAAGAATTCTATGCCGATGTGTACAAGCAGAAGCCAATGAAAATCACGCAAAAGGTGTTTGTGCCTGTCAAGCAATATCCAAAGGTAAGAGGGGATAACCTAACATTCACCCACCAGATGCCACACCCATGTCTCGCTCTGTTACTTGCAGTTTAATTTCACCGGCAAGATATTGGGGCCCAAGGGCAACTCGTTGCGCCGCCTGCAGGAGGAGACGCAGTGCAAGATCGCCATTAAGGGGCGCAGCTCTATTCGCGATCGCAACAAGGAGGAGCAGCTGCGAAATTCCGGAGATCCGCGCTATTCCCATCTACAAAAGGATCTGTTCCTGGAAGTCAGCACTGTGGCCACCCCGGCCGAGTGCTATGCCCGCATTGCCTACGCCCTGGCCGAGATCCGTAAGTATCTAATTCCAGACAAAAACGACGAAGTGTCGCACGAACAGCTGCGCGAACTCATGGAAATGGACCCCGAGTCAGCCAAAAGCATCCACGGACCGAATCTTGAGGCTTACAGGTAAGTTTTTGGAATCAATAATGATGAAATCGGTTTTCTCAGTGAAGTTATTGCTCTGTTTGCAGATCTGTATTCGATAAGAAGTTTGGGGCTGGCAGCAGCAGTGCTCCAAAGTATATAAACCTCATCAAGAGAGCCGCGGAAAATCCGCCCGAGTAAGTTAATTGTAAAGTATAATTTTGTATAATTTACTGACCAACCAGGATTACCCAACCAACCGGAGCGGCCTTGCATCTGAACAGAACTTACCCCCACCCCCCCCACACCAAAGACTGATCATATCATAGCTAATATATAATGTTGTTGTTTATAGAGCCGAAGAGGCAGAGGAGGGGGTCTACGCATACGAGCATCCACATCGTATGCCTCCGAAGCGTGGCCCACCCGCGGGCTATGAGTACAGCAAACGTAAGTGGAGTTGATAATGCCTTTTGCTTCCAGTCGTAGTCTGTAGAGTCTAGATCTATTAGATCTCCTGTTTTCCCTCACTCTAAATTCTAGGGGTCGCACTTTCGATGGGTTTCGTTTGGGGTAGATTGTAGCACAAGTGATTAAAACTGAAACTTCTAAAGCAAAAAAACAAAGCAAAAAAAGAATGACTAATTTTATAATAACAATCAAACGTTTTATATTTAACGACCTAAACCATTCTTGAACCACGCATAACATACTAAAAGTAATAATGAACCAATTTTATAGCACGTCCATCAATAATACCAACAAATGCAGCGGCTTATAAACGTCCACAGCCATATCCAACCGACATGAAACGTATGCGCGAACCGCCCATCAAGTCCTATAAACCCAATACGTATACCATACTCAAAAAATATAAATAATATTAGAAAATTCAACTCAAGTAAACCCGAGTTGAACTCAAGTCAAGTTGATTCCACCTCTACTCTACTCCATAAATGAATGAATAACTAAGGACAATGTTTATGTTTATAAAACCTAAATCCGAAATATCAATTATCAATGAGAAATCAATTGCTTCTTGGCCTGACAAGATGACAATGAATGAATAATGAAAACATAATTATAAAATTCCAAGAATATTAACTTAATCTTAATTGATAATTTCCATAAATCTGTTTGCGGACCGGAGCAGAAGGCCTATCAATTATCTGTTACAATTACTGTTTTGAATTATGATTTCCTGATTTCCACACATACATATTATTCTTCTCCATAATCTGTAATAAAATGAAACGTCATGAACGAATATAAAAGAAAGCATTGTCCAATCAGAGCCAATTACATATAATCTAATCTAATGAATCGAATCTAATGAATCGGCTGATCCTCCCATAATCAATATATATATATACCTATATATACATTAGCAGTAGAGTCGACAATTAAAATAATCAATATTATAACCTGATTGAATTATCACAGATCAAAATTCCATTTGTGACATCAAAGACATCAAGAGCCTTTAAAATAAGCAAATAAAAGATTATGAATTTATAAATGAAAATGAAAAACAGTTTGAATAATAAACTATTAAAAAATGCTGCATAACAACATTTTGTCAAGTATATTTCATATTTTTTTTGCCCATAAATATATACGCAAAGCAAACCACAAATATACATACATACATAGTTTATAGAGACTTTGGTTGATTTCTCCGACCTGATGGGTAAGTATCCGTCATTTGATTTTATCCTGAATGTTGTGAACTATACGAGAACTATACTGTATGTATGTTGGATACTTTAATAAAGGACAAAAACATGAACCAAAATGAAAGTTTGAGAGTTTTTCTTGTATCGGAAATATCACTATGGGAAAGAAGAAATTAAACACACAAACGACCTGGATTTTCACAAGTTTTCATATATTATTTCCTAAATCTTTAACAAACGATCTTCGATCTTCTACATTCGATATTGCAATCGGCTTCCTGTGAAGCTGGCAATCCAAATTTGCTTCATCAAAGCGGCCTCATCGATCCGAGAGCCATAGGCCTCCGGCTGTGACTGTAGACGTCTGAGGATTCTCTCGTATACCTCCAGGGCTGTCTGGCTCTGCCCACAGCGACTCTGCTCACAATTCTCAGGGCCAGAATGGAACTCCCCAACTGAATTGTCCTCGAACAGGGCAGGACTTTCACTTTGTGGAATCATCTAGGGGAACAGAAGAGAAATTGTATTGCTTTCTTTCCTTTCCAGTATCGACGATCGATAAGAACTCACTGTGTTGTTTCGGTTTGGAGCAGATTTATGTTCCTGACTAGTGTCCTGTATGTGTGTGTCCTGTCCGCTATGCAGTTCGCGACTGAGCAGGAAACTAAAGTTCTTGCCACCACCAGCAGCACCACCCTGGAGAACCATATGGCAGGCATGCCCTGCGCACATTGCGGAATTCCTCCTCCTCCGCGCTGCAGCTGCAGGGCCAACAATGCATTGTTGTCTCTCTCTCTCTCTCTCCCTCGCCTACCCTCCCTCCCTACGCGTGAAAAGTGCGCTATAGAATCCTGCCCATACCTAAATGTGTTTATAGGGGTGGATTTTGTTTTCTTTCGCTTGCTTCATCAACATTTTGAATGGATTCAGCTGGGTCTATAGCAGCTCTAGTTTATTTCACTTTTATATCCGACAAAAATTACATTCAGTTTTATGTGTATACATATATATATTCTTCCCATATCATATCCTTCATATATCCTCTGCAACGATTCATTAAGCCACTTGTTATCGCATCGGTAACGGTCCGTTGTTTGTTCCGCTAAGTTCAAAACAATTATACACTAATAATAATTACAAGTACAAGTATAATATAATATAATACGATTCATTAAGCACACGTCTAAAGCCAGCAGCATTCTATAAGTAATTCGATCCTATACGATTAAATAGCATTCTAAGAGTTCAATTTTTCGTTACCTAATTGGCTTTTCAGCTAAAATGATAACTTATTTAATAACAAATCAAAAGAGTATACAAAGTATTCGGCTTTGAGGAATCTACAGGCGATATAGTATAGTCCTGCTCTAGTTCTAGGCAGTACAATCAGATTGGAAGGTTGGAGGAAGAGGAAGCAAAAGTTGGAAGCATAACTCAGATAATCTGTTCATCAGTGTAACGTAACCCTAGGAAGATTTGCTTCCTCCAGATCTACCTACATAGATACATACATAAATATATGATAGTATATTCTATAATACAATAACAAAGCAACACCTAACATAATTTGCCAAGAAATCGATTCCCTCAGATCGTACACTTTGTAATTAGATATACCGACAAACATACAGTGTTTCAAGAAAGCGTTTTTACAAGGAATATGTATAGTAAGTGTTTAAAATACTCGTACCACAACGTTACCGATCCGTTTCTGGGAAACTATAAGATAATGCACGAAATCACAAAGTAGATTGGGAGTAACAAACAATATTTGCCATGTGAAAATACTTTCTTGACATACTGTATCTTAGTGACAAGCTCGTTTTTGGGTGGTTGCGCATCTCCAAACATTACCCGGGCTGGGGGGTTCAGTGCCGGTGGTAGAATTGCGTTAACTGAACTTGGCCCGATTCCGATTTAGTAGCGAGCTGCCAACTGGAGGAGGGCCAAGAGCAGGACCATCCAGCGGCCACAATCCTGCACAGACGGCGCCGAACCTGTGGCGGGTGCAGTCGTAGCCGGAGCCGGGGTACTTGGCTCCGGTCCAAGATGGATGGTCACCTCGCGACGCACATCGGGTGGCATCACATGGCAGGAGTATTTGTGCCCGTCTGTGGCATTGGCCGCCACGGGCACGGTCAATGTGAAGTTTGTGTCCAGACCGTAGACGGTGCCGAACAGGGTGTTGCCGTTGCTGATGGGGCTGCCATCCTTGTACCAGAGTATGGCATGGTGTTGCGCTGAGTGCAGAGAGATTCAATTAGAGGCGTGCACGGTGCACGGTGCACGGTCTGTGAATTGAATCTCCACACTCACCATTGTAGTTCTTGACGGGGCATTCCACCTTCACACTGCTGTCGTTGGCCCCCACATAGACGTCCACTTTAGGCTGGTCAAAGTACGGAAGCGGCAAATTGGGACCTGCTCCTGAGGACTTGGCCAGGTTGCCAGGCGCCCGCTGCGGCTCCTCCTCGTCGTATTCACTGTAGTCGGTGCTGGTCTCGCCGCCACCGCCAGCGCCTGCTCCTCCTCCAGCTGCGGTTGTGGCGGATGATGGTTTGCCTGGGTGTGCCTCGGGCAAGGTCAGCACACCTGGAATAGATTGTAATTATTTTCGGGGCACATTATGCATTGAAAAACCACTCCACGCAAGCTCCACAACAGATTTCCGTGCCTGGCGATAGTTCGGGTTCGAGCCTATGCCCCCAAGGCCCTGGCAACATAAAACCATTAACGGAACCGGGCCAAGCCCCTTTCTGTGTTCCCGAGGAGCGTGTCAACGCCCATTCTGGACGACTGAAACCAGCTGAACCCGACTCAAGTGAACTGAGGATGGCATGTGAGGCTATGCCACACATACGTGCCACAATTCCCATTGCTTTGGGGTCAGGACGTCAAAAGTATCATCACGGAATGGAATTCATTTCGGGACTTGAGCAGGAATACACGTTCATATCCTCTTGTCCATCTTCCCTCCTTCCGCACGAACCCATGCATTTACATACACAACGCTTGTTTCGGTTGATACTATATGTACATATATACATATGTATTTGGATCAAGGATGTACATCGCTTTGCGTTGCGTCATTCGCAAGTTTAGCGCATTGCTTAATGGCAGCTAAAAGTGCCAATTTTACTCTGTATATTCCACAGATACACACATACACTGGTACATGCTTAGAGGTATGTTTTTCTTTAGGCGGGCGGATCTGTGTGAGTGTGTGTGCCAAAGTTATTAGTTTTGTTTGCTCTCTCGTTAGGAAAGGCAGACAGACTTGACAGACAGACAGGACACAAGCCAAGACAAGACACCTTGCTTATCCTTGGCGTAGTTAGGGATTTTTTGTTTACTTTTAGGTAGAAATCGAATCAAGGAATTAGGTCAGCCTTACGGATATGGGCGTTACTTTATATTCGATAAAAAGTAATCAGGGATAACGCAATATTTTGTGGATAGTTGGCAAGAAGATCATTAACTCATGAACTATGGCTCACCAAAGGGTGGACTGTTCATCTAATTTATAGTAAAAATTTCACAAATTTTAGGATTATACGATCAAATGTTAAGCTCTCCCCTAAAAACGAATGGATCCTATTTGAATGTAGTGTAAAGTTTCGAATGATTTGATCAACAGAAAAACAGAAAACCATTTACAACGCGGGATGAACATTTCATGTATTTAAAGCAGAAAGCCATGTGGCAGGGGGCATGGATATGCTTCGCTTAATCCACTGGGATAGAAAATTGTCAACTCACTTATGCCACACGCGTCTACAGTCTTATCTGTATGATAATTAATATCGATAAACCACATTAATAACCCTGAAAAGCACACACATACTTACGGAGAGAGACGCCCATGATATGGCAATTACCTCTCCCAGAGCCATCACTCCCATTCCCATCCCATCCCATCATCGTCATCTGACAGCTCCCGGCTCCCTCTGCCCGCTCCCAATTGCTTAATTATTCAAGAGCCACTTTAATCATGTTGATATTTTTAACAATGTGCTCATTCCTTCCATTCCTTCTTCAGAGTACGTACACTCACTCGATCCCATCCACACAACTCTGCCCTGCCCCATCCAGAACGAGTATTGTACCACTAATTTGTCTATTTGTAGGCACTGAACATCGGAAAGCAAGAGAGTGACAAGGCAAGCCCTGGTTACAAGTGGTTCCCGAATTGTCATCCAATCCAATGAATGACACACGTTCCGCCTGACAACAGACAACACTCCCCATCCCCACTCCCAGATGACATTTAAGGAAAGCTTGTCCATAAAAGTGAAAACCCTTCCGAGCACTTCTGCCTGGAGATGGTTAGGGTCATAGACAAGTGTTTTATGGAGTTTGGTGCCGAGTCTGTCTCCATAAACGGCTGGCGAATTTGTAACCCTATACGCATACCAAACTATCAAACACTTTATGTTTTACCATCAGGTATCGTATGCGTATGGCAATGAGCGATGAAGCAATTCCTGTATCATTTCATATTTTCATGGACTAGAAACTTTTGTCCAAGTTTTTCCTTATTAGGTCAGCGGAGAGCATTAGAGAAACAGAGCAGTGATGAGGGGGTGCATAAGTGCAGGGTAATCCATCGATTACTTAAGCGCCTGCAACACACACACCCACACACACAAAGACACATAGCAACGAAGGCAGTGGCAAGTGCACTAGACATTTTCCCCAAGGATTATAATCTCAAGATTATGCAAATGTACATGGAAGCAGAAAGTTTATTATAATATAAGTATTTCTTTGTTCCATATTTTCATATTTCTCTGTGAACCATAATTCTGACGAGACGGGACGATGGAATCGTGCTTGTGGAGAGTTCTTTTGAAAAAGTATGTGGAACCCGCATAATCAATCGAGTGTTTGTATGTTTTGTTCTCCAGAGAGTTCAAGCCTGTACCCTTCAGAGCCGAACTCATAAAGATTGTAAATTGAATTCAAATTAATATGTTTCTGTGTGTTGTTTTTTTGTATATGTATCTATATGTAGTTTATATAGCGGCAAAGATGAGAGATGTGCAAGAGGGCAGGAGAGATGCAACCAATTCGTACCTGGAAACCGGGAAGATCCGAAGGCGATAAGAGCCAGCAGCCAGAGATGCCTCATATTTTTTTCTTGGTCTTGTTGTTGTTGCTTTCCGAAAGAAGTATGCAAATTCCAATTACGATAACACTTTATTGGAATCCTTTTCACTTTTACGAGTGTGTTCTGTTCTGTTCTTCTGGATTTTTTTTCTGGTCACAATCCCGAATTGAATCGAAACCCGTTCGTACGTTCGTACTGCTGCTGCGACGGAGGATAAGTTGGCAATGCCACAAAAGCGTTGCCGAGACACTGAAATTTGTTTATGTGTGCTTTTTTGCGTGGGTTGTTGTGTTGCCTGCTTCGTCGTCGTTTGAACTGCGGTGCCGCCAGAGCGAACCATCTGGATATGTACTCCACCGCGTCGGGAAGAGGCAGAGCGACAGCGACGGCGACCAGCATTAACCGAAATACCGAATGAACAGGAGAAGGCGCGAGCGCAAAGCGGCGTCCATGGGGAGATGACTCATAGCACAGCCGCAGGAGTGCCCTATTGGAAACCGAAAGCTAGCCGAAATGTGTCAGAGAGAGACCGAGAGGGAGAGCACTGCTGGCTTCCTGCAGTGTGAAGAACTGAATTTGGCATTCGGCATGCACGTCACGAAGCCCAAAGAGAGAGAGAGAGAGCCTAGGTCAATTCCATTTGAAATACTCGTGCAGTTCCAGCATTCCCTTGGATTGTGCATTTATTGCAGCAGTTACCCCTCCCCGCCCCCACAAAGATATCCCATTGCAGTGGCAAACTCCAGCTCCGCTCCAACTGTGTATTTGTTGGGAGGCCAGCATAAACCGATTGAAATGCTCTCTCTTAAATGGCAGTTCACTCTCTTTGCTGCTGCGGGCCATGGGGAGTCTGCGCGGCTCTTCGAGGGTATTTCGATTCACAACTAATTTTGTGCTGACAGCGCATAGTTTTCTTTTATATTTCTATTGTTTTTGTTGTTGTTCTTGCGAATGGCTTTTAGCTTTGTTGTCGCTCTCGGAATACCCTGTACTTGTAGGGATGCAAGGGGTGTATTGGATTTGTGCACCGATCGACAGCGTCAGCCTCAAACAGTGGAATTGAGACATCTTTTGGGTGATGGAATCAGAATCAGGTAATTCTCTTCTCGTAGCGGGTACCTTGCAGTCGGAATGTCCTCTACAGCGCTTTTACTTGTTGTTTGATTAATTTGTTTCTAGAAGAATGGAATTCTTGGAAATTCTGTGGATGCAACGCTGCCACCAAAAGAAATCTCTCACTTTTCTGTATGCTGTGACGCTGTGTGCGTCTGTGTGTGTGAGTAAATATAAATATTTGATTAATAACCACGCCTCTCAAATGGGGGGCTGGCTCCCCCAAAAGGAATAGTTTTAGATTTGCGGATGTTTACAGGCTTGGCACCCAACAGAAGACAAAACAAATATCGAGGTACACTCACACACGCACATGCATATAGGCGTAGATACAGATACAATGCATAATGCAATGCACTTTGTTTTATGCTCGTAGATTAATTTTAATTGTTTGTTTGTCTGTTTGTTTTTTTGTTTGTTTGTGCAGTGCCAATGTTGCATGTATGTATATATGTATCTAGATACATTTAATGCTGACGCTGCGGCCTGACACTACGGCCGGCCGGGCATAAATTGTATCTGCATCTGTTGGATTGCCTGTATCGCTATCTGTGTGTGTCTCTGGATGTGCCTGTCTCCAATGTAGGCGTCATCAGACACTGACAAATAAGCAAACAAGTAGACCAACTTTACATGGGAGACGACTACAGAGTACCCATTACCCATCATTTGCGATGGAAAAACCTGACCAATACCTGGAATAATGTTTTGACTGATCACTTTGGATCAATTTCGAAACCTTATGAAATATCAACTACAAGTCTCTGATGGCCTCTATTTCTCCATGGTTGCAACATACCCCCATGAGAACCACGACGACTACCGTGTATATCCAGATTCAGCCACCCCAAGGGTACACAGTCTCCCCCGCCCCACAGTCATCCCATCTTGCCCCATGGCTTTGGTCTGCCGCAAGGAAATCACAGTTTTGTTAAACACCCATCCCATCCCATTCCCAATTCCCAGACTCGAGTGCTCCGAGGAACAGCATCCATTGGGATGCCTGAGAACTCGCGATTCCATTAAGCAAATTGTCTTTGGGGGATGCAAAGAAATTTCCGCGAATCATCTTGGAGTGGAACTTGCGAGTTGGCTGGGGCTGTGGCATGGGGGCAAGAGCAGGGGCAGGGGCAGTTACAGGAATTCAGTTCAGGCATGTGGCATAATTCGAGGGAGTTCTGTTACACATATGAAGTAATAATTAAGTTTTTAATTGCAAATTAAACAAGGCTCGAGGGAGAGCTTTACATATGCATATGTATGCATAAATATGTTCATATGTATGTTAAGCCCTTGGCCCAAATCTGGCATAATTTTAATCCATATTTTCCTCTGTCAACATCCGCTAAGCCCTTTCGCTTTCATATTTTATGGCCAGGAAATGCTTTCCTTCTATAAATATAGCCTCTGAAAAAGAAATGAATACAATTTTCAAAATACAATTTATTCCCGCCACACCATCAGCGCTCTCTCTCTGAGCGCCCTCTGCCGCTCTCTCTCTGTCAAGCGCGCGCGCTGCTTACGCTCTCTTTGCCAACATGGCAGACGAGACAGGCGGCCCAGAGCAAGCATAAGCGGACAGGCACAGACATGCTCATTTGTATTTCTGCCCTGGTGCCGAACGGTAATAACGGAATTTCAATTCAAACTCGAATTCGAAAAGTAAAAAAGGAGGTTGTGGATCGTGTTAGGCGCTGTGTTCGTTTCTGTGCGCGCGCGAGAGCTCGAAAAAAAGAATAGTTCTGAAATCAATAAAAATTCCCCAAGGAGAAAAGTGCTGACAGTGCTAGCCGGAAATTGGAACGATCCACCGTCAACAGAAGAACATTACGCGGCATAAATCCCAAAAAAAAAAACAGAAAACAACCGATCAACGAGTGACACAGATTTCGATTTGGACAAAAACCAAATACACAACCTATTGGATACATATTCATCGCCTGGCAGTGAGTGAGCGATCAGATCTGTAACGGAAATCCATCAAAAAATGATGTCCCGAAGAGCACTGCTAATTGCCGGACTCCTACTGATCGTGGGCAGCTCCCTGGGTGAGTGAAGCGTTTATTTTGGGGGCTAGAGTTAGACCTGATCTGATGAAATCGTCGGTTCAGATCAGTTCAGTTCGGGGCATTATCTAATCAGACTTGGAGCTTGGAGCTGGGAGGTTGGGGCCTGGGGCCGGCCGACCCCGTGCGCGCACTAATCGCAGTGCATCAGATTCGATTCGGATTTGAAATGCAGGAATTTACTATAAATCGATGTGATTGTTGAGTCGCTTTTCCAAATAGTTCTGACCTACATTTGTCCCTTGCCAGCAAAGATCTCAGACTGAACTTTGAGCTTTTTATTTAATGGTTTTTGGCATTCCTTGATTGGGATGATTCAGATGATTTTGGTGGAATGTTGCCCGGAATACTCGTTAGATCACAATGATTCACGGCTGAGTTGAGGATGATCATTCATCGTCTGACATTTTGCAACTGTGCAAAAAAGAAAAAATCCGCTTTATTCAAATGATATTTGTGTGTATTTATTGTTGCTATTGGTTTGATAATTTCTGCACATTTTACAGCCAGTTGCATCGAACAGTAAATGCAATAATTTACCGACTGCAGGCTGTCGCATTAATTCAGTTATTTATCACGACCCGATCCTATGAATGGTAGTTGAATGCATTCAAGTTTTCCCCACTCGTTCATTCAATAGGAAGTGAGTGAGTGTGTGTGTGTGTGTGGATGGCATTTGGGGAGGGGACGACAAGACAGCGAAGGCTAGAGGTGTGTGCCATTTGCCATTTGTGATTCCGAATCGGTTACGGCTGTTAATTATTCCAGACTCTTCCCATTGTCAGTCGGTCGGTCCCTCTCGGGCGGTGCCTGGCGGGACGACCCAGGAAATGAGCAAAATAGCGGAGTGGAATGGCAAAAACAATCTCATTGATAGCCAGCTGGGGTTGCGATCGGCAGCGACAGTGGCAGCGGCAGCGGGATCGGATTCTGGCGTCGGGGTCTCGCGTATTAATTAGCCCTCGACTCACCGCAATAGTAGGTAAGATTTCCCGCTAAAGAAGCGTGTCTGAAGGAGAAGCGTGAGAACATTATTGATCGTGTCCGTAGATCACCTTGGAACACCCTTTTCTCTCCCTCTCTCTCCTCTGTCTGGGGTGTTGTTTGCTTACCCTGGAGCCATAAACAATGCGATTATGATCAGAGTGATTGGATTGCCAAATAGGAATACGAGTTTGTTCCCGGCCAAGGATGGGTTGCTCTCTCAAGACGATCCCTCGTCTTTGATCTTCTCCCAAGTTTCGCAAGGAACTCTTGCATTTGTGTGTGTGTGTTTCCTTCTCTCTATATTTACCATATTTACTTAATATTCCATAGTTGTCTCCCTGAATGCTTGACATGGGTAAACAACAAGTCTAACTGATGATCATCAGATCTGTGGATTGCCATATATCTATCCTACTCTCACTCTCTCTCTCTCTCTCTCTCTGTCTTTGTCTGCCTTCTCTTTCCCGCTTGGGGGATTGAATTACATGGCATGGCATTTTGTAGTCCGCTTGGTGCGAATTGAAAGGAGGCATCAAATGACCGCGAACACAGAAAGAGGAGCCCACAAAAGCGAGAAAAGAGATTTCGTTGTGCCGCTGGCTGTGGGGGAGTGAGGAGCAGAGAAGAGGCCCTGCTCTTGTCGGTGTCTTCTTGTGCAGAAATGCCGCCTCCACCTCCACCTCCTCCGCCCAGGCCAGAGGGCCCGGGTGCTTCATTTATTTTGGAATCTGTGACTCATCGATGGTTGTTGGCTGTCGGTTCTGGTCGTGCCTCGTTGCTCTGTGTGTGTCTCTCTCTCTCCACTCCATTGCCCTGGCCTGGTATTCGTGCTGGGTTCTCTTGCCAAGCGGCTGCATCCACTGCAGCAGCACAGATGGGGGCTTTGTGGTGTGGGCTAGAGGGGGCAGAGTCAGCGACAAGCGACAGCGACAGAGTCAGAGGCAACAGCAAAAGGCAGCCGGCAAAAGCGAGTTAAACAAACTCGTAACCAATTCTCTACAATTAAAGAATCAATTTACTTAACGTTGCTGGCGAATTGGCTGCCGCTGTCGCTGCTGCTGAATGGGTTTGCCGGGGTGCGGGCATCCCATCCAAGACACCAGGGAGGGGAGTGCCGCTGCTGCTGCAACTCAAGTGGGGCATCATGTACATACATACATAGTACATATGTACACACTCGTATGTGCATATACATAAAACTCTGATGATCGCAACGATAATGAAGAACTCAACTGAAATGCTGATGCAGATGCAACAGAAGCCCAAAGCCGCAGATGCCTCCGGCTTTGGGATACGAATATTTTCAGAATTTATGACCAATACGGAATACAGAAGAAGGGGCAACTTGTGGGGGGAACAACTTATGCGAGTACATCCCCAGTACGTGCTATACGAGCACTCAACCAAAGAAATTACATGGAAATATGTCGATAGAAGCTATTTTCGAGCTTTAAATATCATCTTAAATATCATTTTACTTAAGAGTAGATCCTAAATATTTGCTTCTAACTTTACGAAAACTAATGATTCACCAGATTCTTTTTTAATTTCCCAATATTTCAAAACGAAAATCACAAAATTTGCCAAAAATCTGTCAAAAATAAATACCAATATCCGAACAGTATCGCATTTCACATTGGTTTTGTTATTTATTTAATTATCTGAGATAAAAAATATGAAAATAATTTGCCAATGTCTTGTTAATTTGTCAAACTGCCAGAATATTCTAAACCGTATATACATAAATACATATGTACATACATATGTACATATATCCACTATAAAATGAATTTCAGATTCTTTCTAAATCTTGTAAAGTTCAAAGACTTTAAAAATATTTAAATCCTTCTATTATGAATGATATTTTGTTTAAAATAATTGAAATTTTGGTCACAAAAAAGTCTCAAATATTTGTGTGTCTTGTGCCAAAATGTCTATGGAATGTCTGTGTCCATAGAGGGTACCCAAGGGCTTTCGAACCCACCCAAATGGCAATAAATAACCCAAATCGAAGAACAAACCTTGCCCAAATAGTCTCTGGCTCTGGCTCTGGCTCTGGCTAGGGGAAGAACAAGAAAGGAGTGCCGCATATTAATGAGAAGCCGCCAGGGAGAGAGAGAGAGAGAGAGAGTCGGAGAGAGAGAGCCACTTGAATGGGAATGGGACTCCGAATGGGACGCCGAATGGGGAAAACACGAGCCCTGCCTCTTGGGGCAGTTTATTATGCGCTAGGCGTAGCCCCGAGTTGCGCCTCGCCTGCGACTACTACTCGGATGTCTATGGCTCTGACTGAATGACTATATAGTAGCCCCTGTAGACCCTCTCCATGCTGTTGGCTGGGTGCCCGCACAATCCGCGGCACTTGCCCCATCTAAGTGCTGCCGACACGTGCACAGCCAGGAGGGGCAGGGAGGGGGCGACATGGGCTTGGGCCAGAAAGAATGCTACAGAATGGTATGTTGAAGGCGTCAGTGGACGATCAGTGGCCGCAATGGAAAATCGTTTAAGTGAAATCAAAGTTCTCTATTCGGTTGGAACGGGAAAACCTAAGCACATGAGAGCGTAAGTGTGTGTGTGTGTGTTTTTTGGATCACTGAAAATCGAAATTTATTGAAGCCACTTGATGCCGGTCTTCGAATAGCCACCATCCATCCACTATCCCTCCCCCAAAGAGCAGAGCGCATAAAAATACAAAGTGAAATGAATCGATTAGAGAAATTGAAGCCAGGAAAAGCATTCGCTTAGAGTGCGCACTGGATTTGCATATTTTCTCTATTTAGAAAATGGAAAATGCTCAATTAGTTTTTGGCTAGCATCTGCCTGCACTCTCTGGCCAACTCAATCCCGCAATCCCTTCCAGACACACGCCCGAACTGAATGCGAATAATGTGTGCTATTTTGGGCATCTGTCAATGATTCGCACATCTGCCTGAAACGATCCGATCAGCCCCTCCCCCTCCCCCTCTATGGCTGTCCCAGTGCTGCTGGCCAATTGGGAATCCTCTGTGCGTAGGTAGCATCGGGTCGTTTTATGATGTTGTCGCTTCGTGGCCGTAACCTGATCGCTTTCACAGAACCAGAATGCCATTATCATTATCCGCCTTGCCGCATGTCTCTATCTGCCACACACACACACACACAAACACGGGGATACACTCAGACAAAGAGACCACCTCCTGCCACACGGCGCAGACAATTTTCGGCTCATATAACGCACTGCACTCCATTCCACTTCGGGACAGGGCCAGGGTCTGCCTGGGCCTGGGACTGGGACTGGGTCTGGTCAGTCACGTTCGGGGACAGGGAACAGGGCGATCCAGACAGACAGAGCTGAAAACGCACACAAACTGAAAGGAGATCAAAGATCAGAGAGCAGAGCTGGCTCTTAATTTCCCCGGGCCTTATCACAGGTAGTAAAGACAACAAAAATGCTGCACTTGAATGATTCCCGGCCGGCAGCAGAGGGCCAGGGGCCAAAGGGCCAGATGTAGGGGAGTGAGTGACTGGCATTAAAGCTAACTCGACTTTTTGGACTATTAGCCGACTCTGAACTGCATTTCATTCCCTCGATGTTGTTTCTTTTTGTTTTGTCGGAATCATGGTTATGATAAATTACTTTTGGCCCAGTTCTAAGTACCAATTAAAGTTGGCCAGTAACATGGGTTGAAGGAAGGCAACTTTTATCTCTAAAGATAGGAAAAACATGGACGCGAACATAATCCGGGGATAATATCATTTTGGGTGTATTGTTTATGAAAAGAACAAAGGGAAAGGGTAACAGATTGCGGAGCCAAACATTTTTTATCAAATTTAAAAATTCTCCCTAAATATATATTTAAATATTAGAATTCAAAATGCTCTTTAAACTCTTTGGGCTTCCCATTTCCATAAAACCTTATCAAGAAAGAAATACATTGAATCCACGAAATTACTTTCAAAATACAATACAATTTTTTATTACATTTTGAAGTACTTTTATTGGTTTTTTTTTATCCACACACATGCACAGTTTTCCTAGAATTACGGAAGTTCTTCTCACCCGGTCGGAAGGCCACTCCACCGGATAATTCGGCCAAAATCCGCAATGAGAATTGCCTTAAATTTGTTGTTATTTCTTATCTTCCTGGTTCAATGGATTGGTTTTTGTGGGTGGTGGAGAAAAAAACGAATTTTTGGGCGATTTCTGTGTCTGCTGTTTTGGTTCAATGTACATAAATACGAGAATAAATTTCTTTTATGGCCAAAGTTTACGACAAAAGAGCAGCCAACCCGCTCGGCTCGGACAATGCGTGAGTGAATGTGCATTTTTTGTTTCGGTTTAGTGAGAGAGGGAGAGGCAGAGGGAGGGAGGCCATGGCTCAGGGAACGCAATAGGAATGCAAGGAGAAGCGAAAGAGAGTGCCCGTCAAGCTCTTTCGTTGCTGCAGTTGTTGTTGATCGCTGTTTGCCTTCCCAGTCCCATTCATTCCCATCCTTTCTCTTGTGCGTAACGGCAGGAACTGGAATTGGAACTGGAATTGGAACTGGAAGTCGCCTTACACACTAGCACCTTTGTAGCGTAGAGGAGTGATTTCGAAAAAATGAAATTTCGAATCGGTCGGCCAGGGTATCAAAAGCTTCGTGCTGGCGTTCTTTTGTTTGATTTCGTTGTGCCGCCCAACAACTAAACCACGCAACGCTGAGCAGCCGAAAAGCGACACAACAGTGGCCATAATAAATAAACGCACACAGGAAGACAAGAGGCCAAGCAAATGTACAAAATGTAAATTTAAACTTTTCACAATCATCAGACTGTCCCTTTTTTCGAGGGTGTGTGTGCCGTGTGTGCCAGTGTGTGTGAGAGTGCTGCAGTTGGCACTATGAAAATGGACATTGTTGTGAAATGCTTTCAATGCTGTGCTTCGGTGGTGGTGGTGACACCACCGAAAACAAAAAAAGTAGCCCACTGTCCCTCGGCTGCCAGCCATACACACCCGTCAGCACGTTACATGTGGGTGCGGCGGCGGTGGCGGTGGCGGCGATCGCCCGACCGACACCGTTGCACCAACACCAATACCAATGCCAACACCCCAGAAAGTGGGAGAGGTTGGAAGAGGGAGAGACAGTCGCAAGGTATATATTACATGGAAGGTAAAGCAGTACGGCTGGCACTCAACCGCTCTCTAGAACTGCCTTACCTTCCACATAATATACCACCCAGCCAAAGAGGGGGAGTATGCTAGTGTTAGGCACTAGACCGGCGGCAGGCACACTCTTGTTGTTTTCTCTTTCCATACGCTCATTTCAATTTTCGTTTTTCATGTGACCCCATTTCACCGAAATGTTTTCGACAAAATATTATATGTTTGTACATTCGTGTGCTTGTGCATGTGCATGTGTGCGGAGGAAAGCCGAAAAGAACAGAAAATAATGAAAAATTGGAAAACGGTGAATGCGAATCGCCTTTAACCCATCATCAGTGCAGCTGTCTCCCGCTGTCCCCTGTCCCCTCTCCCCCTCGGGCCAATGAAATTGAGCTGCGAAATTGAGGGAACGCAAACAAAACAGAAACACAGATGCTGATAGCCGGATGATGATGGGCCTAATGCATTTCGAGTTGGTTTCAATTTCCATTTAATTTCGCTTAATTAACCCACCGACTAAATGTGGTGGTAGCTGCCACTGGGACCGACCGCCCACGGCCGCTACTATAAACACTCGAAGCATCATCGCTCGCATAGGGCTATAATTATGCTGTATGGAATGGTGGATCCTGGAATTTTATGTTTAATCGCTTAATTTATCATCGTTTCAGTGTTCTCCTACCCCCAGTCCGGCACTGAAGAGGAGGAAATGATGGCGGATGATGACTTCGAGTACGAACAGGATGACCAGAGTGCGCCCAGTCAACAGGCCAACAATCAAGGTCAAATTCCAGCCAAGACCGAGAGTGCGCAACCAAACAGAACCGTAACCGTAACGGGCTTCCGCGGCGAGGATGTGATCCTCAAGTGTGACCTGGACACCACCCGTCGTAAGTTAGAGTGCTCCTTGCCCATTTTTCGCCACTAATGACCTCACTTTGACCTTGCAGAGAGCATCTTGTGGTTCTTCGGCAAGAACATCATCTCCAATGGCGGTACTTTGGTGCAGCCCAACTTTAAGCTGGACACTGGAAACTACGACCTGACCATACTGAAGGCCAGTCCACAGGACGCCGGCGACTACTACTGCAAGGCCCTGCCCAAGGGCTCTATCCTGAACATCAAGGTAGTCATCGCCGAACATTCCCTCGATGCCATTGCGCCGGAGAGCTCCACCTCCGCGTCGAGCAGTCTGTCCAGCTCCAGCCCCTTCTCCCTCCTGTGGCCAGTGCTGACTGGAGTCTGTCTGCTGAAGATCGGCAGGCATTAGTTTCTAGCTTAGTATTAGATTTGCAGCCCCTATCCCCCGCCCCCTTCACTCTAAACGCTAAACGCTACACTCTCCACTCTTCTCACTGGAAAATGTGCATTTGAAATCTTTGTTGATTGTAAATTTGTGTATTTGTAAAGACAAAATCAACTTTATTTATTAAATAAAAAAGAAAGGAACCAAAGTATACTGAAACTGCGGCATTAAATCAATCAATCAATCAATATTTGTCTGAGTTGTCCCTTCGATTGGATCGGATCGGATCGTGATCTCTATGAGAGAGAGTAAAAGAATTACAAATTTGTTTAGTTTAGTTATATATTTCATTTATCTTTTATGTGGACTCAACGAAATTACAATATTCATGTAAGACACTGGCTTTTAGATATACATATGTATGTACAGTATGTATTGTATATATACTATATATATATGTATGTATATATGCTTAAAGATCGGCTGTCGAAATCAGGTTCGGTTCGGTTTGTTTATGGAACTTTATTTTGATTGAATTCTTCGAAGAATCAATTTCGTTTGATTGCCTCTTTTCCGTTGGCACGTTTATTGATCAGCTTTAATGTTATAATTCTTAAATAAAATATATATAAAATATATTCTTACACTCACAATTTGATTATAGATACACACGTACTATATATCTTGTATATGGTCAGCATGTTATGGCGATTATCCTCCCCTCAGGTATTGTAGCAGAATCAAAGACAAAAAGGTGTTTCTTGTGTTCAAGTATTAAGTATAGTATGGCTGTATAGCTCTCTCTCTTCGATTTGTTCAATATCTCTTAAGTATATAAGTACATACATACGCATCCCATTTCTCTGATGTGTAATGTTCGTATCGATTTCTCTGATTCGCATCGACTTGATGTGGCATAAAAATATGTATCATATGTGTGTGTGTACGTACGCGTATGGGTATGTATGGTAGGTACACATACTATATGTATGTCTAAGCTTTGGTCTAGTTTATATAATAATTCGCGTGCCATTCCTGCCTCCCTCTCTGGTTCTCGACCCTCGACCCCTTGGTCACCCGTCACCTGTGACCCACTGATTCTGTCACAAAAATGCTGTAAGTACGCTCGGCTATCCAAAAATATTCTGTGTACGTATTGCAAATCCTAAAAAGTCACTAGATCTTTACCCCTTTTGTTATCTACACTACTATGAGCCACCGCCTGGGAAGGGGACGATCTGCTCACCCTGGGCTCGAAGGAGTTTGGTTGCCATCGATACCAGGGTGAGCGCTCTCCCCGAGCAGTGGCCTCTCGTCTTGTATTCGTTTCCGGTTCGGGTTCAGGTAACAAGGAAGATTCTCTTCTCGCTCTTTCTCACGTCCTCGCTGCCACCTCACTCTCATGGCATACTCGTACATCATACAAAACAAATAAATATTACATCTAAGGTTAATCAAAAGTTAATCCTCTCTGGGCGGTTTTGAACCGATCGTCGCAGATTTCTTTCCTAATCCATATCCATATCCACAATCCACATCCACCTCCCCTCCAATGTATACGGTTTAACTATAACTAAACTAAATTAACTTTAATTCGCTCGTCGTCCTCCCCGATTCGTCTCCGTCCTTTGCTTGGCACAAATGTTTCCAGTGGCTATCGCTCCAGCGTGCATTATATGTAGTATAGCATTGGGATTAGCATTAGCATTAACATTGACCCCAAGCAAGTATTGGCCGGTCTCCACCAGCAGCGCGCATTAGCATTTCGTATAATTAGAATACTTTAGTTTCTTTTCCTATTTGCGTTTCGTGTGTGTGTGTGTGCGTCTGTGAGTGTGTGTTTTGCTTTCGCCAGCTAAGTGATCCGGAAATACGTATGTACAGTCCACCGGATGGCCCAGAGTGGCGGCACCCCTTAGAGCCGCAGCGGCAGCCAGAGCACGCTGAGACCTGCCAAGAAGATCGAGCCAGCAGGCAACTGCTGTAATGCTGATGCCGCACCACCTCCCACTGAGCCACCGATGCCGGCGCGCACGATCTGGTCCGGTGGCAGATCCATATCGCTAAGCTCGTTGGATGCTACGGGCAAGAGAAATGGGAATGTGAGTACACGGCTGGGAGAACTCTAGAACTCGCATGCGAAAGATGACTCACCATCATCGTCCGCAAGGCGGAAATCATGATCTGGCGAGAAGTTGGACCACCCCTGGGTGTTCTTCGTCTTGACGCGGGCATGCCAGAGGCCTCGTGCCGGCAGATCCAGCTGATGCGTGATCTTCCAGATGCCTCCCGTCTGATTGTGTCGCTGCGTCTGCAGAACCGAAACAGTGCTCCAAGTGTACGACTGCGGGGAGATGAAAGAATTAGATCAGATCTCCGATTCAGAGCAGAGGGAAAACAGATCGCCTACCCCTGTCAGCTTGTAGTCGAGCATGGCCTCGGACAGGGGCTGAAGACTGCGCACCAGCCAGTGCATGGTGACCTTGGTGCCGTCGATGGTCATGTCCTCGAATTGCGGCGTCTCCGGGTTGTAGCTGAGGTGGATCTTCGCCTCGTTGGAGCCAATGGCGTTCTCCACATGGCACAGATACTCGCCCAGGTCAGCGACATCCACACCCTTGACGATCAGTGTGGTGCGATTGTGGCCGTTGTGGAAGGAGTTCTTGATCGAATACTTCTCGGACAGCTGCAGCGTCTTGCCATCCTTGATGAAGAAGCTGATCGCAATGGGATTGGCCCGATAGTTGCAGTACATCTCGGCAGTGCCGCCATCCTCGGTGTTCACGTGATGACGGTGCGTGGAGACCTTGGGGCTGTAGTGGACATCGATGGTGACCATGCCGTGCGGGGGATCGCGGCTTCCATCGTCGCCGAGGCACTGGTACACGCCTGCATTCATCTCATCCACGTTGTCCAGCACAATGATGCCATCGGCCGTGTCCTCGGGCGAGGACTCCACGCGCTGGCCCTGAAAGTAGTTGGGGGAAATGTGTGGGGGAGGGAGGCGGGTAAGTGGATGTGGTGAGGATGATCTTGGGACCTGGGTCAACATACATTAAACGACCACTTGATGCTGGTCTGCTCTCCGGGCAGGTACGTTCGACACTCGAGCTTGTGGTGGTCGCCCTGCCTGAACGTCTGCGAGCGATCCGTAACATCGCGATCGTCGCAGAGGATCGACAGCCGGGCGCCCACCCTCAGTGTCGTTAGCTGTCGAACGTTCTGCGGCAGAATCGCACAATAGTATTCGCCCGAGTCGTCGGACGTGACGCCCCTCAGCAGGATCGAGTTGTTCTTCATGCCCTCCACCCGGTGGCTGATCGCATTCTGGCCATTCGCAATGATCGTCACGCCCTTGTACCACATCACCGCGTTGTTGACTGTCGAGGGGGGAGGTGTACTTGTTAGTTTCGGATCTCTTGGGGGTCTCTTTGGTGGGGAAACTCACTCTGGAAATTGCGTGCATCACAATTGAGGATCACATTGTCGCCCGGCTTGGCCTCGATCCTCAGTTCGGCATGGTCAAAGTACGGCGGAGAACCGGACAGGTCTTGGGGCTCGGGTGGCTGTGCTCCTTCCAAATCATCGTCACCATCCGCGTCGCCATAGTCGTAGTCATCGCCCTGGTAGTCTGTTTCTTCCTCAATGGGCGAGCCGTGACACCGAACTGGAGATAGAAAAGAAAGCGTTGCATTGTGCGATCATTGCGTCATTGGAAAGTGGGGGTAGGAAAGGTACAAATGTACCCAGGGAATGCATGAGTCACTCGAGTGTTTGCTCCTCTCTTAATGGGAACTGATAAAAATCACACACCATCCCATGAAACGGTTGGGAAGGGAAGGGCAAGGGGAAGGGTAAGGGTCGCAGCCACAAACGAACTCATTTACGAGAGTGCAGCACAGAAGCGGAAATTAGCTTTGGACCGGAACTAGGGGGAGATACCATGCCATACCCGACCATATTTGCAGATACTTTCAATTGATTAGTAATGCTAAAAGGTGAGTGTAGGGTGAGTCGCTGAGTATCTTCTGCGGAATTCCCAGCAACGCCTAAAGGTATGCCTCATCATCTGTGGTTCTTTTTGGATCATACTATCTGTGTATCTGCGTGGCGTGTCACATGAAAATCCCTGGAATAATTCCATCACATCACCTTAATAACTAATCTCGTATGCAGATAACAAACTAGATACCATCAGGGTAAGCCTTGAGTACATTTTCTCGGCCATAAACGCATTAGCAGTCAGATCCAATGGGTTCTGTTCTTTGGATATGGAATGTTAATTACCCCTTGAATTACATACAATGAATGACTCCTCCCCCTGTTCGATCGTATGCAAATCACTTGAGTCACACTTCCAACCGCAGCTCGGTGCGGTGATGTATGGTATTGGCCATAACAATTTGCATGCCAAATGTGTCTCTAACGGGTAAAAGTGGGCTGACTCATGGCCAACAATCACCACCATCATCATCATCATCATCATCATCATCGACATCATCTTGGAAATACTCGTATGGCTACGATGGATATTGGTGGATATTGCGCAAGTCGTTATCAATCGGCGATAAAAGCTTTTTAAGGTAAACACTTGAGTCTCAAGCCGGCAAGAGTCGTCGTGTCGTGTAGAGTCGAGTCGAGTAGAGTCGCCACGGCAGCCAAAGTCGAAGCCAAGCCAGTTATCTTATCCAATTGGTGCCCCTGCTCGCATCCGCTTGACGCACAGCCAGACGCCCCTTTTATGGAGTGGCCGCCTGGCCAGGTCGGGCCAAAAACAGCTTGCCATCGTCTCGCCTCAAGAGGATGGAGGGACCTTCATCGCCGATCCATCGAACCATCCATCCCCCGATTCGGAGGAAGCTGACGAAATTGCAATCTTCAGCTGCAGCCTTCGCCCGCTGTTGCCTCTCGTGTCAAGGCCACAAATACACTGTATATCCGAGTATATATGTACATAGCAATATCCAGAGACTTGGTTCCACATCCCAGTGTACCCCATTGTGGTCCCATAAGTAGGTCAGCGCCAAAAGTCACAGGAGAAGTGCAAGTGGCTCTGGCAAGTGGCTGGCTCCTTGCTCTCGCTCTCACTCTCGCACTCGCACTCGCTCTCATGCGTCATCCGGCTCCCTGAGCTCGCATTGTCCTTGGAGCGTTGTTGGGGGTTGCAAAAGTGTGTATAAAAAACGGAAACAGCCACAGCAGCCCCCCACTCAGAGCCAGCTCCATATGGATGGATTGCTGAATGCCACTCTCTCTCTCTCTCACTCTCTGCAATCCCGCTTTGAGTGTAACAATGGCGTCGGGATGTCGCGGCGCCAGCTCCAGACTCTGTCCCCCCCCCTCCTAAGTGTACTGCTCCCCAGTGAAGGCTGCTGCTGCTGCTGCCACTCCCTTTGTCTCAAAAGTTCAATGTTGTAGCATACGAACAAAATGAATGGCCTTTTGTGGCCTGCATTGCGCCCGCGGCGTCGTCTGGAGCATGTCGCATTCCTATGGCCAATATTTGATGATTGTGCCGTTCCTTTCGAGATGAAGTCATGTTTGATCGAATCGGAATTTAACAGTAGCCAATACCCTTTTGGATTTATTAACTATATTTGCAGCAAACTTCACTTGAGTTGTTTTTTATTACGATTTTAAGACTTCCCCTAGGGATGGTGTAATTTCATGGTCCAGGGCTATCCGCAGATATGGCTGCTATAATCGATCCACTCGCGTATCAGGTTGCATTTTAATTACATTGCCCCAGATGTATGTACATATATGCAGAGTCCTTGCAGCAAGCGCCAGTCATCACTCATCAATCGTCGTATCAGTGAGGACAGTCTACAGCTTCGATTGATAGCCCATTGTTAACTCTGATTCAAGATTCAGTTCAAGACTGCTTGCCGTATAGGATTGATTGCAAATTCATGATCATGTTGTTTTTGTTGATATTTTCAGTCTGTCCCACATATGTACATATATATGTACATATAAGTTCGTATGAGCTATGAGGTCACTAAGTAAACAATTCTAGAATGGCCCACATCCACATCCACGTCCATCTTTGAGTCAATAAGACGTGTGTATAAATAAGTTATGGCATACTCCCAGATGCCAATCCCAAAAATGCACAATTTCCGAAATATCCGAAAAAGATCGAGGGAAACAGATTTAGCAATGGACAGGCTATGGCAGCTCTACGTCCATGGATATCTGACTTTTGATGGGGGGTCATAAAAGTGTCAAGAACTGGGCGAGGGGTAGGAGCCGGCGACTCCGTTCTATGACTATGTACACCCGGATATATATGTACATATAGTAGTACATAATTCGATTCCACGAATTTGCATAAAGTCACAAAATGAAACGCGAAACAAACGCGCCGAAAAACCCAGACACACAATAAATGGAAAATTAAATGGAAATCAATTGAATCGGCAAATCAATTCCCTTCCAAAAAAAAAAATAAAAAAAAAACAAAAAAAAACCAAAAAAACAACACAGGGATCATGGGAGGGGCACGCATTCAATCCGCACCCTCTGGAACATTTTGATTGATCAAATCATTGATTTATTATGCGATCTTTATTTTTGGATAGCCTACGTCTCGATCGTTCCGTTCCGTTCCCCCATGCGAATGCGTAATTTGAGAATGTTTTTTTCCCATTTTTTTTTGTTTTTTTGGAAAATACTGAAACGGGTCCAATGAAAAATCAGCTAAAGTACTTATGTACTTTATGCATATACGATATTCCCAGCACTCTATTGCCATTTCAAAGAATTTGCTCTTTGGGGGCCATTAGTTGGTCCCCATGGAATGGTACTTGGAGCTGTTACCCTTGAGAGACCGCCAGCGGAGTAAATAAACTGCGAGTATGTATTCCCATTAGGGGCAAGTATTTATCAACTCTAATTATGGATTTGCCATGGAACTGCCAAAGAACTCAATTCATCATAGGAACAAATATTTTCTTTTCTTTACGTTTCGTTTCGTCTGTTTCGGAGGAATGTTATGAAACATTTACAGACTTTACAGCAATTTGTGCGTGTGTTTTCTAGGCCAAATATTCTTTGATATTTGATTGTATGCTGGAGCAGAGCAGACCGAAGGCGTTTGTGGAATATTTTTGGCTATCCGCTAACAGCTAACAGTTTTGGCTTATCTCATGGCTAAAATTGGAAGAAAAATGAACTTTTAATTTAAACCCACAAAAACAAGAAAAAAAATTAATAAAACGCCAAATATTTTTCATTGTCGGTGGTCGCCACACCAAAGGGGGAGGGGGAAATACACATCACATGGCCTTTTGGCCTGGAATCGGGACAGACAACTGATTATATAGAACATTTCTGGGGGGCGTTCCACATAGAGAGAGACACAGCCCCCATCCCCATCCCTAGTCCCAGTCCCAGCCCCCGGCCAGCAACAGACGTTGGCTCCGAGAGAAGTTTACGAGCAAATATTCGACATCAAAATGCCATTCTTTGCACAACGTTCGTGCATAGCAAATATTTACTCAATTCATTGGAGTTTTAATACACTTGCAGAGGGTATTACAGATTTGGAAACAATCTAACACACACATATCTGCCTTTAAAGGCAGTAAGCAATATTAGTTTCGTATAATTTTGCAAAGATTAAGCGCAATCAATGAGCTTCCTACTTCTAGAACGTCTGGAATTTAATGGAAGTTGTGGATAAACCTTTAAAAAGGGTACCGCCAGAGGATACAAAGACCGGAGGTGCTACCATGAAATCTTCCCCTTTTTTTCGAAAACACATGGCAGCCTCCCACCCTCCCACCACCCCCCGTAATGGTACGGCCGAGCGGAGCGGTGTGGTGGGGAGTGGAGCCAATAACTTTCGAAGCCATCGTTCCACAAGCATTCCGCGGTGGAATGTTAGCCGTTATCAACAATTTGCGCCATATTACCAGCCGAAAGCGAATGAAATTTAACTTTCCGACGGGAGATAAGTGTTTGCCCCTCTTTGGCGATAAGATATGCTCGCTGTGCACACACACACACGCAGATACACTCACGTATGCCCTCGAGCGTGTGTGTGTGAGTTGAATTTACGCAAAAGATAAGCCCAGGTATGCACGTGGTTCCTGGGTACCCGACACCTACACCACCACCACCGTATCTAAAGCTCTATAGTATTGTATGTGGGCTAACAACAACATTGCTCATACTTATTTTCGTCAGATGTGTCGGCGGCATTCAATTCATAATTTCTGGAAACTTACGTAAATTCATTGAACAGAACAGACTTTAAAAGGTCGTGACACTCTGAGAACGTAAATGCTAACTAAAGAAGAGCATTTACTGGGGGTTTAGTGGAATGAATTCGCCGAAATGAGCACTACTTAGGGGTAGTGCAATATGGTTTAAGTTGAACAGGCTACAGATAGGGATTGAAGAAACGAAGACCATCTCCTAACCAGAGAGGACTACTAGTATGTGGTCTACACTTTCCTCTGATCGAATTTTGTCCCTTATCGAATATCTTTTCCTATTGCTGTTCAAAATTCAACTCAAAGTTCCTCCCTGGATTCTCGACCCCTCACTTGGAATTAGTTCGAATTAGTTCTTTTAATTAAATAGATCATTAAGCCTAGTCCTTGACTTACCATAAAATTGTCCAATTAACAGACAAATGAGCAACAGCCACGTCGAATCTCTCGCCTTAATCATGTTGATTGCTTTTGCCTTTGCCTTTGCTCTTGTTTTTGTTTTTTCTTTTGCTGTTGCTTTTGATTTGATTTGACTTTGTACTTTCTGTTGGTTTATGGGTTGGGCTGTTGTTGTTGTTGTTGTTGTTTGATTTGGTTTCGGTGCTGTCGGAGGTAGGTCGTTAACTGCAATTAATATGTTTGGTTGGTACTTAATTAATTTGCTACCCAAAATACAATCTTCAAGCGCGGCCCCAAAACGGGAGCCGCCAAGACAATCGATAACTTTGATAATTTCTGTTGGTTTTTGGTTTTATGATTTCTTAATTTCGCCTCTGCTTATACTTAAGCGTTTTATATGCGAAAAGCGCTCCGCGGCCGGAAACATCTAATTGAGCTGCACGAAAATTGATGGAAAAGCGCGGACTACAAACGAATTTTTTGCAATTTGGTAGACCGTCGAGCAGTCGAACACTTGGCCGGGTGGGTTATGCAAGGCTCGTGTACTCGTGGCTGGTCAGGTCTGTTTGCCATTTGCTCGCCGTCGATAAGTCGTATCTCGAAGATATTATGATCTCTATGCGAAAAATCGCCATTTGCTGCTGCTGTTTCTGCTGCTGCCGCCACTGTTGTCCAATTTACAGCTCATGGTAGGCTCTCGCTCTCCCTCTCTTGGTCCGCGACTCAATGCCAGTAAAGTGGGTCGAAGTGTGGGGGGCAGGGGGGTCTACAGTGGGGCCGGTGGGGGGTTCTGCTGGGTCAGGGGTGTGCCAAGTCGAATAGCATGCAAATGTTTATGCATATAAATAAATTAATGTGCAAATGCGAAAAAATTGTACAACCAGAAAAGCCAATGAAAAAAATGCCTGTACATTCAGTACATACTATACATATGTGCATACATACGAGTGTGTATAGTGTACACCGGACTACAAATTCGGGCCACTAATTTAGAAGCTGTTTGCATATGCCTTGCATAGCTCATGGCGCTCGGTGCTCGTTGCACGATTCGACATGAATATTCCTCTCATCCTCTCACCCTCTCTCCCACTCTGTTGCTGTGTATGTCTGTATATGTGTATGTGCACATATTTGTTCGTGTGCTCAACTCATAAAACAAACAATTTCGCAATGTCTGACGATCATAATCCATAGCTGATGCATTTGCGAAAATATTTGAAAAACAACATTTGAAAATGTTTGTATTGCATCCGACTAACTGACACTCTTTTGGCCATATGAAAAGTCTAATAATTAATAATATATTCCAGCCATTTTACTGTTCATTGTCTTTCTCCTAGATGTAGGCTATGGTTTTGTTTGGTTCATATCCAACAAACATACAGAGTATTTCCAGATCGAAATAAACCTCATTAATGCATCGGTACTTCCATTTCAGATACTCTGTGGTATTAGCATTGCAACACCGTAATACTTGTTTCTAACATCAAAGATGATGCAATTATTTATTCGATTTTTCTTAGATAGGATCTTGCGAAATGCCATTGGCGGACATAAGTCTTCCGACCATATGTCTATAAGGAAATAGCTAAAAAAATAAACTAACTAGTGGAGAAATTGCAAGTAGTATGATGTATTTAATCATCTAAGTACATATGCCAGCTTCTGGAGTACCTGATCGAATCTCCAAAATGTGATTCCCCATACCCATTTCACACCCCACAGCGAAAACTAACTAACGAGCTGTAATTTCCGCACATTCACATTCAGGTACACATTTTCCCACAACTAAACACAGAACACACATGTACGTATGTACATATATACTCGTATAGTACTATATATACATTTGGAGTGTAAACTGTTTGAACGACATTTCGAATATAGTATACCCGTTGACACCTTCCTCTAACGAAGTGACTACAAAAGCTCTCTTGACTATCACTAAAACAAGATTTACCGCTCAAACAGACGTCCGTCTGCCCTGGCACCACCCACCCAGCCAGCCAGCCGTCGGACCGGACGGATCTGGGCTGTATATCAATTGAAAAAAATCAAAGAAACAGTGAACGATAGGGACAGAGGGACAGCGATAGGTGGGGGAAGATAGGGTGAAGGGTGTAGGGAAAGGTGCAAACTTGGTTCTTTTTCGTGTTGTTGCTTGTCGTTTTTGTCTTCTATTCTTCTTCATTGTTCTCTTCAAATCAAAGCAGTGCCTCTCTTTCTGTTGTTTCTGTTTCTGTTGTTGTTGGTGTTTCTTCTTTGGCGTTTTGTTTATTTACATTGCGCTCAAAAAGTTTACACACACACACACACACACATGAACACACAAGCACAATTGCTGCACTTGTGTGTGCAGTCTTTGGAGAGCGAGCGGCTGCTGCTGCTGCGGGCTGCTGGCTGCAGGCTGCAGCTGTCTTCAATCTGTGTGTGGAATGCTTTTTGGGGGGCAGTGTACACTGTACAGCACTTGCACTTTGCCGCCAGAAATAATGAATTGAAAACTTTGTTTTATATGCCCTTACGAAGGGTCAAATGATTTTCATCATATTACGTATGGGTGATCGGTCGTAGGAGTATGAAGTAGAGCATCGATCCATCTGTAAGGGTATCTGATGGATCGGCTCTGTGCTCTTTTATTTTTGTTCCCTTTTTTTGGTATCTTACTGTAAATAAAAAACAAGCAAGAAATTTGTTTTCCATTGAACGTTTGTTTGCACTTCTCGCCCCCTCTGTAGCTTCCACCCTCTCTGCCGCCTTGCCACCCTGTCTGTCTCCACCGTCATCTGCACATCCTCTGCAGCAGCTGGCCCTTCTTCCGCTGCCGCTGCTGCTGACGCTGCTCCTCCTCCCACCTCCTGGCCCCAACACAAGTATCTGATATTTTCGCTTTCGTTTGGCGATTTTCTTGGCTTCGCTTCGCTCTCGTGTTGCTTGGTGCATTGCATGTACGTTTCTGCCAGTTTGCCGGCACAGCGACAACTATTTTACATATTCGTACATATTTATAGAATGTGGCAGAGTGCAGACAGTAAGACAGAGAGAGAGTGCGAAAGAGAAAGAGGGAGAACTGAAACTGAATCTGAATTTTGGCTGCAGATTGAGTGCAGTGCCAAAATGCATTCTAAGGTGGAGCGGAGGATGTGGGGCACATCTGTCACACTTGCCACATATTTGTGCGCAATTATTATGAATCATCGACTCGGAGTCGGAGCCCAAGATGAAGTCAGAGTCGAGGTTCATTGGGTAGAGTCTGGGGCAGGCTTCAGGGCCAGTTACAGAATGGATGCGATGAGAAGATTGTTTTTTTTTTTTGTTGGTTTCGGTTTTGTTGTATTTATTTTGCCTGGGCCTAGAGGAAGAAAACTGGTTTTGCTGGTCCCGTAGCGTACCCCAAGATACCGACGAGAGATGAGAGCTGCCGCAGAGCCGCAGCCAGCAACAACAACGACAACAAAATTCGGTTAAAGCGTTAAAAAAGGCAAAAGACGATGTATTGTGGTGCTTTTTTTTTGTATTTTGTTTTGTTTTTTGTTTTTGGTTTTCCTTTGAGTTTTTTGTTTTTACGTGAACACGAAACCGTTTAACACTTGCACTTGCAACGCTTTCGCCCCGTTTTGGCCATGGCCAAGAGGCTATTCGAGCTAAAAACGTTTACAGATTTCCGCGAGAGTGTTTCGTCGGTGGCACCAGCTGTCTTTTGGCTGCTTAAAATCTAAGGTTGTGCGAGGGCGAAGCCGAAGGCCTGCTGGCTGGTGTTAGATGGCGACTCAATAGAGACCTTTGCGCTGTGGATTCTCTTCGTGCCCGTACGCGATGCTTTTCAAACGAGAACTGGCCAGTGGAGCGCGTGCTGGGATGCCAAAAGCGCTGCCACTGCCACTGCCGCTGCTGCTGCCAGAGGAAACGAACGAAATGGAACAGCGCCAACGAGCGCCAACTCTCCCAATGCCCTCGCCTCGTTATCTCTCTCTCTCTCTCGCTCTCGTGTGTGCTTGCTGCTGCTGCAGGTAAACAGTCTTTGGCTCAGTGTTCCGTTCCGTTTAAAGAGGGCAAAGCAAAGAGAGCTCGGCATCGGCATAGAGCACGAAGTGGGGGCCAAGCCAAGCCAAGCGCGGGATTGCTTGCGGGTCGGGATGGGGTTGGGGATGCGGAACAAGAAAGATGCGTTAGCTGCGCCGCAATGTCACTGCCAATTGATGTTGGCGGTCGGTCCATAGAGGAAGCCCTGGCATTGAGCCATACATAATGTATACCCACCTATGTACCTACTAGTATATCAGATGTCCAGGCTTCTCCCATGTTCGCAATTTGATATTTCTATTTCTATGCAGTCTGTAATTCTTTCCTGGTCTCTGGAATAGATTTTAAATTCGCTTTCAAATTTAGTATTTATATACTTTTCTTGGGTGGGAAAACTTATACCACGACACCATTAATTGTTAGTTTAACCCAAAGCCGAATCTACACTTCTTCAGTTCAAACCATTTCCAGTTCCTAAAATAAATTGTTTTAAGTTTAAGGAGATAAGAGAGCAGCCTTGGCCTTGAGGTTTCTTTTCCAAGTACAATTGATATCATCCTGAATTAATAAGTATTATAAATATATAGAATTCGTCAGCATAAAAGATAATTTTACTATTGGACACCTATATTGTCGGCTTAGTCATTTGTGTTTGTATTTAGTCACACCTTCATATATGTATAACCTTATCTCTCTATCATTGCAGATACTTGATTCATTTCCCCTAAATGACGCGTGAGAGTTACCTTCCCCAGAATTTTTGGTAAAACTTATTTATTTGGTTCAGTACAAAAGCATTATGAATTACTGGTATGTCAGGACTAATACTAGGCATATGGAATAGATCAAGGCCCCACTGAGCCCACGGCCCTGCCGAACGACCGATCCCGCATTGAACATCATGCTGGCCCGCAGAGTGTCCGATCTCTGGGTTATTTCATTCTGGATGTCCTCCTCCTCCTCGGTGACATCGTTCAGCAGCTCTGATTCCGTTGAATAGTTGGGCAGCTCAACTGTTGGAGGTACAAATACGTAGGGGGGGAAGCTTAACATTGATATCAGAAATCAGGTACCGGATAATAACTTACCCTCTCCCCCTGTGGCAAAGCGAATGACTTTGCTATTGTCGCTCCATCCGAAACTGTTCCTGGCCAGGACGGAGACCTCGTAGAGACTGGCCGGCTGGAGGCCATGCAGCGTGTATGTCGTGATGTAGATAAGACCTACGGAGGAAACAATCAGAGTGGGTTTCGGTTGAGCACTTATATCATACCATTTGTGGCCTGGGCAGGGATCGTGAGCTCTGTCCAGTTGGTTCGAATCTGTCTGGTGACATTGTTGGACGGTATCTGGCGGAACTTCAGCTTGAACTCCATGATGGGCAGCAGACTCTCCGTCTGCCACACGAGCACATGCGACGTGGAGCTCTGGGTGCCCGGGTTGATCTTGAAGATGCACGGCATGGGCCGGCCGGTCAGCTCAATGCTGGCACTCCTCGCACCGATTCTGTTGCTTGCCCGGCACTCGTACTGGCCCATGTCCGCGTTACGGACGTTCTTGATCACCAGCAGGTGGCGCACATCGTTCACGTAGTGGTCGAGGGAGCGGTTGGACTGCAGCTCGGTCTCGTGGCTGGACGAGTGTGCGCCCAGTGCCACGGGCAGGCCGTGGTGGAACCACTTCACCGTGGCCGCCGGCGCCGCCTCCACAATGCACTCGAGATGGGCTCGTGCCCCCAGCTTGGTGTACACCACCGACTGGGGCAGATTCACCTCGGGGGTAACTGGAATTTCAGGGATTATTCAATGCAAAGAGCGGCTTCCATATGGGACTCACACAGCACATGCAGATAGACGCCAGCCACGGCCGCCTCCCCCACGCCATTGCTGGCCACGCACTCGATCAGACCCGACTGAATCCGCGAGTTGATCTCCATGACATGGCTCTGCCGGTTGCCCGTGCTGCTGCCTTGCAGGTGCAGGGTCTGTCCGTTCCGTCGCCAGCTTATCACCGGCTGGGGCACGCCTTGGGCCTCGCACACCACCTCGAAGGTGGCTCCAATCTGCAGCTCCGTCAGTCCGCTGGGCTCGATGAGGACGCGTGGCGCCAGCTGCACCTCGATGGCATGCTGCTGCACCACATGGCCCGAGTCCGAGTTCATCTCGCAGTAATAGTCCCCGGTGTCCTCCGGCTGTACGTTCGCCACCTGGAGGCTGCCATTGGGCCAGAGCATGATGCGGTCGGGGGGCAGAATCTCCGGGTGACGGGAGTCCACCAGGGCCACATCGTCTCGGTGCCAGCGCACATATCGGAATGGAGCTGCAATGGAGTTGAATGCATTGAACATTGAAAATCTGTACAATCTGTGTAGTCTCATATCATATCACAATATCGCTCTCCCTCTCTGTCTTTATAGCTGCATCTCTTTCGTCTCGTTAAGCCCATCAAAACTTAATTGTTGCTGTCAATAATCCTTTAATGGAGAGTCAACATCAATGAGAGAGGGCTGGCTGGGAGGGGTTTACTGTTCGGAGGGGTCACGTCACCGGTCACCGGGGAATGACATGAATTTGACATGGTTTGTGTGTAGCATTAAATTAACAGAATCCGTTTCTGGACTCCCGTTTCGCTCCCTCGGACTCTATTATGCACGGATAATAATACCATCATTTGTCCCCATTGTGTGCTCATTTCTTCAATCGAATTAAACGCCATTGTTATGGCCAATTTCGCTGGACTGTACTGGACTGCACGGGACTGAACGGTACAATTCTTTGACCGTTTCAAGGCCCCTCCCTAACTGATCGCCGAATCTTCTAAGATCCACGTAAGCCGCTCTCTTCAGAAGGATTCAATTAGTTGCTATCCTTTCCCACTTACTGTTCAAGGTGCAGGGCAATAAGACCGTATCATTTTCGAATGTTTTCACTGTCGTTGGAATACTCTTGAACTTCTGGCTGTTCTCCAGATCATTGTTAAAGTCCAGCTCTGCGTAGGCAAATTCCAGGACGAGGCCCACAAATATCCAGCAATCAATGGCGCACTTTTTAGTTAACATTTTCATTTATTCTTTAATTTTTTAAATTAAATTAGACCGAGATTTGATAATTTTCTAATTCAGGGTCGCGTGTCGTGCCGGAGTGGGTTTGGGGTCGGTTCGGTCCGGTCTGGTCAGCGACGAAGTCAATTTTGAACTGATCGCTGGAGCTCTGATCTGCCATGAGCCAGAGCCAGAGCCCAAGCCACTGGAAGCGTCTGTCCCCTAAAACCGACACACGCACACACTGAGGCTCTGTATCTGTAGCTTCGAAGCGCAGACAATGAAAGACGCCAAAGCCGAGGGGCAGTGCCAGAGACAGTGTCAGAGACAGAGGCGACGATGTATATGCCGGTTGATTAGTCGCCCTCAAGGGGATTCTCGCACATATGCAACAGTTTCAGATACAAACATATGTACTATAAGATGCATCAACCACACACAAACACACACACGTACACAGATGAACTGCAGCAGCGCAGCGGCATGCTGTTGTTGCATGGGCCACGCATCGGTAGTTTTTCGAATTCTGAAAATGCAGATTCCGCTACTGATCTATTACACTCTCCGCTTCAGAGAACGTGCTGCTGTTGCATATTTTGAGATAAAATGTCATTGTGCCACAAAGGGAAGCAGAGCCGCCCCCCCACTCCACCCGACAGGCCGTTGCTGCTGCTCTTGATTCTCCAACTTCTCCACTTCTACTCCCCCATAATCATCATCATCATTCTGATCGGATCAGTGGCATTCAACATTTTGGGAACAATATGTTGTGGGATCCGTTGCCTGCCTGGCGATACAGTGGGGATACATTGCCCGAAATTCCCTGACAGGGAATGAATGAAATGTTGGACATATTCAAGCGGAAATGCATTATAGAATATTCAATTGAAGTTTATTCCACATCAAGCCCCCATTCCATTCAAAGAAAGTCATTTGAGAACCGAAGGTTGTACAAATCTGTACAAAGGCCCTTAAGATGTAAGTTAAATGTTCCAGAAATATGTATGTACATCGTTTAAGAACTTATTTTAGAGCTATCTGCCATTAAATTCGGAACCTCCCTCACTGCTGGAATTGTTATTTCTCTGCTGACGAAACAACGCGAAACGCGATCGGTTTCAATTAAAAGACAATTTCATCGAATTAATTGAATTAAGAATGTGAGAACATGAAAGGAGTTCAACAGCTGCACAAACAGCCAGCAAACCAATTAAGAGAGAGCCACCAACTGGCGCAGGCCCAACTCAAGCCAACAGGAGACCGCGAAAGACATGCTGGAAAAGGCGCCAAAAGTGCCAGAAACCGATGCTTTCAGTAATTATAATGCAAGATTAAGAGAATATCTATTAGGCAGCTAAAAGTAAACCCGAGACGAGATCTTGACTTTTCTGCAAATATCAGAATAATTGTTTGTTTATTTCGTTTTATTGTTATTAATGTATATGTGTATGGTAGGTATATGTATATATAGGCATGCTGCTAAAATTTACGAGCTTATACTAATACAGCATTGAACGATTACAACCGAAGGATGATAATATGCCTGCTGCACATACTTATATAAATATCCCGTTAAATCAGCCTGTGTACATATATATTTTGTCCCTGGAATCTCATAAACCATTTCGCCTGAGTTGTTGCTGTGTAATTAACTAATTCTATATAAATTATGTATTGTATCATCAATATCGTATAAATTTATTAAACCTTGCATCGAGGATGATTGTTAAGGGAAATAGCAAACGGTGGCAGCTCTATATATAATACAAATTTTCAACTTAAGTACTAGTAAAGGTTATCAAACTGATTGTTGAATACATAAGGATACATACGGTCGCAAAATCGTAATATTTCTGCTTTCGCTGCACGTGCAGTGTGTCCGTGCCTATTTTCTTGTATTGTACAATTTTCTAAGTATTGAATTCTAAAAAACTAAAGTGCTATAAACAGAGACAAACACAAAATGGAAAGGCAAGATGAGTTAATTGATGAAATAATAACAATTGAAGTATCCCTAATCATCCTCTTCCCAGCAACAGTTTGTGGTATGCTATGTGTCCTGTCCATCTAAAATCACACAGAAACTGCTACGAAACTGGAATTCGCTTATTAACTTTAGTTGTTTTTTTTTGTTTTTGTTTTTTTCGTGTATCGGACCATTAACAAATGTTCTAGTCGCTTTAGTCGATTGAGGCTTAACTACACTAACTAGGACGCAAAACGAAAGAGCTTTGTCAATATGGGAGTTGAATCTAAAGCCCTAGATAAGGCCGCGCTTCTTCTTGTAGTCCTCCAGATTAAGCGACCGCTTGGAGACCGTTTCGGCTGGCTTGTTCGCCGGCTTGGGCACTGAATTCGTGCTGTTAACTGCAGGGAATAAATGGAGGATTTAGAGACTTAAATCGATATTAACTGGACCAAATACGCACCTGGGAGAGGCACATCCAAGTCTATGTCAAAGTCGTGCAGCGAGTACAGGCTAAAGTCCTTTGCGTCTGTGGGCTTTGCATTTGAGGAGCCGGCCTCATTTGGCCTTTTCTTGCCAGGCGGCGGCGGAGGCAGGGCTGCGAGCTGAGGATCCTCCTCGTCCTTCTTGGAACCTTTGAAACCCATGCGCGGTTGAGTGATGCGTCGTGTGAATGGATCTGATATCTTTTGGCCCTTGTTGGCCCGGGCCTCCTCCATTATGGCCTTTTCGGCATCTTGAACGTTCTTCTTGCGGTTACGGTCATTGATGTATGAAATCAGATTCAGTGTGTGCGATCTTCGCTTGTCCAGCTCAGAGGCACGCTCCTCCAACTCATCGATCTGTGTGCTCAAGTCCTGGGCAATGTCGTAGTCGCCCCGGAGCATGGCGGCATCGCGCTCCTTCATCAGGCAGGTCTTCTTCATGGCATAGTTGGTGGGACGGTTGCGGAAGCGGTTCTTCTCCTCCACAATTTTGTCCACATCCTCGTCCTTGAACTCGTAGTTCAGGGCCTTCTTAATATCGTTCGCCTTAATCTCGATCAGATCGATAGAGGGCATCTGGACGTGCGCGTGCTGGCAGACCTCATGCCATTTCTTGAACTCATTCTCCGTGAACTCCTGATTGGAGATAAACTCGAGGCGGAAGACGCGCTCCTGAGTGCCATGCTTCAGGCGAAGACCTCGATTGGTTCTCGTGGTGCCCAGGCTGTAGATCTTGCCCGTCTCCACCACGCCGGTAATCTCAGCGACTCGATAGACTGGCTTCTGGCCATTGTTGCCAATGCTTATCCTCACAAAGCAGTTCAGAACGGTGCTCTCGAAAATGGGCAAATTGACGAATCGCTCCATCTTGTGGCGCGACAGACGCAGTTTGTTTAAATCTTCGCGGTTCGATATGAACACAGGACTCTTGGTGGTCTTATCATCATCCTCAGACTCGCTGGAAGCCTTGCTGCTAATCGAGCGAGAGCGTTTGCCCGTTGGCTTTTCATCGTCATCCCAGTCACTGCTGCCCGAGTCATCCGAGTAAATCTCGGAGGCTTTCAGCTTCACAGCCGACTTGCAGCCTGAGACGCTCTCAAGTTCCTCTTTGTCGTCTCGATCGCGTTCGGCTTGCCTCTTGGCTTCCTCTTCCTCTGCAATAATTGAATTATTTATATTAAAAAAATAAGCCCATTTCCAGAGAAGGGAGTATGTAATACACGTGCTTACCTCTCTTGGCCTTGCCTTCCCGCTTGGCCTTCAGTAGGGCCATGGCATTGCTTCGCTTGTCATCGGTTTTGTTGGCCTCCACATTCTTCTTTCGCTCCTTGGACCGTTCTTTGTGATCAAAGTAGTCGCCCATGCCAGCGCCGGACTGATCATCCGATTCGCGATCGTTGAGAATGCTGGCCACGGCCGCCGAAGTTGAGGCCACATCCCGACTGGAGGACTGAGGCAGGGGACTGGTGCTTCTCACGTCGCTGATCGGTTTGGGCTCCAGTTCGGATAGCACGGAGTTCGATGGTGGTGGCATGGACGGGGGCAATTCCTTGCTTTTTTTGGCCTTCTTCTCTTTCTTCTTTTTTGCCCGCTCGCCCTTTGACTTGGATTTTTCGCTCCTTTCACCCCGCCGGGCTAGCTTCAGCTTTCTCTCGATCTCCCATCGGGTTCGTCTGATTTCGCGCTGTTCGATACGTTTAAAGATCTCCGTTTCACGCTCCTTTTCTGACAAGTCATTGAGGCGCTTGCGATCCTCCTCGTCGCCCATCATGTCGTCGTCGAAACCATCATCGAACTCAGCGTCGGAGCTGGACGACGACGAGCTGGACGAGTCGGAGCCAGAGGACGAGTTCGATTTTGAATTGTCCGAGTCGCTGTCGGAGACCTCGCCCTCCTCATGCTCGCTCTGGTTTCCTGGCTTCGGAACCTCCTCGGGCTTCTTTTCCACAGGCGGCGGTTGCACTGCCTCATCCTGGCTCTCATCGTCGTCCCAGTTGGACTCCGATGAACTTGAATCCCTGCTCGCCTTCTTCGTACGCTTCTTCTTCTTCGTGGCAGGCGCACCCGATTTGTTGTTGGCCCAATCCGAGTCGGAATCGGAGAGGGAGCTCGCCTTGCTGGCATTTTGCGGCTTCTTGCGCTTTTTCGCCAACGATAGGAGGTCCTGCGGGAGCAGTTATCAAGTTTAGTTGTTATTGCAAAAAAAGAAAATCCCCATTGATTTGTTACATCGCAAATTGCCTGCACACAGCCCTGGGCCTCGCAGCCTCTTGACAATGGGCACGGGCATGGGCAGGGCACGGGCGTTTGCTCCCCACCGCTTACTCACCGACTCCAGGTTAGTATCCGATCCGCTATCACTATCGCTCGAGTTCGAATCGATCAGGGATTGCGTTCGCCGTTTTCCCATTCTATTCTATTTTCTTTTCACTTTTTGCTTATGTGCTGTATGAATTGTATGGAGTACACCGTCCGATTATCAGAAAAATACCGAAAAGAACGGTCACACTTTCAAAATATACCGACGAAAATCATATTCCTCGATGTTGATATTCTGTTTAATATAATATAGCAGTTTATGGCCGCAAATAATAGATTTGACAATTTTACAATGGCTGGTGGGCAAAGTTTTGTAACGCTCGTTGTTTTGGGGGCTATTGTTTTATTTGTTCACTATATTTGCGCTATAAAGTAATTTTCCTCGATTTTGGTATTCTGTTTAATATTATTAGCTAGTAGCGTGCTTTTTTGAATCGTAAACAGTTTTAACCGTGTAAAAAATATAACGTAAATATACCGATAAATGAATACTTTAAATTAAAACGAACTTTTCTGCATTTTCACATAGGGATGGTACAAATACGATTGCTTGTTATCGGTGCTAACATGTTATACCTGTCTCTGGCTGGTTGCTGTAGCACGCGAAAAAAGTGCTGGTAAGCGGATGAATTTGAATTACAATTTTAGCGGGCAATTTTAGAAACTGATTTGAATTAATTTTAAAACATCTATTAAAGTTTCCTGAGACTGTTTCATTGCCTGGACAATTTGGCTCCATATAAAGATAGCTTCAAAAATTTAAATTTATACTGAAATTCACTTCTTTCACTCTTCAGGTTCAATAAAACCACCCAAACCTCCCACCCACCTTGGGGAAAGTTGCTCTTGCAGCACGTGTACATTTTACCGCGCTGTCAAGCGTTACAACGAATCACACTTAAAGCAAAACTGAAAAAAATACCAAGACCTAGATGGGGCGAAAAGCTGTTCAAGCAATGCAAACACAGTACCTCCCCCTCTATGGCTGTGGGGCAGAGTGCCGGTGGGGGAGAGGGGGTAGGATAGGACTGAGTGCGCGCCAGCGACTGTTGAATTGAAATGCAAATTTGGCATCTCCGCTGCGCCGGCTTCCCCGTTCCGTTCCCCCTTCATTTGCATGATACCCCATGATGAGGCTGACTTTGTGTACCCTGTAATGGGCAAACATTTATCCCCATAATCACATAACTTGCAAGTGGGTTATGGGGTTGCCCGCCCACACACACACCAACACACACACACATACCATATGGATTTGGAAAACTAAATTAAAACCACACCTGCTCCTGCACACCCCTGCGTAAATAACTCACAATCAATATTAATTAAAATGCAGCCGTATTCCTGTCCTGTCCCCTCGAGCACGTTGTAGTGGGTTATGAGGGGGCATCGCCATCGCCATTGCCATCGCCGCCCTCACACCACAGTCTTTCATAATTCGACTTAAATGCTACGAGGCAATTTGCAGTAGCAACAAAAGCACCCGGCCAGAGGAAGCGCAATGCACATTCAACAAAGTGCACATTCAACAACAACAGCAACAGCAACATCAACAACAGTAGCAGAGGGGAGAACGGGAACGGGAACGGGAACGAGCACGAGAACCAAAGCAATGTGACAGCAAACGAAAACAACCCACTCAACGCCCGCTTCAACCCTGCCCAGAGCCATACTCTCGCACCCACGAAACCACCCAACCCTCTCTCTCTCTCTCTCTCTCTCGCTTTAGAGCGCAGCTTTTGAGCATGCGTACGTGCAGCTAGAGAGCAAGCTAGAAGCAGCTAGAAGCAGCGAACATCGCTTACATGAGAGGTTTATGGCTTACGGGGGGTGGTTTGGCGGCATGTTTGCCATTTTTGGGATGGAAACGAAGCTCGAAGCAGGGTATGTGTTGCGTTGGCGTTGGCGTTGTTGCTCCCGTCTGTTTGCCAAATTAGGGGTAAAGAGTAAGCAATAGAGAGAGAGAGTCAAAGCCGAGAGAGCGGCTGAAAAAAGCTTTGCTCACCTTACAGTTGTGTTGTTGCTGTTGTTACAAAGTTCCATTGTGTGTGTTTTCGGTGTTGTTTTTTTTCGCCAGTCAGTTCATTCAACGAAAGAAGCTCGCCATAACGGTAGCGGTAACGGTAACGGAACGGTAGACGACGGCACTCCAGTCAGTCCACAAAGTCCATTCAATAAAGCCAAGTGAACGGTCACTCAGCGTGTGTGTCTGTGTGTGTGTGTAGGCGTGAGGTGAAGTGAACCCCGAAAGGGGGTTGAAACGAACAACAGCCCGCAAAATACACGGCTTAAGACGCAAAAGGCGAAAAAAAGAAGGTGAAATGACGAGAAATATTTGACTAAAGGTGTCAGTGCCGCAGACGATTACAAAAAGAGAAAAGAAATCCAATCCGTAAAATAAAAGCAGATCCCGCCGTGCGTCGAAACCAAAATGACTGTAACGAGGGGCTGCATGGGGAGGGGGGCATGGCACTATGGCATTATGCTGCTGCGAACCACCACCCCGCAAAACAAAATACGTCAAAGAGAAAACAAGTGACAGAGTTTTAGTTTTCCGCAGTTTCCCCATATTTATTTTTCCCTTTTTGTATTTTGTTCAATTTTGTGTTTTTCGATTTTGTTGTTTCTACTGTCCAAGCCGCGGGCGTGGCTTGCCCCGGCAGAAGGATACCACGGCTGCCACGGAAAGCATTTCATTTTCATTTTAGCTTTTATTCTTTTTATTTTTTGTTGCCTCCCTCCTGCTCTGTCACTGCCTCTCTCCCTCACTCCCAGGGCTCTGTTAATTTGTCGTGCATTTTCAGCAGTGAAAAACTCGGGAACAACAGACCCCAACAAAACCAAACTAAATCAAGATAAAAAAATACAGCAAAAATTGAGATAAATCCGAATAAAAAAGCGAGGAAAACCCCAACGCGAAACGCGAAAAGTTGCTTCACTAAATAAAGGATTTGTCTGCATGGTGGAGAGTGTTGTGGGTGAGTCTGGCTTAAATGAATATTAATTGGGATTGTTTTTTGGGGGATAGCAGAGTCTCTGGCATGCCACAGAGATGTGCCATCTGCTGAGATGTGTGTGGCATCTGTTCCAGGGATAAGCGTGTGCACACACGCACAGATACATAGATAAATACATAAATAATAGAGATGCGATAATATAGTGGAAAATCCTCATCAATAATACATGAATTGTGGGGGAGCTTATATAATAGTTTTGAGGATTGAAAGGGAACAAAAATGGCTGTATAGAGTTTGATTTTCCGCCAGTGGGCGCACACTGCAGGAGGTAGAGTCAAGCGCTTGGAGGGGGCTTGCTAAGAAATCTAGTTATTTTCTTTAAAGAATCCTTGAATTAAATTCCTTCTAGAAAGTGGCTTCCTATCCATAAAATGCATTGTCTTTCTCTACCTTGGGGGAAATTGCCATCACAGTTTGATCTGATTTATTGGCAAACGCATGACAATTAATAAAAGTCACCTTTCAGAAGGCTCGGCTCCTCTGGGCTCTCTTCAATTTAGATACGGAGCCTAAGCCTACCCTGCTCTCCCAGGTGTGGATGGGAATCCATTCACAGTTTCCATTTCAAATCTCACACATCCATACACTCGCACACACACACACACGCACATGCATCTGCCAGTTTCGATTATGGGCCTCTTTCTGCCCCATGTGGAACGGTTTCAAAAGGTTAGACAGGCACACACTCATCAGCAGCAGCAGCAGCAGCAGGGGAGAAGAGGAGGATGATGGGGGAGGAGGAGTGGCAGAAGTAGTGGCAAAAGGGCCGCAGCAAACAAAAGCTTCTAGTGCTGCTGGCCACTTGGATTCCACTTCGGTCTGGTGTGGTCAGGATAGCATTGAGGGCGATCCTGTGGTCCTCCAGTCCCCGCTCATGCATATATTTCCAATGCAAATTTGCCAGCCGGAGCATTCAAATCAGATTCAAACACACATGTGGAGGGGGGCGGGGGCGGGAGGTGGGGGGAGAGAGCTCTGGGGCTTGTGTCCGGTTGGGAAAACAAAAGGAAAACAAAAGAAGGAAAATTCTGAAGTGCTTAAAATGCGTTTTGTCAACATTAACCCGAAATGGCCGGACGAGAGATAAGCGTGACAGGAGTGGAGTGTGTGTGGAGTGTCTATATAGAGGAGGGGATGTGGCGTGGGTGGGGGTGTGCAGCGGGTGGAATGATTAATGCTGCTGAAATTGCTTTCGGATTTGTCGAGCGACGAGCGACGAGCAACAGCTACAATGGGCCTGGCACGGCTTGGTTTGGCATGGCTTTGAGGCGGCTTTCAGGCCTGGCTGCCAAATGCACAAAGCCAGGGAGTAGTCGGGGCGGAGGGGTGTTTCTGCGTTGCCTGTTGCCTGCTACACACAACACAACCCTCAAGGATGCAACAACCCTCGAGCGTGGCATCTGGAGATGCAGCAGCGACAGAAAAGGAATGAATAATTCAAATGGAGAATTCAGTTTGAAGATGCATAGAGGCGCATCCGGGAACGAGGCTATAGCCTCAGAAATAACGAGCACAAAAATCCCCGAGAGGAGCCTGACAAACACGGTGTCTTTGGGTGGGGGATGGGCTAGGGGTGGGGGTGTCCTAGCACAACCCTTGGAATAACTGCAGCGTGCATTGCCATTGCTTCGCCTTTGACAGGGGAACCTTTTCGCTGATCGTTAGGGTGGAGCAGAACACACGTTCTGTGGGGTACGCGTACGAGTACGAGTACGAGTTTATTTTAAAGCCGCTTTATCGGATTAGACGGCTTAGAGCATTAGCACATTAGAGCATTAGGCGAATTATAACGGACGGGGCCCACGCCCCACGCCACACCCACCTGTCCCCAGCACTCGAACGGGGGTGTGGCCGCTGCCCCCATTTTGGCCTTTTTCCATTTCCCATTTTCACGCTTTGCACGTATGTGTGTGTTTCTCCAAGCTAAATTAGATTGCGTGTGGCATGTGGCAGAGGCAAGAAAACAGGTGCAGAACAGGCAGCAGACTGAAGGCAGAAGGCTGAAGGCAGGTGCAAGCTGCGCTGTCGACAGCTCCACACCATCGTCCAGCCACCCCGAAAACCCGTTCGACCCACCGCACAAAAGTAGTTAAAACTTATGAACGGGATCGTAATCTCCTCGGTGCAAATTAATAATGTTCTCTGCCAGCGTCGACATAATCAGAACAGGAAAAAAACTTGGCCATAGCTTCAATATGGCTGAACGCTGTTGAAGGCGGGCGGAGAGCTGCAAAACTTTTATCCTTCTTTGCACGGTGATTAGCCCGACTAAGAGTCGGAGGCGGAGGCAGCAGAGTGCTGGCAGACGAAGAAAATGTTAAAAAAAACCCATAATCCTAGTGGGTGAGAAAGTTTGTAATAAAATATTTAATAACATCCTGGAAGTACAAATGAAATGGAGAGGGGGTAGAGGAAAAGTGGTTAAGTGGTTGCGAAACACAAGAGAATCTACTATCAGAAAAGTATCTATCCGATGCAAATGAATGCAAATACATGTAGATACTTATGGTAGATACAATTGCATCTTTCGCAGAACAAGAACACAAAGATCTATCGCAAAGATACATCTGTATACTGTCTGGCTACCTTTGAGATGCAAAAGTTTTCCTTCTGGCGATCAACCAGCAGAATTCTTTGATTACATTGTAGAACTTATTCCCTTTGAAGATTGAATTTGGCAAAGTTCTTTGACTTTCAAGACCGCAAGTTCCGCAGAAATCTGGGGTGAATTTCAACGATGCTGAGAAATGATAAAATATTCATTGCATAAGTTCACGCAACTTGCTTGCTGGCCAATTAAACTTTAATTAAATTACAACTTATCAAATTCCAGGGCAGACACAGGCACAGCCACAGACACAGACACAGCCACAGCCCGTGGCACTCTCCAAGCTACAGACACAGATACAGATGTACTGGCAGACAAAGATACACACATAGGCGTACGAATACGTATACGTATAGTCCCACGTCGATTTCAATGTCAGTCAGTTGGCCAACAACTCTGGCCGATGGTGGTCGGGGGGCGGGTCGAGGGTCGAGGGTCGAGGCCCGTGCTTCGGGAGACAGCCCCCGCCATCGCCGCTTAATGATGCGAGACCCAAGCAAAAGCGAAAGCCATAGCCATAGCCGTAGCCAGAGCAGAAATCACAACCCACGCAAATCGGCGAAGCGTCAAGAGAAATCATTATAAGACAAGAGACTCTACTCTATAAGTTTCTAGAGCAGTTTCTCTCTCTCTTTCGCTCTCTCTCTCTCTCTGTCGCGGAGACGTTAAGCTAAGTGAATGAAAATGAAAAAGTGCTGGTGGCACACACACGAGTTACGTGATCAGAATGATAAGCCCCAGCTCACAGCAGACTGCGCTCTCAGGGGAGAGGCAGTGAGGATGGGAGGATGGTTATGTGTGGCCAGTGACCAGTGGGTGGTGGAACTGAAACTGGAACTGCGACTGCGACTGGGTCGCCACCGGGTAGCCGTGTGGGTGGGTGGTGGTTGAAATAAATTGTCATTGTATCTGCGCACCGCTGAATTCTCTTTCTATTGTTTTTAGCTTTTGTTTGATGGCCACAAATCTCAAATTAATTAAATTGTCACCGCTTGTGTGCCAGGTCGCAGTAGATGGATGTTAAAGCACATGCGATTCAAAACCTAAATCAAAATCAGAATTAAATTAGCTAGCCGCAGCAGCAAATGTTTCGCTGGTCAGAGATCAGCCCTCGCCCCGTCCCCTACTCCGCCACAAACTTTTCCGACAGCGAACTGGCATTATGAAATTCGTAGAGCTTTAATGGGCCTCGCAGATGTCACGGCGCTTGTCATAGGCCAGGCCAGAGAGTTCATGGCTGAGAAATCCGGCGCAGAAAACAGAAATGTAATTAAACTTTTAATTAAAAGAATTAAAACGCCATCTCCATGACATCTGTGGGGGGAAATCTAACGATGATCCAGCTGTCTGTCTGTCTAGCTGTCAGTCTGCTCTGCTCTGCGGTTGCTGATCTCTCCCTCTCTATCTCGCTTTCTCTCTGTTCCTAAAACTGTTCTTCTTTTGGCTGGGGAATCCTTTAATTGGTGTATTATGGGGGCCAAGCGGCTGTCTGACTCTCTTTGAATGCGGTCAGCACACACACTGCTGAAATCCATCTCCGTATCCGTATCCATATCCGTGTGCATGTTAATGGTGGGGATATTGTGTGTCATGCACTTCCACCCCGAGTGGCGGGGTCGTCTGTCCTGCCCTGCAAAAAGCAATGGTAACCCCATGAGTAATTGTCTGTCGGAACGGGCCAATGGACTAAATTGAGCAGCAACAACAAAGAAGCAGAAAAGAAGTCTAACGGTAAACGGAGAGAAAGAGCGAGAGAGCGAGAGAGGGCGAATGAGTTGAGAGACAGAAGAAGCAACAGTCTGCTTTTGGCCCAGTTGGCAGAGGGTTGACAGGACACGGGGGCAGGGAAGGGGAAACTCCAGCTTTAGCTTACATTTGTTTTTTTCCTTTGCGTAGTTTTATTTGGTTTTCCTTGAGTGACATTTTGGCTGACGTCGCCCACGCCCCCGCCTCCGACTCCCCCCAAGAAGCGCACCGCACGGCAGCGCAGCGCAGCGACGACACGTGCTGTTGGCAGTCGACGTGTTCGTTCATGTTTGCCTGTTTGCCGCTCCGCTGCCTCTCCCTCTTCGCTCGCTCGCTCGAGAGAGAGTGTTCATTAATTCGGGCTGTGCCTTGGGGCACACTGGTTCAGGGCACATTAACATGGAAAATGTTTGCTTAGTGGCCGTTTTCCTTGACCCGGAATCAATGTAAGGGACCCCCATCCCCGCCCCATTCAATGTATTGCGTATATTAATTTCTTTTGATGTGCCAGCAACAACCCTTGACAAGCCTCGCACCCTCATCCTGCGCACGGGGCATTTTTCAGTGGAAAAATTCTACGTAATTGCTATTCTACATTTTTGTATCGTTATGCAGATTTATGCCATTTCCAATCGAAATTATGCCAGAAAAAACAATTTCCGTTCAGACCAAAAAACCATTTAATTTCACAAATAAACAAAAATAGTGAACATTGATTTGCGGACAAGGTATGCCATCCATTTCAATCCATTCCATGCCATTCCATACATTCGATCTATATTATTGACAAACAACAATGAAATAGGAGAAAAACTGGGCGACTTTTTGCGCTATGGAACATTTTTGAAATTCCCATCTTTTTCGCTGCTTCTGCGGCCTCTGGACTGTTGTTGGTTTTTCGGTGAGAGGACACACAAAACACAACCACACACCACACACCACACACCAACGGCACCACCCAGCCCATCCCCGCCCCGCCCCGCCCAGCCTCCTCCGAGTTGGACCATAAAAATTCCATCAGCATTGGAGCAATTCCATTAGCACGAAATGATTTGATGCGCTGCGCTCTCCGCGCCAGCCTCTGTTATCCGTCGGCGAAGATGGTCGATGGGGGACCAGAAGTGGATTGAAAAGCCATAAACTCATCTTTATCTTGCACTTTGTCTTGCTTTTCCTCTTTGGCTTGACTTTTGCCGGCAGAAGGTACGGTTTTTTTATGGCTAAGACAGAGACACAGACTTGAGCAATTTTAAAGTACTTTCCCAGGTGGGGAGGGGGGGTTTCCTGCTGTTTGCTTAAGGTTAGATTTCTGTCTGCACATAATGAATGGGAATTGCTGCAACCTAATGACACTTTCTCCTATATTAACCCCCCAAGCGAATCACCTGGCCCCACCACACACACACGCACATTCCCTTTATGATTGCGTCCCCTAATTGAAATGTAGTGCGAGTGGCCGGAATCCTATTAGGCCGCCCTCCCACCTCCCTGCAAACACGAGTGTGGACTTTGGAGTCTAGAGTCTGGCCAGGTCCTGGGGAAACATCCAGCATTCCCCAATTAGGCTCTTCCCAACTGTCTCTCGACCATAATTTGGAAATGCAATTGCCGTTGACAGACACGCAAAATGTCCCTTTGGATCTGCGAGAGGGGATGGGGGCATGGGATCGATTCGTTCTGGAAGATACACCTCTGCGGTGATATTTTCGTGATTTCAGTAAGGGTGTCAGCGGCAAACGGGGTAGTAGGTGGCCAGGTAGGTGCAGCAAAAACAGGATGTGCCGGGATAATGTTATGTGAATTGCACACCTCTTCCGACAGCACCTCTTCCGGCCTGCTGCCAGAATGCGGCGACTATCTGGCCCCGGGCGAGGCGGCACTAACGTAGACATCTGGGGATGGGAATGAGGGATGGGGGATGGGAGGGCTTGGATGCAGCTGCCACAGCCGCAGAATGCCAGGAACGCATAAAATGACGAAACTACGGGAGCCTGTGGGTGGGTGGGCGTTGGCTGCGGTGTGGTGTGGCAAGGGGCAAATGCTGGGGGGGAATTCGATAAGCAACTGCGTCACATGTGCGGACCGCAGCTTCTGTCGGCTCCATGGTAGCGGAGCGGAGCGGTTCGTGGCAAAATGGAAAAGGAAATTGAGTGTGTGTAATGCGTACTTATGGGGGACATTTTAAATGAAAATTTCTCAACATTTCCCCGCTATCCTTAACACATGCCTTCCGCTTGGATTGGAGTGCGGCGATGGTAGCAGGCAACAGGTGGGGGCCGGGCAGGAGGAGACACACACACCTGGTCTGGTCTGGCCTGGTCGGGAGGCTGCATATTTGCCCGGCTTCCGCTCGTGTGTTTCGCATATTTTCTTCATATTTCCTTCCTGCTTTTTCATTCACTTATTTTCCCACACATTTTATTAAATTCGTGCCTGTCTGCCAGCACTTGCTCTTGGTCTTGCTCTTGGTCTTGCTCATGGCCTGGCTCTGGGTCTGGGTCTGGAACTGGGCCTGTTACCGGTTGTGGATCCCACTGGAGGGAGAGTCGAGAGAGTAGTGAAACGTGGTCTTCATTTCATTTCTCATGTGTTCGGAAGAAAACCAGACAAATAGACAGACAGAGAGAGAGAGAGAGAGAGTATGTATGTGAGCGAAAGCGGAAGAGACAGAGACAGAGCAGACAGACAATGCGACTTGGTCAATTGCATTATTAAATGGAATACACTAAACAAAAAACCTAGATGTGTGAGATGTATGTTATGTTTTACTGCTTGCTTTTGCTGTTACTGAACTATTTCTCCCAGTGTACCGCACATACTCGTACATATATGGCCACAATGCGACAAATTCCGAGCGGTGAAGGTCTCCCCATATTTCACGTACCATTTCTCTCCTCTCCTCTCCATTCCTTCGATGCAGCAACGGAATGTTTGTAATGCTTCCTTTTGGCTCATCTGCACTCAAGTCGCGTTCGGTACGGCTGCCCCACCCCCCCATTGCCGCCCATGGCCACCCATGGCCAACCATCGCCTGCCAGCCAGTCAGCCACTGTCATTGAAAATAAATTTGTCAACTTGCAGTTGCCATTCGCCATTCGCTCGCTCTCTAACTCACTCTCGACAGTCCCAGTGCACCGCAAACAGAGCTGTTTCGAGGCTGTCACTGGCTCCCCTGTCTCTGCCTCTGCCTCCAACTCTGCTCTCCTCCAGCTTCCAGCTATTGTTGCAATGCTACTTTAGGCAGGCGCTGCTACACGTTACGATTTCCACCGATGGCACACACTTTAAGGCTGGTAAATGATGATCCCCTTTTCATATTTGTTCATATTTTATTAATAAATCTATGGGAGAGAATATTATCCTGGTTTTGCACGCTCCACAGTTTGTTTCTTTGCTGAAAGTCGGTGGAAAACGCATCGTTAGCAGAACCACAGAAAGTGCCAGTGGCAGGGACAGTGGCTGTGGCAGAGTCATAGTCAGCGATGGCGACCACGACAACGACGTTGACGTAGACTCCTCTTACACATTTCATTTTATTGTCACGTACGCGTTTGGTTCGCAGTTTCTTTTTATGGTAGGTCGGGGCCGTGTCGGCACTTCCCCTCCCCTCTGAAACGCCCCGCCATCCCCATTTGGAGTTCTTTCAAATGGTGTCTATTGACATGGATCCATATACGGGCAGCTTACAGTTTACAGTTGTCTCGTCTTCGGCGGCCAGAATCGAACATTGAACATTGAAGGCTGTTGGCACTCACTGGGTGTGGCCCATGAATGCGAATCGTTTTTCATTTTCGTCTTGAAGGGAATATTTCTGTCATTTCGGTATGAATTTTTATTCGAACTTATATAATTGATGGGCACCTGGAAAATATGAAGAAAACTGGTTTGTCTGCTTTAATTTTATTTACATACGAGCTGCATGGAGTCGGCCAAAACATACACATTCCATCTGATTCCTTTTGCTTGGGTATAAATATTTTGTTTAATGTGTCAATAGCTATAGGTAGGTTTACTTTCACCGATTTATACATTTATAAAAAGAACTGAAATTTGCAAGTTATTTTATCGTATAAATCGGGCCATTATTCGTACCTACTTCTGTAAGTCCAAAGGAGAGAAGAATACGTGGAAAGAGCAGTTTTAAGCGGAGCTTTATTTTGTGTACGTTAATTTAAATTGTTGTTGGTTTGTTTGTTGGTTCCTTTGTCACTTAATACGCCTAATTATAATATTCTTGAATTAATTTGTACTCTGATTGATATGAATGTTGAGCACCTGGTAAAATCAAATTTTGCAGAGAATTTTCAAAGGAATCAAATTTCTGCATGAAAATCACAAATCAATCGGCACTAAAATTAATTCAAATTACACTCTTATTTCTGTAGTTATGGATTTCGATATATGTACTCTTATCTGTAAGCCATTATATTTAATTGGAATGCAAACAGCATTCGGTTTCAAATGCAGGAATATTTGTTCAATTAAAGCCTTCAATATTGGTTTATTTTTGTATTTGTGTCAATTAGCATTCCTCCTTCAGATATGTACATACATATGTACATATGTATGTGCAGTGCACATGTTGATGATGTTGGATTTTATGATAAGTGTTATCTTGCAGAAGCACATTCCGCCTGCTGGGTGGGCCTTCCGGCAGTTGCAGTCCTTCAGCCGAGAAGTTAAACAGTTGCCATGGCAAACTCTTTGCGAAAAGTGTTTTAACAACAAAAGGCACTGTGTAAGTGGCACCTGTACGGTTGTCAGCCATTCGGTAAACTTCTGGCCAAGTAACGGGCAACTCCTGCCGACAATTGGCTCTCCGGATGCAGCTAATTAAAATTCCTTAGAACTAAAGAATGAGTTAAAGCAGTTAGGACTAGGCGGCAAGGCGGGTGGGGGCACCATAGTCCTATGCAGACCGTTGCATTGACGCGCTAATTCACTTTTCCAGCATCATCGCTTACTCACTTTTTGTCCGTATTCCTTCGTCATCCGTCCCGTGGAAGATAGTTTCCTGGGCGGCAACAGACTTTTCCATTTTTCTTTCACTTCTTGTTTTTTTTTTGGCAGCAGACATTTCTACAGGGGATTACACGGCGGTGCGGCAAGCAGTCAGTCGGTTGCAGCAGGTTGTTGCAGGAAATGCTTGCAATGGGCTGGGCAGAGGGGCAGAGTAGCATACTTATTGCATTACTTACGCTAAATAACCGCTCACAAAGTGCCATTGAAGTTGTTAGTGTGCAGCGGGGAGGGGTGTGCGGGTGTGCGGGTGGGTGCAGCGGAGAAACTTCTTATTAAATACGTCCGAGCGGAGAGCGTGGGGGAGGGAGATAATTATACAGGAAGTGTGTTTGGCAGAATGGATGGATGGATGGAAAGGATGGAAGGAAATCCAAGCAAAATCAAGACTGACACAACTACCCGAAATATTCATTCCAATACATGCCAGCGTGTCTGTGTGTGTGTGCGAGTGTGTGTCTGTGTGTGTGCATTTCAGTGCGGTTAAACGGCATACGGAATACGCATACGTAAGCTGTCAGAGGAGGTGCTGCGATGCTGCCAAGTGGAGAAATTCCAGACTATCTCTGCTATCTCTCCCTCTCTCTCTCTCGGTCTCTCTCTGTGTCCATTGAGCGTTGCTTGAAATTTGCATTGCAGTGCCACCCCACCCCACCGTTCCTCTCCCTCTTTCTGTGCGACTTTCTGTATCTGAAAATGTACAAGAGTTTAAAGAGATTTGTTCCCTCATTTCTGCTGTCTGAGCCAGCACTTCTGACTCTGATTTAATGACCAATCAAAAAACTGAGCAGGTTTCAAGTGGAATGCATACGTGTACTTTTAGTTGTAAATCTATGTGCAAATGTCTCTGAAAGGACTGCAATTGAACACAAGTGCTTCTGTTTTACAAAGCCCTCGAAAGAACAAAGCAAAGTACAATAATTGTTATTTTAGTCGTAGAAAGAGATGAATGGAATTGTATCCCACGCTCAAGATAATCTGGAAAAGGGCACTCAAAAAGGTACCTTGCATGTGGCAGCCAAGTAGGATATTTGTGCAACAATTACTGCTCCCAGATGGATTTAATCTCTTGCCTGGTTTATGGGAATCCCTAGAATATTTTCCAACTATTTTCCCCCTCCCCCATCCTCGCATTGCTTTAAGCTTGCGTCTCTACTTCTTCTTCGATGCGTTTCACTTCACTGCAAAACTGCTGGCAAAGGGCAAGTGCCAGTGGTGTCTGCCTCGAACAGGCAGGCTCAGAAATCTAATATGGCAGAAAACCCAATTAAAATGCTGCACAAGACAACACCAACAACAGAGAGAGAGAGAGAGCGCACCGACAGAGACGGGAACAAAAGGAGGCATCGTCAAATAATTGCAGGAGTTGTGGCTGTGGCTGTTGCTGTGGCTCTGGCTCTGGCTATGGCCTCAGACAAGTATAATCTCCGGTCCCGATGCAACCAGCTGTGCACAGCCCAGCAGGAGCAGCAGCAGGAGCAGCAGCAGGGAGCAGGGCGTAGAGTGTGGGCGCCTCGGGATATGCTATGGAAATCTGTAAATTTAAAAATTGAATTCCGAAACCTGAAATAAATACTGCGAGTATTTCAGAAACAATTGGCTGGCGTGGCTTTATGGTTTCCATTGCAGAGCCTTTAAGGAACCCGATTGAAAGTTTCGAGTGCCCGCAGAGGAGGAGGTTGACATGTGGGTTACTGGTTCAAGCCGGGGGCCAAGTGCTTACTTAGAGGGAAAATGCGGGCCGGCCTGGCCTGGCCTGGCCGGGCCTTCTTTGTGGAAAAGCTTTTAGTGAAAGTGGAAAATATGGAAATGCTAGCTTGAACTTTGATCAATATCATTTTGAGCCCTGCTCCAGCTCCTTCCACCTCTCTAACCCTTTTTTTTTTGGCAATAAAGTGCTGGAAGGGGCAAAAACTAATCGTTGGGCAGCCATAAAAAGGCCATCTGCCTTTGCAAGAGTTATGGTCCAGCATAAAAAAGGGAGAGCAGAGGGGAAAGCGAAAAGATGGCAAAGGAAAGGCAGCTGCTGCAGTAAGCCGGTGGCTGGTGGCAGCGCACACATGTGGCTTTTGTTGCCCTCTGAGGCTGCAGTTTCGTGTGACGTCTTAAGTGCATTCGGGTGCATGGAGGTTTCTGTTCAGGGAACAGGATTTCGCTCCTGGCTAATGTCGAGCTGCCGCTTTGGTGGATCCGCTTTTATGGCAGCAATTTGCCGCAGACAAAGCCAACAGACAGCTTCCCCGGAGAGTGTCTATACGTCCCCCCACCACCCCTCCCTTTTTTTGTGTTAATTTAGGTTCGCATTTTATGTCGGGAGGGAGCACTACAAGAACTACAAGGAGGATATCCTGTTTACGGATTTTATGATTTAACAAAGGAAACAGAGAAGCTGTAATGTGGTTAAGGGTTTAAAGGAACGAATTTTACCATAGGTATTTGAAAATTCTTTAAATTTAAAATAAATTCCGTCCATTCATATGAAATTATTCGTATGTTTCAGGCCCAGGCCCAGTCTGTAAGAACAGTTTCATCGATTGGTTTGCCCATAAATATTGAAAATTGAGCTATGTTGCAGTTGAATCTCCTCGTTATTTTTGCTGCAACTGAAATTGATTCCATTTGGAAGTCATGGCAAATGTTTTCATGTGATTAAGTCGGCTGTCTGCAGCATTCAGACTCCAATTAAGGGGAGCAGAATGCCGCTTGTAACTGACTGCAGTCGGGCCAAGACCAGTCATTCAATTTTAATTCGTTTATTCCGAAGGGGGGTGGCGCTCTCTCCCCCTCTCTATCTGTATCTGTATCTTCATCTGTATCTGTTGTGCTGCCTTCATTGAATTTCATATTCCGGGCTGCCTTTGGCTCAGCCTCTAGCAGTGCACGACAAAAGTAGCTTAAGTTCTTTTCAGTTTTATTTGGAAAGTAGATTTATCGATGGTCCTGCCAGCTCGTACATAAACTGGTTACGAGGGCACGTTCCATTGCCATAAAAATATGAGAGCAAATATTTCGGACATGAGCAAGGCAGAGAGAGAGCGAGAGAGAGAGAGAGAGAGAGAGAGAAGTCTCCCCAGGGGCAGGAGACTACATTTGTGTGTTGCGCCTGTACTTCCGGTTGATTTGCGTTCATTTTGGGATCTACTCTCAGAGAAGTTCCCTACTTTCCAACCGGATTGTAGTTTGTATATTCCTTCGAATGTGTTTTCATTGAGGGAAAAGGGTTAATTAATCCTTAACTTAGTCAGGGACTATTAGGCGGCTCCCCGATGCATAACTTCACGCGATTATAAAACCAAATATGCAAATCAAACCGAAAATCCTTTACCGCCAATGAATGCCTGGAATTTCCCCTCTTTTGTTAATTGCCGACATTGGGCGAGGGTGCTGGTGGGTGTCAGGTGGGAAGGGGGTGGTCACTGAAATTGAAACCGCAACTGACGAAGATTATCTGCTCGAGGTCTACGGGAACACGTTCGCAGCCCATATACCCGTTTGGGTCTGGCGTGACTGAGCGCAATAAAAACTTATTAAGCGATGCTGGGGACGTGGGACCACAGCAAGGACTTCAAGTAAGCACAAAGAAACCAAGAGAGAGAGAGAGAGCGAGAAAGAGCAAGAGCAAGAGCCAGAGAGAGAAAGAGAGAGGAAAAGGATAAATGGCAAAACATTTGGTAGAAATGTGTCGCTGCCCTTGGGGGTAGACCGTAATAAAAAACGAGGAATAAAAAGAAATGAAAATATTGCGCATACGCCGCATTGGCTTCGCCTGCCTTATAATGGCCATTAATAATATATCGCTGCTTCCGCATGGACCCTTCTCCCCCACTCCCACTCTCTCTCTCTCTCTCTCTATCTCTGTCTATCTCTTTCGCTCCGGACAAGTGCGATAAACCGTTTAGCAGCATCCGGCTGCAGACAAAAGGGAAGAAAATGGGAGAAAATTGAAAGACAGAGAGAGCGAGGACGAGGACGAGTACGAGGAAGAGGAAATAGTGCAAATATATGTACTCGAATGAAAATGGATTTTCTTGTTCAAATTTCGAGTTAAAATTCCATTCTAATTCGATTAATTACGGGTGGGAGCAGTGGCCGCCGGCTGGGCTGGGAGGTAATCAATTGAGGTAATCAATGCATCTCTAAGCCGCTTTTGCTGTAATCAGCTTACACTTTGCACTGCATCTCCCGACATTTTGCATTAAAGACTCGGATTTCCATTTTGCATTTGCATTTGGTATTCGAATAAGATGAAAATGTTTATTCAAATATTTCGCCTCACAATGAGATATAAGATATTTCCTCATATGCACACACAATGGCTGAACAACAACAATGCTGTTCAACAAAGTATGGAGAAAAGTTTGCCGACTTCGTGCCATCTCTGGTCCTGGTCCTGGTACGTGCCCCCTGCTCCCGTGGCCTTTCCTGCGATTCGCTTATTTGTGGCAGCAACTGTGGAAAAAGTTTGCGCCAATAAATGAAAATGGGGAAGTACAAAACGAAGAACAGGCGGGGCAGCAGCAGAACAGAAGAGAACAGAACAGACACAGATGTTGAAATAAGTTGTCAAGCCGATGCATGCCCCTGCCACTGCCCCAGCTCTAGCCTCATCCACTGCTATACATATACATATATAAACTATAGTTTTGCACTTGTCAGCCTCCTCCTTGCCGGCGATAAGGACAAAACATTGATAAACATGCCCACTCTCCATGACTCCACAATTCCAGAACTTCGCCATCATGTCTCCCGCAGACCCCCAGCTCCAGCTCCATCTCCACTTGAACATTCTTCTCTCCACACGCAGCTACTGGGCGGTGTGGTGGTGGGGGGGGTGTGGCTGTGGGCTGGATTGGTATTGGTTTGCCAGGACCGCAGCGGATGCCAGGCAACGGCAATAACAATGCCATGCCCACAATTGCTTGCCTTGACAAAGCGACTGTCACACGGAGAGAACCCGCAGAGAAAAAACGAGTACACTGTGAGAAAGTAGGGTAGCAGACCTCTAGTAGTCGGTTTCAGGGATCTCCTGCTGCTAAGAAATCTCATCATCATCAATCACTCTGCTGGAATATTTTTCTTTCAGTGCATCACCACAATCGTTCGTTCGTTCGTTGGTTCGTTCGCCCGCACCGGCGTGAGTTTGCGTTTGGTTAAGGTTGAGGTCGTCTTCGCTTGGGTTTTAAGGACTCTGCCGGATGGATGGAAGAGAGGAGAGAGAGCGGGCGGACTGTCAGTGGGACACTTTGCTGTCAATAACATTTGAGTTACGACAAAGCCAGAAATTGCGGCGCATGGAAGGAACTCTCCTCCTTCTGGGGGAATTTTTCACGCGTCACCTGTGGCAGATACTGGCACCATGCGGCACCACGGGGGGCGGTTCACGAGGCGCATCTTCAGGCCTACTGCAGGCAGGTTCCAGGAGTTGAATGAACTCGCTCCTCATCGATTGCCATGTGCGTCCAACTATGTTGTGCATTCATGGAGTTGCTTTTCCTGGCTTTGTCATGTGAATATCCTGACACGGATGGCGTCGACCGGGATAAGCCAGAATAGGCAGCAGCTTGACATTCATTTGAAAACATTTTATTAGCATCGGGCCACGCTTATCTCATGGATGCACTTTTTCCTGCCACACAGACAGCGGGCCAGGCAAGAGACGGGGGCGGGGACGGGTCCGAGTCCCCGACAGGACAATGATTGTCAGTCACAATAAACACAAACTGTTGCCCCTCCCCCCCCACCACCATGGCCATGCCAATAATGTGCGGAGGAGGTTGGTTGGGGCCCAGGACGGGACGAGTTATCGGACCTGTTCTGTCAGATACAATTCCCGGTTATGTGGCATTCGTGACAGTCACGTCTCTGCCACACGGCTTATAAATGACACTTCCACCACTGTGCAACCAAATAGTTGTAGTTGATCAGCGGGGGGGCAGCGGCAGAGGCAGGTTCAATTACAATGTTTAGCAGTGCCAATGATAATACGATACGCTCCAAATGGTTTCATTCGGATTATTTCATTACGTGGATGGGTCCTTTGCTAACGGAAATGCACCTTTCCGCGTTTGATACCGTTGAATGGGTCATAATAATGTATTAGTCATGGGCTTAGTGGTATAATTACGATGTTAATACACGTAATACTCGCTGGGATGTGTTATTAGGAAAATAAGCAAATTATAGGGATGGCAAGAGTCTCTGATTTTCAATGAAACGACATTGGAACGACAGGAAAACATTAAAAGAGAGGCAGCTAAAGTCGAAGTATCCTTTCGATTAAAGGTATATTTGAATACAAAATTAATTCTAATCTAATGGAAATTTACGTGCTATTCGATAAAGTTCAGATTGCATCGTGTGTATGGTGGATGCTTTGTGTGCAGGTTCTTTGTCTCCCCCCCAATGGAACACGAAGACACGGGGAGGCATACTCCTGTGGCACAGCCTCCTCTGCTTCTGCTTCTGCTCGTGCTTGTGCTAGACCTGTCATCTCGTGTACAGTAATAGTTATGCGCAACTGTACAAACGAATGTGTTGAGGCGCCAGATTGAATTACAATATGAATGACATGTAAGTTGTCCGAGTTGTCAGAGTTTCCCCCAGCTGTCACAGCCGCAGGCTCCCCACACATGTCCACTTCTCGGAATGTGCTTGACGGATTAAAGTATGTTAAAGGTAAAGTTAAAGTTTGGTCATCGTCCGAGTTCAATGGATTCGTTTCTCAGATATTTTTGGTCGAACAATGTTTTCTTTGGCCCTTAAAGCACCGGCAATTGAGGCATTTCACCGGGAAGAAGTTTTGCTTTGTGGCAAACCTGGACGGAAATTGTGTTGCGCCAAAGTGAAATTGTCGACAAAATGTTTTGCGGTTTTGCTCGTAGCAATTCCAAAGTACAATTTATTCTCCTGATTAATTGAGTGGGTTTCCAATGGAGGAAGACGGGGAGGGGGTCAGGGAATGCAATTTGGCGAAGGCAACCAACCTCTGACCTTCGGCTGGGGCAGCGAGCAACAAGGGATCCCGAGACTCCAGCAAGAGGCAGCCCGCACCACACCGCACACAAAACGTAAACAAACACTTGTCCATGGCGAGGCTAGGTCGGGGCTACGGCTACGGCAGCGGCTACGGGTACGATTGCGAGTAGTATGTTTCGTTTTTCCCCCACTGTAAAAGCTTTTCCTAGGCGCAGGCGCAGGCACAGGCAGAAGTCTCTCCCGCTGCACTCGCACTGCAGATGGCCGATGGCGGAGCTTCGTGTGACGTCACACGGCGCAAAACAGAAAGCCGAACGGCAGGCACTCGAGCCAAATGCCAAGGACTCTCGCCGCTGAGAGGCTGTCGTCCTGCCGTCAGTGCCGTTAGAGATATTCGCCAAGTGAGACGTACGTGCCAAGCAGTGCAGAAAGCAGTTGGAAATACACATACACATACACACATTCACTCGAGAGTAACGGGAAAGGGGTGGCTGTGCGTGGGCGTTCGTGTGTGCTTGTATGTGTGTGTGTGTGTCAATAAAATCAGGAAGAGACGGTGAGCGGCTGTGAGCCAGCCACACAAACTGTTGGCCAACTCAATGAAAACACCCGAGCAGCCAACAAATTAGGCAAAAAGAAACAACAACAAAACCACACAGACATTGACTTTAAGTTGCACGTGGAGTTTGTTTTTTTTTTGCGGCCAGCGGACAGAGGCCAGAGGCTGTCCATGGCAGAGCAGAGGCTTAGTCCCGGGGTCAGAGGTAAATTCCCCGCGAGCCAGTGCCGCCGTGGCAGAATGAAAACAAAAACAGAGGCGACAGCAATGCCAGAGTTGCGGCAAGGTATATTCAGTCCAAGGCAAGGCACGGCTAGCGGGGGAAGAGCCTCCATCAAGGGGGATACTTACCTTCCGTTCAATATGCCCTTATAAACACCGTGAATATTCAATAAATAAACTGTTTTATTGAATATGCGAGGAGGCACCTTAAATAGAAGTGAAAAGCAGTGAAAACAATGGAACAAAGGGAAAGCGGCAGCAGCCGCAGGCCAAAAATTCGGTCAATATTTGAGTGCGTTCGTTCGTTCGTTCGCTGTTTGAAAAGAGGGAAATTTTTTGCCAATTTTTATGCTGCTTTCCTGCTTTTGCTGCTTCTGCTGCTATTTTTGTTGTTTGTTGTTTGTTTCTGTTGTTGTTGTTGTTGGGAAAGCAGCGAACAGCATCCAGCGAGCATAAAGGGAGCACAAAATCTGTTACGCACTATTCTGTTATGGTGGGCGCTGGTTGGGGAATTTCGGGCTGTGGGACTTGTGGGATTTCTGAATGAATATTATTAATATACCGTCTATACATGTGTGTGTGAGTGTATGCATGTGTTTTTTGGCATATTTTTAAGCTCGCTTTGGCCGCCTTGTGGCAGAGGCTCTCTGATTGCTGTTGCGCCCCCACAGGTTATACGAATCCTGATTAATTTCAGCGTGTTGTAGGGACACGTGTAACTGTCAGTAGACACGACAGCACACCCCGGAAACGGTCGCTGGGGAACCCACAATTACACATACACACATATGTACATATGTTTTGTTGCTGGCAAGGGGGGAAATATGGTGTGGAGGAATCCTTTAAGAAATCATTCAAGCAGCATTTTCAGTAGTTTTCTATTTTTCGAAAATCTGATGAAATTCCAGCACGCTGCATGCCGGATGTTGCACAAAGTGTTTGTGCAGCGCATTCCCTGACCAAGAACAACATGCATCACAGATGCCACATAAATTAAGATGCAGACCCCAGCGGGGAGTAAACGGTTCAGAGCGGGGGGACCTACCATCGACCGTGTTACGTGCGTTTTATGACGATTATTCGTTACGCATACGCCATGTGGCGCGGCAGGGGCCACCAACAGGGCGTCGCGTAATAAATCGCACGACAATAACTCAGAACACAAAAGGACAGAGAGGAGAGGGAGAAAGAGAGGGAGGAAGAGGGAGAGGAAGAACACAGCAAAAGGGTGCAGCCTAGGGAGCCAGCCAAGGGTGAAGGATGTGGATGTGGAACCAGCCAAGCAGTGGCCAAGGAAACCGAAGGAAAACTGAAGCTATTAAGGCAAAAGACTTAAAGACTGTTCCTTCAACCATTTGCCCACCCACCAGCACCCACCACCCACCCATCCGAGACACCCAAACGCACACATCCGTTTCCGGCTCCACTCCTGCGGCTGCACCAAAGCCAGCGACAGAGGCAGAGGCGGAGGCAAAAAACAAAAACAGAGACCGTCAACGAAAACTCACTTAGTAGGCAGCCGCAGCCTCCTGCCATCTCTGTCAGGCAGACTCACTCTCCTTTGCTCCTTGCCCCCCGCTCCCTGCTCCCTGCTCCTTTCTCCTTGGTCCCGTCCAGACTCACTTGACATGCTCTTAATGCCAAATGAAAACATACGCTCAAGGACACCGAGGAAGCGCTCCGTTCGTTCCACTTTTCCGAGTACCGAGAACCGACAACCACCTCCCACCCTCCCCACCCAGTGCCCGGAGCTCCTCTCGTGTGTAAATTTTTAATGTTGCCAAGAACAAGCACAGTAGCCCTCAAATGTAGGTTATCAAATTGTGTTCAAGTTGTCGTTGCCAACCCCAATCCTGGTCCCCTCTCGAACCGAACTTTTAGACCCCAAAACGAAGCCCAACCCTTAAGCATAGGAGGAACATTTTAAATTATTTTGTGGCTGTTGTTGTTGCTGTTGCTGCCGCTCTGACCCGACTGCCAATTGGGTCAAGCATTTACATTTCGCGCCTGATGCGAATACCAAAGGCCCTGCCCCCGCCTCCGCCTCCGCCTGGGAAAGTATGCCCCATGTTGTACATGCTCTTAAAAGTCTTAAGCTGCCTCTATTTGGTTAAATTAAAAACACAAATTTAACTCGACTCCGCCTGATGCTGCCACTAATTAATTGCAAACTAAATGAGTTTCCCGGCAACAAAACTTTATCCGTGCCGCCATGCCACAGCCAGAGACTGATGGCTGGGCAGCCTGTCGGCGGCTATCATGCGAGCGGGGAAGAGTGCAACAGAAGCTTTGTGCATCTTCCTCTGATAAGGAAGAACCGGGAACGCATAGCAGAAAAGTTTCGTCCGCGCATATTCCATGCCATTGCATCAGATGGGTTTCCGGCTGCGATGGGATCAAACTGTTGGCTCGTACGAGTCGTACAGGAAATTACGGGTAATACGAGAAACACGTGTGAAAGGGTCAACAGCACTCTACCCGTATGTCGGTTGCACTGCGAGAAAACAGGTTCCAAAACTAGTTTCAGTTTGGTTTCGGTTTCAGCTTCAGTTATTTGTATATTTAAAGTCACTTAGAAAGTAATTCTCAGTGCAGAACTTGGCCAGGACTTGGCCCTGAGGTGAGTCACCCGGCCATGAGTCAGACAGTCGGAGATTGAGGGACAAATTAAGTTAGCTGCGTGCAAAATGATTTGTTCCAGGCAATTGAATGGTTCTCCAACGAAATGCCAAATTGGCAGCCCAGTCCAGGCCAGACAGACCCCTCCAGACCCCTCCAGAGCAGACCATCCATCCGTCAGTCAGTCCGTCAGTCAGTCAGTCGTCAATCAAACCAGTCAGCCAGTGACTTGACGTTTGCAGCCGAATGGATTTCAATGGCCGCCCGCAGCGTAAATCTGTTAATTTAACTTATTAATTTGCAATTGAATTGGCCCCCCAACTGTTGATGTCGCTGTCGCTCTCAATGTCAATTATACGCCCACTGGCACCGCCCCCCCAGCCACCCTGTTGTCCCACACTTGCCTCATATTTCGTTGAGTGTAATCATGCCTGGCCGAAATACTGCTCCTGCCTTAAAAACGCATTCATTTGCATTTGCATACATTTGCAATGCGATGCAAATTTCAAAATCCAAAATTAATCCGACTGAGAAAAGTTTATTCGAATTTGATGGATTTGACCGAAAAATACAATTTTCTGTTGTGTATTTTTGGGGCTAAAATTATCAATAGATTATGAATGGAAATGTATAATTTTAGAGGAATATTTTTGCCCAATAATGCTTGAAAATATATCTCTTGCTTTGAGATTTAATAAAATAATTTTGCTTAAAACTCAAATACATTTCTCCTAAGCTCTTAATAGTTAAATACTGGAGTAATTTATATACTATAAGCCTATTGGGTTCTCTTACTACCAAGGTCCTACGCCTGGGACATACCCAGACCCTCTGTGAAGCATACTTACTGTGCAGCTCTTTGGTAAGTGGCTTACACACACACACACACACACACACACACACAGTACTGTACATGCAGTGCATACTGTACAGGGAGACCCTTGAGTTTAATTGAATAAGAATACAACTGCATAAGAATCGTCACTGGCAGGCCACAAATCGAATAGCCAGGCAGAAACAGGTCAAGTGCTGAACTTGGAGTCGAACCCACACACACACAGATACAGATGCACTCTGCGGACAGGGGAGATGTGAGAGGAATACTTTTGCAGGGCATGCACTCATACTGACACTCACACTCCAGCATCAGCTGGCCGTCGAGTGCATATGGTCGGGACCTGGACCTGCCTTTGACGCACTAACGTGGCTCTCAGGCGGAGGCTAATTGGCCAAGATCCTCACACAAATTACGACAGACGGCCGGAGAACTTTCTACTGCTAAGGGAATGCAATCTGCTGTCCAAGTTCTCAAACAAGGCTCGCAGGGGCTGCTTCATTTCCGAGCAGTTAAAAAACATTTATAAGATGATAGAAATCCTGCTTTCGATGGCTGCATCTGGAATACCCTTCGGAAACCTGTCATTGCTGTCGGGCTTAAGCTTGAGATTCTACTGCAGACACATTTCCCTATGGCCTTTGGCTTCCCTATCACTGATGGAGCTGATAGTCTGCTGAATATTAGATAGCGCACTTAACACTTAAGCACATCGTGTGCTTGGCAAACTTCTGGACTCGACTAAATAACGGTATGAGGAAACCAAGTTCTGAATTGTTGGACAGTTGACAGGCGATTTTCTGCAACTATGTCGAGCCCTGTCGAAGACAGACAGGCAGACAGACAGACAGACTCTAAGTGCGGGGAAAAGTTTTGGACAACTTTGAAGGCAGTGAAGCTTCTGTAGTTCTGCAGTTTATTTCGAATCGGATGTCTTGGGGAGGCTCGCCTCGTAGGTGACCGTCAGCTTCTTGAGGAACTTCTCGTGCCTGACCATGTCGCAGCGCTCACCCACATCACTGATGTGCTGGCTCAGCCTCTTCAGGCGGGCGTCGAGCTGCTCCGTGCGCCTCCGCACATGCTCCTTCATGTCGCGGTTCATGCGGTCCTCCAGCGCCTGCAACGAGTCGGCGGTACGGCGACGGTGTCTATCGACGATTAACGACACCCGGGCCAAGTGCATCGAACGCTCGTTGGTCCTGCGGTCCTCCAGCAGGGAGCGGCGCTCTCCGGCCAACTGCTGCTTCATCTCCAGTTGCTCGCGGGTGGGTTGAATGCGTTTTCGCAGCAGACAGTCGGGCAGCTCCTCGTTCACAGGATCCTTGCAATGAATATAGAAGGCCACGTTATCGGGTCGTCGAAACTCCTCTGCATAAAGTCTGCCAAAATATTGATACATACTCTCAATTTTCCATAGATTAAATCCAAATCAATGTAAATTTAGTAGATATAACAATCCAGAAAGCTCTGACAGATTTCTCCGGGTAAAACTACATAAAGTGAAACACTTTTCCATCTGTCTAATGCTTTTACATAGCACACATACAAATAGTACATGTGTACACCATAAATACTCCTATTAAGCAAGCCACAGTGCAGACCCAACCCCAACCCCAACTCCAGCCCCTAAGCGGAACTTCCCAGAACTTTATCCATGTCCCTATGTCCGTCTCCTTGTCCGTGTCCGTGGCTCGGATATAACACACAAAAGTTACTTGTTATTATTATGATTAAAGTTTCTGCTTGTGTGGCCCACACCACATTAGTGCTACTTCCCTGTCCCCACGCATCCTCCCCATAAAGGGATACGTCCCCACGTTCATATAAATGTTTGTGGCATCGCTGCCCAGCCAAGCCAAGCCAAGCCAAGGTGCTGGCTGGCTGGCTCAGGTGGAGTCTGCAGCTCTTGGCGGCTTAGGACAGGCATATCGTGTGGCAGGACAGTCCTCCCCCCTCCCCCCTGCCGCTTCACCCGTTAGAAGCCAGCCATTTACATCATGAATTTCTGGGGATAAACTGGGGGATGGGGGATGGGGGAAAAGCGGAAAAAACAGTAAGCCAAACATGACCACAACATATTTTGCTGGCCATCTCTTTGTTGCCATAGGCCTGAGCCTTAAAGCGGATTAAAATTGGCATTTTAGAGTGGACGGGAGTGGGCATTGAGCTTTGGAGAGCATCGGGAGATGGATGCGTTGACAAGTGTGCTGGGAGGCGTGCCCCCTCCTACATTAGTGCTACTTACCAATAAGCGCTGGTGAAGCCCAGTGAACCCTCCGTGTGAGGGTCATGTCATTACACAAGACTCTATAGAACCAATTAGTTCCACTTTGCATTCCGTTTCTTTTATGATTCTCAACAGAACCAAGTTTTGAATGCTCCCAGCGAGTCCCCTCACTCACACTCGCTCTCTCTCTCTCTCTCTCTCTGTTCGTGCTCTGTCAGTCGCCCCCCTCCTAGCTCCTGGCCTGCTCTTTGACCCAAAAGGTTGAATGGAAAACTCAACTTTTACTGAGGTCGCAGTGCAGTGGAACTGGCTGTTGACATGCAATGCTGACAACAAAAAAATAGCCCAAATGGAAGTTTATGGCTAGCACTGGCCTACATACCGGGGCACTGCAAAGCTTTCTGTTTTTATGGGCATCAATGGTATCACACGTGGAGCAGAGGTCCGGTCCACTCTGAGCCCAAATCAGTTCCGATTCCCAGAGGACATAGGCGAAGCAGAATAGAGTTGAAGGTCCGGACGATGAGATACCCCCTGCAAGGATTTTGGTAGATGCAAATGGGGAAAATCCAAGGAAGTTTTGGATGAAGATTTTGTAGCTTTTGGAGCTACGATGTTGATGCTCGAGATATAGATCGGTCACTGAAAATTCCCCTTTTATTTATTTGCAGGTCAGGGTCAAGAGCTGACAGAGGGCCGGCCCCACGCCACCACCAACACCAACAGCGCTGATAATTGATAGCGAAAGGTCGCTCAAAAACGTGATCCCGACCGAGTCCGAGTCTTAGGCAGCTTCGAGTACGTATCTTTTGCTGGTGCCCCTGTGCCCTGTGACCTGTGTCCTGTGTTGTGTGTCCTGCCTAGTGCTAAGTCAGAATGTTTGAGCCTCGATTAGAGCCGATTCGTGGCAGTTGAAAGTGGTTTTCCAGAACGACAATAAGAAAAGCACACACACACGCACACCCACATACACACACGTAAGCACCCACCCAACCACACAGCGACACACAGAGATACTTTTAGGCTGGTGTGAGTGTTGTTTGTTTTCGTGTTGCTCTCGTCTAATGTGTGTGTGTGTGTAGGTGTTTCCGTGTCTCTGAAGTATGCAAATAAACGGTGTCGCTGCCGGACCCACGATGGCCGCATCAGAGCCACCAGAGCCGCCGCCGCGCAATCCGGATCGCATAAATGCCTCACTGCACAAGCTCAGCGAATCCGTAAGTACCACAAGCAACCCCACCACCCCGCCATCCATCCAGCCACCACCCCCCTCGGACCGCCTCCACTCCAAAGCCCGCAAAAGCGGCAAAATTATCAAAAAAAAAAGGAAAAACACGAAAAATAAGAGGGAACCTCTCTTGATAACTTACCTAATTGGACTCATTCAGTGGTCGTTCGAGTGGAGGGTGGGGCCACCACAGAGGAGGGGGCTCTCCAATTGCATGCCTCAGCATCCCCCCTCCCCCTCCGGCGCACTACTTCATCATCCTTTCGTAGAACAAATTCCTCCTTCCACATCTGCATCTGCATCTCCCTTCTTCTGGGCTCTCGCTGTCGCTGTCGCTATCTCTCTCCGCTTTTTGCTCTTTCTCTCTTATCTCCAGTTTATCTTTGGCCAGAATCATTGAATCTAAAGTGGATGCTATAAAACGTTTTCAATTTCCTTTCCAGAAAATTGTCAAATCTCTGGACTCGAGTCTGATCAAGGACAAGTCCGTCTCCGTTAACAACAATAAGCCCATAAGGCCGCTGCTCTCCCTGGATAACTCTGTGACGGCATCCACGTCAGCAGCAGCCGCAGCGACAGCTGCAGGGACAACAGGAGCAGCAGGAGCAGCAGGAGCAGTGGGCAGTGGAGCACCTGCCAAGCCATCGCCACTGGTACTAACCAGCAAGCGAGACCTGACGCCCAGCAACGACAGCAGCTCCTCGCCGGCCAGCTCGAATGGCAGCAATCAGACACTTACTCCACCAATGACCGTCGACAACCAACAGCAGCAGCAGCAGCATCGAACGCCGTCATATCCTGGGAAGAGCGAAGTGGTCGGTCTGCCACAGCCACAATTGCCGAATGGCATCGGAGGCACAGCCAATGCGAACTCTATACCCGGCCCAGCCATGATCCATGCGAATAACTCGAATTTAATTGCCGCTGGTCACCTGGTGGCACAGGGAGTTGGCGTCTCCTCGACGTCCACTGCCAACAGCTCCTCCTCCGGCGGCAGTGCACTAAATGCGGGTAAGTGTGTGTGCGTACATGTATGGTGTTAGTGAGTGTGTGGTGGATGGTAAAAGGGAATGGGAATGGAAAACGGACACGGGAAGATGCATGCAAATGCATTTGTAATGGGCAGAATCGGGGGAGCAATCAGCAGATTGCTGCGGGCTGCAGAGCAAAGGGGAGGGAAGCGGGAAGGCAGGGAAGCAGGAAATGCTTAAATCAGCAAATTCCAGAAGGATGGCAGCCAAAGTGAAATTAAATCATCGTTCGCTGATTGAATCTTTTCAACATACAATCGAGTGCGAACTCCAGATGCCATGAATATTTCGTAAATTATTATTTGGTTTAATTGCTAAACGAATCAAAACCGAGTGGAGTTCCACAAGTTTTCTTTTAATTAAAACCAATTTGGGCAAAGATTCGTGACCAGAGACCAAACTTAAAACCCATAAATACATTTATCCTCTCTGTCTTAAATTTTGCAGAAATAATATCTGAAAAGTCGATCAATTTTCTAGTTAATTTCGAAAATCCAGCAAATACTTGCTTTGGCTTGGAGTATGAGAAAATTGACAAAATGTTTGGGCTCTTAATAAAGTTGTAAGAAAATATCGCATGCGAGCATGTTGTCTGGTCCGGATGCCGGAAGTCAAGAGGCAAACACTCTGACCGCACACAAATTTAATGTTCTCCGGGGCCAGATGCATGCAGCATGCTGTATGCTGTATGCTGCATGTGGCAAGTAGATGATAAAAGCCACAGAGCATCAACCGGGCGTCAATGGGGAAGACATAACATAGACCACAGGAACAACAACGACAGATATTGGGTAAACCACAGACACAACATCGACAAAGAGCGGCAGGAAGGGAGAGTTCGAGGCGAGCAAAGGCATGTGCAGGGATGTACAGACATAAGTGAAGTGTAGTGTAGTTTTTTAGCTGGATGCTGCTACTCAGATTGGGGCAGCAGCCCAACGCATCGGATTAGATTAGAATGCCAAAGTGATGTACACTTTAAAAATCTGACAAATGGATGGTAATGGCCTGCACTCCCTCTCTTTCTCTGGGCAGCACTTTGAGTGCCAGAGTGACCAGGAGTGTTCAACGAAGCGGATAGTCAAGCTTAGCACACAGAAAAAGTTTGAGGGGGTCGCTGGAGAGGATGCGGTCGGGCCAAGTTGAGAACTTAAATATTCGAAACTAGGCGAAGAACTTAGCCATCTGTGGCTAGGGATGGAATTTTAATGGGGGAGAAATCAGAGCCATTTAATTAGAAAATTACAGAATAATGTTGAAACTTGTTTACTTTGCAATCCAAACAATTCAATTTGTTTATTAAATATGTATATATTCGTATTTTGCCATTTAATTATGATTTCATGCCGCGCATTAAGAGCTAATTAAATTTTCATTCAAGTCCTTGGCCACACGTTAAATCCCCATATGATCCATGAGAAAAGCCCCACACAAAAACGGGGCGAAAGAAAAACATTCTCATTAATTTGTTGACATTTGTCTGTGTGTGTGTGTGCGTGAGTGTTTGTGGGTGGATTGAATGAATCGTCAGTGGCAGTGGCAGTGGCAGGAGTAAGTGCGTGCAATCAATTTAGACCCATCATCAGTTATTCACATGGGTTCACATGAGTTTTGTTGTGGGTCTGTAGAGTGTTATGGGAATAGGTAATCAAATTGTTTATCCCGTAAATGTATTCTTATGAATACATTATAATTGAAATTACATTACTCGTTTGCCCTTTCGTTTTTGCATTTGGATTCTAGACTAATGTGCTGAAAATCGATATTTATTTATTTTGCCCCGTACAGCAGTTCTAATAGTTGTTTATTTACTTTTCAATCCTGTCTGGTATCTGGCATTTGGGGTCTCTCCCTCTCCCTCTCTCTCTGTCATTGTTTGTTGCAATCTAATTTCGTGTCCTGCACGTTCCCAATAACCACCCCCTCCCTCCGCCCGAACTGTCCACCTGCCCAATTTGAATCAGAGTATCCTCATCATCATTCCCGTCCATGTCATTCTCATCACTATTATTTCTTGCTATTGTTCTTGTTCTTCGTATTGTTGTTATCGTTGTTCTCCTTGATGTGGTTTTGTTTTGTTTGGACTGTGCGTATATTAAGAGCCAATCATCATACCCTCTCTACCCTACCTCCAATCATACCATCCCACACATCGAAATATCTCCATCTATATATCTACATATCTGAACACATTCGAACAATGCAATATCCAGTCGACAAGCGGAATGCCAATGATGTTTGCTCAATTGTGAAATTAATGGAACCCCAAGTGGAGTCAATGGCAACCGCAAGAGCAGCAGCAGCATCCTCAAATATGAATCCGTCATTATCGGGCTTCCTGACTCTGGGGCCACCGCATTCTCCGACAACCGCTGCCTCGGCAGCACTGCTCATGCTCGAGTCCTGCGATGGCAATCGCAATGAAGAGACAAAGCTCCGACTGCGAGGGGGCTCGGGCTCAGGCTCTGGCTCTGGCTCAGAAGCAGACTCTGGTCCGGCTTCAGGTAAGTTGAACAATCAATTTTCAGCTTTTCTCTGCTCTGCTCTGTTCTGTTCTGTTTCGTTCTGTTTCGTTCTGTTCTGTTCTGTCCTGGTCGGTACTTTTCACTTTCATCCCAATTTCCGCTCTGTATTTTTAATTGAACCAGCAGCAGTAGCAGCAGCAGCATCATCATCATCATCAGCATCACAATTAGCCCGCATGCCGAAATCCATTCAATCCTCTTGCTGCACCCTCACCTCTGCACCCACTCTGTCCCTCTCCCCCCCTGTGGGGGAAAGTAGTTGCACTTGATCCCCGTTTAACCGTCTGTCGATTCCGTTGCGTTGCCTTGGCCTGCTTAAGTTATAATTACACGGATTTTAGTTTGTTCGCCGAACTTTCATTCAACGCTCCTTTTCAGTTTTTCAGTTTGCACACAGCTCTGTTCTCTAGAGGATTGGGTATGCCGATGTAGTCCCTAGTTTATTTCCTTTGGTTTCCTTTTTTGAGTTTTTTGCTTGCGCGCGAGTTTTGGGCAAGAAGAGAGCGTGGCGTGGCGCGGCGCGGCGTGGCGTAGTTTGATAAGCGGGGAGGGGGAAACCTAACTAACTGCCTGTGGGCTGGCTTCAGCTAGCGGTAGTGCCAACGAGTAGAATATCTATAGGCGGGGATAATGCATCCCTGTACCTGAACACCGCTACCGCTTGTCCGCAGCTTCTGGTAGCTGGCTGTAGAAAAACAAAGCCAAACCATCAGCCAGGTTCTCCGCTTAAACATGTACGAAATATTTCACAGAATCCGGGATGAAGCTGCGCGAGGAGAACGACCGGCTCAATGCGGAGTTGATGCGCTTGCGGCGACTGCTCGAGCTGTCCACAGACGGGGCCGTCGGTGGCGTGGATCCCACCGAGGCAGATGCTCATGGCAACAATGGAACGGCAACAGCCGCCCAGGATCGCATCGAACGCCTGGAGTCGGAGCTGCGCACGGTCAAGAATCAGCTGCTGACCATGCGGCTGGAGCGGAAGAAACTGCGTACGGACAAGTCAGATCTGCTGGGACAGGTGAAGCAGCTGTGCGCCTCGCTGCAGGAGAAGGAGCAGGAGCTGCGCGACTTCATCCGCAACTTCCAGGAGCGAGTGCGCGAGTCGGAGACCACAAATGCCAAGCTCTCGGGCGATCGGGATCGGGAGCGCTTCCAGCTACTGAAGCAGGCCCGGGATGAGGCCGAGCGCTCACTGGCCCTGGCCCAGCAGCTCTCGGCTCGGGACTTGCAGCTGCAGCGGCTGCAGGAGCAGCTGCAGGAGGCGCGTCGCCAGCTCACAGGCTGCCTCTCCGACCAGGAGAGTCTGCACTCGTTCGCCCCACTGACTCCGCCCTCGGCGGCCTCTGGCATGCTCAGCCAGATGGCAGCCGGCTCTGGCATGGGTGGAGTGCTGGGCGGCCTTCGGGGCACAGCCGACGATAGTGGGCGGGGCAACTCCCTGTCGGCATTCAGTGGCAGCCTGAGCGGCGGCTCTGGGGCCACAGCGGGCGATCGCAACTCGTGCTCGAATGACTCCGGCCTGCGCAACAGCAGCGACCGGGAGAGCACTGGCGGAGAGCTGAACTTCAGCGACGGCACCTGCGACAATGGACCCTGCATCACCGTGGATCCCGACAGCATTTCGCTCGTCTCCAGCCAGAACATGTATCAATGTGAGTGCGAGTGGGAGTATCTGTCGAGTGGGATATTATATTTTATGTGCGTTTTTTCAGTTGGAACGCCCAAGGAACGAAGCCCCACATTGTCGCCCTTGAACTCGGCTGCCTACTCCAGGTATTTCTCGGGGAGAATCCCGTTTCGAGCAAAAACTAATCGAATCGCATCTATCCATCCAACACGAACAGATCCGTGGAGCAGCTGGGCTCGCCCGTGGACCCCGACGGCCCAGGCGGCGCTGGAGCCATAACTCGGAAATTCGCCTGTGCCACGAAGAGCGGACCGCTGGGAGCACGCAATGGGCGTGGCGGAACCTGGGGCAGCATATCGCGTGTGTTTGCCCGATCCCGCAACAAGAACAAGGCCCTGTCCGCCGATGGAGTGACCGAATGTGAGTTCAGTCGTCCCGCCCAGGGGGAGCTCATGCATTAATGATTTCAAAACAAATCCCCAACAGACACCGACTACTCGTGGAATCCCCTTTCGGAGGAGGGATATGCCGACAAGATACGGCTGCTGCGAGAGGCCTCTCAGTTGCCCATGGAGCGCTGGCGGGCCACCCAGGTGCTGGCCTGGCTGGAGGTGGCCCTGGGCATGCCCCAATACAGTGGCCGCTGTGCGGAGAACGTGAAGAGTGGAAAGGTTTTGCTGGAGCTGAATGACATTGAGCTGGAGGCCGGTCTGGGCCTGGCCCATCCCATGCATCGCAAGAAGCTGCGCCTGGCCATCGAGGAGCAGCGACGACCGGAACTGGTGAGGTACCCACTCATCACCCAACTGGGCCACACCTGGGTGGCCTCCGAGTGGCTGCCGGACATTGGACTGCCGCAGTACGCGGAGCCGTTCCTGCAGTCCCTCGTCGATGCTCGCATGCTGGACACGCTCTCCAAGAAGGAGCTGGAGAAGTTTCTGGGTGTGACCCGAAAGTTCCATCAGGCCAGCATTGTGCATGGTATGATACACAAAACCAGACAGGACACGACCCCAGAGTGCACCACTTAATCCTCCCTCACCTCTGTCTTTGTCAGGCATTCACGTGTTGCGCATCGTGAAGTACGACCGCCAGACGCTGGCCATGCGGCGGGTGCAATCCGAGACGGTGGACACGGACCCCATTGTTTGGACCAATCAACGCTTCATACGCTGGGTTCGATCCATCGACCTGGGCGAGTACGCCGATAACCTGAAGGGTGAGTCTATTGATTGACAGTCTGTTTGTCTGTCTGTCGGTTATTATGCCATTCATTTAACCAATTATGGTTTCCCCTTCTCCCTTTCCCCCTTCTGCCCGACAGATAGCGGCGTTCATGGCGGACTTGTCGTGCTGGAGCCATCCTTCTCGGGCGATACTATGGCCACGGCTCTGGGCATTCCCCCATCCAAGAATATAATACGACGACATCTGAACACGGAATTCGATGCCCTCATTTTGCCGGCAAGGTGAGTTCGGACCACCTCCCATTCAGTCATTTCAAATGTGTGTGTTTGTGTGTGTGTGTATGTGTGTGCGGTGTGTTCCTGTATGCGTGTGTGTGTTTCCTTTGTGTAATCCTTCGGTTTTGACAAGTGAAAGTGATCCATAAGTAGTATCGTAATACTTACAGCTATTTGATTAGAGTATTCTCTGCTTTGATTGAGTTTTGTTTTGTGCCGTTTTATATTTCCAACCCACCACCCTCCGCCCCGCTCACTAGAGTTTTACATAACCTTCCAGTTCCAGTTCAAGTTCCAGTTTCTGTTGTTCTAGTTTGTGTTTTGTGAGTATTTGTGTTCCGTTACCCAATCATTTTTGCACTTTATTTAACATATCATATCATATCGTATCATATCATATTATATCATATCATATCAGTCATAGTATGTAAAGCGCCTTACCAAGAAATCTGTTTAGTAATGGGGTCTGCGGCGAGAGGTTGCTCGTCTCAGTCATTCGCTCACTTACTCACTCATTCATTTAGTTATTCACTCACATTTTCATCATGCCATTCCGTTCAGCGCTTTGATAATTAGTTTATTGCTGCTTCTTATGTGCATATCATCCGTCCATCCGTCCATGTTCTTCCACATCTTTTCGCGTCATTTGCCATCAACTTGAGCTGCAGAAATGCAGAGAATGCAGAAAATGCAGAAAAATGTCGATGTCTGGCACATCTCATGCGATTTCTCATATCTGTCATATATCTATCTGTCTCTCGTGCATAAGTATCTAATAGTCCATAGTCTGTATCTGAAAAATAATTGTACTTTGTTTCTTTGTTGATCATGTAAACGTGTCTTAGACGAACTAAAACAAAAAACAAAATGCGAATCGCACTAATGGCGGCCTTTCTGTGGCCATGTTTCTCTCTCTTTTCTTTTCCAATCAATATGTCGTGCCACATATATACATACATATGCATATATGATGTATGTATATGCATTTGCTATATATGTACACAATCCAGATACTTAATTTACTGTCAAATGGAAGAGTTTCAAATGGAAAGCTCCCGTCAATTGGCCAAATTGCAGGGCCATTAAACCCACGCGAAATAAAACAACAAAATGATACAGAACGATTATAGAAAAATCAAAATTGGGATTCAAAATTGAACTGTTTAGCCAAGCTGATGATGATGAAGATGATAAGGATGATGATGATCATAATGATGATGGTTATAATGATAATAGCTATAGGGAGAGAACAATAATTGGAGCACAGCGCTAATCATATCGTCATTACGTTTAGTTGATAGACTCACACAGAAGCAACATATTCACACTCCGTATCCGTAGTATTCGTATTCGAACTCATATTCATAGTTTAGTAAGTGCTTTAGGCAGGCAGATATGAGTATCCCAGAGTCCAAGCTTTACGCACATTCGATATTGGTATTCGATATAGTTAATTACAGTACTGAGAGTATTCGAAGTATTCGGAGGAGCTTAAGGATGCATTTGTTTAGGATTATTTTGCAAAGTCAACTCAAGCATTTAATGTCAACGATACAAGTAGCAGAAATACATACATACAGTTTAGGATTTAACTGGCTTTGCTTCAGCAGTGTTAGCGTAATTAAGGAAAGGACACACTCATTTCGACACGATCGGATTGGATTTGCCCATCCTCCACCTTCAACTTCGCCACTGGCATGGACAGGCTCCACTGTCCACTGTGATACAGCATCGAAGATGTTGGTCAACGCACAAACTGTACCACATGCAGATACACCCACATACTTGTCACACATGCATAAACACATACACATACAAACAGACATACGCATACAAGAATTTCGTGGTAGTCAATGCTGTGTTGCTGTGTTGTCGCATACTTTGGGGCGCTGTAGCGAGTTTGCACTGCGGTCGGTCGCTTGCCTACAAAAGATCAGACATCGATCAGTGGAAATAAAAGGGGTATGGGGTGGGATGACCGCAGTGCGAGTCTCAAATGAATTCCTTTTTTGTGATGTAAGCAGTCTTCAGTTTGGTTGCGCTATTTCGAAGTATAGTACATACAATGTCAATTGTAAGTAAAGTCAAAATTGCTTACTAAGTAGCTCTCTCTCTCACACACACACACACACAAACAAGCAAACACACAAACGGACACATACTCAACAAAACAGCAAACTCAAAACCAATCTTATGTATGTGTTATCAATGTTTTATGTAGCTTGAACTAGTCTAATCGTTGCCATCTTAATACAAGTACTACATACAACTCGTACACTCCACTCCACTCCATTCCACTCAAAGTGTGATTGGAACTACATACATAAGTAAGGCTTTCATTTAAAAGACAAAAACATAACTTGGCTGCTCTCGGCTGCTGCGGTGTTTGATGTCTCTCTTGATTTCTGTTCTTTGCCATTTCGACTTTCTTTTCGTGGTTGGTCAGCCTCTCTTTCTCTCACCAATAGATCTTTCTCTGTTGTTTGTTGTTTCCTGTTGTTTGCGCTATACATACGTACGTACATAAGTAGTTTAATTATGCCGAATACAACCAACAGCAACAAACATACAAATACATATAGTATGTATCTCTCTCTCTCTCTCGATATTGATTAACCGATTCTTGTCTTTGTACCGTTTCTTTTTTCATCTTTCCTATATTTTTATATTCATCTCCTGCTTTTCCGCCGTACTTTTCCAACTTCCATTTCCAAAACTGTAATCGAATCAACGGCTTGTTGTTGTTGACGATGATGTCTCTGCTTGATTGTATAACACAATTACTACCACAATAACACGACGACAACAACAACAACAACATACCACAATCAACCATACAACCACCCAAACACCCAAACACCCAACCACCTCTCTCGCTCTCCCCCCACTCTATGCGTGTGTGTGTGTGTGCCTGCCTGCCCGCCTGCCTGCCTCTGTATCTCTATTTCACTGTATCTGTGTATCTCTGTATCTGTATCTGTGCCTGCCCGCCCGCCCGCCCGTGCCTGTACTCTCCTACGTTCCTACGTTCTCTGCTGTCTGTGTACTATCTCCATTGTGCCGCCTGCCTGCCTATAACGAAAACATTGCACAAATCCAATCAACACACACTCCACACTCCCACACACACACACACACACAAACATATACATAACCTATGCAAAAATCGGATATCGACATTGCCATGTTTGTTGTGTAGAGCGACTCTGGGTCAAGGCATCCGTTCAGGTTGCGGCGTAGTGCCCCTGACTGGACCCGGCGGACTGCAGCACTATGCCACAACAGACCGCCGTTCGAGCGGCAGCCTCAGGGTAAGTCACTCCTCCACTTAAGTCACTCTACTACTACTACTACAACTTCTGTAAAAGCCTAGCCATAATCGATATACTATATTGATATCTCTCCTGTATTTAAGCCTGACTTGACGTGAAGCTTTTGTTGTCTCTCTGTGTCTAACTACTACTACTACTAGTCTCCTATAATATTGCACCCACTAGAGGTGCCACTAAGATCTTTCACACCACAATACGTACATATATACTCCATATCAATGATTGTTTTCTTACATATATAGTATGTACTACACATAGGTGTACGTAGTCCCAGCTGACAACCGACGAAAGATAAGTATGACCTAAGTTAAGGATTTCCCTCTTTTCGATTACTCCCATGATATAAGCATGTTCATGTTGTTTCAAATAATTCAGATAATCATCAAGACAATCTACAGATATCTAATATACACTGCAATAATATCAGATACAATTTCAGCATACATACTATATTCGAACAGAACAATTCCAAATTTAGACATCCAGCAACAACAAAAGTTTCACGACATTTCCAAATGATTCTCTCTAGTTTTTTTTCTCTTCAATCCATTCAAATATCCAGACGGTAAAAGGTCTATATTTTCTCTGTACCTTATTAATCCGAACCCAAATTTGTCTCTCTTTCATTTCTGATTACCCATAGATTTCGGCATGGAAAGGATCTCAGGTGAGTTCTGATCGTACACCTATAGCTTACAATATTCTAATCTTTGGTATTTCTCCTGCAGAGCTCTCTTTCCAAAGCCTTTCGGTTCAATACTAAACCCCATCGCGCCGGCGATCGCAGTTCCTTCGGCAACTCCACCTCCCCAACGCCTTCGTACAGCAGCAGCGAGGGCGGCGGAGGAATATACGCTACCATAGGCTCGCTCCATCATCAGCACCAGCAACAGCATCACCAGCAGCAGCACTATCATCACTTTCTGCCACCACCGACCACGGCTCCACCGCCGATTCCCATGGCAGGTGGCAGTGCCAATAGCTACAGTCATGGTCCGCCGCCGGGCCACCGCGTGAGTGCCCCGCCCACTGGCAGCGTGCTGGATGGAAGTGGAGTGGATGCTCAGCTGCTCTACGAGCAGAGTCGACGACGCGTGAAGAGCATCAGCGACATCGGAGCATCGACCAGTGCGGGCAGTGTGGGGGCGTGCAGTCTGGGGGGCATATCGGGTTCCTCGGAGTCGCCCGAATGAGAGTGGGAGCCGAGTCAGAGCTAGCTAGACGACCACAACCAAAGATACTCAGCTATATTCCCGTTCCCTAATATGTAGTCCCTTCTTACCTGTTTATCCGCAGATAGTTTAGTGTCCCTTTCCCTTCTGGATTCGAGCTTAGATTCCAATAAAAACCAAATACGCGAATTCAATTGTATTAGAGTCAAGTGTCAGACCCACCTTAAAGATACAAGCATACAAGAATCAGCAAATACAGATACATATATACCTATATCAAGATACAAATAAACGAGTAAGCATTTGATCAAATCAGCTAGAACTACGAACTACGAGTATGTGCTAAATATGATTCCATATATAGAACATGTACTCACTAGAGATAATATAGGCTAAGATCCATCTCGACAGCGGAACCACGCCAATACGCCCCACTAACACACACAAATAAACTTGGATAGTTTTATTATTCGTGTATCTAATCTAATCTAATCTAATGGTATTTGTAACTGTAAAGCTAGCTTTAAATTGATTTACAAACGCAATCCTGCACTGGAGCACTGCCCCAGCTTAGGGGGCACCCTCACCCTGTGCGGTGCTCTGGCGGCTGGGATTGAGCAGCCCCAGAAGCGAAGCAGTAAGCGATGGATGTAATTACAATTTAGATAAATTGAAATTATTTTGTAACCGAACCGAATCGTAGCTAAGCAAATGAAAATGGATTGATACTATTGAATTAAATTTGATAATCTGCGTGTCAGCTGTCAGCTGATACTAAGTCGTAAGTATTGTATCCTTAAATATCGCATGATAATGATCAAATACAAATACAAATACAAGTAAAGTACGCAAAAACTAAATCAAATACAATACAAACGCACTCCACTCCCCATACCATACCCTCGCACTACCACTACCAAAGAAAGTAATGTCCGCCTGCTACAGCCCAAGCTATCAGATCGAAATATCGAGATATCCCAGAACGAGAACGGTATTATTAAGCAGACCAATTTAACTCTAGTACTATGACAAAGAAACTATCGAATAAACCAATGATCAAAACTCTGTTGTATAGTAAATAGATCCGTCTTTGATTTGCATTGCACTCTTTATTGATTGTGTAGAGGAAGTCCGGCCCGCTACACGAGCAGAACCTCAACGAATTGCATTTGTTCAACTCCAAAACATTTGACCTTCACCAAAAGTTGATGTGCTCTCTGTATCTTCTGTGGTTCGGTGCATCTCCGGGCATGGGTTTTGAATGGGAATCCTCTTGAAGCTCATCCTGTTCGGATTGCTAGCGTCGATCGTTGTCGTTTTCGTTGCGCGGGCGTCGTGTGGTATGCGGACGACCCTTTGGCTCGGGAGCTGGAACTGGCTCCGCGGCTGACAGGGTGCCCAGGCTTCCAATCAAAGCCAAGACGCCAAACACAAGGAACAAACTAAACCACTTCATCGTCACTATGTTCTATCTGCCACTCTTTGTTGCACACTGCTGACTGCCCGCCTGCTGATCAGCCGTTTTATGGAATCGCAGTGTTGGCCGCCGAATGCTAATGAAGGGAACAGCCGTCAACATCGTTTACCTTTGCCTGTTGTTTATGTTCGCAGATCAAGTGAGATATCCATCCAAATTGAGTTGTAAATCTAGCGTTAAAAATGGGCGGACATACGTTTAGGTAATTGGCTTCACTCGCAACAGCATCGCACAATTGGCGATGTCACTTTTCCCATTCACATCTCTGTGTGGGATCTCTAGCAATTCCAAAGCCAACTAATTATAGTGGAAAACAGTTTTGTATGATAAATGGTTGGCGTTTGATAACTTTATCCAATCATTCGGGTAAGGATCGATACGATTCTAGTTTTTATATAAAATAGATGATCATCTAGCGAGGAAGTTATTTCCAAATAGTACAATAAATATTTATCGATGGCAAACGTTTGCCTTATGTTCAAATAGCTACAGTGAGGGGCCATCTAGGACCAGCATAGGTTCGGTATAAATCGATTTGTTGATAAATTAACAAAAAAATAACGCGTAATAATTAACGAATAAATACAATTTTTACAAATAGTTACGCGATAACGAAAATTTTAACTTCAAAGAACGCGGTATACAAAAACCTATAATGGACTGCAATGGACTACAAATGCTCCGGGCATTTAATCGAAAATGCCCCAGCGAAGGTCATTTTTCAGGTAAATGATCTGGGTAAGCTTATAAAAATATCACAATCGTCGACTTCTGGGATATTCCTCAGAACATCCATTGATCTCCATGCGCCTGCGGACTCAGACTCAACTTTTGCTGGAAAAGTTGGTCCAGCTCGTTAATTTCCCTCTCGTGGCGCAGCTCCTCGGCGACTTGAACCCACATGTTTTCGAAACCGCTGTCAAAACTCCCCATCGAGACATCAGCTTCAAAGGCGCTGTCGTCCAGAACAAAGGAGTAGTCGCGTTGGTAGTCGCACATTTTTAAATCTGAAAGAGAAGAAAAACGGTTAAGTAACGATCGGACAATATTAGAGCTATCGATTGTTGGCCTCTATCGATAGGCTCTTATCAGCGCTCAGCTGTTTGTATTTTCTGGTTCCTCCAATCCTCCGCTGATCCAATTGTTATTACTTTTTACCTGTAGCTCTACCATTTTAAACTTTTGGTTAACTGGAACTGAGGAACTTTGGAACTGAGCCTGAGATGTCGCGTAAAAATGTCTTGAGCTTGATCAATACGATCGTTGCCAATTCGTAAGCTGAATTGTATCCCTTACTAATCTAATTTTTAAAATAAAACTTTCGTTTTCCACTTTAGCTGCAAGTGCCCCGCCCACTCACATAACTATGGATCAGCTGCGCCCACTGGGATCCAGACGGGACAGAAGGAGTACGCCTTCGAGGCAAGTGTCTGCATTGGACTTTGGCCTTCAAGCAGATGGGAGATAATCATCTAGACAGCCAAAGTCCAAGGTAGATAATAATCATTATTTGTTTCGTCTGTGTTTGGTAGATGTCTGCCTCGACGGTGCGCTTTGGACCCGGTGTGAGTGTGGAGGTTGGCGCAGATTTGCGCAATTTGGGGGCCAAGAAGGTCTGTCTGGTCACGGATAAGAATGTGGCGAAGCTGCCTTCAGTCAAGGTGGCCTTGGACTCCCTCGCCCGACATGGCATTAACTACGAGGTGTACGACGAGACGCGCGTGGAGCCAACCGATGCCAGCCTGTGGCATGCCGCGGAGTATGCGCGACAGAACGAATTCGATGCATTCCTGGCCATAGGCGGCGGCTCCGCCATGGACACGGCCAAGGCCGCTAATCTGTTCAGCAGTGATCGCGAAGCAGAGTTTCTCGACTATGTTAACTGTCCCATTGGCAAGGGAAAGGAGGTGATGTCTGCTAGGTCGAATACCATGTTGTATACTGTTCGAAATTCATAATTCCCCCTTAGATATCGGTGAAGTTGAAGCCTTTGATTGCCATGCCTACCACCTCGGGAACTGGCTCTGAAACCACTGGAGTGGCCATCTTTGACTACAAGCGTTTGCACGCCAAGACTGGAATCTCCAGCAAATACCTCAAGCCGACTCTCGGTAACAATTTAACCAAGTCCCCAAGCCGCAAACTGCTCACACATCTTATCCTTTAAGCTATCATTGATCCCATGCACACCCTATCGCAGCCGGAGAGGGTAATGGCGTTTGCCGGTTTCGATGTATTCTGCCATGCCTTGGAGAGCTTCACCGCAGTGGATTACCGCGAGCGGGGACCAGCGCCGAGCGATCCTAGTCTGCGACCCACCTATCAGGGGAGGAATCCCATATCCGATGTCTGGGCGCGGTTTGCCCTCGAGACGATACGCAAGAACTTCATAGATGCCATATACCAGCCGGGGAATTTGGAGGCTCGCTCCCAGATGCATCTGGCATCGACAATGGCCGGCGTGGGCTTTGGCAACGCTGGAGTTCATCTCTGTCACGGCCTCTCCTACCCCATTTCGGGCAATGTCAGGAATTTCAAGCCCGCCGGCTACACGGCCGACCATGCGCTCATACCGCACGGCCTCTCGGTTGTGATTAGTGCGCCGGCGGTCTTTGAGTTCACTGCACCCGCCTGCCCTGATCGCCATCTAGAGGCTGCCAAACTTCTGGGCGCCAAAGTAGACGGCGTTAAGGCCGCAGATGCCGGTCGTCTCTTGGCGGACACGGTACGAGGCTTCATGCAACGCGCTGGCATTGAAAATGGCCTCCGCGAACTCGGGTTCTCTAGCAGCGATGTCCCAAATCTGGTCGAAGGCACCTTGCCCCAAGAACGGATCACTAAACTAGCACCCCGGGCACAGACCCACGAGAACTTGGCCCAACTCTTTGAGAATTCCATGGTGGCTTATTAATTAGCTTTGCACTTACCCACGCTTAATCTGTTCGCTTGAAGAAAAAGTCTAAAACTAACGGATTCATGTCGCCAAGCTGGTCACACTCCAGGCAGAAGGAGCTTTGAAAGTTCACAAGATGCCATAAACAAAAAAATTACAGAAATCTTTTAAAAGTGAATTCTATATGTGTAGATCGTTTTCTCTTGTGTTTTTGCTCATCCAGCCATATTTTTGTGTACATCCTTATTTCCTCATTCAGAGAAACTGCAAACAATACGAGTTTCAATTGTATGATCTTTTGAATTATTTTAAACTCAATTTTGAGCACCGCGCTATACACTCTCCATTTTTCCAGGGCTGGCGAATAGCGATAAATAAACCATGTGTATATCGATAAATGTAGAAGTTCTAATTTAAATACGGGCCGGGCTTTCGAGATCAAGTGTTTTCAAAGCGAAGGAAATTGCAGCGTATATCAAGGAATGTGGCGTCAAGTGGGAGCAAATAACAATAAGAGGGAAATGTGTTCTGACACTAGGAAATTGTAGCGGAAAGTGTACTTCAGATGATAAAGATTTCTACCCACTCAGAGTACTTAGAGTATTGCATTAGATTATACAAAGAAAAGATATTCAATTTTATTGAACCGCATGTTATAGTTAATATGTCTATTAAAGATTACGATCGGTTTGGTTAAAATAATTTATTGTTTTCGGAATTGGTTTCAAAGTCAAAGTAAGTCAACCGGTTACTTGATTTGATTGGAAAAAAGATAATAAAAAAGGCTTAACTTAGTTTATGCATTAATTGTTTCTCTCGTCTGTCGATCAGATTTCAAATCAGACGTCATTTCTTGGAGTCGTCCAACAGTTTTCTACACAGATTCGGATCAAAACTCCTACTATAATCTTCAGGTTCCTCGTTACTATTAATCCTGCCCCCTCCTCCTGACTCGTGTTTAGTTTTGAAACAGTTGGTTTTGAATTTTGGCAAAATGGCACTAAATCTTCAAGATGTTTCCGAAATTCTCTTCTCTGCGGTTACAGCATAGGGGTTGGGTATATCAAGGGTTGGGATATGGGATATATAGGGGCGGCTCAATCAGTGGGAAGTCCGTTGCTCTCGAAACGGCTGCTAATCGAGCTCGGTCTCCGTCCGGGAGTGTTGCCCTGTTTCTGCTGTTGTCCCCCACCTGGGAGGCGGTTTGCAACAGGATTAAGTACAACATATGTGTGTTATGCAGCTATTTCATACATTTTAGTGGGTACGGTATGGTATGGTATGGTATGGAATTGTTTGTTATTTATCGTATCATTTGCTCTTTCTCATTTTTGGATTGAAGTATTTCTCAGTTTTTGCTTTCAGTGTTTCCTTTCATTTTCGCTAATACTTTTGCTCCTGACGCTGGCGGTGGGTTCCGACAACGGATTCTCTGTGCCTTCGTGTGTGTGCATGCGTGTGTGTTTGTGTGTGTTCAATCGTCCATCGGTATGTATCGGTGTGACCGCTTGACCATTGTTGTTTGATGCAATTTCCACTTGTTCAACTATCAATAATCTTATAAATTAGAAAAACAGCGCAACTCGACTTCGACTTCCGCCAAGTCCTGCCCGGAACTGCGATGACGATGGAGGCGAGGGACTTAGACCTGATTGATGGGCGCGTACCGGTGCACCTTTGGTTGCTTCGGCTCCTTGCTGGCTGCCGGCTTCACAATATCCTCGCTGAGCTTCTGGTAAACGAATGAGTTCTTCGAGGCCAGCAGGGCCATGCGGTAGCGTTCGCCGCGCTTGCGCAGAACCATGATGACGACCTTGGCAATGGCCAACAGGATGAGGACCACACACGAGATCACGAGGATCATTGGGATCAGGTAGTTGTAGCCGCCATAGTAGATGTGGCCGCGCTCAATGAAGATCTCCTCCTCACCTGAGTCGTCGTCCAAGCCCAATTTCTCTGAAATGGATAAATAGAGCACAAGTTAGGTCAGAGGCAACCCCTCGTGGTGAAAGTTGAACTCACCCAGCAGGAATTTGTCACGTGTCTCCTTGGACATGTCGATCTCCTCCACCTTGAGGCCATGATTCTTCAGTTTGGGCTTCAGCTCCTTCTCCAAATACTTGTCAAAGTCATTCTCGGTCTTAGTTTTGGTCTTTGTCTTATCCTTGGCTTCCTCGAAGCGCTCATCATCATCATCGACGTCGTCATCATCATCATCGTCGTCATCGTCATCGCTGTCATAGTCAATCTCGGCGTCCTCCTCCTTGTCCTCTCCGCCGTTGTTCAAATCCTCCTCAGCAGTGTCCTCCTCCTCCTTGGCGTTGGCCGAACCCTTCATGATCTTCTGCATGCTGCTCAGCTTGCTCTTGTCCAGCACACTCTTATCCAAGACACTGAGCAGCTTCTGCTCGTCCTCGTCCAGCTTCTTCTCGCTCTCCTTCAGACGCTTCTCCAGCTTCTCCTCCGCCCTATCGGCCTTGGCCATGGCCCCCTCCTCGTGCTTGCACACCTCGTGGGCCAGTTGAGCCCAGCCTGCCTGGGCTTGCGTCTCCAGTTCGAGGATGGTGGCGTCATCCTCCAGATTGGCCAGCACCGGCATCTTCTTGGGCGTCATCTGCATCTGCAGGGTCACGTAGCTGATGAAGTCCTGGAACTCGGCGTTGCACTTGAGCGGATTGCCGTTGATGTCCAGGGAGCGCAGGTTCTTGAAACTCTTCACGTCGGCCGAGGAGATTTTCTTGATCAGGTTGCCGGAGGCGTTGAAGCTGCGTAAGCTGTCGAAGATCTTGTAGCCAACGCCCAGCTGCCTGTCCGAGAGGAGCGTGGTCAGCTCGCAGTCATTCACGTCCAGGGAGCGCAGCTGGTGCAGTGGCATGAACAGGCGCACGGACAGCCGACTGATGGGATTTCCTGCCAGGTTGAGCTTGGTCAGCTCGTTGTTCTCCATGAAGGTGAGGTCGTCCAGCTTGGGAATCAGATTGTTGCTTAGATCCAAGTCAATCAGCTTGTTCAGCGTGGTGAAGATCTCGCGCGGCAGATGGTTGATGTTGTTCCACGCCAGCTTCAGGGTTGTGAGGTGGGGCATAGTCGAGAAGGTCTTGTGTCCCAGGGGACCAATGGCGCAGTTGGAGATGTCCAGGTAGTAGACGGTGAACTCCCCGTTGTAGCTGAGGAAGCCATCGGTGGGCAGCTGGCTGAGTCGCGGATTGTCGTTAAGCCGGATCACGTCCAGCTCGGAGTTCTTGAAGAAGAGCATTCCGGATATCTGGTCCAGCTCGTTGATGGACAAATCGATGTGGCGCAGGCTCTTCAGCGTGAGGAAGGAGTCCGGCTGGATCTTGGTGATGCCGTTGCCCTTCAGGTTCAGGTTGGTCAGGCCGGGCATCTTGTCGAACATGCTGTGGTGGACTTGGACGATCGAGTTGAAGCTCAGATCCAGCTGCTGCAGCTCCTTGATGCCGAAATGCAGGTCGCCCGTGAAGGCGTTGTACTTGAGGTGGAGTATGGAGAGGGTGGTGCCGTTGAAGATGCCGCGGGGCAGCTCACTCAGCGAGTTGTATGACAGGTCCAACTCCTCCAGGGTCTCCACGGGCTCGAACACCTTCTCGGGCAGCTTCTTGAGGTTGTTCTGGGCTAGATTGATGAACACGATGTTGGACAGCTTCGAGAAGGCCCTGGGGTTCAGCTCCATGAGGTTGTTGCGCGACAAGTCCAGCTCCTCAATGCTAGAAGACTGCAACAGAAGAAATCATTACGGATAACAGATCACCAAAAGGTCTCTCAGAAAACCCACCTTGAGCAGGTAGTGGAGGCTGGACATGACGCTGAGGTCATTGCCGGAGATGGTGAGCATGCGCATCTTCTTGTTCAAGGCAAAGGTGTCCGGATTGATGATGGCCAGGCCCACATCCGTCATGTTGACCGCGTACAGCTCCTCCAGGCCGTGGAAGGCCTCCGGGTGCATGTACTCAATCGTGCAGTTGGCAATCTTAATGGAGGCGACATACTTCAGGCCCAGTCCCTGGAAGAACTTGGGTCCCAGCAGAATCGGGTACTTGGGGCCCACATTGGTCACCACCAGGTCGGTGATGTCCGAGCCGAACTTCTGGGTGCCGGGATCCAGTCTGTAAAAATGGGAATCTAATTATCTGGTTTCCCTAAGGGGGATGTGTGGGTTCGGACTAACCTGCTGCAGGTGGCCACCAGGTAGCTGTTGACGTTGCGGGAGCAGACGCAGTATCTGGGGCAGGGAACATTCTCGCTGAACACAACCTGCTCATCGTCGGTCAGATCATCCGCTTCCCCTTGGGGCACATCATCGTCGTCGTCATCATCATCATCGTCGTCGTCGTCGTAGTCCTCGTAGTTGGAGTCGTTGTCGTCAATGGTGTTCTCCTTGGTCTTCGACTCTGCGCCCTTCGCCTGAAGGATGAACTTCGTTATACACACACACAAATATAGAACTTGGATCTATGACATTCAACTTACCTTTGACTTGGTGGAGGTGGAGGTGTTTTCCACGATGGGCAGCAGCTTGGGCTGGCGGGTGGTGGTGGTGCGGCTCTTCTTGGGACTTGCACTGGTTGAGGTCTCCTTCTCCTCATCGAAGTAGTTGTAGTCGTCCTCGTCGTAGCCGTAGTTGTCGTCGTACTCCTCGTTCTCGTCGCTGATGGTGGCATTCTTGCCACTTTTGCCGATGGTGGCGGTGGCGTTCTGTGCCTTGGGCAGCATCTTGTTGAAGCGCGGATCCTCGGCGAGGGCCAGGTTGTGCTTGGATGCCTCCAGCAGGTCCTTGAGCGTCTCCTCGCTGATGGGCTGCTGGGTGGTCGAGGGCGCAGCCTTCTTGACGGCACTCCTCGTGGTCGTGTCCACCGGCAGCTCCTTCCCCTTGGGCGTGGAGATCTTCAGGCTGCTCTTGTCCGCCACATCCTCGCTGGAGGTCAGCTCGTTGTCCATTATGTCATCGTTGATCAAGTGGATGGTCGGTTTCAGGGTGCTCGAGTGGCTGGCCCGCAGCGCCCCAAGGCACACGACCAACAACAGCACCAGTCTCGCCTGGCGACCCATTCTGAGATTAGCGGATGAGCAAACTGAAATGGACCAAGAGAAGCGTTCAGTTTTGTACAGTAACCAGTAGCCAGTAACGATAGGGTTGGCTCTGATCTTCTTCCTAGAAAACTCTACTCTGCTCGACGACTCACAACCTTTAAAGGGAAGCACACGTTGGAGTTGAGGCCAACTCTGCTATCTTATCGGTAATTGTTGAATGCAGATAAGCAGATAAACATTTATTGAATCAACAACGAGAGCTGGAGGTGGAAGCACCTCATGGCTACACTCCGCACCTCTACCTTCTCTACCTATTCATGCTGCCTCATATACAACTCATACGAACGCATTATATCACTCATTTCCCCCAAAATGCCCTGCATCATCGCCACGGATTTACTTCAACACTGGGCTGAATGTGGATTGTTGACGCGACGGATTAGCACCCACCCGACTGGATGGAGTTGACATCATTCGCAGTCGAAATGGAAATGCTAATTTCATCAACAAACGGAATCAACGGAACAACCTACAGCCTAGTACCTCGGCACCTCGGAGGGAGCGTTTCCAAATGTTTGCTTATCGTTTAATGGCAATTGGTTCGTCGCTTCGTCGCTGGTTCCATGGCCTGATAAACAAACGTCAATGATTCTTCGAGTATTTCAAAACTTGTTACTCAGAATCGGGGAAAGCAGTTGCCCCTTTCGGATCCGCAATGAATGTACTTCCCTACCTTTAGAGTATGAGTAATTCGACCGCATCTACAGATCTGATTCTCGGATAAAAGCGGCATCTCTGTCCCCGTCGCAATCGCAGTCTCAGTTTCTGTTTGTCTTCGGCGGAGATCGTTTTGTATATTTACTTTGCGAGTATCCCGTATCTTGTTTGCCCTTTGATTATAGCCGATTGCCTTGCGTACTCTTACAAACTGATTAAGTAATCCGAATCCGGGCAAGCTTTTGAACGCCAATCGTTGGCTCAGGGGATCCCCAGCCCCTTTCCACCCCGTCTCAATCTCAGAGCAATTTAGAACACGTTTTCCACATATCTTGTTCCCAGAAATCCAGAACCGGCCGATCAGGCGAAGCGACACATGAACTCTCTCAATCTTATGTAATATGGAAATGAAATTCCAGTGCGATTTTCCCCATAAAATGCTGTGTCGGTTCGGTGTGGATTCCTTCTTGGCTACGAGCCGTGTTGGAACTCGCCCCGCCATCGTTTTCATGGCAAAGCAAATAATTCGCAATGAGGTAAACAAAGAGCTTTAGGTTTAATTGTTGTGGCCAAGAGCGGCGATGCGACCAGGGATCGGCATCGGGAACTGTGGGGAAATGCGCAGTAAGCGAACTTGGCGGCACATCGACGACAAGAACGAGAACACAGTTATCTAGTCAATATATGACCATATATGTGGATACACATACATATATCTAAGTACACTGGAAACAAAATTCCAGATCTTTGAAATAAAGCACAATGTAAGACCTGGAAATAATCAATCCCCTTGCGCTTTGGTCTATTCAGGAATGACAGAGGGCTTCTTCGGGCATTTTTCTCAGTGCATTTGTAGGAGCATTTAATTAGATATGCAAACGCAGAGCCAGACAGAAATTGCTTAGCCAGCTCTTGCCTTGCCCTGGCTCAGACCCGGGATCGGGGCTCCGTCTCCGGCTGTGTCTGTGTCTGCCGCACAGAAATTTCTGTGTGGGTGTCAAGTTGAGTGTTTGTGCAACGATCTCTCCTCGCTGTGGGTGCCTGCCTCTCTGCCCCACACCAGCACCCAGCCCAGAGGAAAACTGCAGCGGAGGCCCGCATTAAACGTGTTTAGGTCTTTTGGCTAACATTTCATCGAGTCACGAAAGATTTTCTGAGGCAGACAAAATTTTTGGCCCGACTCGGGCCAAGGCGCCGCCGACACTCACACTCCACTCCACTCCACTCCGCTCCATAGCGACCATAATTAATTCCATTTCTGTCATTGCAACGACATGTATATGTGTAAACGCCGATATCCATATACTATACATGCAAGCCAGATGTCTATACGGCTATGTGGATACATGGCTATAATGGAGTATGCGTGTGTGTTTGTGTGTGTAGACGATGTTGTTCAAGTTTAGAGAGTAAAAACCGGTAACTGGCACTGGCACTGGCCATACTTGTACGTGTATGCAAATCAGCCAGAGAGTCGGAGTCGGAAACCCGTGAGTCAACCAATTCATCAACTGGCAGCTATCTGTACGAATTAGCTCCAGTTGGGAAATGTGTCTATCTACACGGCAGACGGTGGTGGTGGTGGCTCCCTTAGCCCCTCCCTCGCCACATCTATGACGTTTCCCACTCCTCCCCCTCCCAAACAATGGAATTAAATGTACTCGTATTCGAGTGGATTTCGCTGTAGTGCATCTAATTAAATCAATCTGTCTGTCTGTCTGTCTGACGCTGAAAGCTGAACCAAACAATTAATATAAAATCATAGAAAATGGGAAATGCTTTCCTGAAACCGCTTTCTAGCACACTTTGACATTCGATCGAGATATTTACACTTTGTTCTGTTCTCTGCCTGCCGCACTTTATGGCCTTTGTAACCAGACACGGAAACAGAACGTTTTGTCCAAGGGTTATCCATACATAAATATATTACAGATACTTCCATAAAGTATCGCATATCCAATATCGCCTACCAACAGATTCCGAATCATTCGAATGATACCAGCAACGATTTGCTTAAAACATCCAGCGTTTTCCTATTTCATTAATGGGAATTTATTATGATTTTTACTTGTTTTTCTCTGTGGCTTGTTTTCGGTTTAATATTTTTATCAAGTGGTTGTGGCATCTGGTCGGGTTTGTCAACAGATTTGAATGATGGGATGGTCGCCCTCCCTTGGGGTCTCGTGTTACACAAAAGTGTCATGTGGAGCCGCATAGCCGCATGGCAGCTGGGGACTGGACCTGGACCTGGGTCTGGGTCTGGGACCCATGGAAAGTTATTGAATTGTGGATGGGCGCAGTCGGCTGGAAATTGGAAACTGGGTGTGACCCTTTGCCACTAAATGTTATGAATTGTCTTCCTCCCCAGAGAGGCAGAGAGAGAGAATGATATTCGCTTGGAATGTCTCCGAGAGCAGCGGGATCGGGAAGGTCAGCTAATGAACCCCTAAAAACGGTATCGAACTCAGGTAGTTTCGCCTTGACTCTGGCTTAAGACCGACTACACACCAGACAACACAACAATCGACAAACTGTCTTTGGCATTACCCAGAAATAACCGAAAATCACTCTCCAAGCAGCATGTGTGTGCGTGTGCGTGGGTGGATAATGATTGAGATGTCTGCGTAAAAATAGCATTCCATCGTTAACAGGAAGTGAAACGAGAGGAAGAGACAGACATCCGAGTAGGTAGAGGATCATCTCAGGTTGTTTTTTGTTGGTTTTTTTCGGTAACGGACTCATCTGTTGTTCCTTTTAGGGATATCGATTCATGGGAAGACGCAGACGGGCCCGGCTCAAAGCGGAAATATCTAAGCTGATGCTGATGCTGATGCCTGGCTTAGATTGGAAACACAAGCTGAACAAATCGCACCGAAAGTATCTGTGGATCACGATTCAACTCAATCACATTTGTTGACCGATTCATTAGCATCACGAGTTGTTGAGTGGGGATGATGGAGCTGGAGATTTGATGGTCATGATTTTTGCGTAAGGAGCCAGCTGCTGCAACTCCCAATGCACAGGAGCCCCCCAGTGCACTGCGAGTGACGCCATTCTGGCACATAATTTCTGCAACATTAATTTCTACTCCGCCAGCAAGTACAATGGCAAAAATTGCCCAAGGCGGGCACATAAAAAATATACAGAAATATAAAAAAATGCCGACATTTGACCACACACACACACACACACACATACGGACAGCAAATACAGACGCACACACACAGTAGCACACATCGACATCGGCTATAAAAAGGGGGAAACTGTGGCTTCGAAAGATGGTCAGACTGGTTTTTTTTCGGCTGGAAATTGCGACTCGGAGCAGCTGTGACGTCCGCCGCCAAGCGGCAAGTAAGCGGAGTGTAAGCCAAGTTAGCCCCTTGCGCTGGCGGCGGCGGCGGCGGCCAAAAGTCAGACAGATGACTTTTCGAGTTACGAAAATTCTGGCTAAAAGCGATTTCAATTTACTCAGCAATTACAATGAGGGAATTTCTGTGTAAAGGCTTAAGTGCCCCACAAAAGTTTCTATTCAAGTTGCTTGAACTCTAACCATTCGCCACTGGGCCGCTCGCTGCTGAACTCCCACTAAACTGATTAGCTATGTACTATAATTAAATACGGATTCATCAATGTGACACTTTGTTTATAATGATTCTATTTACTAGACACTGGTGAAGATTGTAATCTTAGAACGAGGTGAGACGAGTTCAGACTCTGTACTTTATTCCGTCACAAAGGAAGTCTAATGAATATATATAAAGTTTTTCCAATATATGTATAGGTAATATTTGAAATATTTTAGCTTAGTTTTAATACTGGAACTGGGCAAAGGCATACGAAAGCTATGAACACTTGTAGGATTCCCTTTGTGGTTATCGGACAAGTCAGTTTGATAGCACTGATGGACTTATACGATCAATCAGGCTTAAAGCTGACCACTGACCAACCGAAAATGTAGCTGATAGCTGGTAGCCTGTTGCCTGTTGCTCGTTTGTGAGCCCAGGGCCTGAGGGCTCAAGGAGAGAGCCGGAGTTCAGTGCAGTTATTAAAATAATCGTAAAGTGATTTTATGTCTGCTTCCTCCCTTCGGACTGCAGTTGTTCTTTGTTTATACAGATGTAATGCAGATATGCGTATATATAGCACTGATATTGAACAGGAAGCTGGGTATAAATTAAGAACTTAAGGAGCCTTTCAGCATCGCCAGATGATCAGCCGAAACCGGCTGGAACCAGGCGAGGGCGAGGACGATGGCGAGGGCGGTTCATTAGCGGGATTTGGGATATGGACAGATATGGCCATCAGTTCCAGTTTGCGGGTAATTCAGCATTAGGAGGTGGCTCGGATCGGCTGGCTTTGGCCTGGCCTGGCCTGGCACGACCACGTCTCTGACAGGGACAGAGATGAAAAACGCTTTTCATTGTTCGAGCCGACGGAAACCTGATTTATTTCCACGCTAAAGTGCGACTTTTGAAAAGCATTTTCCCCCATTCTGCTGGCACGCTAAACTTTGCACTCCGCTGAGGCTTTTGTTGCAAACAGAACAAAGGCGGGGCGGAGCGAGGCAGAGCGGGGCGGGGCTGGTCGGTTGGGACTATGGCCATCACGTATTGTTTTATCGGAACGAGTCGCTGCTCGCCTGCTCGCAGTCGAATGCATGGAATTGTCACAGCGTTGAGACATCTATAAATTTGTTGAAGTGTCGGCGGATCCTGAGCCCTGAGTGGCATTGAGTTGGACTGTCAAATTGCTGACATTATCACCCAGGCACAGACCCAGACCCAGACGATGGCCGCGCCCAGCCCAAGAGCTGCAATTTGCGTCACACATTTCGCTTTTGAGGTGCGGAAAAGCCCCCCGCCCCCAGCCCCCAGCCCCCAGCCCCACTCTCTCAGCTGAACAGTCTCCGCATTAATTAGGTGCAAGAAAATCGAATTTCAAATGTGATTCCAGTGCTCGCTCTCGTTTAGGCGTCTGCCAACGTGGCTAACCCGCTTCTGGCCACATTCCATGCGGCCCAAACGTGCACAGAGACACGGGCACTAGCACGGGCACAGGCACAGGCACACGCAGTCACAAGCACGACGCTCCACTGAGTCACTGCAGGCCAAGACTCTCTGCATTTTATCGACATGGCAATGGGTGCTATCCAAAACCAGACCCCAACACAGACCAGCCCAGACCCGCTCGGACCCTGAACCGTAAGCTCTTGCGCTGTGAAATCGGCTTAAGTTTGGAAGCCTGAGTTATGGGTTGAGCAAACCAAATTACAAGGCCCCCAAAGAAGCTGAGCCTCCACTTATCCACTGGCTCTCTCGATGCAGAGTATCCAGAGTTCGCCCCTCGATGGTGGGAGAGTGTTTGATTGCGAATGAGGTGAAAGTTGCCCTCAAGAACTGTCGCCAAATGGGCTTTTGGTCAGGAAAAGATAGTTCCTCATGCATCAAATACATATGTACAAAGGCCTGGGCTGGGATGGATGGGAGCTAGCAACAACTGGCGCTGGCTGGATCAGCTGGCGTTCATTTGCACGCCAGGCCAGGCGGTGACTAATCTTTTATGGCAGCTGATTAGAATTGGCAAAAATTGATTAATCTCCCGTTGTCTCTCTCTGGCTGGCTGTCAGGCTTGATTGATTAGATTCAGGGTTAAGGTAAAATGTCAACGCATTTTTATTGTGGGTGCGAAACACGAGCAAAACTATGTACGAGCACAGCTGATTGAGGCCACACTGACACGGGCACTGGCACTGCCACTGGCACTGGCGACTGCGAATTTTCACGCTCAATTGAGCAGGGAAAGAGATAAAGCCAAGCTTGGTTACAAAAGAGAACTGCATTTGGCGCCCTCCAATCCTGGCTGGGATGGGGATGGGGCTGGGCATGACATCATTGTGTGTGTCAAGCAGTTAAAGCACGAAGCTGGATCGTTAAAAACACTCAACTCAAAATAGTTTGCTTTTTGCGCTGTTTTCGAATGGCAGTCATGTGCCGAAAGCAGAAACCAGGCTTCCCAAGAGACTTATTACGCATCCGCCGCATGTGCCGACACTTAAGTTCTGTAAGTCTGAGCCGAGTTTACCCACACACACAGCTCAGCTCAGCACTCGGTGCGGCATTAAGTGGTCCAAGCTGCAGTTGTTGCTGGATGTTTGCCTGGGCACTTAACAAAAATATAAGATTTGATAGTTAAGCATTCATAATTTGGCCCTGCGCGCAGGGGGGGGACTGGAGGGAGAAACGAAGCGACAGCTGAGTTTGCTGTCTCGATCTCGACGACTATGTTGATATAGGTAGAGGTACAGAGGTATATCTCTGGCCAATTACCAGCCATGAAACCACCCATAGCAGAGAGTGATGTGACCTCATTAACTCCACTCGTACAACCACAAGCTCGCACTCACACTCACCAACACTCACACTCACACTCGCACAGAGGGAGCGAAAGAGAAAGACCGAATAGAGTCAAAGTCTGAGACGGAAAATGAATATGTTTGCTTTTGGCCTTTTATCTTTATAAATACGTTCTGTGGGGCCGGCTTTTGTCGCGATTAGATAGTGCAACACTGGCGACGACAACTGGCGACAGTTGACGGAGAGGAGAGGTCCCTACTGCAGTGGTAAGAATGTCCCCAGCCCCCAGCCCCAGCCCGCAGCCCTATACCCATTCCAACCGAATTGAAATTTGCATACATAAGCGTTTTCAAGGAATTCAGAGAGCACACACCTCTGGCTGATTACGTCTGGAAAAGCGAGTCGCACCTCAAAATCAAATGAACAAATCGCAGAGCAATCTTTCAGTAAATTTAATTTAAATTCCAGCTTCGTTTTCACAGAGCCACAACGACAGCAGCAGCAGTGGGGTATAAAAATAGCATTAAAATTGAAAATAGTTTGGAACTGGTTCTGAATTATGCATAGAAATAACTTAATTTTTTTCCATTTTTTTTCGAGAATATTTTGTTGTTTCTGTTATCGGAATTAAAGTCCCCAAAACCACCAAATCGAAATATGGTCAGTTGATTAATTGGTAGGGAAGCATTTCGAGCTGTTTATTAGCATATCATAGTGTACATGTGTATTTACATATGTATGTGTAATATTTATTTCTGTTTTGAGAGCGGAAAACCAGCTTCGATTGGTAACGGCTTAAAGTGTTTTTCAATATTTCCACGCGCTGTTTGCCCATCATCGGATGGATGCCGCATGTATGCAAACTACGATCATGGTCGGTTTATTTCTATTGCTATCGAGATCTTTTACCCCTCCGCATCCCCTCCCCATCTATCGGACAGTTTTTGTTGTTGTTTTTTTGCAGCAACGCGTTGAATTTGTGATGAAGGTGACTTCTTTTTGAGTAAATGCATTACCGGTTTGTCCACCCCTTTACCCCTCCCAGCGAGAGTCGAGTACACACATACATCAACAGACGACAACACACTCGCACACTCACACAGGTGTAATCTTATCTACCTCTCTTGCTTGTGCTCGTCGCATTTGTTGTTGTCTCTTAACTGTTTCATATTCTGCCTGAAAACTTCTCTTCTCTCTGTTTCGAATTCTCCGATTCCCTTCAGGGAAAATGCATTAACCTGTAACGTGCCCTATATACATACATATACATACATGTATGTCTATGCCTGTGTGGGTGTGTGTGTTTGTGAATCTTCCTGTTTTGTTCACTTCTGGCCAGACTGATAAGTAAAACTATGTACAAATTGGAGCTTTGCTTAGCTGTTGATCAGCAGAATTTGGTAGATAATTGCGACTCGGCTTGGAAGTTTATATGTCACCACACACACAGATACACACACAGATACACAAGCACGAGCAGCTGCATCGCTGGGTTCGGCTTGCTGCTTTGCGTATGTGTGTGTGTGAGCGTGTTCGCTTCGTTATGTTTTCAGAGATATGGCAGGTAAGCAATGAAGCCACAGGTAGCGTTACACACACACACACACACGCTCAGGCACACACACCTATAGACCGAAAGATACGCTCAGCGAGTGAGACAACCACTTGGGGCAGAGACAGTCGATTTGCTGTTGTCCCACTCACACTTGGACCCCTGGGCCTGACCAAATCCCATCCCTCCTCGCTGGCAGTGCACTTTTTTCAATGCCCGCCAACTCCGACTACGACTCCGGCCCGACTCTGGCTCTGGCTTTGGCTCCCAACGAAACCTGCCTGCCTCTGAAGAAAAACTCACCTTTTGGAGAATTCTGCTCGCTAAAGGCTGCGGCTCAAAAATTGATGTGGAATAATCCAAGAATTAGTATTTTCGCTGAAAGAAACACACAAACTTTAGTGGGAGATACGCTAGCCACCGCACCTAGAGAGTTCTTCTATCCGGCACAGTTTATAGATTTCAATATTTCATATATCTGATTAAGTCCGATTTGGCTTTCCACGAATCCAAAGGCTGATCACGTGCCCAGGCCGTTAATTCTGCTTAATTGGTGTTAACTTGTCTCAGCTTTACCGATTTTCGTTGACTCGTGCGCTCTATCTACCGCGTATGTGTATATTTCTGTTAGTATGCGATCAACACACCTGTTGAATTTTGAAAATGCGCGAGCTGTTGTTAACGGTTCGAGTGTTTTTTTTTTTTGATCGGTTAAGTCTCGACATGCTCAGATGGGATTTTAAAAGTCCCATGGTATATCAAATGGTAAGGGAAATTTTCTCTTGACGTCAAAAGGTAAGGGAAATTGATCGGAGAGCCATTATTTCAAATTTTCCCTCCGCTAAGATGGCAGCGCCATGATAGCCGATAATTGTACATTCCTTTCATACATTTCAACTTCTGCCTGATAGCTAATAAAGTTATCGGCTTGTCACATGTCAGAAGCTGGCATGTAGAATATTTATGTAAAATAAATTCAATTGAATATTCACCTATATCAATCACCTATAACGAACAACACCAACAACAGTTGACATATTGAATTAAAATTTAAAATAAATAATTTAAAATCCAAAAACCAAAATCGTCTGCATGAGGATTCTAAGAGTTTTAGATTGCATGCAATCTCCCAGAGACTGATAAATTGAAATGTTCTAGACGTGGGCGAGTCCTTATCAGAGGCCATTCGTTAATTGTTTATTATAATTTTATAATATTTTATTTCTACATCATTAAAAGTCTTCTACATCATTAAAAGCCTCCTCCAGCATCTGCCATTCATTATTTTCCAGAGCTGTTTGGAGATCCTTTCGTATCTCCTGGATAGCAAATTGGCATAAGTTCTGCTTCTTCTGACGCTCGTCGTATTTGTTTTTCAGATGATCAATAGATATCTTTATTTCTTGCATTCGAGCCTTGAAGGGTCCATCAGTCACCAGCGAGATCGTCTTTCGTATCTCCTGGAAAGCAAGATCGCCTGTATTTCGCATCTTCTGACGTTCGTCGTATGATTTTTTCAGTTCACGAATAGATTTCATTATTTCTTGCATTCCACCTTCGAAGGATCCATCAGTCACCGGCGGGGTCATCTTTCTGGTTCGAGTGATGAATTATCTTTAGGGGTTCAAGGGGATTTACACACTTACATTTTTCGAAAGAAAAATAATATTCCAAAGCAGTAATACGAGATGATACAAGAAACTTGAAATCTGGAACTGTTGTTTCCAGGCGACTATCAAACCGACAAATAAATTCTGGCTTGCTTTTCTTTACCATAATGAAAATATGGACGTTTTTTCATTGGCATTCCAAAGCAGGAAAATCCCATCTAAGGTGGCACTGTATTTATTTCCAGACAATTTAAAATTCTCAAAAAGCGGAATAGGCCCCAAGTCCATGTTTACATACATATGTATGTGTGTGTGGAGGGTTAGTCTATGCTTAGTCTATATGGCTTTCTTCCTTGCAATGGCTATCTTCAAATTACTCGCATCAATGTATCTTTGAAATACATTTCGAGCAAATGTGAGCTAACTTTGGAGATTTCATAAAAGACTCTTTCCATTGAATGTCAATGGCGTACCCTTTGTACGAGCCAAGCGATCCCCAACAGCCTAAAAACGAATCGAAAATAAATGAAAGTCTTGCTGCCAAAATTGGTAACTGGTCAAAGCGTGGTCTGGATGCTGGATGCTGCCTGCCGTTGCTGTAGTTTTTGTTGTTTTTCTTGTTGTTTCTGTTGGTTGTTGCTGCTGTCACGCAAACGTCAGCGGAGCAGTGCGGTCCCAGCCTCAGCTTAGCCTCCTCTCCCTCTGTATTTCGGTCTGCCAGTCCGCCAGTCTGTCGATTGCATTGCCAGTTGACAAAACATGCGCCTGCGCAGTTTTCGCCTTCACATGAATATTTTCTTGTGAAAAATCTCAGCTTTGTGTTCGACGTGGTCGTTCGTTGCATTGACCGCGTGCGGAGCGTATGCCAAAGGGGGTGCTGGGGGGAAGGGCGACTCTTAAATATAATGATTAGCAGACTTCTGATCGGCAAGAAAACTTGAACTCTGGCACAGCTTCAATCCCAAGGGCAGATGCTCGTTCCCCCCCTTTACTAAGCCGCTGCAATGGGCATAAATAATATATCGCAGAAAATCGAAAACGAAACAAAAATCAAGGAGGAACGCAGTTTGCGATGCCAGCACCAAATGCAGCCAGCGACGCCACTGAAGCTGGAGCTGGGCAGCATCTGGGGATCTGTGGATCTGCGGATGGCGATGGCGTTGAATGGCGATCAGTTGATGGGTGATGTGCGTGCCTGGAATGACGAGGGGATTGGCGGGAGTGGGGGAGATCGTCGATTTCATCAACTGTAATGATCCCTCAGTTGGATTCTGGTTGACTATGCTAGGCCCCACCGGGCAGAGCCTCCCAGCTGACCTTGACCCAGCAGAGCGCGGACCTGCCGCAACGGTAAAGCCAGGTTCATGTTCATGCGCCCCCCTCGGGTGGCCATAGTCTGCCTAGACAAAGAGCTGACAGCAACAACAAACCAGTCTGGCCAAGATGGAGATACAGGGAGGAGCGAGGAGGGAGGAAGGAGGAACACCGCGACCAATTTTGGTTAGAGCGGCCTTCGCTGGAGCCGCCTCCCCTCCGCTAGAACTTGGTGGCCTGATTACCATGAAGCTGCCTCGCGTCTGCCTCGCCTAACGAGGCTTGTTGCAAGTTGATTACGTTGATTAGCGACCACCTGCGAATGCCATTTGCCAGTGCCAGTGGCAGCCACAGGCGAGTGGAGTGCAGTGGAGTGGTGCGTTCTCCTTTAGCTTTTTAGGCTGAAAAATCGTTATCACTTATCGAGGAAGAGCTGCATGATTAAGCTGAGAGAGAGTGAGAAAGAGAGAGAGAGAGTACTAGTGAGTATTTGTCTAATTAATCAGGGTTAAGCGTATTTGTCAGGCTGTCAAGAGATTTCAGACTGAGAGATTGCAACTAGGTTAATAGCAGATCCGTCAGTGACAATCTTTGAATATAGATATTCATTTCGGTGCCTGATCCGTTCCCCCTTCTTCATTTCATATCAATTCTATGTGGAACAATAGCTCTGCTCTCCAATGGCCAACAGCTATCAGTCACGTCGTCATCGTACACTCCTCATCCAGTCCCAGTCCCGTTCCCATTCCAATCCATTCTAGGAATGGGCTCAGCCGAAAAAGTGAAACTACAGTTATCTGCATATACATATGTATGTACATATGTATGTGTATGTACGGATAGTTTTCTTTGACCACGTTTACATGGTATCATAATTACGTTTATGAGAGGGCTGGCTCCTCTTTCGAGGCTCCAATGAACTCTCCCAATCAGCGTAACTGTAATCGCTCCGACCCCAAACATGGCCCAAGCCCAAGTTTGCGTCAAAATGTTGATCACGTTGCCGCCAGATCATAATATAATAACTTTGAGCTGGGCCTGAGCCCTAACATGCCTTTATAGAACAACACGTAAAAACAATTAAAATTTCCCCCCCCGCACTTTTTTTCTTTGTTTTTCAGCTTTGTCTTTAGGCCGGGGCCCCAAAGAAGGCATCCGAAAATTACACCTAGGCTTCGAATAAATGTCCAGCGCCCAATGGGCCGGAACGTGCGATTTCCATATACGATTTCGACTTCGATTCGATTCGGATCCGACTGCTGCACCCCCGTGGATGGAGTCGACTCCAAATGCATAAGAATACATGTGCAGTTGGTTATGAAGCTCGGCTCAGACGAGAAGGGGGGGCATGGGGCCCAGGGTGCGATGGTTAATTGTGAATTTCCGGTTCATTGCAGCTCATTTGCCTAACTGGGTATACCTTCCCCTTCCCCCGCATTCCTCCACAGAGGACTGAGCGGCACTGAGCGGATCGTCAGTCCATTGTGGGACACTCCAGCAGCGCAGCCTGTCACTCCGCCAGTGACGTCGAAGTCAATGAAAACGAAACCCGGGAGGCAGTACATAAAACTCCTCAATCTGGGTCAAGCCAAACGGCAAATGAGGAGCATTATTTCAGCATTTGATGAGATTTTCCCTCCATTCATAATGATATTATATCCCTCTCAGATACATTCTACATTCCAAGACGGTTGATGCTAGAGTATCAGTGAAAACTTTTCCACAAAATTAAATATTAAATACATATTATTATATCATTTTTGCACTTTGATTAAAATTCATTGGTAATGCACATACGGACAAATGTTTAACGCAAGTAGAGATATCATATCGGCCCCTATATCAATATTTACCAGAAATTAACTTTAATCGCATTGTCAGTGGCTGTCAGTAGTAAAGCTTCCAACTAAATTAGTCATGTGCTCTAATCAATTAAGTCAACGCCGCCAAGGCAATACAAAGCGAAGTCACTGGATCGCTAGATCGATGGATCCAGATGGTATACGAAATAAATTCGCGATTGAGGAGTCTTATTCTGTTGCAGGTGCACTCTTAAAGGGAATCCAATCGCCTGGCCCCAGTAGATTTCCCTCGAAAATCGAACAAACATTGGGGGCTATTGCATAACACTTCCGAGGCGATTGCTGATTATTTGCTGGGAGGTGAGAAGTGATATATTTGTCAGTGGAGAGGTTTAATGTGATTAATAAATATCATGACTATCTAATCGAGAACAGAACAGTGTACAGCAGATTTGATTTGCCGATTGTCCGTCGCGTTTATGCGGAATGGAATCTGATGAACGGGGAACACACTTTTCCGTTACAAAAGTTTTGATAAAGATTTCACAGCAGTCCACCCGAAGACGTAATACGATTACTAGGTAAATAGACCGTTGAGCAAACAATCACTCGAGATCGACACCAATGTCAAATAAGGTATACAAAGAAATTGACACTATGGGGCGCCTCACAGCCCAAACTTCCCTATTGGATCAGCTTTCAGGTCTGTACAACCCACACACAGTCGTCGACTCTCACTTTAAGTAAATACATATCATCCGAGTTTTATCAGTTCTCCATTCCCCCCCACCTCCCAGTCTGACGTCAGTTGTGTTCTGGGCAAATTTGCAATTAAAATTTGGCTTTTGCCAAAACAGAAATCCATTCAGTTTTTGGTTCTGCCCGAACTTTTATCAGCCCCCAAGCATTGGACACTTCCGATACAATTGACTATTGACGCATACGAGACCGGGCAGGGCAGGTGAAAAGTCTTGTCGAGTGAGATAAACAAAAGCCAAATATACCAGACTTTTTATGTGTCTATATAGTACACAGTGTACATATAGTACGGGCGGATACTTTATCGTTGATATGTTGGATATCTTGCTGGAAAGTGGGGAGTATGGGCACGGCCAGAAGAAGGAGACGCTGCCTGGAGATTAAAGTGGAAATTATAGCTGGGAACTCCAAGGTTATACAACCACAATCGACAACCAACATATTTTCTTATAAAACCGATTAAAGTATAATTTATACGAACAGATGTGAAGCTTTGGCTCTGCCTAGGGTATCAGATATTCGATCTTCGCCTGGCGGCTGGCATTTAATTTTTTTAACGATTAAAGAACAGTTTCTGGGGAATGGCTAGTGTGAATATTTTGCAGGTGAGATAACTTATTCTGCAACTTGGAAATCGGCGCAGATCGGCGCAGATCGGGTGTTACGCAAGCAAAGGGCGCTGTGGGTGGAACAGCTGGACATGGGCGGCAGTACATACATACATACTTAGGTATGTAGACTGCAGGGTGATATCACCACGGAGAAGCACCGAGAACAAACACGGCGAATGTGAGAGCCGATAGCGATAAGATAAAATCCAACTCAAATATTTAACATTGGTGTTAACACAAGTTTTGCCACTCAGCTGCTTCATGCTCTCGTATAGGCCAATACATAGACACGAAGTTAGATACATATGTACATATAGCCAGAAGTTCACTCGATTCATATTCACATTCATTCAGAAATTAACATTAACTTTGACCCAGAAACCCAATAAATCGTAAACAAAACTCGCCCACGCACGCAGAGTGGAGTTGGAGTTGAAGTTAGAGCAGGAGATGCAGAGAGCCACAAAACAATGTATGTACATACATATGTTCAAAAGAGAGCAGAATTGAGGCGAGAGCTTATCAAGAAACTTTTCTCAGATAAAAAGCAGAGAATATTCAGTGATAAGATACGCTAAAGCTTCTGATAAACCAACCAAATTCAATTCTTGCAGCAGGAAGTGGAAATTGCACGCGTTGTAAATATAAAAGAGAGCCACTAAATTCGGCTATGCGAAAATAAATCCAACAATTCTTTTTTCGCACCAGCTATGTAGCTAAGCAAATCGCTTTTCTGATAACGCAACAAGTTCCACTGATTGATAAGCTTTTCTCTCTCGCGCTAGTTCTCGCTCACTCTCCTCTCTGATTTTGGCGAATAAATGAGCTTTTTGCGACCCGACCGTCTATTTAGTTTATATATTTCATAACTCAAACAAAACTGTATGTGTGCGTGCTCGTTCCATCCTCCCCTGTAGGTGAGTGCGCGTGTGCCGCCGACTATACCCATCCACGTGTTCCAGACTTTGCTTGAGTCTTTGCTGCTCTCCTTCGCTCTCACTCTCTCTCTCCGCAACGCTTTGGCTCCAGTGCTGCTCTCCAGCCGGCGAAGTTTCTGCTGTTGTGCAAAGGTTTTTAATACCCCGTTTTATTCGGTTTAAAGCTCTTCCATCGAACGGTCGCGTCTCTGTGCTTGCTCGGTCTGTCGCCCGCCCATTGATCGCTTCGCCTCGTTCGCCGCCAGGTATCGGACCCGACCTGAGTCGTTTCATTCGGGCATCCAACTCCAGTGTCGTACGCAAAGCGCACACGCAAAAAAAGCTGAGGTTCGACAGTACCGTTCCGTTGTCACCCTCCCCTTCCTCGATCAGCCGACACGATCAGCGCTTGTAGGTAATTAAAATTTATATAGTTTCCGTTTGCCCGCTCTCGCACACAAACACACACCCTAAAATGGCGCAAGTGCGAAAAGAATAAAACCGTTTCGGCAAAACACAATCCAAATTTAAATTCAAATCCAAATCAAAACCAAAACCAAAACCGCAAGCTATTAAGATACTTTCGTTCCACAATTTACGGGTCTAAATTGTTTGCGCCGCGCTCTGCTTGACGCCGTGGATGCGACGCTGCTGATTTTTAGTATTTCGGTTGTTTTTGCTTTCATTGTCATCTCTCTGGCCCGGCGGCAGCGGCGGCCCACAGAGAGTGTTTGGTGCTCTGCCTGCTCTCTGCAGCTTTCGTTGTATTTCTTCCGTTTCATTTTGATCATTTTGTATGTGGCTCTTTCTCCCTTCGCTGTCTGTTTTGTATCTTTTTTAATGGCGACTGCGACACATTCTGATTGCAGACGCAGAAGCAGTCGCAGTCACAGTCCCAGTCGGTTCTGAAAAGATCTCTCTCGAGAAGATCTTCTTCAATCTTCTTCAGCGGCAGTGCGATTCAAAAGACGCTCGGGACGCGTGTTGAAGGACTCTCCCCAGTGCCCGAAAAAGTGCAAAGCAAGAACAAAAGACAGGCAGGCAAACAGTGAAAAAGGAATTTAGACAAAAACATACGAGTGCCATACCTCACAGCTATACAAACGCATATCTGATCAAAGAAAAGTGCTTTCGATTCTATATATAAATAAAATATCCAAGAAGTGCTCGGCAATTTTGCAGGCGCTTGGTTCTTCGACCGAAGGCCAGCTCAAACTCAGACCCTGATAAGGTCCCCCGGCATTGTCCGCGAATGTGAGTGCGACAGTGCGACAGTGCGAGTGCACGAGTGTGAGTGTCCGTGTCGGTGTGAATGTGAGTGCTTGAGCCCGTGTTTATCGCTGCAGCACGGCGAAACGCTGATAGTAATCCCCAAGGGACGGGACGGCGATTGCGATTTTGCTTCCAGTCTTGGAATTACTCGGGGGATTTAATCGTGGGGGCATTCCCCTCGATGTAAAAGGCCAGAGTTCGGGGTTTTTCGAACTGAAACAAGTTGCTCGTCGAATCGTTTAATTTTTACTTTTTTTGTGGCTTTTATTACCTCTTATTGTTTTACTCTTGCGGTTTATTTTGTGGCAAACTTGACCCTATTTCGCAACATTTTCGAGTTATATAATTGCCAAAAAGCGAAAGAGAAATAAAAGGCCGCGAGATGAGTATACCTGTAATAAAACGGTTACTTTTTTAACCCCTGGGCATGGGTATGGGTAGGGGTACGCGCAGGGCACTTAAACCGATCTCAGCGATTGCAAACTTATGAACGACAAGAGCGGACGGACGGACAGACACACGCATTCATGTGAAATCCCAGCTCTACTATATGAGTAGTTCGAGTAGCAAGCCCAACACCCTCGGGGCCTCGCTCTACCTATCTACCTACTATACTATACTCGCATGTATTTGTATCTATGTGTATGTGTACCGCTCTACCTACCCAACAACGAGCCGCCACTCAAACTCGAACCTGGCGAGCTTTCTGTGCCTGTGCCCTGTGCCCGTGCTGTGCCGTGCAGTTCGCCGATTCGGAATCGTTTACGTAAAACAATTGGAAACCGCAAGCGACGCGTCTGATGCTGGTGCCTGTTGAATCATCCAGATACGGATAGCTATCTGCCAGATATTCTTTCTGAAATTTCACTTTTCCTTGTTTGTGTTTGTGGTCGAAATTCGATTGTTTACTCACGTCAGCCCCCCCACTTACTATGCTAGCGCACTGCAAGTCCATTTCTTTGGCAGAGTGAATCATTTTAGCCAGAAATATCATTAATACGAATTGCCGCTTGTCAGACGCAAGTCATGCAACGTCACCACCTAATGAGAGTATCAATCATCTATGACTTGGGCAGAGCCAGACGCGATAGAGACGATGGATACTGCGGAGGTGGATGGATCGTGCATCTTCCGCCTGAGCTATAAACTTCAGCTCTTGCGTAACATTTCTCCAACTCAAACTCCAGCTCCAGCTACAGATACAGATACAGGTAGAGCACTGGCTCGCGGCGCGCAGCTCGAAGGTGCTAATTTCCTAGCACATAATTCACAGAGGTGTGCGAGTGCTAACTTGAGACTGTGTTTTATGCCATTTCCAAGCATCGCTTTTATGGCCAATAAGTCTGGAGCCGGGCCTGAACGCAAAGCTCTCCACTAACTGGTTGGTGGTTAGTGGGTGCCACCTAATATCGTATGTATCTGCCACACAAACGTATCTCTACCCCGAAGTTCGCCAATTCCATTTGCCGATAACCCACACGGACGGAATGAAATGTTCTTTTGAGCAACATTTCCGGAATTCTGTGTAAATGTTGTTTCCTTATCGACGTATCAGTTCCTCCCAGATTGAGGAGTTTCCAGTCCAAAAGCATATGAAATTACCGCCCTGTAAAGCGAGTTCTGTTTTCTGGCGAATTGATTCGAATTCGGACTTATTGCCTCTGAAACTGTTCGCTATTTTTGGATTTCAGATTAAAGTTTGGCGCCCAATGTCTGGTGTTTCAATGCGTAAACTAAATGAAAATGAAATTCCCTCGAATGTTGCCCGTCTTATCAGTTTGAAGTCTGTTCGGAATTATACAAATTTGCTTATCAGAAAACGAACGAATGCTGTTGTTTCCTTAAAGTTCTCGTCAGTTTCAGTTTCTGTAATGCTTAACTGCTCCCTTGTTTGCTTTCCCCTTGGGTGCGATGTGGCGCCTATCGTCTGAGGTTTCGATTTTCAGACTTTCCTCCATATCACGGAGTTCAGTTTCTCCTCCGCCTCCCCTCCTCTAAAGCAATTTGAGAGTGACGAGGCGTCATCGTCATTGTGGCAGCAGTGCATCAGCGAGCTGCCGCTGCCAGTGCCGCCTAGAGCTTTGGCGTGGCGTGCACTTCATGGTCCCATTTTTGGTGGATGTGTCAACCTTGTCCCCATTAGATATAGAAGTTTTGGTGTTTTGTGGCGGGGATGAGCAACAAATGTGTGTTTCGATAAGGCAAAACAAGCTGTTATCGAGCCACAATCAAAACATTATCATTGGGCAACACCAGAGTGGGGGCAAATGGGAAACGCCTCGGCATTGGAGTGCATTCAGTAGGAGTTGGGGCAGAGCCGCCGCAGTAAAGATCCAACGAAAACGCAAATGAGTCCCCGAAATCCGAGAGCTCAAGTGCACATGACTGTGTGGCGTTGGGGGCGCAGTGCCGTCGTCGCTGTCCCTTTTTATCTATAATTAGCAAATGTCGGGCGATAAGATAAGCCGCCCGCCCCAGAGATAGCGTGAAAAGCTCTCCGAATGTTGTCACAGCTGGAAAAGGGAATTCGGAAACCCGAAGAGCGTAGGGCGTACGATACGGTGGGTATCTGTGACGCAGACTGGACCAGAACTAATTGTTTACCACGTGCTTGGGTCCGCGAGGAATTTCCAATTCGTAAACAATTTAAAGATGGTTTTCATTTCGGCAAAAAATTCAAGTTCAAAAGCGAAGATCTCTGTTTATCCGGGGATCGCTCTGGCAGGTGGCAACAGATGCCACAGTGGACTCGATTGGTTCATCAATGGGAGCTCATTTGAATATGCTCGGCCGTCATCAAGCGTTGACCTCGTCTGGCTGTCGATGCTGCTGCTGCTGCCTCTATTAGAAGCAGTATCATATGAGTAATCCACTCCACTCCACACCATTCCATTCCATATAATTCCATTCAATTCCATTCACAATCGACAGCCGCACTTCTGTGGGAGTCGACGGATTACGTGACAATATTTTCGGTCACGTCCGATGCATAGCAATCAGCTAACGCTATAGCTATACCTGCCACAGGTTGTTGGCTTTGTGCAACGCAACTGTGTGTCTTGTGCCGCCAAATACCGGCTTGGAGAGTTCATTATTTTCTAATGGGAATTTGGATTATTCTTTTAATTTGATATCACTGGTATTTATAGAGAACACATGCCATCAAATGGGGGATAGATTTTCATCCGAAAGTCTGTTGACCCTGGAACAGGTTTCGGTTTCAGTTTCATTTTCATTTGATTTTCATTTCCTTTTCTCTGGAGACTTTTATTTTTGGGCGCCACATGATGGAAACTTTCACACTTCAGCTTTGATTGTCGGCAATTAAGATTAGCTGACGATGGAAATTAATAACAAAAGGCACTGCAGCTCCAGCCAAAGCAGTCAAAACAGCCACAACGGGCATGCCACATGCAGCCGCCACAGGAATGACAGACGAGACGAGACGACCGACCGTGTCTCAGAGAGGCAAAGTTCGTTAAAAATGGATTTAGTCGGGCCGACAATTAAAACTTTAATTACGCGCAATTAAAATCAAAGCCAACAAATAATTGCCAGCTAAATAGAAAACTCTTTATGCAAGTCACCTGAGTGGCTGCCCCGCAAAGCCCCCCTCCCTCCCTCCGTGCTCACTGTTCTCCGTGTGCACTCTCGAATCAGTGGCATTAACTTCCCGTTTTATCTGTTTCGTTGCAGCTCTCCGCTCTGCGCAGCCTGAACAGAGAGGATCGCCCGTATGCCTGTCTTATAGGTAGGTAAATCAAGGCCCGAATTGAGTTGTATAAACACGAGATTGGCATTCGTTCCATTCGCCCCAAGATCAAGAGCGGGAGGCCTTTTCGCTTTTTCGGCTCTGCTCTGAGAGCCAGGGAGCCAGGGAACTGGAACTGAGTCTGAGATCGAGAGACTGAAGACAGAGGCGACTCCCATTCAGCGCCGTCATCATCACGAAGCAAACCAGTTCAGTCTTCGGGGGTTTTGCTTTTGCTTTTGGCCTTAGCTTTAGCTTTAGCTATCCGTGGGTGCCGGCCGGCCGGCCGGCTTTTGCTAACTGGCCTAGCCGTTTTTGGCTCTAAAAATAAAGCAACAAGTGGTCATAACTGTCAAATGCCGCTCGACCGCTGTCCCCCGCTCTGCTCTATCTGCTGCTCCATCTTCTGTGTGCCAGTGGCAATGGCCAAGATGCCGATGCCGTTGCCGATGCCGATGCCGAGGCCACTTAAATGGTCCGACAAACGTGCGTGCTCTTAACGTGTCAACTGCCAAACGATGCCATGAAAAACGGCCATAAGATCATGCGATCACCGTATGCATCCCCATGCCGCATGCCGCATGCCCCATGCCGCACCATAGCTAACCGCAGGCTAATTTGTCCCATGTCCCAGGTCCCAGGTCCCAGGCAGAAGTTAATATTCTCTGATGTGGGCCCAAGTGGTCATCTGGCCTTCTGTGCAATGGCCAATGGGAATGGGAATGGGAATGGGTCTCTGTCTATAATTACACTGCGCTACATGCACCTGTAAGTCCTGCTCGGGCTCTCGGGAAGGTCAGCTCCTGAACTGAAGGTTACACTAGACAGCAGGGACTTTCAGACCTTTGTGAGGTCACCCATTCGATAGTGATTATGTCCGAAATATATGATATGACATCATTCGTTAAAGTTGAAATAATTGAATCACTCTTCGGTGTCCGAATCACCTTTGGGGCACTGAGAATTTCTGGGAATTCCATTTGCGAAATTCATAAACAAAATTTTGGAAATACGGGCTCATTAAATGCCACTGCCTCGGACTCTGCCTCTGCTTGTACTTGTGCGCACTCAATTATTTTCTTAATTGCATCAAAGCCAAGTGCCCGCGCTCATGCCAAGGATTCCTCCGAAGCTCGATCATCGTCACATTTGCGATAATTGGAGAGCTTTGCTCTGCACACACTAAACTCGAGTCCGCGCTGTGCAGTGTAAACGCACAACAGAGTGACGAGGGGAATGCATTTCGCAGCTGCAGATTGGCAAATAATTTCACGCAAGAGTCCCCCGCCCCCCCAACCACTCCTACTCCTACCGTCCGCGTTGGCATCTCTGGCATGTCGTAAAAATGTTCTCCGGCTAGACACAAAATTGTTTGGATTAAAGACCAAATTGCCTGCCTGGCCCCTGGTTTCGGCCCCAAGAGAATCAATAGATCCGATCGATAGATCTTTCAATTGTTATTTTATGGAGCGGCTACCGTGATTTATTGTACAATTTGAATGTGCATTTGCAATTCGCCTCAGACCACACTCTAAGGTAAGGTAATTTTTATGCATTTGCGATTTAGATTTCGGAAATACCCGTAGAATGCAATTGGCTGTGGGAAAGGGCGAAGGTGGAAGGTCACGCGCGCTGCTTACTTCATCCACTTTATTGACAGTGCCGAAAAAGTAACGTAACCCACTCAAGTGAGTAAATTTTGTCAAACCGTATCTGTATCTATGAGTATCTGCGAGTATCTAGTATCTGCGAGTGCTCAAGTCCAACTTTGGTTGTCAATTGCATCATCAGAGGCCGAAACTGAAACCGAAACCGAAACTGAAACTCAAGCATTTGTGGATCGCTCTCTCTCGCTCTCTCCCCGGAGTGTTCTGCACAGTTTGGCTCGTTTTTTGCCAATTAACGAGAGTGTGGATATTTATTTAGCTCGAGTGTTAGTATAACACACAAATACACAAACATGAATATGTATCTGTGTATCTCTCGGTAGCTTCTACAAGTAACAGCTCGTGTGGCTCGGGTTTAGCTAATTATGGCTACGTGGCAGGGGAATGGCCCCTGCTGATCTGATCAGATCTAAGCTATTCTCAACTGTTCTCAGCTGCTCTGATCTGATCTGATCTGATCTGAGGAGAACGTGTTCTTGATAAACCTCCAACAACAAGTCGAAGGCATTGATCGGCTCCGACTACATTAACGTGTTTCTAATTGAATGCCAGAAAAGTTCAATGAAAAGTCAGTCCGAGTGTCATTCGAGTCAATCGCGTCAGTGTTTCCCGATTCGATTGTTTCCTCCCTGCTAAGTGGATAACTTTCCACAGATCACTCGCCAGAGACTAATAACAATTAAGAGCTAATCACTAAACTTTGATTGGCGAATGGCGAACAACAACAGACCTTGCTGTGGGTAAAGACATCCCATTCGGGTCTAAGATCTACATATAATATGTTCAGACGAGTATATTTCCCCCACTGATCTCATCTCGTGTTTATTGTCGCACCTCTGCGAACATTCGTTGCCATCCAGGTCCATCATCCATCCAAATCTGTCTGTATCTGTATCTGTATCTGTGTCTCTCTATCTCTATGTCTATCTCTTTGTCTCAATGACAAAATCTTAAGTTTGGTCGTCTCGCCAATAAATGCGATGGACTATGGGGATCATCAGGCGTGGGCGTGAGTGTGATATTTGCATAGATTGCAAGCGGAAATCGCAAAGAGTAGAACACCAACAAATGGGAATATACCTACATGTATTTTTATGTGGCAGGCTGCTACCTGACTATCTGACTTTCTGCCTTTCTCTTTCTGTGTTTATTTTGAGAATCGCCTGCATTCCCCGACGCGTCGCAAGCCAGGCCAATTGAGAGGGAGAGTTTTGCCGCTGAAAGCACGCGAATGTCAAGATTCTTTTGGGCCTTTAAACATTCGTATTGTATAGTATAGTATCGGGTACTCGAATCTTCCCTGTCAGCAAACATTTCTGGCTGCCAGCCCAGACAAGGGCAGACCAGACGGATATCATGGGAGGAGACAGAGACAGCAACAGCGGCAGCGACAGGCGGCGCTCGTAGGTCAAGTTCAAGAGTTCAAGTATTAGGAGCTCCTATATGGCAGCAGGCAGTTCCCCGATCAGGTTCTGCTCGTTCTATGGGGCGTATACGTTATGGTGAGCCTCCAAGGGGGGGGCTCCATATATTGGTTATTATCTGGTACATTGACTCTACATTTGATGTGTTTTTTTTTCTGCCAGCTTTGCCCAACACGTTTTGCATAATTCACATAATTTTAGCTTACGCTCTGCACTTTTCTTCCCTCTTTTTACGGTTTTGGTTTTTTTGTTTCGCCTACCATTCGCTACTCATATTTTGGTTATGTATGGGCCCCCCGGTGATTGGTTTTCTCTCTTTTCGTGGAAATCAATTAAACACTTGCCACGGCAGCAGAATGGGGCAGCGAGGCAGCGAGGCAGCAGTCAGGGGGGGGGAAGAGTTTTTCAGGTTACGCTTAAATTTAGGCTCATTTGCACTTGATTGAACAGTGGAGCGGCAAAATGCTTAAATGGCAATTTATTGGTAGCGCTCCGAGACGAGAGTATGATGATATGTGGGTCATTACGAGTGCATGCAACTGCAACTGAACTGCAGTGGCTGTCAGTTTTCGCTCAGTTTTCGTTCAGTTGTCGGAGTCGCACAGAAATTAGAATATATGCTAATTTACCTTCCGCCTGCCTGCTGGTGCCCCTCAGAGCCGCCCAGTGCCGCTTCTTTGTCTATGACAACACGAGTCTCCCTCTCTCTGTCTCTTTTTTGATCTCAACGATCGCCTTGAATGAATATTGCGAATACTGTGAATGGCCAAGACTGAGAGCTGTGCTGGCCAAATCCGTATCCGACTCCGAATCCATCCATTGATTGGGATTGAGTCACAAGCCACAGTTAGACGTCATCTCTGGCTTTGGCGCGGTTTTTTTTCGCGTGTTTCAGAGTTTTTCAAAGTTTTGTTGTCTTAATGCGGTCACCACGCCACAGCACAGCACAGCACACATTAGCGTTCGCCTCGCCTGCCTCGACTCCGCTTAGTTTTTTCTTCATCAGGTAAAATACCCGCCGAATCACCTGATGTTTTAATTGTCTGGCGTCATCAGTTTTTTGTTCATATTTTTGAGTGCGAAAGAGAAAATACTCGTTTGAGGAAAAGTTGCGAGATTTTAGAAGGGTTTCCGCCGATGGAGAGGTTCAATAAACCAACTGAATCTGGGTCTAGGAGATACAGGAGATACAGATACTCATAGTTCATAGTTATAGTCTAGTGGGGCCTAACTAGTGGGGCCTAACTATAGTCTAGTGTTTGGCCAAACAATAGGCTAAGCAAACCCAAACAAATCTCGCTCTACGACCACCTACTACTGCTTTATTTTATTGCTGTGTGCACTGGCTGTGGCTCGTGCGAATTGAAATGTATAAAAAAGATTTGCACAATTCTAAAAATATGCATATACAGAATACAATAAGTATATACATAAATAACAATTTATTTTGCAAGCGATCTCGCAGCATGACGTGATTTAATTTTTCCCTTTCTTTCGCTTCGTTTGGTTTTTTATTTTTTGGTTTTGGGTTTTTTGTGAACGGGTTGGATGGTTGGATGGTGGCGATAGCGATATTTCCAGCGGAACAGAAAATGGAGATTGTTCTCCATCTGCGACTCTGTCTCCCCACCCCTCTCTTTCTCTTTCCCTTCCCCTGGCTGTCGCTGTCTCAGTCAAGGTTGAGCATTTGTCATCGTTTAAGATTTTAGCGGCTGTTGTCTGGCGCTGATTTCTTTCAATTTGCAAACGGTTTTGGGTTTGTTTCGTTCTTTGTGCCATCAAGTGGCATTTGCTGAATACTTTCAACCCCATCGCCATCGCCATCCCCATCCCTCCCCTACCCCTACCCCCTCTGTGTGCCTGTTCTAATTTCAGTTTCCTGTCGCCCCAGCATCAAAGGGTATGCCATGGATGGGGCATGGATGGGGGGCAGGCCACTAAAGGCAATTAAGCAAAAGCCATGATCGAATTATGATAGCGGAGCGGAGGAGATCATCTCCAGATCGAGCTGCAGATTTTGGCCGAATGCAATTAACCGCATTGATTGCCTTTGGCTACAGCAAGCAGCAGCAGCAGCAGAAGGAGCAGCGACAGCGGCAGCAGCAGGTGCCAGCTGCAAATTACCAATTCACCAATTGACAGATTTTGATAGATGCCCGGCCCCCTCTCAGCCCGGTGAAAGTTCCACTTACATATGTGGCCCCCTCCCCCTCACCGTCCCAATCCCCTTCCCCTTCCCAGTCTCAGTCCCGGCAATTTGTCAACACCAAAGCCAAATGCAGAGAGCCAGAGCCATTTGAAGAAGACATTTGTGAGTTGTGGCTGTGGCTCTGCTGGCTGTGGCTCTGCTGGCTCTGTGGTGGTTGCTGTTTAACCAAAAACAAGTGACACAATTTGGCCGAAGACCACTTTTCATGTGTCCGAGAGCCGTTTACGGATGAGTGGCCGGCATAATGACACTGACCTTGGGCCGCAAGAGACTCCCGGGGGAGATTTAGTTTTGCATGTGCCTCCGTGTGACGCCTCATTTCCAGTTGGCATTTCGTGCCTCACCCAGGGCGAGCGAGCATCAGGGCGAGAAGGGTGTAGCAGCAGCAGCCGCGTATGTGAATGCCTCAATTACTCGCCCAGCAGTGGCAGGCAGCAGTGGCAGGCAGCAGGCAGCAGCTGCCGATTTCATGCCTCTGCATATTTATGAAGAACAAAAACTCGGCTCGGATTTGCTGCCTCGAACCGAAGGTTGCGCCAATACAAGGGGCAACTGAACTGCCAGCGCAGGAAGCCCCGGGGAGCGAGAGAGACACGTGCACAACCCTTCGGCGCAGATTCCCAGTTCCGAATCCAGAACCGTCCTTCCCGCCCAGCTTCAGGGACAGATCTGCAGCTCGGCTCGTCTCTGATTTCAGCTCTCGAACGACATGCAAATGCAACGAATGCTGCAACTGTTGAATAATTCAAGTGCGCCCGCCCCCGCCCCGCCCGCCGCTGCCGATCGCCAATTGCAAATTGAGATGGGGTGGGGGACGTCGTCTATTTAGATCTCATCAGACGGATGCCCAGACGAGGCGTCTTTGTCAGTGGTGTATCCGTGTATCTGATGATTAGGATTAGACAGTCCGAGTATCTCGGGGTATATCTATTGTGCGCCCCCTCTACACCGCTTCACGTGCCACGTTCCATTCGCCAGTCTCCAGTCTCCACGCTCCACATTCAATTCTCCTTGTTCCACGACACGACACTTTTTGCGGTCAAAGACGGACGCACACAGAGGAGGAGATGAGCAGATGAGCAGGGCTTATCATTGGGCAGGGGATGGGGATGGGGATGGGATCCAGAGCGAGCGCCAGTTGCACTTAAATTGCATCCACGAGACAGCCGTCAATCAGTTTGCGTTGTCTCCGGACAATAATAAATGGCACAAGCGGCACTCGCTCGCACGGGGCAGGCAGTCCAGATTAAAAGCGAACCGCTGCTCTGCTCCGCTCTGATCCGATCCGCTCCGATTACGAGTGCAGCTGAAGACCCCGCAGCCTTAACCTCTCGCACCGCCCCGATCAGACAGATTAATCATCTATTCGATCGACGACGATTACCAGCCAGAGCGAGAGATTCAGTTTGAGTCCTGACTCATTTCTGCCACAACTGCTTTGCGTGGGTTTGCGTGTTTTCTTCGGTGGGTCAGGTGCTTGCTGATGTCACGGAGCTGCCAAAGCTGGAACAGCGAAAATAGAGGGTGAAGTATTAATTACCCCTCGAGCACAGATAACGTCCAATTCTAGCGTTTGAACAGGCGGCGATAACCGAATCTCACATCGATAACAACTTTCGATGGGTTCGGAACTAGAGCTGAGAGAGGGGAGAGCAAAGAGAAGAGGAAACTTGGAAGTGAGAGAGTAGAATGAGGAGGGTATGACGCAACCAGTGACGAAGTCGAAGTCAAGTTGCCAGGCAGAGATACCAGCGATACCGATCGCTGCGATCAAAGCTCCGTTAGTTAGTTTCCGTTCAAAGGTGTTGCCGTTTGGGTTTGTCCAAAAGAGCTCCGCTCCTGCTCCCCCCTCAAAGGTGAAGATATATTTTTCAGCTTAAGAGCATTCTAGAACGAAATATCATAAGAAAGATCATATTTGAAGCCAAATCTAACTACATTTTCCGACTTTTTCCAGATAAGACATCCAGCAACAAAGTAGAAGAAGAAAGGAAGAAGGAAGACTCACTGCCATACCCCCCACATACCGCCAATCACAGCCACAGAAATGGAGCGCTCGTCAGCTCTGTCCGCCCTGATGGCCCTGCTCCTGCTGGTGGCCGCCGCAGCGACGCCCGCGCCCACAACTGCAGCCCGCTGCCCGGAGGACTGCAGCTGCACTCTGTCGCAGCACACCCACAAACCCCTGTACCATCTCAGGTGCAACAGCACCAAGGGTCTGCTGCTGGCCGAGGAGCCGATCCACTCGTCGATACCCATGCATTCCATCGACCTGTCCTACCTGGGGCTGACGCGCTTCGGTCACGTGCTGGACAAGCTGCCTGACCTCACATCCGTGGACCTGTCGCACAACGAGCTCCACGAGCTCGGCCACCTGAGCAAGCGGATCAAGAAGCTCAACCTGAAGCACAACCGCCTGACCTCCGCCAAGCTGGTGAAGCTTCCGCCGAATCTGCAGGTCCTGAACCTGCAGCACAACGACATCACCAACCTGCCCATCGAGATCACCCACCTGCAGCATCTGCAGCAGCTGGAGATCGGGCACAACGACATCAACTGCTCGTGCAAGACCCTGGAGGTGCGCAACTGGCTGCAGGAGCACAACATCTACATGGAGCACGCCGTGGTCTGCAGCCACCCGGTGGAGGTGAAGGGAAAGTCGTGGCTGCAGCTGAAGCAGTCGGATATCTGCCAGAAGGAGAGCCGCGGATGGTTCACCCCCGAGGCCGACGAGAACGAACTGATGATGGGTGACCAGCCGGCGGCCGCCTCTGGTGAGCACGAGGAGGAGGAGGAGGAGTTGGGCAAGGACTTTCTGCCCCTTGATGGCAAGACGAAGACCCACAGCACGCCCAAGAAGGTGGCTCGTTCCCCTCAGGAGCCGCTGCCCGGTGACGAAGTCGAAGGCTCCGGCGACCTGAGCGAGACCAACATGGAACTGTCCCTGCACGAGGCAGTACCTCTGGCTGACTCCACGACTGCGCCCATTGTGGAGCACATTGTGCACGACGAGGAGGAAGATGACAACGAGGGCTCCGGCAGTGGTGGAGGCATTCTCATTATGCCAGCCCTATCCCGCATCCCCATCGGCTCGGACGATGACCAGGAGGAGGCCCATTCCGATGACAACGATAACGAGAGCGATATCGACAACAAGCCCATGGAGACCCCTGCCAACACGGACATCTTCAAGAACACGGGTATCAACATTTTCGAGGGAGCGGAGGGCGAGCAGGAGCCCGTCCAGGAGCCCGTGCAGGAGGAGGAGATCGTGCCGGTGGTGCAGACTAAAATGGAGACTGGAAACGGAAATCCTGAGGTCGTCACCGACGGACCCATCGACGAAAGCACCAGATCTGCGGATATTCAGACTGCCCAGACTGTGAAGGACGACAGCAACGCCATCTACTATCTGCTGGCCGTGATCGGCCTGGTGGTGGTTGGCCTGATCCTCTTTGTGGCCATCAAGCGCTGCAAGTACGACAGCAATGCGGCTGCCCGCGACGCCGAGGCTCAGCGCCAGACGGAGCTCCTCGACATGGACAAGAAGAACCTCGGCAAGCCACTGACCAAGAACGGCAATGGCCTCGAGCACTCGCCACTGATCGGCGAGAAGACCAAGCTGGACGAGGCGCAGATAGTCAATGGCTCGAAGAAGCCGTACGACAGCAACGACGCCAAGGACGGAGCCAACCAACAGCCGCTGCTCAACAGCAACGGCTCGGCCAACGGAGCCGCCAAGGATGTGCCCAGCATCAATGAGCCTGCCGCACACGAGTACTACCCCATCACACCCCGCTACCCCACACCCCAGTCACCGCGCGCCTCCAAGTACGCCCAGCATCCGCAGGGCGCCAGCGGAACCGGCTCCCCCGATGAGCAGAACAACAACGAGCCCGACAGCGCCTACCTGCCATCGTCGCCCAAATCGGGCCGCTACTCTCCGGTCTACTCGCCAGAAACGGGTCGCGTGAAGATCAAGCTGACGGAGACACCCAAGCCCAAGACCCCCATGCTGGTCACCCGCAGCAAGTCCAATGCCGGGGACATCATCAGCACCCCCGTGCGCCCTGTCGTCCCCACACATCAGGTGCAGCTTACTGTCAACGGCAACGGTGTGGGACACTGACGGGTTCCGCCTGAAGCCGAAGCCAGAGCCACAGCCAGAGCAAGAGCAAGAGCCAGCCATCGACTCTCGACACAGCCCTACTAACAATTCCGACAATCCCGTTGGTGGGTACCACCAGCGCAGATTTATTTCCCTCTGCCGGACTGGAGCTGGAGTGCCGCTTTCACCACTAACCATCCTTCTGGACAACAACAGCAACAGAAACAGCAACAACAACAGAAAAACTATTCGATTTAAGGCCCCGCTCCCCTCTTAAATGTAACCAGAAGAAGTAGTGCTAGCCATAAGTAAATTAATTAATTAATTAATTAAGCATAAATCTAGTTTAATACCAAAGTTAAACGATATATATTTAATGTAAATTGCTACCTAAAAGCGAGATCAGATCTACGGGAACAGAACATCTTCGAAAGGCTGCCGAAGCGCGCCGCTAACCCCAGCATCAGCATGTGATGTGTACACCCATACTGTACTTTTATATCTACAAAAACCAAACTATATATTGTAAAATACTTAAGCTTCATTCTCTTGTGTGAAATTATAATGTGTTAATTCATTAAACGTGAGCGACTTTTCAATTCAAATTAGAGCTCGTTTCTTTTCTTTTCTGGAACATCGAAAACTAGAAAGCGTTTACAGGAATTCAAGGAATTTTACTCAGATTTCAGCAATTTATCCATTATTTTAGAGATCATCATATGTACTCATTTTCTTGTATATATATATATATATATATATGGCGAGATCGGGGAGCTTTCCCAGGATCGTGAAGGCCCAGACTGTCGATCGGCATCAACTACGAAAATGTGGCCGATTTTTGGCAAATTCAATGAAAATTCAATGTCATTTTTTCTGATTCGGTTGCCAGGACTCTCCTGATCACAATAAGGTCTGGCACGCCCAGATCTGACGCTCTATAGCCGAGATATAGCCGACTATATCTGTACAAAAAGGGCAAATCTTTCTTGACAACTACACGCTAAATACAAATTGATACAAATTAGCTACATATTGCATGTAATTAGCAACGGAGACACCTGACGGGGAAATGTGTACGTTTGTTGACAAGTTTCGCCGTTTTTTCTTCATAGGAGCCCGGTGGAAGCGCCACTGCGGAAAACCTCCGTTAGCCACTTTTTTACATGCGTTTTTCTGCAACATTTTTGAAAAAATCTCAATTTTGATGCCAATCGATCGGAAATTCAATTCTGACCCCGATAGGTGTCAGGAAGGGGGGTCGGACATGCCCCAAAATAGCTTTTCTACATGATTTTACTTTTTTTTTAACCCTTAAAGTAGGCTCCGAAATTTCTTTTCTACATGATTTTACATTTTAAGCATTAAAGTGTGCCCCAAAATTTCTTTTTTACGCCATTTTACTTTATAAAAAAGACCGAAATCTTTAAAAATCCTTGCATACTTTTTGACAAATCCATTAAATGGCTTGGCAGTTACCATGTAGTACCTACACAGCTACTTTCTCATAGATGGCGCGGTAAGGGTTGCACCTACGGCCAACAGATGTTGTTAGCAATTGTAGGAAAAACATTTCATTTTCTACTGGAGCTTTCACTCAATTCGGCACTCAAGTTTACCCGATTCGATGTTTATTTGAATTCAAACTTGGTATTTGCCGCTGGTTTTTGTGAAATGAGCTGCGAAATGCATTCAAATGAATTTGAAAATAGAAAATAATGGAGCTATATGAGTTCTAGACTAAATTGGCGTAAAAATTCAGGAAAATAAGACGATACCTTGGGCGGGGCGCGAAGGCTGTACCCATGTGTCTATTTCCCTTAATACGATATCACTGCCGTGCAACTGTTGTTTCGAACTAGAAAACACTCCTCCTTTCGTAGCCATTCGGTCCATTCACGTTAAACTATTTTTGACGACAGTGTGCCACTCCATGTTACATTTCATGTGTCCTTTGGTGACCCACAGTCAAAACGAAAAGAGAGTGTTTTGTAGTTCAATGCCTTCCAATCCAATCATCTCCATTACGCACTATTTATAAGGAGAAGAGTCGTACAAAAAGCCCACCTTCCCTGGCAAAGAAACCTATTAACGATTAAAATGTAAGTTTATTTGGATATGCAATGGTGTCGCGGTGTGCTTAAATAGTCTTAGGGATAAACTAACAGGTCTGGGATGACTAACGAATGGAATGAACTGTCTCTGGGGGCTAGAATAAAGTCTCTCGCATTGGCTTGTGTACCTGGACGTTGCGCTCCGAGTCACTGGAGGAGCTATCGGCAGCCGTGGCGGCGGAGAAGCTGCCAGAGACGCGCCGAGCGCTGGCCGAGTTCTTCCGCTTTCTGCGCTTTCCGCGCTCCAGGTCCTGCTCGGCATCCGAGGTGGACACATTTGATCGATTGGAGTCGGGCAGGGAGGTCAGCTCGGGCGCCACCAGCTCCTGGAAATCGCTGGCGATGGTGGACGAGGAGGCGGCCTTCTGGGTGGAGCTGAAGTAGTCCTCGATGGCCGGGTCCAGCTGGGCTGTGACCGGATTCTGTTGTTGTGGCTGCTGCACGGTGTAGACCTGGGCGCTGACCTTCATGGTGGGTGGCGTGGGCAGCTTGGGCCTCCGCTTGGCAAAGGGACTGCCTGGCTTGCTGCCCACATCGTCGTACTCGGGATCAGTGAGGAACTCTACGCTGGCGCCCATCATGTTCATCCGCTTGAAGGGCGGTATCTCAGCGATCTTTGGCCTGCGCTTCGTGTACGGACTGTTCTCGTAGCTCTGGAAGTTTCCAATCTGCTCGGCGCTCTGCAGGTTCTGAGTCTTTAGGTGTGCCGCCGGGAATCGCGAGTCCTCGATGCTGAAGCGACGACTGCCCGATTGGTTGTACTCCATGTAGCCGGTGCGCCGACGTGGACCATACTGGGCTGTCCGTTCCTTGTCTCGGTTGGAGAGCATCTCCACGCTGCGGAATCTTTGGCGCGTGTCCAGCTGCAGTCCCTCCTCGCCCTCGGACTGTGAGCCATCGCCATCGGCCTGGGTCTGGGAGCGACGAAGCTTTCGTGATTGCGGCCTGTTGCTGCCCGAGAGATCCACCATCGACTTGACGGGTCGCTCCAGCTTGGGCATGCGAAGGGCGTCTTCGTAGGAGGGCAGCAGGCTGATCTCCTGTGCCTGCTGCAGACTGGGGGTGGCCTCTTCCAAAAGGATGCGGTCGTTGAGGTCTCGTCTGGAAAGATAATCATTTAATCGTATACGGCTGTGATATGATGACAGGATGATGCTCACATGCGCCGCAGCTCGTCGTCGTTCTCGGCGTATTCCCTGTGATTCCGATTCCGCTTGCGTTTCTTCAGGAACTTTTGCATGCAGGTATAGCCCAGGACCAGAGCGCCGAGCAGGAGCAGAGTTAGCATGATGATGCCCCAGGCCTTCTCCCCACTGCTGCTGCTCCTGGCATTCACCATCCACACATCCGAGCAGGCCGACTCCCACAGCTTGCCATAGAAAATGGCCGGAGCGGCGCAGCGCAAGTGATTCCTATCCTTGATCTAAAGAACGACAACAGTTTAACTCCAGCCATAGTCCTACAGATGGAGGCTCTATCCTACCTTGGCCGGCTTGGCTGTGAGAAAGTCGTAAAATTCCACAAAGAGGGAACTATGGCAGTCACAAATCCAGGGATTGTCGCCCAGCCAGAGCTGATCCACGAACTTGTTGCTTCGGAAATACAGAGGGGGAATGGGACTGGTCAGGCGGTTGCCATTCAGGTGGAGGGCTGCCAGCTCAGGAAACTCCCTGAAGGTGTTATTTCGTACTGTAGAGAGCCTGCGATCGGAATCGAAATTAGTACTAGCACAAATGCAATTCGAATGGAGACTGTTCTCACCTGCAGTTGGCCAGGTTCAGCTGCTTCAGCGTTTCCGACCTCATGTTGCTTGGGATGTCGCTGATCAGGTTGTTGGACAGGTCCAGCGTCTGTATGGCCGAGAGACTGGAGAGGGCGGAGCTCTCAACGGCGGTGATCTCGCACCAGCTCATGTTAATGGTGCGCAGCGAGTTGGAAACGATCCTGGTCAGCTTCTGGAGCACATTCCGGCTGATGTTGAGCTCCACGAGCACGTCGTTGTTGCGTATAAAGTTGCGGTCGAGGCGGGCTATCTCGTTGAAGGCCAGATTCAGCTCCTTCAGGCGCCGCAAGTTGCTGAAGGCGTCCTGCCCAATGAGGCGCAACACATTCTCGGATATGTCCAGCAGCTCCAGCATGGTGTTATTCGCAAAGGTCTCGTTGTCCACCACGCGCAGAAGATTGCCCCGCAGGCGCACCTCCGTAAGCAGCGGCAGTCCGCTGAGATCGATTTGGTCGAGGTTGCAGTAGGAGACATCCAGACGCCGTAGCTCATAGGCGAAAATGAGGCCTTCGTCGAGGGAGCCGAACTGCAGTTCCGTGTTTCGTGACAGGTTCAGGGCCTCCAGGTTGGGCAGCGAATCGAGGAAGGCGCCGGACAGGCGCTGAATGCTGCAGTTGCTCAGGTCGAGCGTCCTCAGGCTGCGCGAGGGCAGCGCCGCCAGTTGGACCAGCTTGTTGTTGGACAGTGTCAGGCGTTCCAGATTGGGCAGTTGATTGACCAGCTGATCCCCGCCCAGGGAGGAAATGCCGCACGAGGACATCTCCAGCTCCGTGAGGGACTGGCTGTTCAGCTGCTGGTACATCTCCTCGCTGCCGAAGCTGCCCAACTGGTTGCCGCTGAGGCTCAGCCGCTTCAGACTGGGCGCGTACTTGAAGGCCTCGCTGGGGCTGAGATCTATCCATCGCGCGATGGAGTTGTTGGCCAGCAGCAGAGTTCGCAGGGAGGTGAAGCCGATCAGAGCCTTGCCGTCGAGAGCGGAGATATGGTTGCTGGACAGATCCAAGTAGATCAGGGAGTCCGTGTCCGCGTACTGGGTGGGAAACTCGCTGAACTGGTTCCCCGACAGGTCCAAGTGCTCCACGGGCACATTGTCAAAGTCCGGGTACGTGTGCAGGCCCCTCCGCGAGCAATCCGCGTACAGGCTGTCCACAACCCAGGTGCACCTGCAGGGCCAGGGACAGCTCACGGCCGAAGTGCTGGCCAGAAGCGATCCCAGCAGCAGCAGCAGCGGCGGCAGCAGGACCCGCTCCAGGCTTCTCCCCATGCCTGAAAGAGAGAGACGAAGAGACGTTACTTTCCATCGATGCCTTCCTGGTGCTACTTATTGCGCATGCATTTCCATCGGAACGGAATCTTATCAGCGCACAAATAGAGTACAAATATTCTTATTGGAACTGCTTTTTGTGCTGTTTTTGCTTTTTGTGTGTTCCGTTCCAGTTCGAAATTGCGTCGATTTGTAGGGCCTTTGTGTGACGTCACTGGACTCGCTTGAACTCTCACGATTTATTCACCTGTTGGGATTTCTGTTGGGGTTACTTCCTCCTATTCGCAGTGCACTCACTCCCGTTATCTTATCGCAGCGCAGCGGAGACGCAAAACTAGAGCAGCCACAAATTAATAATATCGGATCGAAGAGTAGTTTTCGAATCTGGAGTTCTCTGGGATCGCTGGGATTTAGTATATGTGTTAGTGGCTCGACGATTCTAGTGTTTGACTGCCATTCCGTGCCAGCCACGCCCTCAGCATTGTACACTTTGCCCTCGAATTATTGGGGAATGGATTTCAATGGATTTTCCTCGGTGTGCAAGCGACCTGTCCGCAATGTCGTCTCTAATACTGGCAGAGTGGAAAAAATTACTCACCTGCTGGCTATGGACACCGACCGACTGCTTCGGCTTCCCCTTGGACTGATAAGATAACCCATCCGCCCGCTGATAAGCAAAAGCTGGGGCGAAAAGCACGCCGATAGTGTTGGTTAGGGCGATAAAAAGATCGGAAAACCGTTGCATATATTTAAACAGTTTTTCGAAATTTCCCAAACTCTTTGCCTCGCTGGAAAATGTCAACAAATCATCGGGCTACGTCTGTCTGAGATTGCCACAAATGGAGTCGTTTAAGAGCGAATCAACTTGTCTGCCGCAAGTGAGTTGCAAGTGCAAATGGAACTGCAACAGATGCTTAAACTGCTCGAGATTCGGGCGACAAATGGAGTCGACTCCGCCTGATAGAGCATTAAAATTACCCATACCCGCGGGCGGACTCCGGCCGGAGCAGGCAGGCGGGTGGAGCAGCCAGGCGACCTCCAGACACCTTTAACCGGATTTTCTCGTATTGTAATGAAGCGTGAGGAAAACAGAAACGACACCAGCGACAGCGACAGCGACAGCGCGATAAAGATGCAGTGCGAAATGAAAAATGAAAAATAAGACGAACCCAACGAACCCAAGCCAGAGCATCCCATCCCCATCCCCATCCCATCCCCATCCCAATCCGGAAAAGCACAGGAGTCGGAAACAACAACAGCATTCGGTACGGTACTGACGTGTTGACAGAAACATATTTGCGGCAAGGTGAGGAGTGGAAAGTCAGATCCAAGGAACCAATCGGAGATTGTACACTCTTACAGTTGTTGAAGGTAACTGTAGAGAGTGATAGCCATGTAAAGCCATCTGGGATGCAAGAGGGAAACACTCAAGGGTTTCCTTAAGCCATGTACTCCTTGCCAGGACAGGGTATCAAAGAGAGTACGCTACGATTTTAAATGGTTAGCGACGACACAAATAGAAATAAGTTGATGCCTGGCATCGGCTGTGGGGGTGGGGTGCGGCATGGGGACAGACAAAGTCGCCGAAGTTGAATGCAGAAGTCTGCGTAATGCCAAGGCTGATAAGCTCGCCAGGATACAAGTCGCCCATCCTCCACACCGCCACCCATCGAAAAACCCCCCGCCAGCCGCCAACCGCCACTGATTTTTCCACACAAATTTCCACTATTAAATGCGACAAGAATCGGAGAGCGATTTAAATTCTGTTGCCACACGCAACGCGGTCGCGGATAGCTGCACAGATAATGAGCAGCGCATCCCTGACATCTCTCCCCTCCCATCGCATCGCATCCCATCTCATCCCTCCCGCCCCCTTTCCGGCTGTAGCGGCTCTGGCCAGGGCCGTGTCCTTGCCGTTTTAATGAAGCGCAACGGCTTTGTTGCCGCGACTTTGCCTTTTGTCCTGGCCCATGCCCCAGCCGCATGCCCCTTCTTTGCATGGGATAATTAGCGGCCGCCGCGATGCAAAGTCATCGCTGGCGTTGGGAATTTGCACAGTTGGAATCACAAGTTAATGCCGCAACGGTCCACGGAGCCTGCCTCCGCGGCGGAGCAGGGCGGGGCGGTCCTTAGTGTGCTTTTGTTAATGGATTGATTTTGATTTTGAATTTTCTCTCTCGTCTAATCTGGGGCTGACTGGGTGCTCGGACTCCAGCAGCCTCTAGCCCTAGAGCTTGCTCCGTTTTATTGGGCCATTTCAGGCGATTTTTTAATAAGAAAAGAAGTGCTTTTTATTTATTTTCGCGGCACTTAGTACGGCCCTGGTCGAGGTCCTGCCGCACCGCGCCACCCGGAGTGCAGTCAAAGTTAAAGTTCAGTTGAATGACAGCTGCGGTGGCCGCGAGATAAGCGCTCCACCCCATCCCACCCACTGTCCCCAGCTGGAGACACAGTTACAGTCAGGCCACCCTCCCTCCCGCCTGTCCATCTGTCCATCTGCCAGAGGCAGCAGAAAGTGGAAACTGATAAAGGGAAAATGCGAAATTCCTTGGGCCTCCTCAGGTGGAGTGGAGAGCAGCTGGAACGGAAGTCCGCTGCAGAGAAGGAGACCTGGAAATGGACAGGGACAGGCATACAACGACAGGGACAGCGACATGGGCACCTTGCTGGCTTAGCATTTCCTCAGATGTCATAAAGATATCCCGCCAGAGAGCCATAGCCATAGCCAGAGACTGAGCATTTCCATTATGACTCCTTCTAATCGGCCCCATCAGAGAAATGTCTCCATGCACACACACACACAGACACACACACATAAGCACACACTCTTGTCTCGCCACATAAACGACCTAGTTCCGGGCTTTGATTATATTTTTATGCCTTAACGCCCTCCGAATAAGGTTGCTGTTTTTTTTATTGTCAGCCCATGTCGGGGGAGGGGGGGAAAACAATTTGCTTCTATCTGCAGAACGATACGTCACATAGAGGAATATTTTTGATACACGAAGCAATTTATTGCTCGGGATGGGGGCGATAAAGAAGAGTCTTCAATTTGCATACTCCCTGAGCTGGAGATGGAACTGGAGTCCTGGAGCTGGGAATGTCCTTTAGACAATTATATTTATGATTATTCAGTTATGCTCGAAAGAGGTGGGGTGGGGGTGGGTCTGTAGTGGGGGTAAGGAATGAAACATTCCTGTTTAATGCCTGGAATTCTCTTGATTCCGCTTGAATCAAAGCGAGTATTTCTGTTCTGTTCGGTTCTGTTTGGTTCTGTTCTGTTCTGGCCAAATATCTTGAATAGCAATAAATTTCGATTTTTGTCCACTTAAATGCTTTATGAATTATAAGCTTAAGACGCGCCAAACGCAAGCACCGAAACCACCCTAACCACCCTGGGCACGGCACCCACTCGCACCCCTTTTGAGCAGGGCGGGAAAAAACTTTCTTGTTCTGACAACCTGGCAAAGATTTAGACAAAGACCAAGTCTAGAGCAAATGCCAGTTACTGATAGCAGCTCCTGCTCCTGCTCCTGCTCCTCCACCATCTCCTCGGGGGTTGGGAGAGATTTAAGCGGGCAGGCTGGAATGGAATTCACAAGGAGTCGGAGTCGGAGCCAGAACTGTAGCTTTTGCTGTAGCTGAGGCAGAAAAAAGCAGGGCCAAGCAGGAGGCAAGCCTTTCGCCAGGCCGGGCAAAGAAAGTCATAAATCAATTCGTATTAGTTTTATGAAATTTATACCTGCGGCGCACCACCAGCCAAGCCAGGAGGAAGCCAAGCCAAGGCACAGAAGCAGAGGCAGGCAGGGTGGTGGAGCCAAGTGGGACAGAAAGTCCTTTGGCGGTTTAATGAGCAAATCTTTTTTGGCATCAGCACAAAGTGTTTTGGCGCCAAGCGTTTCCAATTAAGAACATAATTCATGCCCAGAGCTAAGACTCTGCCTCTCTCTGCCTCTCTCTGACTCTCGCATCAATACACAAACACAAAAACACATACCACAGCACTATGGAGCCAACCGACACTCTTTCTAAACAAAATCGAACAATTTTTAACCGATATAAGTAGAGGTAACATAAGAAGAGACATTGATCTTTAAAGATACTCAAATACAAATATAACAGAGCGCACCTCTGTAAAGTTACCAGAGCTGGTTAACAGAGCTGTTTAACAGAACTGTTTAACAGAGCTGTTCGGTAACGATAGGCGCTGTTATTGCGAACATTTTTTCTTGCGCTTGCTACTGCAATCTAAATTATTGCCACTAAGAGTTGTCGATGGTTCCATAGTGCACACCCACACACACACACACACATTGATTCAGCTAACACAAATACATATATACATACACGTCGTTTAGGCTACTTCAATGAGAGGAAAAAGTTTACATAAATCTAAAGGAATATTTATTAGAATATTTCTTACCTTTTAGTCGTTGATCCCTGGCCGACGACGACTGCCCCGACTGCCGGGGGGATGGGGGATGGCCCGGAATGGACACTAAAGGCGACCTACCCGTTCTATGAATTATCGCTTGACAATGGGATTATCATTTTTACATTTTTCCATCCGCCCAGTGCCGAGTGCCCGGTGGGCGGACGCCAGAGCCTCGGCCTTGGCTTAGCCTCCCTGGGGGGTCATTCGCAGTTGCCATAATTATCATCGTAAATTACGAATGCAAAGAGGCAAAGCGGCAAAGCGGGATAGAAAAGGCAAAGCAAAGGCAAAAGTTTTTGGATTTTATGAAAATGAATTGAGATTGGAGCTGGTCATGGAATGGAATCTGCAATTGATTTAAATAGTCGCAGCCGCGACCAAGACACTAAATCAAGGCGGCAGCCAAAAAGCTAGCTTCTCTCCGAATCTCTGAATCTCCGAATCTCTGCACGATGCCCATCTCCAGGAGCAACAGCCATTTTTTGGGGCAATAATCTGGCCAGCCAGAGCCAGGACTGGAGGTGGAGGTGGAGCCGGAGACGGTGCCGGAGGAGTGTCATAAATAATAATTAAACAACTCGCGTTGTTAAGTCTTTTTATTACGCGCCCAAGACAAACGACAGTTGACAGCGGGGTGTGAGTGGCAGGCATACAATGTACAATGAGGGCGGCAACGGGCACGGGCAAAGGGGGCATGCAGCATGCAGGATAAGGTGCCCCAAAAGACAAGACAAGGGAAGGCTTAGAGCGGTAGCATGTGCGAGACTCTCACAAACACACACACACACACGTTCCGCTTTTGAGGAAGACGCACAATTTTCACGGAAATACTTTTCCAGCCAGGACGAGGACAGCACATGAGCCAGGGAATAGGCAGGGGGCAGGGGGCAGGGGGCGGGCCATCCCCCCGTCCTAGGCAGGTGCTTGTCCCGCCTTAGAGCGAGGAGGATGCTAAGACGTAATTAAGGAAAATAAATAATAATCGCCCAATGCAGCAGGCAAGACAGCCTCGGAAGGATGTGCGGGTATGCATGCCATTGCCATTGCCTTTGCCATGTCCTGGCCTCCACTAGTCCTCCCCCTCCGCCCCGTCTGGACGCGTGCGTGTCAGCTGGCTCTCTCCGGTTAAGCCCTCCTTGTCATATTCTTATACAATATCTTAGCGTGGAACGGTCCCGGCCAGGATGCCAGGATGGGTGATGGGTCGGTCGCCTTTATTTACGTAAGCCATGCCCATGCCCCAGTCCGAGAGTCTGAGATTCTGAGAGATGCAGAGGCACACTCCGGCTTTGGCCAGCAAGAATTATTATCATTTGATGGCTCTCGGTCTCCGGACCTCCCCAAAAAGGTTTAATGAGCTCAACAGGGTGGCGAGAATGGCCAGGGGGAGGTCACGGGGGGAGTTTGGGACGCCGAAACGAAACTATCCGTGTATGTCCGAGAAGAGATAAGTTTCACTAACGAATTGCCTTTTAATTGGCCATCCTACCTAGGGATAGCCAAGCCAGAGTGAGCAATCCGGATGGCTCCGAGTGGGGGATGGGACACAAGGAGGCAGAAAGATCGAACACGATTCTGCCCTAATCCCAGCTGTGATTCTGCCCCAAAAAGAAAACACTGAGTTCGAGTAAACCACATAATGAGCCTGCTGGAATTTATTACCTCTCTCGGCCGGAAGAGTGTGTTTCTCTTTCTCTTTTTGGCAAGCTTCTCATGGACTAATTTCGCCGAGTGCAAAATGAAGATGTCTGGCAAAGGACTGCCACTCCCCGCCACCATACTGCACCCCCCGCGAGCCCTGCCTCTGCCCGCAAAGTGAATGTCACAAATCAAAGCGGAATTATTATTACTTATGACCATTTAATTGGACTTGCGCTATATTCATTTGACTTTCTCTATGGTTTGTTTGCGCACTCAATTTGGCAAATGAACCACCCAACCACCGAGCAACCAGTACCCGGAAGCAAGGACTCCAACCCGAACAGGGTCCGGGCAGGGAAACGGCAGCAGGACGCAGGACAAACAACCCACCAAAATGAAGCCACCACCAACTACAAACCGCCGTCAACTACTACTTTGGCTCGCACGCTCATTAGTTTTATTGGCCCGCATATCAGTCAAAGCCGCAAAACTATTTATGTCCTCTGTCCTCTCGAGTGTCCTGGCTGCCTGGCTGTCCTTTCTGGCTTGTGGCATGACCAGGAGAGACTCCTTTTTGGCGAGTCTCTTGTTTTGTGCGCTCTAATTGCCGCTAAGAAATTTGTCTTTGATGCGAATTTGTTCTGTTGTGGCAAGAGGGCCAATGAAATCTGCTAATGGAGCAGGACTCCCTCCCCCTCCCCCTTCCCCTCTGCCGCATTCGATTGAATTTTTTCGCTCAGCTCTGATACTTTTCCGCCCGAGTGTTGCTGAGCATCTCTTAATTATGATTGCATTATTCAGATTTATTCCCCATTTGGCATCATTACGGCGATATGAAAAAGTTTTCGAAAGCAAGATTTATGCTGCCACTCCAGGTCCCCCCGCCCCCTCTCTCCGGCCTATCACCTTCGAACCAAGGGAAAAGTTGTGGCAGCGAGTACAAGCCGCAAGTACGCGCTGTACTGGTAGTTGGCTATGTGAATGTTTTCCTTTTCGCCTGTTTACGTGTATTCCCATTTCAAACCCCTCGAAAACTGAGCCCCTACCGCCCGCCGGAGTGGGCGTGGCTGTAATTTCATTCGTGAGCCAACCACAGGTCGCTCGCTGCAGAACGGTGCTAGAAATTTTAATTAATGGATAAAGTTATGCGAAATTTCCATACATTCCCATCCGCCACGCGGCTCCACTCGCTCCTTCTGCCCCTTCTGTTTAGGTCTGCTCTTCCAAAGGAAACGCCAGTTTGGTCCAAAATGGAATTAAACATTTTGTGTAAATATTTATGCTCGAAAGGGGGCGGCCCCTGCAATGAAGGTGGGCATATTTGTGGAATAAATTATACGTAATATAAAAAAATAATTGCTCTAATGAAAGGATTCCTATGTGAGGCTTTGAGGCCACAAGACTTCGGTCCTCGAAGAGCAGCCTAAATCATAGATCAAGAAAAAGTTCTCTGTACATTCTCTGGTATATTCGAAACTTACCTTTTTTTTACTTAAAATTCAGAATATTCTATACAAACGATTAATTTTTCGTTTGTTCGTTGATTTTTGTTAATTATCTCCAAAATATTTAATTATCTATGTTTTCTACATATAATTCTATTTGAAAAAAAACATATCTACTACATTATACATGACGTTCTGAACGATACATAAGCATGTTAACATGAATGAACCTGCACGCACTCAACACCCCCTCCATCTCACTCCCACTCTAACAGGTGCCCACAACAGCAAACATTCGCTCTTGAGTTTTACAGTAGCACAGGCTGTAGTAAAAGAGCCGAAATATTCGATCAAGGTATACTAAACAAGGTAGGCTGATTGGTTCGCTCGATCTCTACATAGCTACATAAATTTCAGTCTGCCTGCAGCAGTTGTGAGCGAAGCATCTCCGCGGACAATTTTTTCTTGTTCCCTTTGACTTGTTTGCGTATTTACATGTCGCCGCCGTATTGCTTTTTATGCAAGATTACTATACATACATATTATTAATATTACATACTATTATATACATGTTTTGACACAAGAGAATAAATGCATTCCTCCTTTGAGACTCTTTCTCGCAAGGCATTTCTGAGTCTCTCTCTCTCTCTCTCTGCTTTCATTTTGAATAGCTACATATTCTCTCTCTATAAGCCTACCTTGTTTAGTATACCTTGTATTCGATCATCTTTTTTGCATATGACGTCGAGAAGGTAGAGGAGAAGAAGGAGAGCATGAAATGCGTCAGTAAGCACGCTGGCTGCGCTGCACCTACGCTGCGCTCTGCAGCCCTCTCAGCAATATTTCCCTCTCACTTCTACAAACAGGTGACACAAGCTCACTCTTTTAATCTCTCTTTGCAGTAGCAGATTAACAGCATATAAAAGCGATTAGCAAACGAAGCTGATGAGAGAGTGGGAGCGAGGGCAATTCGGAAGAGAGCGTGGGGGATAGCATAGAATGAACGCATTTGCACCGCTCCACAGAGCGCGCTCTTGTTCTTGCACTTAAATTTTTTCACCGGTCAAAACGCGTGCGCTCGTAAGTTAGCTCCGCGTTGCAAGCCGCAAAAATCGGAAAAATTGTGAAAAACCCAATGGGTAATATGTGGCAAAGGTGTATAGAGTGAGTGAGTTCCAGCAAAGTGATGCGTGTTTGTTCATGCAAAAAATTCGGCAAGTGATCTCCCTTTCTCACTCCATGAAGTAATAGTGGAGAAGAAGAAAAGAAGAGGAGAATGAGAAAGCAATGAGGGTTAGCGTCTCAATTTTGTTTGTCGTTTGAGTTTCAGCTATATATGTATGTGTGTGCCAATACATTGGCAGCTTCAATTTTAAACACGTACAAACACACACACACTTTGCTGGAACTCACTTCACTTTATTCTTAGATTCCTTCTACTCTCCTGGGGTGGGAGAGCGACAAGACAAGTAAAAGTACAGAGTGCAAAGAAGAAGAGCGATCGTCAATGCTCTCGCTCCCAAATCTAAGGCGTTTGATCTGACTCTGTCTTGTGTCTTTACACGAACTTCCGCCCCCTAGTGCCACGCCCCCTAGTTCGTTTGCGTTTTCGGTGCGGTTTAAGTGTGGTTTTGGTGCGTTTTCGTTGTTGTTGTCGTGCGGTGTTTCTCCTCGTCAAAAAAACAACTAAGAAAAAATGTCTTACGGAACAAGATTATGGGTAAGCGAGAGAAAGGAGAAATTCTCATTACTATTTCTATTTTTTTGTATTCAAATGATTTCAAATGTGGGTGTGATCGGGTCCTTTACTTAAGAGGTAGGACCACCGTAGGACCACCCGCGCAGTGCTGGTATCCTACCGTTAACAATGTCCATTCCAATAAGACAAGTCATATGATCTTCGCTCCCATTTGTTAACCTTATTGAAGCAACAGTTTCTCGGTTTATTGCAAAATCCATAAATAAAAGGACCTCGCAATATGGAGGAGCTAAAGATGCGCCATAAATTTGTGGGCAGGCGCCTCCTTGGGCCACCCCCCAGCCACCCTTCCCCTTCGCCTATGTGGTTCACTCCTTCTCACAATTTTAATTTAAAAGTTTGCGATAACAAATGATGCACCACATCCCATCCCCTTCTGCACACACACTCCCTCGCACTCCCTCGCACACATGTACTCAAAATCAGAAATAATGTGCCTGATTTAGTAACCACACGGAGCCGCGCCCCCAGTCCTCTACTGTCCTGCCACCAGCCCCCACCACGCCCAACCGCACCATGCTATCTGCGAATGTCTGCGGGATGTAACAAAGGCGAGCGAACGAGCGAAATAAAGAAATGAAAATAAGTAAACTTTGGCGCTAATAAATTGTTTCATATCTGCGGCAGAGATGTGAGAGGGCAAGAAAGAGATGGCAAGTGTAAGAGGTTGCGGAGAGGGAGAGGCAGGCGAGCAGATAACTCATACGCCGCGTGCCACAAGTCACATTGAAACGAAGCTAAATGTGGTCCGCTTCTCCTCCTCCCCACACGCCATTTTTTCTGCCATTTTCCACTGTACGTATGCATATTTATTTCCCCTTTGCTTATCAGTTACTTACCAAAAATTACAGAAAAAAGAAGACCAGAAGACAGAGCAGAAGCAGGGCTCGTGGAACCGAACTCTGGCACACATGAGAAATGGCCAAACACATTACGACTGCAGCAGCACATTAGCCCCAAAGCGTCAGTGGCAATAGCGTATGGGGGTGGGGGCATTCCATCTACCAATCTCACCTCAAAGGAAGTGCATTCCAGCACAATTTATGAACACTTTAATGGAGTCCTCTGTCTTTGATTCAAGTGACAGTACACAAATGATAAATGCCCCAAAGAATAGACTAAATAGCAGCTGGAATGTGTGGTAAGGGTAAACACAGGTCCAAACCTGGTTCAAATCTCAACGATCTTAAATCTACGACCATTTGCTATCCCATTCCAGGAGTTGCAGTGATGCTGGGAGTCCAATCAAAGCTCTCCCCGAAGAATGCCAAGTGATTTCTCGGACATTATGCAACACTGATCCATTTCCCATTAAAAAACCAGTTTTCATATAAATTTGACATTTAAAATTGTATTTATTTAATCATTTAATAATTGCTGGGGAATATAGTTCTATATATTATATATAAGATGTCTGTGTGTGTGTATGAGTGTGTATTTATTGGTAATATTGTGTGTCTGTGTGTGTGTGGATGCTTGCAATAAATTACAATATTTCTATAATAGTTTTATTCTGATCTGAAGACTTACATAACTAATGGAAAAATTCATCAAACACTATTTTTTGTTTTGCTTTTTGCTTTTTTCAGAGTGTAGTTTTAGTTAACCAAATTGCGGGGATTGTGGTAGGGCATTGTAGGTATTAGATACCAAGATATTGAATGCAACGGATAATATGTTATACATGCTATATGCGGATGCCAAGGGGGACGCCAAGACGCCAAGGGGGGATATGTGCTAGGTATGGACAGGGGCAATGGCTTCTCAAATAAGGCAGGGGGCGAAGAAGAACTAAACTTAGGCTAAAACTTAAGCTGCAGACACAGATACTCAAAGAAGAAGACGTACATACCTAGGATAACATACATTCACTATATACAGATCGCAGGTCGAAGGTCGCCACGACGACTCCCGACAAAAATTGGCTTTCTTTGGTTTGCTTATGCTTAATGGGCTGCCTCTCCGCCCATATCTATCGAATCTCTAAGAACTAAATAGATGCATGGATAGAAGTAGACGTAGAAGTAGATGTAGATGTGGAGGAGAGTGCTATATGTATACTTGATAGGGCTGAAGGTTGAATATGGTTATAAATTAGTTATAAACGATCTATTTGCTCTAATTTTCGCTATCTGTTTCGCATACTGGTAACTCGTAACTGGGTTAGTTCCTTCCGTCTAATAATACTTAGCGTGGACTAAACTAGGGATTATTTATCAGCTGTTTATATAGTCATACGATATATATGTGTTTTTCATAGCTCCTGCGGCTGGGCCTGCGCCTGTGCTCGAATATTTACAAGGAAGAAATGCTTCGGCCATTCAATTCGATTCAATCCCGCTCCTCGTACTTGGGCACAAAGGAGTTGAGGCCGCCCAGCTGGCCGCACTGGTTGCTGTCGTACAGGGACATCTTGAGGCGCTTGCACTTGGCCCGCCGGTTCTTGAACCAGAACTGCACATTCTTGCTCTCCAGACGCGGGAACTTTTGCCTGAAAGGAGCAGATGAAACCAGAGAACCAGAGGAGTTAGTCGAAGACAGGGACAGGGATTACAGGATTACTGGTTGGTTGGTTGGAGACTCACCTATATGGCATGGTGTTCAGATCCTCCGTGTACTTCAGGATCAAGTTGTGCGAGGGATGCGTGTTCATGGCGAACCACTGCTCCAGCTTGGGCACCTCCGTCACTGGGTCGATGAAGGTGCGATTCCGCTTGCGGCGCTCCTCGTTCGAGATGCTCGACAGGTTGAGGCCGCCACCGGCGCCCATCAGGGCGTTCGGCTGGATCCCAGCGGCAGCGGCCGCCGCAGCGGCATGGTGATGCGGATGGCCGGCGGCCGCCTGGCCAAAGGCCGGGATGTAGTGGCTCATGTACATGAAGGACTGCGAGAACATCGAGTTGGGCACCATGGGAAAGGGCAGCTGGTCCTTGTGCGGCACCACGCCCCCGGACAGGTCGGGCGAGGGCGAGCGGAACTCGTCCAGGTGGCTCACGTCGTTCTCGTTGTCCTCCTCGTCGTCGTCCATGTCCAGGTCGTCCTCCTCCTCCTTGGGAATGGTGCGCTTCGGCGTGGAACTGACGACCTCGTGCTCGTGCTCGGTGTGCGAGTGGCTGCTGTTGTTGTTATTGTTGTTGTTGAGGCTGGAGGCGGCGTCCATCAGAGGCTCGCCCTCTTGATGGGGCTCCTCCTCCTCCGCGTTCTGTGCGGCTTCCTTCTCGTTGTCTTGGACGTCACTGGCCTTCTCGTGGCGCTCCTCCTCGGTCTCCCTCAGATTGCCGTTAATCACATCGCTGCCGGCGCTCTTTACACGCTGTGGCTGCTGCTGCAGCTGGTGCTGGTGCTGCTGCTGCTGCTGATCCCCCTGATCGTCCTCCTCCTCATCGTCCTGGTCCATCAAGGGCGAGCTGCGGTTGCGCTCGTGGGTGGTGAGCGAGAGCGGCAGCTGGGGCGTGTTGGGGCGACTGGGCTCCTCCTCCATCTCGTCGGAGTGCTGCGACATGGTGTCGATGTCCTCCGACTTCAGGCTCATCGGACTCTTTAGGTAGTCGTGCGTCATGGAAAGATTGCCCATGCTCATGGGCTGGCTGCCGGCACTGCTGCTCGAGTTCTGGCCGAGAGGGGCGTGCTGGCTGAGGTAGCCGTTCATGGCGGCGTGGCCCAGGGCACTCATGGCGCTGCCCAGACTGCCGCCCCGCATCTCGGCCCGCTTCTGGGCGGCCCGTGCGTTCTTGAACCAGTACACGACGTTGTTCACGTCCAGGGGCTTGCGGCCGCGGCGCGACTCCAGGGTGTTCAGCTGCACCACGTAGGTCTGGATCTGCTGGCGCGAGGGGTGGGGGTTCTCCTGGAACCACTTCTGCAGCTTGGGCAGCTCCATCTCCGGGTCGAAGCTGGTGCGCATGCGTGTCTTCTGGTTGGGGTACTGTGGCCCGTGGCCGTGGGCGGCCCCGTGGTGGTGGTGATGGTGCATGGACGCGGCGTGCATCGGGTGCACTAGCATGCCGCCATGGTGACCCGCGGCCGCCGCCTGACCCCCGCCGGCATGGTGGACGGCGGCCTCGTTCGCCAGCAGCAGACTCTCCCGGCTGCCCATCGATCCCAGGGGATTGTTCACAGCTGCCCCGCCGGCGGCAGCCGCATGGGCGGCCGCTGCCGCCGCCGCTGCAGCCATGGCGGAGCCCACGGGAAAGTCTATGTCCCCGGGCACGGGAACGGGTACGGGCACCGCCGAGGGGGCCGTCATGAAGGGCAGCATCTTGGGCGCCATGGCCGCCTGCGGTGAGAGCTGGTTGGACCACCACTGGTCGAACTTGCGGCGCAGATCCTCGGACATCTCCCCGCCGGGCATGGCGTACGTGTTCTGGTGCGAGCTGCGGCAGATCTGCGAGAGGGTCACCTGTCGGCGATAACGGAAGGAGGGAAAACCAAAGCGAAATGCAGGGGATTAGTCGATAGAACCTTGGAGCATGTACATGAGCAACTGTCAACAGTAGCTGCACTAAGACCCACCAACCACCCAACCACCCAGCCACTAAGCGGCTGTCATAAAAATCACATACAGAGAGGGGTGGGGAGGGAGGAGGAGGCACGGACTCAAGTGCCGGGATTTACTTAGCCATAAATGAGCGAATGCGCGAATGTGAATGCTACTCCGAAATCTCCTATTTCGATATAGAACCCGGGACTGATACCGACCCATGGCGATATTAACTGACTGTTGCGTACCATCAGTCCCTGCCCATGCCCCTGGCCCTACCCCTTGTGGCAACGAATCGAAGGCGATAAACAGATAGTCCCTGATAGGCAGCGACACATCAGCTTATGGCGATTAAAACTGAATTTAACAAACAGAAATAGAATCGAAACTCATTCGATGAGTCGCCAAGGGGTGGGGTGGGGGATATCGCGTATTAAATGCTCATAGATATTGCTCTGTCTCTTGTCTGTTGCGCCAACGGGGTAATAGATAATGTCTCAGTCTTCGTCTCTGTCTCTGTCGTGGGGCTCTTTTTTTGTGGTTCTGCTTCTGGTGGTTGTGCTATCAGCTAAGGAGGCGCCCCAAATCACTTAAGCTGCTCAAAACACACGAAGAACACACGGGTCAGCGCAGGAGGGGGTAGGCAGTTCTCGGTTGGGTGAGGCAGACACCTAATTGTAAATAAAATGGGTTGACGCTTCTTACGTTATGCGTGTGTGTGTGTGGTTGGGGGGGGTTATTATTGAATTGATTTTCCTATCGCTGTTCCGCAAAGCTCCTACATGGACACCCGAACAGGGCAGGGCATGGGGGATGGGGCTAGGAAGAGCTATCAGACAACACAGGGAGTGGAATGGCTGGACATTATGGTAAATGCTTATCATGTGATTAGGACGGGGCGACAACTGCCTTCGGCCTGCTTTGGTTTGCTTTGCTTTGCTTTGCTTTGCTAATATTAATCAGGCAGGCCAATAAAAGCAGTCAGTCGCAATATCAATTGAAGGGTATTTCTGGCCGTGATTTCGTGTTGTTCGGCGGCGAGCGATGATAGCGAACGAGCGGGCGGATGATTTATGGCAGCAGCAGCACCATGCTCCATGCACCGATCCGATATCTATTCTGTCCATGAATGTGGGTCATGTGAGTGCAGCTACAGATGTGGGGGTGGGCTGACAGGCTGCCAACCAACCATAGGGGAGAAATTTAAAGTAAGCCTTATAAGCCTATTTCAATAGGGATACACACACACACACGCACACGTACACTCACACATGCTTGAAGATGTTCGCAAAGCTGATTAAAAATGAAAACTATTTCGAAAAAGGATTAGTGAAGTGAACCAAATAAATGAACTCGGCTTAACAAAATTTCTTTGTAGTCATTATCACAACATACATGCAAAACTTTCTGCTGTGTATCTGTGTGCGTGTGTGTGTTCATCACGCAAATTAGCGGCAGTGCAGAGTCGTTCCCCCCCCTCACAACCAGAGAAGAGACATTTTTCGACAAGTTTTGGCAACTCCAAGAAGGGATCAGAGTGGCAGAGTGGCAGAGCGGAGGGCAGGAGAAGCTACTCCATAAACCGCTTATGAATCATTATAGAATTTTCTCGTCTTGGTGCAAAATTTCAAGTGAAAGTTCAAAGTGAATGTCTAATTGGCTGCCGGGGCTGGCTGGCCTAGGGGGCGGGGGATGGGGATGGCATTCGACTTACCTCATCCAGGGGACAGCCTGTGGAGCGGAGCACTGCGTGCGACTGCAGCACGAGCAGCTTGAGCAGCTTGTCCTTGATCTCGCCGAAGGGCGAGGTCTTGGGCCGCAGGATCACGATGCGGAGCGTGATCACGGAGGTCAGCTCCCCGACAATGTCGCTGACCGGCACAGCCGGATTGTCCGATATCTGCTCCAGGGGTATGGGCTTCCAGTGCTTGATGATCAGAGAGCCTGCAAGGGAAATTAGGGAATTAGGGGACGTCTTCTTCGGGAGATCAAGTACAACCCACCTCTGGCTGTGTTGGCCACCTCCTGCGAGTAGCCCAGCCGCTGCAGGGCGGTCTGGACGATCTCGCTCCAGGGCGTGGCCGCTGCTACGATCACGTAGCTGTCTGTCTCGATGTTGGGCCGCCGCTTCCACGGCTGCCGGCTGTCGATGGTGAGGGAGGCGTGCAGCGAGTGCACCGACTCCACCACACAATGGAGTGGAAGTGATTTGGCTGCAAGAGAGAGAGAGAGACGGAGAGAGCGGTGGTCGCGTTAGAAGTGCTTATAATCGGTTTAGTTCAGTCTAGTTCCGAGTGCAAAACCATCGACAAATTTCAAATTAAATAAGCAATTAATACAAATTCAATATGTGCATTGTATGTGTGTGTGTGTGTGTGTGTGTGTGTATTTACATAAATTATTGCATGTTTCGGTTAGCCGCAAATGGTTTCAGCCGCTTAGAGTTCGGCGGGGGGTGGTGGGGGGTCTGTTTATGCAAAAATGGAAAACACATCGTCATCATTAATGAATGATAACTTCAAAATGCTCTCCCCCCTCCCCTCTTCTCACATATTTCAAATATTATGTGTTCCATGGAAAATAAAAGCTCCCCTCCCCTCCACTCCCCTACGCCGTGCTTCTTCTCCTACCAAATAATTATGAAGGGCTTACCAGCTCTTTTTTTCCATATCACAATTCAGCATATAGAACTTACGAAATTCACGCAATGCCACTACTGCTAATGGGGGGGGGGGGGCGTCTCCCAAGGGGGGCGGAAAGGGTAGAGCACACACTAAATAGGCTTAACGCCCCGGGTCCGACCAACATAATGGTATTATTAATTATTCCAATTATAAAAATTGTAAGCAGCCAGAGATTGGCGAACGATTGGCATTTGCTGGGGACCGACAGCTCAGAGCGTTTCCCGGGATTGCTGGGCGGGGAGGCCAGAGAGTGGGCCAGTGGGGGACCAGCCGAAAGTTCAGCCCAATTACGTGCGATTTTCATGCCGCACACGTTGTGGTGGGGCGTGGCGTGGCGGGGCGTGGCGGGGTGTGGGCCATGCAAATCTTTTAATTGCCATGAAAACCTCATTGGGGGCCATTGGCATTAAAAATAAATACATCAATTGTGTGTGCTTCACAGTGTGTGGGTGTGTGCTCCAGTGTGTGTGGGTGCCCGTGTCTGTGCGAGTGCTTATAACCGAGTTGAAAAGGAATAAAGAATTCAACTATAACACATCCATTTCCATGTCCATGGCCATGTCCGTGTCCATTCAAAGCTTAAAGTTGTTAACATTTCTTCGGCTTAAAGTGAATCGGCTTAAATGCATCGGCAGTTAGATGCGAGTATTGCCAAAAATATGGCCATTTTCAGACTGGAAATCAGTTAACAGAGGCCTAGATTGGGATAACTTGATATATAGGAGGATTTTCCAGGTTCTTTGCTGGGCATTCGCATAAATTTCATATTTTCTCGTTCCGTTTTCGGCCCTAACAAATGCTAACAACTGCCCTCCCGCTCAGCTCTGCCACTTATCGGCTTTGGCATTATGCAGTCAGTCCCCTGACCACCAGAACGGTCATTAGTGGCCGCAGTCTAGGCCTATCCAGAGCCTATCCTGGCTGGCCGACCGCGCTGGCCGACGACCGAATAATAAACTCATTAAATCCATTATCCATGGAGCCGTGATTTGATGGGGCCCGAAACAAAAGCGGATTCCATGCACCACCTGCATGTGGCATGTACATGCATGTACATATGTGCAACATGCATGGGTGTATGTGTTTGTGGCTAGTTGGCGGGGAGCCCAAAGCCAACCATGGAGCACCCACTAATTGTTGCAACATTCCGACTCTGCTTTCAACGAGGGAGAGAATGCCAGTGCCACTGCCGGGAGCAACTTTAAGTCACCCGGGCCAACGATGGGGCAGACACAGGGCTTATCCTTATTAGCATTATCAGTGGCAGCAGCGAACGAACGAACACAAAAAAGTAATCGAGACAGGGCCAGGGCCAAAACAAATTGAATTAAATGCGGGATGAAAAAATAAGAACCGTTTGAGGGCATTAAATCTTGCGGCAGCAGACAGACCGCCGACGCCCTCCCGCCCACGCCCCACGCTAAGCTGGCGAACGATTTGTAAATGAACTCTACTCTCCGGGACTAAGATGATATCTAAGCCCGCCACCCCCCGCATCACTGCTCTCCTCTCCGCCGGCACGCGGATTCAGATTTATTAACCTGCATTCGAGGCAGTAGCCACCGCAGCAGGAGCAGCAGCAGCACGAATAATGATGTCGTCGCAATCAACTGAAATTGGAAAATTCCTAGCTCAAGGATAATGGGAACGAAGGTAAATGCCGGGAGCACTCCCACTCCCACTCTCCCACTCTCTCTCCCTCTCTGTCTTTCTATCTCTGCTTCTGTGGAAGACTTATAATCTCTTGAAAACTTTCCGGAAACATCTCATGTGCATGAGGGCAGAGCGGGGAGGGGCGGGGGGAAAAAGTTTCCATCCACTTGATGGAAATTTCTTCTAAGAAATTGACCAATTGGCTGACCACACAGAGGCTTGTGCCGGGGCAAACAAATAATTATAAATTGCCTGGGCAAGGACATCAAAACGATTTAATCCTTCATAGCACACACACACACACACACATACATAGATGAACAATGGAGAATTCCTAGCTATTTAGGCGACTGACTGCAAAGGATTACAGGAGCAAAGGAGCAAAGGAGCGTGCGTCCTGCGTCCTTGTGGCAAATATTTGTAGTCGTAGTTTGCCCAACTTTTTCATCGGAATAAATTGTGTGATTGTTTATTTATAGGCGGCATGTTCATAATTTAGTTATTAAAATCAGTTTTGAGTGATTTGGGCATTTAGGAGAACTACAATTTCAACAGAGCAAAAGTTTTAATAACCAGAAAGGACACGTGACCGACCCCCACCCCCCCACCACCCCCCCGAATGGGGGAGCGGAAGGAGCTCGAAGGGTTCGTCGGTCGTCTTAGGCCAAGTGAACTGTTGGGAAATTTGCTTATCATTGCTTGACCAGTGCAAAAAATCACAAGGATTTCAAGGGTCTTAAGTAGGCTTCGCCTCATGTGTTGCCTGGGTCGAGCGGAGTGTAGGGGAGTGGGGAGGGGAGGGGAGTGGAGTGGGGGGAGCCGAGTGTGTTTGCTGAAGGAAGAGTGACCGGAAATTAAGCAATAGTCTTAAGGAAATTGCCACAAGTTTTCCATAGACTTTTCCCTCGCCTCCCCTTCCCAAGGAATCCCAGCGTGTCTCTGCGTATGTGTGTGCGTGTGTGTCTGTGTGTGTGTGTGTGTACATTTTTATTTACACTTTAACTTAAGTCCTACTTAATTGCAAACTCTTTTTAGTAGAATTTTTAATGTGTGCATTTTAATTTATAATTCTTCCTTCAGCTTCCTACAGCCCTCTGTCTCCCTCTCTCTCTCTCTCTCTCTGTCTCTGTTTTTTCTTTTTGCAGCTTCAGCCGCATTTGGGGCGACTTAAGAACTTTTCCGGACACGCACACACACACAAAGAACACACAGGAGCCTTACGCTTGGCTGGCATCCATCTCACACCTTTGCACCCAGCATATCCTTGTCTTAGTCCCTGCACTTGCCCATGCCCCTGCCACTGCTCCTGCCCCTGCCCCCTGGGCCTTGCATTCACAAAAGAAAAACATATTAAGCAGGACAATAAAATGAAAATCGACTTGTCTTCTGCCCGGGGAGTCCTTCGGTCCTTGCCGCAGGAGCAAAACACAACAAAATATACACGATTATGGCACAAAGGAATACCAAGGATAACTAAAGAAACTAAAGTTCCTTCAAGCCATTGGTGATGTTCCTGCAATCCTTCAATGAAATAATAGCAAACCCTATAAATATGGATTTCATGCTGGCAGGACGCGTTTCTATAGTTCTTAAGCTTCTCCAACGTTTGTCACCATCCCCTCCCCCCCCCCAAATCAGTCTTTAATGAGTCAAGTCTCTCCCCATGGATTATACACTGCGTCCACACGAACTTTAGTTCCCTTGAATGATCTTTCACCCCAAAGAGAAGAGGAGTGCCCGCCGCTGCTCACTTCTGTTCCGAATCAAAGTCAATGCTCTTCAGCGCTTTCGAGTCGAGTCGTTCCACTTGTGCATATGCGAATATTCTGCACTCTGCAGCTCAGTGGAAGGGCAGGGCAGGGCAGGGGGAGGGGCTTCTGAGTCAGAGATTTGTTTTCTTTTTTGTTTTTTTCGTATTTGCATTTGTATTTGGGTTTTCAATAGGGCTTTGGGGGCTGCGAAAACATGTTGAAACTTTTAAGCGGATTATAATTAATGCCGCGGGGCATTTTCTTTCTTTTTATCGTGTGCCTCGTTTGCCTACCATCCACCCCACCCACCCACCCCTTCCCCCAGTCCCGCTTCTTATCCCTCAGCCTCATTAGCTGCATTAGAAGACGACCATTCGGACCATTCGGAATCGATGCAGTCGGATATGGCCGGAAATCAGGGAATTCTTTAGCTTCAACCACCTCGTCTACACCTGCCCCAAAGGGGCGTGCGACCCAGGAGTGGGGAGTGGGAGTGGGAGGGCCGTAAATGTTAGTCAAAAATAATCCTAATGAAATAAGTATGGCCCGTAGCGGTAATTTATTTGTTGAATCCTTTACCCAGCCCAGCCTCGCCCAACCCTTGCCCCGCCCCTCTTCCCTTTTGGCCTGCTCAGCTGCTAAATTGGCATCGCATCGGCCTCTTGGGTTAGGCTTTGGAATTGTCTCAAGTTTGGTTTTTGTTGCGTAATAAATTCATTTTTTGTCCTTAGACATGTAAAACTATGCAGGAGCATCCCATGTGTATGTGTGTGTGTGTGTGTGTGTGTGTATATATGTGTGTGTGCCTGTGTCTGTGTCTTAGACTTAATCCCTTTTGTTGCTGGCTTCATATGTTGATTTGGGACCATCATCAGGTGAGTTTTCTTTTGCCAGCACGAAAAACGAAACCTCAGACGAAGGGACACGGAATTCGACAATCTTTGCAGGACACACACACACACACACACACACACACACATACATGTGCATGTATGTACATCCGGAGAGTGGAGGAGAGCAGGAAAGAGCAGGAATAGAGTCCTAGTTAGTTTCAGGTTGTGAATGGATTTTCTTAAGTGGTTCTAAGCTTTGTCTGTGAACCAAACCAGAAAACATGCTTATACATGCGGCCAAGTGGCTGAAGAGAGTTCAAGAGTCCAAGGCAGAGTCCAAGGCAGAGGGCAACGGAAAAGCAGTGGCAGTGGCAGTGGCAGTGGCAGTGGCAGTAGCTGGAGATGGCCAAGGAAAGGACTCTAGTGGCATTAGCAGGCTGCTCAAGGAGATGCAGCACTTCATTAGTTTTGCCAACTTGCGGACAGGACACAGGACGGGGCAGGGCGGGGCAGGGAAGCTGAGAGACCCTGAGACAATGGACAACTGCGAGGCAAACGATAATTGAATGCACAGGAGGGGGGCCAGGGACAAATCCCTACAAAAGGATTATGATGCGTATTTTTCGGCCAAATGACTCTCTGGCGAGTGGTGGGGACGATGGGGACTGGGACCAATGCAAAGTTATGCCATCGAAGTGGGAATTCCATTGCCATTTCCATTGCCATTGAAGTAGCTTTCAAACGTGGATTAAACAGAGTTCAGGAAGTGAATAATTAAGGCGTAAAGAATGCCTGGAATACAGCTGCCAGCAGAGCTGGAAACTCGAGTCTGCCAGGAATGCAAATAAGCATATATTTTTGTGCAAAAAGGATTAAAATTATGAGCTGCAGGATAAGGCAGCCATGTGTGCGCACTCGCCGCAAAAGGGATTTTCAATTTGTCAAATTCTATCAAGTGCTCCGCCAGGACAGGGACAGGGAGAGGGAGAGAGAAGAAGCAGACACAAATAGGGGATTTAAATGTCGATAATGTCTGCAAACAAAACGCAGACGAGATAGACTCCACACGGCCACCCGTCCACCCGGCCACTGGCCAAAAATCAAGCTGAAAACCGTTGAACCAAACCTAATCACAGCCGCAATGTGGAGAATAAAAAAGAAAATGTCACTGCCTCCGCCTCCGCCTCCGCCTCTGCCATGCGAGAACCAAAAGCGGCTGCATTTGTTTCAATCATTTTGAATTGGCCAAGAGACTTGTCGAGGCCCAGTCGGGCCACCCACTGCCCCAGAAGTGGGTATGTTCGCCGAGCCCTGCTCAGGTTCCAGCTGACTTTGCCACACACAGAGGCCGACGCAGAGGCAGAGGCCGAAGCAGTGGCTGAGGCACTGACAGAGGCAGACAAAAGCAAAGGCAAAGGCAACCTTAATCACTTTAGTTATCAATATTACTTATTTACGTTGCTTCTACTTAGCGCTTAAGACGCTTTGACTGTGTGACTGAATTATAGGCATACACTCGTACGCATACATAAATATGCAGACGAGTCGTCGTCGTCGTCGTCGGCTAGCATTACGTTTAAATCTTCCTGCTTAAAGCCAAACAAAGTCTCTCCGGCCTGGCTCTGGCTCTGGCTCACAAGGAGCCCCACATGCGATCTGTGCCATTTATTCAATTAAAGCGGGCAAAACGAACTCGAACGAGGTTTAAACAGTGCGAGCGCCTGCACTGCACTGCGGTTGGGCACTGCTGATACCCTCGCGCAGATTCCTCTCAAGGGAAGACCATCTCGCATGTAATTCCCACAGCCAGCGGAAAGAGTCCTGGCAATCGAATAAAACCCATAACATTGCAGTGTAGAGAGTGGAAAGTTTAAAAGGAAAGCGGTTACACTTCTATAAGTTGTAGCATTAATCTATGATAATATTAAAGTCAAAGTAGTTCAGAAAGAGATGCACTAATGGCAGCTCCCAGCCACTTGTCCGCACTTTTCTATGAATAATATAATCTGATATTCTTATAATTCTGATATTTCTGTCATATGATTATTTCTGTGAACAAAAGATATGTTTGTGCCTTCCTCGAACCCACCCACCCATCCAACTGTTCTGTTCTGTTCACCCCTTTTCCCATGTCTTATTTCTGTAAGCCATTTCGAGATGGTAATTTTGTAGGGGAAACCCAATACGTATACGCCTGGTGGCCGCCAGCTTAAGCCCAAATCGAAGGCGAACGAGGAAGAGGAAGCAAGAGGAATGGTGAGCACACACACACATACACACACACACACACACATATGCAAATGTACATATATCACGGCATTGATTAATATAATCCGCTTGAAGACGCTCGCAGTGAATTAAGTTTCATGCTTCTCCTTCGATGCGCCCCCGCCCCACAGCCCTCCGCCACCCTCCCCGCTGCCAGCTCAACCACCTGCCACAGTTTTAAGTACAAGTTAATGGTGCTTATGCATATTACCCTTCAACCCCGGACCACACTCACCCCCCCACACAGTCCCCGCCCCGACCCTTCCATTCCGTTCCGTTTCCTTATTAAAACCCTCAACTGATTTTTCTCCTCGTCCCTCGCTTGTTTTTTTCTGTCGTTCTCCCGCCTCGCGTATCATTTTAAATCGATCCAACTGCAAATGCTCTTCCCTGCTCCCCTGCTTCCCTGCTCTCCTCTTCCCTTCTACCCTCTCCTGTTCAATCCGTCTTTTGTACGTATATCTCTGGTTGCTGCCTCTGCGAGTGCGCGGCGGCTTAATCCGCTGCCAATGAACTGCTCAAGTGGATGGCGGGGGCGGGGGCGGGGTGGGCTATAAACCTGGACCTCGAGATGGTGGCGAAGAAGGAGACGGAGCTGAAGGAGCTGCCAGATGAGCGGCTTTTCAATGGCAGAAGGCGGCAGGGTGGCGGCGGGTGAGCTCCTTGGTTTATTAGTGGCCCACAGACGACGACAGTGACGACGGCGACGATGTCCTACTCAGGAGGCTGAAAGGATGTCGACGATGCGGCGGCACATCGCATTGGTATTTTGGCATTTGGGCTTTGTCTGCCTCTGCCACTGCCTCTGCCTCTGGCAGGGAGGGATGTGGGGGGCTTCATTCGGTTCCGATGCCGATGCCGATGCTGAGGCTGATGCCAATGCCGGAGGAGGATGAAATTTGATCCGGCTGCGGTGAGCGCGTAGCATTGTATTTGCATTAAGCGAAGCATCGGCTCGCCCTGAAAGGAACGGAGTGTCAGGTCGGCGCAGGGCAGGGCACCAGAATGGAATGGAATGGATGGAAGGGTGTAAGACGTCGATACGCGAAGCTGGAGCAAGGAGCTTAATTTGAAGAAGGATTTGCTTGGTGCTATTATAATTCTCCAGCCCCTGCCCCTGCCCTGCCCCGCTCTTTTGCTCTTAAGCCTTTTGTCGTTCTCGTTCTCTCGCTCTCCGAAGATCTCTGAACTCTGGCCGGGATTAGGTGGAATTTCTCAACAGATTTCTTCACTAGTTGCGGATTAGACGGGGGAACCCGCTGCTCCGTGCTCTGTGCTCTGTGCAGTGTGTTATGGTTTGGAGGGGGGAAGGGGGGGCAGCGGGTCTTAAGCCTTGGCCACAAAAGCCAAACCGCAAACACACACACACACACACACACACACATGCTCACACACACGCGCACTAATACACTCGGCTGACAGCTTAAGTCCGAAAGCAGAAAACAACAGAGACAGACCAAAGCCAAATCCACAAAAGCTACGCCCTCTCCTTCTCGCTCTCTCTCTCCCTCTCTCTCTCTCTCTGTGGCCAGTGCCACTGGGAGTCAACTTAAAATCTTAAACATTTATCCCCGCGTATTATGTGGCAACTCTGGGCTAATTGCCACACACGAACCCCACCATTGGCGGGGCAGCGTTAGCTTCTCGGTTCCTGTTGCTCTCCGACTCTTGGGCCTCTCCCAGCCATCAACATCCCAGCACCCAGCACCCATCCGCAGAAGTTACAACTACAACAGCCACAGCCACGAGGAGAGGCGACACCATCTGCGGCATTCAATTTAAGGGGATTAACTGCTAATTTTTTGCGATTTCGCCCAATGCCAGCGGAATGCGAGTTCATTTTTTTGCTGCTGCTGCTGCTTCCCCGTGTGTCTGTGTGTGTCCAGCAAGAGTATCTGCATGGGTGTTGTTGGAGCATGTGTCACGGAAGGGCAGTGGGGGCTTTTACAGTTAAATCTTCGTGGATTGCAGCCCACACACACACACACACACACACACAGGCAGAGACACAGGCAGAGACACAACCGCCTGTGGAGTCAATGAAAAACTGTTGCAGCCACCAGCCTGCATCAGAGGGGGGGATCGGATCGGATCGGTATGGAATGGATTGATGGAATGCCCATGAATACGTAATGCATGACATAATTAAATTAGCCAAAAGTCTGTATAATCTCCAACCTCTAACCAGCCATGGAACCAGATATTTCCACGCTCTCCCAGAAGGGATGGAAACTAGTTTGTGTTCGAATTTTAATCCCAGACAGAATTACGTTTTGCTTTTTGTTTTTTTGTGAGTCAAATCAGATTACCGAGTTGTTAACGGGCATTCCTAAAGAGCATTAGGGGTTAAGGGTTAAATAATGGAATATTTCAGAGCAGGAAGGAAACTCCATGCTAATCTCCCAAATTAATCAGGGCATTGCAATCATTAGTCGAGGCTCGAGGCAAGCCGTCTATCAGATGATACATGAAAGAGATTCTGAAAGATTGCAACTGGAAAGTCCCAATCCATGCCCCAGTAGATGATCCTGTGATGACCAAGTTCCATGGTCCACCCTTCGTCTGTTTTCACTTATCCCTTTCCAGCCTTTATTTTATTTTCAGAGCTTCGTCCTTGCTGCTGCTCCTGGGTGGTGTTTGAGCGCGGCTTAAGATGACACCGAGGACAGTGGCTGGGTGGGTGGGTGTATGGGAGGTGCAGAGTCGGCGCGCGAGGATGAGCGCACCCCTCGACGGCTCAGTTCGGTTTAAGTGCCAAAGCGCCCCCCATGCATTGTTGTTGCTGCCATCTCCCTTGCCAGCTTTAGTTCTCGCTCTCTTTCCCTCCCCATCTCCATCCCACTCTCTGTCTTTCTATCCCACTGTACGTGTGTGTGTGTGTGCTTGCCACTGCCACTGCTGCTGCTGTTGCTGCTTCAGTGGGGCAACAACAGAATAGAATCTAGTGAACTTCATAGGGATTAGCCTGCACGAAAGCAACAGATTTAAAAGCTTTCGCTCTGCTTTTTAAGTTCATTTGAGCGCTTTGTGTGGCTGCCACAGTGTGAGTTTGCATCTGTGTGTGTGTGTGTGTGTGCGCTGCTGCCTTTGTTGACAAATGCGACTTGACAGTGGTGTGGCAAATCCCGTCTGCAACAACACACCACACCAGAGCAGACTAGAGCAGAGCAGACCCATCGGCTAGACCCATCCACACTCCACACGATGCCGCACACAGAGACAGCTGTCGGAGCGTTAAGAGAAGAGAACTCAATAGGTCGGTCGTCTGCCACAACTCGTTGCATTGTTTGCCGTATGAGTGTTGCAACATGTCCCACTGCCACTTCCAACTTCCCACTTCCCACTTTGGTGTAGGTCACTCGGGGATCCCAGAGGAGACTCCACTCCACTCCTCCTTCTACTTCATAATCATTCACCATTCAACACGCACAGCTTTGAGTCATGGTTGCTTAAGGATTCACTTCACTCACAGGCTTTATCCCCCTCCCCCTGCCCTTGGCCAGCACTCATGCACAATGCTACACATAATCCATATCCTCAAACATAATCCGATTGCTGGCCATCAAGCATAAATACGGCCAAACAGAAACAGAAACACACACACACACATAGATACTATTTAGGTACTAGGAACGGAAGAACGGAAACCGGCGCGGAACAAAACACACGAGAACACGGAGAACCCGATAACTCGAACGCAAGAGACGCAAGAGAGAGCAGAGTAACAAACCTTCTTCGAGCATGTTTGGAAAGATACTGAAACCGAAACCGAAACTCAGCTGCGAGAGCTGCCCCATGCAAAGGCATGGCACACAGATACACACACACACACACACACATACAGAGACGGCCACGGATTCACGCATACAAATGGATAGCAACATGTGGCTCTCTCTCTCTTTCAGCACTTGCACACACACACACAAGCAGACAAGCAGCTCTCTCTTGCTGTTCCACCACCCCCCATTCATGTCTTTCCCTCTCTCTCTTTCGCTCTCTCGCGCGCTGCCGTTGAGCCCTGCCTGGCCTGGCCCCGCATTACGCTTATCAAAGTATATCTCTGGGATTATACGAAATGAATGGAATTAAGGATTAATTTCCAAGGGATGTCATTTCGTTTTGGGATAATGCTCTCTCTCTGCACACACACACACACACACACACACAGATGCATATATAGACGTTTGTGTGTTTGTCTGTGTGTGTGTCTCTGGGTGTTGGTGTTGGCAACAGCTTAAGCTATAATGGATTCGGGTTCACAGTTTCCCGTCGCTGAGGATGAGGATGGGGCTGGGGCTGGGGGATGTGGCTATGGCTATGGCTGTGGCTCTGGCTGTAGCTGTCGCAGGCAATACGAAGGTTTTAGTTATAAAAATACACCGGAGTTTATAATGCCAAAGGGGGTTATAGACCAGTGGCGTCCGCAACGGGGGTCGATAATGTCTTGAGAACGGATTAAGATGTAGAATAAGATACTATATGGAAAAGTATAAGAAATGGATGGAAAATGATTGTCAGATCTCCATAGATGATCACTTTTAGATTTCAGATTTCCGATTATCGATCTGTTCGATTAGCCCCTTTTGGCAACACCCATGAACAGATAGCCAGCCAGCCAGCGACGCCTCTGTTCATTATAATACCAAGCGATCCATAAAACGAAGAGTTAAATCCGAAATAATAATCCCGAACGAAATTAAATCCCTCGCCCACACGGCCACCAAACGCAAACGCAAAGGCCCAGCGCCCCCACCGCCAACCACTCCCCCCCACAGCCCCCCACACCCTTCAGTGTTTGCATGGAAAAAAGTTAATCTCCCAACAGCAGCAGCAGCAGCAGCCGTCGCCATCGACTCATCCACGAAGCGAGAAACGGAAGGCAGTGCCAGTGGCAGCAGTGGTAGGGGTGGGGGTAGGGGTAGGGCCTGTCACTGTGCGTGGCTGGCGCTGTGTGTGGCGCTGTTCCCCCAGCTCCTGCACCACCCCATCGCCGTTGCCAACAAGCTTGCCCTCCTGAAGGAGAAAACTCCAACCCATGGCATGGCATGGTTTTGGGCCTTTTTCGGCTGCAGTTGGCAGAGTCGCTGACGTCGACGCGAGCAGCTTTAGCTCTGCCGGTTTAAGGATTAACACAGACACAAGCACAAGCACAGTTGGCACACACACACAGACACACACACAGAGAGCGACACGAACACACGGACACATAAAGCACACGCAATGCCCAGAGCACAAACTCGTTGGGATTAATGCGGGATCTACTTTATTGCGAAAATATGCTCGACTCGACTCGACCCGAACCGACCCGTTTGCGGCCCAGCAAGATACACATGATGATGGGCGGGGAGGGGAGGGGAGCCCCAGAGAGGGGCATATGATTTGGCATTGGACAGTGCCTCTGGGTGTACATGTGTCCATTTGGTTGGGTCTGTGTGTGTGTGGGTCTGGATGGATGCGTCGGGCATCCATGGATTGTCTGTGACTTAAACGAATTGGGATTACGTTGCGTATGATTCATATGGAGGCTAAAACAACAAAGCACCAGACAGCCACTGGCTTTAAACAGACGTACGAATGCGCACACATATGTGCATACAAATGTACTATATGCTTATGGCCAGCTCTCGAACGGGCATTTCGGGCGGATTACAGCGCAACCAAAAGCCTCCCCCCCTTTCCACCTCTCCATCATCCACACAATCCCTTCCTGCTCCCCCTGTCCCCTCTCCTCGTTCAGCTGGTTGGGGCACAAATTGAAAATGGACAAACGGCTGCCAGGCTATGCCCCCCCTGTCTCCACCCCCCACTGTGCCTGCCTGCCAATATGGCCCTGGATAATCCTCTACGCGATCAATAAAGCCTGTCCAACAGCAGGCCATCGTTACACTGGGCGAAAATCATAGTTAGTCACTCACATAAGGACAGATTCACACAGATTGCCCATACATTTTCTCGCTGTACATCCATCCTGCCACCAGACAGTCCACACACAGCCGCTCGCTGTCTGGCGGCAGTTTGGCAAGTGATGGGCTGGGGATTGGTATTGGGATTAGTATCCCCAAAGACTGACTCGCCTCGAAACTTGCAAATGTCTGGCCCAGGTCTAACCCACCTGGCACAGACACAGACACAAGCACTCAGATACACACGCATACAGGGGCATTAGCTGGCGGCCTAATCCCAACGTCTCTGGCATTGCCAAAGCACTTCAAAAGCATCAGCGAAAACAGGAACAAAAACAAAAGCTTAAGGCGGCAGCCAACGCAGAAGGAGCACAGTCAGCAGAAGGAGCAGCAGCAGCAGCAGGAGCAGGAGCAGGAGCTGGAGAGCAACTCGAAACGTGAAACTTCTCTTCATTTGTGTCTGATGGGATTAGGGCTAAAGCCAGATAAAGGGATAAAGGATTCCCAAATAATGTCGTGCCCTCTGTGCAACCCGAACCCGAACCTCAACTCTCGAACTCGCACTCGCACTCGAGCCCAGACTCGAAAGTTTTTGGCGCCAAATTCGCATGCAAAGCAGGCAGCAGAGTCAGACAGCCACCACAGAGGGGGTGAGGCAGAGACGGAGACGGAGACGGAGAGACAGAGAGAGAGAGAGAGAGAGCAAGAGGAAGAGGGCGATTCTCTACTACCCCTTTTGGGTTGAGCCGGTCGTCGGTCGTCGGTTGTCGGCAAAATGTTCACCGGGCTGAGGCTTAGGTCGGGGATAAGTCGCAAACTTGATGCTTTCGCCTAATGTCCTTGGGTATTGGCAATGGTAGTGGCAGTGGCAGTGGCAGTGGTGGCTCCTGTTCCGGCTTCTCCCCCTGCCGCCTCTAGCCCCTTGATGGCGATTCTGATTCTGATGCTTCTGCTGATGATGATGATTTTGTTTTCGCTTGTGGATTATAAACGCTCCTGTGGCCAGACCCTGACACGAGTTCGGGACCAGACCAAAGCCCAGTTGCATTCGTATTCGACTTGGCAGCGAGCTTTAAGATTTCCCCTTAATCCCCTAATGCCCATTCTAGGTGGCAGAAGTGTTTCATTGTGTGAAAGGACTTGAGAACTCAGAATATGTTTAATATTAAGTAAACAGTCGATCGGCGCCACTAATTAGGAGCAAAATGCGAAATAGGAGCAGAACAAGAACCAGGTAGAACCAGTCAGCCTCTGGGCATCAGCTGCAGCTTCTGCAAGTGGGAAATGCTGGGACTTATGAATTGCAATATCGGATTCTAAGATTGGGGATGTACTACGTAATGCTCCTGCATTTTGCAACATTCACGTAACTGATTTATTGCTATTGTTGTTTCTGTGTTAATAATCACACGGGCACGGCTCAAGGACATCGAGAGTGGCAGGCAGCATAATGCACTATTTATTTGATTATATTTCAGTCTACGTCTAGCAAAACAGACCAAATCCCAGAGGCCCTAAGCTGCACACAGGAGAGGCAAGTCGAGTCGAATCTGAGGACGTCATCGATGTCGGCACGAGGTGGGGGTGGTGGCGCCTACCGGCTCATCTCTGTAGTTGCAGCAGGTTCGTGTTCGATTTGTCTGTGTTGCAAACATGTAAATCCTTACAATTTGTGGGTCCCCAGGCCCCACGCTTCCCCATCTCCAGGAGCCCCGCACTCAGTGCGTAGGATCAATGGAATAAAATGTTCGAAATGGAAATGGAGTGGACGGACCATGCAACCTGCCATAGCCACTGCCACTGCGAGAATGTACCCAGTAATTTCCAGTAATTTCGATACCCAATAAAAGTTATAAATATATTTGTGCATTTTTTGGGCATTAGCCTAATCGATAAAGTAATTTGAAAGCGAAACAATAAACTTGAACTGGCTAAATAGAACGAATTTCCATTATTTAGTTGCGCATTCTGTCAGTGCACTTGACGTTGGCTTAACTCAATCAGCATCACCTGCCCTGCAGCATCTGCTGTGTGCTGTGGCTCCTGGCGGGAATGGCGGGAATGGAACACTCTCTTTCTCCTGCTGCTGCTGCTGCTTCTTATAATGCCAAATGTTCGAAACTGTTGGCTCTTGTTGCTCTTGGCATTTATTTGAATTTGTTTCGCCTGTGTATCCGTATCTGTGGTGTCTGTGCCGCCCATATGTTGGACTTGAGCTTAGGCTGGGGCAGGGACTGGCACAGGCACTGGCACTGGGTGGGCAGCATGTGGATGCAGCTGCAGATGGACTGAACGGGGCCTAATCCAGTATCCAATGAGTGCCACAGTGTGGGTGGGGACTGAACTGCAGTGCACTGCACTACTCTGGACTGGACTGGTCACTGTGCATAACGCTTAACACTTAAGCTGCCACCACTCAGCCCACACAAGCACCATCCTCCTCCTCCATCAGCCAGGGGGCTGCTTGGCGATATCATCTATCTGTCCAAGAGTAAGCCAGTTCCCAGAGGACTCAGGCTCAGAGTACGAGGACGAGTCCGGATCCGAGTCCGAGTCCGAGTCGTAGCTAGCTTTTGCGTATGATTGCGAAACTTGTACCGCAACCTGTTAAGCAGCCCCAGCCGCCTCTCTGTCTCTCTATCTCTTATCCTTCAGCAGGAGCAGTGCAATGCTTTTGTGTCGCTTGATTACCAAAAGCTCTGCCCTCCCCCTGCCCCTGCCCCTGCGCCTGCCCGGTCAAGTGTTGAGTGAGTGGAGCCTTGAAAAGTTACTGCGTCCATCAGGGCTTATCGGAGATACTCTGTGTAGCATTCACCTGTACCTGCCCCAGCACCTGCCCCTGCCCCCTTATTATACAATCCTTCAGCTCGTTTGGGGCTGTCCCCCCACTGACATCTGCATAATGTCGGATCGCATGGGATGCACATTTTTTGAATCCTTGAGCGTGTGCTTATGTCCGTATGGGTACCATGGCCTATGGCTTATGGCACATGCACTGGCCACCGGCCACCGGTCACTGGCCACTGCTCTACTTTCAATGGCCAAAACGAAAGCTTTGACCAAACAACAATGATTCAATAGCCAGAGAGGCTGAGGCTGCTGCTGTGGCTGTACAGGACTACAGGAATACAGGAGTACAGGCCTCTCTCGAACGCGTTGATCCGCAAACGTGTCGTTAACTAAGGCGCAGTGATTTTCAATTGCAGAGCGCGACAGAGTCTGACACAGACACAGACACAGACCCGGACAGAGTCAGGGCCGATACGTGTGTGTGTTTGTGTGCACAAGCTTATAGGTGCCAACTGGCGTCTGCATTGCCAGCAGCGAGCGGAGGGGGTAGAGGGGGGGAGGTGGAGCCTGCATATTGACAAGTGCAGCCGCTTGGGGATTTATTAAGGCTAACGTATGAAAATTTTGCATACTAAACTCTGCATAAATCGAAGTGAGACCGAAACAGCAGCAGCGGCAGCAACAGAATTGGAATCGGAATTTGAATCTCGGAATCGGTATCGAAAACAGGAGCATAAAAATAGCCCCCAAAAATGGTGGACGGAATGGCGGAGATGGGGGCGGGGAGGCTGGATAAATATCGTGTTGCGTCGCTGAGCAGCTTAGGCGCCATAAACACGCACACACACCCACGAGAAGAGACACAGATATAGACGCAGAAGCAGATACAGATACAGATACAGATAGGAAATACAGATACACAATAGTAGTATAAACAAAACAGAGTGCAGCGAGCGAAACACAGAAGATTTACATATGAACTAATACACACACACACACACAGATACACACGCATACTGCACACTGTGCAACTGTTGCAAATGGCCATGTTAAATGACAATAATAACAACAAGAACGACAACGACAATAGCAAATGATGGCAGCAACCCCAACCCCAACCCCAACCCCAGCCCAGACCCCAAACCGAGGCCCCACCGCCCAATCCATAAACCCAATTCTGCAGCCATTCAATCTCCTTCTCATGGCATACCGCCTCCCCTCCCCTGCCCATCCCACGCACTGCAACGTTTTGTTGTGCAAATCCTCAAAATATGCTACAAAGCACATTACACAGATACACACACTCGCACACACACATTCGCACGGACGCACGCACAACGAGAGGGGGAGACATTCACAAATTCACAACAAAATTCAAATCCAAACGCACCGAACTGCCAGGAATGGGGCATGCCCCAGCCCTGGCCACCCTTTTTGCTGGGCGGTGGGTGAGCGGTGAGAGGGTTAAGCTTAAGTCTGAATTTTAGCTGTGCGCCATGTGGCAGTGGATGTGGCAGTGGCATAGAAAATGATGTCAGGCCAGAGGGAGGCATCCCTCGGCTTAAAATATTAACATTTAAGCGCAGCAGCAGAGAACTGTAATAACGACAACAATCGATTGGAGCAGCGATTTCACAGACATTTATCGATTCAGTTATCGCCTGCGGCCACCCCCTCCACCCTCAACCAATTGTTTCGTTGCAAAAGCAACCAAGTGAGGCAGAAGCCATAAATTGACCCAAACATCAGCCGAGTTGAATGCCACCTGTTGCACGTGTGTACTCCGAAGCACACAAACAATCGCAGAGCTCCTCATAGATGCAGACGCATGCAGAGGCGGAGCAGAGGACATGCAGCACGAGGGCCCGAGCAAAAAGAACCAAAGAACCAGGTCCCAGGCACGATTCCATGGGAAAGCATTTCCTTCTTTACGCGCCACCTCATCCACAGAAGCTCCACAAGTGGGTGTTGACGTTCATTAAACGCCCCATCCCCACCCCCGCCCCCGCCCCTGAAGAGTGACCTCCAACCCACTCCAGGGCCAGGCCAGCAGCAAATGTTTGCATGCACACATGCTCCAGCCACAGACAGAGATACAAATGGAGCGAGAGAGAGAGAGAGTCACCCACACACACAGAGAGAGAGAGAGAGAGAGAGAGAGAGAGAGAAATAAACGTTATGAATGCTTCATATGCTTAATCTAGGGGATTTCGATGCATATAGGAGTGTTGTGTGTTTTCTGTTGAATGGGATTGAGCATCGTCGAAATAGTGGGGAAAGTGGAGAGGGGGAGGACTGGGAGTGGGAGTGGGTTGGCTGTGTTGGTATGCAAAAGGCTTCAGCTTCAGTTTCATAGTTGCTATTGCTATTGCTATTTCTATTTCTATCTGGGTATCTGGGAGATACATACATGCCTTGCATAAGCATCTACACATCGAGAACTGCACGGGACACGGGATGGGACACGGGATGGGACACATCGATATGGACACAGGTTTACTTTTGTCCCTGGCTAAACTATTGATGAACCAAACAGGATTACCATTGCCATAGCTCAAAGGAGAGCGGCCATGTGCATGTGTATCCACGTTCGTGTCTGCCATGTGTGTGTGCTGGAAGGATACGTGCTAAATGCCCAGCAAGCAAATCAAATGAACTTGCCATGGATTAGGCAGGCTACGTGGATGCTGCCAAAGGAGTTCCATCTCCATCTCCATTTACAATTTCCGTCTGCTGCTGACGTGATTAAAGTTTCCCTCTGCTTAAAGCCCAGCCCTGGCCTTTGACTAATTTCTATGCAAATAATCACACAACGCACCGGATTATGAGGAGAAGTAAAGTAAATTCCTGCATTTATACTCCCCTCACCCCCCCCCCCTGAATGGACGTCCCCCGGGGGGGCAGTGAGTGATTTATTGATTAAATTGAAATAATTGGAAAGCTCCTTTACTCACGATTCACTTTGCTGATGTCGAAGTCCCGTCGCGAGTCCAGGGCCGGATGGCTGAGCAGCTTCTCCGCCTGCTGCTGGGCCTGTTGCACGCCCACGGCCATGCCCAGGGCGGCCGGGGGCAGACACGAGATGCTGCCCCGCTCCACGCGCTCCTCCCTCTCGCGATCCCGCTCGCTCTTTGGGGTGGCATTCTGACTAGATGATGCCGTCGACGAGGACAGGGCATTGCCATCGGAACTGTGCACGTGCTGCTGCTGCTGCTGCAGCTGCTGTTGCTGCTGCTGTTGCTGTTGGGCGGAATGGATGGCGGAGGGACTGCCCTCGGCGGAGCGACGGCCACCCGCTTCCCCTGCCACGCCTCCACCCTGCTGGAGCTGCTGCTGCTGCTGCTGGAGCTGTTGCTGCTGCTGGAGCTGGTGTTGATGGTGCTGCTGCTGCTGATGGTGTTGCATCTGCAGCTGGGTGAGCTTCTCCTGCACGCCCTGCAACGAGCTGCGTCTGTGCTGCATGCCGGTCACCTCCTCGCCGGGCACGCCCACCCCGCTGTGGGGAGGCGAGAGCGAGTGCTCCTTCTTGACGGCCATGTCCACGAGGCTGGCGGCGGCGGAGGCCGCGGCCGAGGGGGACTTGGCATTGGCGGCGGCCACAACGGCGGCCGCATTGGCTGCCCGCGTCAAAGCCAAGGCCTGGCTCTGAAAGAGAAGAGAATAGCAGATAATGAATAGCCCGTCGATTGTGTGGAGTACTACGAGTACTCGCATTTGTCGCTTGTTTACTTGGCTAAATGCTCGAGTGAAATCTCCGCTTTGGTCTCCATTCTTCGGTCTCGAAATAGAAAACAACCCAAATTCGCTTTATTGATTAAGTCAACAATGGCCTCGGACTCGGGGACTCGGACTCTGATTCGGACAAAGTCTGAGATTCAGTCTCGGATTCAGTTTCAGCCGCAGTCGCAGTCGCTGTCCGAGCCCTGACAGGCGTTGATTTCTATTGATTTGTGAGTCCAAAGGGGACCCAGACCCAGAGCCAGACCCAAATGTGCGTGTGTGTTTGCTTTCTATAATTTAGCAAGTAATTTGCTGCACAAATCGTGGCGAATCACGAAATTGTCTTTAATGATGCGGACGGAGATCTCCGACTCTGACTCTGGCTCTGACTCTGACTCCGAGTCGAGATCGTTGTCGAAGCGTAACTAAATTAATGTGGCTCTCTTCTCCAGTCCATTAAAGAGCTGAAAGCTCTTTCACAATACACATGCCCATGCCCATGCCCATGCCCCGCCACAGAAGACCCAAAGGCGACCCGAAGCGAAATTGGCAATGGCATTTCCAATATGAATGGATCGACTCCGATGACACACACTCGGGCATACATACCCTAGATTTTCACATTTTGAATAATTATAAATTAATTGTTAAATCTGGCATTTGTTTAGCGATTGATGGATGCTGATCTTGCACTAAATGTAGAATACTCTCAGCCTGAACTCAAATTCTTATTGAACTGGAGAGATCGAAACCTTGGAGGGATCCTTTCAGACACCTTTGTGGCAGCTCTGACCTCAAGAGGTCTACCTTTCGGGTGCTGCATCCATCCATCATCCATCGTCCGACTGGCCCCAATAATTATAGCGTCTCGCTGTGGCTACCGTTTTTACCGTTTATGCTGGCTGGGCACGCATGGAATTCCAGCCCGATCCCAGGGAATCCTTATTCCTTTACTCCCTCTCCAGGCTTGGTTTTTTCCCTCTCGTTGGACACAAAAAATTATGGCATTGGCATTCGCTTTGATTTTGGTTTTTTGGTTTTTGGTTTTGGTTTTGGCGCTGATCGTGCGGATAAACTTAAATCGGTGCCGAAGGTAGAGCCTAAGATCGAGAGCTGTGCCGCTGGCTAGTTTGTCAAATGAGGGCAAATCATGGACAAAAACCAGAGGGACGATCCTCCAGCCCGAAAACATGTTCTGAAATTTAATAAAGGCTGCGGCCAGGGGCAGAGGATGGGGATGGTAGATGGTTGCGGCTGCGGCTGCGGCGTCTCTCTGCTTTCCACAGTAGCCGCATCGAGTTAGCGATCAGCGACAAGCAGCAATCGATCTTATGTTATAATCATCGCCAGCCCAGCCCGGACCGAGCCCCTCCCCTCCAGCCTCTCGCTGGCGACTATCAGCAACGATTTAGGCCTGCAAAAATTCATTTACGCTTTAATCAATTTCATTCACCACATCCACGGCCACAGCCACAGCCTCGGCCATGGCTGACGAAGGCGAACCGAACCGCACAGAGAAGAAGAGACACGACGATGGAGACGATGAAGAGATGGAGATGGACCCGCAGACAGAGTCAAACATCGCCTTAGGCCCACGTCCGACAATTTCAGCTTACATTGATCTCGCCTTCTCCCTGTGTCTCTGTCTCTGTCTCGCTTCAGCGACGGACGGGACCGGATCGGGACGGGACCGGCTTCTGTTCCCGGCCACATGTCAAAAAATTGACGAAAATTCGATCAAAATTTTAATTGATCGCCCTGCAGTGATTTCGGTTCCCGAAAAATTGATCTGCCCCTTGTACCACCCCCCTTCCCCCTTTCCGTCCTTTCGTCGCGCGCGTACTTGCCGTAATTTTCGGTTGCTCCACTCAAATCGAACGATCGGCGGACGAGCGACTCGTGTTGTGATTATGTTAATAGAGGTACTCCCCTCCACAGCACTCCAGGGGGCAGCCTGCGATGCCTGCCCGTTTCCGCATCCCGCCCTAGGGGGAGGACGGCGCTCACCTCGGCCGGAAACTGAATGGCCGGCGGCCGCGAATTCTGAGACAATCAAACATTTCAGCTTCTGCCACAAAATGTCTGGCATTAATGGCAGATGGCAGAAGGCAGACGGCAGGGGAGGAGAAGATGATCCTCGATGGATCCTCAGTTGCAGCAATCAAAAGCTGCAAAAGGGTCCTCTCCTGAATGAGTCATCATCCAGAGATATAGAGAGAGACGAAACTGCATTGAAGCAGAAGATGATCTCTACCTCTCTCTCTCTGTCTCTCTGTCTCTCTCTCTGTCTGTCGTGGAAGACCTTCAGATATCTCGCGAGTGAAATAACCTTCAATTAATCCATCCCCGATCACACTTTACCATTCCCCGGCTGAACTTTAATGGCGATCAGTGCATTAATCAACCCGCTCGGCCCGCTCTCAGATCCGCCATCCCGTCCTCGATCATCCTCCCTAGATGCTGCCAATCAAGGTCCAACCCCTTCCCCCGATTTTAATATTAACCTGTCAAAGGCCATAATTGACAACGATTAACTTTGTCTTTTGTCTCGCGGAAAATTTACATTTTTATGGTTCAATAAAATAAATCAAGGAGCGCACAAAAAACAACGAGACGAAGCAGAGGCTGTGGCTGGGGCGGAGGCAGAGGAACGAACCAAAGAAAACGAGGAAAAGAAACCATGAGCACAGTGGCAGCGAAAAGTAATTGCAGCACATAATAATCTCGCATTTAATAATCCTCATTAAAGCGCAAAATCACGTCGGTACATTGTTGTACTTGGGGTGGGGTAGGGGGATCCAGGCCGGCGAAGAGCCTGCTGGAGGACTGGTGGACAGTTTGCACTAACAAATATCACCACCTCACTCAGGGGAAGAGAGAGAGGGAGAGAGGAGAAGGGTGCTGACACTGAAGAAGAAGAAGAAGGTCTCTCGCAACCACTCTTGAGTCTCGAATCAAAATTAGAGGCCAGGCCCTGCATTGAAGCACATCCTCCGGTGTTTCCCTTCTCTGCTCAGTATTTTTTTCTGTTCGAAATTCCAGAACAAGAGCTTCTGTTTCCCAAAAGTCAGTCCCGAAATATGCACAGGCCTCCCAAAAAAAGCAAGCCAGAGGGACGGGGAGGGGACTGGGGGGCAGCTGCGATGCGCATCAATCGATGATATGATGAGCTGACGTTTCGGGTTGACGTTTGCTTGTCGTCAATACGTCGCCTAATAACACGTCGCAACAGGTAGTCCCCGAACATCAAGCGAGCGGACAGGCCCAACGGACAGACCGCGATTCTGGACGGACGGACGGACGGCAGGGCAGACTGAGATTCTGATTGCGACACAGATACAGATGCACACAGCAGCCACTGCCACTGCCGCAGCTCCATAGCTTCACTCTTTTTGGGGGCTCGATGGAATTTCATCAATTGCATGAAAAATATGAAATTAGTTTGGGCCCCGAAAGCGACCAAAAACTGGCTGTCTCTTTCGGGACTTTCGGGACTTTCGAGACTTTTGGGGGCTACTGGATTTTTAATGTGTTTTAATCATCGACAGCACAGCAGCTACTGGCTCTGTTAGTGCTCCTCCTGTTTTCTTCCGTCCCCCTGTCCGCTCAAACTGTTTTTGTGCGACGGAGTATCTCTGATCCTTTGGCTTGGCTGATGCTGATGCTGATGTATGGCACATTCCATTTGGGCTATAAATCGTTGTTGCGCCTGGCACCATGGCGCTGTCTTGTCCTTGGTAAAATATCATTTGATTTCAGTCGCAGGCATTAATTGTTTTTGCCTCGCGATGGCTGCGTGATGGGAATGACTGATCAACAGCCAGAGCAGACGAATCGACGATAGGTGATCGGTGATCTGCGATCGGTGGTCGGTGGGAATGAAATCTGTGTTAGCCGAGATCCTGAAGGGAGCATAGCAATGGATAAGCTGATCGCTTCTTCCACAATGCGATCTCCTACAGACAGGCCAGGCCTTGTTCTCTGTCATGTTCTCTGTCAGTTTGTGTGCCCCAAAACATTCTGTAAGTGTTGATCAGTTGAGCAGCGATCTGTGGCATGCGATCTTAATCGCTCTCACGGACGGAGAGTAGCCAAGAGCCTCGAACAGACCAGAGACCAGACAAGAGAAGAGCAGAGCAGACCAGAGCAGACATTGACATTCCACTCTGTCTGGGATTATGTCCGAGTTGTCTCTGTCTTGTTTGGGATTTTTCTTCTTTTTTGCTTATCGGGAGGAGCCAGCAGGCAGCAGCTCGACCTGGCAGCAGCTCCCGCCAAGACACACATTACCATTTCCATTGGCCGATGCTGGGGCTTTTTTCTCTTAACGTATGATTGGTGTTTGGCAGCGTTTTTATGGTCTTTCGACGGGGCTGGACCCGGCCCCGGCCCCTGTTATTAATTATCATCGTCAGCGGGAGGCGATCATCGTCATCGTCATCGCATGGTCTCTGGTCTCTGCTCTCCGGTCTCCGTGTTCGTCAAATTCCCCAGCGATGGCACTGGCGGTGTACCCCGTGTACCCCGTATGCGAGCATTTGGAATTCGGCGCGTAGAAATATCATTTTCGTGTTTCTTTGTCTCTCTCTCTCTCTCTCTCTCTCTCTCTCTCTCTCTTGCTTTTTGTAATTTGTATGAGATTTTTGGAATATTCCTGACTCTTGCCATTTCTGTACGAGTGTGAGTGTGTGTATGTCTCCTGTGCCAGTGGCATGCATGCCTTGTGTGTCCTTAACGAAATTGTGATTAAGTGTTTCAATATCGAAGTGACGAAAGGCAAAACCTGACAAGCCAACAAGCCAACAAGGACTGGCCTCGGTAAGAGACAGAGACATGGCCAACTCCAACTCCAGCTCGAGCTCCAACTGAAACTCAAACGATGGCGAACATCGCTGCAACGTGCAAAATAATTAAAAATCAGCGAACGTTTCGCCCCAACATTTCCCCCCTCCTCCCCTTCGAGATCGACGCCCGCATCGAGCTGCTGGCGAGTGCGAAAAAACGCCATTTAAAGATGCCACAAAGCCGCAGATAAGCAGAGACAATGCACCAATGGACCGGGACGGCCCTAGTGCCAGTGCCAGTGCCAGTGCGATGCGATGGCAGCGATCCCAAAACCGGTTGACAAAATACACTGCTGCTGGATGCGAGGGCCTGGTATGCGATCAGTTGGAGCGATAGCCAGATCCAGACCGAGTCCCAGACGATCGCGGAAGAATGTCTTGCCAAATTACGAGCCCGTCCAACAGCTACCCAGCTACGCAGCCCCGACCTGAACCGATCCCGTCACGTCTCATCCGAACAGAAGCGATCAGAACAGAAGCGTCGTCGTCCACGATCATCGCTGTAGCTTGGACTTGGACTCGGACTGGAGCTGGGGCTGGGGCTGCGGCTGGGGGCCTGCTCATGAGCATCAGCGACATTTAATTATATTTCATTTCATTTTATTTTACTGCTCCAGCTTCTGGTGGTGCTGGTGGTGCTTGGGATGGTTTTTTCGGTAATGCCTGCTGCACTCGACTCCACTCGAGTCGCCTCGCATCGCATTAATGATGACTTTGGCCTGAATTGCAGAGGCATACACTCAATAATAACAATAATCATAAAGGGGAGAACCAGCAGAAGCAGGCAAATCGCCAATTGGCAATGGCATGCCCATGCCCATGTCCATGGACATGTCCCTGTCCCTGTCGAGGTCCAGGTTCGGCCATGTCTTGTCGCCGAGCCTTGATTATGCGCGCGTTCCTTGCTCATCGCTCGTCCCATGTCCCATTCCGGGACCGCTGCTCCCTGCAACGTCCTCATTATTTCTACTCGTTCGTCATCAATTTGAGATCATTGCTACTGGTGGTGCTACGGCTACCAGTGGACAGGCACTGAGACACTGCGACTGCAACTGGGACTGGAACTGGGATGGGACTGCAGAGGAGCTGGAGGCCGGAGGAGAAGGTGTCGAGTGCTTGAAATGTTTTAAATACAAAAATTAATAAAGCTCTCTCGTGGCGAGGCAAGTGTGTTGGCATTTTCCATTCTTTCAATTACCAGCATGAAGAAGTATTTTCCCCCCTGTTGACAGAACCAGGCAAATTATTAACTTAACACTTGATGTCCACTTAAAGCGATCCATCACGAGCCACGAGGCCAAGGAAATTGGGATGTGGATGTGCAAGTGGCATTGGAAATGGTATGGAGATGTATCGCACATATTAGGAAATTGTTTGGAAAGTCAGTCAGAAATAGTGCAAATGTGGCTTAAGCACCTGCCCCGACCGTTGTGTCCTGCCTGTATCCCAACCCTTGACTAATGATCAGTTCACCGTTTACCTCTGGGAGAGTAACAGCTGACAGCGGACATCTTTCCGAGTTGGCAACCCCGACCCCAACCCCGAGAATACATAGGTACAGTGCGAGTACAAAGAGAGGTAGGGGAAAGCGGTGACTGCAGTGACAACCCCGCACTGCCGTTTGTCAACGACATCCTGGCATATGTAGGTGCCCTTGCCAATGCCAAATGCCAAGCGTCGAACCTCGAGCGTTGGCCGCCAAATGCCAAATTACAATTTCAAGTTCAACATGTCGGGGCGGTATAATTTCCTCGATTGCAGCAGTACCTCTACTCGGACTCGGACTCGGGCCCTCTGGCTGGAAAACTCGTTCAAGTGTGACCTCTGGCCCTCTGGCTGCCAGCTAACTGTTTCACATGATCCTTTGTGCAGCTCCTGGCCTGCTGGCCCTCCCTCCTCTCTGGCCCAGGTCCGTGTTGCGCTTGAGGAATTCCTTGCTCAACAAATTATTACCTACACATATGTCCCATCCCATCCCGTCCCCCGTCCCTCGTCCCTCGCTCTGTTTTGTGTGGGCTACTCCAATTATAAGTCAATTAAATAGGTTAAAAGTTAGAAATAAAAACGGATGAGCAGCCGACAGGAGAAGGGGCGAATGGACGATGCAGGGGACACAATTTTGTCACGGCCAAATGGGCAGGAAACAATTTATGAAGCTCACAAGTTCTCATGAAGAGGATCCAGCAACTGGCTGACTGACTGACTGACTGACTGACTACCTGCCTGGAACCCGCTCTCATCTGTCTTTCTGTCTGTCTACCGATCGGCTCTTCCTCGATTGCTCGCTCGGCTTATGTAATCGTTCGATGCTCAAATTAGTCTCACTTGAGATCTATATATTTTGTTTATCAATCAATAAAAAGAGCGCCCGTTCCAATGCCGAGATTCATGCAAATTCTAAACTGATTCCCGGCACACAATTGGCTCATTGATCAATCATTTAAGCAAACCAAGAGCAAAGCAATCAAGTGATCTGTGAGCCTAATCGACACCCAAAGACGGCGACATACAGGGGAAGGACAGCGGACAGCGGACGGGGGGAGCGGAGGCTGCGGCAGAGGTAGGCGCAGCCTTCAAGTGGCAGCAAACGATTTTAATTCAATCGCACCAATTAAGCCCGTAGGCGCCCCCAAAACCGAAACCGAAACCGAGTCCAAGTCCGAAAGAAGAGCTCTGCTCCTACTGGGCCCCCACTTGGGCCTCGCTCTACACTCTGGAGAGGGCGAGTTATGCGCTCAATTAACTGTTTCTGAAATACTCGTATCTGTATAGTACATAGATGTAAATAATCGCACAGTCGCCGGACAATTTGCGTCATAACCCCTACAGGGAGGGGCGACAGCTCCTCCATCTCTCGGATCTCGGATCGGAGGAATTTCTCGAAAGCAAAGTTCAACATTTCGTTCGCTTCGCTCACTAATCTGTCGGGGTCAATCGATGTTAAGTAGAATCACGAATACCAAATTAATTGATGCCGCAGCGTTGATATGGATGGAGCAGCATCCACAGCTCCCAAGCTCCCAAGCATCCCGAGTTTCAGCCATCTGCTACAAGAAACTCACTCTCTGCATCTCTCTCTCTCTCTCTTTGATGATCCATCCAGCCATCCAGCCTCCACCCCATCTTTCGCTGATGTGTGTCAATCTGTGGTGTTCTGCCACTCATATCTGTGTCTGCGTACTTCTAACACTCACTGGGCGACGGATGGGTGTGTGCGTGAGTGTCAAATGGGTAAATAATACCCGGTTCATGTTTTGAATTAATTCTAATTGAGATTCATTTGTAAGCAATCAGTTAGATTGTTCAGTGGCGATCTCTTCAGTCGGCTTACACACAGATATACAGATACATATATTGATAGATGGATGGATGGATGGATCTCAAGCCAATGTCATTGATGGTTTCCTAGCCCCCTGCAGCTCCCTAGTTCCACAATTAAACATTGAAGCACTCCTTCCCGTAACCGTTTGCCCCAGTCCATGCCTCTGCCCCAGTACCTCCCCCTCTGCCTCTGTCCCTTTCCTTGCCCCGGCTAAATGCCGAACTAAATGCTGCCTATCGCTTGATAGACGTAATTAATAAGACACGCCAGCAATCATAATTGAAAACATGTCTTTTAGCGCCGAAAGCCTCGTAAGTGCAACACGTTGCCATCCCCACCACAGAGGGAGTGGCAGGGAGGGGGGAGGTGGGGCGCTAGACGCCGACCTGCACCCATATCAAACAATCTTAAACTTAACAAGCCACAAAACACAAAACACTCCCCCTATTGTGGCACCTCCTCCTTCCATTACCCCCTCCCCCTCCCCTACCCCTGCCCCCCCACAAACAGCTACTATATCATCTGCCATCTCTGCCCATCGACAATTGTTTGACTTTGCTGCAATGTTGCAAGCTGCAATATGCACTTCACGTCCGTCTCTCATTCTCTCTCTGCCTGTCTCTTTGTGTGTGCGTCTGTGTCGGTGTGTGTGCTTGTGTCTATTAGCAAAGACAGCTATGAAAATACCAGTTGCTGTTGCCACTTGCTGCCGCTGTTGCCATGTTGTGGTGTTGTTGTGTTGCACGTGAGACGCAGACGAGCGTAAGATAAACAATTGCCTCTCGGACGGCAGCAACATTGGACGGAACGTGCGGCCAGCCAAATGCAATTAAGCTAAAAATGTGAAAAATATCCCCCCAGCATAACTGGCGAGTGGGGGGAACGGGGGGCACTCGGGGAGTGGATGGGCATAGCCACAGGAACAGGCACATCCCCGCCGTATACTCCAGCGAGTACTCCAGCCATGTCTGGGGCCAAGGCATGGCTGCGGCGTTAAATAAAAATGTAAATGATGTCTGGCTCTGCTTCAAATTGATAAAAGTTCTACGGCTTCTGGATCCCCATAGAACAAACGCGATGGGAAGGGAAAACATGCATTATATAGAGTTTTAATTGGGATTATGGGAAACAGGGGAATCATATCGAATTGAAAGCATACTGAATAATATAGAAGGAGATTAAATACAATAAATTTTTGTGGCAGGATATGCTTTAAAAGAAAACACACAGGATAGAAGATTATTCGTTATACACCAAAGAATGGAAATGGATTTAAGGATCACAAAGTGAAACGAGTGGGACGCGGGATTTCCTTTGTACCACTCACACTGGTAGTCTTCGAATGCCATTCCAAATGACTTGACTCCTTCGACCGATCCGCCGCCTCAGATGCTCTAATCCCGCGAAACAAAGCATAAAAAACAGAAGGAGGAGAAGAAGAACCCTCCATCTTATGGATTTCCATTGCACAACATTTGAACAGCTGTGCGGAATAGGCAGCCGAACGCCGGCAGGACCTGATCCCAAAGGCGCGAGTCCTTTCTGTAAGTGCAGTTGCATCGCAGTCGGAGTAGGAGTCGGAGGAGTTTGCTTTGACATTTGGCTGAGCGCAAGTGCAGTAGAAAACAGGACTCGGCAGCCAGGGAGCCAGGGAACCAGAACTCACCTTATCACCAGCCCGAGGGGTCTTGTAAGCGAAGGAAGGACAGCGAAGAACAGGAAGCGGCCTGCAACTGGGTCTGGGTCTGGGTAACGGCAAAGGAGATAGCCGAGAGCCCTACTTAGATAACAATTGCAGAGGAGGCCAGCAATTGCCAGTGCGAAACTGCATTCCCAATGTAACTGCATCGGGGGAGGAGGGGGCAGTCAGGACAGGACAGCTGAGGCCTCCTCCGAGGAGTATTCAAGTGGAAAAGACGAGGACGAGATGCGGTTCCTTCCCTCCGTCCTGAGCCAAGTATGTGTGTCAAGGGCAGGCGCCAAGGAGCGTAGAGCTCTGGCTAAGGAGGGAGCCAGCTGTCGCCGAGTCCGAGTCAGAGTCGAGTCAGTAGACAGGAGACAGGACTCAGGAGTCGGCAATAAGCAGTCAGAGCCAGAGTCGAAGCAGGAGTCAGGGTCACACCCACTGCAGGACAAAACGAAAGCGAACGAGCGAAAGGGAAAGGGGAAAAGCGGGAGAAAACCGCAAGCCAAATTGACCGGAAGCTCTTATTAATTTGCTATTAGCCATAGACAGACAGGAAGTTAACTTAATTTGTGTGGCTTTGGCCTAAACAGACAGACAAAAAAGAAACAGAAAAAAGCGGAACAAAACATACAGCAGACAAAACAAAATGTTTTCTAAACAGGATGTGAAATGAGAGAAAAAACGAAGAGCGAATCGAACAGGACATGTGAGCACGACGAGAACTTCAAAGGTCTAACGGAAGAGAGTTGGAGATTCGAAGGGACTGGGGAGAGAGCAGAGAGAGAGGGCTTTCACCGTTAGCATTAACGAAGTCAAATTAGATCAGAGATGTGTGTGGACCTGCACAAAGGACGTGGATCTCATCTCGAACCCCGAATGGGGGACCAATTAAAATGTTTGCTCTAGTTGTGATAGGTTGTTTCCTCCGCCAGCGACCACCCCCGACACACCGTCGTTCCATTGTTTTCACTTTTGGCCGTTTGGCATGAGGGGCAGAAGGAGCCATGAACCAGCCATGAGGCGGAGACCAGACAGATCGCAAGAAAAAGACAAGAGACAGGAGAAAAAAAACAAAAGTCGTTAATGATAAGAGACCAAATGACGTACAGCCCCTCTTTTGCTCACGGGGAACGATTAGACAGGGGCAGAAACAGAAACAGAAACGGAGACACAGCCAGAGACACACACATGCCAAGGCTCACCTTGGAAGTACGAGACGAGTATTCCCGTTTTTATTGCCCGAGCGACAGGAAGCACTCTGGCATACAATGGGGGAAGAGCCCAAGAGCAGACCTCTCCGGTGCGGCGGCTGCTGGTGCTGCTGCTGCTGCTTCTGTGGCACAAACGAGGTGCGAGCTCTCGATTTCGAGATTATCATATCAGAGCATACACATCGGATGTGGCCTCACAGCACCCTCGTTCGACCTGCAAACAGCAGCAGGACAGCAGTGTCCTGGCTGGCCTACTTCTTGCAGGCACTCGCACTCGTCTTGCTCCTGCTCTTGCTTCTGCTGAAAGTGAAACCCGAGGTAGCTGACAGGAAGCCAGGAAGCCGTTTTCGACGTGTGCCAACTGTATTCTGGCCCCGCATCCAGCACGTGCTGTGGCGGGCCCCCATCGAAGCTGCAGCTTCGGTTGTTGTGACCAATGGATGAATGGTCCTGTTAATCGGTTATTGTTACGTTACGGGTGTCTTCGTCCCGAAGGAAAGGATCCCCCCAGCTAGTCTCACATTCAGGTGCGGTTCTGCAAGAGTTTCTCCAGTGCATCGTTTGCGTTTTTTGCGGCTGGCGTCAAACTTCCTGAACTCGTAAACGCACAGCCTCGCCTCTGGAAGGCGCATGGGAAGTGGATTTCCCTGTGTATTTCCCTGCCGTTTTTCTTCTGTCTCTCTGGCAATTGCGAATAATGGTTTTATGCATTTGCTGACAGTTTTCAGGCGAGGCCAACACTTTTGTCCCGTTTGATTGGCTTAATTATTTGTAGACAAATGCCACTGCCACCGCTACTGTTCCCTATCCGTGTGTCCCACCCAACTCCGATGCATAGAACATACGTACGTAAAAAAGGCAATTAAAGAGAGAGGGGGCGGGAATGGGGATGGGCTGTGGGCATGGGGATGGGGCACTGCCAGTGAACACGCGCCAAATGTGCTGAATGGTGTGGGGGGGGGGAGTGGGGACGCGAGTGGCCGGAGCCAGCTTGGAGTTGCAATTTCCAAGTTATGCGTGCGAATATGTTGCATGGCCAACAACGAGTGGCAACACTCCACATGGCATGTAGCAAGTGGCAAGCAGCAAGCGGCAAACGGCAAGTGGAAAGTGGAAAATGGCACCTTGCTGCACCGCGTCTGGCGTTGCATTTAATGCTTTTCTTGGTGTGAATTAATTTTATTGCCTAATTGTCTCTCCGCGACACATGTTGCAACTATTAAGCGCATTTTAAACAGGCCCAACTATGTAAGTTTATGGGCTTTTGCTCTCGAGGACCACCCCACCCCACACCACGCCCTAATGCACGCGACTTTACGAGTGTTTGCCCGTCCGCAGACACATGTGAATTTCTCCAAACCGAAACCGAAATATATGTATTTCGCACACGTTAGAGCATTTTTGGCGTTTGGCGACACTCGGAATGGAATTGGAATTGGTTTCTTCTCTAAGCGTCGCGAATATGTCTTTATTTTTAAGCAGAAACCGTTCTCGCAGCCCCAAAAACAAAAAAATCACCGCTGGAACAGGAAATGCTCGGCAGGAAAGCCATTTGAGTGTTTCAGGGAAAACTGCATGTGTGAGCAGCAGCAAGAAAGGGGAAACAGAACCAATAGAGCCAATAGTCCCATCCCTGATGGTGGTAAGCGGGTGTAAACGGTCTTAGCCATCTGTTCAACTTCAAAGATCTTTAAAATTGAGTTGATGTTCCCAAAGTTTTCAGAAAACGATCAATTTATTCGGTTCTGGCCATCCCATAGATGCATATCTTTTGCATCTCTCATCAGCATTTCAGCTGTTCCGACTTCGATGTGGACCTGCTGACTTGTCTAGGACCGCCATCGCCCTCGGTCGAGTGTCACCCTCACCCTCACCCTCTCACCTGTTTGCATTGCCATAGCTACAGGGATCTACTATAAAATATACGAGTACATGTACATGTGCCTCTACCTCTACTCGTATCTCCCTCTATCTCGCTGGCCATATCTGAGTATCTCGCTCTAGCAGCTCCCCTCCCCTCTCCTCTCCCTTAACGTGTTTTATTAATTGCACGTGGGGGGACCTTCGGTGGTTGTCTCTGTGTCTTCTAGCCGTGTTTTTCTTCCGTTCCCAGTTCCAGTTCTCCCCTCATGCCTGGCCCTTTGCCATTTGGCCAGGCCCAGAAAGGTTTTTTGCTTCGACTCTTGCTGGCCCTGACTCCGTCTCCGGCTCTGGGTGAGTTTCCTCACAGCGTTTTTCCTTAGCGCTTCCCGCTCATTCTTTTTTTTCTGTTTTCTTCCTTGGCACAATGGGTTAACCCACACACACACACGCACACACCACACACGCACGCACATTTGATCACTTCCCCGACGGCGTTCGTTTAGCTCGATTACGCTTCCGGTTGCTGCTGCTGCTGCTGCCATGCCCCTCTCCACACGTTTGTATCTCCCTAATTCTTCATCGTTCCTCTTGTGCCTTCCGATCCTGCAATCGAATGACACAATTTCTGTTTTGTCATCTGCCTCTGTTCCCGGTTCCCGGTTCTCGGTTCTCGGTTCCCTATTCCCTGCCGTGAGCGCTTCCTCTTCTCTTATTGTCATTAGCCTCCTTTTCACTCGATCTCTCTCTTCCTCTCTCTCTCTCTCTCTCTCTCTCTCTGTCTGTGTAATGATCTTGGCAATTAGATGTATAGGTGTGCGTGCTGGAAAGGCAAATCCATTGTCTGGACTGGGAGCAGCAAACATAAATTATGGGATAATCCGACATAAGCGTATTTCCATGATCCATGTGCGAGTCTCTTCGGGCTGGGCTAGGCTAGGCGACAGACTGAACGAATAAATGAATGGCTGGGGCCTGAATGAATGAATGAATGATTGAGTGACTGATTGAATGACTGGGAGACCGTTGACAACTTCCTGCTGGGTGGCGAACCCCGCTCACGACTCCCGCTGACTATTTCCAATTAGTGTTTTTCTGTGATTGCTCCACATGCAGATTAGCTGACATTCACATCACATTACCGCCCACATGGCGTGCCATAACTAAACCCCTAGCACCCGCCCAGCCACCCCCGCTCCGCAGCGGTCCCTCCAGCACAGTTTCGGCCCGCATTGGATTAGGTTTAGCCAGCACGCAAAGTTTAGCCAAGTCGAAATGCATTTGCCGTGTGTGGGGAACAAAATACGATGACACCGATAAGCGGCTACCGCCGTCTGACATGCAACCGATGACCCAGGCAGGTATGTGGCGATGGCAGGTGGCAGCGGGTGTGGGAGTGAGGGTCACCGGGTAATGCTTTCAATTTGTACAGGAATTGATTTGCCTTTTCAGTGTTGGTTCTGGGGTTATTGCCAAGCACGCAACCCCACCCACCCATCCACGAATGTCGCCGATGAGTTGCGGGGATTTGGCTTTGGGTCAACACTTTGCCAGCCACACAAATCTCTGCTGGGTTACCCAACCCCTACAATACGAAGATTGTACCCAAATGGGAGTTCGGGATTCGGAATCAGATATGATTGTGTTAATTGTGTGTCTAATCAATCAATTTCTGATTGCTCAGAGACAAACTGCCAGTGCCCGAATCGGGGGCGCTTCATTAAGATAGCACTGGGAATTTATCGAGTGCGTGGCTCGATTTCTGGCTCATTTCGATCTTGGACCTGCCGCCGCCGCCGCCGCCGTCGATGGTGGCGGTTATCTTCGGAGTCGAAACTGGCGCATAATTCCCTCCCAGAGACCCGTGCGATTAGATTAACCCGACAGCGGACAGTGTCGGGGCATTTGATATACACTTAGGAACCTAAATGGATAGTAATTCTTGCAGTGCGACTGTCCAGTGTCCACAAAGTCATGTTGAAAGGTTTCTGATAAAAAGGCAAACACAGTAAATTACACATTTAGATATATGTACATATGTATATGTTTGTACATGGAGTAGGAATGGTGGAAGGAAGGGGTCGGCGATTGATTAGATTTGGATAAAAGGCGGCTGGTCACCCATTATATAGATTAAAATTGGTTAATGATCGATTTATCGTCTTGCTGGCGACTTAATTGTGGCCCCGTTTACGATTCTGATTAAAATTATGAATAAACTCATAATGAAGCCGCATGCCTCGGTAGTGGTGCGATTTCAGAGAGGGAGAGCGGGAGAGCGAGAGTCAGAACGGATCTGAGAGAGAGAGAGGGAGAGAGAGAGGGATAGTCTAGTGACGGGACAGATAAGTGGATTAGCTGATTCACAGTAGCCAAAGCGGTGGACCGTCGATCGCCAATAAATCGTCGGTAATTTGAATCAATTTAGTTATTGACAGCGGAGTGGCTGACTGGCTGAGGGGCTGAGAGGGGGCCATAGGCATGTGCAAGTAGCTTATTTTCCCGTATTCCGCTTTCTGCTGCAAATTCAAACTAATCCTCTGTAAGATGTCCACACACACAAACACACAGGCACAGAGTGCGACGGGGATGGAGACGGAGACAGACAAGAAGTGCTGAGCATTTCCTCTCCCCATTAGCAGCAGAACGAGAGGGCGAGAGAGGCGGGAGAGGGAGAGATCGCTGCTGGGTGATCGCCACTTCCTGGGCATCAGAGCAGCGGTGATCGTCGTCGTCGTCAGCGTCGTCGTCCGCTGTTAATGTGTGACTTTTGCTGTGTTTTCCAGCGACATTAATTTCGTGTGTTGGATCTTAAGCCGGATTTAGTTAAGCAGCTCAGCGATCGTCGGGCGAGCAGCGAGCAGCGCGCAACGATCGCCGCATTAAGTACGCTTCCAGACGCTTCGCCAGCTCCACCTCCACCTCCAGCTCCAGCTCCAGCTCTGGTCACATTTTGTTGGGCCCGCTTAGGAAATATAATCCCTTTTGTCGATGCCCGGCCTGATCGCCGCCTTACTCACTGTGCCGTGATGGCGAGATCACCTGTTTGGCTTGCCAGTGATATTGATATGCTCTCTCCCCGAGCCCCGAACCCCGAATGCCTCCTCTCTTTCTACCACTCTGCCACCGTGGGTCTCTTTTATAATGTGTCGCACATTAGTTAGCAGTTAATACTTTAAATAAGACGAGGTTACCGACATTTTGTTGGCTCTGACTCGGCTTGAAAGAAATACGTGTGTATGTATCTGTGTGTGTGTGTGTGCTGGGAGTTGCTTCTCTGAGCCGATTGTGGCTGTGACTTGTAGAAATCGTTGCCTCTTGCCTGGCTACTGGCTACTGGCTGCTGGCTGATGTTTCTGCTTCTGCTTCTACAGCTTATGATTTTCAACGGGGCGTATTAGTGATAAATAATAAATCTTCAACACCAAAAATACCTTCGTGTAAGCCCCACAATGTCATCGTGATCGGTGCGGCAATCAGAACCAAAGTTTATAAGCAGCCAAAACTCATATCTCATATACTAAACACACGTATATACATACATATATACATCTGTATATGTATACATATGTATGTATATCCCGCAAGATATTCATTTCATTTCCACTTGTCATAATTTTCAAAACATTCGGATATTTATGTGAATCGGGATTTGCCTGCCTGTCCGCCTGCCTGTCCGCCTGTCTGTCCGCCCGCCTGCTTGGCCCCTTTTATAAATAGTTGCCGAGGGGACCGGCCGTGTCTATGCCTTTGTGTATGTGGAACAAGCTACACTGTAAATCCACTAATTAAGAATGAGAAAGGTGACAATGGGGGTGGGTGGCAGCGCTGGGTGGTGCTCTCGGAGATGCGTAAATTGTTCGAAAATTCGACTTTTCGGTTTTTCCGTGTTTTGTCAGGGTCCGTGCATTCCGATTAAGCTGAATGATAAATTGCCAAACAAATAAATGGAGACGTCGAGGGGAATTTCGGATTCTAGATTCTCGGATTCTCTAACAAGTTAATTTCCCCAAACTGGTTATTATCATTCGCCTTCGAATTCCCTCGAACTTTTCCATTTCGGCTATTCGGTGCTCGCTCCACTGTTGTTGTTGCTTTTGTCAGCCTTTTTATCAGCCTTTGGCTCGCCTTAAGCTACAAAGCCTGAACCGCTTTTATCGCAATGTCTTACAAATCGTTTTATCAAGGTGTCATTAGCCAGGCAACCACAACAACAACCGAAAGGTGTTTTATGATAAGTGCAGAAAGAAAACCTCGACAAGTCGAACACGTTTCGTTGATTATCTGGGGAGCAGCAGAGCCCCGGAGAGCGGCTCCTTTGAAATCGGAATAGGAAACCCGAAACATGAACACGGAAAAGAGCAGAGAATTGATTTAAGGCCGCCCGCTGCAAGTGCCAAAAACTAATGAAGAAATAGAGCAGTAGAAATGACAACTTGTAATTAACTTAAAGCGTTTTCGTTGTCTCAGATACGAGTTGGAGTACAAGTATCTGTACGCTTATTTCCCGTTCCGGAGAACGCTCTCAGCTTTCTGCTTGATTGCAGCTCAGAATCCGCAACAGAAGCTGACGCAGAATCTGAATGGGAATCGGTATCGGGGTATCGGCCAGGTCCAGCTTCGGCTTCAGCTACAGCTTCTTATGTTAATAATCATTATAAATTATTATAATCCAATCGGCTTTGAATAATTAATAAACCCATTTATATATATATCGCCTGTACGCAAACTCCGCGAAGGCGCATAATCGGGCGATAAAAAGCCGCTCAGCAGTCGAATGGCGAGAGGGGAGAGGGGGGATAGGAGATGAGTTGAGAAAGCGTCGAATGAAATGCTAAAAATGTGTTACAATCAAGAAGAAGAAAAGCTAAAGAGATCAACGTCGCATAGAGAGAGGGAAAGAGAGAGGCAGAGAAATGGCTGGGGAACATGCTTAAGCCCTGATAAATACGGAATGCCCCAACAGAATGAGTTTGGAAAAAGGTGCTAGACCCCAATGAAGACAGAGGACAATGGGCAGCAGCAGCAGCAGCGAGAGAGAGAGAGAGAGAGAGAGAGAGAGGCAGGGAGACAGAGATGACAGAGATGACACCGAACGAGGAAGAAAAGCAGAGAGGAAGGAGACGGAAAGAAAGCCAACCAACAGAAGGCGTGCCCGTGCCGTTGCTGTTGCTGGCAGCAACAACAAAGATGACAAACAGTTTGGACATTTATGAGCAGCATTTAATGGACATTTGACTACCGGAATTTAACGAAACCGAAAACGTGGGACGAGAGCCGCAGGAGTGCGGAGTGGAAGAGTGGAATGCATAGGGCATAGGGCATCGGGCACAGGGCTGATTGGGAATCCGAATTCGTTGCACGGCCAGATTAAACCCGATTATCATTAGTCTTGGCTGGAGACGAGACAGATGAATGGAATAGCTCTGGGATGCGGATGGGGATGGGGATGGGGAGGGGTGAGCGGAGGAAATGACTATTAGATGATCGGGCGGGCCGGTCTCATTGAGCAGGAAGCACAAACCAAAGAAGATTTCAATTAATAAATATTCCATTATCTGAGTGGTCCCCCTGACTGACTCTCCCTACCTCCCTCCATGCTTCAACCTTCTTCCAACACTCACAGATTAGACAAAGTCGAACCATTTATAATTTATAAGACGTCCTATCTGGCTGGAAGGGAAGGGGAAGGGGAAGAGGAATCAACAGCGGAGTGGTGTGTGGGGTGTGCTGGGGTGGTGTGGGCTGGTGATCTAACCGCGCATGAAGCGACACCGAGCGCAACATCGACCCAGCCGCGGCATTATCTATTCGTAGGTTTCGATATTTTCCCCTCAAAACAAAAAACCCAAACCCAAAAATTATCACAACAATAAAACTAAATGCCTTATAATTAGTTTGCAAAGCAAAAGAAATCACCAAAAATGTGACACACACACACTGACAAATACACCCATGCGGATTTGGTATTGAAAATGATTTGTTATAGTTTACGAAAGAATTCCCATTTATTTATACCCATTCTGGCCATTCTAGCCATACTGGTTTACTATCTGGCCCGCTCGGAGGAGGAGGACAACTAACTTGCGGCGTCTTATCTTAATCCCATTCACTAAGCATATGCGTCGACACATAAAACTGTCAAAATGTAGGAACCAGCCAAAAGCCAAGCGAAAGATGAAAAGAATCGGAGTGGAGCCGAAGACGCGAATGCCCTAGCACGAACATCTGTGTATACTCAATGGATTCCGAAACATATCTCCAGCTAAATCTTTCCAAATATTCCACGATTATCGAAAGTTTAGCTGCTCTTTTTCTGGAAACGAAAGCCATTTAATCAACGATCACCCCTAAGGGAGCCATAGAGTGCTCCCTGGTTCCATTCCGAAACCGAATATAGCCGAAGGCCTGTGGAGGCTATATTTTGTTTAATCTTTATCCTCCTCTGGGAAGGGCAGGGGCAGGGGCAGACTTCTGATTAGAGGCCAGGCCGGGTAGGGTATGGCAATGACTGTGGCTTTGTGCTGTTTGTTTCTGAAAGCTCTTCGATTTGGGCAGCACAATAATTCTCGTGGCTTGATTCGAGCAAGAAGACAATGACGATAGGACCCCTCCCCCTCTGGATTTGTTTAATATACAACACAGAGGAGGGAAATCTCATTTGGAAATCAAATCAAATCAAACAGAAATAAATAACATAAATTCATGGATTAGGCACCCTGTTTTCATCCGATTTTGGGCAGATATCAACGGGTTGGGTTGGCCAACGACTGGGCAGAAGTCGGAATAGGAATGGAATACTACACAGAGCCCTAGATAAATATAATAATTACACTCACACAACATAATCAATTATGTCTGCTAATAAACGGCGTCCAAAGCACACAGATACAAAGATATCTGGTGTGTAAGTGTGTGTGTGTGTGTGACATGTGTATGACTGATCCCCCACAACCCCTGCAGCGAGGGTTGGACTAATCACGCCAGCATGTTCATAATCAATTTTATCGCACTTATTTGGATTAATTGCGATATCGCTGACAGCGACAGCGGGTGACGGGGCGCTCGAGACCCGCGAGCCACGATAAAACGCGGAGTAGTACTCGCACGGCGATGACGCGATGGCAAAGCCCGAAGAGTGCCCAACTACATATTATATATAGAGCACACGGGGAATGTTCTATATCCCCTACACATACCCATCCCCAGCCCCATCCCCGACCCCATGCCCGACCTCAACCCCATCGATATCTAACTTTCGTATTGCGGCGTCATCGCCTTATGCCGAAATTACCAGCATTTGTCAAAGTTACCGTCGGGATTATCTTATCTGCAGGGTAAAAGCCCGCCCTGCCCCAGTCCCAGCCCCAGCCTGAGAACTCAACCCAGTTTCGGAGCCGGAGATGGGAGTCGGAGGAGCAGTTCCGTTCGACTGGGGGGATCGGCTTTACAATGCAATTAGCCGACAAATAAACCCACAGAACAGACCCCAACAGAACGGAGCAGAGCAGCAAAGATAAATACATAAATGGAGTAAACCAAGAAGAGCGAGGGCATAGCATAGCGAAAGTGTTGCGTGTTGGGTGATAAGCAGCGCCGATCTCGAAAATCTCAGCCGATAAGGATTATCTTAATCTGCATAAATAGCAAAACGAGCGCATATCTACACACACATTATACCGGCGTTATCACAATCATATTTGGCCATATGTTTGCTTTCAACTGATTCAGCCAGAACGGAACGGAACGAAACGGAATGCAGGGCAGGGCAGGGCAGGGGCAGGGGCCGGGGATAGTCGTTGGAAAGATCGGAACGACTCTGTGGCTGACTAAGTGCCTCCTAATAGGCGTGAAGTGCCGACGGCATTGCGAAAAAGATGACGAGGTTGAAACCTATTTACGAGATTGCCTCGTAATCTGCGTCTCCTGGATCAGATCCGATCCGATCGCACTAGAACTCACCTGCTGTCCGGCATTGGCGGCCACCCAGGCCTCGGCAAAGGTCTCCATGGCGCTCTGGAAGTCCATCGTTGGGGCGGTTCAAAGTTCTAGTTGGCTCGTGGGGCTTTCTTTTCACTCTTTTATGGCCAGATGCAGCAGATGGCCAGATGCTCGCTTTGGCATTAATTGATTCAAATTTGAATGGTTCGAATGGGGAAGGAACTCTGATTTTATTGCGATTCGTTAGTGCCTGATTGTAATTGTAAATTGTAAATTGCAAATTGAAGCGCGATAAGGGGCTAGACTAACGTATAGGTATGGCCCGATTTTGATACCGATTCCAAATTCGATTACAGCCCGGAGATTTCTCTAGCGGAGTGAGACGGTGACGCTGTAGCTGGCGATGGCGTTGGCGGAGGAGCAAATTAGACACAGGCACACACGCACGCACATGCACTCGGACACACACACACACTGAGACGTACACACGGGGGCGGTCAGGTAAACGCGCGCCTCGAACTTGCAACTTGTCTGGAACGGATTCGATGACGACTTCCACAAGGCTGCGCGGCTTCCACTGATGCAGTTCTTGTTAGCTCTGGTTCTGGCTCTGGCTCTAGTTGTTGCTGTTGCAGTGACTCTCGACGCGACATCATTAGTGCAGGCGGCACGGGCACGCCATAGCCGTAGCCATAAAATCGGGAACTGAGCCGAAATGGGCCTGCAGTCAGGATAGCCAGCGATGGAGCAGCGTGTCAAATGCCGGCTCCCGCGAAGCGATAACAGTCCTCTCGTCTCGTCTCTTCTCGAGTTCGTTGGGGGATCCCCGTCTGCAGAGTCGCTTCCGTCTGTGGTCTGTCCGTCCGGCTGGCTTGTTGGGCAGTTGATTGGCTAAACTGGCTAATGGCACTCAATCCCTGTGGCCGATCGACCATCGAATCTCTGGGCGTATGCGTATCTGTGTATCTTTCTATCTTTGTATCTGAGCGGCGCGTCCTCTCACAGCTCAAGTTGGCGGGCAACTGACGGCATTCTTTCGCATTTGCAGTTGGCAGCGGCGCCGGCTGCCTTCGGCTCCCCATCAAGTTCGTTCTCATCCCCCATTTCAATGCCGCCCGCCTTCGTGTGTGTGAGTCACGAACGAACAAAACGCAGCCACACACACACGCACACACACACACTGATGCGATACACACAGATGCAACGGTGAGAGCGAAGCGCTCTTTGCTGGAAACGACGCTCGCTCTCTCTCTCTCTCTCGCTCTCTGTGTTGCCTGAGTATCTGTGTGCCCGCCTGAGAAATAGTAGTAGATTCCACAGGAAGGGAAGCATTAGCGAAGATAGAACATCTTGTGGCACCATTGGATAATTCGTTTGGATTCTTAGATACTAAGGGGGCGTTTCATGATTGCTTTGAGCCAAAAATCAGCTAAACTAATACTAAAATAATAAATACATAATTCAAATTCTCAAAAACAAAGGTCTTTTAAGGGAGCTTGAGGATGTGTTTACACTTACATGCGAGGACAATGTAGCCAGAATTGTGGAGCGCAACTGTGAAAGTCGTTTGAGGCTGAGTGTTTCTGTAAATCATTCTTCTTGTTGCATTCAAGTAATGCTAGTTCTTTGGTCTAAATCTATCAGGTTCCTAAGACCCTGGTTTCTACATAGGATACAGTGGGGTAGTGTTTGCGGACTATCAAATATTATCGAAATATCTGAATGCGATCATGGCTTTGATTGCTGTTATGTGTCAAAGGCCAGATCCCTTATCCTCACATCAGGGAAATCCAAAAGGTAGTAGAAATACTACTAAATTGTGTCTTTCATTCGCTCAAACAAACTCTCCTGTCTGTGTGCGTTTGTGTGTGACCAAAACAAAACACACACACACACTCACACAGAGGAATACCTTCACCAGAGAGCAGCATTTTCGGAGAGCCGAAAGTCAAAGAGAGTCATGCCGAGAGACAGAGAGAGAGAGAGAGAGAGAGAACACGCACTCACACATTGACAGTGGGTAAACCTGTTCCGGCGCAGAATTGCACTTGTCGCCGCTCGCAGCCTTCGCCCAACCCCCCAAGCCAGACCCATATACACCTCACAGTCACAGCCACACCCCCTCCCATTCCCACTCCCAATCCCATTCCCATTCCCAATCCCACTCCAGCAGAAGCCTCGTTCGGCTGCGCGTTTTCTTTTATTTTTTGTGCGCTGTGCTGTGGCGAAACGCAATGGATTTGCTGCAAATTCGGGTGGAATTACTCGGCGCACACACACAAACAAATATATACACACACAGAAGCAGCTACACTGTGTAGAGTGGGCGTGGGCGTGAGCTAAGCAGGTGCGAGCGGAGCGGCAATACGTTCGGGTCTCCGCAGCCTTCGACGGGATGAAAGAGTAAATCGGCTGCTTCTGGGTAAATGCATGCTGGGGAAGGGGGTGGCTGGGATGATGGTACTCGGGCAGACAGTAGCAACACCCACTCGGCATTTAGCACCTCCGTGAATGGCGACGACGGACTTCGTTCTCGGCTCGTGCACGAAGTGGAGCCCAAAACGGAGCCAGGCCGCCCCCCCAGAGCCCCCATGGAGGCCCGGAAGGCCGGAGATAAGAGCGCAGATAATGCGCGCGCATTACATGTGATTAGATGTGCGACAGCCGACAGGCGCCAGGATTTAGCCAACCGCGTCCCAGGAAGGTCCCGAGTAAATGGTACATAGGACCGGACGAGTCTGCAGGACTATTCCTATTTCCCTCTCCCTCTGCAGGGTGGAGTTTCGGCTGGATGTAATTAGGTTCTGGAGGACCCAAGTATGTAAACTCTTAACATTGGGCTATGCAGTAAAGTCAGATGCATACTGCATCCTGGTAGCGCTATTCCAGCTGCATTTTCCCCAAATGGGAGAATATTGAGGCATTAATATGAATATTCTGCAATATCCCGATTTTGTGGCAGATTATCGCTCCAGAAGGAGAAAGATATATAATTTTATTATCGTCATTTCATTATCCCGCGCGCTATTTTTCATTTCCCCAATGCGCAAACTCTCCCCTTCTCGCTCTCGCCAACGTTCACCCTCTCCCTCTCTCTCGCTTAGTCGCTCTCTCACCCACACTCGTGCACACAATCACTCGCCTCGCACACACACACTGGCGCAGAGACGAGCGCCGCACTTCGTGCCAGAGCGAGATAATACATCGAAAAAATTAGAGCAAAGAGAGATGAGCAAGTGTAAACGCAAACGAAAACGCCAAACCAAAGAATACGAAAAAAGAGGAAAAACACGAAATCAACATAAAAAGCGCCGCCAAACCAGTTCGGGCGAGACTCCGCCCCCGGCGCTCGCTGATTGGCTAAGCGACCGCTTTGCCGTTGCCGTTGCCTTTGCCTTTGCTTTGCCTTCGCCTTCGCCCGAGACTTCATCTTTTTCTTGTATTCTTTTTGCCGCTTCGCTCTGCTTGCGGTTTTATCGCCGCCTACCTCCCTCCCACCCTCTGCCAGAGCCACTCACCCATTCCCCCCTCCCCCACTCACACCAAGGCAGGCAGACAGGCAGGCAGGCAGTCGACGTCGACGTTATTTGTGGAGCTTTGGCCAAATTCGGTGCTCAAAATCTTTTGCTGCTCTTAGCATTTTAGATAGAGACACCCAGATACGCACACACGCACACACACACACACAGAGAGACAGAGACAGTGGCTGGCAGATGAAGCATCCTTTTATGTGGCACATAGAGAAACGCAATTAATGCCAGCACATACATAAGACAGGTTGATAGCCCCAATTATAGGAGCACGTTAAATGAAGAATAATGAAGGACTAAGAATACTTTATCTAATTCCTTTCCCATATCATGCCAAATCAGAACACATTCATAAGCAAGTGTGAATCGAATTCTCTCTAAAACTAAGCCATGAACATTTGGGCACAGGAAAAGTTACTTAGGACTAATAGGGAAACCACAAATTGTGGCCGTCTTCTGGGACAGGTTCTTGTGGCCCTGTGCTGTAGAGTTCAAGATCCTCTTCCAATACCATCAAATATTAATCAGTTTGTAGGACACTGCCATTACCTTGTGTTCTTCGGTATGTTACTGTGTTTCCCAACGGTTTTCGAATTTCCGGTTCGGTGACATCTTTTGGGTCACCGAATTCATGGCATGACAGACTGTGTGCTCAGCAGCTCCACTCTCCCATCTTTCCACTTTTTTTTGCACATGTGTACGTTTTATTTACTGTTAGCCAACTTCTCATCAACCCACACCCCACCTGCTCCCTCTGCAGATCCTGGGGGCATGCTGCGGCAAAATGTTTATATAAGAGAAAGCGCGAAATCATCCAGCTAAAAAAGACGTCTTCTACATGCTCTGCTTGTGTGTGTGTGGTGCGTGTGTGTGTTTGCTGGGTAGGGGGAGTCTCCTCCCGTTACTGAAAATCAATAATTCTATTAAAGCTCCATTCTGGCGCTCGTCGGGCGCCATGAAAAGTTATAATTTTTCATTTTTACGAGTACGCACTGTTGGGGGGAGCAGTGTTTCAACTTTAAGCTTTGGACGGACGAACCCTGCGGAAGGGTCCAGTCTGGGGAGGGTCTAGGTAGGGGTTGGGCCCCTATTACAGTTATTACTGAATGTGGCAGCCATCAGCCGCGCTAAGAGCGCTCGTTGTCGTCATTGCCCCATCACCATCATCGCCGTCATCATCCCGGACACTGACGCGGACGCGACACGCAGACGGACACGAACGCGGACACGGGTCCTGGCACGGATGCCATAATGGTCGAGCCATCATCTCAGGGCGTAGCATCATCATCATCAGCAGCAGTGTCAGGCTGGGTACTGAGTCCTCGCATGGCCCAACCCCAACCCCAACCCCCCTTTTGGTGTCATTGTCGGCATAATGACAAAAGGACATTCATTAAGTTTTTGATTTCTGATTTTATTGTTGATTAAACGCATAACGCAGCCGTGTCCTGCCCGGGTAATGTCGGGTAATGCCGAGAAGGATACACCCTGTCCCTGTCGCTGTCCCTGTCTCGCTACTCTCTGGCATTGGCAGCATTGTCCTCTCTATCTCCCAGCTCTGAGCACTGAGCACTTCCGGCAAGAGCATCAACTTGACATTTCCGCTCTGGTTCGGTTTTCGTTTTTTCCTTCTTTCTTTCTTTTCGGGTGATGGTCCGACTCCGTCCCCGCAGGGTGGGTGGTCGTTGTCCCGCTGCTGGCTTATCAACCCACTCAAGGATACACTCGACAGCAGGGCGGGGGGCAGGCGACTCCGACCTACCGAACGACCCTATGTAAAACTACCTGTACATAGAGCCGGGGGCCTGGCGCTGTTGGCCAACCAATTCGATTGTCTGATTAGGGAAGCTTGGGTATTATCCTGGCCAGGACGTGTGTGCGTGTCTTTACATGGAGCTCTCAAGTGCTGCCATTCGCCCTGGCTCAAGTGTCGCCGTGCTCCGGGTGTGTCTGGGTGGGGCCGAAAGGCGCCGGAGTGGGGGATGGATAACCACTGCCTGGCGGTGCCATTGGAGCTCAGTCAGAGCCAGCTGCCAGTGCGCTTGCGCCAATTTAGGGTTTTCCTTTTATTCATTTTTTCCCCCTACATACAGATGCATATACATGCCTCCATGCTATATCTCTATGTGCAGATTTGTATGTGCTCTCTATGTACACTCGCCCGCCCGCCCGATTATGTACTCGAGTCTCGAGACTTTTATTTACACGACTGAACCTCAAGAGAGGATTTAATAGCGGAGTGGAAAATTAAGTGTAGGTTTTCCTCCCGCAGTAATGAATGCTTGGAAGGCTTTCACTGCTTAATGGAGATAATTTTACATTTCCAAGAATCTTAGGGAGGACTATTATGGGGAATATTTCGGTATTGGTATTGGTTTTGGTATTCGTTTTGTCAAAACTTCAAAACACGCTCCGTAAATACCGACAACTTCCCAGAATTAAACGGAAAAACAGCCAAGTTTCCGATTAAGATGACATCAGTCATCAGGCTAGTACAACAATCGAATCAATTTCGTTATCATCCCATCCCACCCCCACTCCCCGGACATGACCCCTACATGGAGCCAACGTCCCTCTAGCTGCAGCTCCAGAGCTCCAGAGCCAACCTTGGCAGAGGAACGCACTCCAATTAGTTGGAGTTGGAGTTGGAGAAATAGAAAATACGAGACATTAGCTAAACAATGTTCGGGGGGTTTGGTTTTGGGTCCCAGTCGCACCTCATGATTAAATGGAATAACCACATTTACCACTTGAAATAATTGAAAGCGAAGGAGGGGGGACTGACAAGTCAGTGGGTGGGTGGTGACAAGTGACACGGGTAAGCGTGCTGCGATCGGCGAAACTTCCACTTGAAAGCCTTAATTGATTTAACTGATACCAAGATACGAAGACAGAACCACACAACCCAAACCAGAGCCAGAACCAGAACCAGAGCCAGAACCAGAGCTAGACCTAGACACCCAACCCCACTCAATAGAAATAGAAATAGAAATCAAGTCGAGTCGAATCAATAGATAAATTCAATGGGGCGGGGGGAGGAGGGGGAATCGGATGTGCAACTGATTGCGGTTACCGTTGGATCGGCATCTTCAAAGTTGCCATAAAACACGAGATCGATTTGTAAATTTCGCTCGGCGATAAGGAGCTCGACTTTGGTGGCTTCTAGCGCTGCTCTCGTCTAGCGCTTGGCAATGAATTCGAGATCGCAGGCCAAAATGGAGTCGTCGGAGTGTCCACAAGACGCGGCGGAACCAGATTGCCACGTCGCTCCTTTGTGGATGCCGCCGAACAATGTTTGACGACGTGTCCCGTGTATATGTGTGTGTCCGCTTATCGCCATCGATAGATCGATGCGCAATCGGTATCGGCCGCTGTTGTTTGACGATTGTCATTCGATGGTTGACATTGTCACCTCGTCCCGCACCACACACCATCCGGACAAATCCCTAATTAAAAAGATACTTAGATACTTGATAGCTGCCACCGCTTATCTCCAGCACAAATATTGGACTTTCGACTTAGCCAAAAGTCAGTCGAGATGTCGACCCTCGGTTGGCCAAACAAATGCATCTGCAGACTACCTGACCTCTACTCTGCCTCCCCCCTCCCCCCTGCCCTGACGGGCGCACTTCAGTTGCCACGGGCAGCACTTGACTTTGTTTGCCCTGCCATTGAAGTCTCGGGCCAGTACAGCACAGCATGCCGCACCCAACTCTCACTCCCACTCAAACTCCCACTCCCATATCCACTGGGCGGGGGAGACCTTGCGCGATTTGTTTTCTATATTTGCTCATTTCAGTAATGGTTTACTTTTATTTTTAACTTTAACTTTAGCTGTGTTCAAAATTAACGCAAATAAAGGGGAGATAATAAGGTGGGCAAACGTATTCGGGACTTGGACTTATACGTATCTATATGGCCAATCTGAGGGAAGGTTGTAATTTGATCTAATAGGAATCTGGCATATATTTTCTAAATTGCATAGTCACTCAATTAAAGTATCTCTTCCTTCATAGACTGGAGCTTTTCCCAATGGCAAACCCACGCACCATCAGTTTGGGGTTTAGTTGAAAGTTGGCCGCAATTTTCTGGTTTGAGCAGTGCCACCAGTGGAGGAGCGGACCGGCACAGAATGTGGTTAAACTTTAGAATGGACACAACTCAATTATCAGCATTTTCAGCATTTTCCGCTAAAAGCAACTCAATTACGTTGCACAGGAAGTCGCAGTCCTGACCAAAGGATAGTTTCATATGACCACATAATTAAATTAATTGCATCCAGAGAGCGTTCCAGCACCAAGAGTAGAGGAGGGGGACAGTCTGTGGAGAGATGAAAGCAGAGGCTGAAAATTTTGTGCGGCCTGTGGGTGGTAAATATTGGTTAAAAATTGAGAGCTGGCTCGTGTCCGCGACGGGGTACTCTTTTTGGGCCTAAACAAACACGGGCTCGCACACGGGCTCGGACTCGGACTCGGGCAGAAAACACTCCTGACCAAATCGAGAATCAGGCAAACAAATTCATTTCTTCTCTCTCCACCCTCTCTGTTCGTTTGATTTCGATTCGAGTGCTCTTTTCCAGGGGCTTATCTCGCCAGAAATCGCTTAGAGCGACCTCAGTGCCTCAAGTAGGGCTATGCCATGGAGGGAGGAACTATCCCCAATCGCACCTTGCCTGCCACCTACCTCTCCAGGCGTCCAAGATCGATAGTTTGCTTTGTTTTGTTCGGGTTTTGCGATTTGATTAATATTGACTTAGGAACGATTCTGTTTGCCCAGCTATTGTGTTCAGCTGTTACCCGCTGATTAATTTGAGGCGATAAAGCTTAATTGGATTTCGCTTAGATAACTCGACTGAACAACCCGCAGATAGATTTCTCAGTCAGATTTCTGACTGTCTTCAGCTCAAGTGCCCTGTTTGCCCCGTTTACTGCTCAAAATCGCAGCTAATCAGAGGTGCTGCGGGGGCACACTGCTGCGGTGGGGCAGGGAATCAGGGCAGAACTCAATTGAAAGAGACCTACGAAGAGCCAGCCAGAGAACGCCTTCTAGCTGCCACTGTGGGGCTCTCAGCTCGGGACTATGCTTAGATCTACTCCATCTGAGATGTTTAGCAGACTTCTAGCAGGAATTACATCTCTCTCAAGTCTCGCAGCATCGAAGGAGATCTTCATCCGAAACGGAGTCACCTTAGCAGCTAAGAGGAGGACTCTTATCCTTTCCATTTCCATTTCAGATGTCCACTTGAGTGAAACAAATGTCCACTTACGCCCCCGAAATCGCATCGAATGGGAATCCTCAGAGCATGGGAGAAGTATCTCTCCTTATAGCGCATACATACACACAATCCTCCTAAAAGGCAATAAAGTTTATCATGCAATTAAGAACGAATTACGCTGCTAATAGAATAATTAATGCAATTTCCCACAACATTAGGCACAAGCACAGCCGGAGGCAGAGACAAGGACAGCGACAGCGACACAGCAGCAAAGGACAAACATCAGGCGGCAGCAGCAGCAGCAGCAGCAGAAGGAGCAACCGTGCAAAATCAAGATGAGAGACTCTCTATCGGACTCACCATCCATCCAGTGCCATCCCCTCCTCAACCACCCCATCAGAGCACTGCCCCCGCCCCACCCCGCACCCGGACTCAGTGACAACTGTCGACGTGGGCCGGGAATGTTTTCGTTGTGCGTCCAAACCCCAAGAACTAAGCCATTCCAAATGGGGTTTATGTGTGTGAGCCGTGGCCTCCTCGGGCTGTGGCCTCGACTGTGGGTGGGGCAATTGCTTGGCCGCAGCGTATAGGTACAGTGGAACCAAAACCAAATGACCAATTTTTGGAGAGAAGATCTGATTATCTGCACTGATTCTGGTGTTTTTTCAATAGGAGGAGTACAGTCTTCACTTACTTTGTATTCAGTGCCTGAGTTCTCTTTGGGTAGAACAAACTGTACACAACTTCAAGGTAAAACTTGAAGGTAAAGTAAAACTGTGTGTGGGGGACTCTCAAACTCGATCTTTGCTTGTAGCCTCTGCCCACTGTTCCGTTCACGAGTGCCGCTCTGGCACCAATCCTTGCCTGCTTGTTAGCTGCTCGTATTTTTATTTCTGGCCCAAACCGCAGGCAAGACGCAGCCAATTCTCTTCTCTACCTCTCTCTCTCCTTCTCTCTCTCGCTCTCTCTCTGTTGCTTTCTCTAGCTCCGTCCTGCTCTGTACTATCTCCTTCTATTGCTGGCAGTCTGGCAAAGTGTTTTGTGGCTGTGCCGCACTAATGAAAATGTCAAGTAAATTCCTGCTTTCGGACGGAAACGAAACTGCTCCTGCCACCACTGCTGCTGCTGCTGCTGGGGCTGCTGCTCCTCTGCTGAGGGCTCTACCCGGTATCGACTTAACTATCTCTTGGCTGCCGTTGCCTTGCCGTTGGCTGTGGGCGTGGGGCCGGGAAATGCATTTTGGTGCCGGCTTCAACTTGGCTTCCGCCTCCTGTCCGTCCCGCGTGTTGATGGCAATTGTGTTTGGCTTTACGTATACGAGCTTTTCTGCCCCAGCCTCTCGCTCCCCCTCCGCACATTCGACTGTGTATAAACCCAATGAAAAGTGATGAAATAGCATCTGAAATAGAAACAGAGCATCAAATAATTGTCGCTGAATGCCAAACCCACTTCAGGTGCTCCCTGCTTTCCGCTGCTTTCAGTGAGCAGTTTTTGAGCAGTTTCCAGTTTCCAGTTTGCTTCCATTTATCTGCGTGGAAATTGAATGTCAACCGGAAAGTAGTTGTCAAGATTGTTAAGTCCTTATTTCTTTCACAGTCTGCCAGCTAATAGCTCGTTCTGCGATGCCGAATGCAGGATGGGGGATGGGCTCCTGCCAACGCATTTCCTGTGTGTATTTATGCCCTCCCCCCGCCAGCCCCTTTAAGCGGGTTGAGGTAGAGTAAAGGAAACTGTTTCCGCTCTCTGCATTGAACCTTCTCAACGTGCTCGACTTTGTTTGGGTTTCACCTGCTTACGGGGGGAGCGAGGTGGGGTCTTGCGGCACATGTTCTTCTTCTGTAACGTGCAAAATTTAGTTTTACATTTTATATTTGTTTTGCGGGGATTCCACCTCATCCCTCACGGGCTGGTTGCACACAGTGGGTCGTCGGGTTCTGTGCCGGATTCGGAGAAAAGTTTCTACCCGTGTGTATATATGTATATGTGTGTATGTGTGCATGTGTGTGGTGTGGCTTGCCACCAGGACATTTCATTTGCTTTGGGGCCACTCTCTCTCCGCTGAAAAGAAGCTTTCAGACGTCTTAGCATTTTAAATGTAAAATATTCAAGGAAAGATGAAAAACTACAAGCATACATGGGGTTTTGTGCAAAGATTTATTCTGTGGTCTCCCCATCACCCGCACCCGCACCCGCACCATCCGCTCCGCATCCCCACCCCCACAAATTACCCTTTTATTCAGTTTCTGTTGGCTAATTAAGTGCGCTGCCTAAAAGTATGCAACAAAAGATGTTACATTGCAGACTTTAGATTCTAAATTCCTTATTAATGGGATGACTGAAGTCCTCCTGTCAACTCGATTGTCGCGCTGAAAGGTACCGCCACTCCACCGCGAATCTCTTCCCGGGAATAGCTCTCTCCTTACGCCTTTCTTACACAATTACGCATAAATCCCTTTTACGCGCCGAGCATATTTCACGCTACTTTGCGCCGTGCCCTTCGATTCGGCGGGGAAACTTTATGAAAATTTGATTAATCTTATCAAGATGCTGTGGCACTAAGACTGAGACTGAGACTGGAGCTGCGAGACTGAGGGCAGGGGGCAGTCAATCAAAGGGTTGCTCTGGAGTCAGCTGAGGAAAAATGAATTATCAACAATTTTTGCCTTCTCCTTCGGCCTGAAGTCCATGGCTGGATGGCGCTTGCCTTTGTTCTAATTGAGTTACAGCTGGCTTGTGGCAGAAAGGAGTGTGCGAGTATCGAGTATCTGTGTAAGTGAGTCACTATCGAAGCATACGCAATTTGCGATCCATTTGACCCCACCCCCTGCATCCACCTCCACCCCCAACCTTTTTGTGAGAAGTCAGAGAGTCAGCTTAGGCTCTGTGGAGCACAATCTATGGGCAATTATGGGGTTTGCTTCTTTTTAAACATATTCATAAGGTAATTTTGGTCTGGGCTGAGGACCAATGGCCCGATAAGGGCCCGTCGCCGGACATCAATTGATACAAATGCGTATTAGTATATATTTTTATTCGGCCAAGTATCGACTTATTTTGTATTCGAGCCGGGAAAGGAAATGGCCAAGGCATCCTTTCAACGTAAGCTGCTTGTATCAATAAAAATTCGATTATGCACACACACACACACACACAGGACACTGGACACTGGACGCTGGACGGACCCTTGCAACGATTTATCATTGTGTTGACTTTATCGGGCGAGGCACACAAAAACGGGGGCGGGAGGGAGGCAAAGCAAGTAAGCACTCCACTTATAGTTGAGGACGACACACACAGCCACACACACACATCACGCATACGCCTAGTTGGGCTGCAGAATATCAGCTTACTGGGGAGAGGGACAAACAGCCAGACGGCCAGGGCAGGGCAGGGCAGACTCTTCTTTATGGCAGCTTTTTTTTATATTTTCATAAATATTTTAAGCACCCGAGGAGGGGGAATCTGCAGCACTCAAGTAGCTTATCAGTCCAGCATGTGAGCTCTGTCTCTGTTTTTCTTTAGCTACCCCCCGCCCCCCGCCTAAGCGTATCAGGAATCAAATGCCAAAGAAGTCAACAAATTGGCATCTGGAGAGATCCGCTCCGTGTTGTTCTTGGCCCGCAGTGACTCCTTTCCTGCCAGAAGGAAGCCGGAAAGAAGTTGCCCCCGCTGGATACTCGTTTTGTTTGTGCCACCAGCGTAATCGACCCTTCTCCCGGCTTAAAGTTTTGGCCAGAACAGGACTGTGTGCGGGTAAGACGTAGTCCGACTCAATTGTTTATGTAATTGTTGGTATTAAGTGATTTCTTGTTATTTCACACTCGGTTGCATTCGAACTTAATTGAAATTAGTTGGAAGAAGTCCTGCCAAGGAGTAAGCATATATTTGGTGGCAAATAAATGAACTACAGACGTGCAACTGATTACTTTCGCTTAATGCTCTTCATTAGGACCAATAAGTGCCATCTTGGGCAGTCAATCATCAATCATCAGAGCATTAGGTGTACTCGCCTGGGAAATGGAAATGCTAATTAAACAGAAAGCAGGCTTATTTCCCTTGTCCTACGATAAGAATTCTTGGGTAAATAGTAGCAAAAAAACGAGGACTGCGTGGAAATTAAAAAGAAAAGTTTAAACATCAAAGCGAAACTTGCACAAAAATTAAATGGACAGATTAAAAAATGGAGAGCGAAAAAAGCAGAGCGAAGCAGGCAAACACAAAGAAAGACATTGAAATGCATTTGTCAACGGAAAAAAGTTGGTAATTAAACAAACACAAAACGGAATATTCAATAACTTTGGGTCGCCACAGAGGAGTGGGTGGGGGGGTGGGGGGGGGGGGGGGGAGAGTATGAAATTCGTGGGAAGCACGAACAACGATAATCGCGTCTTTGAAATTTTCTTTATTTTTTGTTGCTTCTTTAATGAAACGAAATTGGGAATCACCTAAGCCGGCCCGGCCGGCGGGGGATGGAGAATGAATCCCAAGTTGTGTAAAATCCCGTCATTAAAATTATTCGGTTTCCTTCGGTGCCTTTGGGCACCAATGGACCATCCTCAGGAACAGGGACAGCCGCCGGAGTATTCCTCTAATCCAATAAGTCCCGCCACTGACACCAGTCCGGGGAGTCGGCATTTCCATTTACAATTTTTACCCTTTTTTTTTGGGTTTTGCTTTTGCGGGAATTACAAATCGAAAAAGAAACGCATCGTTGGTCTTTCCACTGCCAGTGCCAGTGCCACTGCCACTCTTGGTCCTTCGGCCAAGAAACAATCATTATCCTGGCCCAAAACAATAATAAAATCTCCGCGACAGTGGAAGGACAGCGGAGCCGTGGACCACTTAATTAGAAAACGTTTAATGCCTTCTTTATATCCCCGTGGCTGGCAACTCTCTCGACCGGAAGCCATTCCGGGATTCACTGGCGGCACTCGGTGTTTTGTATTCGGCTGGTGGCGCTACTCCTGCCCCTGCCCTGCTCCTCCTCCTGCTACTGCCACCAAAGGAGAGTACAGTTGAGGAGAAAATCTCTAGGACAATGTAATTTTCCAACTAATTTAGTCAGAGTGCTCAATAGTTGAATTATGTATCTGCTGTGACCACCAGCCCACCCCCCTACCCCGCCCCAATGGTAAGTTTTCAGTTTAGTTCTTATTTCAGTTGGAAAAGATCCCCTCCTTGAGTCGATTCCAGGCTCCATTCATCATTTGGTAGCAACATTTTAATGAAATTAAGAAGCAAAGTTCTCAGAAGTTTCATCGATGCAAGAAAAAAGCAAAAGATGATTGCAGCAAAAGATACTCGATGCCAAAGATACTTTCTGCACAAATGAATGCAATTAAGAAAGTTGGAAGCAAAACGGGGGGAATGGGATGGGAAGTGCAAACCGGGAAATGGGAAACTGAACTCTGCCGGAGACACCTTAAACCATTCAATCAGACAAAGACCAGCCCCCACACCACCACCCACCCCCAACTCCAAGCCCCAGATCATATCGTGGAATCGGAACAGAACAAGCGTGTCAAACCGCAAAAAATGCGACCCATGAATATATTAACAGTCTGACAAAGGGCAGCCGCTGCTGGAGGGGGGAGTGGCAGTGGCAGTGGGTGCTGGGATACAGATACATTAAGTGGCAACAATGCGACGAAGCGAAAGAAAAATTAAAAGGGTCACTTTACAAGGACTTAAAATACGAAGAAAAGAGCCCAGAAACAACACAAGAGAAATGGGATGAAAAGCATGGAAAATAAATTCATATTTGAGACCGGCGAGGGGTTGCTGCTGGGGGTGGCTGATATGTTTGCTGATGATAAAGAGACCTCGCCCGTCCTTGGGTTTCGTCATTGGACACAGATTGTGGACTTCAGGATATTCTATGGGGTGGGTGGGGCGGTCAAATGTTTACAAACATAATCGCTGAAAAATTAAGTTCCTGAAATTGCTTTTTTTTCTTGCTTGTTATTTTAGAATATTACCATTCTACTATGGGAAATTTAGTGCCGAAAATAAAGAGATTTCTCTGAAAAAACACACACTCAAGAGGCATTTTCTTAGCAGCCATTTCGAGAGATTTATCCCAAGAAGGGACATTTCCTTGGAAACAAAACGGGGGGGGGGGGGGGGGGGGGGGGGGGGGGGGTAAAACGTAAGATATATTATAGTGAACACAATTAAAAATGAGGACAAAACGTGATCGAAAGAGGTCAAACCCCAGAGCCAGATTAAGCTCTGGGCTTAGCATACTTAAGTGGTCACGGGCCTCGGCTCGGAAAAAGCAGAAAAATGGGTATTTTTACTCGGTTAAGCCCGGTATCCGGAGCAGGGAAACGGCGATTCCACATCCACGGCGATGGAGCGCCGGGGAGTGGGAAGGGACCGAAGGGTCTGCTCTCTAATTGAGCAAGCGGAAAAAAGCAAGAATTAAAGTCGGGAAAAGTATATAGAGAGACAGAGAGAGAGAGAGATATATGTATGTGGGGTATGGACAAAGAGGTGAAGTGGTTTGTTTTCCATTTCTAAGCTTATTTTTCAGAGCGGCTTTCGGTAAAGTGCCGTAAGATGCAACAACAACCACGGCGGAAAAAAGGAATCCAAATATAAAAAGCAGAGGAATTAAAAATTTCTGAATGGTTGAAGATGAAGAGAGAGGAGGAGAGGAGAGGAGTGGAGTGGAGGCTGAGACTGCGGCTGTGCCTGAGGGAACAAAGCAAATGGCAAATGAAAGCCAAGAGCGGCGACCCGCAGCGCATAAGGGGAACATTAAAAATGTTGTGCCAATCGTCCTACAGTCCTCGGTGCTCGGTCCTCGGCCCTTAATCCTTTTTGGCAGTCGAGCTCATTATGCACGCCCAGTGGCCGCCCGGCCCGGCCATTTTAATGGCCCAAATCCGGAGATGCCCAAGCCGAGCCCGAACAGACTTCGGGCCTTCTATTTTTTGATTAATTATGTGCCGAAAGTGAATGGATTCCTCCATCTGCCTGCCTGCCTGCCTGCCTGCCTGCCGTTACCGGAGTAATTCAGGTAATCTGTGCATTGTCTATTTTGACATTTGCTGAAGAGTTTTTTTCGTGTGTTGGTGGTGGTGATGGGGAGGGTGAGTGGGTGGTAGAATACACCTTGTGTCGTCCACCCACAGCCTCCCTTCGATTCATGCTAAATTTATCAAATGCGTAATGAGCGCACGTGAGCTGCATGCCATGTGCTATGCTGTGCTCCACAGGACTCTCCATATTCTTTTCGTCCTTTGTTTTTTTTTTTGTTTTTATGCTTTTCGACCAATATTTGCTGGGAAGGAACGATGTTCGGGGGGGGAGTCGTCGGTCTGTTAATTACAACTTAAATTGACAGCAAAAATTGGACTGGAAAATTGTGGGTTTTTCGTGCGGTCGGCATATTAAGCGCTTACTCTCAGGACAGCCCAAAGAGGGGAGGGAGGAGCAGAATGGAAGGAGCCGTAGCCAGAGTAGACAAATGAAGACTTAAGACCTACTTAAGGCCAGAAGCAGTCGGGCATAGCATTCAAAACTCCTAAGCTGCCAAAAAGTGTTCCGCAACAAAATCAAGACACAAAAAATGTTCAGGAAAAACAACAAATTAGCTAAGAAGACAGGCTGCCAAGGGTGTGAGTGGAGATGGGGTGGGGAGGGGAGGCAGAAGCATTTAACCCTAATTTGACACACACGCAACCTTGCCAGCGGACGGGACGGGGTGGTATGTGTGAGGGGGGTGCGGTGTCAAAGGGCAAGTCGCAAATAAATACATTTACGGCTATCAAGGGTTAAAACGAACACAACAAAGGATTCCCTTGCGAGAAGCTAAACGAATTCCCAATACCCTTAACTAGAGCCCCGACAGTGGTTGTGAGGGAGATTGCGATTTTCCATAGCGGAATTGGAGGGAAATTTCCATTCAACTAGAAGGCAAACACCGAATCCCAAAGCCCAAGCAATCCTTTCGCTCTGTGAGGGTATGGGCAGCGGCAGCAGCAGCGGCAGCAGCAGCGATACTGAAACGTATGCTAAATGCAAGGAAGACAACAATATCAATAAACACTCACTCACTCGCACATACTCACATTCGCATTCGCATTCCCGTGAAGGGGGTAAGAGGGTGGATGGGGTGGATGGGGTGGCGAGGATGTAGCGACAGCGGAAACGGAAATCACAACAAAGTGCTGACATGTGCCGCGGTTGCTGGGCAGGGGCGGGGGCAGAGGCAGAGGCAGAGGAGGGCAAAGCTGAGGCCTTGTGCCTATGCGGTTGCCCGCACACATGAGTCGCTCCGTATCTGTATCTCTCTCTGTGCTTATGTGTGTGAGTGTGTGTGTATCTGTGGGTTGTGTGGGTGTCAAGTTCCTTTTCACGCGCAAATTGAGTGCTTAAGCGGTTTAGTTGGCACGTCTCTCCTGCCCCCTGCGATACCACTCTGTGCGGTATGCGGGATGCGGCATGGGGCATGCGGCGGAAGTTACAACATCGTTGCGACTCTGCCTGGGAATGTGTTCGCCGTGGCGTTGGTAAGCCGTCTCAGCATTCATCTTTCAGTTTACTTAAGAGCCAGAAGAGATGCCGACTACGACTCCGACTCCAATGCAGATAGAGTCGGAGTCCTTCATTCCATATCCTGTTGCCTGCTCAGCCGATAAGCAAGTTTTGCATTCGTCTATAATTCATGGCGATTCACTTGATTTGCCAAAAGAACAAGAACCAACAACAACAACAGCGAAGTTATTATTTATTGTCAACGCCAGCGGCTTCCTCATTTTCCACTGGTGGGTGTATGTGTAGCACAGCGATAAGGGGAAACGGAGGAGAACGAGCCAACGCGCATCATTTGCATACGTTTTGCCCGGAAATAGAATCGCAAACCGAACGAACGCGTGCCACCGACATAAAGAAGCAGCCGCACAGAGTGTGTGTGCGATTTTCCCCACATCGAACTCACAGGCGGGGCAGGACACGGCCACCACAACAACAACAACAACCAGAAAAATAAAGATAAAGATGCCACATTGTGTGTCTGGGTCTCTGGCTCTCATTTGCTGTTATTTATGCTGAGCCCTCGTGGTGTATCATGCTGCATGCTATCCTGTGTCCTGTCCTGTGTGTGGATGGTATATGGAAATCCCCCCAAGTGGCTCCTGGTATGCTTCCCTTTTGCAGCTGGTGTTGATGTTGGCAAAATGGAAAATAATAATAAAATATAATAATAATAAACATGCTTGCCATGCTGCCATTTTATTGCCGCTCAATTGATATCACAAAATGAGGCCTTTGATTTTTATTGCCCTGCCAGAACATATGATGTCACACGAGTCCGTATGCATATTCCGCGGAGATGTGCCCGGGATTACTTGTAAGCTCAATGGCTCGACTGTGCGTACTAGCACTTGTACTCGTACTCCTCCTCCCCCCCGCCCCCGCCCCCTGCTGGCAGTACATATGTGGCCGCTTGTAATTGCAATTTGAATTCAATTTGATGGAGAAGAGACAACTTTGGGGCACTTATACTACATGTACTACATGTATGTGGTGTGTTGTGGTGTGGGGCTAAGGGGCTTATCGTTTACGATCTCGGATGGACGCGGAGAGCGAAGCTTTTTCACGAAACCCGATACGGCAGACAGAGGGGGTTGATTGATAACCGCAGGCAGGCCCCAAAGGGAATGGAATCTACGAGTATAATACCCATTCGACATGCGCTGGCCACAAATTGGAAACTGTTTAGCTGTTTAGCTTCCTCATCGATAGGAGGGGTTCAATGGAAAACCATGGATGCTCTTCTCTAAAGAATTCGGTCCTTAAACCAAAGTGAAACAAAGAGTCCTCTGTGATCACTCTAGAACCTGCTGTTTCAGAGATTCACTCAGAGATTCATTCATCTGGCGCTTCGTGAGTACCCAATTTAGTAGAGTAGCTAACTACCTTAGTAGATAGCTACTCGGACTCGGACTCGGACTGGGACTGGGACTGGGACTCGGAATTGGTGTCAGTGACACAGTCACAAAAACACGAAGAGAGTGAGCAGCAAGAGCTGAGTTTTCTGAGTGAAGGCTCTGCTCCCAGAAGCCACTCGAATGAGAATAAGAATGAGTATCTACACGGGAATAGGAATAGCCAGGGGATGGGGATAGAGATGGAAATGGGGATGGGGATGGCAATGAGAATGAGAGTGATCATCTTCCTGAGATGAGTGAGTAACTGGCTCACAGCGAGCACTCACAACGTGCCACATTTAGATTAGTTTAGTTCGTTTACGATCTTGTTTGCGTTGGGTTCGTCTCAGGAACAGTCGTACGTGTGATCAGACACCACGAGTAGAGTAAAACCAATCAAAATAATATACAGACACACATATGTGTATATTACACTAGTAAGTGATTCAAGTGCAATTTAAGCCCAAACCTTACCGAAAATATTTCGAGGAAATGTCGGAAAAACCGAAGCTAAGGCCCGTGCAAAGAAACAGACAAGATAACCATTTAAATACCTATCAAGAACGGCACAATCAAGATAAAGTTCAAGTGATAAGCTGCGCATAAATTTAAATATGCTAAGTGAATTGTGGCGGCGCACACACACCCACACACCCCCGCACACACACACACACCCTCGCCATATATTAAATAATAGAACTCATGTTGAGATTGAGTCGCGGGGACTGCGACCCATTCTCTCTCCTCTAAGTCTCCGATTCTCATTCTGGGGAATGATGGCATAAAGAAAACCCAAGTCGAGAATAGAACGAACAAAATAAGGCGGGATTCGCAGCTAAGAACGAGACGTACTGCCCGTGTATTTATAAACTAAGTATTTTGTCATTGCCAGAGTGATAACAAGCCATCGCCATTGATAGCACGGACAGTCTTAAGCCGAAACTTAAACAATGATTAGGCGCAAGTAGTATCTCCAGCCTCAGCTGTTTACCCAGCTCTCTTCCAGGGGGGCGGGGCGGAGAGGATTGACGTGTTCATCAATGCGTACTCCTACGGGGTGGGTGCACAGCAGACCTGACGGACCACCCGCCCCCCCGCAGTGACTGTGACGATTCTTATCACCAACTTTGGCAGTCTATTTTATACTCTTAATACGAAAGTCGCAAACAAATTGTAAATTTTTCAGGCATCAACAGAAGCAGCAGCAGCAATGAAAGGGGAGGAAGCTGGATGCGCTCATGTCTCGAAAATTATCCAAGATTAGAGCCATGGGGCAGTAATAGCTCCGTTCGAGATAACACTTTATTCGACAACACTGTGCGCGGCAAAGCGGCGGCATCTTCCGAGATCTGGTGATAGACACTTACGGGAGAAGATATAGGCGACGCGACGTCATTTTTTTTGGACAGAGAGTGGGATCCAGCCGCCCGAAGATCCAGTTAAGATCAGCGCTGCCCCAGCAGATCATGTCACTTCGTTCGCGGACCTCCGAGCATTAGGTTGTTCTCGGTTCCCCCTTCTCATACCCACATATATGAATGTATATATGTAATTGCAGTGAAAGATCTGGCGAAAATTAAGAAAAACTGTGGGCAATTACTGAAGGAATACAGCGCCGGCACGTGTGCATGAGTGTGTGAGTGTCAGTAGCCAGAAGCAGTAGGCAGTAGCCAGTAGCCGTACCGGAAGCGGCCCATGTGCCAAGCAAGATCGAAATCGAGATCGAGACTCAGTGAAGACTCAGCCGAGCGAAAGCCAATTAACTACGATGGTGCAGGGCGAGAATCCGCACAGTGTCGAGCCGGAGGAGGCGGACGAGCACGAGCTGGAGAGCAACTCGACAGATTCACCGCGCGACCGGGCGAACGATGAGGCCGATGTGGAGGCCCGACTGCTGGACAACGGCACGAAGCACGGCAAGTCCAAGGAGCATGGGGGCGAGGACGAAGAGGCCAAGACGACTCCCAAACCGTCCAAAACCAAGAAGAAGAAACAGAAATCGGAGCAGGACCGCCTCATGACCGAGGAGATCAACCGACTGCTGAACGAGACGCCGCTGGAGAAGAGTGTAACCTGCGGTTTCTGGATATTCAAGGGACAGTTCTATCAGCGGTGGGTGGATCTATAAACATTCCTTGGGGTATTCCCAGCTCATCCCAATCCCCTTCTTCTCCTTCAGATTTGCCAATCAGACAGCGTATGTCCTCCTCTACGGCATCGTGGGGTGCGTTTTCTCAATGACGTACGCCTACTTCAACGGCACGATCACCACCATCGAAAAGCGCTTCAAGATCCCCTCTAAGAACACAGGCATCATTTCGGTGGGCAACGACATCAGCCAGACCCTGGTATCCGCCGTCCTGGCGTACTATGCCGGCAAGGGACATCGGCCTCGCTGGATAGGATTCGGTAAGAGGAGCATTCAGGTGGATTTCAATCTCAGCCGCTGATCGTCTACTCCCACAGGTCTCCTCACCATCGTCCTGTTCTGCGTGCTGACCACCACACCACACTTCCTGTACGGCCCCGGCGAGGACGCCCTGGCCCTTACCACGGAGTTCGGTGGCATGCCCGATGAGAACGCCACTATGGAGGCCATCGAGGAGCAGCGCTCGAAGACGCTCTGCCGCCTGAACGGGGGTGGCGCCGAGTGCGAGGTTGGCGAGGGAAACTTTGCCCCCCAGGTGCTGCTCTTTGTGGCCCAGTTCATATCGGGCATCGGCGGTTCCCTGTACTACACCCTCGGTGTCTCCTACATGGACGACAACACGAAGAAGTCCAAGACTCCGGCCCTGTTGAGTAAGTACGGCGAAAACCGGTTCAAACCAAGCCGACCCCAGGCCATAAAAGCACTCAGACGGGCCAAGTGGTTAATCAGCTATTGTGTGCTCTCAGATAAGTAATACGAAATGTCAGACGAAATACTTCCCGGGTGTGTGGTGGGAATTACGTGGCAGTTCTGTATGGCCATGAGATTTGCTGATTAGTAATCTGGTCCTAAAACTTCGGAACTAACTGGGCACACTTTATAACTGTAAAAGCATCTAGATGCAGGAGAATCTCAATCCTCAGCAGATCGATCAGATCCTTTCCATACAAATTCTCCCTACTATCTTTGATAATTATCTTCCTTTCCCTCCAAGGTCTCTCGTATTTTCTGCGCATGCTGGGTCCCGCCATCGGCTACGCCCTGGCCTCCTTCTGTCTGCGGCTGTACATCGCCCCCCAGTTGCATCCGGTGATCAACAACAAGGATCCGCGCTGGCTGGGAGCCTGGTGGCTGGGCTGGCTGGTCATGGGCGGCTTGCTGGCCTTCTCCGGGGTATTTCTTTCAATGTTCCCAAAGGAGCTGCCACGAGCGGTGGCCCGTCGCAGGGTGGAGGAGAATCGGAGACGCGAGAAGGAGAGACTGTCTCTGAAGAACAAGGAGAACTCAGAAAAGGAGAGACTGACCGCCGAATTGGACCAGATGTCCGCCGTCGAGCCGAAAGCCTCGTTCAAGGACATGCTGAAGACCTTCAAGCGCCTGACCACCAACAAGACGTACATGTGCAACACGCTCTCGAGCATCTTCTACCTGGTCGGCTACACCCCGTACTGGATCTTCACCCCCAAGTACATCGAGGTGCAGTACAGGCAGTCGGCGGCCACTTCCTCAATGGTCACTGGCACCGTCGCCCTCGCATTCTCAGCCGTTGGGGTACTGCTCTCCGGCTTTATCATCTCCCGCTACAAGCCCAGGGCTCGCTACATGGCCGCCTGGAACGTGATCTGTGGCTTCCTCACGATGGCAGGCATCCTGGCCTACGCCTTCATCGGATGTCCCGGCAATGAGAGCTCGGTGATCGTAAACATCCACGACAGTTCGCTGAGCGGCAACGCGGCCACGTGCAACTCGGCCTGCTCCTGCGACTACGTTCGGTACTCGCCCGTATGCGGGGAGAACAACATGACCTACATCTCCGCCTGTCACGCGGGCTGCAAGGGTCAACACATCAACTCCGATGGCAGAAAGGTAAGCGGATGAGGAGGGTACACTCTGGCACCGGGTATAATCCAACTTGTTAAATCCTTGCAGATCTTTTACGACTGCTCCTGCATTCCTGGTGATGAATGGGGCAACTCCTCCACTCAGTTCAAGCGGATTACCAGCCTCGACCTCAAGCTTGAGAATGCCACGCTGGACACATCGAGTCTCTCCCATTTGGAGGTAGCTACCTCTTTACGGATATCTTTGTGGATGCTTTTTAATAATTGCCTCTTCCATTCAGAGTCTAGCAAGCGGACAAGCCATGCCTGGGTCCTGTCCCGTCAACTGCTGGACGCAGTTCGTGTCCTTCCTGGCGGTGATGTGTTGCCTCAAGTTCATTGGAGCGAGTGGCAGGGCATCCAACTTTCTCGTGTCTGTGCGCTGTGTGCCCGAGAAGGATAAGACGGCGGCCATGGGCTTCGGTATGACCATGTGCTCCATGCTGGCCTTCATTCCCAGTCCCATCTTTTTTGGCTGGGTCTTCGATCGGGTGTGCCTGGTCTGGGGCAAGACCTGCACGAACAAAGGCAACTGCTGGCTCTACGATCCGCTGTCCATGAGGTGAGCAAACTCATTCCGCCCATTCAAGCAATGGAATTGCTTCATATGGGTAATATTTTGGGATCTTTGCAGGTACACTCTGAACTTTACTGCTGCTGTTTTCATTGGCATTGGTTCTGTGTTCGATCTGGGAGTTTGGTATTACGCCAAGGACCTGAAAATCTTTGACGAGGAGGTCAAGGAGGTCGAAATGCAGATTGTCCAGCACGAGGAGGAGGCCAGCAACGAGAAGAATACAGAGATCTAGATTTACGTTTACATTACTCTTAAGAAAAAGCTGTGCGAGTGTCTGAATATTTTTGGTGTCTATATCAATGTGTGATATCTCCAAAGAGCCCTGTATAATATTAATAAAGCGTATTTTAACTGCTGATCCATAACTTCTTTATAATCCAACTCAATTCTTTAATTAATCGGAGAATATGAGAATAAATAAAACTATGGATGTACGAATTTGGATGCTCTAATGTTTATTTATTACCCCCGATACTCAAATAGTATAGGACTACTGCGTAGTACGTCCAAGTTTTAGCAATTGATTTTTGATGATATAAGAGAACCGAAAATGCACAATCATAATAGAATAGAGTGTCCAATCTATCAAATTTCCGAAAAAGGATCAGCTAGGATTATTATTATAGCCAGAATACCCCTTCCATACGTTTACTCCCTTTCTCTATGTCTTTCTCGCTCTTCCTCGTCCAATGAGCGCCCCCTGGCGGAGGGAAGCGAGATATTACGGCTGGTGTTGTTGTGATAAGAGTGAGAGTGAGACGCAGAGAGTGAATTGATATTATGACATACCAAGCTGTCGCACCTTGCCGCGACTTACAACATTCTCACTCTTATTTTAGTGTAATGGATTTGATTGGTTTCAAACGGGGTATTTCCACATACCTTGGACCGCTCCCAGTGTGCCCCTTCTGAGGGTGCCCGCCAGGTTCGGTTATCCTACTTAACGGCGGATGTAACACCCCATCCCAGTGGAACATTCGCTGCTAATGTCATCTAAAATTATCAACATTTTGAGTAGCCTCAATATTTGTGCAGCAACTGTTCCAGCAGACGCAGTTGGCTTGAGGAAGGTCCGGTGTTTTTGAGTCCAAACGGGCGTACGATAAGCAGTACGATAAGGCTAAGCGCCGCCAGTTTTGGCTAAGGCAACAACGAAAATAAAGAGAGCGCGACCAGGCTGGAACAAAGCATATAAAAGTTGGCCCAATTGTTTGCAAAGTGTCATGATACGGTCAAAATTGGAAACATTATGACAGAACTCAAACAATATTAAGCCTGTCGTTCTATATGGCCACCCACCACATAATCGCTTTTTGCTTGCGCCTTGCCTGCAGCTCATCTCAGTATTTTACAGTCCTCAAATATAAAGAGAGCTGCCAACTGATTAGATGTTTAAATTTGTTGTTGACAGGCGAATAAACCCATTGTAAAGTTCTGAACTCTGATAACTGGGAGCTTTTTAATCGCAACGGCAGTCAACGTCTGAACTGTGGTTCAGTGCAAAAATTAGTTCGACGGGAGCGATCGAGATGGCCAGCGAGGAGACGGAAACCTCAGAGTTCCTAAGGGACAAAAAAGTGCCTGAGAGGCAGGAAGAAACTTCGGATACTACATGTGGTTTCTGGAGGTTCAAAGGTCCCACCCTACAAAGGTACTCCACTCTTGAAAGATCCAATGTTGTGGTAGACTTACGATTGATTATCTGAAACAGATTTGCTAACGAGAACCTGTACATGGTTATCTATGGGATTGCTGGCTGCTTTCTGGCAATTGCCTTCTCGTATTCCAACGGAACACTCACCACACTGGAAAAGCGTTACAAAATACCCACAAAGATAACGGGAATCATTTCGGTGGGAAATGATATAAGCACAGTTTTCTGCTCGGCCTTCCTGGCCTACTACGCCGGCCGAGGACATCGACCGCGTTGGATAGGTTTCGGTAAGAGATAGTTTATCCTTTAATGGAAAGACTTTTAGTAAGCAAACATTTTGGATGTAGGTCTCGTAATTTTGGCGATTTTTTGCCTGATCATGCTCAGCCCGCAGCTTATCTATGGACCAGGCGAGGACGCCCTGAAGCTTACACGCGAATATGGGGAGTCCATCGACCACACTCTTAATGGCACTAAGCGGGATGAAGCCCTTTGCCAGAAGGAGAAGCCCAGTTGTGAGGAAAATCAGGAACCCAGCGACTTCATGCCTATCATGCTGTTCTTCTTGGCGCAGTTTGTCTGTGGCATTGGATGCTCCTTGTTCTACACTTTGGGCCTGTCCTACATGGACGACAACTCAAAGAAGTCGAAGACCCCAGCCATGATAAGTAAGTGGTCAGAGGGCGAGCCAATGGAAACCAATACCCAATAATTATCCTTCGTCATTGGGCAGGTTGGTCGGCTTTTCTGAGAATGCTAGGACCAGCCATCGGATACTCCCTGGCCTCGGTGTGCCTTCGCATATACATCGATCCCTTCAAGGAGCCCCTGATTACCAACAAGGACCCTCGCTGGATAGGGGCATGGTGGTTGGGATGGATTCTACTGACCGTAATCCTCCTGATCTCAGCGTTCTTTGTCGGCATGTTCCCCAAAGAGATGCCCAGTGCCAGAGCCAGGCGTTTGAAGGCCAGCACCGAGGTGGAATCTCTGCCTGGAGAGCGGTCTTTCAAGGACATGGTCCAAACCTTGAAACGGCTGGCGGTCAACAAGGTGTACATTTACAAAACAATCGGCTCAAACCTGTACTTCTTCGGGTACATACCCTACTGGATATTCACCCCCAAGTACATCGAGATCCAGTTCAGACAGAGCGCCGCCATGGCGAACATGGCCACCGGAACCGTTGCATTAGGATTCTCTGCTGCAGGAATCCTCCTCTCCGGCTACGTGGTATCAAAGTTTAAGCCCAGTGCCCGGGCCATGGCCGCCTGGAACTGTGTAGTCGACTACCTGACCGTGGCCGGTATCATATGCTACATACTCATTGGCTGCGAACCCAGCGACAGGATGAACTCCATGGCCACATTGTCTGCCGGCGACAGCTGCAGTGCCTCCTGTCACTGCGACTACGTGCACTTCGCTCCCGTCTGTAGTCCGGCAAACGAAACATACATATCCCCCTGCCACGCAGGATGCTCGGAGAAGTTAACTGATGACCTAGGACGAACCTCGTACTCTGGCTGCAAGTGCATTCCCTCCTCCTTAGCCCCTAACCAGACTTTTCCTGATGAGGTGAGTGTCTCTGTCGCAAATTCTTGATCCCGTATATGTATCTTTCCTTATATGTATTCCAGAATCAATTCGCTTCCGACGGAGTCTGTCCCGTAGACTGTTACGACCAGTTCCTGATCTACCTGGCCGTAATGTGCCTTCTTAAGTTCGTAGGGGCCACTGGGCGATCGACTGATCTGCTGCTGGTGCTGCGCTGTGTTCCGGCCGAGGACAAGACCATTGCTCTGGGCATTGGCAGCATGCTCTTCTCCGTGATGAGCTTCATCCCAAGTCCCATTGTGTTCGGCTGGCTCTTGGACAGCTACTGCCTGGTGTGGGGCAAGACCTGCAGCACCAAGGGAAACTGCTGGCTGTACGATACCAGTTCTCTGAGGTGGGTTGATGGTTGATGGCAGATGTTGTTTTGATAAGCCACTGGTTGAGATATTGTATTGATTTCATTTTTGCCACAGGTACACAATGAATCTCGTGTCCGCCGTGCTCATTTTAGTGGGTAGCTTCTGGCACATTGCCGTCTGGTATTATGCGAAGGATATCCAAATTTTCGACGAAGAGGAGGTAAAAGATAATCCACGAAAGGAAGAACTAATTGAGCTGAAGGAAAAACCAGTTAGAAGTGATAAAAATTAAAAAATACACACGCAGTACAAAAATTAAATAATAAAATATATCTACGAGTCAAAAAAGCAAAATCTTTCGTTAAGAGTATTTTTTAACGGGGGTAAATCTACTCGTTTATCGTCTTCTGTTTATCACACCAAAATGTTTATGATTCTAATCAGCACGATTACGCCCGAATTTCACACAATTCTGAAAGCAGTCCCAGCGTCTGCGATAGGAAAGCTCCTCCATCAATTAAATCTTCGTATGACTTAGCATCCAGGCCAGATGTAGCCGCTTTGACAGTTACTACAGAAGTGTGGCCTCGCCTGATCCTCCTGCTAAGATCAGAGATAAAATATCTCTAGCTTAGCGTGGTGCAGCGAGTTATATGGCTGGCAGATCAGATAAGGTCTAGACATCTAAACGGACGTCTCTGAGAGTCAAAGTCAGTTCATCCGAGCAGCTAGGAAAGTCCAGTTTAGAGCATGGGAGATGAAAATAAAGAGGAAGGCCCCGAGATCTTACCCTTCCTGTCCAGGAGGGAAGCGGTAACCTCTTCAGCAAAAGGAAGGACATCACCTGGGCATGCGGAGAAAATAGAAGACAACATTAAAGACACCGCCTGTGGTTTCTGGCTCTTCAGAGGCCGCTTTCTGCAGAGGTAAGGCCACGAATACGCTACAGATCTCTCTTCAGATTTGAACGGATTGTTTGGCCAGATTTGCCACAGAGAAAATGTATGTGATTCTGTATGGCTTGGCCGGCTGTGTGATGACAATGACCTTTGCCTACTTCAATGGAACCATAACGACCTTGGAGAAGCGCTATAAAATACCCACGAAAATCTCCGGTATTATCTCAGTGGGCAACGATATCAGCACCATGTTAACGGCCGCCGTCTTGGGCTACTATGCCGGCAACGGACATCGACCCCGCTGGATGGGGATAGGTGAGCCGTACATTTGGGCGCCGTATACGTATAAGTACCTCCTTCTCTCCCTCCGCTATCTCTGAATATCTTCCGAATAGGCCTGCTTACCATTGTGGCCTTCTGCCTACTGACTGGTTCACTGCACTTCATTTATGGAGCCGGCGAGGATGCCCTAAAGCTAACCCGGGAGTACGGCGGTCAGGATCAGGCCAACGAAAGTATGGCCGACCCGCAAAAGGACACGAAACTTTGCCAGACAAGTTCGTCAGGCTGTATCCAGGAAGTGAGCCAGTGGGTGCCGCAGGTCTTTCTGTTTGGGGCACAGCTCATTTCGGGTGTGGGCCAGGGCCTGTTCTACACGCTGGGCATATCCTACATGGATGACAACGGCACCAAGTCGAAGACTCCAGCCATGCTGAGTGAGTTTCCACCAGTGATTTCCACGAGGAGACACTTTGGCTCATGGATCTTTGGCTTATCTCGCCCCCAGGTATGTCAACCTTCATTCGCATGCTGGGGCCCGCCATCGGCTACTCCCTGGCTGCCATCTGCTTACGGATGTACATAGAACCGACAATGGAGCCGCTGATTTCTAGGGAGGATCCCCGCTGGCTGGGAGCCTGGTGGCTGGGGTGGCTCATTCTCTCTGTGATGTCCTTGATTGCTGCCTTGGTCTTGTTCATGTTCCCCAAGGAGCTGCCCAGTTCCTGGGAGAGACGGCTGAGAAACACTCAGCCAGACAGCAAAGCTGAAACGGATATCAAAGAGCTCTCCATTGGCGACATGCTAAAGACGATCAAGAGACTCGGAGCCAACAAGGTTTACGTGAACAACACCCTCGCCTCCATCCTGTACTTCTTCGGATACATGGCCTACTGGATCTTCACTCCCAAGTACATCGAGACCCAGTACAGGCAGTCGGCGGCAATGGCCACAATGGCCACGGGAACCGTTGCCCTCGGGTTCTCCGCCGTTGGAGTCCTTCTCTCGGGCTATGTGATCTCCAAGTACAAGCCGAGTGCCCGGGCCATGGCCTCCTGGAATGCTATTGTGGACTTCATGACCGTGGCTGGTATCCTTTGCTACGTGGCCATCGGCTGTGAGGGCAGCGACAGTCTGAACTCCCTGGCCACAGTCTCCGTCGGCGACAGCTGCAGTGCCTCCTGCCACTGCGACTACGTCCACTACGCTCCCGTGTGCACTCCGGAGAATGTCACCTACATATCTGCCTGCCACGCAGGCTGCTCGGCGAAGGACAAGGATGACCTGGGACGGACCATTTACACGGGTTGCAAGTGCATGACCTCCGCGAACCTTCTTTTTGAGCCTGAGGTATTCTCTGGTTTTGTGGAGTAATTGCTGAGTGTATGAGCATGCCCCTTTTTTTGTTAATTGCAGACACAATTCGCCCTGGACGGGGTCTGTCCGGTGGACTGCTTCAACCAGTTCCTCATCTTCCTGTCCGTAATGTGCTTCCTAAAACTTGTGGGGGCTTCCAGTAAGTCAACCAATCTGCTGATTGCCCTGCGCTGCATACCGCCGGAGGACAAGACGTTCGCCTTGGGACTAGGATCCATGGCGGCTTCTCTGCTGGGATTCATTCCAAGTCCCATTTTCTTTGGCTGGCTCATCGACAACTATTGCCTGGTGTGGGGCAAGACATGCTCCAACAAGGGAAACTGTTGGCTCTACGACACAAGGTCCTTGCGGTAAACAAAAACATCCAAAACATCCTTTCAGAACTGTGCCTCATGCGTGCTTGTGTTCCCCTTTAGTTATGCTCTCAATCTGACGGCCGCTTCGTTCATATTTGTGGCCGGCTTCCTCAACATCTCAGTTTGGTATTATGCGAAGAATCTCAAGATATTCGACGAAGACGATGGAACTGAAAAGAAGTCAGTGGATAAGGATTTGGAGCTAACAGTAATAAAGTCTCAAGATAGCGAATAAATATTAAAATACGAATAATACGTGTATAGTTAGAATTCAGAAATATGGATGCTTTGCTTCTCCTGGCACCTGGAAAACAGTTCTAAATTAACAGCTGCCCTAGGGACTGCCCCAGTCCGACTATCCTTTGGACTCACTTCTTCGACCACCACTCCACCATGGCCGGGGCAGAGACAAGTTGCCGGCGCGTGTTCGAGATGAATGCTTCAGAGAGGACATGTGCAAGAAACTGCTTTGAGCCGCCCGACGGACCCTGTCTCGATTACAAGTTGGAGCTGCCACCGGAAGAAGAAGGTTCGGTTGAACCGCAGCTGGAGGGGATTCGGGTGACCCTCAAGGCCGACGGTCCGCCGCGCAAGGAGATCGACATCCGAGCCGAGTGCAGCCAGAGCTGCGGCAGGAACAAGGACAAGGAGAAGGATGAATACTGCACCTTGCGTGCGGCCCAGGAGCGGGACATACGACCCAATTTGTGCTCGGTCGAGTGCAGGCCGCTCCAGACCATTATGCACCTGAAAGAGGTACAGTACCCTTCGCTGTCTGTGCGTGTTCACGTGACGCAGTGCCTCCTACCCCGCAGTACACAAAGCGACCCCTTCCGAAGCCAACCTACAAGCACAGCGTCATGCTGGACGACCACACTGTGGTGGGGCGCTGCTTCCCAATGCTGTTCCGGCTGCGCCGCCTGAAGAACAAGTGCCTCGACTGCGGCAATGATCTGCTCTTCCGGCATCCTATCACGGCCAGCAAAAACCTGCTGCTGCTGTCCAGCTGCTGCGACATTAAGGTGTATCCCCATCAGAAGGTCGAGGACATGAACAACGTGCGTGTTGGGATGATAACCGGGCCAAAACGCATCAGCAAGAGGGTTGTGAAAGATAGGTCCGAGTGTCGTATGTTTGCCCTGCCCCCGCCCCCGCCCCCGCCACCTCCAGAGACCATTCGTCCAGCGTCGGTGGCGCCGGTAAAGGGTAAAAAAGGAAAAAAGGGGAAAAAGAAGGGTAAAAAGTAGTTCGAACCACATCACAGTAATACTGAACTAAAAAAAAAAACAAAAACTAAGACTCAGATTAAATGAAATTAATTACGAAATAATTACGTGTGACGCAGAAATGAATGCGAGTTAATGAAATTAAGCGGATTGTTTAACTAAGTTGAACTTGAGCAAACGAAGCAAACTTTTGAGCGAAAGCCAAGTCAAATAGTTCAAGCACTGAGATGTCTTTTGAGTGAAAGCTTCTTCGGAAAAAAGACTCGCCAATGCTTTCTGCCAGCTTTTAGTGCAAGCTCTTGCTGCGTGCAGAACAGTATAGCACTTGTACTAAATTGATTTATATGCATATATCTAGTGTACATTTAATTCAAGTTCAGTCGCACAAGCATAACCAACACTGTCCGACAAAATGCCACTTTTGGAATGCACGTGCAGGAGACGAAAATTTGACTTAGAACTTGTCCAATGCCCGCAAAATATTATATAATATGTTTGAATATTCAAAAGACAACAACTCGTATATCGTATGCAATACTTTAGTAATTAGAAAAGTACTAAATCACTGTCGCACAGTGTAATTTAAGTTTCAGCTTAATACGTTAATCGAGCATAATTTGTGAGCTTCTTAATCGCCAAGGCACTCTGCATCTCAATTATGATTCAGTATAAAAGATTAGTTCGTCGAGTGCGATCGCAATGGCCAGTGAGGCGACAGAAACCGCAGAGTCCCTAAAGGACAAAAGAGGGCCTGAGAAGCAGCTAGAAAACTCGGATACTGCATGTGGTTTCTGGAGGTTCAAAGGTCCCACTCTGCAAAGGTACTCCTCTACCCTTCAAATGTGCAATGTTTTGCGACTAATTCTCTGAAACAGATTTGCTAGCGAGAACCTGTACATGGTTATGTATGGGATGGCTGGCTGCTTTCTGGCAATTGCTTTCTCGTATTTTAACGGAACACTCACCACTATGGAGAAGCGTTTCAAAATACCCACAAAGATAACGGGCATCATTTCGGTGGGAAATGACATAAGCATAGTTTTCTCATCGCCCTTCCTAGCCTACTACGCCGGGCGAGGACATCGACCGCGTTGGATAGGATTCGGTAAGATATACGTTGTCCTTTGATGTAAAGATTTTTATTAACCAAAAATGTTGGATATGGGATGTAGGTCTCGTTATTATGGCGATTTTTTGCCTGATCATGCTCTGCCCGCAGCTTATCTATGGACCAGGCGAGGACGCCCTGAAGCTGACACGCGAATATGGGGAGTCCATCGACCACACTCTTAATGGCACTAAGCGGGATGAAGCCCTTTGCCAGAAGGAGAAGCCCAGTTGTGAGGAAAACCAGGAACCCAGCGACTTCATGCCTATCATGCTGTTCTTCTTGGCGCAGTTTGTCTGTGGCATTGGATGCTCCTTGTTCTACACTTTGGGCCTGTCCTACATGGACGACAACTCAAAGAAGTCGAAGACCCCAGCCATGATAAGTAAGTGGTCAGAGGGCGAGCCAATGGAAACCAATACCCAATAATTATCCTTCGTCATTGGGCAGGTTGGTCGGCTTTTCTGAGAATGCTAGGACCAGCCATCGGATACTCCCTGGCCTCGGTGTGCCTTCGCATATACATCGATCCCTTCAAGGAGCCCCTGATTACCAACAAGGACCCTCGCTGGATAGGGGCATGGTGGTTGGGATGGATTCTACTGACCGTAATCCTCCTGATCTCAGCGTTCTTTGTCGGCATGTTCCCCAAAGAGATGCCCAGTGCCAGAGCCAGGCGTTTGAAGGCCAGCACCGAGGTGGAATCTCTGCCTGGAGAGCGGTCTTTCAAGGACATGGTCCAAACCTTGAAACGGCTGGCGGTCAACAAGGTGTACATTTACAAAACAATCGGCTCCAACCTGTACTTCTTCGGGTACATACCCTACTGGATATTCACCCCCAAGTACATCGAGATCCAGTTCAGACAGAGCGCCGCCATGGCGAACATGGCCACCGGAACCGTTGCATTAGGATTCTCTGCTGCAGGAATCCTCCTCTCCGGCTACGTGGTATCAAAGTTTAAGCCCAGTGCCCGGGCCATGGCCGCCTGGAACTGTGTAGTCGACTACCTGACCGTGGCCGGTATCATATGCTACATACTCATTGGCTGCGAACCCAGCGACAGGATGAACTCCATGGCCACATTGTCTGCCGGCGACAGCTGCAGTGCCTCCTGTCACTGCGACTACGTGCACTTCGCTCCCGTCTGTAGTCCGGCAAACAAAACATACATATCCCCCTGCCACGCAGGATGCTCGGAGAAGTTAACTGATGACCTAGGACGAACCTCGTACTCTGGCTGCAAGTGCATTCCCTCCTCCTTAGCCCCTAACCAGACTTTTCCTGATGAGGTGAGTGTCTCTGTCGCAAATTCTTGATCCCATATATGTATCTTTCCTTAAATGTATTCCAGAATCAATTCGCTTCCGACGGAGTCTGTCCCGTAGACTGTTACGACCAGTTCCTGATCTACCTGGCCGTAATGTGCCTTCTTAAGTTCGTAGGGGCCACTGGGCGATCGACTGATCTGCTGCTGGTGCTGCGCTGTGTTCCGGCCGAGGACAAGACCATTGCTCTGGGCATTGGCAGCATGCTCTTCTCCGTGATGAGCTTCATCCCAAGTCCCATTGTGTTCGGCTGGCTCTTGGACAGCTACTGCCTGGTGTGGGGCAAGACCTGCAGCACCAAGGGAAACTGCTGGCTGTACGATACCAGTTCTCTGAGGTGGGTTGATGGTTGATGGCAGATGTTGTTTTGATAAGCCACTGGTTGAGATATTGTATTGATTTCATTTTTGCCACAGGTACACAATGAATCTCGTGTCCGCCGTGCTCATTTTAGTGGGTAGCTTCTGGCACATTGCCGTCTGGTATTATGCGAAGGATATCCAAATTTTCGACGAAGAGGAGGTAAAAGATAATCCACGAAAGGAAGAGCTGAAGGAACTCAGCCCTATTAAAAGAGATCAGTGATAAAAAATAAAAAAGGAGAAAAATACTGAAAAAGTAGTAATATTGGATCAGCATAAATTCAAAAACTAGGATTCCGATTAAATGAAATCAGTTTCGACGGATAGAACAAGATATTACATGTAGCACAAAATAAATTGAACGGAATTAAGCCAATGAATTTGTTTAACTAAGTTAAAGTTGAGCAAAAGAACAAAACTCTTGAGTGAAAGTCAAGTCAAAATAATTAAAGCATGATTGAGATTGAGAATAAAAGCTGAGGTGTTTTTGAGAGCTTCTTCGGAACAAAGACTCGCTGGTAAAAGCTTTCTGTCAACTTTTAGTGAAAAGATCTTGCTGCGAGAAGAACAGTAAGGGATTTGTACTAAATGTATTAATATGTATATATATAGTGTAAATTTAATTCAAATTCAGTCGCACAAGCATAAATACATAGCGTAATCCTAGACTATAATTTATAATTCAGCTTAATACGTTAATCGAGCAGAGAATATAAAAGAAACGAACGTGAAAGTATCTAATTTTTGGAGTACCAACTTTCGTTTCACATACAGAGTTTAATTGAAGACTTTTTGCATTCGATTCGATGAATGTGCTGTGGCTAGTTACGAATTACGAGTTACCGATTACAAATACTTTGATATTGTTGATGCCGTTCGGCCAATTTGTTAATACGATATTTAAAACTTAGAATCTAACCGATTTAGTTGAGGTCTTTTCTCTATGCGTGTCGTGGCTGAGTGAGAATTGCTTGACTTGCTATGCTACATATTTAGAATTGTTTATGCATATTCTAGGGTCGCTTGGGATAGTTTTTGGAAAACTGTTGGAACACATGGCCATAAAAATGCGCCTGGTTTTTTGTTTTTTTCGTTTCTTCTATTGTTTTAGTGAATAGCTATGGCTACTATCGATATCGTTATCATAATCTTACCGCTCATGGCGTTGTATTGCAGTTACACCGATCGATCGTTTTGAGTGATTTCGAATGTCACAACTATAATATTTATACTTCAAGTAGTCGACTATGTTCTATACTAAGTCCTTTAGTCTATATGCACGTGAATATTCAATTAATTTAAAAATTAGCTACACATCGTTCTGCTACTGCTATATGGATATATGGATATATTTATATAATGCATTTGTGTATAATTAGAATTAAATAAGCGTCTCTTATACTGTCGTTGCGGCTTGTCAAGTGGATCAAATGTAGTTCTGTTTGTGCTAAACTAGACAAGCTTCTGGTGGTTCTGGAAGCGTTTGGTTCCGCCTATGCCGTTTTTGCATCCACGGGAAAGAAGTCTTTGAGTAGGGTGGTGCGACGCTTCTCAGCAATATCCATTTGGTTCTCGAGATCACCCAGGTCCGTTGTCTCGGCCCGCTCTATTTTCCACGACAGGTTCTCGATTTCAGCCTCCAGTTGCGCCTGAAACACAAAGTCAGTAATCAGTACGAATTTTAGGCTTATGAGAATGGCTTGCAAACACTCACCTGCTGGTATTCGAAGAGATTCTTGCGAGAGCTGCCCTCCATATAGTATGCATACGGGTAAGTGTACTGTAGTGTGTATCGGCACTTGGCCAGCAGTGCCGCTGCATTGAACAGATACTGCCAGTCGATCCAGGTGCCGCTGCCGTTCATCACCTTGGAATTGATGCGCTGGCGCAGCCGGTCGATCGTCTGCTGCTCGAGCTTCATCGACTTGGAGTGGTTTTCCCAGCGCTCGTAATAGTGGAGGTACTTCTTGAGGGCCTCGCGTGCCTGCACGTGCACTGATTCGTTGGCAATGTTGGGGTTGTCCTTATAGCGTGAACACTCGTAGTACTCGGATCCGTGCGACTTCCAGTCGCCCAAGCACATCCAACAGAAATCGTGCTTGCAGTTGAAGCACTGCATGTGATTGCAGCCGCCGTTCTTTTCGATGCAGATGTGACACTTGGGACAGTCTTTGGTGTGGGCACTAATGTAGTTGGCCGTTTCGCTATCGTCGGCGCACTTGGTCAGCCACTTCTTGATGACTTGGCAGTCTGTCGGCGCATGGTAGTCCATCCCACACTTGAAGCAGAAGCCCGTGTGGCACTCCTTGCAGATGGCACGTTTAGCGGAGATCTCCGATGATTGCACAATGATTTGGCAGTTGGGTCCTGGGCAGAACCTAAACTCTGGGTGAGATTTGACATAATCCTTGAACGCGAACTGCTGATACTTGTCCCTCATGACGGGACGTGTAACCAGGGTCAGGACCAAGTCCTCTGGCACCCGCACATTGCATTTCTGTGCCATGCAGCCAATTTGAGTGGAAATGCCCTGGAATATCTGCGTCTCGAAAAAAATGGTCCAGCAGTCCTTGCAGAAAGAGTGGCCACAGGAAAGGCTGTAGAACTTGTCACCCAGCTGCGAGCTGGCGCACACGGGACACATCTGACTCCGGTATTGGGGCACATTCGAGTTGGCAGTGCTGACCACCGACGAGGACGTCTTATACCCACTGCTGCCCAGCTTCACAAGCTGGGCGCTCGCCACAGCCGCCGCCGCACTGGTTGAGGCGGCATCAGTCAGCACCGTCGGCGGCTTGATGCGGGCCGTCACCAGCAGGGCGTTCGCATCTTGGCGGTACTTCTCCACCACCACCAGATTGTCCCACTGGTGCTCCAGCAGCAGCACCTTGGCCAGCGAGGGCGTTATCTGCAGTATCGTGTTCAGTTTCTCCACCCGCTCATTGAGCAGCTTCTCAATGTCCTCGACGGTCAGGCACTCGTACTCAAAATACTCGGGATCGGCTCGCTTCGGGTCCAAGCGCTCCACATCACAGTCTTCACCTGCAAGGGACGAGTGAATGATTAGTAAATCAGATTTCTGTTTGCATCAATGCGGGTGTCTAATGAAATTAATAACAGGGCGTAACAAAATGATATTGCTCTGAGAATACCGTACATTCTGCGGTGTCAATACCACACTTACAATCCTATCAATTCGTGAATAAATTCTTAAGAACAAATCATTGGGGTATGATCTTAGTTTATTCAAAATAAAAACTCGAACAACGACGAGGCTTATCAAATTTTGCCAGATCGGAACCGCGTCCCAAGTCACTGCCGCAGGGGACAGCAGAGAAGAGGCCGGAGTCCCCGGAAGAGGAGGCACAAAGCGGAATGCAACAATGTACTTGAGCACGCACCTGAGAGTTCGAGAGAGAGAGAGAGAGAGAGAGACAGAGAGCCTAAACCAGGCCCCTACAAGAAGAGCGCGAGAGGAAGACTGGGCAATAATGAAGCCAGCAACAAACCTCAGAGGGGGCAGTCCAACTACTTACGTACGAACGTTTGTACGCTAGCTAGTGTTTACGAGTATTCGTTTCAAGTTCAATTTCATAATTTCGACTTCATGGCCGCAGAGCCAAACGGAACGTAACGAAACGAACACTAGGATAGAGGTTGTGCTGCGGTGGTTATAGGGGGAGGGGTGCGGACCCTGGCGAAGGCGAATGTCAAGTGATGGCCCACCAGCACGTAGAAGGTTAAATGCAAATTCTTAGGACTAGGCTAGGCCTTTCCAAAAGGTGAATAACCAACCCGCATAGCCACACAACCGCACACAAACACACTCACAGGGCACACACCGATTTTTGAACACAGATACATTATACAAGTATATGTATGTACATTGATTCAGCTTCAGTTAAATCGATTGCAGATTGTTGTCATGATGGGGGAGGAGGGCACGACGAGGAGTGAAGGACGTGCGACTCACCTGTATTGTAATAATCATAGTCATCTTCGTACTCGCCATCGTTGTCCGATTCCAATTCCATTTCCATGTCCGAGTCCATGTCCATCCCAGGGGCTAGATGGAATTGCGTCTGTGTGTGTGACTTACGTTCTGCCTGTATTCGAGAGATTACAAGGCTGTTGTAAACGGGGGTTGCGGGGTTTCTTTTGTAACAGTTGTAAAGGGTGGTGTTAGTGGTTGTTGGTGCTGCCGCTGCCACTGCTACTGGAGGTGGTGGAAGTGGAAGATTTGGCGTTACGATGCAATTCTCGCACCAAGCTTTGCGGGGTGGCAGCCAGAACGTATAGAAAAGCGATGCAAGGTACGGCACGGGAAGTTTTATTTTCGTTTATCCACATGTATACACACACACACTCGCACACACACATACACACACGCTGGCCCACACTCACGCAGATGCAGTGCTCGCTGCACCGTTGCACTCAAGGTGTCTCAGTTGCAGTTTAAATTCATTTTTATATTAATAGAACACACGTCGCACACACACAGGAAAAAACGGAGCGACAGCGTTGTTTTTGTTTTTCGACTAAAACACAGCTTTTTCGGAGAACATTTTTTGTTTCTTTGTTTCCTTCTTTCGATTCGATCCAAGTGTTTTGCAGCACTGCCACTGCAGCTATCGAGTTGATGTACCTGTTATCGTATGCTGGATTTTTAGGCAATAAGAAATTCGCACGAACAGCTGATTAACAGATAAATACACGAATTCACGGACAGCAATTAAATCGTGTTTATCTTTTTAATATCGTAGCTTTTATGAACAAAAAACCAAGGGCAGCGTGTCTGACAGCAGTATGTTATTGTATATCGATATATCGATATTTACGTCAGCAAGTGCTGTAAAAGGTTGGCTGCGGCCAAACAGCTGTTTGATTTACCCGGGAATTTTTAAAACTAAGGCAATCTCGAATTATGCGACTTCAGCCTCGCTGTCTTTGTCGTCGGCACTCTCCTTTTCCGCTTTACCCTCAGCGGTATCTTCACACAGATACTCCATTAAATGACCCAAGCTGGGCAAATATGTGTCCGGAACCATCATCAGTTTTTTCTCATTGCCTTCCTTTTTGAGTTTCTGCGCTTCCTCGAAAGAACCCACTCCCGAGTCTACTAAAAGTGATTTGAACCCGCAGCTATTGGCAAAGAAGATGTCCGAACTCAATCTGAAACAGAAAACAACAGAATTATTCCAATCAATCAGTCAATCAATTTGCATCACTTACCGATCCCCAATGACCAGTGTGTTCTCCGGCTTGACGACTCCGGACTGCCTTAGCTTGTGTACCATTAAAGGATTGGGCTTGCCCATAATGAGTGGCTTCCGCTTGCTGCCTTTTTCAATGGCAGCCACCATGGCACCGGCACCCACAGTCACACGCTTGTCGCCCACCGGGTAGAAGGTATCTTTGCAGGTGCCCAGAAACATAACCTTGGGATTGCGCAGATAGGAGCAGGCCGCCACCATCCTGGACACATTGAAGCCCTTGTCTACGCCCACCACCACAGCTCCCACATCGCCATCGATCACTAATTCCAGGACAAACTGCTTAATCTTATACTCTTCTGCCTCCTGATCTATGGTAATGGATTGGATGCCAGCCTTCTTGAGCTCCTCTTGGATTCCCTCTTCTCCCAGAACTAGAACCTTTTTTTTGAACTTTTTGAGGACCAGATAGTTGGATATGCACGTCGCTGGGCTGAAAACGTCCTGTTCCTTCACTTTGAAGCCGAGACACTTGGCCTTCTGCGCTAGATCGCTGGATGGCATACTGGAATCGTTGGTCACTATGAAGCAGCGCTTCCTCATTGAATTCATTTTTTCGAATGCTTCCACAGATCCCTCGATGGGGTCGTTGAAGTTCCAGAGTACTCCGTCTGTCCCAAAGAGTACGGTCTCAATGGAGCCAAGCCACTGGCGTACTTTTTTTTTTGGTACTTCCGATAAGCTGATGCAGCTTCGCTTAAACATTGCTCTGGGGTCCGTAATTTTGGGGTCTTGGACGAAAAATTTGGTACTATACTAATATAAAAACATAAAAACAACATCAAGACTGTAGTTGAAGAAATAGTTGAGAATACTAGATTAAATATTTTTAAATTTGGTTTGAGTTCAAAAGCTGTTCAATTTTTTTTAAATTTTATATATGAGGATAACTTCCCTCAATAATGATGCCAAAGTATCTCACTAGAGTTTGTTTTTGCTCTGACTGTACTTTGCTGAGATAAGATTTAACTTTCTCGCTGGCTGTATTTGCACCACGAATACGAGTGTCATTAGTGAAAATTCAAAAATTCCAGCGATAAGTCCCCACACGTTCCCCACATATCCAGAGCATGTGTTCTGCAAGAATTAGCGTTTATGACTCCAAACGTGACAGAGGTGATTCAGAAGATAACATGTGAAATCAGCATTTTGGAGACCATGAGTGTGTGTTATGATCGTCTGCCGCTAGATATAGTCCACATTATTGGAAGTTTTTTCGCTAGACAAGAGGGCTACAATAATTTGAAGACCCTTTGGGGTGAAGGGAAGTCAATTACCTGGGAGAATAAAAGTTGTACTGTAGGGGGGGCACTCTAGAATCAGCCCTTCCCTAACTTGGGCGACATCATGAGTGAAATGGATGATTTGTATAAAGATAGGGCAGGCCAACAGAGATAATCTAGCACCCATAAAGATAGAAATAAAATTTAAATTTAGCCTTACATTGGCCCCGGTAAAGCACATACATAAGTAATCTCTGCCGCACGATCCAGGAAGACTATATAAAATCATGCCATTAGCTAGCTGCCATGTTAGTTGTCCCCATTTCACAATCCAAATCGCACTTGGAAGATGCGCGCACAGCAGGTACAGATGGTCCTTGGTGTTCTGGCCCTGGCTTGGGCAGTCCAAGTCCAAGGTAGGGTCCACAACGTGTATGAACTCACAGGGCAGAGCGCGAACAAGGCCAGATTCTCCACAGACGTGGCAGAGGACAAGTACACGCCCCCAGAGGAGATGAATCCTCAGTTCTGGTACGACCTGGCCAACGAAGAGATCAACAAGCGCCTTAAGCTGCCGCAACCCGACTCGAAGAAGGCCAAGAATGTGATCATGTTCCTGGGGGACGGCATGCCCTTGGCCACAGTGACGGCGGCAAGGATCCGGAAGGGTCAGCTGCAGGGCAACACCGGCGAGGAGTCATCGCTCAGCTTCGAGAAGTTCCCCCACACGGGTCTGAGTAGGGTAAGTACCCGATTCTTTCTGCATCATTTACAGCTTTAACAGAATACAATGCTTTTTAGACCTACTGCTCCAATTCCCAAGTGCCCGACTCCGCCTGCACGGCCACTGCCTATCTATGTGGCGTGAAGACCAACATCATCAACATCGGAGTCAGCGCCGCCGTCAACTTTAACAACTGCACAGCGAGCCAGGACCCAGCCAACCGCCTCACCTCCATTGCGGAGTGGGCCCAGAACGCTGGCAAGGCCACAGGTATTGTTACCACCACCACCCTGACGCATGCCAGTCCCTCGGGCGCGTACGCCAAGACCGCCAACCGTATGTGGGAGTGCGATACGGACGTGACCAGTTATGGAGTGGATGCCAGCACCTGCATCGACATGGCCACCCAGCTGGTGACTCAGACGCCCGGCAAAAACTTCGACATCATGTTCGGCGGCGGCATGGGAAAGTTTCTGCCCAAAACCATCCAGGATAGCCACGGAAAGGCCGGCGAACGCTCGGACGGAGTGAATCTCCTCTCCAAGTGGCAGAGTCAGCACACGGGGGGTGTCCTGGTCAGCAATCGCAAGCAGCTGCTGAGTGTCAACGTCTCGGCGGTAGGAAGTATCATCGGTCTGTTCCAGTCCTCGTTGATGAAGTTCCACATCGACGCCGATGAGACATATCAACCCACTCTGTCCGAGCTCACCGAAGTGGCCATCAAGAAGCTGAGCCAGAATGCAAATGGCTACGTTGTCTTTATCGAAGGTGAGAGATCGAGATAGTACCGGCAGTCACCCAGAGGAGAGACTCATATTCTTCTGTCTCTCAGGTGGACTCATCGACTACGGAAATCACTATACACAAGCAGGCTATGCGCTGGACGAGACCCTGGAGTTCGAGAAGGCAATCCAGCTGGCCCGCGACATCACCAACATAGAAGATACCCTTATTGTGGTGACCGCCGATCATGGACACGCGGTGAGCATTGCCGGCTATCCAGGTCGCGGCACCGACATCCTGGGCATCAACCAGCACGACACCGATTTCAATGGAGTGCCGTACTCTGTGCTGAACTACGCGGCTGGTCCCAACCAATATCTGGATGAGCACGGCCAGCGTATACCTCTGGAGGGCATTGTGGGAGATGTTGACTCGATAACACCCAGCTACATTCCCAAGGACCAGGGCGTTCACTCAGGCGAGGATGTCGGCATCTGGGCCTCCGGTCCTCAAAGCCATCTCTTTACCGGCGTGATGCAGCAGAGCACCATTCCCCACCTCATGGCTTACGCCTCCTGCATTGGCAGTGGCCAGAAGCTCTGCGACCAGACCTCATGAGGATTCCAACACTTAAATATAAATACTTACAATAAAATGAGCATTCAACAAGCAGATATCACACGTTTCATATATGTACACAATGGGGATGGGGAGCTTCGACATTTGTAAGAATCAAACCCAGATTCAGATTTCGTCCCTTTTTAGCCGGTCTGTCTCTTCTAGAGACCGGTTCAAAGAAGATATCATCAGGATCGGAGCTTTGTATCAAAAAGCATAGCACTGAGAGATTGGACTAGATTTGACTAGAAACGAGCGGAAAGGTTGTTCCCCATGCTCGTTGAGTTTATGGCAGCGGTCTGTCTCGGCACGTCGACTCTCACATGTTCTTAGTGCGTTTGAGTGCGCAGACAACAGACACGAAGAAACATGATCCATTTTCTCTGCCGCGGCGCTGCCGAGCAAAATAATGAAGCCTTTTGTGCATAGGGCCGAAGCCACCGATTCATTTTCAGAATACCGAAGCCGAGGGTGCATAGGGCCGACGCTACACGAAGTTTTTACACGGTGCGTGCACATTGCATTGGCCTCTGGTTTATGGTATGTGTGTTGCTATCTCGCCCCTTTTTGCCAGAGCGCGCACGCACACGCACAGCAAAGAGAGACAGATTGATCAAGCGAAATTTCATTTGTTTCTCCTGGCTCTAATAATGAACCAAAATCCGTGGATTATTGGCTGGGCAACCCGCGGACAGCGATGATTGCCCAACTTGATCGCGACCCCCAGATAGCCACATTGGTGGCAGAGGTAGATCCTCGGCGTCTTGCAACGCAGTCGATCCCTTAAAATTTTATAGTACGCCCCACACTCGTCGCACCAGTCCTTGTGGTCCTATGCAAACATAAAGTTAGGATCAACCTCGCAGAAATCGGGTGGAATGTATGTACATACATACATATATGTCTCGGCAGCTGCAGGGGTGCGTGGCTCGGGCCTCCACTTCCTACTAGCCGGCTCCGGTGCAGCTATTCCAGCAGCATTCCCATTTGGGAGCCGCCTCAGTAGCCCAATCTTAATTATTTAGTCGTTCATCTTGACCAGGGCAAAGGATATCCATATCCTGAAAAAACATCCAAAACGAGTACGACGTTCAGGAAAAAAAGGCTGATTAATAAGGGAAAGACAACAACACATTCTGGAAAAGCAACGTTAGCATGTTATGGACGGGCAGACTGGCACAGAGATCTAGCTCCACATCCATTTCCAACACAAATTTAATAGATGCTTTGAGTACCGGGGACAATAATCGTTTGAATTTAAACAAAAACATGAAGCAATCCTTAGATTTGACGGCAGCATCATAGTTTTTTCCGTGCCATATAAAACAGTGAACGGATTTCGGTATGCCTGGAGATACAAGAAAGAACTGTTCCCTTAAAGTTAGGAAAATTAATTATTATGCTTGAAATTTGATTCAATAAACGGCATCCTTCGAGGTGCACGAGTACTTGGTCGTTCTTGAAAGTCACCTTTGGCTACGATGTCAATTGAGATTCAGAGCTAACTGCTCTTTGATTAGAGTTGTCTTGAGATAGGTAAAATTGTCATAGGAATTATCATAGATATGTGTGCAAATTTCTTTACCACCTATGATAATTAAACCCCTTATTCATGGGCAAATGCCGAGAGCCTCGTGCCTAGAGACCCGAACCGCATTTTGCTCGTTTGTGGGACTGGTAGCGAACTGTTCCGAAGAGACCACTTAAGCACCCCCATAACCATAAACGAACATTTGGAAAAGACCATCTCATAAAAGAGGAATTTGATGGAGTTTTTGCAGACTTTTGGGATTATGCGATGGAGATATGGCAGACCCGATAAGGAAGAGACCCAGTTGTCTGCCGAGTCTTCCGGAACGGAATATATAGAGCTGCCGGCTCAGCAGATGTATAGTCGAATTGCTAGGTCGAAGTGATAGACATCATCTGCCAAGAATGAAGAGATTCACCCAAGTTTTGCTGGTGCTGAGTGCCCTGGTGGCCACGTCCTGGGCTCTGTCCATAGACAGTAAGTAGAGGAGGTGTCTGAGTGGGGCACGTACTGAAGACGAATCTCCGTTGCAGTGTCCGAGATCCACAACCAGGAACAGCTCTTGGGCAGCGCAGCAGGCGCTGGGAAGACCCGCATGAGCGGGTTTGATCCCAATGGTCTGGCTAAGGGCAAGACCGGACCGGAGGAGGAGAAGAACGCCCAGTTCTGGTACGACATCGCCCACGAAGAGATTGCCAAGCGTCTGGAGCTGCCGCAGGTAGACACCCGAAAGGCCAAGAATGTGATCATGTTCCTGGGCGACGGCATGTCCCTGTCTACGGTGGCTGCCGCTCGCATACACAAGGGCCAGCTCAAGGGTAATCCCGGCGAGGAGGACTCCCTCAGCTTCGAGAAGTTTCCCCACTCGGGTCTGAGTAGGGTAAGTAGTGTAGAAATCAATGGGAATATGCTTATTGAGGCAAAATCTTCCTTCTCGTAGACGTACTGCTCCAACGCCCAAGTTCCGGACTCTGCCTGCACGGCCACCGCCTACCTGTGCGGCGTCAAGACCAACATCGTGGCTCTGGGCATCACCGCAGCCGTTAACTTCAATAACTGCAGCGGTAGCGAGGACCCAGCCAACCACATTAGCTCCATTGCGGCCTGGGCCCAGGCGGCCGGAAAGGGCAGCGGCATTGTGACCACCACCACCCTCACCCACGCCAGTCCCTCGGGCGCCTATGCCCACACTACGAACCGCTTCTTCGAAGCCGACACGGACATCGTTACCTATGGCGAGGGCACGAACGATCCGGCCACCTGCACGGACATCGCCACGCAGCTGATCACCCAGAGTCCGGGCAAGAACTTCGACGTGATGCTGGGCGGAGGCATCGGAAAATTCCTTCCCAAAACGATTGTGGATCCCTTTAACAAGCCAGGCGAACGGTCTGATGGAGTGAATCTCCTCTCCAAGTGGCAGTCCCTCCATCCCGGCGGCGTCCTGGCCACCAATCGCGATCAGCTGCTTAAGGTTAATGCCTCAGGAATCACCAGCCTCATTGGAACCTTCAACTCGGGATTAATGAACTACCACAAGCTGGCCGATCCGGCCAAGGAGCCCACCCTGGCGGAGATGACGCGCAAGGCCATCGAGGTGGTCAGCAAGAATAAGAAGGGCTACTTCCTGTTCATTGAGGGTGGACTGATCGACTACGGAAACCACTACAACGTGCCGGCCTACTCGCTTGACGAGACTCTGGAGCTGTCCAAGGCCGTGGAGGAGGCACTCGGTATGACGGATCCCGAGGAGACCCTGATCGTGGTCACCTCCGACCATGCCCATCCCCTCACCATCGCCGGGTATCCTGGTCGCGGTACCCCCATCCTTGGCCTCAACCAGCACGACACCGATGTAAATGGCGTTAAGTACGCCACCCTCAACTATGCGGTGGGCCTGGAACAGTACCTGGACGAGCATGGCAACCGCATCGACCTCACCGATCAGATCGACCAACCAGACTTCCGTGCACCCAGCTACATCAAGGGTTACATTGGCGTTCATGCTGGCGAGGATGTGGGCATCTTTGCCACTGGCCCCCAGAGCCACCTCTTCACCGGCGTCATGCAACAGAGCACCATTCCTCACCTGATGGCCTATGCCTCCTGCATCGGCGATGGTCCCACTCTCTGCGACAACGATAAATAATTATTGAGATTATTTGTGAACTTAATAAAGATGAAGATTATGAGAGAACACTTGTATCTTGAGCCACATGGATTCATATATTTATAACGCTAGGCTTCGCCACGGGGATTCTTCTGGTATCCAAGGAAACATTGTATTGGGATTGGGATTCTTTTGTTAGCAGTTTGATTGAAATCAATAATTAAATTGACTTTACTCTGTTTATTTATTGCATTTATCCCAGTCCCAGTGCCAGCCTGAGTACCAGTGCCAGTCCCAATCCCAGTCTGTCTGCCAGCCAATGCAAGTGGTCGAAGAAAAATTGACATCAATTAAAAACGCATCAGCACAGACGCACTTACAGATACAATTTGTCTTGGGCATGAGTCGTGCGATCGCAGATCGCTTCGATTGGAGAGCTGTCACTTGCCGCAGAGGAGGTGCCGGGGCCGGAGGGGGAGAACAAATATACATATTCGCGCTGAATGTCAGGTTCAAGCATTGGCAGATTGGCATTGCCGCCAGATGGGGGATCTACATAGATCTATCTGTAGAGGCACAGGCACCCACGCGCATTCGGAGCAGCTCCTTCCCTCTTCTCTCGCCGCTGACTTTGACTTGTAATTGTGTGTCTGCTTATGAGTATTTATTCATTCATGCAAACAGAATTTATTCGAATGCGCTTGAATTGAAGTGGGGCGCGACAGAGACAGAGTCAGAGTCAGACAATTAAACTTAATTTTGCTCTCAGCCTGTGCAATTAAGGATTGTTTTGCCAAGGCAGTGTCCTTGCTTCGCGGCAGGGGTTCGATCCCTCATTAGCATCACGACGAAATGGAGCTTGTCAGACTGCAAGTCACAAGTCACAGTCTCGTGCCTTGTCCTCGCTGCTGGCCCGGCTTTTTCGGTGTTTTGGTTAGTTCTTTATTGAAACTTTGCCCGAAAACGCTGCAAAAATGTGCCTGTTAAACATTTCGCTGGCTCAGCGGAAAGTGGAAGCCGTCTGAAGTTCGTCGGAATCGGATATCTCCGGTCGGCTGTTGGAGTCGTTGTCGCTGTCGCCGTCTCTGTTACTGTTGCTGTCGGCGTCGTTTCTCCGCTTGCTGCTGTCCCCCAGTTCACTCTCGGTCGGATCGGCCGGATCGGTCGGCTCAGAGTCTCAGAGTCTCAGTCTCAGTACGATTCCCAAATCTGTCGCGACAGCAAACGCGCGTGCTGCTTTGGGCCTTAAACATTTTAGCGCTAATGCTAATTTTTCCCGACTGCAGTTTTTTATCTCTCAGTGACAGTCAGAGACTGTGAGTGTGAGTGTGTGTATCTGAGCTTAACTAGTGCCACTTCCAGCTAATTGAAGTTTCATTCGGTGGCGTAATTGTCTGCGACAGGTGAGAATGGTCAACAATCGTGGATCAATCATAGATGGATCTAGACACTGCCAGATCTTATTCGATCTGATCTGATCTAGAGCGCGAGTGTTGAACATAGTAATTGTAATTGAATGCGGGAAACCGATAGCAAATGCCATTCAATCAGACGAATTCCTCGTCTCTGGATCTGCGGTTTGCGGCCGCAAAAAGATACAAATACAGATACAAGATACAGTTAGCCACAGGGGGAACAGGTGTGAGGCGCTGAGATGGGAACTTGCTTGACAGATATCAGTTCCGTTGACAGTTGTCTTTTGTTATCAGAGCCCACGAACAAACAAACAGTAAGCCCCCAAATGGGGTACCTTAAATATGGAAAAGTCGTGTAATTAGCTCGACACTTTATGAGTGCAATATTTGCCTCCCTTTCCGGGGGTTCCTGTTGAATTAGAGCAAAGTCTGTGGCGATCCCTGACCCAGCTAACCAATTTCGTTTTGCATCTTTTGAAGACTTTTCTCTCTCTTCAAAACTCTTTGGTAATTCAGCTTGGCATTTATCTGCGATCTGAGGAAAACTTGCATTTTTCATAGGACGCACTAGAAAGTTACTATCCATCGTTGTGCCACTTTAAAATGAACCAGAGATCCAGTCTGCCAAAGTGCTGATGGCATTTCGTGGGTGCAGATGGAGATGCCTTCACCCCGATACGGGATACGGGGCATACGGCAGACGGGGAGCGAACTCAAGTCACGGCATGCCAAATCCAAATCCCAGCCGACACGATGCATTCATTTCACCCAAAAAACTAGCCACGAGTGCAAATCCATCATCGGGTGGGAGACAGCGGGGGAGAGGGCAGAGGAGAATGAATATGTATATCTGGCGGTGTTTGTATCTGGGTTCAATTGTTTGCTATGTAAATAGCCAGCTGGAAGATAGCGTCTTGTGTTCGACGTGTAGCTGGCATTTCTTCGTGTGGTCTGGTCTGGTCTGTGCCCCTATCTGTGCAATGAACATGTGCTCTTTTAGTTTCTGTTTATTTTGATCCACTGACCGTGAACTTGAACGAGTGCCGATGATGCGGACACCAACGGGATTTGGATGCGAACTTTTAAATGCGCTCTCCATCCAAGAAATGTGTACGATATATATAGCTGCGCAAATCATGTTGATCGGTTATGAATACTCTTATGTAAATGCGTGGCCCATGTTGTTCCTAAGGTTAACCAGAATTCGGCAGGCCAAGCAGGAAGAGCAATCACGACTCTTAAGTCGAGCAATCTGTAACACAACACCAAAGCCAAGCAGAGAGTATCTCTGTATCTTTGCATCCATTAATCCCATAAATTTGGTTAGTTTTTCTTCTTTGTTCGACACAAACACGCAATCAGCGCTCGGGCCGGTCCAGTTCCGGCACTTGCCTTGCCCTCCCTCCCCCTGGCAAACAGGCAGGCACACACACACACACACACACACACACACACCTCACGAAGGTGAGTGAGTGGATGAGTGAATACGAGTGAGTGAGTGAATGAGTGAATGAGCGTGTCATGGTGGCTACTGGTCTTGTCCAGGTGATGTCATATCCATCTCTCTGAACGGGGATGGGACTGGCGTCTATATTTGTGGGGTTGTCGGGTCATTGGACATCTGTGAGGCACATTAAAGCCCAGTTTCTCGCTAGGTAAACCTCTTAAGTTAGGTCTTAAGTTCCTACACAAAACTGGACGCCTTTGTGAAGCCTTTGCCGTACTTTCGATTGTCGTGTCGCGGCGTCTCAGGTTATTTAACTTGCATTAACATAATTCCCAACGATTTTACGACTGGTGTAGATCTTCTCCCACTCCCCCAACCTGCTCAAATTGAACAATAGATTTTGGGGTATTTACATAATCGGTTTGCCGCTGAAAGTTAAGCGATCAATTCAGTCAGCAGTCTTTAGCATAGAGCGACCACTGTGCCTGGGGAACGTGACGTTGTCATTAGGCACAGCGCCATTTAAATGGATTGTGTTCTCCGAAACGATACGATACGATATGATACTCAATATGCGGCAATTAAAATGTAAATTGCATCACAAGCAGTTTACACTCTGTCCTCAGACAGTCGTCACCCCGCGGACTGCTCAGTCATCGTTTTGAAATATGGCTCATACGCACTGTTAGCTGAGAGATCTCTCGGCATTTAAGGTTATTTGCCACGATTGAATTCGAGCCAAGTCGAGTGCAGTGTGTAAGTGTAGTGGAAAAGTATGTTAAATGCACATTTATATTTATTTATTTATTCGCAATTGACACGCTCATGGAATCGCGGGCTCAGACTTTGCATATTTTCGTGATTGATTCAAAATTATTATTGCGATCAAAATTATTATTATCGCGTCTGTGTCTCGACGGAGGTGTGGATGGAGGTGAGGGTGGGGGTGGCCGGGACTGGGGCCACTGTCCACAACACACCCATGCAATCAACTCTGACCTTTTTCCAGTGATGGAATGTATGTATGTATCTCTGTGAAACACGATCTTCCTTGGATGCACATGCATTCAAAGTTGATTTATTGAATTCCATTCAATCAGAGCCCGTCCAATCTCCGGCTCAATGGGGCTAAATGCTAAATGCACTTAACCGTCGGGCGGCTGTCAGCAGCGCGTTGACAAATGACGTCACCACTGATTATACGAGCCACTCAGCTCCGCTCCGCTCCGCTCCATTGGCAGTGCGAATCCCAGTGACGTCACGGCACTATTGACACTGTCTTTAGCCGAGGTGTTTGCCTTTCTCACTTGGGCATTGTACCGACATTTGTGGCACATTAGCAGTTCACACCTCACCGAGCGGTAAAGTGGCGCCCTATCGGAGGGCGACTCTGTTGTCACTTTAATTATGCAACAAATGCTAATTGAACTTGCAGCAGGTGAAAACCCCCAGTCGGCCCAAATGGATAGCTCGATCGTTCGATAGATAGTCCGATCGAAGCCATACAAGTTCATGAATGAGTACACCAGAGTGGGTGTGGGGTGTGGGACTTTGCCCGTCAGCCAACCCCACCGCCACCGCCACCGCCGCTTTGCCTGTCAGAGCGATAAGAGTCGACAGGCGACAAGCAAAGGCTAGCCATGGCAAAGACTTTCCGGTTAGGCACTCAACTCGGCTTTCATGTAAATATTGTTTGAGCAAATATTCGCCCAATTTGGGCATTCAGAACAATTAATTTATGATGACATATCATCCATTCACATGACACAAACTTTTCGGGCTAACTGCGCAAAATAATGGAATAAAAATGGAATGGAAAACTGAAGAACAATTGCGGCGACATTGTTGGGTTGCTCTGCTCAACCCATCTACCCCCAAAGAGGTAGTCATTGGGGGCGCGTCATATCTATATCCGAGCATGTATCTGAATAGCATCTGAATGAATCAACCGAAAGTATCCATTTTTTGCTGTTGTTGCTGTAGCTGTTGTATTTTTCGCTATTTCGGGGCAATACAATACACATTAACGCCGATGAGCGAATGCCTTGTCATGCCGTGCCGTGCCGTGCAGACGTTGACACGGACTACGAGTGTCACTGACATTGGATGAGGCCGCAATTAAATCGAATCTACGAATCAACATACTCGTACATACAGCCGCAGGCAGAGGCACTGCCACTGGCACTGGCGCAGATACATTTGTATCTATCGCACGCCAAATGATTCGCGTTTGGCATTGACAATGACTTTCGGGCCGAAATGATCCCACAAAAAATATCAAATCAAGCAATCTTTTCTCTGTGCGAGTTTCTGGGAAGGTTTCCTATGGGTAGCCCTCGGCTAGTTAGGGCTAGGGGGGGATTCACAGTAGATCTAGGGCATCTGGATGAACAGTCGGATGGGAAATCCTTTCTAAATTTAAGTATCTGCATGTGCATCTGGCAAAAAGTAAAAGTATTGTCTTTAAATATAATACTACTACTTCTGGCGAACATTTGTTGGCAGATTCGGAAACATTTTGTTTGGTTTTTGTAGCATAGCACATGATATCTGGCCACTGCGAAACAATAACAATAAGTAGACCGAACAAAAACGGGCTGTGGCCCAAAAGAATTCCCCTTTCGCTCTGGGCCATAATTTGCTACCTTTTTCGGTTGATGGGCGGGCGTACCGAAGAAAGTGCCAAGAAATAGTTCGTCATGCGAATCACTCACAGGCCAAAAACTCAGATATTCAGAACCAAAGTGTGCTATTTATAAGTTCCCGAACGACACACCAACACAACACGGTTGTGCTCCAGCTCCAGACAGACAAGTGCTTTTCTTGTATAACATTCAGATCTAGACTCAGATTCCGATTCCGAGTCAGCTGTAAGTGTAAGTCCGAGTGTCTCACAACGAGGCGAAGCCAAAGCCAAAGCCGAAGCTGGCCAGGGGGCAGGGCGGGGGCTGAGCTGAGCTCCATCTAGATACCAGACTTGTCCCACTGGCCCGGTCGATGCCCAAGAGACTGTAGGCGTTTGAAAATGGGACAAACTGTATCGAAAGCATTTATTTACTGTGAATATAATTAAAGCATTTGTCACAAGCACAGGCACAAGTACAGGCACAATCACATGCACATGCAATTAATAATAAATATAGTTCTGCAGATGTTTTCGGACCTGCGGCGAACCACTATTACTATCTAGCAGGGGGTTATATAATCCGAAAACTATTATCGACAGATCCATACAAAGTCAGGCCCATTTTATGGGCTCTTTCTGTGTTTATTTCGGGTTCCCTCTGGCTGCAACAGTTTCATGGGGGAGGCATTTAAGTTGAGTGCCACCACAGCGGCAAAGGCGAAAATTAAATACGCAAACAAGCGGCGACCATAAACAAAGGGCCACCAATAGCCGCATAAATCAACAGGCAAGAAAATCCCATAAAAAAGCGACCACTCAGCAGAACAGAACGGAACGGAACAGCGACTAGCGGGCGCTCTTCTCTGTTGATTCTCGGGAGGGAACTCTGCTGCGATATGGCGCCTTACAATTCCCAAACGGTTATAGCAGCGCACGACTGAGGAATGTCTGGAAGACCGGAGTACCGTTGCGAGAAGTGAGGATTGGGCCAGGTCTCGCAATGCTATGCTTGAGGGCCTTGTTCTCCCAACAAATATGTTACGACTTGTGGAACAGCCTTGAAAACGTCTGATCTCGCTTTACTTTCTTATATAATGCATTTCAAACTGGAATATTCTGAGTACATATGTGTGTGGATGGATTCACTTTTTGGCTTGATGAATGGTGAATGATTGATTGACTGACAACCCGCCTAATTTGGTGGCTCTTGACTCGGAGTATTCCGCGAAGCAGCTATGTGTCTGCCTGTTGTCCGTCCGTCAAGTATAATAATGACTGCTAACTGCATACATGCCGAAACACACAGGAAGGGGGCGTTCGAGTGCAATGTTTGGGACTGCTGTACCTGTCGAGGGTGGGGGGTGCAACGCTGATGGCACAACGACTACTGCCGCTAAATATAGACGCTTACACATTGCCCCTATTCCGATCCCCCCACCCCACCCTGCCCCCTTAAGCGCTACGAATTGTTTTCGATGAGCGAATTATTAATTATCAACAATGGGCAGAGCAGAGCAGCGCAGCGCAGCGCAGAGCCAAAGAAAAACAATTTGATCGAAGAGCTGGAGAACAATGAAAATACGTAAGCAACAGCCGAAATAACCAAATATCCATTGCCACTGTCTTTATTTGGCTTACAGATTTTCATAAATAAATATACGTATTATGGCATAAACAGGGAAATGTATTTTCTGCCAAATATATGTACATACATATAGTAGGTAAGCACTGTTACGTCTGTTGGGTCTGTTCAAGAGATGCGCAAATGAGTGGATCCCAGCACGTGCGTCTCTATTAGCAAGTGCCACAAGGGTCGGGTCGGTTCAGGGCATATCCTTGAAATGCTCAACAATCCCAGATCCCAAATCCCAAATGATATTCCATTCTGCTTAGGTTAGTGCTAATTGGGGGACTCACCATTAACTAAATCACTACGCGCAAGATCTGCTCTGCTATGGCTGACTAAGTGCCTTCCGTTCAGGGCTAGCCGAATGCTAACCAATGGCCAGCATATTCCGAATTTCTGGCTAAATGATCCGTGAGAATATGGTGTAAATTATGCCCTGCCTGATTTTCAGAAATGTACATAAATATCCTATCCTTCAGCTAGCCGTGAATATTCTGTGGCCAATCGGCCAATTGGACAGCCCATTAAACAATGACGTGGGCCGAAATTGTTTGCTAACGTTTTAAAATTAGCAGCTGGAATAAGCTGATAAAAATAGACTAATTACTGGACCGATCTAGGCTAATCTCTGCGATTAGCTGATATGTTTAGCCATATAAAACAATCAAAATCAAGAAATGATTTACAAGCCTCCCGCGTCCAAATCGTAAATTGTAATTGGAAACAAAAGAAATGCGAAATAAATTGTCCATCGGATGGGGTGGGGTGTGGATAGGAGAAGTAAGGTGGGTTTGGCTTGATGCTGAGGCTGTGACTGTGGCTGTGTGTACACCCGGAACAAAAACAGAAACCGAAACTGATCAATAAATTGGCTCTCGAGCAGCCGGCAATAATAAACCAATTGTCAAACTGTCAAATTCCAAGCACTTTGTCTGCACTCGCATAAATAAAATGCTATGACCGACACCGACACCTCTGTCGTCTACTCATATACAGTTTTTTCTTTTCTTTCGATATGAAAATTAATATAATAATTCGCTTTCAATGTCAGACAATCGCACGAAATGCTCGAATGTTTCAATTGCATAAAGCCAAACAGAAAGAGGAGACGAGGCGCCTTGCACTTGAAGTCCAACGCAATTGAAGTGTAATTGAAACGAATCGACAATTTGAAATATTAAACACAAATATGCCAAAAAAAAACACATAAAAAACAACAGCAAAGATGTCTTTTATAGCTTGCTGACCCTCCGCTCCGCTACCCTTCTTCGTGGGAGCGTGTTCTTGTGTCTTGTTTGTGGCTGCCGACACTCTACTCCACTCCACTCACAGAATTGTCCAAATTACAAGCTGAAATTAATTCAATTGGGTTTGTGGTCACACTTCCAGTCAGTCAGTCAGTCAGTCAACAGGGGGTGACGAGCCAATTCGATTTCGTCATAGCTTGACCAGCACCAACCTCATCCCCAGAACCCACAACCGCTGCGAATATGTCGTGCCAAATGGAGGAGCCTCAACCTTGAGAACATATTGATTCGATGGCCAGCCAAAGTTCACATCTGTCTGCACTCGCCAGATCCCAAAAATGCCAGTGGAATTGGGCCGCGAGAAATATTTCGCATACCTAAACGAAATTTCCGTGTAAAAGTGAAAATGTTCGATCATTCCGGAGCACCACTGTGGAATCCAAGTGGAATTCTTGGGAATAATGCCGAAAAGTGCATCCAATCAATAAGAGCCCAAGGCTGCCAATTTAGTCGGCGAATTCGGAGACCCTGACAATCAAGGAGACGAATGAAATTGGTTCTTGTTTATAATTCCGCAGTGCTAATGGTTTCATCAACAAGTTCAAAATTCCCATTTGCATTCGCGTTTAAACAAAGACAAGACCGTTAAAAGAACCGAGCAAACAAATAAACTTTTTTAATGAACGGGAATTTGATTATCCCCTGGAGATATTGCCTTGGAAAATCTCAATGTAAACCCGGGAATTTCGGTTCTGTTTACCATTTAATTCATTCGATTCGGAAACGAGGAACAATGTTAATATTTGGCAAATTATGATTCCCGACGGATGGGCTCAGCAAAATCGATGCCTATGTATTCCGAGTCCAAAGATTGCCGTTCCACGATGGGGAATCGATTGATATTCCATTCGCAACTTCATAGACAATAAACTGGCATTCATTGTTCAGACTTGCGGTTTATGCGAAAACTTTCCAAGTCCCCGAAATCTCTTCCCCTCTCCACCACCCCCAGACAATAGGGCCCACACCTCCAGCACTTATCAGCAGGGCGTGTGACGAAACAATAAATCTGTCCCCCAAATTGAACAATGTAAAATCGGCCGATAACATCTGAGATAAGGAAGTTACATTTGGGTTTCGGTGCTGTACTTGAACTACTTTCGTGTGCCAAGTGTCCCTCCCCCTCCCCGATGCCACCTGGGGCTTGGTCTGCTCTCTTCCGGATCGGATGATTCCAGAGTTTGCTGCGGGACTGACTAGCCGATTCATACGTATTGTGACTTAAATACTTTGGAATGCCAGTGCGTACTGCCAGAATATCAATAACAAAAACGCTTTTGGCCACAAACACAAACAGCGCAGCACAGCACAGCACAGCGCACACATATGTACATAATGCTAATCAGGGAGGTAATTAAATAGTGGCATAATTATGTATAAATATCCGCTAATTGATTGGCCAGTTAATGTCAGGCATCAGCGATGATAAGCCAGCCATTTCATTCACTTTATCGACGGACGCCTTAATGACTTTATTGAATGACGAACTCATCGAACAGATTGCGATCAGCGTGTCACGTTCGACTGCACTGCAATCCCATCGGAATATCCGAATAGTACTTGTTGCCGTGTCAACAATTACTACCGAAAATCCGTCACACACACTCGTATTCACGGCATTCATGGATTAGTCATGCAATTGCACCGAATCTATGTAAGATAGTCACAAGCTGCACCGCACCGCACCTTTAACGTCCTATCTCTTCCATTCCGGAATAATGAATAAGATAAGACGGCACAAATGTAGAACGGAGAAAGGGAAATTACCGAACGGACAACATGACTATCTCGCATTTAATCGCTGTGGTTTCGTTTCCATCAATATCTCTTCAATCTCTCCCTGGCTGGCATTAGACCCGACCCTCTTTCGTAATTCGGCTGGAGCCGGACAGAAATCGCTCATAAAAACCGAGTTTAATGTCATGCAAATCATGTTTCGAGGCGACAGAGCGACTTAATGTCGTCTGATGGCTTTATTTCACGCATTGTAGTCCGATTTGGTCCAGTCCCGTCGACCCCCCATTCAGACCGTGCGGTCCATTCAGTCTTTGGCTTTTAATTATCTCTCTCCGCTAATGTTTTGGCCTATTTCTTGCAGGGCTGGGCTGTTTGTCCAGCCAACTCTGGATCAACGAGGTGATTCACTCCATCTCTATAGTTCTCGATATTAAAAGCAAATAATTTGCGACTATGGGTGGTACTTGGGAATGTAACTTCCTGTTGGCATTTGGAATTGTTTGGTGAAACTCGGATTCTCCGGCGATTCATTCACCGTATTCGTATTCCGTATTCATTCAGACACTCCGAGGGCTCATCGGTAAACAAATAGCTTCTGACGGCATTGCATTGCTGGTTTCGATTCGTTTCGTTTCGTATCGCTTCCAGCGGGGTAAGCGTAATAAGCGATAGCCGCCCCCAATGGATAATCGCCAAGCAACGAGCAAACTCGGTTAACTGAAGGGAACTGGGGAACTGGGGTACTGTGGGCGTTTGAAATTCGCAATTGCGAATCTCTGGATGATTATTATGCGAAAAGCAGAAGCCCCCCCATCGATGCCAAGTGAAATGGCAGACAGATTAGCGATGATCACATCCCATGCCCAGCAAATGCGACGAGATATCATATCTGTTTGTAAATCTGTGCTGATCGCTCCCAGTGATTGACAGTATCGCAGAGAGTGTATCAATTTCACATTAACTGACAAATTCGATTTGATTCGATTAATATTTTGACGGCCTTGAACCCGAATTGGATCCAATTATCACGAGTCTTATCAATTTCGGGACTAGATAACAGCAAGCCAAACAGAAGGAAAAATGCTGGCGAAAACCCACTGCGCATAATAATTCGCTCAGGAATTTGCACATACATTTGTTTAGTACGTTTGGCTCTTAATGATCTCTGACCTTATAGGTGGGTTGGCATATCCATATCATATCCGTGGCCAGCAGCGAGAGGAATACTAAGCACATACACCCACACACGACACAGAGTAACAGTTACAGAGGCTACTGTCTCTCCCTCTCTCTCTCCGCTTTCATGGTGCCGCCAGCTGCCAAATTCGGGCAAACATTTTGCCCCCCAAAATACCTTGACGCGGTCACTGTTAACTTAACAGTAACAGTAACAGCACTCGCTCAATCTCTCCTTCACTCGCGCTGCTTTTGTTTGGGCCATCTCTCTCGCAGCCTCCACCTACGCCAGACAGCGGCCAAAGCGTGTTCAAACAAGGTGAGGCACTCCTAGCCAGTCGCATATATTACCAACTATATTATGAATGCGATCGGCGGGTAGTGCCTTACCTTGTATCAGCACAGCTTGCGCAAGACCGCAAACTCGAGCGCTGCGCAGCGCTGCCGGCAGCAATAATAACAGAAGCAGCAGCAGCCAGCCCCAACAGCAGCAGCAGCCAGCCCCAACAGCAGCAGCAGCTACGTTTGGTGGTGGCCCATAATTCTAACTGAAATCAGTCAGCAGCGAGCCGCGATCGGAGTCAGAACAACGCGATAAGGAAATACGAACTATACCCCAAAACAGTTACGATTTTTCGGATCCCCAAAGTGTGCAAGTTTTATTCAAATTGTGCAGAGTTTTCAAAATAATGTTAGTATGAGAGTACCGAAAAGAATCCCAAAAAAAACGCTGTCCCAAGCCAAATTTGGAATCGGATATGCAGGAAATTGACCATGACAGTCAGTCAATATTTGTGAACCCACAAGGGATACACATATATGTACATACATACATACAGAAGAGGGTCTCCCCTCCACTCTTAGAAGACGAAGTTTACTGTGGATTATTATCTTTACGGTGCTTTGTTTGTCCAGTCAGAGTTTTGGCAAATATTTTGGCTATCAAAGAACCTTTCGTTTCTAATTAAAGACCCATTTCGTCAGAGCTCCCACTGCGACAATTCAATTCTTGGCTATTCACGCCAAACTTTATGGCCAATTGGCAATTAATTATCAACTCAAACTTTCAGATTAATTAACACTAAATTAAAAACGGGTTCAGCGTTAGCCAAACCCCAACAAATAATAATACCATCATCATCGCGAAGACGGAATGGAACAATAACCATGGGGGGTGGGGATGAAGAGGAGCCTTAGACAAAATGTTTGAGCACCTACGATACCCATGATTCAGCTGCTATTTATACCCGAGTCTTTTTAATTGAATGGACCTGGTGCCACTCAAAAAATCGCTGACAACTCCGCTTTCGGCCAGGCTATGGCTAGCCGCCCCAGACCCTACCCCCATCGTCAACAGGCGAAACAGGAAAATCTATTTGCAATTTGCATTTATTTATGAAACTTGGTTTCGGCTTCGGTTTCGAGTTCTATTCTGTTCTGTTCTGTTCAGTTTCTGTTTCTGTTCTCGGATAAACAAGTTTAGTTTGTTGGTCTTCTGCGTCTCCAGAATTATCACCAACGATGAAATAGAATAGCGTGAAATGAAAAAGGGGCCGCTTCTAAGACTGATTCTTGTATATTGTTGTCTTTGAAATTTTCGATTTGGTGTGCACAAAATTTAAGCACAAAACAAACATACGTTAAAAAATTTAAAAGAAACGTATTTTTTTAATGCCGTTGGACTTGTGCAAACTAGCTGACGTCATCAGCATATATGTATATAGAAAAGATAACTGTTCAGAGTTCAGTCTGGGCTTTGGTCCCCCCACACCCAGTGAATGCCTGATGAGCGCGTATTGAAATCCCCAAGGAGGAGTCCGATCTCCAAATTAGATTCATGTAGAAAGATAAATTAATTAAACGAGTTTCCCCTTGCTCATTTGCCTAATATCCGTAGTCCGTTGCACGGGTCGTATGCGTTATTAGTCCGAAGAATTTCAGGTATTCCGAGTAGGTTGATAGCAACTGAGATAAAGATCGGACTGCTAATTGCTGGCAAATTGCAGAGCCCCTTATCAAGATACAAACGAATGCAAATTTGGCGATAAGATATGCTGACAGTGTTCCCTGTACCATCGGCTCCATTTCAGTTGTGAAAGTCTACTGCCCCACGTCTTCCCGTGCAGGACTCAGACATGACTGTCAAGTGCGCCCAGGTGGTGGCCCTGCTGGCCCTGCTGTCGGGCCTGGCCTACGCCTTTGACCACACACTGAAGCTGGACTATCCGGGTCCCTACTGCGGAGTGCGCAACACATGCTGCAAAGATCGGGCCGACGGCTGCTCGCTGCCCATCTCGAGTAAGTGGCTCATCTGATGCCTCCCTCTCCCAGCCAGCCAGCCAGCCAGCCAGCCAGCTGAATATTTCCCTTTTCACAGCCACCCTGTGCTACTGCGATGAGTTCTGTGACCGAGACGACGCCGGGGACTGCTGCCCCGACTACCGGTCCTTCTGCTTTGGCGAGGCGGATCCTTTGGTCACCTGCCTGCACAACGGCGCCTACTTCAGCAAATACAACAGCACGTGGGACAACTGCAACGAGTGCCGATGCCTTGACGGAGGTCGGGTGCAGTGCGACCAGGATCTCTGCCTGACCGACGAGTCGATCATCCACAGCATCAACACGATCCACCACCTGGGCTGGTCCGCCCGCAAGTACGACGAGTGGTGGGGCCACAAGTACAGTGAGGGTCTGCGCCTGCGTCTGGGCACCAAGGAGCCTACCTTCCGCGTCAAGGCTATGAGCAGACTGACCAATCCCACCGAGGGCCTACCCGCCGCTTTCAATGCAGTGGAGAAGTGGTCCAGCTACATCTCGGAGGTGCCCGACCAGGGCTGGTGCGGTTCCTCGTGGGTGCTGTCCACCACCTCGGTGGCCAGCGATCGCTTCGCCATACAAAGCAAGGGCAAGGAGGCTGTCCAGCTGTCGGCCCAGAACATCCTGTCCTGCACGCGCCGTCAGCAAGGCTGCGAGGGCGGTCACCTGGACGCCGCATGGCGCTACCTGCACAAGAAGGGAGTCGTCGACGAGAGCTGCTATCCGTACACCCAGCACCGCGACACCTGCAAGATCCGCCACAACAGCCGCTCGCTGAAGGCCAACGGCTGCCGTCCCTCGGCCAATGTGGATCGGGACAGCTTCTACACGGTGGGCCCCGCCTACACCCTGAACAAAGAGGCTGATATCATGGCGGAGATCTACCACTCGGGTCCCGTCCAGGCCACCATGCGTGTGTACAGGGACTTCTTCTCATATTCGAGCGGAGTCTATCGCCAGACGGCGGCCAACCGCGGCGCTCCCACCGGCTTCCACTCGGTCAAGCTGGTCGGTTGGGGTGAGGAGCACAACGGCGACAAGTATTGGGTGAGTGTCCATCTGCACATGATCCTTAATAGCCTTCGTTATGATTTATGAGTGACTTATTATCGTTGACCAGATCGCTGCCAACTCCTGGGGTCCATGGTGGGGTGAGCGTGGATACTTCCGCATCCTGCGCGGCTCCAACGAGTGCGACATCGAGGACTACGTGCTGGCCTCCTGGCCCTACGTCTACAACTACTACAACGTGAAGTCGACGCCATAGACGCCGCCTGCGGAGTCCGGACCGGACCCTCTGGTCGAGCACGCACACATGTACCCCGAGTAATCTCGAGCTATGCAGAAACGAAAACAAATTTATCTCATGCTTCAAAAATTTTCCATTGCTATGGCACTCAAAGTGAATTAGGCGCTTCTGTATTTGTAAAGTTTATGCTAGAACCTAGTTACTAAAATGATTAGCTTTAAGATGCGCGAACGCACAAGTTAACTGCCCAGCCACCGCCCCAGCCCCAGTTCCAGCCTTAACCACTTGTTCCCTCTCCCACTAAACAGGACTCGAAGATGGGTAAGGGGCATCCATATGCAACACGAAACTGCCACATTAACCAGTCAACACCACCGCTCCATCCCCTGATACTGCCACAACAACAACAACAACAAGAACGTACCCCTGCCCCCAAAAGCAGCGCATGTGATTGACGGACGAATTGAATCAGCGAGAGAGAGTCTGTAGAATACGAGCACGCCCATCATGTATTGTAAATGGAAGCTAAGTTAACTGATCGAGGATCGATGGAACATGTTCGGCTTATATATTTTTAATAAAAGAATTACTTTACATGTTTACCGCCGCGGAGTTTTGATTCATTCTCGATCAATTCCCATCCACACACATTCACATACCCATACCCACACTACACTCCCGCCGAGAACATTTTGATCTTAACTTTATTTCGTAATACATATTTATACGTATCATGTACCAATTCGGTCATCGTATGTGTCTTGTATAATCTTTTCACTTGCTTTCTGCTTTGTTTAACAATATTTTCACATTTTTGTTGGGGATTAAATAGAATAGAGCAAAAGTCTCTGGGGAGAAGGGGTTTATTTACTAATGCTAACGCACTGAATAAATCAGGAGAATAATGAAGAATGTTTTCACTTTGCACTTACGATTACAATCGAAATCGAAATTAAATTGACACAAACAAAAGTCGAAGGCCCACAACTTTCCTAACCATGGAATAATTCAATTCATTTCTCACACTTTCAATTTGGATACGCTTCCGGAGATAGTATTTCTGTATATGGTACAGAAAAAAGGCCTGCTCGAACGCCCTTCTGCTTGCTCTCTGCTCCTTGATGCATGCGGGTCGGGTGGGCTAGTTTAGGGTGATGCCGGCAAAGGACACATCGAGGGCAGCATCGCTGGCCTCCATGCGACTGCGCACGTGCGCCAGCGTGTTCTTGTAGTGGCTCTCGATCTGTTTGGTTTCCTCGCTGGGTTCCAGGTTGGGCAGCTCCTCATTCACCTTGGCAATTAGCTGCAAGGAAAACATTTACATTAGACCCCTGGGGTTCTGCTTTTCCGAGTGTGCACTAATAACCTGATTCAGCATGGCTACGGTGATGAGCGAGTTGCCGCGCTCAAAGTAGAAGAGATAGTGATTCAGCAGCTCCACATACAGCTGCACCTGAACTCCCGTGTCCAGGCACTGCGAGGCAATGCGAGCGCCCTTCTTCAGGCAGTCCAGAGTGCGCTTCTCGTCTCGCATCTCCTCGCCGTTTTGCCTATCGATGCAACATGGAAGTTTAGCAATAATTCCAAATAAAAGGGGCATTAAAGATTTTCTTACTTTCCGCTCCAGAAGAGAGCTGCACAGGCCACCACACCGCGACACTGATCCGGCTTCTTCAGCAGCTTGGACGCCGCCAGAGCACAATTGGTACGGAGAGGTTCGGCGTTCTCCTCGCCGAAGCAGGACATCTGCTCGAACGTGGACATTATGAGCGTTATGGCAGCCAGCTGAGCCTTCGAATCGGATATTTCATCTTCGTAGAGGGAGAATGCCTGCGTCATGAACTCGTAGGCTACAGTCTCGTGGTTCGTGTAGCGGATCTCTCCGATGACCAGAGCCCCCTGCAGATACAGACGCAGCGCCAGGTCGGCCAGATCCGCCTTAGCCAGTGCGCTGATTGTGCTGTGGCAGTACTGCACGATCTTCTGGCACTTTTTGTCCCAGTTCTCATCTTGTTCAGCGATCGCCTTGTACTTGAAGGCCAACTGGTAGGCAGCAAATACGAGCGGCGGCAGCACATGCTTCAGCCGCTGTCCGCCCCCATTACCCAAATGCTTTCGGGCTGTTTGCAGCATTTTGTATTGCATATCCGGCTCATCAGAGCGCATCAGGTGAATGAAGCTGAAGCGAGAAAGGACCATTAGTTAAAAAGGAATTTACAACACAAAACGAGATCTACTTACCGCGCCACGACTCCTTGCTCTTCCGCAAACTCTTCGGCATCTGTGCTACTGGCGCCAGCGGCCGCCAAACTGTCCTTGTTCGCCTCATCATCCTTGATCAGCGGCGTGATAATGGTCAGGAGGCTGTCCGCCTGATCGGCCGTCGGCACCTGAGTCTCGTTCTCCAGAATGTTCATAACCAGATACAGCGCCAGCGACTTGCGTGAAGTGTAGTCGAACTTTTCAAGCAGTGGACAAAAGTTGTGCAACTGGATGATGGTCAGGGCATTATTATAGAAGTCAATGCAGATGCGCAGCAGGCGGGACAGTTCCTGGTTCACGGACAAAAGATGCGAGATGCTACAAAAAAAGGGCAAGTTTAGTTCGAGGAATTTACATTTCTCATCATCTTGAGGAAATCTTACTTGTTCATGTTCATTCGTTGCAGTATTTGTGCGGTTGTGCCCAGCACCTTGTCCACGTAGTCGATGCGATCTGGATACACCTTCTGGGCCAAACTCAGCAGAGCCACCTGCAGCGAAATGGTATCCTCGAGCGGCATGTCATGGCGCATCTGCACAATGTTGGCCACCTGAACACTGAAGACCTCAAACAGCTCCACCTCAGCAGGAATGATGGCATCAATGCCATTGCCGCTGGTCTACAACAAAAAAATGTTGGTAAATGCTAGATTTTGTGACGTGGCATCGATAGAGGATATTACCTTGCCACTTCTCTGGTTGTAGGCAGCCAGACGCTCAATCAACGATATAATAATGTTCTTCACGTTCACACCCGTCTCCAGCTGGGCACAGGACTTGAGGAATGGGTCCAGTGTCTGCAGATGGAACTCATCGGGAAATACTTGGATGATGCACTCCATGAGATACTCCTGGGCAATGGCATCCCGACAGCTAACGACCTGCTCCAAGATTCCAGGTAGAATGAGCCGCTGGTACGTCTCCAGGGTGGCCGACTCCAGCTGCGAGAGTCGCACCAGGTTTGTGCCCACCAGTATCTTGAGCTCCTCGCGCTCCTTCTCCCGCCTGGTCTTCTCGCTGGAGTGGCCCTGGTGCTGCATGCGCACCCACAGTTTGTTCATCTCTGCGAAGTTCGTCAGCACAAAGTCAATAGCATCGTAGACATTGCCCTCGTGCTCGTTTTCCGCAACCATCACATCGGGCAGAATGTTTCGGGTGCACTGCAGCAAGTAGTTGCGAAGGAACAGCCCCCTCAAGGGATGCTGCACTCCGCGACACATCTCCACCAGGTCCTTGAGGATGCTGCGCTTGAGCGTGCAGTCGTTTTTTATGTACACAATGCCCACCGTGATCAGCAAATACAGCCGTGGCACTATGGTGTGCGAGTATTGCACCAACTCGTACAGATCCGTCTTTTTGTCACTCTTTTCGCTAAGGTACAGCTCCAGGTGGCACAGCTCATTGGTGACGGCCATGTCTGTGGGGAAAGCAAGCGTTACAAAGGTAAACTTGGATACGTCACAATACTAAGTACTCACATAGCTCGTAGTAGCTCTTGGGGGACAGCAGGGAGGTGCGCAATTCACTCAACATCGTGCTGGCACATTTGAGCGAATCCAGCATACGCTCCTTGTCCAGGAAGTGGTTCATCTGGAATGCCTGCTTGCGGGCTGCCCCGACGGCCTCGGCAAGCAGCTTCTCCTGGTCATCCAAACCATTTGGCATGGTCTGAAACGAGACATAGAAAGTGGAGTCGGTGCTGTTAGTTCCTGGGGTTCGCCTAGCCCTCGAGTTGGTTGCGTGCGAATACATGAGGCCGGGTTACAATGATATCGAGAACACACAAATGCTTCAACAGTACACAGCATGAGATAAGCCTTCTTTATACAAAATATATACGGAAGTTTGGGCAGAGCGAATCCAGGCCAGAGGACACAATGAATTGACGATAAGACAGTGAATCAGCCACACATAAACATCAAGCTGATTTTTTGGATGAAGATGACACATTGTACATGTTCAAGTGCACACGTATGTATGTACATATGTACACATGTATGTACATTGCTGTGTACGACTGCGGTCCCCAATTTAGCGGATGGGGTTTAATTAGTGGTTGGAGTGAGTGTGAATTATTTACCCTATTCTGAGCAGGATTGGGCGCTTGGCCGCTATACGAGGATGAGCTCCAGGGGTACATGGTGGTTATGATGTGTGTTTTTGTTGGTTGGGGGCGTAGTTTTTACTCCAGGTACTCTCGACTTGACGACGACAGAGGCGCAGTCAGCGGTTTGACTTTAGCCAATTTTCACTTGGTAGTTTTTCTTTTTGGCCAATTCTCGCTTGCCGGCTTCTGGCGGCTACAATGCGGGGTGGAGCGCACTTACCATTACTGCAGCGTCAGGTGCGAATCAAAGATGGGGGAGTTATTTAATTAAATAAAGTTTACTTTTTAGGATGATATTGAAATACAGTGTGACCGCAGATTTACCGATAAAATATACGGTCCGACCCTCAGAAATATACCGAAAAATACCGTCTCACTTTCAAAATATATAGCACATATACCGATGAAAAAACGAACTGGCCTATCAACTGTCTTAACGAATATATCGCGAATGAACCGTCTGCAAACGGTCCCAGAGAGGGTATTGTGGGATTTAATGAATTCGGCTCTGATGGCTCGAATATGATATGTTCTTTATGGCTTGATGGCTAATTATATGTCTTTTAATTTGGGAAATTGTTAATTGGTGGCGTTCTCCTTCTGCCAGAGTTTGAATAGTGGTTAATGGAAAACAGGAGCAGGATAAATGGTTGAATGCTTCAACAAGATTTAGTCGATTCATGTGGTTAATAAAACATTCATATAAGAAACTATAAAAGGCATAGCCCCTTCAAAAGTCTCATCACAATGTTCTTGTTGCTGGTTGTGTCAGTTCTTTTTCCAATTGTGGGTGCTCCTGATAGTATCTCGAAACCCACAGAAGTGCTCCTTGAACTCAATCGTGCACTTGGGATGGAGTTAAACGTTTTTATCAACTATGAGGAATACGGGGAATCAAGCACTCTACAGACATTGGACACGCCACGAATGCAACTTGCCCTAAAGTCCAATGCATCCAGCTATCGACTGACAGGAAACTTTACCGAGAGAGCTCTGGTGGTGGTCTATCTGGGGGAGTCCCTGCTGGAACCTTTGACGGCTGAGCTCCTGCCGCATCTGCTGGATGAGCTTCATCAGCTTCAAATCGCGTTCGTGAGCCGAGAGGACTCCACGTCATGGCAGCAGGAACTCTTCACCTACTGCTATCAAAAAGGCTTTCTCCATGTGATCCTGATTAACGAGAACTCGCTCTATACCTATCAGCCATATCCCTCGATCCACGTTATAAAACTCTCGAATCTCTCAGAATATCTGATAAGGGAGCGGCAGACACGCAATTTTCGCGGCTTTCCCATACTCACAATTAACACGGAGCTGGCTCCGCGCGATTTTGATTATGTCGATCATAAGAATCAAGTGGTGCGGACTGGGTACATGTACACCGTTCTCAAGGAGTTCACGATACGCTACAATGCAACTCTTATTGATGTGCCGCTACCAAATGTGGAAGTGATTAATAAATACGAGGCCGTTTTTCAAATGCTGCATTCAAAAGAGATCGACTTCGTATGTTATCCAATGGACCTCCGATGGGATGTGAAGTCCTCGGTCCCGCTTTCGATTCTGAACGATTACTTTCTGGTGCCTCATGCCCCACCCATCGCCAGCTACATGTACTTTGCCAAGCCCTTCGCTTGGACCCTCTGGCTAATCCTGGTGGTCACAGTAGTTTATGTTACGATCATGCTCTTTTTGATACGCTTGCGACGGGGAGACGAACGGAGACGACGACCCCAAATTGGAGTATCCTTTCTGCGCAGCCTTAGTCATTTTCTCTTCATCTCGAACTACGATACAAGGATCTCTGTGTGGCAGGACTTGCTGGTGTATCTAATACTAACGCTCGGGGGATTCATTCTAACAAACGTTTACCTGGCCATTCTCTCGAGCATGCTAACATCCGGGCTATACGAGCCCCAGTACAACACACTGGAAAGCCTAGCAAAGGCGCCGTATCCCACTCTACAAGATGATTACTATGCAAGTTCGTTTGTAACGAAATCATTTCTGCCCGAGGCTGTTCTCAGAAACAGTATATCCATGAATTCCTTTACGGTGGATAAGTTTCGCAATGGCCTTGATACCCGTTTTATGTATTGTGGCTTTGAAGATCGCCTGGAGCTGATCCTCCGGCAACAGTACCTACTGAAAACCCCTCGCTGCAAGGTGGTAACACAGAGCATTGGCTTTGCCCTACAATCCCATTTGGTATCCGACAGTTTGCCCTATTTGAGAATGTTCAACGAATTCACGATGAGAATCCAGGAGTATGGAATTCTGGCCAAAATGAAGTCGGAAATCTGGCGGCAGCTAATTGAGACTGGAATATTCTCTATAATGAGGGATGAGGAGCCCTTGGCTAAGGCCTATGACATGGAGTTTTATTTCTTTGCCTTTTTCCTGTGGGCCTTGGGCTTGGCGTTCTCAATGCTGGTATTTGTCTTGGAATTTGTCAAGCAGCGCTATCACAATAGGCCTTAATTGGTATTATGCCATCAATTTAATACTTGAACAAGTGCCTGTATTCATTTTGTCTATGAATTAATCTATACAATGTAATGCCTCGAATCACTACGCATGTACGAGTATTGTCTTTTTTAATTACACTCTTCGATTGTTGTCTTCTAACTTTTGTCTTACTCGCTTATAAGTAGTTATATGTATAAACATTTTAATCTTAAGATGATTTGGATGTACATACGTATGTATGTAGCACAACACAAGCATGCTAATGGGAAGAAACATCGTCTCCATTGCGGTATTCCCCAACCAGGTTTATATTCTTGTTAGACAGCGGCGTGCTCGTCGAAGCAGACATCGGGGCAAAGCGGGGCTTAATCGGAGTGACATTGTCCTGGTCTTGGCATTCACCAACGGTGCTGACCCGCTTACGTCGCTTGCTAAGCGACAAGGGGTCGAGGGGCGAACGCTCTGCCAGTTGCGACACAGAGGCGACATCAGCCAGCAGCATGGCTCCTCTCTTTTTCATCTCCTCAGAAACCTCAATTGGTTTGTTTGATGCTGTTCGAAAGCCGACAACATCAGAGATGGCTTCTGGAACACCCATGTGTGGCCATTGGCTTAAATCAATTACTTGCAGGAACTGATTATCAACCTCAACATCAGCCAGGAGCTTGGCTGCCTTCTTTGCATTCTCCTCAGACACCTCAATCGGTTTGTTTGAGGCAGTACGGAATGCAATCCCTTCCGGCTCCCAATCCGGAATTCCCTCAGATACCTTCGCTTCAATTTTTTTCATCACCTCTAATTTGACTGTTTGATTGTCCGACGTTTCCGTTTTGCTATTTGATACAGCGGGAAGCTCCATTATGGTGTCCCACTCACTCATTGGGATGTCTTCCAATATTAAGTGAGTGCTTTCTTGGGGATTTTCCAACGGCATGATGGGTTTTACATCAGATGTATCCGATTGTTTAGTTTCATCACTGCTCAATGACATTTCGGTGTCATAATTCGCCAGAATCGAATCACCTTCAGACCAATCCTCACAAGCTTTGGCATCTGTAAAGAGACTTATTGGTCAAATCGCTCGTAAATGGAGAGAGATGTTGTGTTACCAATTTCCGAATGGCATTTTGTTGGGAATGTCTTACGAATGCTTTCACTCTCACCATTGTTGATAATAGCAACTTCTGTGCTTATACAATGATGATCGTCGAGCCTAAGCTTAGCTCTTTTAACTAGACGCTCGGATTGCATGGACGAGCTGGAGTCGCTTGCCGATGGACTCGCTATTATGTGTTTCGGGTCCATAATAAACTTAATAAATATACGCCATTTTTAATGTGGCTGCGATGCCGTAATTAGCGCCGATTGCTTTTAAGCATCAAAAATTGGCGGTGACTTTGGAAATATTGATGGTATATTTATGGTATATTGTTATTCAACTATTTAGCTTTATTTTTGTGTGATAGTATTTTTAAAATTAATAAAACGCTAAATTAAATGAAATTATGTAAAAATTCTATGGCACAGCTTACAAATCTTTTCCGCCAGGTGTCGCTCTTTCTGTGTAGTTGCCATGTAGCAGAAATAATTGAAAATTCGACTTAAATCAGTTTTATGAAAACAATTTAAAAATATTGTCGAGTTTTTGTTTGAATTCAGAAAATTCAATTTTATTATCTTATCTGCAGATTATCGCCACAGAACATATCACCTTATAAAATATTATTAATCCAAAACATATCGATATATCAATTCAACATCATCCTCGCTGCAGGATGTGCTGTGCGCCTCTCTCCGAATTGAAACCGTTAGCACCCGGGAAAAAAGGAAGATTTTGTTTTATGTTTTATATGTATAATTAAAGTACTGCGTGGCTGTGCAAAGCTCAATGTAGTTATGTTTATCGCAAAATAGTAACCAAATGGAAAAGAGCAGTCGTCGGACCTTATTGCTGCTGGCATAGGTGTGCGTGCGTATAGTGGAGTGCAGTGCAGAGCTCTGTGGATGCGCGAACAACAAAATATAAATAAGAAGGAAGACTCCGCACAGCAGCCCCAGGCCGCCCCCCAGTCCCCCTTGTTCGACGTCAATGTCAGTGAAGTTGATAAAAAGCGAAGTAAAAGGTCTTAATTGCTGCTGCAGTCAATAAATCATCAAACGAAAATATGGAAGCATCTCAGGAATCCAGTGCGTAAAATTAGAATCACAGCCAGCGGAAGATACAAAATAGCCAGAGAAGCATACACACGTATAAATACACACATCGTAAAGCCAGAACGATGGAGAGCGAGCTCCCACTGCTCCCCACTTCCTGCACAACATATGCCAGAGTCGGGAACAACAAGACATGCTCGTGCTCCTGGGGATGCTGTGGAGGCGCCCACGGAGAGTAGTCGCCAGCGCTTACTCTCTCTCATCTACACTCCGCTCTCTCATTTGCGCTCTCGCGGCCACAATACCATCATCGTATGAGCACCCTGATGGAATGGTAATGGTATCGCTCATACGCACAGCCACGGCCACAGACACATCGGGTTTTATTTCGATTCGGACCGTCAGCGCAGTCGGACGTTCGTCGGTTCGCCAGCTCATTTCCTGTTTTGCGTGTTTCGGGCGCGCTTCGTGTGCATCGTATTGAAATTCGAACGCTCTAAAGCTGGGAGCGTGATATCGGGATTCCAGATGCGGGATAAAGTTCTAATACAGCAAGAACGAGTATAAGTCGATAAAGATACCATACCTGGACGTGTTTGATTTCGAAGCAACAACAACAATGTTGTGCATGATTTTGATGTTGGAGTGATATTGTGAAAAGGAGGCACCAACGGGATGTTCGGCACCAGCGTTGCCTGTGTGTGTGTGTCTGTGTGTGTGATTGTGTGCAACATTGGGTGAAGTGCCGAGTTTAATGAATGTGTAGATAGATTACACTTACACCGCTCATGTGTCTGTGAGAGGGCTGATGAGAAATATGAAATACTGACGTCCTGGGGACAACGTACGCAGTCCAAACAAAAAACTAAGAGACTAAAGTGAAAGGCGATAAGGTTACAGATGTCCTGAGCACACAAGGTACGGCCGGGCTCGCAAGCATACAAGGATAGGACACTCAGGGAGGGGACACAGGACGGGAGTGTAACTGGATACGGATACATGCGCGCCTCCAAGAAGGCCCGCTCCTTTGGTCGCCCTGCAGCCCTGTGCTGCAACCACCAGCCACCAGCAGCAGCCACAAAAGGACGACAAAACGTAAGTAGCTGTACGATGCTTAGGCTATAATAAGACACGAACCCTTCTCCGTCTCGGACATGAGACGAAAAGGGGACAGGACAAGACAGGACAGGACACTGCAGTGCGCTCATCCAGCGCCGCCAAGTATGCTAGTGCAGTTCTATTTTTGAGGTGCACTGCACTGCACTGCGCTGAGTAGGTGAAGTGCGAACCAGAAACCATTGCCCACACCACAAGAGCCCAGGAGCAGAGCACACCCCTCCCACTCGCTCAGCCGGCGACACCATACAAAGCGTACGACTACGAGTATTCAAGTGTAACTAAAGACGACCAATTCACAAACAAACAAACAAACAAAAACCGGCGGCAGTGGCAGTGGCAGCGGCAGCGGAACCGGAGGAACGCAGTGCAGCGCAGCGCGGCCGGACGGAACGGAACGGAACCGTGCGGAGTCGGGCGTGCGTTGTGTTGTGGGCGACCCACGAACCATGTGACCGCGGAGGAGGCAGCCCTCTGTCCGGGCCTCCGCTCGCCTCGCTAATGTTTATTATGAAAAGCGTGCCCTTTGGAACGCCATCATGTATTTTTATTTTTATTATTTTCATTTTATGATTGCGCTTAGGTTCTGGCTGTGTATTTTGGTTTGGTTTTCCTTGTCAGCAAGCTTTAGCAGCGACGGGAGGGGTGGGGAGGAGAGGAGAAGTGAGGTGAAGTGGAGTGGAGTGGAGTGCGCTGGATTGGGCTGATGGTTGTGTTGTCGAGAAGCCCTCATGAGAGCTGCACAGCACTCAATTCATTGATCAAAGATGCAGCTACAATTATAATAGTCACAACAACAACAAAAGCAATGAAAAAACAACAACGACGACGAGATGCAGCGCTCAACATGCCGCAATTACTGTTATAATTTCGGGCTTGTAACCGTTATTCAAATTGAAATTCAAATTCAAATGTGAGCTGCAATTACCAACCCTCCCCAACACGCGGCGGCATTGTGAGTGGGGTAGCAAACAATCGCCAATTGGCATATAATGATCCCCTTTGGACGTTTTAGCTGACTGACAGACGGCCTGACAGACAGACAGACAGACGATGGATAGAATGTCTGACTGACTGACTGACTGAGCCACCAGCAGGGACATTCAAAATAATTCTCAGGCCTTGACAAATGCACGTAATGATTGAACAACTCACACTTTGGTTTATGCTTTTTTAACAATTTACAGCCTTACCCTTTCCAAGTAACACTCACATGTTCTCACACTCTCCCTTGCCCGCTCGTCATAATTTTAGGGGTTGTGCAACTACAGATATACCATACAGCTGTTCCCTTCGACGGCCAAACAGGGGCTGGGGCATGGGAACGCTGGATAGCGAATGAGGACAGGAATGAGGAGTACTACTCGTCGTACTACCATGCCCCATGAACATCTTTGACTCCTGTGGTGATTAATTGTCATTTCGGGGCAGTCAGAGTCACCTGGGTCTCCGGTCATAGGCATAGGCCTAAGCAACATATGCATAAGAGCCCATTCGGGTTTCGGGCCTGAGTTCGGGTTCATGGGACGCGACTTAGCATTGGATTAGATGTCGATCACCGATATGGCGAGAAAGAATAGGCTCGTTTCTTTCGGCAGCGGCTTTTGTTCTTCTCGAAAGACGAAAGTAGGTAGCTGAGGCCAGAGAAACCATCGTAAATTGTTGTATTGATCCGACATCATCGATGTTTTCGAGTATAAAGGCGGAATGGAATTAATATGCCTAGGACCTAGGTAGTTCGGTATCAGTATCCGTTTGTGTGCAGAGCCTAGAGGGTAGGGTTGGGTCGATTAGAGGGTTGGTCTCTCAAACAGATGAACCAGTGTATCTTTCTCTGAGGGCAGGGCACGGCAGAGCAGGGCAGAGCAGAGCAGCTTTCTTTCCTCAACTAGCATCGATCGATTCAGTTTTGGCATCATAAATTAGTCCACAGCTCCAACGAACTTTTGCCCGAAGTCTGATGGCCATCATTTGTTTGGTCCGAGGCCACTTTCGGACACATTAGAACTTTGCTAATAAGATACAAATGATAAGAGTCATCTCATCACCAGTTGGCTGGCCTGCCAGCTTGTCCTACATTCAGCTGATGGAATCATAAATAATTTCTTTATTGCATGCAGCCTGCTCTATCTCGAGTGGCTTGTAGCAACATGCGTCGTTCTCCATGTGACAGCAGTCCATAATTCATGGTTGAAACATTTGTTTCTACTTCTAATTCCCCAACAATTACGCTTAATTAATTTAAAGATGTTTCTCGATGTCGATGTTGCTGCTGCTCTGCTTGTACTCGCATATCTCCCGTAGAGTTGTTTCATCGTCCCCGCATCGTGCCCCTGCGTCATGGCCAACGCTCGTCACAGACACACAATACACATATTTTTGAGCAGTTATGAGGGAGGACTGATGCCGGGACGGGACTGTCGTTCAGCGAGCGAGCAAGGCAACGTCTCTTATAAATAGATTAATTAAAATCATCTTTAATTGTTTGATTACAAGACAAGCGTTGCGCTGCCCGAAAAAATTAAAAGCGATCTCACAATAGCTGCCTCTGTCAGTTCTGGAGTCTGGCTGTTTGACTGGTTGGAAGTCGAGTCTGGGGCAGGCAGCACAGCACAGGAGTGTGTGGGCAAAATGCGCAACATGTGAAATACAGATGCGGCAGCGATTGCGATTGCCATAGGAACGGAACCAGCACGGTCCCTTGAGTATTAAAGATTTCATTTGTGCTCTACAGATGTTCCAGAGATTGTACAACATAACTACATACATGCTCGTACGAGCATTGTCCAGGAGGAGGAGTAGCGCAGGCAGCAGGCAGCTTCGGCTTCAGCTTCATCTTCAGCACACAAGAGTCACACGCAATTGAAGCAGCGGCATCTGCCACATCCACATCCACTTCAGGCAGTCGCCGTCGCCATCGCATAGCGCATAGCGCACCACATACGCGTATCTGCCGCAGCGTTCTGTTCTTTCGAGTGGCATTTGATTTTAGTACTCAAGAGTGCGAGTGCGAGCGCGAGTGTGTGCGTGAGTGCCCCCGAAGTATAAAAATTATTGCTGCCAAGCAACTGAGTCGTCAGCCAGCCATCAATTATTTTATAGAATGCTCACTTGTTTTGTGTTCTCTGCTCTGCTCTGCTCCATTCCCATTCCGATTCCTCCGCTGCTCCTCTGGCAGTCGTATTGTCTGCTCTACATATGCGTACTCCGCCTCCCTCTGCTGTGCTTTTTTCAACCGAATCTCTGTCGCCGCTGCCGCCGCCGTCGTCGTCGTCGCTGTCGACATTTGCCCCAACAGAAGAAGTTCACTTGGAAGTTTTCATTCGGCACAGGAAGAGCTTCTCCGGTCCTCCGTCATCCGTCCTCAGTCCCCAGTCCGTCTTTGCGGCAATAGTTGTGATATTAAATTGAATACGACGCCGATTATCCCACGCAATCTTTCATTCACATTCACCATCCATCCATCCATCCATCCAACCATCCCCCACCACAGTCTAGGAAGTAGTGGTGGTGGTGGGCCCCCACGTAGCTGGAGCAGCGTCAAAGTTCGGCGGGACTTCTGAGTAATCACCCCTTACAAAATACGAGTACGGAGCACGGAGTAGGATTACTCAGCTTCCCATATGTATCTGTTTCTCGGGCTGCGTGCGTGTGGTGTGTCACCCCCAGACTGGAGGGTCCTCCACACATTCGCTTGCGTGCCGAAATCAATGCAAAGTTTTTCGTATTTTCCGACGACAAGCTTGCTTTCAACAAATAAAATCGATTTGATTAACAAGTGCGCACGCAGACAATGAAAAGCCGCTGATAAGCGCCGACGCGCACAACCCATTTGGCCTACTTTGCTTCATTAAAAACCTATTAAAAAGTAATGCCCCACCCCCAGCCTCCCAGCCTCAGCATCCCAGCGATACGGTATTGTACATTGACGATTGGCGATGGCGCTCTGATAAGGCAGACTTCCTCTGATTGAAAGTGCGATTTTAATGTGCCATTTTTGTAATCTTTCCAGCAGGCAGGTTTACTGCGATCCATTATTACTTGGAAAATATTGTAAGAGAGTCAGTTGGCCAAAATCAATCAAATTTATAGCTCGCATATCGATTTACTACGGATTCGATTATGGCTTCAGAGTGGACCTGCAAATAGCATGGATCTCTGGGACCTAGTCAAACAGAGTCTAGACAAATCGAAAACAAAACGAACCTCAATATTCCATCTATAATTGAATGCACACAAAACAAAATGTGTGTGCATTACCATCGAACAGATGGGAAGGGAAGGGGAAGACCATTATAATCTGGTCAGCTACATGAGCCACACACACACATCCATAAACCCATACACCCATACATCCATACATACACATCCATTTGTCCGCACCGGCAGAGCACAGCACAGCAGAGCACACGATATGATATGGGGAATATTGACAGACACTCAAGTGTCCCACAAGCACCCTGTAAATCCAATTGAATTACGCATAAAAGGCGCTTAAGCCAAATGAAATGATGATGAGAAAGACGATGATGATGATGTCGTTTAAGCCTCCAATGAAATGTATTATTATTTCCCTTTAATTTCTTATTACCCGATATTTTATTACGATTCGTGGTCACGGCTCCGCTCCTGAGAAGGGAACGTGGCGCACGCTCCCCTCCTCCCTCCTAATCGTATACACTTTTCACATATCACCGTTTCCGCAAAATTTGCATATTGACTTTCAGTTGATGCGCCTTTTAATGGACGTCGTCCAACGTCAGCGTCAACGTCAGCGTCAGCGATAGGGATGGCGGTGGCGGTGGCAGCAATATGATTCGTTTTGAAGTGCTTAAGGTGGAGGTGGCGGTGGCGGTGGGGAGTGTTGGCAGGGGGAGTTGAAGTTTTAACTTATGCATGATTAATACATAATTACAAAGCCAAACACATAAACCTCAAACTGAAAGGCAAACTCAAAGGCAAAGGCAAAGGCAAAGCCTGAAGCCGGAGCTATCGCACAGTTCGGTTCGTGCTGGTATGCCTCCATCTCTGTCCCTCCGCAGACAACTACTATACATAATAATTCAGAAACTCAGAAAGACAAAAGGCGCATTTCCCACAACACTACAACAACAGCAATAGCAACAGCAGCAGCACGTCCCTATACCTGTCCCTGTCCCACCGTACCACCAAAACGTCCTGTCCTGTCTAGGTGCGGTGCCAGTGCCAGTGCCCAGCGAAGGAGAAGAAGAAGGAGGAGGAGAACTGCAGTCGGTGGAGAGTGCAGAGTGGAGCATACTTAAGAGTATACCTGTTATTAATATTTCGATTAGGTACCAACGATTCGTAGAACCTGACGCATGACCTGCATAGCTAATGGGAAATTTTGTAACTTGTGGGCATTTGAGTTAGAGCTGCCCTACACTTGGACCCGGAGTGTGGAGAGTATTGGCCCTTTGATTGATGATGACAACTTATCGCTTACGCCCGTAGCAGTAGGACGGAAGTGCCAGCTCCTTTCGATATATATTCTGATAAATACTGAAAAATGATATTAATCTGAGCGCACTACAGGATGCTTGTCAGCAGAAATACTCTGACAGTTGGCCCCAGCCCAAGGTTAGGGTAACCGCAAGTCGGACCAGTGCATGGGGTTTGGGGATATGAACACTTTAGACAATTCATAGACACTTATAGACTTCACTTTATGGACTCAGGGTTCTTATGCCTGATACTGGAAGAGTATGTGCATGGGTGTGGGTATGTTGGCCTGCACAAAGAGAATGTAACTACTCCTGGATGATAGGAAGTAGTGGATAGCTTACAGTCGCCTTGCTCGGCTCTTGATTGAATAACTTAATCCCACTTATAGGTATTTTATCTCTTTTTCCAGATCGCATTTACCACAGCAACAAAGGGAGTGTGCAGCTAATGCTAATGCCTGCAGCTATCGCACCAAAGCAGAAGCAGCAACAGCAACAAAGGCCAGGGCAGGTGCAACAGACGCACAGGAAACGCAGGACAAAGGCAACGACAACGACAACGGCAGCAACAACGGCAGGGAAACGTAAAAACCTATAAACTAACAAAACGAAACCCAAGAAACGAGCGAGCATGACGTCGTCGTCGGTGATTAATAAAGCCGGAAATGTGATTATACTCATAGTGAGCCTTCAGCTAACGTGGTTGGTGTTGGCCGTGGCAAGGGAGCTGCCACAGGTGGACTACGGCAGCATGTCCGACTCCATGGAGGAAGCTGGGCTCAGCATCGACCCACTGACTGCCATGGCGCCCTTCGCCAATTCCCTAGTCACCGAGGACAGCGCCCCCCACAGAACCAATATCGAGCTGCTTAGCAACAGCAGCGAGGACGAGAACGGAAAGGTGGGACTGGGCTCCTCCTCGGCAGCGGCGGCAGGCACGCTGCTGGAGGAGTTCAACGGCGGCAAACTCAGTGCCGCAGAAGCCAGCAACACGCTGCCCATTTTCCTCAGCGAGCCGGAGAGCGTGTTCGTGGTGAAGAATCGTCCGGCGGTGCTCAAGTGCAAGGCCTCGCACTCGCTGCAGGTGATCTTCAAGTGCAGCGGCAGCTCCCAGCCTCCGCCGTCGACGCACGACAAGCACGTGGACCCACACACGGGCGTCCACATGGAGGAGGTGACGGCCACCATTCATCGCGATCTGGTGGACGAGTACTTTGGCAAGGGTCCGTTCAAGTGCGAGTGCCACGCTTGGTCGTCCCGTGGCGTGGTGAAGAGCCAGGCCGCCACAGTGCACATTGCATGTGAGTACCGCACCCTGGGCTAGGGGTTGATTCTTGCTTCGAATGAGCAATGGGTCCGGGTCCCGGCCCTCCCTATCCCTATCCATATCTGTAGCTCTATCTCTATTTGTATCTCACCCCAACAGATATACGCAAGACCTTTGGCCAGTCGCCCACCTCGCTGCGTCTCGAGCTGGGTAGTCGGGCGGAACTGCACTGCGAGCCACCCGGTGGCTTTCCCGAGCCAAAGCTCACCTGGTACAAGAGCAACGCGGCCATAGCCTCGGACAGCGAGCCGGGGCTGTCCGTGTCTGGCGGCACACTGACCTTCCGCCCGGTGGCGCTGCAACACATGGCCAATTACAGCTGCAGTGCCGAGAACATTGCGGGAAAGCGGGTCTCCGACTCCGCCGTGCTGATTGTCTACGGTCAGTATATAGTAGTCCAATCTCCAATCTCGAGCTGTACTCTACTAAAATATACTCTTTGTGTGCTTCTCGCTCTTAGTGAATGGAGGCTGGAGCACCTGGAGTCCTTGGCGCGAGTGCAAGTGTGCGGGCAAGCCGAGCCAGGGACGAAAGCGGTCGCGCACATGCACCAATCCAATGCCCTTAAATGGGGGCGCCCAGTGTCCAGGCCCCCAGATACAGAAATCTGCGGACTGTGCCGCCTGCCCAGGTATGTCCACACGATATATACACACTATATACATACTTTATACATACATAAAATAAACATAAAGTGTATATAGGGGATGTGGTCATTCCCACACAGTGGGGGGAGTGTGGATGCGCCCACTTTGATGTGTGTGGCGGGCCTTTAAAGTGGGAGCACTATTGTAACACCAGCAAAGGAACGAAATTGTCAATTTAAATGCCATTTGCGGCCGAGAATCAGCGTCGTGCCACCTGAATTCCCGCTTCCATTGACGTCTCCTGGAGCGTTGAGAACAGCGCACATTTTTCATACCAGCGGCAGTGGCAGTGGCAGAGGCTGAGGCAGTGGCAGGGAGGCTGCCAAAGAGGGGTAGGATAGGAAGGTCCAAAACCGAAAGCACTGCACTGCATGACGCAAAAGTTCAAGAGGCGTTTAAACAGAAAAAAAGGGAAAAAACCCCTACGGTCACTCCGAGATGAGAATACCCTTTCCTTGTAGTAGGACTTAACACATTTTCCATTACAAACGGAAAATCCAATACGAACATTGTCAGGAAATCATTATACCCAGCCTTGAGTGTAATACATATTTGAGTGAGTGCTGAGTATTTCATTTTAAACACGCATTCGGCATTCGGCATTGTGGGTGCCTTTCTTTGCAACGACGACAGATATCTCCACATGCATATAGATGGATAGATTGGAGCGACCCTGTGGCTGCGTGGCTGCTGTGGCTGCTGTGGGGAGCGAGAACGACTGACTGCCTCCAGCAAGCTACTGACTAAATGGTGACAAAGGCATGCATGCAGGGGAGGGGGAAGGGAAAGCGAAGGGAAAGGGACATCGCCTGGACTGGAGACTGGGGCTGAGGCCAAAATCGGGAATGGGGATGTTCTGGTGGTAGCTGGGGCGCATTTTCTCTTCTTTTTTTTTGACAGACGCACGGGCGGCATGTGTTTGAGACTCTTCACTTTTATTCATGTAAATTTATTGTATTGCATTGTATTGTAGTGCTCACACAGATACTCGCACACACACATACACACACACACAAAGCAATAGATACTTGGCCAGGCGCGCAGCGGGCACAGCAATGAGCAATTGTTGACAGACAAGCGGGACAAATGGTGAGGGATCCGGGATCCAGGACGGAGGGGAGGGGGGGCTACTGTGCAAGAGCCATGGCAATACACTCGAGTGGGGAGTGGTGTGGGTGTGGGGGTGGGTGTGGTAAGGGTTTGGGCAGGAGCAGGAGCAGGGGGATGCTGTTGTGGGCTTTTATTCTATGAAAAGTGTGTCATAAAATTAATTTTAAATTTCGCTTGGGTTTCGTTTTTTCACTCTCTTCCATCTTATAACTTTTTTCATCCCCATGGAACCGTGTCAACCTTATGGTCCTGCTTTTCACTCATCGCCCGACGTCATGCCACGCCCCTGCCCCCGCCCCGCCCTCGTCCACGCTGTGTGCCGATGTCGCCTGCCAACAACAGAGGATACTCAAATCGTGAGCACTGATGGATTTGACATTTCGTCGAGTAAGCGCAGTAAGTTGAAACGAAAGCCTGACAATGTGCATTTCCTTCAAAGGCTTCCCGAGGGGAGGGAGGGGATGGGAGACCCCGAGACGAGGCCTTTGGGGACTTGTGAGGGGGATGAGCGATGGGCGAACATTCAATATGACATTGTGTTCGAGCAGTTAAACTTGAATGCTTAACGAGGCAACGACAGTTAAATTTTTTAGTTGGGGTCCCACTCCCCTCCCCTCCCTAGTAGTTAGGACCTTTACAATTCAATAAACAATTGTGTTAAACTGAGCCCAAGGCATCCGGCATTGGTACCCAACCAACCATCCCATATCCCAGCCATTGAACAATCCGCCACGGGTCGGGTCGGCTCGGGTCGCGGGTCGGTCTTCCCCAGAAACTACCCGAACCCGAGAACTGGCTTTAGCCAAAGTGACTTACTTTTTTGGGGGAGTTCGTCGTCGCAGCCAGTGACGTCATTGCGGCAGATAGAAACTTAAAAATCACTTACCACGACTCACGCTCTCTGATTCATGCAACAGTCTGGCCGGGCCTGGCGACCCTTGCCTCGCCTCGCCATAGCCATGGCCATGGATAGAATGAGGATGAGAATGGGAGGATGCGTGCTGGAATGGGGGAAATAAATGCCAGGGCATAGTGATGATGGGGCGACAAGGCACTGAGGTTCTGTCCTTGTTGGGGGTGGTTTTATGTTTCCCAAAAACAGGAAGTGCCAAATGCCGATATACATATAGTATATAGATATGTCTGTGTACATATTTTTAGCTGCCATAGGCACACACAAACACAGACGCACTATGATATATGAATGTAGTAAAACCCCAACTCCAACTCCAAGAACATTTTTGTTTAGCTTTCGGACTTTCCGGACTTTCTCCCCCTCAACAGCACCAAAATGGAAATTGAAAAAGCAAAGAAAATGCGAAAATAGAATATAGAAAAGCATTAAAATGACAATCACTTTTGCTCACCCACACACGCTAACATTCTCCCATCCAAGAATCATCAGTGGCGTTGCTGTGATTCGAATGGTGCTTAAGGAAGGGTGCGGGTGCGGGTGCTGTTGCGGTGCGGTGTGGTGCTCTATTTTATGATGGGAACAACTTTCGATTTCTCCCTACGGACCATCTATTAGACCATACACCCCACCACATATTGGTGGTGCATCCATGACCCCCCCTGACAGATACAGGCACAAGCACAGCCACAGCCCACGTCCCTGACTTTGGCCTCCACGTGATATATGAGCCCGGGAGTGGCGCTGTCGGGAATGTGTGCTAAATCATGTTAATATGACTTTTGATTTCTAAACTGCCCTTTCTCCCTACAGTGGCCCGCTGGTCCGCGTGGAGCGACTGGAGCATCTGCTCCGCGGAGTGTATTCAAGTGCGTCGTAGAAAGTGCCTCACGCAGACGTCTGACGGCGACGAAGCCGGGGATCTACTCCTGGCTGGAGTGGGCATGGCAGCCCTCAGCAGCATCAGCGGAAGCTCAACTCTGCTGGATGCTACTGCGACTGATGGTGGCTCAGGATATGGCAAATCATTGTGCGCCGGAAAAGACACACAAACGGCCGAGTGCCGGGGAGAGCAGTGTCATATTGGCAAGGATGGTAAGTGTGTTTATGTCAACGGCAGGGGCAGGAAGGACAGCAACAGCAAGAGCAACAGCAACAGCAACAGAGTAGACAGTTAGACAACAATAACAATCACAGTCGACGGAGACACAGCCCAGGTCCCCGGTTCTGTCTCTTGTCGACCCAACCACACAAAAGCCGAGCACTCAACGCTGATTGTCACAATGGGAAATTAACCAAGTGCATTTTGTTTGTGCACGGCATCCATCCCGACCAAGAGTAGCTGTATTTATATTCGTGACAGAAAGAAAGGACTCTTTTCACCCCGAAGTCCATGAAACCCCCAAACCCAAACCCTAACCCGTATCCCCCACCAACTCCCACTACAACTTCAGCTGCAGAGCCCAATCGAAGGGTCGCAAATCAATCGCAGCAGAGTTCGGAATTGAGATTTAAGCTGCTGTGGACTTGTGTGCTTTGCCAGATAATTAGGCATGCGGCCAAGACGACAACGGCAACATCGTGACGTCGCATCCCCATTCGCATCCCTATTCTCTGGCTCCGGCCCACGCCAACCCCATTGAGAGCTTTTCCCGTGTCATTGTTGCTGTTTGCCTCGATTCTCGATGGGGTGGCCTGTAGGTTGACCCAACTCAAGCATAGTTTTGGGGTTCTGTGTGCGGTCCATGGGGATCAATTAGATGACTGTCACACTGTGTAATTGAAAGGATCAGGGACCAAGGACTTGCCTGCCAATCGATTGCCAATCACACATTCGCACATCATCCGAGTGCGTACAGTACAATGTTTGATGTTTCGCAGGTTTTGTGCCCCTTTTGGGCTTTTATTTGATTGCTGTTGAAAACTTTTCGATGCGAGAATGGGAGAAGAGAATGAAGAGTGACAAGTTGTTGGGGTACCCGTACCCGGAACTACGTACAGCTTATTTTCCATTTTATTACATTTTGCAAATCCAGTCCCAGGGGACACCGATACCAACATACTTACAATTGGTCCAAAGGCAACAGTTGCGGTCTTCGTTGTGGGCCGCTTTTGTGGGAGGCCCCCAGGCCCCCTGATCAACCACCCCCCGCTATTAAAAGCGTATTTGTCATGCTAAGAGGACGACTATGCTTTTGATGTCCCGTCCAGGCACAGCGTCTAAAAAAGCAGCATGCAAGCGCTGCACAAAAGCGAATGGAAAACGAAAGCCTCCCAAGGAGTACGAGCATGTCTCTCCCAGTCGGGGATGATAGAAGCTTTGCTTCTGTTTCCGATGCTGCCGCTGATTTACAGCGAATATAATTGCTCATTTCATACATTGTACAATGCGGACGAGGACGAGGACCTCCCACTCTGGCACTCTCTCGCTCAAGGCTCGCTCTTGAGCTCGAGCTCTGAAAAGCTCGAGCTGTACATCCCGAGTATAATAATCATAATATATATGGAGTAATTCCTTGCGCTGCAGCGATTCCTTTTCGCCAACCCAGCCACCAGTCACCAGTCACCGGCAAAGGCAGCGGCAGCGCCAGCGCCAGCAACAATGACGACAACAATCACAGCAGCGGAAACAGGCAGCGCGCAACAATGGCAGTCATCGTGGCAGTGGGTGGGAGATGGGTGATGGGTAATGGGGAGATGTGAGATGGGGATCGGGATGTCGGAGCTGACTGGATGGCGACGGGGGGCCGGCGGCGAATAATAATGCGAAATAGACGGACCTGGACTGGGGATGAGCATACAAACATAAAACATTAAATACAGACATACACAGCTCGCTCTCCGTCTCTCTGGCACAGCACAGCGCCAGATACGGATACGCATGGTTGCTCGGGATTGATGACAATGGGTGAGGATGCGCCCCGACCCGACCCTGTTTGATTATGGAAAAGTTCGGTTCGGTTCAGTTCAGTTTTGGTTCGGTTTGGTTTGGTTTGGTTTCATGTACGGATATGTGTGGATTTTGCTTGCCAGGCGTCCTCGAAATCATGAGGGTGGCGGATTACGCAAAGAATTCTTGGTGTTTTTTTGAATACCATTCACACAAAGATTGGAAGTTGGGAAGCATCTTAAGTCGGCTTTAAGTCCATGCGGGCTGTGTTGCCATTTAGTTCATTGAAAAGTCTGCACTCTACAGACAGACAGTCTACAGACGCAGTATCTGGCAGATATTGCCCTATGCGGAGCAACGCCCTTCTGCTGTTGGGATTACAGGATACAAAATGCGAAATCTGCAGTTTCACAAGACTCCACTTGGTTTTTCGATTGCAGATTTCGATTGGACACTGTATCTGGGACTGGCCTTCATAACCGCCGTTTGCTTTGCCTTTGGCGCCGCTCTCATTTGCTGTGCCCGCCGCGGGATGCGCGCCAATCCTCACTACAACATGGCCCGCTCAGGTGAGTGTGTCCGGGTCCAACGACCCCCACCCGCTCTCTACGTTCTCTGGCAACAATCGAATATATGTATGCTTTCAGTCATGGATGGGGATTATATGCCCGGCGTTGTGGAGAAGAAGGAGATGCGAATGCACATCGAGGCCAGTAATTTGGGATATGATTATGTGAATCCTGGACATCGTTACATGCCTGGCGAGCACATCGTGGGCATGGGCATGGGCTGCGGGGGTGTAACAGAGCATCACTACGATGTACCCAACCTGGCTGCCAAGTAAGTTGATTAATTTCGATGATAATATCAATATATTTTAATACATTTATTTCGATTTTAGTTACACCAACCCCATTGATGATCTTAGTGCTGATTATTTGTCGGAAACCGGCGAGTCATCCACTGCCGATACATGTAAGAAATTCTGATAAATGCCATCTCCGAGATATACTAACGTTCTAAATCCATTTTCCGACAGCTAATTCCACCTTCGATGTGAACGCCAAGCTATCCATACTGAATGCCTCGAAGAGCAGCAACTACGAGCTCCTTGGCAGCACCGGAGGACAGCTGCGTCTGTATGGCGGAGAGCTGTTGCTCTTTGTGCCCGAGAACGCGATTGGAAAGAACCTGAAGAAGCACGTCTCGCTGCTGCTTCTGAGCGACGAGTGCAGCCGCGTGTCCTGTGCCACCGAGAGCTCCATTCTGTGCAGCAGCGTGGTGCACAGTGCTCCGCGCAACTATAGCTTTGTGAAACCCGTGATCCTGAAAATACCGCACTGCCTGGTGGCTCCGGAGCAGTGGCATGTCCACATCTATCATTCGGACAGTGAGCACGACGAGCTGAACGTCAGCTGGCGGCGAGCTGTGTCTGTGGGAGAAGAAACCATCAACACGCCCATGTTCGTGCAGCTGGAGACGACGCATGTGTACATCATGACGGAGCAACTGGGCCACTTTGCCATCGTTGCAGAGCCTCGAACTCAGCAGCCCGCCATTAAGATGAAGTTGCTGGTTTTCAGCCAGCACACTCCCCCCAGCAGTGCCAACTGCAGTCTGCGAATCTACGTGGTGAAGGACCTACCCAACAGCAAGGACATCTGTGCTAGTGTGGAGTGCAAGCTGGGAGGCAGCTTTCTAGGCGAGAGCCAAGTCTTTGCGTTCGAGTTGAACAGCCGCAACCTAAACATTCGCGTACGGTGCGCGGAAATGGAGGCAGCTGCTCCGTATGAGCATGCCATTCCGTACCATCACATCCTGAGTAACAACTCCATACTACACTGCGAGTTTAGCCTGCGACGGCAGGAACAGAGTACGCTGTGCGTGGACTTCGGCCAAGGCGGCAAGGATGACTCGGACTACTGTACTTTTAACATTCCAACCCACTCGATGAGCGGTTCTGCGGAGGAGCTTGCATCTACCACAAACACAACTATTTCCATTGACCGCCAGGGAAACTACGTCAATGAGAGTTGTGTGATGGACTTTGTCCAGCTACCGCATGTTACCAAGCGGCTAATTTGTGCTGCACTCGATCCGCCGCGTTCCGACGAACGCGACTGGCGTCTTCTGGCGAAGAAGCTGAATACGGATCGGTATATTGCCTACTTTGCCACCAAGCCCTCGCCCACCGAGCAGATTCTCAATCTGTGGGAATGTCGAGCCAACAGCTGCTCCAACAACAGTTCCACTTCAGTTTCCCATACGATTATGGCACTCCTGCTGACGTTGAAGGAAATGGGACGTCAAGACGTCTTGGACATTATAGTGGAAACGATTGGTCCCCTGTGGATCTAATAGGTTTCCACTCTACTACACTCCAAAACGAAACGATCCACTCTTCCTTATTTCACCAGGTTTCTCAAGATGATTAACATACAAGAACTGAACTGAACCGAGCGATCCACAATGTTTGTTAATATGAAATCACTGTGAATGGGGGGGATACAGCTGTGTTGTTGCCCTGTCCGTTTACCTTTCTGTTGAAAACAAAAATGTTCATGAGTTGCCTTTTATTTAAAAAATGTACGAACGAAACGAATCGAAACGAAACGAAATCAGAAAATATGAATCGAAATGAAAATACTGAATCAAAGTGTAGCTGTAGTCATACGCGTAGTTATAGTCACTAAGTTACGAGTATTGTAGTGTTGTATTCTAAGGTAACTGCTCAACGAACTCTGTTCCCCACGGGTGCCATGCATTTTATACACATAGCACAGTATATGACTAAGAGGTGGATATACTTGTAGCGATAAATTACTTGTGGCTTAGCAAACTTATAGTTTTAAACATAAACTCTAGTATTACGATGGAAACGAAACTATGTACGATAGCAACTGTAAGATATACTCGTACTACACATATTGTATCTCTGGCAGTACGATAATTGATGGCCGTATGTAGACAACCTCCACACGAATTTAAAAGTGGGAGTTGTGAACTGTTTGCCAAATCGTTGATTTTCTCAGCCTGCTCTATTAACGTACTATATAGTCACTACGGAAGAACAGAATTAAGTAATGTAATCAAAACGAAGCCATAGCACACATGCATATACCATACCTACTACGCATATACTATATAGCGAGTATATACATTTATACGAATATGTATGTACATCTAGAATATAGTCTAAACAAAAACAAAACAAAACAACAAAACGAGTAGTTTGTTAGACATGCTCAAGTGATAACCATTGTATTTGTCTTTAGTCATAAGTCCGATCCTGTCGTTTAATCGTTAATCAACTAAACATTAACTGAACATTTACGTATACCTTAGTGGCTCAAAAAGAAAGTTAGATAAAAATAAAATATAAAAACAAACAAATCAAGAGCGTGTTTCTAATTTCTAATATCCTTTCTCCCTACATTTTAGAAGGGAAAATATATGTTGGGTTGCATAATATCGTTGTCGATGGTTGTTGGTTGCGTTCTCGGGACAATTTATTTGGGAGTTCAGCTTAGTTGGGAAAGATTGATTGATGGAATCGCTCTATCAGAGTAAGTTACTGAGCGCTAATTCCACAGGCAAGCAGATTTGAACTTGGCGCCTACTTTTCTACTTGAATATCAGTTTCATGGCCACGAGCTCATGTCACAGATCAACAAAATAACATTCTATTGAATCTGACAGAAGACTGCCGCCATGAAACTAAGTATGAAAAAGTGACAACATGGAGTGCCACTGCGCAGCCGTAGTTTGGAACTTCACACACAGATGGCATCATAGCGAACAGCGAATAGTGTTGTTAGGTCTCCGATTTCATAAAACTTCAGTTTGAATTATTTGGCGCCAAGCTACGTTCTCATTAGATTAATCACGAACATTATTAAATTATCTTGTTTATGGGAAAAAGTTTTGATGCTGTACAAACACAAAGAGAGACGCTTAAGTGACTCAATGTATTGCAATCAGCTACACTAGTTAACAGGTTTTACGCAGACGAGGCACTTGACTTTAGCGTTGCCTACCAGATAATTGAAAGGGTATTTTAGCTTCGGAGCGAGCTTTCCTGTGCTGTTATTAGTTCTTATTTATTTAATTTTACGGCATCCATAACCTGCTATATGTCGCAACAAGATCAATTGATAGACTGGATTTCTGCACTTTCGTGGCATTCTTGGGTAATAGCGGCTGGAACAATTGGCATGAATTCGAGAAAATTAAGATACATGCAGCTCCCAGTCAAGTTAAGCAATCAGCGTAGAGCACGGCAACGGCGACTCAGACCTTTTAACGAGCTACGCCACAGCCCCAGCCCCAGCCACAGCTAAAGCTAAAGCCGAAACGGTCTGGACTCTGGCTTTGGGTCCGGCAGCAATTCTACAAATAACAAATCAATAATTTCATGCAACACAAAATGATTGCTGTTGCTTTTGCTGTTGCACTGGCGGCACCTTTTATATCCCTCACCATCATACGTACATATAAATAACTTTAAGCGATTGCGGTTTTTGCTCCATCTCCCAAATAGAAATCTACGAAGGCCACTTACATTCATACAATACTCGTACTCGTATTCGTACTGGTAATCGCACAAACAAGCATGTAGGGAAAAAGCGTCTGTCGAGCCCCTGTCCTGTCGCCATCCCGGGACCATACCATTCCCGTACGTCCCTTCCCCGCCCCGACAGCAACGGCTGAAAAAAGAGATCCTGGCCAAAAGCAGCCTCGTCGCTTACACTAGCTGACAAAATCAGAGTTTTATTCTTTAGCTGGAACCGCACCGAGTTTTTCCTGTAGACCTTGCTGGCTCCTGGGTTTATTTTGGCTGTCGGCTAGTGTTATTGGAGGCCGCCGTCGTCCACTGCTGTCATCGTCAATTAGTTTTCTCACCGCAGACATAACAATATATTTTATGTATCGTTTGCTGACTCGACTCTTGCATTTGTGTGAGCTGAGCAGGCAGTTGTACTCGTACTCGTATTCGTATTCGTATCGTAGTGTAGTCTCTTGACCGTCGAAGGTTTTGCATTTTTCAGCAGAAAGGACAACAGGCAGAAGCAGCATCGCAGCGGCAGAAGGCTCTGCTCTGCCAATATCGTTGTCGCTTATTAAAAATTTCCTAATTGGGTTGAAATTCCAATCTAACAACGATTTCGATTCGGCGCTGACAAGTTTTGGCTGCCGCTACTGATGTTTTTGCTTTCTGTTTCTGCTTCTTCACCTCACAAGTTTCATCGGGGTGTATCCGTATCTGTATCTGTGTATCTGTAGCTGGCCCTCGCCGCAGCTTATATCGAAAGCTCCAAAATGTGGGAATTAATAAGTCCCAGCACCCGCAGGTGCAATATTATGGGTTTAGTCTTCATTTGTTTGCTTTGTTTTTGTTTGACGGGCAGCAGGTCCTTCGATCGCGGAAGCGGGTAATTTTCCGAGTGCGAGTACAAATAGCATTCATAAATACCACATTGTTTCGCTCGAGAACTGTGCAAATACTCGTGCATACGAGAATGTGTGCGGTCTTCAAATAATGAGTAAAAAAAATTGTATCAATGGTCCAACCAACCAACCCAGCATAAAGCACACATGCCCTGCTCGTCTGTTGAAAGGGCAATTTGCCAAGATATCGGTTCTATTGCTCCATAGATTGCAGCATAAGAGTTTAATGAAGCTATCCATTTCCATCTCAGGTCAAACTTTGATTCCTGGGCCGAATAATTTGCATGCAATTTCATGCAAACTCAATGGCGTAAGCTAACCTTTGATTAGCCATGGGCATAGTCAATCCAATAATTGCAGAGCAGAGCAGAGCCCGAGTGAGAGCAGAGGCAGTGGCAGAGGCAGTGGCAGATGGCAGCCCCAGCTGCCATTTTGAATTTGTCTGCCCTCCGCAAAGGGCGTGAAACATGAATTATGCTGCTGAGGATGTTGCGGTCCTTGTCTTGTCTTCGACTAAGACAATGGACGGACCGGACGGACCGGACGGACGGACTGGATCGCAAAGCGTTGATCGCAAGGCGTTGAAAGCGCTGGATAACCGCAAAAACACAAAACAATACAAAATACTCTGAAACGAAAGCAAAGCAAAGCAAAAAAAAGAAACAAGAAGAAGAAAAAGCGAATATGCAGTCTGCAACATGTCGAAGCCTCAATGGACAGTCCGGACTGTGGACAATGGGGGTCCAGTCCTATACATAAAACCATCGAAGACACAGCCAGCCAGTTTCAGGCCAAGATCCAAGAAATTGCAGACGTTTCGGTTGTATTACGAATTTATCTACCTGAGCAGCAACCATCGTCAATCGTCCATCGACGTTGCTGCTGCTGCTGCTGTGCTGCTGCTGTTGCCTGTGCCTGTGCCTGTTTGTTGCTTTTGCCGTTGCTGTCGTCGGATCCCCAAGGAGCAGCATCATAATGGCCACCGAACGCCAAACCTGGTGCTTCTGCAACCACCACCACCGAGCCTCTATTTGCGACCTCCGCAAGCTTCACATCCACATCCACATTGCCATTGCCATTGCCCGATGTTTCGCCGTTTTCAGTGGAAATTGCAGTCCGAGCTGGAGTTGGACCTGGAGCTGGAGCTGTGCCCGAGTGGCAGAGGCAGTGCCAGTGCCAGTGCCAATACCCAAGGTTCCTCCTGGCTTATCAATACATTTGATATCTTTGCTGCAGGCACTGCGAACGTCGCGACGTTCGTGGCATCCAATTGGTACGCTGTATCGAAGCCGCATCCAACCGTTCTCGCCCTCGCCCCTGGCCCCTGGCCACTGCCACTGCTACTGCCACAGTGCCTGCTCCATCCGCAGTCCTTCTTCCACGGCCGGCCTGCCTGCCTGCCTGTTGGTATTTCTGTTGCCTTTGAAGATTGGTTGCGTTTGCGTAGGATTCATGTTGTTACTTTGATGTGGACTGCAAGTCAACGCCATTGTTGTAGTTGTAGCTGCCGATTCTGCTGCGGCTGCTGCTGGAGGAGCTGCTTGGACGTCAGTTAACATTTCGAATGCCATACAAATCGACTATCGGACAGTGGCAATGGCACTGGCACTGGATGGGGCGAGTCGGGACGGGACGGGACGGCTGTCCTGTCGGGGTTTGTTTTTGCTCAGTGGCATTGTTGTATTGAATTGTAGCTGGTAGTTCTGTTCTGTGCTGTTCTGCTCTGTTCTGTACAATGTTTCAATTTCCTCTTCAGCAAACTTTGAATTAAACCAATTACTATGCTGGGAAAACTCAAAATGTATTCAAATCGGGTCATAAAAACACACAAATGTGGATTTTTATTGATATTTTTGAAACATTTTGATAGCCAAGCCAAGCAAAACAAGGTACCATTCGTCTACATTTTCGCTCAGTGTATGCAATGTTTTGTTCTGCGGATACACGTATGTATGTTCTGGCCATGGACATGTTTGGCTTTCGGATGTGGCTCTTCTTGTAGTCACGCTGTATTTTCCCATCATTATTCTAGTGTTTTTTGTATGAATAATACACAGCTTTTATTTTGAACTTACATTTTGGATGATTTAAATATAAACAATATAAATATTAATTCAACTACAATTTGGAATATTTATATTGTTTTTGCAGAGAACAATTGTGGAGGATAATATTCGCGACTTTTACTGACAAGAAGCTACATAAAGACTGCTGGTCGGGTAATACTTCTCCGGAGTGGATCCAATATAATCCTACAATGTAATACTACAGGCTGACAGTTTTGTTCAGTGTAAAATCGCTGTTCAGGCAGCCGCAGGGCGTCTCTTACCAAAGCTGGACACATGTCGCACATTTCAGTGCTTAGTGCCGGCAGGATGGTAGGTACTCGTACAAGTGAAAAACCAAAAACCCGCAGACCACCGACCGCCAACCACCGACCGCCAACCACCGACCTCCGACCACTGAGGAGAGGAGAGGAGCAGAGCAGCGATTGTGGACTGGCGTTGGTCCATGTCCATGTCTACGGGCATGTCCAAGTCGAGATCCGAGCTGCAGTCAGTCCCAGAATTCTATTTATTTATTTATGTGGGTTTTTCTTTTTCTAGTTGTTGGCAGGATTTCAACATTTGGTGCGTTTGACAGCAGCCAGAGGTTCGCTACTTGTCTCCCGAATGTCATGAGTTATGTGTTGGCTCCAATAGAAATGGAGGCAACAAAAAAGCAGCAACAACACAAACGCATCCAAGACCCGGGGAGCTGGAGATGGAGACGGAGACGGAGATGAAGCCGGAGACGCAACCAGACCGAGCCGCCATTTCTTTTGCATTGCGCCTGTGCGCACAAATGTGTGTCGCTGTGTGTGAGTGTATATATATATGTGTATGAGTATGTATGTGTGTGTTTGGTGACAGAGGGCGTGGGGAGTGGGGAGTGGGGAGTTAGGGCATCGCCATGGAAGCACAAGAGTTAACCATGTATAGGTTGTCGTTACTGCCGCTGGGGCACAAGCACCACCAAAGCCACTGTCAGCATCAACAGCATCAGCAACCATTGTTTGCCCCACCACGCAACCCACAGCGCCAGGAGTGCGGATGCGAGCTGGAACAGATACAGACACAGATACTCAGACCATCCCCATCCCCATCCCCATCCCGATACACATCCCCTTTCCCATTTCCATTTCCATTCCCATTCCCAATCCCATTCCCTTTTTCCATTCCATCTCATGATGATACGAATTCGCAGCCCATATTCGAATGCGATTGCGTTGAAGTTAAGTGTACGTACACATTGTTGCACATTGCACAGTGCAGTTGCAGTTGCAGTTGCAAAAGTTTTCGTTGTCGTTGTCGTCGTTGTCGTGGTTGTTGTTGTGAGATCCATTTGCAATTCCTTTGTATTTCTGCCTCTGACTCTGTTGTTTGTTTGGATGCTGATGGAATTTATTTTGCCCATTTGCGAATGTTTTATTCATAACTTGCAATATTTGGCATACAATGTGGAGTCGGAGTCTGGTTTATTTAAATTTGTATTTTTTATTTATTTATCTTTACTCTCCGCAGCAATGGCAATGGTCAGCAATACAAGATGGCCAGCCAGCAGTTTGGCCTTTGTGTTGAATGCATTTTTTCCGTTCCGTCGTATTTCCATTTCGATTTGCCATAAATAAATATTATGCTGCAGCCATTTTAACTCTCCTCCGTCTCTCGTCCCCCGTCCCCTGCCCCCCACACACACACATACGCATTCACTGCAAATGACATACTCGTCTATATGTATGCACGTATCGATCTGAGAAAGTTCGTTGAACCACAAACAGCATTTGTTGTTGGCGGCCCCACTCCACTCCACTCCCACTCCACCCCAGGCTAGGCTGGAATTTCAATTGACTTTTGCATTTCAAGTGCAGCCACAGAGAGAAAGGAGCGAGACAGAGAGTCTAAGAGAGAGAGAGAGAGAGAGCCGGAAGAGAGCGTCGACTAATGCTCTTGAAAATTTCAAGTGTTAATTACTAGCCTTTGCTCCACACACACACACACACACACACACACACACACACACACACACACACGCACACAGGCAGACAGGCACTGCCACAGGCACAGGCACACACACACACTCCGCAGTGCAGAGATGACGGCGGGCATGCTCTGGCATGCATGTATTGTATATAGTACTCGTATGTAGGTATATGGCACAACCATCGGATATGGCAGACGGGACCAACAGACGAGCCTAATTGCTCAAGGTCACAGGCATGCGCATTTCTTCTTTGAATGTATTCAAAATTAATTAATTACAACAACAAAAGGCAACAGAAGCCGGCACCGGCACCGGCACCGGCACCAGCACCGGCTCCGGCAACGGCAATCAACGACCGGAAAATCAGAACGAACAAAACATTACCCAGAAATGGAGCACACAGAAGTAATGCCAATATCAGTTTTTACTGGTCTCAAGGCTGCTCGCCCCACAGACAATTGCAACTGCATCAGCAGCAGCAGCAGCAACGAAACCATGACAAGTGGGGGCGACTGGGGGGCAGAAATTTCACTTTTCACATAATTGCTGCCATTTCGGAAGGCGTGAAAGTGTCACAGTAAAACGCAAACAAAACCCAAAGTTTAATGAGTGGAAGATCCCACGGACAGCACCCTTCCAGCCTCCACCACTGACCAGTGGAGACTCTAGCCACTTGCGGCCTGCGGCTCAGCGGCTTAATCGGGGGCAATTTAGGCAAACATGTGTTTTGTAATTAAGCTGAGGCTCTTGTTCCCGACGCAGACATTTAGAGCGTGCAGCAGCCCGTTGGTTCGTGCTGCATAAGCCTCACTGTAGTCGGAGGAGCGTATGCGTGCCGCAGCAGCCGGCAGCCGGCAGCCCTGCCCTCCTCGCTGCAATTTGTCGCAATTGCATTTCGTTTAGTTATCACGTAGCTGTGACACCTGTGTAAAACGCAATGAATTTGTTTGCCGATGGCTTCCACTTCGCCTCCGACTCCGAATCCACCTGCACCTGGCAATGGCCTGGCCTGGCCTGGCCGGCTGCTCATTCATAGCATGGTATGTATTATGAACGGGCTTCGCTTCGCTTTCGTTCCCGTCCCTTTCCCCAGCACTCCCCTCTCCTCCTCCCAGTGCACTCTTGTCGCGTCTGTTGCTGTTGCTGTTGCCTGGCATGGCACTGCATTCGGAATCAATGCTCAATGGGTTTCTGCTCTGCTCTGTTCCACTCCGCTCCATCGCCTAGTCGGGCCAACCCTTGCACATGCGCAGCAGAGTTTTTTCATTTCATTTACATTGCAAATTACTTTCCATTCGCCGCTCGTCGCGTTTTAATCGCGTGCATTGCCCCGATTGTGCGCTCAAAAATTGATTAAACCCCCTACAGTACGAGTACGTCTAGTAATCGTGATAGATGATAATAAAAGACTGACATTTGTTAAATCGTTTTGGGAGCACAGCATCCGTTATCTCGGACTCATAAATAAGTTACCTTCAACAAGATACTTAACTCGACTTGGTTAAATTATCGAGTTTCGGTTAGCTTTATTTACTAATTTATTAATTACTAATTGTTGAGTGGTTTTTCCCATTGCAATCAAAGAATCTAGTCTGGGAGAACCAGTGGTCTATTTCATTGACCATTGTACAAATAGCTTCTGAGAAATTAACCAATTACCGATCTGTGCAGAATATGAGAGCTTTCATATGTATTCAACATTGCAACTGGAACTGCAATTGTGCATTATTTCATTTTCATAATCAATGAAACACCATCTGTATCTGTATCTGTACTGGTACTGGTACTGGTACCGGCCCCACCCCAGTGCAAGGGCTCTTGAATAAATGTAAATACTTCAGATTTCATGGAACTCAAGTGCAGGTAGCCAGCAAATAAATAAAATTCCTGGTAAGGCACACGGACATAAGAACAATGGGCGCACATGAATCGAAGCTCGCCACAATATGAGGCGGGGGCGACAGGGCAGGAGCAGGAGAAGGAGCTGCTGTTGCTGCCACTTGCACAATTGTGTCGCTCTCGAAGGCTCCTTGCTGCCGCAGGCCACCATTTTAATCGATGCGCAGGCCAGGGCACCTTCGCCTCTTGCCATTAGTTACTTTTTGTAGCCGAAGCGCCGCTTTGGGTTCTTGCGCCCCTTCCGTTTTTGAGTTGTATTTTTCCTTCTTTTCTGTTTCACTCGTTGCACAGCATACGAGTGGCACACCCTCACCCCTACCCACACACCCACCCCAACCCCCCCACTCACACCCCATACGCGCTCTGACCCTCGGTAATGGGGCGAAACTTCTGCCATTCGCACGAATACTTCACACGTCGCCCTCATGCCACATTCCACTTCCCATTCCCCACTCTCGAGCCTTCCCTCGCTTCGTCCCGTGTCGCATACTCGCTCTCATATTCCGATCATTTTTTCACACGCAAATTCTTATGCTTATTCTTTTCCACACGCCGCAAGGACCAATCGCATAATGGGGGCGTGGTGACGACGACGACGACGACAGTCACGGCGTGCCGCTCGCTCTCCATTTCATGTTGCTGTTTATGTTTCGCTATTGCGCAGCGACAAAACCAGGAGCAACTGAAGCAGGGGGCGGGCGGAAGGCGGGAGGCGGGAGGCGGAAGGTCGGAAGGCGACGGCGTCGACATCGGGCGGAAGGCGGCGGATGGGATTTTTTCTTAAGCAAAGCATAGTTTTCCCTGTGCCCAAGCGTTCGTTCGTCGTCTTTTCTTTTTTTTTTGTTCCTCGTCTTCGTCTGGGCTTTCGTTTTGGCCGCCATTTTCCGTTCCGTTTGTCTGGCTCCTGGGTTCGGTTCGGCTCTGATTTCATCTCAGCCGCCACCGCCGCCGCCGCCGCCGCCGTTGCCATCTGCTTCACTACCTCCAAGCGTCGATGCCAGTGGGGGAGAAATGTGTTTAACAAAGTAGCGAGCGGGAAAAATCAATGAAGTACGAAGTATCCAAGCTCAGGACAGGCCATTGCGTATACGCATGGAGACCCACTCGCAAAGGCTGTGCCACTTCAGACAATGGTCTTAACATTATTAAGCTCCTGTTTTATGTTTTATGTTTTTTTTTAATTCTATATTCTCTCCAGCTGTAAATGGCGCAACATGCCTAAGCCTGCTCAGGGAGAAAGCGATGGCAACTAGGCAGTTACACTTGGAAAATTACAAGGGGATGGATGTTAGATGTCGTGTTTGTGATGTTGCATGCACCTGATAGAAGGAGGCATTTGCGACCTTGTTGAATATGTAGATATGTGCATGTATTTGGTCATTATTGACACCTATCTTCATACCTGTATCTATAATCCATTCACCCTGCAGATTGGTACACTAAAACCAGTCTAATCAGATATTTATGAGCTTTATTTATGAGTCTGCAAGTTAGTTGTAACTACCAGTTCGACAGTTCAGCTTGGATGGATGCTCCTTCTTGCTCCTTCCTGTATTGGAGTGCCATCGAACTCGTATTTAGGGGAGGCTGCCAAAAGCTACGCCTATTCCCGGCTTTCTGCTCCCCCACAAAGGATGGCCGTATTATTTGCCATGGCTTCCGCATTTTGCCGCTTGTCTGGAGGATTTGCACAATTGGCTACAATGCAACCAAATCCTGCGAATCACACGCACAAATAAACAGTCACCGTTGTCGCCCCCTTCTACGGTCGACCCTTCATAGCGGCCATTTTTGATAATCGCTTCGATTGAAGTGAGCGACAGACAGACAGACAGACAGACCAACAGACAGGCAGCCCTGGTTCCATGGTCCATGGTCTGGGGACTCAATGGTCTGGGCGAGACTCAGGCCTGGACCAGGGCGCGCTTCTATTTGTCCATTGGATTATCCCCTTGCCGTCAGCTGAGGTCGCTCGCTGCTCAGATACACATATTATATTTGCGAGTCGCACTTGTTGGCAATGCGCATAATCATTAACCATGGATGGGCATGGGCATGGGCATGGGCAGGGACATGGGCATGGGCATGGACCCCTTGAGTGGTTGGGCCGACCTGCAACCGGCCTGCAACCAGCACGGATGACTTATCCTGCACCTGTCAGGACGTCGCAACGTCGCGACGTCGGCGTCGATACGAGCACAGACGCCTTTGCCGTTGCCTTTGCCTTTTTAAATGATTTATTTTAATTTAATCAGCTGCCAAACAGAGCAATGATAAGCACCAAGCAACCAAAGCAAAGGCGCTCCTCCAATTATAGCGTGCAAATCGGCAGCAAGAGCCATGAAGCAAATACAGACATATGTTGCACTCGGTTACAAAGCCGATGCGGCAGCCGCAGCAATGAAAACGCCAGAAGCTGGAGTTCCAGAGGCGTGGGGCAGAAGCAGTGGCAGTGGTAGTGTCGCAGTGGCAAAGGCAGGGCAGAAATGGCCACATAATTGAGGGTTCAAGTAGCGTGGCTCAATTTGTGGGAGCGTTTCGCTTTATTACACACTTTCGACACGGCGACACGGCGATACAGCACTGCAGCACTGGAAAACCCAGCAGAGTACACCACACAGAGTACAGAGCACTCACTCGACTCGACTCGCCTCGCTCAGGCTGTAAGCTGTGAGCAAGCCAACCGTACACCATACACCATACACCATACGCCCGTACACCATACGATCCACTCCCAGTTGCAGTGGCAGCTCCTTCCCCGCCCGGGCTGCTCCTTCTGCTCTAGTGACTGCCTAATAGAAAAATTTGCTCGCTGGCAACCAAGTCTTTGTGGAGGGATGGGGGACGGGGGATGGGGGACTTGGGAGGGACTTTCTTTGACTTGACGTGCGCACGTTTCTTACAGCGGATTGTCGTAATAAACTTGTGTAATAGAATAAACGCCGCACACGGCACGGGGCACGGGGCACAAACAAACTCCCCGTTGAGCTGCTTGAGTTCGGTTAATGGTCGTGTCGCTGGGTGGGTGGGTGCCTAGGTGGGTTTGGGCTCGGGTTAGCTCTGCTGCGGTGGGCCTTGCCACGTACGGTGCATACGTCAGACCGTGTACACGTGCGGCTTGTTCTCATCGGGAAAAATCTTTGCTTTGAGCACGTGCACGGGATTTTACATAATCAAGGGCCGAGAACTTCACCAATACTTAGATGCCAAACGCGTATGAGGAGGCTATCCGGAATATTTGTCAGGATGTGTGTGTACAATTCGTCAGAAACAACATCGACGTCAGTCAGTCAGTCAGGCAGGCAGGCAGGCTATCATGTTTTGAGCAAGCAGCTTACACTCCACTCCCACCCACCCACGGAGCACCCCACAGAGCTCTCCGTGCTGCCCCTGCCGCCCGCTGTGCCGCTGTGCTCGACCCACCTGAGGTCGACCTCTGGACAGAGCTTCTGTTTGCTCAAAAGATGGATTTTGACTTTTACAAATTTTCGCACAACTCGAGCAGAGCCCACGGCACCATCCACGGCCACGAGCCACCCTTGGGTCCCAGCATGTGACCGTATAATAGCCCTGCTGGGCGGGCGGAGGGGGTTGGGTTCGGGCTCGGGTTCAGATTCAGATTCGTATTCGTTGCCAATACCGCCGCAGGTATTTCCACGGATTAAAGCACGCAAGCCGTGTCATTTGACACCACTTGGTAATCCGAAATGCCGCAGCAGTCATCGGGGATCTCAACCCACCGCCGCTGCCACTGCCACGACCACCGCCACCGCCACCGCCCCTTCCAGGCTCAGTGCCTCGCCCACTTAGTCTCAAATCGGAAACATATTTATTTTTAATGACGCAAATCTCAGTAGCAAAAAAGTTGAATTTTGCTTAAACACAAATACATTTTCATTCATCAATTATAAATGTAACACACACATACATACATATGTATATATTTTTTTGTTTTCAAGATATCTGACATAACATTGGTATTCTCCGAAAATTGTCTGGTAAAGCCAGGGAAAGTAGTTCTGCGTCTTATTATATTTCTCCCGAGATGGGAATATTTAAAATGAAATTCTCTTGTTGGATGTCTTCCAATAGTCTCTGATTTTGTAAATCCAAGCAACCAATTTGTTGTTCGCTTAAAACTGAACATCCAGGCAGCTAATAGATTGAATGTAACATTTGTGGGCCCTCCCCACTCAACTCCACCCCCCTCTGCCTTTGTGCCCCTTCCGTTACGTGAGTCCGCCGCTTGTGCCAAATATGGCTGGCAATTTTTCCACAACTGGCCATAAAATGACGCATGCAACGACCATTACTGGCTGACAAGCAATGCCCCTTGAAACGAATTCAAGAATAAGGCCCATCTCCTGGCCATCTTCTGGCCATCTTCTGGCCATCTACTGCCCGTCTTGGTCGTGGCCTATCGTTTCTGCGGCCTTTCTATTTCTCTCTTTTTTTAAATAATTTGATCCCCTGGGTCCTAATTTGTGACTACTGTGTTATGTTGTTGAACACGCTGTCCATGCTGCTGCTGATGCCGATTGCCAGGCAGCAGATTGACTCTGGACTCTGTGTCCTCGTGGCACGGGATCCGTGTACGCAGCGACAACATAGAAACAACAACTGATTTTATGTGTCCCCAAGGCTTGCTCATATTTCATGCGGTGCTGTCATAAAAAATTATTGCTGCACACGTCGACCGGCGAGCGAGAGGGCGAAGTCGATGACGTTTACGATGCCAAGGGTCCAAGGTCCCAGGATACACGCGTACTCGTGCCGAATCTGGCCAAGTTTTCGGCGGACATATGCTCACCTATTTGATTACTTGGCTTAACCCACTCCGAGCTCATCGCCAAGTCAACGAGTTGCTTTGTTAACAATTTTCCATAGCATAATGAAGTGGTCAACACTTGATTTGCTTCATTACGGGCTAGGGGTGCGGAGTGCGGGGTGCGACCCGTCCATGCCCATGTCCTCTGGGATCCCTGAGCATCACATCAAATAGAGTTATGACGGCGATAATGCGCTCTAAAGCGTGCCGAGACCGCCCATGCGATGAATGCGTAGGGGTTGGGGTTGGGCTTGGGGTCGGGGATAAGCTAGAATCAGAGTTCAGGATTGAGAGAGACCGAACAACCCTAATTGAAATTATGCGGTGTGTCTCTCTGCAGCGATTGCTCGTTTAGGCTGGTATTCCGAAGGGAGTACTGCACGATTTCATAGAACCTTTTGCGGCGGAACTGATTAGCAGACAATATGTCAAAGCTCGTCCTGGGGGAGGGTAGAATCGCGGAAGCATAGCTTCAGCCCTCAACTGGGAAGGGACCGGACCGAACCGAGCCGAACCGGCTTCGAGGGTCGGTCGATAAGGGAAAAAGTCATGACAAATAAACGGATACATGTGTCGGCAATAGTTTTGCTCATTGCCGCGATAATAATCGACATGAACAACAATGGCCTTTGTCCCGGTTCTGCTGCTGCTGCTGCTCCTTCTCCTGCTCCTGCTACTGCCTCTGCTTGGGTGCCCATAAAGGACATTCGCGAGCGCGCGCGCCCAACAAAATTACAGGATCGCTTTTGCTGGCAGGCGAGGGCAGGCACACAGGTCGCTCCGGAAACAACCCTAAGGCGATTATATCAAGTGCTTGCCAGGCGGCAAGCGGTACGGGTACGAGTGCGGGGGTACGGGTACGTATGAGTATGTTTCCATACGTACCCCCCACCACCCGGGTACTCCTGTTGCTGTTGTTGTTGCTGCTGCTGCTGCTGCTGCTGCTGCTGTTGTCGGTGTTTGTTGTTTTTGTTTGCCTGTAGATGCTTATCGATTACACGGCGCGCGATGAAATCATTACTCCGAATTAAATAAACGTCATACTCGCTTTTCGTCAAGCCGTCTTTGACATCTCAATAAACGCGGGTGACGCGGCCGACTGGGGGGGGAGGTGCATTTGCATTTTGGATTTGTTTGGTGCAAACAAGTTGTAATTAGTTGGCTTAAACGAGTGCCACCACAACAACACCCGCTGGCTGTCTGCTGTCCACCGTTCCAGTTCCAGATGACGTCACGCTTGGAAGGTACTTTCTAGCTAGCCGGATGGGTGATGGCTGATGGCTGACGGCTGATGGGAGACAGCAGCTGCCCAGCAAAGGCCCCAACTCTCGCTATCATTGTCCGACCCGTACGCGCATTTGTATTTGTATTTGTAGTGCGACTTTGTTGTGATTACGGGCGATAAAGCGCTCCAAAGAAAAGTAAATCACAATAAACTGAGGCCCGGCCAAGTCCGCTCGAAAGGCCCGAAAGAAAGTGTGAATAAAGTCGCGGACAATACACAATAACAATGGGGCACCCCCTGTCCGACCAACAACAATGATGCACGTACATACATACTCGTATCTATGTACATATGTTTGTGGATGTACGAGTACCCGTTTGTGGCATGGCCATAAAAAAGTTATAAGCCATAGAAACAATAATTGTGACCGCGTCATGGGCACGTCAGGCGCAACCGAGCAACAATTGTATGACACTTTCTTAGGTGTCGCCCCACGCTGCCACTGCCACAGTCGCTGCTGCTGCTGCTGCCACTGCCACAGTGCCACTGCCCCTGCCGCTGCTGGTGTAAATTAAGTTACTTTGTAGCCTGAGGCCGGGACGGGCCTTCTTCCGTTTGCTACTGGTCTTAGGCCCTCAAACCAGTTCCAGCTCCAATTTCTGGCCTTTGTCCATCATCGGTTTGGTTTGTGTTGTGCTGCTGCTGCTGTTGCCACTGTTGCTGTTGCTGGGTCTTTGCATGCGTCAGCGTTAAATTAAATCGTCAACATATCATTGATTGTTCGAACTTCGAATACAAATTCTGCACGATCACTGCCGGCTTTTGGTCTCCGTGGCCATTTCCTATTCCCAAATTCGTGGGATTTAGTGGAGCCCCCGACCCAGCATCACCTGAGATGCCATCACGTACATGTGATGGGTGGGTTCCCTTGCCTGTAGTTCGTCAAAAATTATGGACAAAATAATGGGGAGGCTCCAAGGAAGTCCTTTTCATTCGTAATGACATTGCCCGCCCCGCAAATTATAGGAGACATGAAATCGAATTCGAATTACCTGTCGGGAGGCGGGGGCAGGGGGGCAGGAAATGCGAAATTCGGTAGCCCGTTTATTAAATACAAAAATATTTCACTCTCATGCGAGTGTGTTGGCAGGACCTGGCAGGGGGCGAGGCACGGGCACTCCCGCCAGATCCTTCTACCTGCTAACTGCTGGCCGGGATGGGTATGGGGATGGGTTTCGAGATCACACGAAATAGGCGTAGCCATAAATTAGATGCTTATCGCAGTGCCAAGGGGATACGAAATACAAAAACAAAAACCTAACGTGTGTCTCGAGCTCTGGGTGGCTGTCGGTGTCCCATTTTTGGGGGCGATCCAATTAAGTGGTAATTTTTAACATTTTGGCGTCGCTTTGGGGCCAGGTCCAGCTCCGATCCGCGGAATATTGCCTGACAAACGGAAGCGATATGTGGACATTGTTCTGCGTAAAAATTCCTGGGCCTGGGCCTGGGCCTGGGAGTGAAGTTCGGACTGTGACTGTGACTGGGACTGAGACTCATTCGGCCCTACCGTCTTTGAGGAACGTTCCTGCATCCTCTTCCCATGTATCCCATGTGTTTTGGGTTGACTCTTTTTTGGTTTTTGACGGTGAGTTCATAAAAAGTATTTAAGACTCTGCTGCTAATCAGTATGGCACATAAGTCGAGCCGGTTTGTTTGCATTGATTATATGCATACTACGGAAGCATCGCATCGAATGGTGGGGCAGGGCAGTCCACTCTTCAAGGCGTAGGTGAGAGTTTTGTTCATTGCAACACACACACATTGTTTGCCAATGGCGTCTGCCCACCCCGCCCCCCCGTTCTCTTTGTTCGCTGGCGGGTGTGGGCGAAACGCCAACGCAGCGTGATGCTGTGGCAATGTGGCAAGACTGACGGCAATGGCCTCATCATTTGGAGGCGTACTTTTTTGGGAATGCTCGAGCTTGGCTTTGCCCAAGGCATTAGCAGACCTGGAATCGGTATTAGGTGTGAAATACTTTGATCATATTCTTTGGGGTAAGTACACAGTCGCAGACTATCAGCTACCTACATATAAGCACCCTATATGACCCTCTAAGTCGCTGGTGGCACTCGATGATTGAAAGAACAACATAAACATTAACCATTCAGATCCTTATTTGGTAGTGTGTTGTGTTCTTATACATATATACAGATATATATGTAAAACCAATAAGAATTTGATATAGCCGTGTGGTTAGATCAATCGTTTATATCTAATCAAAAATAAGACCATCTGCCACATTTCTTTGAGATTGCTGAGCATGAGAGACTATCATAGTTTGCATTGAAACAGACGGAAATGGCTATATCGAAGCGTCTATTCGTGCCTATCAAGAATATGCATACTTTATGGGATCGGAGAGGATTCTCTCTTTCAAATTTTTTGAGATACCCGGGATTTCTTGCTCTAGTTCTAGTGCTAGTTTGAAAAAAAAACCAGCTTATTACAATAATCCCCATAAATACTAGATGTACATATCGTATGTTTGTATTCTACAAATGTTAGATCACGATTTTTCTGAATTTTCATTAACTTCAAATTAAAGGGAATTGCAACTTTCTAATTCATTATCGAACCACTTTAAATACAATGCGATTACAGCAATTAAACTCGCTGTGAATATTCTGACTTCGCCCAGATATCTGCAAGGCACAGTAGTAAGCAACCCTGTCTATACATATATCCATATCTATATCTCCACTTTTGCACAGTTCGCTCATTTTTCTACATTTTCCTATGTTTCTCTTATTAAATATTACAATTATTCAATATTCAATAGGATTTAGTACACAATGGTTAACATGGGTTGATTTATCTGTAGTTATACGGTGGTGTCTTCACCACATCTGCTCTCTTTCGGGGACTTCTATCTAGCGCTTGTCGCTCTGAGAACAGAGAGAGCGACTTGGAAGCAAGGACGATCCTCGCCACGGCGGACGTCCGTGTGCCAGAGTATCAAAAGTCCGTAGTTGCCGTAGAACGCTTCCTAATAGGCTTTCCTACTTAGATGCTGGCATCGATTTCAAAATCCTCGTGCCACAACCATATCACCACAAAGAGAATATGTTGCATAACACGAAAACATACGTCGGGTATTGTATTAAATCACTCAAACACTCGACTGTGTGTTGCCACCGCGTGCCATAATTGATAATCTTCAGAGAGTCGATGGCTTGCAGTCAGCCTCGGGGGCATGGGCATGTCAAACGTTAAAGCAACAAACAGCGATGCTCGCACCACTCGACTTCAACTCCACACCAGGCACCAGGCACCACGCACCAGGCACCACCCACCACGCCACCCAACCAATGACAGCGGGTCACTGATTACGAAACTGATAATTACAATACGCTTATGAGCGTTAAATCAGGACCAGGATCGGGATGAAGGCGAACCATGGCAATTCTCTCCTCTGCCCTGCTCTACCTGCCACACCTCAGCACACACACACACACACACGCACACACCGCAAAGCTCGTTGCGCCACAAAGCTGCATTGTAGTCGATATCAGGCGGAGGTGCACGCGCATCCCCAACCCAATCTCGACCGCATCCGCATCCACATCCACATCCACCATTGAGGCGGTCACCGTCGAGGGAGTGGAAGAAAATTTAACGAGACTGACACGTGCACGCCTTTAATTTGTTTACAAATCACTTCAGATGCGTTACACGCACGAGTTCGCAGCGTCACGAGGGGCAGTCCCAAAACGGGGCGGACGGAGGGGGTGTCTCTCTCCCTCTCTCTCTCTCTCAGCCTTTCTCCACATCGGTTTCGGTTCACACGCACATCGCGGCCATAGATGTAATTTTTTGACCATTTACAGAAGTTTAACCCGATATGGAATGCCTGGCACACGCTCCTTAAAATCCTCTTCCTACTGTGAGCGTATCTAGGGCGGAGTCCGCTGTCGGTATCGGATTTAGTTCGGTTTTGTATAAGGGAACCAAGGGCAACATATCGGGTTTCTCGATCAATGTTCTCTGAGCAGCTTACGTGGAATCAAAAAGCACTCCCTGCTCATTAAACTGGCAGCTAAAAAAAAGTATGAAACATACTGATAAATATTTGTAGTCCTTTGTGATTTAACATAAATATAACACACTAGGGGTACTGGGCATTCTTTTTGAATTTGAGCTTATTCGCTGCAAGAAGATATCAGGCTCCACAGTGTTTCAAACACTTGGAAAACGGACAACAGAGTTTTTTGTGCTAGACTAGGTGTAATGACATATTTTATCATCAAAAGCCCCGTTCCAATGAATAACACCAAATTAAATGAAAAAGCGGTTCAAACACACATTTTATGTCCAAACTTAAGATTTTTTGACTAATTTTTAGTTTTTGGGAAACCTATTTATAGGAAAGTAAAAAATTTGTTTATAAAAACCATGGCTATCATTTAGGAGAAACTCGCATACAATTTGGTTGCAGAGATAGCCCCTTCACACAAATGTTTTTCTACAAAATGTATCGTATAAGTTTAGAAGCTAAATCAATATTTTGTTTATTTCCCAAGATACTGCCAGTAAAGTCAAACAGCTGCAATTTTATTGGTTATTTCTTCTTGCATTAAAATTCATTTCATTTCATTAGCATCTACCGATACTGTCTCTTGGTATTCTAATTGTTCAAAAGATAGACCGTTTTGGATAGACCGATGTTAATTGACAATTGAAATAAATAGCAATGCATTTGCATAGATTTTTGAACACTTTTTTGCTGCAAAATTCTTGCCAATTTATCAATTGATATTGTGTGCACGACGAGCGGGAAATAATGCTTCCGAATTCGATTTCCTAGAAGGAACATATAAATATTCTCGAACAGCCAAAAAACGCAAAAATAAAAACATAATTTCCTGGAATCTTGTGACCTTTGGCAAAAGTCTTAATGAGTGGGATGGAATAACCAGTACACGTTTATTAAAAATAGCCTTTTGCCAAATTAAGCATCGAATTCTGTTCGCGCCTCCCCATTTCAGCTGGGATCCTTCAACCACCGAATATTACATTATTATTGGGTGCACAGAAACAGAAGCAGAACAGAACAAAACCATTCGTGAGCAGCCTGAGTCTCGTCTCCCCCTTTTCAAGGATTGTACGGAGCAAGCACTTGGGACCGGAACAGGGACCAGCACTGGGACCAGGAGCAGGACCAGGACCAGGACCGATGGCCTGGTCTGGCCTCGCCTTTCATCGCACACTCGTACGGGCTCAAAAACACACGCTCTTTGCCTTTCAGTCGCTCAGTCAATGATGCTAGGCAACGAATTGAAAAATCCGGGCTCAGAAAATTGTACACAATTTTCTGTCTATTTAACTTTGATGGCTCTGCAGGCAGTTGGAGGTGGTGAAGAAGAGTCGACAGCGGCAGGCGGCAGGCGGGATGGGGGGAGCGTGAGTTTGAAATCCTTTTGCCAGCGCCCACATAAAGAAACATAAAAACCTTTTCGCTTTGAAACTCGGCAAAAAACACAACGTAAGCGCAATGCTTCTCTTCTAGTGCCTGTCTCTGTCTCCCCCACAAGCGGCAGCACCAGCAACCAGCAACCAGCACCCAGCACCAGCCCCCTGACGATGCACACCGCCCTGTGTAGGATGGCCTTCGGGCTGGCTGGAAGACGAAGATTGGGCGAGAGGACCTGCTACCTCCCGCCTGCCTGCTCTGCCTGCTCTCCAACCACCGCTACCGCTTCGGCATGGCTGTCAAAGTTTACGTTTCACTTCGAGTGCGGTGTGCTGTTTTATTTGTTGTTGCAGCAGCAGCTGCTTTGTGTGCGTAACGGAGGAGGAGAGGAGTAGCGTGGAGCGAAGGATCACAGGGCAGTGTACGAGTTTGTGTGTGTGGATATGGATGTGGATGTGGGTGTGCCCCACAAAGCAACCTTTTGGCATTCCAAAGTACACAGAAGAGCAACAAAAACTACTGCGACGGCAATGGCGACTTGTCGGCTATGGCTGGGGGGCTTGGGGGCTGGGGCTGGGCGTGAGGTGGAACCACAGTTGCGTAAATACGAAAATCCGATATTACGTTTCCATTCGTCGGGCTGCATGTTTGTTCATGTGAGTGCATGTGTGTATGTTTTGTGTGTGTGTGTGTGTATCTTGTGTGGGTGTGTTTGCTTGTTACACAAGTGCTGCGCTTTGGCACTGCACTCAAAATACGACAGCAGGAATACTCGTAGCAGCAGCCAGGGGCAGCGGGGGGCAGCTGGGGGAGGAGCGGAGACTCTTTGCACGCAAAACTAGAGCCCTCGCGTCCCGAAGCCTTTTAAAAACAGTACGGAACCCGAAAACCCCAACGAGAGGAGCGCTGCTAAACAAAAAGTTGAAAATGGCAAATTCAACGCAAAAGACAAGTAAACTCAAGTCTCGGCCTCCGTGTTATAGTATGTCGTGTGTGTGTGTCTATGTGTGTGTGGGTGTGCGGGTGAGTGGGTGGCAGGATGGTTGTGGGTTCATCCAGCAGCCACACCCAATACAAAACGGGCCAGGAAGCTGCTGCTACTGAATGCCAGAATGCCAGAAGCTCGTTCGCCAGAAACAAATAAAAGCTGTGCCTGAGCACCCGACTGCTTGATACCCCACACCCGAAATACCATGAAATACCAGAAAATACCATGAAAAGAAGGTCACACCTGATGTTCATAGTTTGTATTTTACTTCCATAAAAGTATTGACACGTGTGCAAAATTCATTTACCAAATACAGTTAAAAATCTTCACCAATGGATCATACTCCGAATACCCTGTAATGCAAAGGGTACGGGGTATGGGCAATAAAAAATGCAGACTTCATGTACACCAGCAGCAGCGCGGCACAGAAAATATTGAAGAGCGTGTCCCGGGGCCAGCCAGTCAGCAATGGCGACGGCGGTGAAGAGGCTGAATGCTGGGTTGGATATGGACGTGGACGTGGACGTGGTTGTGGATGTGGATGCCAAAGGGCCGGACGGGACAACGGCAACGTCGCCGACAACACCACCTTTGTATCTTTCCGCAGACATTCAACACTTTTAAGCTGCAAGAAAATTGTAAAAAGCAACTGCAACTGCAAATACGAGTACGAGTACGAGTGCCAGTACGAGTATCTCAAAGAAAAGGAAAACAGAAGGAAAGAGAGGAAGAGAGGAAGAGAGGAAGGGAGAAAGAGGGAGGGAGAGAGAGGGAGCATGAACAGCTTGCAAAGGATTTGAGCACATTGTTTTTTGTACGATGTGTGTTTTGTTGTTGTTGTAGTACTCGACAATTGCCGGATTGGATGTACACGGCACAGGGGCGATCCGAAAGTTCTCCAAATGACAATATGGATGCCCCATCCTCTGCATATACATATGTATGTACCGTGCATCGACATATCGGTTTGCCCAGTTCATAATAAAAAACAGCATACATTATTTCACTAAAATAATACAAAATAAATAAAATATAAATTGCATGTGAAACACTGTGAAAAATACTTTTTGTTGCTCTGAAGATTAAATGTTTTATTAGCAGTAAATATTATTTTTGATGCGCTCGTTTTAAAGATATAGTTTTACTATTAGCTCATAGAAGTGATCCACTTTGGTTTGGATTCTTCCCAAAACTGTATATTATTATATCATAATCGGGAGCAATTTAAGGCCATTATGAAGGACAGTGTTCACATTGTGTATTTATATATATATACATATACATACATACATATGTATATCCACTAAGATTCCATATAAGAGCGATTCCATTTTGGGAAGGGATTAATTATAATTTGATTATTTTTTTTTTCTTTCTATTAAACATGTAATATTATTAAAACAGAAATTAAATTAAATAACTTTAACTGAAAATTCGATTAATGAATATCGAATTTACATTCGTGGCTTGCCATTTTGACAGATTCTTCTATAATATGAGCAGAAATCTGGCATCAGCCAGCTAGGATAGAATTTCGAAATGTTCCCTGGATATATACGTACATACTCGTACAGTGAGGTGGCAGTGTGGTCATGTGGATACACACGAACCAGGTGCCCCTTTCCCTGTCCCCAACCCACCACCCGGTCCATCGTTCCGCGAGGCATCTTCAGCACACATCCAGCAGCCAGCAGGCAGCAGGCAGCACTTTACTTTTGAATTTTTATTCTGAAATGCGAAACTCAATGACAGCCAACGAGAACGATGCCAGAGGCAGAGGTGCACCATCCATATCCATCCCCCCTCCCCCTCTCCACACAGCGACAACTCAAGCTTTCGATGGAGGCAGCGGTGCCATTGTGGCATAAAAATCACATTGTCAACTTGAAAGCATCTATCAACTCGTTTAATTGATCCTTCTACCTTTTGTTGCTGCTTAGATAAGACAATTCCAATAACAGATGCATGTACATTGCACATCCATACATATTCCATACGGAAATATGGAAATATGATATATGAAGAACACACTCCTACGATATGTACACTTGCAAGTATTCTCCAAAAACACAATTAGTTTTTAATTTAAACGTTTTCACCTTGCGGCCGATAGAAAGGCCTTCCTTCCGCCCTTCCATGCATCGTCATCGGACAGAGTGAATCCGTCATCTAGAGCCACACAAAAAAACAGAGAACCAATGCACATTCCTCCTCTCCAACCCTTCCTATCGACCCTCGCCTCTTGCCCGTTTTTTGTTAGCCTTCTTTAAGGCAACGACAATGAAGAAGAGCCAGCCAGCAAGAAGCGACTTTAAGGCCAAAACGAACAAAAAAAATAAACGCGTACATAAGTACAAAAAATAAAAAAGCAAAAGCGCTCCGAAAAAAAATCTAAATAAATAAGACCTGCTCGATTTTCTTAAAACTTTCTGCCGTTTACAGCAGTGGCAGCCGTGGCAGCAGCGGGAGGAATAGGTGGGAGGGTGGTGGGGGGCAGAGACCCCAAGGCACGCACACACAGACCCCCCAATAATATCAAGAACAACAACAGAAGAAACAGCAGCTTATACATACATACACACGTACACACGTACATATGTATATGTATATAAATGTAATATATGTATATATTGTTGTATATGTGTGTGTTTAGATGTAGCAGGCGAAGGAACATCTTTTGCGAGCGCAAAATTGCTGTCATGGGTCCGGGTCTGGGTCCCCGATCCACGTCCACGTCCAGGTCCAAGTCGAGGTCCAAAAAAAAGTGATGGTGATGCCGATGCCTTCAGCCTTTAGCATGCCACTGCCACCGTCCCACAGTGGGTACTTTGCCCTCCCAAAAAACATAAAAGTTAAAGCATCAAACGTATAATTGGTTTTTTTTTGTTTCATGTCCCCTACCGCTCAAAAAGCCAAGTCCAGGGCCATCGATTATAGAATTATTTAAATGTATTTTATAAGATTCGGTTATATAGAATATTTATCGAATAAATCTTTCAATAAAGCCTTTAATTATAGTTTGTTCTTTCATTTCTTCCAGATTAATTTTTTTGAAATATGCTGCAACAAAATTGCACGTACGTATGCAGACCTAAGGTGAAAATAATGCAGGAAAGATACAAAAATACATTTTTGGAATTATTCGAAATAATCGGGTGAAAAATCCCACTGTACGCCACCGACACCGCCACCGCCACCGTTTGTTGCTTCTGCCTCAGCTTCAGCTTCTGCTGACTGCTGTTGCATTATTCATGTTTGGCAGCCAGCCATCGTGCCCCAAACACCGTCGCAGGAGGCCCACTGCGCAGAGTGTAGATTGTAGAGTGTAGGAGGGGAGGGGGGCATGGGGGGACACACGTTGACAACACACCACGCCCTCTCAGGCAGCGGCAAATCACAAATCAGCTGAGAGCGCCGCCATTTGCTGCAGAGAGAGAGCTGCTTCCGTCAGAGAGTGAGTGCAAGCGAGCAGGCACTACTCGCACACAGCAGGCCACCACACACACACACACACACACACACAAGCGAACGCATACGAACAAACACGTCTCTCGCAAGCGCACACATACACAGTCACAGATACACACGCACACACCGACGGGGAGGTTTTTTGAAAAGCAGTTTTCCTGCTGTTTCAGTTCTGAACAAACATTCCCAGTTACGCAGCGCCGTCGACTGGTTGTATACTTTGGATTCGCGCGAGTTAGCTGTGAGCGGTGCGGTTTGAGTGTCTGGATTCGAGTCGATTCGAGTCTGATTCGATTCCGATTCCGATACCGAGTCGAGTCGAGCTTTATTTCGTCGCTCCGCGTAAGCGACACCACACTGTGAAACTGTTCCGGCCGCGGAGCGCGGTTTTCTTTTTTGGATTTGAATTCGATTTTTTGAGACTACAAATTGGTCCGGGGGCCTGCTCCACAAGACATACCAGACCCCAGACGACCCATCGGAGCCGCCGGGGTTCAGTCAGTCAACTGGCAGCTTCTCGTTATCAATCTACAACAACAGCAGCAGTAGGAGCAGCAGCAGCAACAACAACAAAAAACAGAGAAAGAGACTAACAAAAACTAAAATTCGATCGGGGATTGCCCGGCAGTAAAGAGCAAAGCAGAGAAGCCGAACGAGCGCATCCGCCTGCCGCCTCTCTAATGCCTTATCAGTAGCACGGATCTGGAACAGCCGTAGGAACACACAGGAGAAGGTCAGAACCCGAACAGGGCCCAGAGCAGGGCAAGAACCGACCACTACCACTCAATTTGGAGTAGATCTGGAGTGCCATTCTCGCGCTGTCTCGTAAATTAATGTCATAAATTAATTTGGAACTCTGCCCCGTCGTTGACATTGCAACCGGTGTGTCGTCGGCATCTCGTTGTCGCTGTCTCAGTCGCAGTCGCAGTCGCTGTCTGTCCCGTCCCAAACATCTACATCTACATTTCGGTTACGCCTGTGCGGTCAGGAACGCGTCCGTTTTTGGAAGCCATCGTTGTCGGGCCCATGTCGTCTCTCCCAATCATCCTTCCTACCTGCCGCAAAAGTCAAGTGTGAGTGCGAGTGTGAGTGTGTGTGTTGTGTTGTGCGTGCTCGTGTGTGACCCTAATGTTCCTTAAATTACCTTCATGCTGAAACAAAAAATAGATAAATTAAATAATACACAAATTCATATAATAAAAAGAAACGTATCCAATGTTATAAATTCGTCATAGTATATGCACACTCTTGAAGCCGACGCCAACGCCGACGCCAATCCTAACGCCAACGGCTTGCTTACGGATATGAAGAATATTCTGAAAAGGTGCTCTTAAAATGTTTAATCTGTGAAAAAACAACACAACACAACGCTCAGAGTCTTCTCGACTGCCAAACCGATCCGATCCGATCGTAAATCAGGCTATATTTTTTGGCAACAACAATCGCCCACGTCTTTACGACAAGTGTCCAGTGTTCTATCAAGCTCGTGCGTATCATAAATACCGGTAAATAGCTACGCGCAAAGGATTACCCAGGAACCACAACTCCGCCGGATAGCCAACGCAGTGCAGCGAGCAGAGGGCCGAAGCAGCAGCCAGCAGCCAGCAGAACAGCAACACCAACATACCACGCCAGACAGAAATCATCCTTGGAAATAGACCTCGTGTCATTCCAAAAGACGCACATGGGCGTCTGCACCGAGGAGCGCCCTGTGATGCATTGGGTAAGTTCTCAGCTCGGCTCGGCTCGGACTGCACTGCTTTAACCGATAAGCCACAGCTGCCGCCTGGCCTGGCCTGCCACAACCTACGAACCAATCCGTTTTCAACTCATCCAAAGTCAGGTCTCGGGAGCGCTGATTAATTTGTGATTTATCGCGATTCGATCCCGGGTTACTAGGAGTTATCAATGCCAGACCAGAAACGTTCGAAAGCTGGCTGGGCAGACGACTCCGGAGACAACGGAAAGCCGACGACAGCAAAGGCCAAAGCCATAGCCATAGCCACAGCCACAGCCGTTCTATGGCGATAAGAAACCCCTTGTGCATTTCGCTTTAAAATATATACACACATATGTACATATATATATTTCACAGAATTCCCGATCTGTGGGTAGTTTTGTTGTTGTGCAGGCGCTGTGATAGCGATATGGGAGATCAGATTCGATGAGCTTTTCGTACCCTCCGACTAGGGTGCACTCGGGCATATTTGTATGCGTACAGTAAATGTACATCACAGATATGCACATTGATTACATCTTTTTACATTTGTTAGTATTTTACGCTTCTAATCAATTCAAATCTAACCAAAAGAGCACAATCCATAATTCACAAAGTTCTCTCTTATTGATTCCAATCTTGATTGGATGGCAACTCTCTGATAACAGAAACTAGAAAATGATCCCATTTTGCCACTTCCATCTGTAAATTATTGCTCACAAGGATCTATATAGACCGTATATGGTATGGTTATAGCTACATATATGGTATATCGATATGATTTGTGCGGTTTCGCAAACAGCTTAAACGGATAGCATCAGAATTGATGAAGTAGTTTGCATACAGGCGGAAATCGATCTATCAACTTGATTGTGGATTGTGGTGTATGAAGGCTGATCAAGAATATATATTCATTATTTATACAATCGGAATTGCCACAAAGTTGCATGCAGCTCGCTAATATCGCGATGCCCTCAGCCAAAGAAACGAAAGAACCAACATGTTGCTGCTATCTCTCGGATTTTCGACCAATTTTTATCAGGTTTATCAGTATCGAGTTGAGACACAACCGAATGCCTGTCTATTCTGAATTTTTAGATGGAGCCTCACCGAAAGTTAGTTTAATCAATGGTTTTTTGTGTTAATTTAACATTTTTAGGCTTACTACCAGCCTAATTCTTTTTCTTCTTTGTGATAATACAGAAAAAATCTCCACAACTTTGCCACTGTCATTTCCTACACAGATCATATTTCGATCCAAAGAAATCTCAATAATTATTTTAAAAAATAGTCAACGCTTTTAGAATCTTTAAAATTTAGACTTTCTAAATTGTATCTCTCTTTCAATGCCGGTATTGATGAATTTACTTATATACTTTTAAAACAATATGATAATTTTTGATTAGAAATTAGAAAACGACAAGCTCTTCCTCATCATATTCCTATTCAATAATAGTTTACTTACTAGATCGATTACTGGTATCGAGACTAGCGACGACATTTATGGAGATACAAATAGATGATATGTACATACATACGAAAACTATTATCCATCTATGATGCAGTCTCCGAGATAAGCTCTCATACAGTTTTGAATAGTAGCTCGTGTGATCACTGTAGACACAAATACATTATTCGAGATACTGTCGTTTCCGACTCACAGGTTATGTTAAATGTCATCCCAAAGAGTTCACTTTTTAAAAGACAATTTAAAGAAAAATGTAATCCAGTAAATCCAGAACCTAGTATGTACATATATCTACTCTGCTCTCCAGATAAGGTTTAGTGTGTTACAAATATTCTATACACATCCTTCGGCCCCCAAAAAATTTGATAAAGAATTCAGTATTTAGGACTCTGATTTGAAATAGTAGCCATGCATATTCCTTATTCAATCAAATCGAAAATGTCTGCTGCTCCAAAAAAGAAATCAATCAAATGGCAACAAATATCCGTCGGTCTGAAGGATCAGCTGGATTTCGAAGATTCGCAACAGGAGCAAGCCTAAAACAAAGCCTAAATTTCAGTTCAAGTGGCGGATACTTAATATGAATGCTTAATAGAGATATGTATTATGTTTCGAATATTGTAGGATACGCCAAAAACTCAGAAGAAAAACGGATAAACACGATTATGAAACTAGAAAGGAATATATATATGTATAATTCAGTGATAGAACATATTTACATTTCCTTCTTTGTGTTGTTCACCCTTAAAATTCTGCTTCCAAAAGGTATTTATTTGATCACAGATTATTGTAATTCGATTAAAGTTTGGCTCAAGGTTAGTGCTGATTGATAAATAATGTAGAAACTATCGGCTATCACAGAGAACGATTCTTAGTACGAATTAGGAAGGCAGGAGACGGATATATCGGGAAAGGATATATCAAGCTAGCAAACGCATCTTTCGAAAGGATCATCATCAAGATTTCCGTGTTCCGTGCAAGAAGGCATTGCACACCTCTGAAAACTGTACTGTGTGGTAAGGCCATGCCAGGGATAGTTGCATTGGTGGATATGTTTTATTATGCAATTATTACGAGCCCGATTGGCCAACAGAAAATCGAGCCAAAATGGCAATCCGAATTGGGCACAGCACAGCGCAAGTGAGTTTTTGGCATGGGCATCGTGTTCCCCTAAAGGTAACAACGTGTTCCCAGGCAGTGCACAGCAAAATGTTTGTAATTTTGAGAAAACAAAAACAAATATCTAGAAGGAAACGCGTTGAGGCTGCAAGGAAACCTGTCATCCTTCTAACTCTCACTGCGGCGACACCAACAGAGAGAGAGAGAGAGAGAGATTGCGCGAGGGGCAGTGAAAGAGGGGCGTACGGTCGCATCTATTTTCAACTAATTAATCAAAAATAAGTAAACTGGAGCATCGATGAGTCGTGGCGGGGCTAGGCGAGGCGAGGCGATAAGAGGTGCGATGGGGCGGGACGGGGACTGGGACGTGGACGTGGACGCGAGCACAACAGAGTTGCCTGTATGAAAATGAAAATCTTTCTACTTGCCAGAGTGCGACATGATGTCTGATGTCTGGCCTCCTTGAGAAATGTTTGTACGCGTATGTTTTTCAATGAAAGCACTGCCATCTTAGCTCAGGGGCGGGTTGGGGGGCGGCAAGAGATGAAATGGAGTGGGATGGGATGGGAGATGACTTGGGTTTCCCTCACATGTTAGGGACTCTCCCAAATGTGCCGCAACAATTTCTGCGAATAAAGCGAGAGAGTCCTCCGTTTTAATTGAAACGATCTTTGGCTGTGGGCTGTGGGCTTTGGCTTTGGTTTTGCCGCAATTCGCATTGAAAATTAAATGCTTCATTTATAAGCCAGCACATCCTTTCATAATTATTTAGTATTTTAGAGCTGTGCCGTGCCGTCATTCTCCGTCATTCTGAATCCCTGTTTTGCACCACTGTACTGGTACCACTGTGTAGCGAAAACCCATTAACATGTGCATAAATGTGCGTTTTTATTTTCGTGCAAATTACAGCAGCAGAGCGCAAGATTTCTTGGGCCCGGCGCAAGGGAGAAAAGTCCAACACCACCTGTAGCACATCAGGGGAGCAATCAGTGTGGCAGTGCTGCAGGTGCAAATAACAATCACCCATTGTTTCGCACATGCTCCTCATCCTCGTGTCCAGATATTTGTGATCACAGTACAAAGCCAGCATTTGGCAATGCATACGGCACCGAGTCATTTAGAAGGTAAGTCTCATTCCCATCCATCCATCCATCCATCCGGCCTGTCCAATACGTCCAATACGTTCGAAATCATTGTAAGCCTTTATGACTTTTGACTCTCTTTTTTCTGGCCAATGAAAGCTATGAAACCGCCGATCGTGCCACCTTCGAGGACTCCACGGCCAAATTCTCGATTAGTCGCAGTCGCACGGACTGCACGGAGGTCAGCGACGAGACCACATCGGGCATTTCATTCAAAACGGAACCCTTCGGGCCACCCAGCAGTCCGGAATCCACCAACGATAGCAAAACCACGCGCAATCTCGACGATTGCGCAGGCTGTGGCCGGCAAATACAGGTAAGATCTAATGCTGGTCTAATGGTGGTCTAATGTTCTAGCTATCAACTAAGTAATTGGGCTACACTTTTGTCCCCAAGTAATCCAAAAATATAGATATGGGCACTTCCATTTTGAGGTTACATTCGTGCGACAAAATGTTAAAAAAAAACATTATAATATTATATTATATTTCAAAATGAAGAGCAAATGTTTAGTTATCTTCTAGTTTGAAAAAAGCTAAGTGTTTTTGGAGATACGGATCATTTCAGACAAAGTGCACCATAAATATCTATGTATTTATATAAGACTCTGCAAGAATGCATCATTTTTGTTGCAATATGTCATTTATGGAATGCTTACTCTCCTCTCCTCTCTCTCGTAGGATCGTTTCTACCTCTCCGCTGTGGAAAAACGCTGGCACGCCAGCTGCTTGCAGTGCTACGCCTGTCGGCAGCCGCTGGAACGGGAATCCTCATGTTACTCACGTGATGGCAACATTTATTGCAAAAACGATTATTATAGGTAAGTCGGTGGGCCAAAGCCAAAGCCAAAACCCCATCCAAATCCACAGGCAGTAGCAGTGGCAGTGCCCGTTCAGTCCATTCAGAGAAGTGCTGGCTGGGCACAATTACTACGGGAGCAGCAGAAGCTCCTGGGAATCGAGTGGAATCACGGACTGGGATGGGATGGGCTGGGCAGAGTTGGGACTCGGACTGGGGCTGGGGCTAGGGCATGGGTCTGATGAATCAGATAAAGCCCCGACTGCATGCCAAGACATTGACTAGAAAATGATTTCCAAACACGCGAATCAAGTATTTATGCATGCAGCTTTTCCGAAAGCCGCCCGAGAGCCCCTCATTGTTTTGTTCCACTGTGCGAAGGCTGAGCGAGTGCCAACGCGAACGCGAATTCGAATGCGAGAAGAAGCAGACCGCATCGGAGATCCAGCGGATACCAGCGGATACCGGGCTGCTCCGCTCCGCTCCGCTCCTTCGCCTGGCTGGATGGGGCTGCGTGTGTTCTGCTGCTTGCATTCCGCCGCATTCTCAAGAACGCTCTCGCTCACCTCGCTGCAGCGCACGCTAGCCTAAGACCAAGAACACGCTGAAGACGACGAAGACGTCGACGTCGACGTCGACGTGGACGTGCATGTGGCTCGGGGGGCCGGTTGGGTTGACAATCTTCGCTTGGGTGGGTTCCGGTGTCGCCCATTCCCTTCGCAAGGAAGCTGCAGTGGTGCGATTTCACGCGCCGCAACCATCACGCGAGAACGGTGCTGTGCGGTGCGGTGCGGTGCATGTGCAGCAACAAAATGGAACAGAAACAGAACAGGTTATAATTATTCCAAAATTGAACCTACACTTGGCAGTACGAGTTAACAAAAGATTCTTCAATTGCGAGAGGGAGAGAGAGACGGAGAGAAGGCCTCCGCGCAACACCTGCTTGCCACAGCGTAAATCAAAAAGTTTATCATTCACGCCGCGCGGAGATGAGCAGCGAAAATGTTCAACTTTGCCTTCTTCCCAGGCGCACCAGTCGCAGCAGTCGCACCAGCCAGACCAGGCCAGGCCAACGATAAATCCAATGCAAGTCACGCTCGTCACTCGTATTTCCTCTCAAATGATTCTTGTGACATTTATTACCGCTCCATATTTCAAAATACCCAGCATCGTAGTCGGATTGGGAGTAGAGTCGAGTCGCAGGCGGAGCCAGGCCAGGCCAGTGTCAGAGTGTCACTGCTGCTGTTGTCTGTTGGCAAGGCAAGTGCGGCGGGGCTGCTCCCTACGGCAACGCCACAAGCGATGCGGCCTGGTCTGGGTCGGGGTCTGGGTCTGGATCTGGATCTGGGGTCTGCTCATGTCCGGGTATTCGGATCTGTGTCGGTATCAGTAGCGGTGTGTCTGTCCGTGTGTCTCTGTGTCTGCGGCTGCGGCTGCGGCTGATCCCCCCATTGCAATCAGCGCAACCGAACCGCCTCGCTCCGCTGGCACGCACACAGGCACGGCCCGGCACGGCATGGCGTGGCATGGCGGGTCGCATCTGTCAGCTTGTGCTTGTGTTCCGTGAATGTCGGGAGTGGGAGTGGGAATGGGAATGGGAGTGGGAGGATGGGGATGCGCTTGGCGGTCGCCATGTCATGTCGTACACAATCCAATTCCGCCGTAATGTTTCATTTCGTTTCATTCCGGCGGCGTTTTGCCGCCACTGCAGCCACTGCAGCCACTGCCGCCACTACCACAAACTGCCGTCGCTTCTGCTGCTGCTGCTGCTGCTGCTGCTAGTCATTATCAATCAAATCGAATACCGCGCTCACAGCAGCCCCTCCTCTGCAATCTCCGAGCGCACACTCGTTCTTGATTTATACTGCAGTTGTCAAATATGACAACGTCGGCTCCCGGCTGGAGGGGACGGGACGAGTGGGGGGAAGCGAATTTATGCCCTATGCACCGTTAACTTTCCGTAAATCTTGTGGGTGTTTGTGTTTCGGGTCGCGAGCCTGTCTGCCGGGTCGAGCGGGTCCAACGAAAAGGGAAAACAGATCCGGCGGCACATCCAATGAAATAAATTCATGTTTTGTTTTGTCAAATTTCCACCAAAAACACGACGCCTGAGCGGGAGAGAGAACACAAAATATCCGGGGTACAAGTGGAAATGCGATGTGTGCTGCCCAACCTTTCAAAGCGATTTACTATATACTCGTAAATACATCATCATAAATTACAGCCGAGGCACATCAATTGCCTTGTTAGTACATATAAGTTGTTTACCTCATCGATGTGCCGCCCAGTGAGCGCTTTTTAATTAGAGTTGATGGGATTTGTTCTTTGAAAAGGACTTACAAGTCATTTCCATAAGGTTTATGTCCTTATGTACATACACGAAAAACAGGCACATATTCCTTTTCCATTAAGTTTGTATTTACTCCCGCGAAAATATGTATTCCGAATTCTATAGAATTTGTCGGCTTTTTTTCCAGTACTTGTGGGCAGCGAAGGTCGATAGCAGAAAAGTACAGTAATTAAATGATTCGACGACTACAAATATTTAGTAAAACTAACTTCGGAGCCTCGACGATTGCATACCCTTGACAAGAAAGCCATCTCATAGTCTCTTCATTTATTTAAATCGATTGTAATAACATTTTGCTGACCACAATCGCAAGGAACAAATGTGTGATTTCTTGACCGGAAATATTCATATATAGTAGTGTGATCCGATTCAGCCGATTTGCAAAAGTACATTTTTGGGCCACTTCATTATGCAAAACAAATTATAGATTGTGATGGCATGAAAATACGAAATAACTGCCAAATCCCTGAATTTTTCAAGAGAATTCATTTTCCATCCTTTACCCATTTCCTTTTGAAATCTAAGGACTATCAGTAATCGTTGGAAAATTCCATCATTCATCATTCATATCGCAGATTTGCGAATTATCCTATTGGTGGTTTGTTTCGACGCCAATATTCGGAAAGCCTCTGGGTGTGGATTTCCAAAAAAATATCCGATAAGCCTGAAACATATGTTAACCCAGCTACTGGCTGCTTAGACAACATTCGACGAATGCGCTGGATCATGGCATCGTGCATATTTGTGCATATACATACAAGGAACTAATGTTTTTGTATCTCACTAATCTCGTCATCAAAACACATGTTTGCCACTGGTACCGCCTCCTCGGTCAGCACTCCAACTGCCGCACAGCAGCACTGTCGCACTGCCGCACTGCCACACTGCCACACTGCCTGCGCTGGGATGGGATCTGGGATAGTACTGGTGTCTGTCTACTGGGCCTGAGAGCCGTTCATAATTCTGTTGCTTATGTTTAAAGCTCTCAAGCAAAGCAAATAATTGGATTGTTGTGGCTTATACGACACCGTTGGCTTCTGATGCTGTTGCAGTTGCAACATTGCCTTGTCGCCTTGTGACTGTGGCCATGGTAGGTTACACCATTGTCCCAGACCCGACCAGACCGGAGCCCCCTCTCAGGGGTGACATTTTACAATCGGGCAATGTACCTGTTTGGCTTGGCAAATCTTGTTTTTCCGCCAGTCGCCAGTCGCCAGTAGAAGCGGGGACCAAGGAGTGTGCACAAAGTGTATGCTGTCACCTCATTTCTGCATATTTCTTGGCCCTGGCTGCTGCTGCTGCTGCTGCTGCGACTGTCTATCGTGATAATGTTGTGCTGATGGTACACCGGATAAGACAAGGCGAGCGAGCGAGTGGACGCTGCGATCAAGGCGGCGGGTATCAGATTGGGGGCCGAACAGGACCAGGAGGACCAGGAGGCTTCTTGGGCAGCCATAAAGAGTATTTCCGACCGGGTGTACAGTGTCATAATTTTTATTTTATGTGGCCCAGTCGGGCAGGAGCTGGAAAGAGACTGGAATTGGCTTCGTTATCACGGGAAAGTGTTTGTGTGTGTCAAAAGGCTTTGCTTCAGTGCCATCTCTGTGGCCAGGGAAATGTCTTAATCAGCGACAACCAGGGGACGCTGAGGCGCCCCACCCCACTGGTGACCAGTGACCACTGGTGAAAAGTAGGCAAGTGGAAGAGAAAAAAGTTTGGCATAAAATGTTTACAGTTTTAAAAGTCAGCGGAGCGCGACCATTTAATTGTGGCCAGCGAGCAGGAGAGCGACTACTCGGGCACCGAATTTATGGCCCCTCTGAAATCGCGGGTTATGCAATAAAATAATTTCTTCTCTTCTCTGGCTGCGTGGCTGCTTGTCTGTGCCTGCCAGGCAGCTGGAGCTCCAAGCTGGAATCATAGAAAGTATAACATAACGAATACATTAAACGAATAGCGTACCAGGAAAGCCGCAGAGAACAAAACCATCTGCGTGATGGAAACTAAACTCTACAAAAACAAAAACAAGAAAACTCCCGAGTTCGGTCCAGAACCGCCCTGAAGAAAATCAGCATTCAAGGGATTGGATTCAATCTCACGTTGGCTTTTTATGTTCTAGTCGCCGCCCCCAACAGTAGGCATCGCTTCGGCCCTGCCCCAGTCTGTATGTCTGTCTGTCTGTCTGTGGCCTCATCAAAGAGTTGAGCAAAAGTTTAATTTGATGATGGTGGATGGTGGAAGAGCACCATGCAACCAGTCCACACCAACACAGAAAAAAAGGCTGAGAAAAAGCGCAGTATTTATTTTTTATGAGCACTTGTCAGCGACCTCATGTAGCGCCACTCTGTCGTTCGGAAACCACCAAATAGTCACCGTGGGCATAGAACCACTCAAACTGTTCTGGGATCCGATCAGAAACGAGAAACCATCTCAGGGATACAACTTGACGGATATCTTCATAAAAGTATTCAAGTAGTTCTGTTAGATATTATATTTACATTCAGTATAATCCCTATTTGAGTAATCCGTATTTGTTGCTAGCTATCATCCACATTTAGGGCATAGTACTATTAGATGAGGTATCGTTTAGGATTCCAGTATTTTGTATCTGCTTGCGGAATCTTTAAGTTCACCCACTGTGCCGTGTCGACTGGTTCTGGAAGGTGCACCCTGCGCTCTCCTCCAGGTCTGATCCATTCCGATGCGGAGTTCGCTCGCTCGCTCTGCTGCACAATGCTCTAAGTTTCAGTTACCGCCTGGACACTCGGTCGACAAGGTGTGTGGAGGGTTTAGAAGAAGAGCAGATACGTATAAAAACACAGGGGCAGCGCGATAATTAAAATGTTTAATGGGCATCTTAAAAAATCATTTTACGCCGAATTTATGCGACGCGGAGCCCAGACCCCGACAGACAGACAGACAGACAGACGCACAGACCTGTAGGCAAAGTGGTGGGGAGTGGGGGGTGGCTCTGGTCCGTTCCAGCGTCAGCCAACTAACAATGGGGCGCTAATCTAATCTGCTTGCCTATAAAATTATAGACAGAATTCCATTGAGCATGGGCATGGGCATGGGCTTGCATGGGTTTTCTTGGAAGCCGGAAAAGTCCTATTAAAGAACGCTTAGAAATGCAAATGTAAATGTTAATGAAACTATTAAGAGCGGCGTTGGAGTTGGGCTAAGTGGAGTTGTGAGTTGAGAGTTGTGGCCTGTGGCCTGTGGCAAGGGGTAGTTGGTGGTCGGTAGTGGTATCGTCTTGTGGCTTAAGCGGCAGCCGATACCGTAAGCACAGCCCAATAGACAGCAATCCAAACTAATTTTCCAGCGCATTTAACACGTAAAAAACACAAATCATCCAGAGAAAACTCGTCGATCGGCTCGTCGACATGCACTCGAGTGGTGTGGTGTGTGTAGTCACAACAAAACCAAACCCCAAAATAAAAATAAAAATGCAAATACTCGTAATTATTGTATACGTTTAGGCAGACGCCGGACGAGGGCCTAGAATCGAATTATCACCATGGGACGTCATCGTCGGCAAAGCACTGAGGGAGAGGCAGAGGCAGAAGCAGAAGCAGAGGGAGAGGAATGGACAGAGGTACATAGGAGGAGCTGCTCTCGATGCGCTCTCACGAAACCCGGCAGCGAAAATGTTTTTTTTTTTGCAAATTCCGTGAACGTGGAAGGAAGGTTGGGTCGGTCGGTCGGTCGGTCGGGTTGATGGGTTGATTTTGCTCCTGAAGCTGGTGGTGGCGTGGCGTCTGGGAAATCCGCTGCAGCCCAGTTGTTTCTTTTGTTGTTGTCATTGTTGTTGTTTCGGTATACTCGAACATACACACTCGTACACGTGTAATCGGAAGAGCCAGAGCCAGCGGGTGGCACTTGAGACTTCATCGCGCAATCCCAGTCCCAATCCCAATCCCGATCCCTCAGCGCGTTACAAATGCTCTCACGTTACAAAACGTGGCCAGGGGACGCCCTGCCTGTCCCCGTTTCCATTCGTATCCCGGCCTTCCTTCCTTTGCTCAGCGTCCAGTCGGACCACACGTCGGTTTACACTTCGGTGTGCACAGCGCTCCGCTCTGTGTGCGCATGTATGGATTTCCGCCCTCCAAACAGAGCCCGCTCGATCCGTCTCTTTAGGGTTTCAGCCCATCCATCCATCGCTATCACGGGGTCGCGTCGTCGGAGGGCATCGAGTGGCCGCGAGTGGCCCCCGAGTGCAACAACGCTGCGCCGCCACTTGGCCACGATTCCATTCAGCTGTTATCATGGCAGCCTCCAGTAGCCAATCTCCTCCCCTCCCATCCCATCCCCGCCCGATTTAATCTATTTGCGTAATCAAAGGAAAGACTTGACTTTTTACTGTTTGCCGTGAAACAACATTAAATATGAGCCCCCAGCCAGCAAAAGAGATACATAGCTCTCTGGTGACGTGGACGTGGCTATCGTGTTGTATCAGCGTTGATGATCAGCAGTTCCCGCACACGCACACGAACACGCACACACACACACATGTCCATACGAGTGCGAGGCAACACAAGTGTGCGGCTACGCCTTCTTTACACTCTTTGCGGGGCAGAGCAGAGAGGCAGAGCGAAACAAGTGCAGTGTCGCCAGGATACCGAACGGAGCGATGCGGTGCGATGCGATGCGATGCGGTTATCTTGTAGTGGTAGGGGGTGGGGGGGGATAGGGCCTTGTTCGGGGATTGATGGGCGCCGTGTGCTGGGATACAGTAGTATTTTGCCAGAAGCCGAAGCGGAGACAAGTGCATATCCGCATCACAAAGCTTTCAATGCGGTTGCGGGTCGTAGTCTTAGTTTTGCCTACCAGCTAGATTGGAATCCCCTTCAATTGGGAGCGTGACTACAACTGGAACTGAGAACGATAGCGGGACCGGAGACCGCATCCAGAATGTGTGTTGTGTGAGAGAGTATCAGATTTCGAGCCCTCGAAAACATAATCATATATTAGGCGTTGTCACTTTGACATTTCGCCTGCTCTTTTACATGGCAATAATCATAATTCATTTTTCTCTCGCTCCCCAGCCAGCCAGCCGGCCGGTCGGCCGGTCGGTCGGTCGGTCTCGTCTCTCGTGTTTAGGGCGCAGGAGGGCGTGTCAGGACGGTGGAGCCCATGAAATAAAGTGCTATGGAATGAACTCTGCTGAAGCTGAAGCTGAAGCTGTGCGAGTAGTCTGAAACAGTTTTATGAGTTGGTAGCAGGGACTCCTCCGCGCCGCCCTCCCCGTAGTCTGCCGTAGCTGCTGCCTGCATCCATGTTTAATATTATTTATGGGGCTCGCATCTCTCGGAGCAGCACAAGGTACATACATACATATGTATGTATTGCATGTACATCTGCATATACATATACATGAGTATGTACATGTGTATCTATGTGTGAAGAACGAACCCGAGTGAAAGATCGGGTGAGAGTCGCCGTCGTCGCGACTCGTGTACCGACAAGATGTGCGACAAGGCGAAATGACAAAAATCTCGGCGTCACATCCCAAATAATATTCAAGAAAATGAAAACACAGATGGAGAAGAGTGGGAACTGGAACGGGAACGGGATCGGCAAAGGGATTGGGATTGGGATTGGGATCGGGAATGGGAGCGAGGGCCTGTCTGGAAGTACGCTCTACGAGTATATGAGTATGATAAATTTGTATGGAATTGTTTTGGTGGCTGTCTACCCCTGGCTGTTTTATTTTTGCCAGGAGACCAGGCCATCATCTAGCACTCCAAAATGTGAGAATGAGTATGTTGAGCGAAGTTGAAACTGAAGTGAAATGCGCCAATTATTTTGATTAATGTCAAAGAAATCGCGTGTCTTGCGCATTTGATGTTGCATTTCCTTTCCCCCTCTGCTGCCAGGAAAAAGGCTGCCTGCCACAGTCATTCGCAATGCGGGCTCCGCTCGTCAATTTTGGCACGAAACCAGCAACTCCCCAATGATTATGGTGTTGCTGGTAATCTTTGATCTGTCATTTGCGAAAGTGAAAACAGTAGCCGCCAGGCCACAGATCGAAGCCCAAAAACGAAACCGAAAACGAAGACGAAGTCGAAGACGCAGGCGTACACGATGACAATGACGACGTCGATGTCGATGTCGATGATGATGAGTAGGCGTTTGAGTTCGAGTTTGAGTTTGAGGGCCACTCATTGTTGATCCGTCTGGGTGCCCCTGTCCGTGATTACTGGGACGGCAGACAGTAGCCGCAGCTTCCTGCCAAACATATTATTAGTTATGAAATTATAATTCTGTTGGGGAAGCCGACACACAAATATACTTAGCATGATTTTTGTAAATATCATGCCGAATAATTGTATCGAGTTGCGGAGTTTGTAGGTTCGTGGTTTTGCCAACTCCCATAGAATACAGTAGATTCAATTCTAACAAATGTGTATGCATATATTAATTTCTTACAGTTTTTTCGGTACTCGCCGTTGCTCCCGCTGTCTGGCTTCCATCAGCTCCAATGAGCTAGTGATGCGCGCACGGAACCTGGTCTTTCATGTGAACTGCTTCTGCTGCACGGTCTGCCACACGCCCCTCACCAAGGGGGACCAGTACGGCATCATCGATGCACTCATATACTGCAGGTAAGCTTCACATCACATCGCGAGGGCTATGCCTTGCTCTTTATACGCCAATAACACTGCACTTCGTTGTCCGTCGAACAGAACGCACTACAGCATAGCGAGGGAGGGAGACGCCGCCTCGTCCAGCATGAGTGCCACGTATCCATACAGCTCGCAGTTCGGCTCGCCGCACAATGACTCGTCGAGCCCACACTCGGATCCAAGTCGGAGTATTGTTCCTACGGGCATCTTTGTGCCCACATCACATGTCATCACCGGATTGCCGCAGCCGGCGCGACAGAAGGGCAGGCCGCGCAAGCGCAAGCCCAAGGACATCGAGGCGTTCACCGCGAATATAGGTATGTTGGTATGTTGGCTATGGTTGGCCATGGGTTGTAAATTCCGAACCGTTTCGAGGTACGAATGGTACGAATGGTACGAATGGTACGAGTGGGGGCCCATAAAAGTAGCAGCATGCAGCGTGCAACATGCAGTCCCGTCCCGGTCTTTATGGCCACTGGAGCTGGCTATTGGCGCCATTGAGGCATTAGCAATGGCAGAAGCAGCTTTTATGGGGCCTTCGTCATAAAACTCGGAAGGAGTTGTAAAAGTCTACAAGAGTTTCTGGATTGATTGCAGATCTCAACACAGAATACGTGGACTTTGGCCGAGGATCGCACATGGGCTCCTCGTCGCGCACCAAGCGCATGCGCACCTCGTTCAAGCACCACCAGCTGCGCACAATGAAATCCTACTTTGCCATCAATCACAATCCCGATGCCAAGGATCTGAAGCAGTTGTCGCAGAAAACGGGTTTACCAAAGAGAGTCCTACAGGTGAGTTTGCGTAGCCCCCACCTGATGACAGTTTCACATTTGCAACGCTTCCCCTTTCCATTCGCATTCGTAGGTCTGGTTTCAAAATGCTCGGGCCAAATGGCGCCGCATGATGATGAAGCAGGACGGCAGTGGCATGCTAGAGAAAGGAGACGGCACTCTGGACCTGGACAGCATCTCGGTTCATAGTCCAACGTCGTTCATAATGGGCGGACCCAATAGTACGCCGCCCCACAACATGGACTAACATCTGCTCACGGAAAATGGGAACGATGCTGCCTGCAACATGGAGCTCGTGGGCCTCCGCCAAAGCTGCCCCTGTCCCTGTGCTGGCTCCTTCCGGGAACAAAGCCTATTGGTGGACCTGTTGACTGGCAGTGACAATTAGATCGTGTGGCCGCATCCGTACATGCACGGGCAGACCACATTCAAACATATACTACCCCTAGAGAATGTTGTTAGACAAGCTAGCTAGCTGCCCGCCTGCCTAGCCTAGCCTAGCCTAGCTGTTGAAAAGCGTATAACTTATGTATTTTTGTAGTCGCTTCTAGCTCGTTGCCAGCACTAAATATTGACTGGGTTTCAGACGACAGCTCTCAGCTCTCAGTTCGATGACTGATCCAAGGCTTTCGGTAGTTGGTATTTGGTATTTTTGCGCTGCAGGTCATCCCCGTGTTGTTTCTATTTCTATCGTTCATTTGTAAATATGTACTGAAACCTTATAGCGTATGTACTGGCTTAGACACCGGATATTGTTAATATATTAATATATTATTTATAGCGTACACTTCATCACATATGTATATAAAATGCATATATCTATATACATATGCCCACAAATACGCATAAAATAGTATATATTTATATGTATTTAATATTTATTGCCCAAATTTAAATAGTTAGAGATGAATTTAGTTTAGCGAGATGCGGTCTATAAAACATAGTGCATATATCGTACAAGTAGAATAACTGTACTGTACTGTACTGTACTGTACTTTACTTGCTTCAAACGCGATGAAAGTTATGAAAGTTATGAAAGCAATGACATATAACCGAAGCAAAGTGAGCAACAAGAGATTTGTACTTACAAATAGTTTAACCATAAGATCGTACCATAGAAGCCAAATAAAAATTATTAAAACAATCGAAGATACATACACACACTCGTTTAATCATATTTAATACTGGACCACATCACAGCTGTGATAGAAATTACATGGCCCACCTTTACGACCAGACATTTTGGTGGTGTTGGGTGGTAAGGTGATTGACTGATGGAGCGGCTATATGAAACCACCTTGGCAGGCAAGCGCTCATGTGATGTATTTGCTATGACGTACTTGAAGAGTTATTAAAGTAAGTTTTAATTCATTTGTGCAAAGCGAAATTTTCGAAACAGTTCCATTTCGGAGAAAGTTGGAGTCACACTAGTAGTACGTACTTGTATTTTATGTCGCTGAATCCGAAGTTTATTTATCCATTCCATACCTCATCCCAATATATTGATAAAGAATAACTTGATCTTGAATGCGGTTCGGCTTTCGGATAAGATTTATATTTAGTAATCGAAGCGACTGCGACCTGGTTTTCCAAAGTACACGGTTTTCCTGTAACACTTATGAACTGGGTCCTACTATTAGCTAAGGACTTTTTTGTATCCTTATGGGTTCGAAAACCAAAAGACACCATTTTGAAGCTAGAGATTAAATCCCCGGAATGAAAAGACAATTTTTACCACATGTGAAAAATAATTTATTACAAAACATTACAAAATAATTGAGAGTGAGATTGAGAGTGCTTTCTTACTTGCAGCTTCGCAACTCCACAACTAGAATAATCAATCTCAGTTCATGCAGCTGTTAATATGCCAGAAAAATATATATCCGTGTATAATTTAGATTCGTTAATTTCACAAAATAATTTATATTCTTTTATAAGATCGATTTTTCTAATACAAGGGATTTGTTAGCGTTTTTTTGTTTTTTTTTTTTTTTTTTTTGTTTTTTTTTTGTACTTATTTCTTGTGTTATAACACAAGAAGAAATGTCTTTTATAACTGTCATGAACAATTTCAAGTAGTTTAGGGTGCGTACAGCTAAGTTGCTTAACGAGCGCAGATAAGGCAAATTTTATAAACAATTCAAGGGCTAAAAATCCTATCAGTGTCGCTATCGATGATGGTGCACCTGCATGCATGTTGCGCCCGCTCTATCGACCCACAAGCAAATATGCCGGGCCGCTGTTGGTCTCTAAATTTGTGACACTTTTTAAAACACAGCTGTAACAGCTCTACAATTAAGCAGTTCAGCTCCACCATGTGCATTTTAGTTGGGACTAGTTAAGGATTAATTCAACTAGGAATTTCTAAGCATATGTAGTATGTTCTTGTTAGGTTTGCGTGTACGAGTATGAGTGTGGTTTACATTTGTGAGTGGTAAGTGTGTTAAGATTAAATACATTAATACCTAGAGAGCATGTATTGCCGGTTGCAATGAGCACTATTTAGCTGCTGTTCTTGACGCCCAAAAAGACAGAACTATCCCCGCCCATTCCTTCCCCCTGCTGCCCGGTGGCATCATCACAGGCAGTTGGACTCTTTGACGCAGCGGCCATAGCCTCACGGCGCTGACGCTTCATCTCCAGTAATTGCTTCCTCTGGGCTTCTCGTCGCTGTGCTGCCATCGAGTTTGCAGCAGCGGATTTCGATCCATTTGCACCTGCGCTGTTTGTCGACCCGGCAGCTTTCGCTTTCAAGTTTCCTGTCTTTGTCGATTTTATCGTTTTCGACACCGTCTCCACCGTCGGCGGTTGAGCTGTGGCCTGGAATCACCCACACACACGGTTATAGTGAATGAGATGCTCAGTTTTTCATCACTCACCTTCCAGTCATTCATTTTAAGCTGATCAATATCGGCGAATATTGAATCAACCTGAGTCACTTGTAAATACACCATGTCCCAGAATCCTTGCAAATCGTCGACTGTTGTGGGGAACGCATCCTCTGGTGAGGGGTTCAAATTGTTGTGACATAGGCCTGTAAACCACAAATAAGCGAATTCAATTACACACTAATGGGTATGTAAGCTGTTGATCACGCACCCTCAAATTGTTTCATTTTCTTCGAGGCCAAGAGACGAGCCTTCCCTGAAGCAGACCGCAGCAAACCAAAGGTGTCCTCTGTGATATCAGGATTATTCTACGAAAATGTAAGTTTCAGAGTGTTAATAAGGGAACCACTCAATTGAATGTCAGATAGGTATCTCACAGCCAAGGCATCGGTGTACTTTTCAGCAAGAGCGGCCAGCGCTAGCAGACGATCCTGTTCGCCTTTGAGTATTTTAAGGAAATGATTTCCATCCTTTTCCATTTGCGGTTGTTTAATAATTGTTGTGATCCCAATATGCTGCTCTGAATCCAATTGGGGACATTTTACATGCTCGTGGTCAACAACATCTATAGGAGCTGGTGCCAACTGTGGTTCCTCGGTGGCCAGATTCACCTCTGAGGCGCCCAAGGACCGAGGTATACTTCTCTTTGGCGATACCGTGGGTAACTGGGCACGGAACTCATGACTTAGGTGCCTGAATACAGGCAAGTCCACGTCACCGTTTTTGTCTGGCAAAGGCTCTACCTGTCTCGACGTTACAGTCTGGGAGCAATTATTGTGCAGCTTTTTCCGAAATTCGCCGTAATCCTTGCTGGGAGAAAGCTGTTTAAATTTGCGCGCCAATTCAGAGTTTTGTGGCGGCTCCACTTCAAGCTGATACTTTGACGTCCACGCTGAGGATGACGAATCGGCCCGGCCATGCTTCTTGGGACTGTAGAAGCCCTGGGTCAAAGCACTTGCTCCGTATAGCCGCTCAACACGCTGCTTTATGAAGCTGCTAGTTGAGCCATTTGTGCCGCCTCCGTTGGCACTGCCATTACATTGAGCGATACCAGAGTCTGATCCATTCTCTGTACTGTGCCCCTTATTATTGTTGCTCGACTCGGCCAGACTGTACTTGCTGGGCGTGCAGGACTGAGTGATGAGCGGCATGCTGTTGAGCACTGGGGCCGCCAGGGAATTGTTGCGCTTGCAATACTGCAAACTACTGGTGGAGGGGCGGATCGGTGAGACCTCACGCGACTTGTTGATGTCTTGGCGAATCTTCGAGTCGTAGGTGGTTAGATTCGAGTATCCGTTGACGCTGCAGGCCAAGTTCAAGTAGCTAGGCTTCTTGTCAGCTGCTGCGGTGGAGGTGGCGGTGGTGGTGGCGTTAACAATGGAAGAGGCTTCAGCGCAAGCATCGATGTCAACATCGACGCCTGCAGCGTTCGGCTCATTGGCGGATTCAACGGCAACAGGTGACAGCACCATACGCACCAAACCCGTCCCGGGATCTACAAAGGCGGTCGTGGTGTGCTGTAACTGCTGCGGCGATCGCAGAATGCAGCGTTCACGTAAGTTTGCGGTGAACTCGCGTGTAATGTCCTTAACAGAGAGCGGCGTTGGGAAGTTCAGGCTGCCACTGGTATCTGCAATGCGTGATAGAAAGAAGATTTAGAGTTAATTCTTTTTGGCCGGTCAAATGTGAGGTCGCGAACGAACGCAAGCAAAGTATCAAAAATTACAGCAAAGAGCAGGCAGGCAGAAGAAGCTGAAACGCAAAACAAAAGGAAAACCAATAAATAAATTCGAGGCAGCATTCAGATTGAGGTTAGGTTCGGCAGCAACCCATATACCATATACCTGATATATCGGAAGAGTCCGCATCTACATCGAGTGAACAGCTGCCAATGGAGTCCAAGCTGCGATCCATGGGAACCTTGGCTTTGAGTTATGGGATCTGTGTTCTGAGTTCTGGGGGCTTTCACAATTCTAAAAGTTGTGGGGAATAATATAACAGATTGACTTCCGGAAGCCGGGCTACATAGACCAGGCAAACGCTCACTATCTTGCACACAACCAAATCAACGCCCATTTCTAATTTACTATGCACTCGGAACAGCTCTGCGCCCCGAAGAGAAATGCAAGTATTTGTGTAATCGTTAAAACAAAGCAAAAGCACAAGCTCTTGGTTGGTGGTTGGCCGAGACACAGCACGGGCACCGCGAACGAGGGCGGTGGCAATTATTTGCCATTTATGCAAAGCGGAAACTCGACTGACTACTGAGCGTTGCGATCGCTCTTTTTGGGCAGGCACCAGACTGCTCTGCTGCGACAAATGACCAAACTGTGACTGTGTTGGGATCTCTCGAGGGCAAAACAATATCGAGGCTGAAGATCAATGGAAAAACGACTCTTGGTTTAGCTGCTCTCCAGTTTGGTACCGTGTGTGTATGCACATATGATGGTATGCATGCACACAACACATTGTTGCGTTGCTGACGCGATCGACAGCTTAGAAGATGGGAGCAGCTCTAACGGGACTGTCATCTACATTTCCAGTTCCGCTTTGGTAACTTCTTGCCGTGCTTCGAGTCTCCGTTCCGTTGTCTTGTTGTTGGCACTGAACTAATAATTGCCACCGAAAATCAACTCGGCCACAAGCCGACACAGACGCAAACGGAGTAATATACATACAACAGACATACTCACACAACTATTTATAATCCGGCACAACGGAGAAGACGGGAAAGGCGAACGCAACAGAAAACATGACTGATGATGTCGCCTGGTATTTGGAGTTTAGTTTGCAAACCAACACAAGGCGACAGAAACAAAAATGAGACAGACGGGGCACTCACACGCAATATGTTCTATTTTAGTCGCTAATATGTATTATAATGACCTTACAAAGCCAACGCAGTGGAAGCTCCTGGTATAGAAGTCAATTCCCTCCAGTTCAATTTATTGGAAAAATATGGAAAATTGCGAATGAAAACACTTTCATGGCAAGTTGAAAGACAATTGTTATCGGACTATTTTCTATCGGTGGCAGTCATTCGATACTTGAAATTATGAATACCACAACACTATCGAGCTACCGGTATATAAATAACCTGATTATAATTAAATTTCGATTAAATGAAAGTAAATATAATCTACAGCAGAGCACTTTCGTAAACGACACAGCTATAAATGTATTTATTTAGTCGCATAGTAGTCAGCTGTAACAGTCCCATACCACTAACCATACAATATATAGACACGACACTCCATACATTGAATTTGACCGCACCAAAAACACTGATGGCACCACGCAGCAGCTACCCGGCGAGCCGTGAGAGTGTATGTGTGCTCATGCATTCTCACGTACTTTGCGTGTTGTGCATGTGTGGATCAGCTACCCGGCGAGTCGTGAGAGTGTATGTGTGGCCCAAGCCATACCAGCAGATGGCTGTTACGGGCGGATCCCAGGCATTTCGATTGGGAAGTATTACGCTTATTAAAACACCAAGTACTACGGGTAAGTTAAACCTGAAAAAGAGCCCCCCAGGACGTGAAAGTGAAGCTTTTAAGAATTGTATAGAACTCCCATGATGTTGCCCCTTACATATGATCCAAGACAAATGTAATGCAACTATCATACCGGAATAAATCCACTGTTCAAAAACAAATGAAAATGCCTTTAAATTAAAAAGAAGTGCAAGAAGGAGATAATATAATATATAAAAGATAATAAATATAATATAATAATATATAGAAGGATAAATAAATAAAATAAGAAAATATGTAAAAGGCAATCGAAAGAAGAAGGAGATAATATAATATATGTATGTGTCTGTATAAGCTAAGAAGATATAAAAATAAATAAAATAAGAAAATATGTGAAAGGCAATCGAAAGAAGAAACAGTATAAGGAGTAAACCAAAACAGAGGGACTCACCTGATCCCATAATTATAAAGCGAAGCGTTGAATATTGATGTTTGTTGTTTGCACACATAAACACTAAAACAAAAAACACACATAAAAAAAATCAAAAATATATATCACATACATATCAGAGATCTGCAAAATTCACTTTTTTCTTGATTTACTCATACGGTAAAATTCTCACTCAATTCCACTCAATGAACGAACGTCGGCGTTGAATGAAAATCAGCTCATGCTGATGAGCACATGAATTGTGTGTATGCACAGCCTTCGGTATACATTTCGGCTTGGCCGAATAATCGTGCCATTCGGCTCAACCGATCAAACATTCATATGTACACGAACTCAGTGTTGATTTAAATTCACTCTAATGCGCTCATATTTTTTCTCTCTCTGAGTTTATTCATGCTCAATGAGCAAACCGATCATTTGGGCGTATGTTCATTCGGCTCAGCATTGATGGAGTTGAGTAAAGAATAAAATCAAAAGGCAATGAATCAAGGCGTATGAGTTTGTTCATGGGCGAAGTCAAAGAAATCAAAATACTTAATTTCACAACAGATTATATATTTTCATATTGAATGGCAATGGCTATAAGAAAATTAACAAATTTATAAAATAAAATAAGCAAATAACTTCACACTTACATATTTATATAGGAACACACGGTTCAACCAACAACCGCAAGCATTCTCAAAAACAAAAAGAAACGGTAAAAACAAAAACATAACGGTAATGCATCTAAACGAGTTGAGTGAATGAGTGGTTGCGGCAACATGAGCTGATTTTCATTTACCGTTGATTTTCGTTCAGTGAGTGGAGTTGAGTAAAAATTTGGGCGTATGAGTAAATCAAGAAAAAAAATCAATGCTGAGCCGAATGAACATACGCCCAAATGATCGGTTTGCTCATTGAGCATGAATAAACTCAGAGAGAGAAAAAATATGAGCGCATTAGAGTGAATTTAAATCAACACTGAGTTCGTGTACATATGAATGTTTGATCGGTTGAGCCGAATGACACGATTATTCGGCTATTTTTGTGTATGATTTTTTTTGCAATCACGCCAAGCCGTTCTCTGATACATATGTACATATGTATGTATGTACACCTTGCACTGCGTTTCGCTTTGCACTCCTTGCCGCCTTCTTCTTGGCGCTCCTTATAAAATTGTGTTTTTTTTTTTATTTGCACTCGCACTTTCACTCACAATGTGCACTTGGAAAAAAAACTAAAAAACTTTGGTTGGGTGGTTTCACATTTTTTATTTCAATTACGTTTTTTTTTTATTTATTTCAATTTATTTATAATTATTTTATTATTTATTTAAATTTGTTTCACAGAGAAAAAAATTACACTTAGGCCTGCGCCTTCTACTTCTTGCCGCTCCGTATAGTCTTTCACTGTCTCTTTCACTCACATTAAAACCCTTAGAGCCACTCATAAAACTTGGTTTGGGTGGTTTCACTTTTCATTTAAATTTGGATATTTTTGAATTTTATCATAACTTAACACATTGTTATTTAGTTTTATAATAATCGATCACAGAATAAGAATGTCACATTTTAGCCGGCGCGTTCAATTTCACAATAAAAAAAATCACTCATATGCCATTCCTTTGGCTTTGATGCCATTCATTGCACTCAAAATGGCCGCTCTTCAGTTATTGCGGCCTTCGGCCTATCGCCTTCTACTGCAGTCTGCACCTTTTGCGGTCACCATGACCGTCCTGCACTAACGCTCACTTTTTTCACTTTCACTCTCATTATTTAATAAATCAAAAAAAAAAACTCATGTGCTGTTCTTTTGCCGCAACAAAAACTCACACAACAAACACACACTTTGATGCCGCTCTCCATTTTGTTCTTGCGGTGCACCGTATTGTTTTTGGTTTCACTCGCGCACTTTTAAACACTTTCCGCGAATACCGTTTTGCATCGAACACTTTAGACGCACGCGCACACCGCAAGACGAACATAATTGATGACCGCTTCGAATGATGGACCGGGGGGGAACTGAAAGCTTTGATATGTGTAACTGCAGCAGCGTGGGCAGCTTAAAGAAGCTTTCCAAGAATGAGAGATCGAGAACGAAAGAACTTGGTGAGAGAGGGCTGCGCTGCAGCAGAGCAGCATGGGCAGAGACTCAAAGCTCTGCTTAGCGGTGCAAATGCGTTCATTCGATGCTCCCCCACGCTCTCTTCCTAATTGCCCTCGATCCCACTCTCTCATTAGCTGCTTTTGCGAATCGCCTATGTCAAGGTATACTAAACAAGGTAGGCTTATAGAGAGAGAATATGTAGCTATTCAAAATGAAAGCAGAGAGAGAGAGAGAGGAGGCATTACTCAAAGGAGTAATGCGTTTGCTCGCTTGTGTCAAAACAAAGAAATTTGTACGTACATACATACATACATGCAAATGTATGTATATATGAATGTGAGTTTTGTGCTGCAAAAAAAAAAAGTCAAAGGGAACAAGAAAAAATTGTCCGCGGAGATGCTTCGCTCACAACTGCTGCAGGCAGACTGAAATTTATGTAGCTATGTCGAGATCGAGCTAACCAATCAGCCTACCTTGTTTAGTATACCTTGGCCTATGTCTCCCTGCTTATGTTCTCCCTCTCCTACTGCAAAGGGAGATCAGAAAAGTGTACTCATGTCACCTGTTGGTGGGAGTGAGAAGCAAATGTTGGTGAGAGGGTTGCAGTGCGCGCTGCGCAGGTGCAGCGCAGTCGGCGTAGTTACTCCCGCATTTCATGCTCTCTACTTCTCCTCTACCTTTACGGTGTCATATGCAAAAGAGATTATCGAATATTTCGGTTCTTTTACTATGTGGGCACCTGTTAGAGTGGGATGGAGAGGGTGTTGAATGGGTGCAGGATTATTCATGTTCGCATAGCAATCAGAAGAAATAGAATTTTATGTAGAAAACATAGATAACTCATTCTTTTTATAGATAATTAACAAAAATTAATGAATTAACGATAAAGTATGCGTTGCCATGTGCAAAAGAGATTATCGAATATTTCGGCTCTTTTACTACAGCCTCTGCTACTGCGAACGTTTGCTGTTGTGGGCACCTGTTCGAGTGGGAGTGGGATGGAGAGGGTGCTGTGTAAAGAGCAGGGGGCAAAGTCTTTGGCATATTCATCGTTGTTATTGTTGATTGCATGGGTGGAATGGGAGACGGAAAATGCGTGGATGATGTACATAAGTCAACTTGACCATAGAACAAATATTTTAATGTGAATAGCTATGTATGTATATTTGATCCATCTCTTCATTGCAGGTAATGCAGGGCAGACAATTAAGAGCGCACCTTTGCTGAACTAATCTGAAAGCGGCTTTTTGCAATAGGGATTTGTGTGTGTTGTTGTTGTTTTGGTTTGTGCTCTGTATTGGGCGGGGGGGAGATGGGAGATAAGCCACGAAAATTTTTAATAATTTGAATATTTCTTATATTTGATTCTCCTTTCCTACTGCATGTGGGGTCGGTACAATGCCCTGAAGCGGGGGCGCTTCAGTAAAAGCATCTTTGCTTTTGCTTTATGTGAGTTCTTGTAACTGTTTTTTTGCTTTGGCGTACGCGTCGTTGTTGTTGCTGCCTGTCAATGCTTTTACATACATAGGTGGAATGGAAGAAGGGGAGTGCGTGGATGACGTAACTCAGCTTGATCCTATGTTCTATAACAAATATTTTAATGTGAAGAGTTTTATTTGGTTCCCTCTCTTCACTGCGGCTAGTGCAGGGCAGACAATTAAGAGCGCACCTTTGCTGAAATAATCTGAAAGCGGTTTTTTGCAATAGGGATTTTTGTGTGTTGTTGTTGTTTTGGTTTGTGCTCTGTATTGGGCGGGGGGGAGATGGGAGATAAGCCACGAAAATTTGTAATAATTTGAATATTTCTTACATTTGATGCTCTCCTCCTACAGCATGTGGTGTGGGTATAATGCTCTAAAGCAGGGGTAAAAGTTAAGTGAGCAGTAGCTGCCTAGGGTTTTTTACATTATGGAGAGTATTTGTAATTGTTTTTTGGCGTTGGCGTATGCATCGCTGTTGTTGTTGCCTGCCAATTCTTTACATGGGTGGGAATGCGTGGATGACGTAAGTCAGACCATATCCTTGTATGTACACACCTGATCATAATAATAGGTACACCCATCTACGTAAAGTTTAACTTAACAGAACATTTTTGTTTTCAATATTTTAAACATAAAATTTGTTCTCAGTTATTCTTTCAGTATTTGTTTTCAATATAATAAACTTAAATATAATGTAGGATCATGCTAATTTAAGAAATAGATAAATTTCTTACTCAGAGTCAGTGTCGGGCTGATCAAAATAATAGGTACACTTCAAGTGTTGGTATGAAAAAAATCTACTAACTGCTTATTTATATTTATTCTTTGCTAAATTAGTATTTACTAGTAAATATCTTATGTGTCCAGCTCTATTTCTGCCTAACTTTACTACATTTTTTTGTCATACTTTTAATAAACGTATGGCAGGTTACTATGGGTGTCTCATACCACAATTCTTGGACGCCCTCGCATAATATTTCCTTATTTAAAAACGAAAACTTAGCCAATGTCCTTCTTTAATCTCCCTACAAGCTTTCGATTGAATTTAAGTCAGTAGATTGACTAGTCCTCTTCAAAACGTCATTTTTTGAGTCGTCAAAAAATTTGGTCAAAAGCATCCATGTGTGCTTTAGGCCGTTTATTTTCTGAAATAACCAACGAAAGGGCAAAATTTTTTAAGCATATGGTAATATAGCACTATCCAATATAGATTTGAACACCACAGCGTTCAGTTTGTTCGTATTTTTCGAAAAGTGGACGTACGCCGCACCAGGAGAAGCAGCCCCATAGCATTATATTGCCACCTTAATGTTTGACATATTTTCTTGTGAAACGTGGATCAAATTTCTTTCATTTAGGGCATCGTACATTGTTTTCATAATCATTCCCAATTAAATGTATTTTAGTTTCGTCGCTCCATAAAATGCTTCTCCACTATAACTCTCCGGCTCATCCTGCCGGAGTCTCTGGGAGCATTAGCAAAAGTTTGACCCATCGTTATATTTTTTTGGCGCATATGTGGGACCTTCCATGCTATTCCCCCTGGAAGACTGGTATGTTCTAGCCGTCTACGAATTGTTGGAGGCTCAACTTCTTGTCCAATTTCTGCTGCAATACTCTTTGACAACTTATATCGGTCATTTTTTCTCAAGGACACCATGTAGTGGTCAAGTGTTTGGATTGTTTTCTGTGGCCTTACCCGAGCTTCCCGACTATATTTCCATTTTAACACATTTCTAACAAAATTATGAGATATTTGCATTAGTTTGGCCAATGACCCGAAGAGATTTGCCTTCTTTTTACAGACTAAGAGCCAATCGTGCTTCTTCCTTTTTACAATGAGACTTTTGGCCCATTCTTGCAAGAAAAAAAAAATTATTTCTTTATATTTTGACTGTAGCTAAATGAAATGTTCCTTAAATAGCTAAAAAAGAAAGAATTTCCAAATTATTTACTTAATATAGAAGATATACTGTAACTGTACCTATTATTTTGATCAGCCTGAAAATGACTCTGAGTAAGAAATTTATCTATTTCTTAAATTAGCATGATCCTACATTATATTTAAGTTTATCATATTAAAAACAAATACTGAAAGAATAACTGAGAACAAATTTTAGGTTTGAAATATTGAAAACAAAAATGTTCTGTTAAGTTAAACTTTACGTAGATGGGTGTACCTATTATTATGATCAGGTGTGTACATATCTTAGCTTTCGATGTGTCAAATTCATTCCACTCTAGCGCGCTGCGTTGTCGGATCCTGTTCGTGCTCTGCTCTGCTCCTTCACATGAGCATTTCTCTGCTCCATTTTGACACAAAATCCGGAAAGCCCTCACTCTCCCCTCCCCCACACACACACAAACACAGTCTGTGTTTTTAAATTAAGTCATATCAAGTCGACTCAAAGGTCAGATTAATTTTTGACCCCATTACAGTTGTAATGGCCTCCTCGTGGTGTTCCCTGGGTACCGATCTTCAATCGGGAGCCAATTTGAGCGGCGACTTTATGTCTATATGGCTTTGGCCATATGCAAAATCATTGCACTGATACCATATGCAGTGGGAAGGGAGAATCAAAAATAAGAACTCCTCAAATTATTACAGTTCTTAGTGGCCCATCTTCCCCTTCCCCATACATAAGCAGAAGCCAAAGAAACAACAACAAACACAAAACCCCATTGCAAAAGTCGCTCTTAGATCCTCTCAGCAAAGGTGCGCTCTTAATTGTTTGCCCTGCTTCAGGGCATTACCTGCAGTGAAGAGAGGGGATCAAATATAACTCCACTTAAAAATATTGGTTCTATGTTCAAGCTGGCTGACGTCATTCCGTCACGCACTCCCCGTCTCCCCATCTCCCATTCCACCCATGCATAGGCATTGGCAGGCAACAATAACAACGATGCATACACAAAAGACAAAACAACAATTACAAGCACTGCTGCGCTTCTAACTTTTCGCGCCCGCTTCAGATCATTGCATTGATACCATATGCAGTCTGAAGGGAGAATCAGAAATAAGAACTCCTCAAATTATTACAGTTCTTAGTGGCCCATCTTCCCCTTCCCCATACAGAAGCAGAAGCCAAAGAAACAACAACAAACACAAAACCCCATTGCAAAAGTCGCTCTTAGATCCTCTCAGCAAAGGTGCGCTCTTAAATGTTTGCCCTGCTTCAGGGCATTACATGCAGTGAAGAGAGGGGATCAAATTTAACTCTGCACATTAATATATTTGTTCTGACTTACGTCATCCACGTCACCTTCCATTCCACCTATGCAAAAGCATTGGCAGGCAACAACAACAACGATGCATATGCTGCGCTCTCCCCCGCCTCAGGGCAACACCTCATGCAGTAGGAAAAGAGAATCAAATAAAAGAACTCAAATTGTTACAGTTTTTAGTGGCTTGTTTCCCATCTCCCCCCGCCCCATACAGAGCAGAAGCCAAAGCAACAACAACAAACACAGATCCCTATTGCAAAAGCCGCTCTTAGATCATTTCAATAAAGGTGAGCTCTTAATTGTTTGCCCTGCACTACTTCCATTACCATTGAAAAGAGGGGATCAAATATAACTATTCCCATTAAAATTTTTCTTCTATAAGCTGACTTATATTGTCCACGCATTCCCTGTCTCCCATTCCACCCATGCAAGCAACAACAACAACGATGCATACGCCAAAGACATGCTCCTTTTCTATGTACTCTTCGTCTCCCCCTTCGCTTCTAGAGCGTAAGCCAAATACAGGAAATAGAGGAAATGCAAATCTCTACTAATTTAACAGCTAATTATCATCTTTGCTGCCGACACAGAGCTAATAGCAAGAGATAAACTGAGTAAGAGAGCGAGAGCGAGCCCTTGACCTACAATCGTTATCAGTGATCACCGGCACCGGTAAATTTTTACTCTCGTTTTCTAAGCAGCGCTGCCCACGCTGTTCTGCTGCAGCCGCCCTCTCTTCTCTTAACCTTCGCTAATTTAAGCTGCCCACGCTGCTGCAGTTCTTTTAGTCTAGTCTTGCAGCTCCCCCCCGGTCGGTCCAACGGAATTAAAATATTAAATCGCGACGCGTAAAAGTATGCATATTGCCAGAAAGTGCGCGTGCGTCTATGAAAGTGTACGAAATAAGTGTGGGAGGTGTACGAAATAAGTGAGTGCAAGTGAGTGAGTGAAGTGAATAATAAAGTGTTCCGCAGACACCGTAGAAACTGTGAAAAGAACGGCAATGCGAAGCAGCAATACCAATGAAATGGTAGCTGAGTGAAGTGAAAATGGAAAAGTGAGTGAAGTGTTCCGCAGACACCGTAGAGACTGAGTAAAGAACGGCAATGCGAAGCAGCAATACCAATGAAATGGTAGCTGAGTGAAGTGAAAATGGAAAAGTGAGTGAAGTGTTCCGCAGACACCGTAGAGACTGAGTAAAGAACGGCAATGCGAAGCAGCAATATCAATGAAATGGTAGCTGAGTGAAGTGAAAATGGAAAATTGAGTGAAGTGTTCCGCAGACACCGTAGAGACTGAGTAAAGAACGGCAATGCGAAGCAGCAATACCAATGAAATGGTAGCTGAGTGAAGTGAAAATGGAAAAGTGAGTGAAGTGTTCCGCAGACACCGTAGAGACTGAGAAAAGAACGGCAATGCGAAGCAGCAATACCAATGAAATGGTAGCTAAGTGAAGTGAAAATGGAAAAGTGAGTGAAGTGTTCCGCAGACACCGTAGAGACTGAGAAAAGAACGGCAATGCGAAGCAGCAATACCAATGAAATGGTAGCTGAGTGAAGTGAAAATGGAAAAGTGAGTGAAGTGTTCCGCAGACACCGTAGAGACTGAGAAAAGAACGGCAATGCGAAGCAGCAATACCAATGAAATGGTAGCTGAGTGAAGTGAAAATGGAAATGTGAGTGAAGTGTTCCGCAGACACCGTAGAGACTGAGTAAAGAACGGCAATGCGAAGCAGCAATACCAATGAAATGGTAGCTGAGTGAAGTGAAAATGGAAAAGTGAGTGAAGTGTTCCGCAGACACCGTAGAGACTGAGTAAAGAACGGCAATGCGAAGCAGCAATACCAATGAAATGGTAGCTGAGTGAAGTGAAAATGGAAAAGTGAGTGAAGTGTTCCGCAGACGCCGTAGAGACTGAGAAAAGAACGGCAATGCGAAGCAGCAATACCAATGAAATGGTAGCTGAGTGAAGTGAAAATGGAAAAGTGAGTGAAGTGTTCCGCAGACGCCGTAGAGACTGAGAAAAGAACGGCAATGCGAAGCAGCAATACCAATGGAATGGTAGCTGAGTGAAGTGAAAATGGAAAAGTGAGTGAAGTGATATTCCGCAGACACCGTAGATACTGTGAAAAGAACGGCAATGCGAAGCAGCAATACCAATGGAATGGTAGCTAAGTGAAGTGAAAATGGAAAATTGAGTGAAGTGTTCCGCAGACACCGTAGAGACTGAGTAAAGAACGGCAATGCGAAGCAGCAATACCAATGAAATGGTAGCTGAGTGAAGTGAAAATGGAAAAGTGAGTGAAGTGTTCCGCAGACACCGTAGAGACTGAGAAAAGAACGGCAATGCGAAGCAGCAATACCAATGAAATGGTAGCTAAGTGAAGTGAAAATGGAAAAGTGAGTGAAGTGTTCCGCAGACACCGTAGAGACTGAGAAAAGAACGGCAATGCGAAGCAGCAATACCAATGAAATGGTAGCTGAGTGAAGTGAAAATGGAAATGTGAGTGAAGTGTTCCGCAGACACCGTAGAGACTGAGTAAAGAACGGCAATGCGAAGCAGCAATACCAATGGAATGGTAGCTGAGTGAAGTGAAAATGGAAAAGTGAGTGAAGTGATATTCCGCAGACACCGTAGATACTGTGAAAAGAACGGCAATGCGAAGCAGCAATACCAATGGAATGGTAGCTAAGTGAAGTGAAAATGGAAAATTGAGTGAAGTGTTCCGCAGACACCGTAGAGACTGAGTAAAGAACGGCAATGCGAAGCAGCAATACCAATGAAATGGTAGCTGAGTGAAGTGAAAATGGAAAAGTGAGTGAAGTGTTCCGCAGACACCGTAGAGACTGAGAAAAGAACGGCAATGCGAAGCAGCAATACCAATGAAATGGTAGCTGAGTGAAGTGAAAATGGAAATGTGAGTGAAGTGTTCCGCAGACACCGTAGAGACTGAGTAAAGAACGGCAATGCGAAGCAGCAATACCAATGAAATGGTAGCTGAGTGAAGTGAAAATGGAAAAGTGAGTGAAGTGTTCCGCAGACACCGTAGAGACTGAGTAAAGAACGGCAATGCGAAGCAGCAATACCAATGAAATGGTAGCTGAGTGAAAGTGTAAAAAGTGAAGGATGGTCAAACAGTATCAGGCAAAAAGTGAGTGTGAGTGGAAAGGCAATATGCATATGACGTGAGTAAACGTTTAAACGCGCGATAAAATTCGAGTGCGAAGAATTGTAAAATGTACCGCAGAAACTGAAAAAAGAGCGGCAATATTATGCAGCAATACCAATGAAATGGTAGCTGAGTGTTTTTTTTTGAGTGAAATCAAATTGCCAAGAAGTGAGTGATTTGTGTAAAAAGTGAGTGAAGTGCAATACCAGCAATACCAATGGAATGGTAGCTGACTAAAATTAAAATAAAAAAGTGAGTGAAGTGTTCCGCAGACACCGTAGAAACTGAGAAAAGAACGGCAATGCGAAGCAGCAATACCAATGAAATGGTAGCTGAGTGAAATTAAAATTAAATTTTTTTGTTTTTTGTTTTGTTTTTGTTTTTTTGAGTGAAATCAAATTGCCAAGAAGTGAGTGAAAGAGAAAGATCAAAAGAGAGCAGCAACGAGAGCAGAGTCAACTGAAATTAAGGGTGAGTTTGCACTATACTCCAAATTATATTTTATTACTTTACTTATTATTATTTGTGGATATTTTCTTTTATTTATATTATATCCACATATCATTATCCTTTCTAGTGAATCTTGAATTGTGCCATTGATGTATTTCAGCTTGCTTTCAAATTGAGTCAAAATTGAGTGAAAGAGACACGCCCATAGGAACTAAGTTCTCTTAATTAGATCGGGTATGAAAGGGTATCGAAGAAGTGAGACCCTTTTAAGAAACAAAAAGATTTCAAGAGTTCTGATGGATCGGGTGTACCACTCTATGCCACAGTGTTTTAAACGCATTCCAAATTCTAAGCGACTCCAAATCTCGAATTCTATCGATTTTGTGATCTCTATCAACTGGTAGAGTGGTGTTCTTTAATGGCCGACTTTTTAGTATTTATTTTACTTTTAGATCGACTTTTGCTATACTCGCATAGACTATACAATTTTACTTAAACATAGAAGGTAACCTACTTGCCGGCCGCATTTTGTAACACTATATCAACTACAACTACATTATTCTTGGCATCTTTGTGTCGCCACCAACGACCCAGTCGATGCTCCTGCCCGACGCCCACATATAGTTTAGTGCCCTCGGCATTAAAAGTAAGGCCATTAATAAAGCCAGTTATGGGTATACTTTGAATCTGTTGCAACTTGCGAGCATTCGGATTCGTTTGCCAGAGTCTCACAAAGCCATCACAGGAGCCTGAATGGGATAGAGAATGTAAGACAGTGTGCAAATATAAGTTGAAGAATTCACTCAACCTGTTGCCACCAAATCCGTGTTCACCACCACAGCAATGGCTGTGATCCAGTTGGCGACACCGTTCTCTCCCACACCATGGGCCAGTTGCGTGGTGCAAATGGGTTTCTTCTTTAGGGCGCTCCACAAGCTGATTGCACTGTGAATATTAGGAATTTGTATTAATAATCTGTCAATGTGCGATATTCAGTCTATATACCCATCCACACCACCGGACACAAAGTGCTCATCGTTCATTAGCTTGACACACTCGATGCTGTCCCTGTGTCCATTGTAGATCAGCTGCGATTCTTCTGTAATCTTCCAAATCCGCAACGAACAATCTGAACCGCCTGCGGTGATGGCTCGCTCTCGACTCAGGGCATCTATGCTGGTGACTCCTGTTTGATGACCAAATCTGTGGATATAATGGTTTCAAATATGTTTACGTATTCACCCTGTTTTTCACTCACAAACTCTCCACGTAGGCCATCTCGTCCAGCGACCAAATCTTGACAGAACGATCCTTAGCTGCAGAGTACAAGTCGTGCGTTCCTTTGCGAAAGACGAGGCCTGCAACGCTATCTCTGTGACCCTTCAGAGTCTTTACATGCTTCATCGTTTGTGGACACCAGATTTGGATATGAGGACCGCCTTCGGCCAGGGCCATATACTTCATGTCCGTGGACAGACAGATGGCTATGACATGGGAGCGTCTCTTCTTGCCAGTTTCGGGCTCTTCTCGGTGTGGCAAAACATCGCATTTGTCCAAGACCTTTCCACTCTGCGTCGACCATTTCAGGACAAACTGAGATTTGGCTCCCGCAAAGAGGAATTTGCCGTCCGGACTGAGAGCCAGAGCACAGATTGGCAAGTGGTGGAGCTTGTGTTTGAGAACACTTGTCGCTTCATTGGTTTTCAGGCTGCCGGCAATGTTCCGTCGCAGTTTCCCCACACTATCCAAGTAGTCAGTCTGTAGACGCTGCTCAACACTCTGTCCCAGCTCCCGGTCTTCGGCACGTTCCGACTCCTGCTTCTCAATCTCGGATAGATACTGTTTGGCCAGCCGCAGTCGTTTGTCTTGTGCAGTCTCCTCCTCGCCCTCGTCGGATGAGAAAGCCAAAGTGTTGTGGCCACCGTCGCCCAGGTCACTGTTGTACTCCTCATCATCACTTGCAATTTCCTCATCCTTTTCCTTGGGACGCCGTTGCTTCTTTGGCACTGGTCCTTCTGCACGGAAACCTTTCCCCGATTTTGCCGCTGTTTTGACACCTTTTCCCTTTGTTGCTGCGGGATTCTTTTTTGAAACATTAAAGGTACGTTTCTTTTTAGGGGGATTCGAGCTTACCTTCCGTTTTTTATTGGCTTTGGCACCTGCTTTTAGAAAAAAGGACGATGACATCTTGATAATGGACCAGTGCTTGGGCTTTAATTCAATATATTTATTATAAAAAACTTTGTTTTAAACGCCGAAACAGGGCCCACGTGCATACTATGAAGCGGTAGGGATTTTTTAGTTCATAGAAACAGCTGTTTCAAGGTGGCCATTTCTGCGATCAGGCATCACTGTTTTGAGCGCGCATTCAAACACAAATAACTCTACGCATATATGTACTTTCTCAAGTAGTTTGAACTGCAAATAATTGGACATTTATTTATTTATAATAGTTAGATATAATTTAAATTAAATGTCTGTTGTGTTAAGATTGAGAGTGTAATGTAGGGGCATATAATATATGGATTTGGCTGTAGTGTCGGCTAGCTCGTTGCCACAGTGGCTAGGTATCCAAAGGAGTTTTATTTTAGGGGCGGTTTTGGTGAGGAGGGTTCTAATGGTAAAAGGATATAAATTATTATTGTTGATGTTGGAGATGGATTTAATCGATGAGAGGGAGTCGGAGCAAATGATGTATTTTCCTTTTCTTTTTTGAACTAATTTTATTGCATCAAGAATGGTTTCGGCTGATAGGATGGATGAGTAGTGGGGTAGAATGCATCTTTTAAGGATTTCGTTTTCGGTGGTAATGGCAAAAGTTGCTGTGCTGTTTTCTAAGGATCCGTCTGTGTATATGGATTTCTGATGATGTGTGAGTGTTTGTTGTAGGCAATTAAGAAAAGAATGACCGATATTGGTGATCCTTGGGGGATATCATTGTAGAGTGGGTATGGGAGGCAAATTATATTTTTAATTTTTGTTCTAATTTGCCTGTTAGACATAAAGTTTTTAATGAAGTCTGTAATTTTTGATCCAACTTTCCAGGTGTTTAGCTGGTCAATTATGGGGTGCACTCCGACTCTGTCGAAAGGTTTTAATGGGGTTGAGTCCGCAGAGACGTCGGAAGCTTGCCCAGATTTTGTCTGAGGGGGTATTGGGGTCGATTGTGGACGTGAAGTCTGTCATGGCTTTAGTTTTGGATAATTTTAGCTTATCTCATGGCCCTCTCTGACAACCTCTTACAGAGCATTTGGCATTCGCCGCTCATCAGACAGTGCCTACCTTTCGGCGGACAAAAAAACCCCCAGCTACAAGTCCACCCGTACAACCCCTCCTACCAAAATCAGACTTGGGGTGCCAAAGGCTCACAAGGATGATTCGCTTGGAGCTGCTATTGCCTGAGGTCTTTCCCGTGGTACTTCCCAATGCTTCGGCCTTGCAGATCTTCCAACTCATAGAGCGAGTTTCCAAGCTTTCTCCGGACTCTAGCCTTTACGAAAGCTTGGCCAAGCTTAGCATGGTACCCAGTTTGGAAGTTGCTTTGCTTAAAGTTCCTCCTATACACCTCCTGTCCAACCTGGTACACTGCCTCTCTCGACCTCAGATTGTACTGCTTCTCATTACGAGCATGTTGCTTACCCATCACCTCCAGTGCTTTCTTTCGGACCACTTCCATCGAGTCTTCTCTTGAAAATGTACCGCCCTATCTTCCAACATCTCCAATGATCTCAATAAAGAGTATGTGCCCCCAGAGGTGATCATCTGCTGACCAAACACCATGTAATACGGCGTTGCTCCTATTCCCGAGTGGATGGCAGATCTCAGCGCGCAACAAATGCTGCTCAACTTCTCGCCCCAATCCTTTTGATCCGGCAATCACTGAGCGTTTGACTCTCTCGGATGCATTTGCCTGTGGTGCGTGTACTGCCGTCAAGGTAAGAGAGATACGATGGCTCTCTGGCATTTCTCCGCTCTAAACTGGGATCCATTATCGGACACTATGGTTTCTGGTACACCAAATGTATGAAAGAGGTCCTCCCGCAAGTATTTAATAACCACTTCAGCTGTCAGCTTCTTGACGGCTTTGAGGAATACAAATTTGGAATAATGGTCCAACACAATAAAAATAGCAACGTGACCACTTCGAGATCTTGGATACGGACCCAGAAAGTCGACATACAGTCGTTGAAAGAATCTTTGAGATTCGGCCGGTCTTACACTCGCTGCAGTTGCTCACGTACGCTTTGACGTCGCTAGCCAATCATGGCCAAAAGTAATAGCGGTCTTATGAATCCCCCCATGCGAAGCTAACGGCTCATCATGTGACTGCTTCAAAACCTCGCTGACCAATCCCCTAGGCACCCACAACTTCCACGCAAACGTGTCATGAAGTAAGTCGCCATTTGCATGCTCAGCCCTTCGGTAGGCTAAATTACCAACCACCTTCACGTCCGGCAGTCGTTCCTGATTGCTCTTTACCCGATCGACTAGTTCGAAAAATCCTTCATCTCTGAAGTGAGGATCCCATTACCTTTACCTACTGCTGCAATCTCATCTTGGTGTACCCTTGATAACGCATCTGGAACGACATTCTGTGTCCCCTTTCGATGCTCGATGCTAAACTTAAAGCCTTGCAACTTGAGCGCCCACCGAGCCAACCTCGAATGCAGATCATTTTGGGACATCAACCACTTTAATGATGCATGATCCGTAGTCATGGTGAATGGATGACCTTCGACTTATGTTCTGAACTTTTTTATGCATACTAAAGCCGCCAGGAACTCTAGCTCGGTTACGGTATAGTTGCGCTGGGCTTTATTCAGTTTCTTAGACACGAAGGCATAGGCAATCGGCATCTCATCCCCTTCCTCCGTCTCTTGGACCAGCACACCACCCACTCCAATGTATAAAGAAAGGCTTCCCAAAGTCAGGGCTTCTCAAAACTGGAGCCTTGCACATTGTTGCCTCTATGCCTTCCTGGAACATGGTACATTTCTTCTTCTGCTTCAGCAAGTCTGTTAAAGGGGCGGATAGCGATGCGTAGTCATGGATGAATTTCCTATACCATCCGGCCACTCCTCAGCGCTCGAAGTGTTTTTGGGAACGGAAACCTAGTAATGGCAGAGATTCTTTCCGGATCTATTAGAATACCTCCATCTCCAATTATGTGCCCAAGATATTCCACCGATCTTCTACAGAACTTGCTCTTCTCTATATGTATGGTCAGCCCTGCGCAACGAATGTGCCGAATCTGCCACCGAACGCAACACCTCCAGATGCGAGGAACACGTATCAGAGATGACCAACAGGTCATCTAAATAGACAAACACCTGATTCCGGAGAGTAGCGGGTATCACCTTGTCCATGAGCCTGGACATTGTTTGCGAGGCGTTGCATAAGCCGAAGGGCATGACCTTGTGTTGGTATAGCGGCCTCCCTGGTATAGTAAACGTCGTTTTGCCCCTTGACGGTTACATATTCCGCCTTAGGCAATCTACTCAAGATTCCCTCAATTTGGGGCAACGGGTACGCATCTTTCTCTGTCACCGCATTCACCTGCCGACTGTCTAGACAGAGCCGGGCTTCTCCTGGCTTTTGCACCAGAACCACCGGAGGAGACCAAGCGCTTCCTGACTCCTCAATCACCCCTAACTTCAGCATCCTATCGACCTCGCTGTATAAAAGTTTCCCAACAGCCGGTGAGACTGAGAAATGCCTCTGCTTAATGGGCTTAGCATTTCCCACGTCGATGGAAATGCGAAACCATCTCTGTCTTGCCCAGACCCGACACAGCGAATGATGGAAATAGCGAAATCACCTGGTTCAACGCCGATTCCTGAGCAGAGGTAAGAACCCTCACCGCACCCTCAGAAATTTCAGAAATCTCCCATTAGGACGGTAGTAAACTAAAGAGTGACCAAAAATCTATGCCTAAGTATAAATCTTGGCTTAAGTTAGGAATTATAAATAGCTCTATACTCTAAGTTTCCCCGCGATATTCTATCTTAGTTGTTGATTTGCCTAGTATTTGCTGCTTTTTCCATCTGCCGTGAAAGCATTGGCCGACAATACTTTGAATGGCTTCTTACTATCCTATTATAGTTCTATCCATTAACTTAACCTCGGCATAAGGCCTCTTATCTCCCTCCTTTTTCCTTATCTCATTTATGGTTTTTAGAGACTTAAAGTGGGCCTTTATCCGCCGCGCATTTCTGGTCAACCTCCTTGACTTAACAATTTCCACTGGGGCTGCCATCTTCTCAATCTCGGCCAACCTCGTGTGCCATACTGCCATCGGTGGCTCTAACTGGCCCGTCTCCTACATACGAGTATGTCTCGCAATACTTCAATTGAGTCTGTTTTCTGATTCAGGATCTCATGCTGTATCTCCGGCCGCAAACTCCGACGAACGATTTTGACCAAAGTTTTATGTGAAAGAGGCTGCTCTAACTTGTCGGTCAGCCTTTGGATTGCATCGAAAAACACCTCGAACGTCTCTTTTTCTCTCTGCTTCCTATCACGAATCATCTGTCTGATGTCCACGTCTGTCCGGCTTTCTCTGAACTGCTTCCTCAATGCCTCGCACAGCTCCAGCCACCGCACCGAGCCAGCTGCCTTGTGATGCCTCCAGTAAAAATCAGATTCCTTCCCTTCAAACAAGGTATTTGCATTGCTGCACAGCACCATGAAATTTGCCTCCAACGTCTGATGGGTAAGGCCTCAACTCGGTAAATAAATGAGTCCACGCTCAAGGAGTCTGATGCTCCGAAAAGCGAAGCTTCCAATTGTTTATTATGTGGCCCACCTTATCAGGTCTTTGAGCTAAGTCAGAGTCAGAGACTGCGGATCTCGAAGGAGAATGCCGAGGTTGGAAGCTAAAATGTGCATCCTGGTTTCCCTCGGGAATTTCTAGCAGCTGATTCAATGGAATGGAGTGTTTCTATCACGACTCCCTAGTGATGGCTGCGGAGTTTGCGCATTGGAGGCTATGCATGGGAGGAGCTTCCACAGTGGTGCTTATCATTTGAGCCATCTCCTCTGTTAGATTCGTAAGAAGTTCACTCTGCATGCTTTCTATGGCCGCAGCAATCTCCCCTGACACTTGATTGGACCTATACTCTTGACCCTCCGATTGCTCTTGGGATTGAATGCTGCCTGCCGCAAGAACTTGTCTTGTCTGCTGCCTGGTTTGGCCAGGAACCAGAGGAGGCAGAGCCGTCGTTGGAGTTGCAACACAAGCCGCATTGCAAACTGGGCAGGTCGATTGGGTCTTGAGGTACGTTCGCATGCACGATTTGTGGAACTCATGTTGACATGGGGTTTTATATCTGTCTATCTGTCTTGCAACAAGCAGCAGAAGGGCCTGCCCCCTCATCATCAGACCGATCCAATCCCATCTTTACCCACCTATACTAAAATTCTATGCTAAACTCAGAAGAAATGCTTAACTAAAAAATATAAATATATTGAAACCAATTTAAAAGTGAATTCGATAAACACATGCAATTCTCGACCTTAAAAGTTCCCACAACAAAATATATAATAGAATTCCTAACTGTCTGATCTCCTTGTTAGCCCAGCTCCCTGCAGTGCCTCCCTTTGATTACACCAAATACAGCTTAAGAGGAAAATGTACCATGGCAAGTCGGAACACCTAAGCCGTGGGCAGGGGAGAATATAAATTCTGCGCTAAAATTCTAAATTCGCTCGATGTTCCTCTCTTTCTTTATTTTCTCTTTCTTTTGCTATCACCGGTACTAGCCGAGTGCCGGTGCGTTGGCGCTTGCGCTCAAGGTGAAAAGGGAGGTGGGGAACGGACAAGGAAATGAAAAGAAAACAAAATGGAGATTGCAGTGAGAGAAAGAGCTTGATGGAAGAGAGAGGATAGCTCAAAGCATCTCATGCAGCCGCTTTTGGGTTTTCATGTAATGATGAACGCTGTTTCTTTCTTCGATGTAACATGTACGGCGACCAGATTTTGATGAAAATTTTTCTTTTTGAATGTGAAGGATCTTGCAGAAATTATTTGTAGGATTGGGATTGGGAAATGATCGCTTCCATGAAAATCATCGACTATTTTCCAGTTTGTGAAGGGGTGAGTTGGGGAGAGCATAACGAAAGGTCTACTCGTATGTGGGTGAATGTATTGTTTGTGGAAAAGTGGGTTGGGGAGCCGTCGTTGAGTATAGTGAGGTTGGCGGTTTGGAAAAATTTTGATAGTATTCTGCCCCTTCTATTGTCTATTGTCCTGGGGTGATCCCCAACTGTGATGCCAGCTGTTGAAGTCGCCTGGGATAATTTGGTTGCTATTGCGTGTTTCAAAGTGGTCGTTTAAGCATTTGAGTGAAAAAGGTTTGTTGGGAGATTGGTTTGACTGAGAACGTTGTATGGACTTGTGGACTAATGTGGCTGCTCCACCAAATCGGTTGGATGCTGTCTTGGAATAAATATGGCAATATACTGGGACGGGGGAGGGGGTGAGTCTCTTGGAGACATGTGATTTGTGGAGAGTATTATAACTAAGAGTTCATTGTAGTTGTTTGTGTATCCTCTAATGTTCCATTGTGGTATTTCAAGCATTGCTATAGTTCTGAGTTTAAGTGTTTAAGGTTGGTATTTGGTTTTTTTTTGGATTTAAGCTAAAGTTAAGCATAGGATTTTTGTTCTAAACAGATTCGCTGTCGCTGCGTTAGTTCTTGTTTTTGGCTGTTCTTGGTTTGGTTTTTGTTTTTGTTTTGGTTTTGGGGGGCTTAAAGTTAGTAGATAGGGGACTAGTCTTATCTTTAGGAAATATTCTTAGTTTTATATCTTCGGTGGGCTGCGATGTATGAGGTTTGTTTTCCGTATTGGGAATGTTACTGTCTGTTTCCATGTCTTCTGCCACGATATGCTGTTGTTGATGTTCTTTTCGTAGCTGTAGCTGGTTGACTGTGTTGTGGGTGCGTTATGGGTTTGGGATGTGGAAGTAGCTGGGGAGTTTCTTAGCTGCTGCGTGGCGCTGGTTTGTGTGTGTTGGTGCGTGTGTTGTTGTAAGTGATGTTGATTGTGCAGCTGTTTTAGCGTAGGTATTTTTCATCTGCTGGTTGTGTCTATTGTGGTATACTTATATGTATCTAGCGCAGTTTTGTGATCGACTTGTTCAGTGATTTTCATTGCAGTTAATTCCTGTTGCTTAAGGAATGTCGGGCATTTGCGGTCGAGAGGGCTATGTTGGTAGTCGGCTTCAGGGTTATTTTTGCAGTTTAGGCAGTTCCTCATCTTTTTGCAAAGTTCTCCTTCGTTTGTATGCTTTCCTTCTGAGCAGTTTTTGCATGATTCTGGACTCTTACAGATGGTGGCAGGGTGACCAAAACGTAGACAATTTTTGCATTGAAGGGGAAGGGGGATATAAGGTCGCACTCGGACGATTTCGTATCCGATGTTAATTTTGTCGGGTAATTTGTGTGTTGCGAATGTTTTTATAATAAGTCCCGTTTCTGTGAGTGTGTTGCCTTCTTGGTTTGTGGGCATAGTCTATGGTTTTTTTAATAACGAATGGTGATACCTTTTCGAACGATTCGTTATCATTTCGTTTTAAGACAATGTATTTGAATTCGTTTAGTTGTGCGTTGTTGCCTATGTCCGGTGGCTCGTGCATGGTTATTGTTTTTGGGCTCAAGCCTCAAGCCCGGTGTAACTGTTTGTGTTGTGTGTTTGTTTTTGTTTTTTGTTGTCTCTTTTGTTCTTAATATTTGTTTGTCACGGGTTTGCTGGTAAGCTTTTATACAGTTATAGCACGTCTTGTCTCTCGAGAGGTTGAAGTGGTGCTGATTGGAAATAAAAACACTTTTGTTCATGATTAAATTGATATATTTTATTCAGAATATTTATGGATATACTTTAAATATGGACAACAATAGCTATACGATTAAAAAGCTATCAATTAATTTGGTTAATTCAGTTTTTCTGTTTATTCTTTCAAATTAGCATATACAAAACATTAGCAATGATAGAAGAGCATGTAGATGGGGGATGTCACGCTTTAGGGTGTTGTAATTCGTTTTCCTGTGTTATAAAATTATCACAAAGTATGTTATTCAGTTTTTAGATTGTAATTGTTTCTTTTATTAAATTTTGCCACTGTTTTTCCGCAATAAATGGTGTTAACGAATGTGTTCGGGCTAGAGCTCCGAGTGGGAAGGAGATCTCGGCCCCTAGTGCGTAAGGGGTACCTACAAAGAACAAGAAACGCTCCGCGCTGGAGAACGTTTGTTTAATTTGCTAGAACTAAGTAACGTGTAAAAATAATTGCAAAAAAATTAAATAGGAATATCTGTGATCTGTGTTCGCGCGTTACATGATGGAGCAAAGACCCGAAGTCTCGGTGCCATTCTGGACCTTTTTCGTCCGTTTGAGCGTCACATTCCGCAGCGCTGGCTTCAGTTCAACCACCGGCTCCGGATCGGCATCGACAGCGGGCGGTGGTGTGGCTGGTTTCTGGGCAACGGCAGAAGATGATCCCGCTCCAGCCCCCGTCGAGACTGTCGCCGAACTTGCTGCCAATGTGGTCGGAATTGAGTTGCTGTTGCGACTGTTGCTGCTGTTGCTAATGCTGCTGCTGCTGCCGTAGCTGCTGCCAATGACCGAGATGGAGCTGATATTGGCTGGAGCACTTGTTGCAATCTTGGGCACGAATGTGTTGCCACCGCACAGCACTGGAATGGTGGAAATGGTTTGAATTGCGTTCACCTGCTGCGAGGTGTCCATAGAACTGCAGTTTCCGGATCCGCCAATGACACTGATGGCCGAGACTTGCGTGTCCGCTCCCGATCCCATCGCTGCTACTGCCGGCGTCAACGTGGCGGCCATTGATGGGGCGTTGGAGGCACTATTATGACTATTACTACTTGTATTCTTAGTGATATTTATTTTTATTCTATTAACTAAGCTAGCCAAAGGTAACGCCGGTGCCGGTCCCGCTGCGCTCAGATTATGCGTCGACTCCTGCGGCTCTCCATTCAGTTCTGTTTCCGCATTGGCGTTGGCGTTGGCCGCCGTCTCTGCGGCCTCCAGCTCTTCTTCGTTGGCTGGAAGAGTGAGCGAGGCCACCGAAGCTGGTCGCTCAACGGTTGCCGGCGAGGGGGAGGACCCAATCGTTTGCGTTTGTGTTTCTGACATGATGCCAAAAGAATGAGCAACTCGTTGAATAACTGCTGGCTGGACACACTTACCGCTGCTGTTGATGGATATCTCGTCCTCGGGCAGCGGCAGCAGGGGCACTACCGTGCCCACATCTTCGAAGCCATCATCCTCGTCCTCATCGTACTCGTCCTTGGGCTCCTCTTTGATCTTTACGTTGAGCAGGGCCAACCGCGTCTCATCGTCCATCTCCTTCTCCACATACGTGTCCAGATCGGTGAAGGGAATGTTCGGCTCTTGGATCTCCACATCAGACTCGTTGGCTGATTCATTCTGTTGCTGCTGGTTGCTTTGGTTGCTCTTCTGCTTGGCCTCGTCATCCTCGCAGCCAGAGCCAGAGCTGGGCTCCACCTTGTCCTCCGCCTCGTTGCCCATTTCCGCCCGCGTCACATTGGCTGGCACATACTCGTCTTCATCGTCGTCCACAATTTCAGTGACGCTGGGCTCTTCGTTGGGCAACACAATGACATCATCGTCGTCATCATCGAACAGGCTCGGCAAAGGCTTGGCGGCGTCTGTTCAGCAGAGAAAAAAGAAAGACCATGAATTCAAGAACCCCAAGGAAAAGCACAGCACAAATCTCGTGCAACTTACCATCTTCCTTATCAGCATCCTCCAGCTTGAGTACTATGTCCATTGCGTTGTCATCGGTGTTGTTCATGTCCACATCTTTGGGGTCTGTCTCCTCTGCCGGTGCGGGCGGGTTCAACGAAGCCTTGTAGTCCTCGTAGCACAATGGATGGTAGATCTTGTCCTCGACGCGAATAGCACTGCGCAAGTGCCATTCCTCCAGCTCCTCGTTGTAGAACTGCTCGAACTTCTCGTGACACATGTCGCAGCAGCGGTCCACATCGTCGTTACCGGCTGCACAGGTGGGCATGGGCGAGTCCAGCGATCGTTGCTGGGAGAGATCGTCGATTGCATCGGGTCCGCCTGGCTGGCCTTGCGCATCCATAAAGTTCTTCTCGCGCTCTTCCACATCCTCGATCTCTTCGTACTGCCGCCAGTCATTCAGGTCATAGTACCAGCGCCTAGATGTCGCCTTGCGTGTCGAGTCGCGCTCACGTCGGTTCTGACGGAAGTGCCAGTCCAGATGCTGGCTGTACTTGATGGTCTGCTCGGGCGGGAAACGCACACCGCAGCTGCTGCACTGCATGCCCAGGTAGAGCGTGGCCACTACGGCCGACTGCCGGGTCTTAATTGTCTCTGGCCTCTGGAGGTTGATGCGTTTGATGGGCTCCGCAGGTGGCGCAACGCACGCCGGTGCGGCGGCTGTGGCTGGGGCATCCGCTGGAGCAGCAGCTGCGGGAGCTTCATTGGTTGAGGCTGAGTCACCAGCCGATATGCCTGGAATAGAGGCGGTTCCACCAATTATTCCAGACGAGACGAGCTTCTGGAACAAATCATTGATATTCAGATTGCCAAGAGCAGCGGATGCAGCTGGCAGGGATACGGCTGGAACAAGTGGTGCTGCCGCTGGCTGCTGCTCCACTACGGGCAGGGGCTGTACGATCATCGGCGGGGGCTGGGGTGGCTCAGCCGGAGCTTCTGTCTTGATGTAGACCATGTCAGCCACGTGCGTCTTGCCGGCCACCACGCCCTTTGGCAGTGTTCCGAAGCGGATGAAGCAGCTGCGTCCGCCATTCAGCTTCATGCCCTTGGGCAGGCCGCCATATTCGATCTTCTGGAGCTGGCCGTCGAGGAGGGCATACTGGAAGCTGTCCACAAACTGGATCGAATGCTGCTCGGCTCCCATCTGGAAGGTCTGCTGCCTGGCATCCAGGAAGAGTGGAACAATCGTGTGGGCATCCACAATCATGTTTATTTTGCCCACCACCAAGTCACGTCGCACTCTGCCAATGTCCACATTGGGAGGAGGACCCTCTGCCTTCAGCACATGCAAGCTGTTGCCAATGGGCAGGGAGACTGGCGGTCCGCCAAAGTAGATCTCATACCAATGGTCGTCGATGTAGAGCTCACGGGAGGGGAAGCCGAAGCGAATGCGATGCAGAGCACCATCCAGATGGAACGGCTTGTAGTCGTCGTTGAAGCTCAGCGGGAGCGGCTCATTGTGGTCGATCAGGATCACGCGCTGGCCATGCTGAAAGCCAATCTCGTGCGGCTCGTCGCCATCCATAAAGATGATGGCCACCTGGTTGTAGAACCGAATCTCTTTGGACCCCCCATCGATGGTGATGCTGCGCACCATATCTGCCATGGGGTTGTCCAGCGAGTTGATGGCCTTGGTCATTGTTACGGGCGGCACTGGTGGCAGGCCTATCATCGACGGCGGCTGTGGTGGTGGCGGGACGATCGTTTGTGGCATCACAATCGCAGGCGGCTGTTGCCAGGGCATTCCCCGGAATCCAGGTGGTACGACAGGAAGTGAAGCGCCTGCTCCTCCAACTCCACATCTCTTGTTGTTGTTGTTATTGACATTGGCCAGCTGCCAGGCTGCCCTTTGAGCAGCCGCTGGATCCACCTGTTCGCCCCACTTGCTGGGCTTTCGTCTCTTGTTCTCTCTCTTGGGCTTCTCCCGTTTGTTTTGCGTCGGCTTTTCGGGGGGTCCCTGAGTTCCCTGAGTTGGCTGATCCTCGTATCTGGGGGAGCCGTCACTGCGTGGCGAACCAGAGGAATGATTCTCGTTGCTCTTGAGTTTGGGTATCCGCTTGCGCAGCACAGCATCTCGGGCTGCATTACGCTGCACTTCCGCACCATCGGGACGGCGACGGGACTCCTTGCTGTTCATCTTGCTGTTCTCGTTTATGGCTACAACCTTCTGGACCAGGTCCTTGTACTGCTCTTGGTTCATGTTGTTGTTCTCGTACATCTCCTGGGCCTGACTGAGGATTGTGCGCATCTTCTCGTCGTGCGCCTCCTGCGAATCATCGTTGGCCTTCAGCTCGGCCAGCTGCTTGAGGCGATGCACCACAGACTGATCCCTGCCTTTGTCTAGCGGAACAAGAGATGCTTCATTAGTCAGCTTTCGTTGCTCGGAGTACAGTGGGAAGGATTCTTACCGGCCTTAGCGGAGAGCTTGTTGTGAAGACGCGCAGACTTGGCCAGCTTGGCGCGCAGCTCTTCAAGTGACGGCCTTTTCAGCTGCGAATTCGGTTTAGGTTGTGGCTACAGACAGACAATGGCAAATTGAAAATGGTTTCAAGAAACTGGACGTCTTGAAATTTACCTTTTCCACATCACAGTTGTCCATCGAGTCATCTTCCACCACGATGACTGCATTCGCAGTTCCAGGCTTTGCCACAGCGGGAATCTCGCGACGCAGGTCAACATCCTCGCTGCCAAAGAGACTAAGAAGAATGAGGGAGTTATTGATGAGATTCAAAGGTTAGCCAGGCACTCCAATAGATCAGATCACTCACGCGTCGAGTTTGGTTGACTTGCTGCGTTTCTGCTGCGGCGGCTGGTCCTCCTCGTCGACCTCTGGGGGCAGCGAATCGGCTGACCGCTTCTCCCCAGTGACGCCTTGTACCTGCAGCAGTTTGTTGATGGATTGCTGCAGTGCCTCCGATACATTACCCTGCGCGGAGCTCTGATTGACTAGTGGCACGGTTGATGCAGATGCTGATGTCGATGGGCTCAGCAGTAATGCTGTTGATAGATTCGCTGTAGATTTATCTAATTTATTAAACTGTTTTTGTATTTTGAACGACACTTTTGCGGGCAATTTTGAAGAAGACGTAGTGGTACTAGTAGATGATGGCGATGATGCGTTGGAGGCGCTACTAGCAAGTTTTGTTGTGCTGCTGATGCTGTGGCTGTTGCTGTTGGATGTGAATGTTGTGGTCATGTTGGTGTTGTTGCTGCTGCTGCTACTGCTGCCCTGGTCGAGTGGCTTGGTCTTGGTTAAGGCGAATGCTGGCGGAGGCGGCGTCTGGGGCCGCCTCAAGTCAATGTCCATACTGGGTGCCACCATAAGCGGTGGACTTGGAGCTGCAGGAGCTGGAGGGCCTGGTTCGAGTATTTGAAATGTATCTAGAAAATTGATTTTGCTTTTGGGCACACATGTTTTGTTCTTACGGAAAGGGGAAAATGATGGAAGACGGAAGCAAGAGAACGACCAAAGTAAAATGGAAATAAAAGCAGAAGATGTGCTAAGCAAATTAAGTCTGGGCGAGCACCAAATACAGAAGAAAATCATAATGAAAAAATCATACATAGAAGATAGGACCAGGCACAGACACAGGTACAGACACAGACACAGGCACAGGCCTTGCTTGTATCATCATCAGGCACAACAGTGTCAGGCTAGCGTTGAATTAGTGAGAAATTTAATTAAATAATACAGCAAAATATGAGTCGAGTGTGGTAAATCATAACTGAATAGTTCCACGGTGCTATCAAGGCTCCGTTGATGGGACCAATGAGGCGTAATGAGGGGTTAGACTATCAACAAAAAAAAATCCATAATACATCATAGGATTAAAACAGTATAAGTACTAAGGGGCGGGAGGGGGAAAAGTGCCGTTCTACAAATACAAAAATAAGATAGGTGTACAAATAAAAATACAAAATACAACTAAACTAGCTGCTCTGCTGGCTGGCTCGTATATATATACATAGTACAACATAGGGAAGCCAACTACAAAATGTACAAATTGCGATTATAAAATAAATACAGTATGTAAGTAGATCTCGCTTGTCGATACTCCAATGATTATAAATTAGTATTTTATGTTCGCTTTGGATTTACACGGGTTGTGTTGGACAACAAATTAAAACTGCAGTCTTTATTTTATTTTAGTTTCTCTTTCATCTAAATCAATCAATGTTTTGTATATCAATAGGCGGTTTAAGTACAAAAATTACTTGACAGTTATCATTATTTTGTTTTCTTTTTTGTTTTTCTTTTGTTTTTTGTCTCGCTTCAAATTGGTTTTGTGCTTTGTTTGGTTTTAAAAATAAACTACAAATCACAACAAAAGGCGGCACCCTGGCTATGTTTTGCATCAATTAAAACAACTGGGAATGCAAAAGGTTTTCAAACGCATTTTATTTACACTTTAGTTTACGATTTGATTTTTGATTTTCAAAAGGTTTTGGTTTTGGTTTGGTTTTGCTAGGGTTCTTTTTCTTTTTATAGCACTCTCTTAACTATTAGAAACAAAAAATTCCATAAATATTATTAAGTGAGATCATACTTTTGTGGGCAGGCTGCTGCGTTCGTTCTATTCCCCCAAAAAAAGAAATGGACCAGAAAACAACGAAGGAACCGCACCGAAATTCGGGTATGCTCGTAAAGGGGAAGATTTGAACAAAATTAAGAAAAGGATGGGCTGGCTGTAACGATCCTCTATTGAGAACGAAGACCAGACGAAGACACGACCAAAGAAAATTCATCTCGTTTAACCTTTGTCATTTGCACAAGATCGTTGCTACAATATAATTCATTTAGCGTTTAAACTTTTACCATTTCCTTGGGAGATTACTTTTACTCTAGCACCTAGGCCGAGAAATTCCAAAAACTAAACAAAATACGACGGAAAAATGCTATTGCATCACCGCCTCTGCACTGTACGCAGCAAGTTATTTAATCAAAAAAATAATTTTATGATCTTTCCAATAAATGACTAGCTAAACCTTGATGAAATTTCAGTCCTAAAGCTTTCGTCTTCAGCATGAGTATCACAATTTATCACAGCTTTCGCAGATTGGGTTTGGGCTGGGAGGGAGGGAGGGAGGTAGGTAGGTAGGTAGAGCAAAAGAGACCTTACGATGGGTCAACCACACACGCCCACAAGAGCCCGCCATTCCACCTGCCTAAGCCAGAGAGTGCCGCCAATTTGGTTTGTAATTTCAGCTTTCTCAACTATTTTGCCTGTACGGCCATGAGCTTCGAGGTCGACTTGGTTGTTGGCTAACAAATGTGAGATTAGAATTAAAAGTTGTTTCTTACGTTTGTCTAAATCATTCGTGATGATTGTCACTTTTGCTGCTGCTGCTGCTGTCGCTAGCGCTGCCGCTGCCGTCGCTAATGCTGCTGCTGATGATGGTGATGCTGCTACTGCTGCCAGTTGAGCTATGGATTCTGGAGCGACTGTTTTCTGCTCAGGAGACTTTCCGCCAGCGCTCCGCAGGTCCACGTCCATGAAGATGGGCGAGCGACTGCGTGATCGGGTCGAAGACGACTTTCCTCGCATGGACGATGACGATTTGTGTGAGGCATTGCGCTTAGATTTTGATGGCGAGGTGGTTGGAGAGGTGCTTTTACGCTTCGAATTTGATGGTGACGGTGATCCATTTCGGTCATATCGCTCCGAATGCGAATGCTCCTTTGCCGATGGCTTAGATGAGCGTTTGGCAGGCGACACAGTCGAGGAGCTACTGCCACCACCACTGCCACTGCCACCGGCACTTCTGTGTCGTGCATCAGAGCCCGACGAAGACGTTGAGCTCTTGGATTCGCTGCGCTTGCGATTTGATGAGCTGTTTGAATGGGAGCTGCTGCCATTGTTGCTCTTGGTAGAGCGACTGCTGCTGCTACCGCGGGTCGGTGACTTGCTCCGCGATCGACTAGATTTATGTGAAGACGAGGAGGATTTTCCGTCCAGACGTGGATCAGATGATCGTGAGGAAGACGCCTCCAGCTGAGATGACTGTGATTGCATCTGTCGCGCCAAGCGTGGATCCCGCTGACGCACAGAGTTCAGTAGAGCGGGATTGACTGGATTGACCCTTGGCTTTGCGGAAAACGGCTGTGTGAGAAAAAAATCATCTTAGTTTTGATCTATGTTAATGCTCTATTGCTTTTGGATTACCTGTTGAGCAGCTGGCGTGTTTGGTATCCCGGAATTCCCAGGGTTTCGAGAATTTCCGATGGCAGCATCCATAATAGGTGGACGATGAGCAACAACAGAAGCGGGAGGCGCTGGCATAGCGACACTGGGTGCGATAGCAATAGCATCCGTTGCCTGGTTCAGCTGACGCTCTTGCTCCTCTAAATGCTTTTTAGTTTGCTCCAGTTCAAGCTCCAGTTTTCGTTTCTTGAGCTCCAGAAGCTCGCGGGTCTTAGCCTGTAGTATCTCCTCCATGTCGCTGGGCAGTGTGGAGTTAACCGGCATCCCGGGAACCATACCCTGTGCGGAAGTACCAAGAAGGAGCACCGTTAGACAATCTATTTGCGATGAGAGACAATTGCTAGCAGACTGCTTACCGTTTTGAGAAAGACCGGATTGACATGAATGGCGGGATTAACATGTATTTTGTTAGTGGGGTTCTTGGCCGTAATGGGCCAGTTATTATCAAGACGCTTCACCTTTACGTCTAGGGCATACATCTTGGATGGTGGGAACACCTCGTTCCAGGTCTGTCGCAGGGCATACATCCGCTCGCGCACCTTCTCCAACAACTGCGACTGGGAATGCTGCACCTACAAGGGATAGAGAAGGGATAATGAATATGAATGTTGGTCAATGCCATCGAAAGGTAAACACTTGAATGAGAAGGGATGACTTACCGATTCAAACGCGTTGAGGAAAATGTTGACTATACATTGCGCAAACAACTGTACGTAGCTGCTTTTCACATTCTTAATTATCGAATCAATTAAATATAGTATGGGCAATTTAAACTCGGGCGGCACCTGTTTGAAGTTTGGTAAAATAGGTAAGAATATAGAACAATAAGTTTCTACGGAACGTCGCTAGCAGTCAGTCAGACAGAGGGGCAAAGAGAGAGGGCAGGATAGAGAAACAGGGGGACCGACAGACAGACAAGACACAACCACGGGGCCAACCATCGAGTATCTTCCATCGTCGAGCATCATCAACAGAAGCGGCAGCGGCGGCGGCGGCATCTGGGCACAATATCAATATAAAACTGCGTAACGCCAGACAAAGAGAAGGACCTGTACAATCCTGTACGACAGGGGAATCAAGAATCTCTGGGTATCCGAGCGGCAGATGAATTTTTGATGAATCTTTGTGTAATTTGTATACCAGTGCGATTACATGTGTTCGAGAGCAAATGAATATGTTAGACTTTGTGTGTCCTTTTCCCCTGGTGTCTTGGGTGAGAGATGTGTTAGGAAAATGTACCTTTTTCTACACGTTTACAGAGGGTTTCGAACTAGAGACGAAGACAAGCAAAGGTACTACTGGGCTGAAGTGTTTCCGTTTAGCCTCTGGTTTACTTTTTCCTCTTATTTTTGCAACAAAACAATAGAAATTGCTGCACTTTTCTTTGATCGATATTTTAGAAGCAGTCAACGTTTTTGGTATAAAATAAAAGACAACTTGATGACGATTGTTTAAGTATTTTCTGTTTTTATTGCATTCTTCAGTTTACTTGTGTTATTTTTTGTTTTTTTTCTTCTTTTTTAAGCTTTTAACTCTGCGATCAAAAGTTGAAAGAAAGTAAAATAGAAGAGGAAATCAAACTTCTTACCTTTGTAGAGGATAAAATCAGTCGTGGCTTTAAACCCAAATTATGTGATAAATATTAAGATATATGTATGTAGAACCTAACTAGCGCTGTAAGGCCTATTTCCAAACGAAACCAACGAACATACAGAGAAAAGGATCACATTTCAAAATATGTATAGAATGACGCGAGGCTGTTGAGTCTATCGTTGGTTTCTTTTGGAAATAGACAAACAGATCAAGAGGGTGTATAGAGAGAGAGAAAGAGAGAGTAACCAAAGTTTCTATCACATATCGAAAGGGAGATGCTTCACTGTCACTTCGTCACAGCCAGCTGCCGAGCCGAGTAGGACGACAGGCGGGGGCTTACTAGTCACTGTTTTGTGTGATTTGGTTGTTTTTTGGGTGTTGTCTTGGTGGAAATAAATATGCTGTTATGTTAACCTGGCTGATATAGTATTCCACCACGCGGACTATGACGTGGGCATAGTTAATGTTCTCCTCCGCCAGCATTGTGAGCATGTTGATGAGCGGTTTGCTATTGCAGTTCAAGTCCTGCAGACTCGACAGATACTCCTCACCAATGCGTCGCTCATCATCGCGGTATGATTGAAATAATTGATCCATCTTTGCCCTTCCTTCCTAGGTGGCAATCCTCGTTTCGGTTATTGATCAAATTTACGTTTAGAAGAAACACGCAGTTGTTAGGGATAACGCTACAAGGGAGAAATACAAGTTCTGGTTAGTACCTGCTAAGCAACAATATTCAACTTGCTAAGCAACAGCATTAATTTATTTCATCAAATATGCAAATGGTTTTAAAGCGATAAGGGATGGTGCAGCGGCAAGGTAAACAATCACGCGCGTCTGAAAACAATCCACAAACACACATAAATGCCTACAAAATTCAATATGGCGTCCATCAGACACATTTTCTCGAAAGGCTGCAATTTGCAAATTGCATCCTGCAACCGCCTGATTTGATGCATTTTTTTCACCCAAACTTCTTTTCACTTTATTATCTTCCGGTTCAGCACAGCAGTTTCAAATAGTTGAGCACACAGCGCTAATGTTTCTGTATCTTTTGGAAAATTTTCTGCAGACAAAGCCACGTTTATATTACCAACACATGCACACGCGTTTTTCACAATTTTCAAAGCAACTTTCAATGCTCATAGCGTTTACACAAACATACCTTTTGTTATTAATACATTTGTACAATCAGTAAAGACACTTTCGTGAATTGAAAAATAAATTAAATCACTCTAAAATAACAAAATTAGGCGTTGAAAATTCTCACGTAACAAATACGCAGTTTGCTAGGATCAGTGTGACCAGTGTGACGGCAAAATTATCGATAAAATATACTGTTGAGTAGTAATTGAGTGTAACCAATTTTAAAAACTCCGCGTATTGGATTCGGTCTAAAATAAGGTTTAAGCAAGGAAGGTCAACAATTGCCTAACATACCACAGGACACTTACTATTACATGGTAACTACACAGGGATGAAATCTGAAATAGATGTTGCCAACGGTAAAAATCGCAAGTGAGCATGGAATGTAACGTTATGTCAGGGCTCTTATGGGCATTATTGCCGCACGTTCCATTTTACGGAAAAATCCAATGATGCTGCCTAATGTAAAAAGGGTATAAAATAAGGTTTAAGCAAGGAAGGAAAAAAAACTAGTCCCTTTTCTTACATGTCAACTACACGATAACTAAACATTTCCTACAAATCAAAAACATTTGTACGGACTATGGACATACCGAAAATATATCGATGAAAAAATAGCTTAACCCACGTACACACCTTTTATTTAAACAGGATAATAATTTTCAACATTGTATTTAAAACAAAATCTTAATATCTTTCACCTGAACTTCAAGATTCTTCATTTTCATTGAGAATGTTCTCTGTCTGGAAAATTATATCATTTTACAAAAATGGTAATTTTACAACATCACACGAACGGTGTGGTGCTGCATAACGCTTGCGGATGTTTATTTCCGCCGGTTTTGGGGTCACACTGCTACTCTATTTATTTCTTATTTCGTAATTTAAATCGTATATCATCAATGATTTAAGATAAGATCGAGATAAGCGCACATTTGCTCAAATGACTTCACAAATCTACAGCCAAAAGAAGTTCATACCGACGCCGCCGGAGAAGGGCTCCTTTCCTCTTGATCACGAGGGCCTCTGCAAGAAGCAGTTTCTTCTATACTCCAGCTGTCTGCGGCGTAACGCCCAGGACACGAGTCAGTGCCGCGAGGACGCCCAAAACTATCTTGCTTGTCGCATGGACAACAATCTTATGGAAAAAACCGAATGGTCAAAGTTGGGCTTTCACGACAAGAAACCGGCGCCGGAGGAAGACAAGCAATAGTAGTCCACAATGAAACCAGAACGTAATGTGATTATAGCAGCCACAGGTAGCGTGGCTACCATTAAGTTAGCACAGATGATAGCAGAATTCTCCGACGAGCGGCTCCCCTTCAAATTTCACCTTAAAATCCTTATCACCGAGGCAGCCAAACACTTCTTTGAGCTGGAGCAAATACCCGAGAACGGTGGGTGGTTCTAAGGGTAACTAATTAATTAATTAATCTGAATATATCTGCCTTGTCAGTACCCATTCTCCATAACCGCGATGAGTGGTTGGGTTGGAACCACCGCGGCGATCCCGTGCTGCACATTGAACTGGGAAAGTGGGCCGATCTGATGGTGATTGCTCCACTTAGCGCGAACTCTCTCTCCAAAATGGCCACCGTAAGATGAACCATATGCGGCAATAATCTTCTGGAAACATGCCTATCTGCTGCCTGTCTATTGCAGGGGATTTGCGACAACCTTGTGATGTGCGTGGTGCGTGCTTGGGACCTGGAGAAGCCCCTGCTCTTTGCACCAGCCATGAATACGCGGATGTACGATCATCCCATCACCAAGGAGCAGATCGACAAGCTGGTGAGCTGGGGCTACAAGGAGATTCCCTGCATTTCCAAGAAACTAATGTGCGGCGACACCGGCAATGGGGCCATGGCCGAGGTGCCCACAATTGTTGAAGCGGTGGTTGCTGCCTTTCGGTTGGACAATTAATTCTTAAATATTTGTAATTCGGGTCGGGTGATGGGAGAGAGTAAAAACCCATATTGTTGCACACACAATGTTTATATATCGCAGAATATTTTGTTACAACAATTAGACAAATACAATAATTGGCTACGCCTACAGATCCACCACCTGCATGTTCTCCATTGAGTTGTTGGTCGAGTGGTTGATCAGGGCCTTCTCAGAGTCGGTGAGATTGATGAACTTGTGCTTGGACTTTAGCTCCTGCTGTATGGAGGAAAGCAAGTCGGGTGAACAGCGCCCTGTCTTTGTGCTCCTACTCTCGCCGTTAGCGGTCTTCTGATCCTGCAATTCAGGACCGCCCGTAACCTCAAGCTTCGGCTCCACTATGGTCTCCATTTGGAGGGACTGTCCTTTGCGACGCATTCGCTTCGAGCCCCGTGTGATGAGCACCACGGCAGGCGATTCAAACGGCAAAGCCTGTATGACTGTCTGTAGAAGTTTTGGTGGTGTCTCTGGAGTCTTGGGATTACCAATGACCACATCCGCTTGCAAGGCACTCCGGGCACGTTCTCGCTCCTCCTCCCGCTCCCGGGCTGCATTCTTTCGCATCAGCTGACGGGCCCGCTTCTTGAGAATGGCCTGCGCATTTGGATAGTATGCAATCACCTCGTTCAAGTCCGACTTGGACAGCACAAACAGATTGGAGTAGCCCTTTGATCGTACATCGGCCGTACGACGATCGGCTCCGTTGATGCCCAGCAAGCTGATCTCTCCAAACACTGAGCCCTCGGTTAGGGTGGCCAAAACCACGTCGCTGTTTGGACCGCCCATTACCTGGACCTGGCCCAGCTTTACAATGTACATCTCGCGGCCGACCTCGCCTTTGCGACACACAAAGTCTTTGGGCAGAAAGGTGACCGCCCGCAGCTTCAACACCAGATCCCTCAGCAACGCCTCCTCGCAATCGGCAAATAGCTGAACCTTGGACAGGGTCTGGATATGCACGGAGATGGCGATGTCTGTCTTGAGATTGATGGGCAGAGCATCAAGTATATTGGATTCATCTGAGCGGAAAGAATAGAGTCAGAAAGGAGGATTACTTCGGCGGAGGATGTACCTACCCAAAGTACGCTGCTGCTCCCAGGTGAACTGGAACCACATCTTGACCCTTGACTGCACCTCTTGGGACAGATTCAAGCGACGCATATACTCCAGCGTCTCGTCCTCCAGTTGGCGGTATTCATGCTTGTTCCTGGTGGCCGTTGATATGATGTCCCGTATCTGTCCAATCAACAGAGCGAACACAAAGACGCCCATCAGCCAGGCCACCGTCATGAAGACGTACTCCCCCTGGCGTTCTGGCTTCGGGTTCTTACCTATCGATGTGGCCGTCTTGGTGGCAAAGGCAAAGCACCGCACATACGGATGTCCCTTGCCACTGAAGACCCAGCGGTTCTGGCCCAAGCCCTGATAGTCGCTGTAGGCGTAGTACAGTGCAGCGGTGATGTGGATCATATAGAGCATATAGGTGAGGGTCTTGGCCACGCGAACCTATTTGGATGAGAGCATCACAAAATAATTTACAAATGAAAAAAGGACTCCAAGTGGAGACTTACAAAATGCGGCGATGATATCACCCGATCCAGCAGGCGGAACACTTCCCAGAAGCTTTGTATCTTGAAGAAGCGGGGGAAGCGCAACCAGACTGCACCAGTTCCCAGCTTCAGGTAGAACAGCTCCAAGGGCAGCAATGCCAGAAGATCCAACTGTTTGAGAGTTCTGTTAGGTTGGGTTTTGGGCAGGGAGTGCAGGGATTAAAACACACCTTAAATTGTAGCTTCCGCATGTAGTTCTTCCTCGTGAGGTTCTTGTTCTTCACCCAAAATCCCTCGAAGAGGTACATAACTCGGTGCTTGAAGAAGACCACATCCAGCAGATAGACGATGTCCGCGCAGAAGTCGCAGGCCAGCCAGATGTTGGTGTTCTCCTTGGTCTGAAAGGGAAACGAGGCGCGCAGCGGTATGACCCAGGCATTGTATAGGAAGGAGAGCGACACCACACACAGCCAGGAGATGTAGATCTTCCCCTGTGGATCCAGCGTCCTCTCATCGTTGTTGGCGCCGCACAGGCTGGAGCAGAGCCAGACATTTGAGCGCGGAGTGTCTGCCTCAAAGAGGCGACCGCGATGGGGCGACGAACCCGCCGGCACCAGACGCACCTTGTGCTCCGGCGATGGATGCAGGCTCTTGGTGCTCGAATGCAGGGCCGTGGGCGGAGGCGACGGCGAGCTGGCGTTGCTCGACGAGGGCGTGGGCGGCAGCTCGATACGCGACTTTACCTTGTTGGCGCGGGCCGTGAAGCGCCGCACCAGGTGGCGGACCTGGTCACGTAGGAACTGCTGGCCCAGCGAATCCAGGCTGCCGGCACTGCTCTGCTTGCGTTGGTTCTCCTGTTCACCATCCCTTTCAGGTTCCACCACGGCCACAATCTCGCTCTCGTTGATGGAGGGCGAACGCAGACGACGCACATTGTGATCCTCGTTCTGCAGCTCCGGCGATTCGTTGTAGCAGATCTGCACGTCCTGTTCGTCTTCGTCCTCCTCCTGGATGGCCTGCGACTCGTCTGCCGGCTGGTCACACGATTCCAGCGGCAACACCACCTGTCCCGTAGCCGCCGCCAGCTCTTCAGCTCGCTGCACTGCCACTGGATCGGGTACTGGCATGGGCACCATCCCAGGAAGGGGCGTCATCTCAAAGTTGTCTGGCTGCAGGATGCGTCGCACACTGTCCGGACTCACCAGCGGCTTCTCGTGCTTCAGTATGTGCTTGACCAGGGCGTGGGTGGCTCCGATATTGCTCTGCTGTTCGGCGGCGTCCACACAGCCAATCCTACCGTTGCGGAAGTACAGCCGCGAGTGATAGAATCGGGGACTGTTTGGGCGCTGGCGACGCTGCGGGGCCTTGTAGGCGTTGATCTTGTACGTGATCCGCTTGACAGGACTCGGGGTCTTGTTCTCCTTGTCGACCCGACGGGTCTGCGCTTGGACCTGCTCCTTTTCCTTCTCCAACTCGTTCTCGCGCTGCATCATTTGCTCAGTGGCCGTCACAAACTGTTCGATCTCCTTGATGTCCTTGGAGATCTCCTCCAGGCTGCGCCGCACCTGAGCCTCTTTCTCACCCGGACTCGAGTAGCGGCGCACGCTCTCTGGCTGCCGGTTGATCACATTCCGCATAAAGGCGTGCCGCTCCAGAGTATCGCAGAACTTAGGCTCTGCCACGGCCACCCGCTTGGACCTGCCCGACTCGTAGCCAGAGCTGGTGGTGGGAGAGTTGGACATTGGCGAGGTAGCCATTCGCTTGAGATGCGAGTGTGCCTTCTGTAAATGGAAGTCGTCGTACGAAAAGTTCTCCAAAATGTTGGGCGATGACTTCAGTAGCGATGCACTCGCCTCCAGTTCGAGCTCCTCCTCGCTGCGGTGGTTCAGCTGTGAATGAAGCGAGCGTTCGGTTCGGTTGATTCGATGGCCAACAGCTCGTCTCGAGGCGAACCAGCACGCACATCCAATAAAAACAACTCCCGGCGGTGGGGCTGAATGTGCCTCGCATGGTAATTGCCCCGAGACGCCCGCACTATTCATGTTCCCAGTATCAATACCTCATCTATCTAGTATATCTGGTATATCGGTATCTCTATCTGTCGGTCGTTGGTAGAAGCGCGTGCCATTTTCACGTTTTTTTGTCAGCGAAGGACGCGGGTTCAACCAGCTAAGTATTGCCTTACCTTGAACCCCAGTCCTGACGGGGTCGAAGTTTATACGCCCCTTACCGAACACCTTCGAAATCTTATTTCATTTGTCAAATAATGGAATCCTCTTCTTCAAAAAGGAATAAAAAATTTCTCAATTTCTAAGAGTCTAACAGCTACAAATACATCTCACTGATAAAGAAGTTTATGATGTCCCAATGATACAAATGTGTGTTGCGGATACAAACGTGTAGCTAAAGAATCGCAAATATCTTATACATAGATGCATACATATGTATCTCAAAGGTCATTCCTTCTATCTTCAAAAGAGAAATACCAATAACTGATGGAGCTCTGAATCCTAACCCTAAAACCCCCCTCAAACTTTTAAAGATGCCACAGAGCACCTCAAGTTGACCGCTTCGCGCGTGCACGAAAATGTCCACAACATTTAGCTTACCATGCGAAAGCGTCCCATGCTGGTCATTATGGTGGCTTGCCTCCGATTGCAAGTTCAGTGTCAGGTCAGCGGAGGGATGGGGAGGTGTGGGCGAGGGTTCAGGGTCGCTTGCCTTGCTTCTGAAAGGAGAGAGAGCGAGAGATACGTGCTAAGCTGCGTGTTGCACACGGCGTATGATTTATATGCTGAATAGAGACACGACACGCAAACGAAGTGCACCAGGCCCCCATCGACTGCTATCTATCCATATGCCACGCACTATTGATTTTTCCCGCTGTTGCTACTTTTGGTTTTCTTCGTTGATTCACTTATGCCTTCGTTTGCGGCTCACAATAAGAATTTAAAGCCATTTCAACAGGTGGTTGAAATTTTGTTGGAAATTGTAGAGTCACGTAGAGTAGAGTTTTCCACGATTTCTTGTCTGCACGAAGGGACTATTCCTAAAGTTCGAACATCCTGAATTGCATTCAGAACGGATATCGAATGGAAACGCACTTGCCCAAAGGCCCAGAGGGATAAGGATTTGCTTTTGTGGATGCTTCGCGATCTCAAGCAAAGGGTCGCCTGTCGCCGCTGAGGGAGAAGATGGACTGGACAACGCAGGGCCCTGCACTTTGCCAAACAAAATCGGCGCAGGCGCTCTCAGTTCCGCACTTGAAGTACAGTGGAGCCAAGCCCATTAAGAAATGAAGCTGACTCTTAAAATAGTTTATAATAATCTGGAATAGCTGGGAATCAAAAACTAACTATGATTTTCCTTCATTTCCATTATTTATATTTTACCTTTCGTTCTATATTTCGGAAATATTATTTCCTTCGTGCCATATGGAGTTACCAAAAAGCTCTCATCGCTTAAAAGAAAAAGCTTAAATGAAAGCTCTACACTTCTAATTTCCCAACAAGCCAACGTTTCACGAACCCAAAGGCCCACCCACCCACTGTCACCGCCAAAGAAAAGGAACAAATGTGAGATGATTATTTTTTTTTACAATTTCTTTATATATTTGTTTTTGTTTGAAATAATATTCCATTCAGCTCTACATTTACAATTACATAATTGCAGTATTTCTTTTGTTTTGTGTTTTGTTTGTTTTCACTTTTAAATTACACAATACATATATATGTATGTATATATTTAAATATATACTCATTTAGGTATTTTAAAACGTATATATATATTTTTTGTTTTTTTTTGCCATCGAATCTATGGATTCGATATTCAAATAACTTTGATGCAATCGAAAGTGGCCAAATGTTAGAGGGGGAGGGGAGTGGGGGTAGCCCCCAAAAGATCCTCTGGCTTGGGAGATTGTGGGTGTGTGGATGTGGAGGTTCTTGAAGAAGAATTACATACATATAGGTACATATCTATACATACGTACAAACCTAGAATATATAGAACAGTTGCTAGTTCTCCGAGTGGAAATTGCGTTCTATCATCGTTTCTTCACTTTAACTTATTTTTTATGCGTTTTTTATGCTGTTTTTGTGTGTGTTTGGATGTGGTTGTGGGTGTATTGTGTGGTTTCTAGTGCATATTTAAAGATGTAAGGACTTAATTCGGTTTTTTTTTGGGTTTTTTTTTCATATTTTTAGATTTTTTTAATTTGTTTTTTTTTATGTTTTGTTTTATGTCACTTAAAAAATTACATTAATAAAATGTATTTTAAAACTTATGCAAAGAGCTGCCGTTTCGCATTCCCTCCCTACTCGCTCTCGTCCTCCTCATCCTCCTCGGAGGACTCCTTCTTCTTGATCTTCTTGGCGGGCTTGACGGGCATCTTCTTTCGCTTCTTGGGCGCACCGGAGTCAGTGCCGCCATTGGCCTCGTACTCCTTCACCGCCCGATTGTACTCCTCCTTCATTTTGATGGCCTTCTGCTCCCATTCCTAATTTGGGAGACATTGCAAAGTGATATTATAGCCATAGCTAGAGACCATTCAAAAGTTCTTACCGTCTTGTCCTTAAGTCCGCGCCAGAGCTCACCGCCGCGCTTGGCGATTTCTGTGACCTTGCTGCCGGGATTCTCCTTCTTGATGGACTCACGTGTCTCGTTCAGCCACAGCATGTAGGCGGACAGGGGACGCTTCGGGCGATCTCCTGCTGCACTCATATTTGTCTTTGGGTTTTATGCGGTTTTGCTCAAGGGAAATCGTTTGAAGCTCTCTCAAGGAGTTATGTCTGCTGCAATTGGCAAGAAAGAAACCAGTTAATATCTCTAGTTTGTAATAATTCCGAAAATGTTAATGCTCTACTTAAAAATAATATTCTAGTTCCCTTTAAACATATAGTTCACAATTCCCTATGCACCGAAAACGCACTTTAAATACTTTTCTTTGATTTATTCTGTTTTCCTCTGCCCATCAAATATTTAATAATTGCATGTTGGCCTGTGCACACGCACAAACGTTCTCTAATTAAATATTCCTATTGAATTACTCCCCCACCTGCATGCTTTCCTTTCCCCTGAAAATTACGCAAACAGAGAACCTATCACAATGGAATACTTTTGATACATAATATCCTTATACAATACACACATACGAGTATATCCCTGCACATAACCTCTATCAATGACTGGAATATTTCGGGTTAATTGTGGGGGCTGATTGCTGTAACTACATAGACATATGTATGTATACTCTATATACATACACACCGACATATGTATGTACTCTCCTGTACATAACACAGAGTGCATTGCACTTTTGGGGCTATTGTGTATACAGGTTTTGTTGTGTATCCCCGCAGGAAATGAAGCCCTCAACTCGTTCCCTTTTGTACGTCAGTTTGGTAAATCCCAGCCCAATCCACAGATCAGCTGTTATGGGTTAGGATGACAATGGTCTAACATCGGGATAGGGTACGCGGCATGCAAATAAAGCGGCGGCGGCGACAACAGGCCCCCCCATTGGCCATAAGCCATGCACTTGACCCAAATCCCAAATGTTGAAGGAGAGAGAGAGAGAGTGGCAGAAAAGGGACGTGAATTGGGTTAACAAACGACTCGAAAGCGCACCGAAGGAAGCAACTGCCTGTGGGACCATGGACTAAGCCACCAACGGGAACCCAAAGGGGAGTCGGGTGGGTGGTGGGGGTGGGGGGAAGTGTGAGCGCATCAATCAGGATGCCGACGCCTCCGCACATTGCACAACATCCTCCATTGGCCAGAGCCCCACGACTCTGTGTGTATATGTACATATGTATATGTATGTATCCTGTGACATCGTTGTCCAGGAGCAACAGGAAAACAGCGGCAAAATTCTTGATAGTTAAGCGCGACCACACACAGATACACACCCACACACCGAGCCCCTGATAGACACGACTGAGGATGAAACGGGAGCTCGTAGATGGTTGGGGATGGCGTGGAGGCTTTGCACATTGCCGCAACACGTGATGCAGTCAGGATTTTGCATGCAGCGCCGGATGGCCGGAAGAGTGCGACAGAGAGGGAGCCATATAGAAAATCGAAAGCGAAAACTGTTCCCCGTCTGCCTCTTACGTCCGTGTATGTGTGCTGCGGGTTTTGGCGTGGGGAGACATGGACATTTCTGCATCTGTCGTTTCTCGTTGCACATTCCATGTTGCTGCCTGCGTCACGAGGATAACCAGAAAAACGCTCGTTGTGTGGAAAATCATGAATTTCCGCACCCAATGGGGCCTAATTTGATAAACTAACAACTCAATTATGGCATCGGAAGCATAGGAATATCGCAAAGGAAACGTTGGGTATACCCCGGGGATAGCAAAGAGTACGCGGACTCCCAGAAATATGATAGTTAGAAGTTGATTTAGAGTATTAAATCTGATATTAATCAGATCCTTACATTCCTTAAGTTTTAGACTCATGGTGACTTCAAGTCAGCAATGAGCATCCGTTCTAAAACGTCTACAACATATTTTTCGAAATCGCCCCAAGCTGCATTTTCCACTGCATTACGCATACGCGGCATGGAAAGGGCTGCCAACATTACGCATACGCAACGTGTGCGGCGGCAGGGACCCTGCATGGACTGGATCCTGCATAATGAATGCCAGACGGAGGAAAAAACACACAGGGCATACACAAAAGGGACACAGAGGACATTAAATGGAATACTAAATAAGGCATCAGAAACCATGGCCAAAAGCCTCCACAGAAATGGCCATTTTGTCGATCTAAAATTGAAAAGCAAACTTCGCTGTCGCTGTCGCTGCTGTGCTGCTGCCTCTGACGCAGTCAGCGTCAACGTCAGCGTCGGAAAAGTCTCTCGGCCTGGCCAAAAGGCATAAAACAGACAACGCTGCCGCTTATCTATCCGAATGGGTGTTTTTGTGTGTGTGTGTGTGTTTATGGTGTTTTTTTGGCCGAGCACCCAGCACCACCCAAAAGCAACCACCTAGAACCAACCAGAACCACCCGGCACCACCTAACCACCGATTGTGCGAGGCTTGTGCGCAGTACCAGCATTTTAGGGTAGATATTTTTACAGGGATTTGCGCACTGGAAGCCCAGCTGCAACAACCACAGTACGAGTACCAGGACCAGCACCAGTACGACTACGTTATATGGCAGAGAGCAAACGCACAGCACAGCACAGTGGTGACTTTTGATGGGGGGAATGGAATGCATGCATGGAATCGTACATAATGCTGATATTGCCCTCGCTTGAGGGCCGTTTTTCCCAGCCCGTTGTTTCTCCCAGTGTACTCGTATGGGTACAGTCAGGTCACAAAATCAAAGGGAAAGCAAGGCGCTGGACATGCGATTGAAAAACAATAGATGGCGCATTGGTGGTACGCTGTTTTACATATGAAACGTTAGCTGCTCAATGGACTTTCCAAAGGGAAGTTACAATTAATAATCAATTTTAATGATTAGAGCAAACCATATTTGGAAAATAGATGTTTGTAAGAATAGCCATATAATGAAAGGAAGAGAAATGATAATACTTTGTAATATTTGTCATTTTAACAGCACTCACTGATATAATACCAGAAGAGCTCTTAACAGCTTGGATTCGCCCGTCTCTATCCCAAAACAATATTGGAGCCCCTTGGGTCTTCTTTGTATATCTGAAAACCAATATACGATTAGGAAACAGCACAAAAGTGGCGCGAAATGAGCTTTATTGCTGTAAATCAAGCAAGCTCTCTCAGCACACACCTCTCTTCTGTATGCTTGTGTTTCTGTGTGAGTTTAGGTATGTGGTGTGGGGCATAGTCCCGCTATATGACACAACTTTTGGCGCCATTTTTAGTTGGCACTCGAGAGTGCAGGCACGGGTAAGCGCAAAAAGCGCAAAACACGCGCTCGAGAAAAGAAATCAAGGGATTGCAAGCCCAGAGGGTGGTTAAAGGATTGAATCTGTGCGAAGATCCACAAGGATCAAACCAGGACACTTTCAGAAAGCGCTTAATGCACAGCAAGCAACGGGAACGTGACCAACGAAGGGCAGTGCGACTCACGGTTACAGTTAGCCGTTAGAGCCATGTGAAGTGACCATGCGGAAGGTCATCAAGGGTGGTGCCAACCACTGGTCTGTCGGAGGCGAAACTGAATGCCAGGATTGGCGGCAGGATTATGCTCCACAGCCTGGAAAAGCTCCTAAACACCAAAGGAAGGCCGCAGGAGAAGCCGCAGCAGATGTCGACAGGTGGGTGGACAGCGGGCGTGCCGTCTGGGCTCTGTCTGGGGTGGGGGGGGGCGCGAGCCGATCAGAAATCGAAGAGCCAGCCAAGCTGCAGCAGATGCAGAATATACTCGTACAGTGGGGAGTGCACACTGGAGGGAGCCAATATTGTGGACAGCCAGTATCCATTTATAATGGTGAATGAAATCTTGCAAAACACTTTTTTTGTATCTTTCTGAGAAAAACATCTTGGAAGCATGAATTAATCTAAAAATTATTAGAATCCAATTATGAAAAAAATTTTCAAAGAAGGTTCGAAATTCGAAAAAAAAGTTAGCTTAATACCTAATAATGGGTTAATTTATTTTCAATTTACATTTTAAAATTTACTTAAAAACCGCAATATTTATCATTAATCATGCTTTAAACACTGGATTTATTTAAAGGAAAATAAATCAATTTCCATTTACTAATTTTCTTCAATCCCACTCAAAACACAAATCAATTGTTTTAATCACGAGCACAATTCATATTGCCATCCACTGTCGAACATATCGTGTCAATTAAGTACTGATAAAACGAAAAATAATCACAAAAGCGAGGTGGAACAACTAATTTGACGGCGACTGTATCTGTGACAGCGCTGGGCTGGTTGGCACTTGGAGCAGGCCAGTGTTAAAGTTGAAGCCCCTACTAATGAAAAATACTCGTATTCTCATATCTGTACGTACGTTTTGCTGCGCTGCCGTCGCCTGCCCTGCCTGTGTTTTACACTTCACTCTTGGCCCGGCCTGTTTCTGCTTGTGCTCTGGCTGGGGAGAGAGACCGAACAACGAAAAACGTACTGCGAACACTGAACTGAAAATCAACTGAAGCAGCTGTACCAGGGCCCAGCGAAACGCAGGCAAAGCAAACGCAGAGGCAGAAGCAGAAGCAAAGGCAAAGCAGAGGCAAACGACGAACGAACGAACGAACGCTATGCACAGCGAGACCATCAAACGGCACGGCACGGGCAGGCAGGCAGGCAGCAAAGTATCTGTATATGAGTATCTGAGTAGAGTCGAACGAACCAGACCAGGCAGCCAACCAACACACAGAGTCGTCGTCGTCGTCGCCGTCGTTGGAGAGCTGAACTGTGTATGTACACAGTGGTGGCAAAACGAGAGTGTACAGCACCGCCTGTCGCTGCGTGCGTGCAAAGAGGGAAATAATTTGCGTTTTTGTGGTGGCCGCACAGAGGCCTCCCGCAAAATCGGGCTGGCTGGCCCTGAAGTGTTCGTACAGCGCATGCACAGTGCAGGCGCTATATATTGGCAGGGCTGATTTGACTTATGAAATTATTATTAATTATAAATGATGAAATTAACTGGCGATACAGATAATGCGATTGAAAAAAGAAAATAATTTTCTAATTTTTTCGTACACTTCCTATTTATGTTTTCGACAAATCATGCCTCGAATGAGTGCATTCTCCCCTACCTCTCATACAATTTGTCAAGACGCGCATGTTCCGACTATTTTTGCCGCGACTGTACACGCTTAACCATATAAAAGCATGGAGCGGAGCCGTAAGCTCTGTGTGGAACGAAATGCTAGTAGTATTTGGCGGCGGCGCCGCCGTCAACGCTTACCCCTCTGGCACACACATACTCCTCTGCTGCGAAAACCCCCTCGCCAATACATGTTAAACCGAAACGTTGCCCACTGCCGCCCACCTGCCTCGCCCCTCCCTCACCTACCCGGCACAAAATCCCTCCTCATCAAGCTCTCCCCTGCCCCTTAATACTTCCCCTCCATCACCATCACCTCTCTTCTCCCAGCATTTCGCTCTCATAGAAATTTTACAACTTTACAAAAAAATCAAAAGCAGAAAAAAACAATGTTTTTGGTTTTTTTTCCAAGAAATGAATGCATAAATATTTAACCTACAATATTGATTTGACATTTACAAGCCTAATCGATTGGGTAATCAGCGAATGGGGCACAGATTCTTCATAGTTGCACTTGTGGTTCGATATAAATTTTCAAAAAATAACCGTCAATATTTCGCGCGCGCCCTCCATTCAAAATTTCAATCCCATGCAAGCAGCAAACAGCAACCAACGATGTCGACGATGACGACGACTACAACGCGGCGGCCCGACCAAGAGCCACCTAACCAAAGGCCCAAGCAAAACCCCAATGTATAGAATACCCACGCCAGAAATTGGGTCGTTTAGTTTATTTAGCAAATTTTATATAATAAATGGCCACGATGGCGGCGCATTTTGGCCAGACCACACAGATGGAATAGTTAGAAATCAATCGTAGTGGAACACTTAGCACTCACCCGTACGAAAATGTCGCGTAATTTGCCTTTTAATTGCACCTCCAACCGAATCTGTATCTTGCACCAACGTTGTTCAGTACTAGCCTGCTGTTTGTTCACTTTATAAATTTTCTTCTACTAAAAACTCAAGTCTGTTCTGTTCTGTTCGGTTTGGTTTGGTTCGGTTTGTTCAGCGTACGTAGTACAGCCTTGCCTTTGGAATATCAAATACACTGAGTGAATGCCAGCCACAGAGCCAGAGCCAGAGCCATAGAGTCGTTCACAGGCAGCGCAGAGCAAAAGCAAAGCAAAGCAGCACTACGAAGCACGGGTACGACGCAAACTCAGGCACTACCGAGTGGAGTGTGTATCTGTGTGTGTGTCTGCAGTGTCCGTGTGCACCGTTTGCCGTATCTGTATCTGTGCCTGTGCGGTGCTCAGAGCAGTTTTCGTCGCTCTATGTGCGAGGCAATCGACAAGCACACACACACAGATATGGGCGTACAGCTATACGTGTGTATCTGGCCTGGCTGGTCGACTGTCGTTGTATGGGTGTGTATGGCTGTACGGCTGTAGTAGAGCTGAAATTCGTTCGTTATATGAACAGGCGGCAGATGGACGGAAGAGGCCAGGGACCGAGGCAGAGGCAGAGGCATCAGCAGCAGCAGCAGCAACAACAGCACCACCTACAGAGCCACAGAGCGCAGAGTCAGAGCATTGAATATGGCCGCCTGCTTTTGCTTTGCCTTTGCCTTGCTTTCGTATCGTATCGTATGGAATGGTATGGCATGGCATGGCATGGTCTGCTTTGAACTGCAATATTGGATAGTTTAGGTCCTGGAATAAGGTGTACCAAGTATGAGGACACCTTGATAAATGGATAATCTATCAAACCTCATTTCAAATTGGGGTACATTTGAATGGGTTTTAATGCAAATTTAGTAAAATAGATGGGTAACCCCCAACTATCAAAATTATAACCATTTAAATATCTATTTAAATCTTCAAATGTTAAGAAATATTTAATGTGTGGTTAATCTCCAATCAACTTCGACCCAAGCTCAATCAAAAAGATTTCAAAATGTTACCAAAAATATTTCAATATTTTTTAAGTTATAGCAAAACGTCAAATTTATACATCAAATCTCACTATGCTAAAACCACAATTTGTAGATAAAAATACGACATTGCGTTGCTCATCATTCAATCTGTACCTTATCAAGCTAAATCCGAAGATATCTGAAAAAGTAGTTTCAACCAAAGAATAGCGGACTTCCAGGTGCGACCAGAATCGAATGTTTTTCGACTCTATCTCGCTGTGTAGAGGCCCGCAGTACAGCTACAGTCAAAGCAGAGGCCACAGCGAAAATACGAACCCGAGAAAAGCACCGAACGAACGAGAGTGTATGGAGTGGATGTGGACGTGGATAGAGGGGTAGCGGGACGGGGCGGGGCCGAGAGGCAAACAGACGGCGGCGACGGGCGGCCGTTGTACGTGTCGACACTGCTGTCGTACTATGTGCGGGACTGAGTGTATGCATGTATCATTGTGTGTGCGCGACTGTATCTGTATCTACGCGAACAAACAGCCACAGAGCGCACAGAGCATAAAATCAACGTTCCCCACTCGTTCGACTGTAGGGTATATAAGGCAATGGGATATTGTGGACCTGAATGCGACAGACCAGACCCAGACCCGTTCGGTCTCATGTCGCCTGCCGGTTGGTGGTGCATATTTGGATTTTTGTGGATCCGCTCATCGGATTAACCAGATTCCTTGACAAATGACAAAACCGATCTTTAGCCAAGTATAATGTTGCACTTCCAACTGCATCTCACGTAGCCTAGAAAACTCATCTAATCTATCACAAAATGACCAAGATCTTCAATATATTAGATTCACTACCGTTCATTTATCAAAGTTTGCTATAGTATCTTTAATTCTTTTTCCATTGGATAATTTTACTCATGTTAAATCTCCTACCAAAAATGAAATAAATTAAATGGAACATTAATAGATGATAATCCGATGACTAAAAAATGTTATTGATTAGCTAGTTTTTCGATCTACACTTGGAAGTATAGTAATATCTTTCATTTCCAGCAGTATAAATAATAATCTTTCCTAGAATTCTAATCTGTAAGATTCATTTTTTTGATCTGTCACACTTTCAGCGATAAAATATCTCATTTTGAAGATCATTGACCTCTACCAAATCCAATATTTAAGGGTTGCAATCATTTGGAAAACATTTTTGAAATCCCTGACAATATTTCAGGACCCATTTAGCAATGCTAATCTGTTGGCTCGCCTTGGAAGTCCATTCTCTTTTTGCCAGTATACTTTTTGCATGGCGCTTCGGCCCACAGTGCCAGTGGGTCGGTCGATTATTATGGTTGTTTGTCGTCTCATTTCAGCCTTGTCTGTGTAGCAGCACACAGAGAGCCTTCCACTGCCGTAAAGCTAACGATGATATCGCAGGGAGGTGAGGCAGGGAGATGGTGGGATGGCATGGGGGATGCATGGGTTGGCTTTGGTTTTGGTGTTGGGTTCTGCTGGGTTCGGGCTGACTGTGCGACTCTGTATCTGGCTTTGGCTCTGCCTCTGCTCCTGTGAGGAGGAGGTGAGGGATACGGACGGGCTGCAGTCAGCAGTCGGGTCGACTGCCGACGCTGCTGCTACTGGCTACAGCGGCTTTCGGTGGTGGCAATTGTCGGGCATAGACGAAGCGGAGCGGATGATGATGGTGATGGCAGCAGCGAAGGGGTGTTCTCTGAGGGGTGGCATGAGGTCCCGTACGCCTGGAGAGGTAAGGAGAAGAGAGGAGTGGAGTATAGTATGCAAAAACGAACAACCTAACGAGACCGAGAGCCATCCAGCCGGAGAGCAGGGAACGCTTCATCGAAATGGGAGGTACGTTTCACAGGATGTGGATATAACGAGCCGAGCCTGCTGCATACATACGTGCGTACAGAAACAAAGTACAAGAGTGTATTAGCGGCAACAATGAGATCGAAACTGAAATGCTCTTTCGTGGGAACCAACAGTGAATATCCTGTGGATATCAAGACTGATAATTCTAAGATTCTTTGCACGAGATTCACTAGATATCCCTCAACATATCATAGGGATGCAATCATTAAAATTACTTAGACATTATCATCTAATCAAAACTTATAAGGCATTCTCTTTATATTCTATTCTGCCGTCACCGCCTGGTGATGTTCCATAATTTTTCATCTCCTCTTGGACTTCAGAGTATACACAAGTATCGTTGGCCTAAGCTGGGTTGTGCATTCCATATCCTGTGCCCTTCCCTGTCCTTTATCGCATACTCTTGCGTACCCAGCTTAATTTCTGTTTTGCCTGGTACGGGACCTGGTCTGAATCTGCCACTTGGCTTGGTCTTCATTTTGCCTTCGAATACATCTACGAGTACGAGTATGTTGCTGGGGATGGTCGAGTAGTGTGTGCCTTTCATGGAACTGGATGGCTTGCTGCAGCTCACAGGGACACATACACAGGCACAGCCGGCAGTGAAGTAGTACTCACAGCAGGATGCAGGCACAGGCACAGACCACAGACCACAGGCAGCGACCGGGACTTGGGGCACTTGTTGTTGTCAGTTCCTTAACGTTGCATCTTTGCCGTTTGCCGTATCCCATTTGCCATTGGCGTCGTCTACTCAAATCAATATGCTTGCCATATGGGCTCCAATGTACTTGCTTTTGTGCGTTTACCGTTATGCTTTATTGGGTATATTCCACAGCGTTAATCGTTTAATAGAGCCACTTTTTTGAGACAGTGTCACAGTCCTTGCTACTAGCAAGGAACCCCCAGGGAATATCCCTAAAAACCTTTAAATGCTTATATATAATATGTGTTTACAATCAGTTTAATGCTATTAATGCTATTAAAAAACTGCGAGTACACAGATCCTTTCATCAAATATCTCTTTTTAGAAACCACAAGGAATTTTCATATACCAGAAGCAGTTGGGGGACGTGACCGACCCGACCACCTGCATACCAAAAGCTAAGGCCTGTACTTATAATGCGTTCCGTTCTGTTTCTGTTTGTGTCTCGTCTCTACCTTCGTCTCTCCATCCACCTTGTTCGGTTCTTCCGAACAGCTGATGCTGATGGCAGCCGTAGTGATATGATGTATTGGGGAGGGGAGGTGTGGTGGCAGAGTTGTGTGCTCGCTAAATATTGTGGATGGATGTGGACGTGTCGTGTGGTGGGGGTGGGGGCGGGGCAGTGTTGCTGCTATAGCTTCGCCGACTGCCCGCAGTAGTCGGACTCCACGAAACCCCCCACAAAGCCCTCTCAAAGGCCAAGTTCAGTATCTTAAACACATTTCATGGGACCTATTGTTGTGCATCATGTGGAGGCGGGTGCCGATGCGATACGATGGTGTTGCTGGATGCTGACGAGGCGCGATTTGCAACAAGAGCAGCAAAAGCAACCAAAACACCAGGACGGACTCCTCCTGCCTATGTGACCCAATTTCCAAAGGGAGACGCGAAAGTGATGTCCCGCTTTAAAGACGTGTGTGCTTGTGCGGGTGTGCTTGTTGCACGTGATTGCTGCAGATCCCATGGGGCACAGGAAAGGTCAGTGCAGTAGAGATGCACTCGCGGGATGGATCGATCGTAATGATCGGCTATTGAAAAAGAAGCGCACATTGAGGGTATGCAAATGTTCGGCTTCATATCTAGAGAATCCCAGTCTCTGTGGTAGGGTATACGAATGTTGCTAAAACCGCAAAAGATGATAAGCATGTGCTGGGCCATAAAATAACAGCAACTACAACAGCAGCAGCAGCAACAACAACAAGAATAACAGCTATGCGTTTCGCAGTCAGCAGTTCGTTGTCGCCTTGTCGTCCGGTTTCTCTCTTTTTTGAGAATTTAATGAGCATATACAGAACGAACCACACACACACACACTCAAACGCATGTACTGCATATGTGTGTGTGTTAGGTGTAGGGTAGTGTCTGATTCATGATTGTTGAAAAATGACAAAAATCTATCATAAGCATTAGGTAAACATAAAAACATGGTTTAAGCATGAATTTTGATTAAGTATATATTTTCCATTACGTTTATACATGTAATTTCTACATGTATTTTACATTTATTTTACGAAAGGCGCCCACACACACACGCACGCACACACACACACACACACACACAGAGCGTGAAGCGAGAAAGAGATGAACGACCACCGACTCTCTCTATATTTGCTGCCAGCGACGCCGACAGCGCAGCTGCGCTCTCACTATTATATGCTTTTGCTTTTTCTGCTGCTGCTCGCTGTCTCGTCTCTGCTTTTGCTTTCTCCCACTTGAGTTGTTTTTGCTTTTTGTGATTTTTGCCCACGCAGCAGTAATCGCTCGTAAATGGTAACCAGTTGGAGCCGAATGGATTGGAGTCCTATTCCAGATTCCCGATTCTTCGGGGCCTCCAAATATGAAAGACATAAACGCCATTCCATAAACTGTTTTTGTTTAGATTTGGATGCTGCTTATGTAAACAGCTGTTTATGAAAAGAAGACTTAACAATGGGATTAAAAAAAGCATTAAGGGTCCGAAACTTTTAATACCCTCTCTACACGATGTTTATACTGATCGTTTTTATGGTAGCTTATTTTTAGAAGAAGCGAATGTTATTTGAAGAAAGTTCGAATTAAAAGTACGAAAGTTTCAAAATCAGAATTTTATTCAAAAAATAAACTTTCGAAAGGAACTTATCAACGAAATCACAACCGAAGTAGTAAATTATATTTAAGAAGTACCATAGATTTTGATCTGATGATCATTCGGATATTTTCAATGGGTATGGTAGTCGCGTTAGTTGAAAATATTCATATCGCCGGGATGTCCGTTGATCTTGCGACGTTCCATGGAGAGTATGTACTGGATCTTGGACTGCATGATCATGGAATTGGAGATAGGCATATTACGGAGTTGGGCCGCCACGCTCAAACCAAAGAATGTAAATTCGTCCTCGCCACGGATCTCGCTGCGTTCCAAGTGTGAGGATGGCAATACGCTGACCTCTGGGACCTTCGGCAGAGACGACGGTGGAGTGGGCGGATGTTCCATTGGCATGCTCACGGGAAGAACGGTGAACAGCGACGGCGCCGTTGGAATAATGTCTGGCTCCGTGGTGACAACCTCCTCAGGCTCCAGCTTGACCCCTTCCTGAAGCTTAATGGGCTTCAGACGGTGGAGACGAACGGACAGTCTCTTCAGCTGTGGAGCATCCATAGTCTCGGGCTCGCTCTAACGGTAAAAGAAACATATAATGGGTTAGGATTCGGCTCTGCAGAGCCGTGATCTGCAGAATTCATAAACTTACCGTGTCTACGAACTCCGCCAGGAACTTGTGCAGGGGGGCGAACCAGGGTATCTTGGGACGGTAGCGTCTAGGGTTCGATTTGATCTTCTTGAGCTCCTGATGGTACCCGGTTCTGAGGTTCTTGATCTTTATCTTAACCCCCTGAATGGAAAGTCCGTTTTCTCCCCTATCAACATTGGCATTGATCCCGGCCATAATCCTCTTGTAGGCTGCGTTCCTTGCCCCCCTCATATAGGGCCTCTTGTTCCACAGGCAGGGCTCCCGCCCGTAGAGCTCTACAAACTTGATGGTGCGTTCATCGGTGAACCGGAAGGGAAGTCCTCCCGCCCTCACCACCTGACTGGTCATCTCTCTGTGCTTTCACTGTACGCTAGCCGCCGCCCCGTCGCCCCAACGAGCACAAAACTTGATAACCTCTCTGTCGAAGAGCACTCTGCGAACTGTACAGCTTTTTCAATTTTTCTCGCTCTCTTGCCATTCTATTGCTTTCGCGAAGGCAAGTCTCGTGCTCCGTGCTAGCTTGCTTATTCGTTTTGCTTTGGTTCGGAATACTGCAGTTAAATTAAAAGCAAAATTCATGTAAGTCATGTAAGGCTTAAAAAGTATAAAAACCCGCTATTCGTTAGTCAATTGAATTGCCAGCAACAAGCAGTATTAAATCAGGCTGATTAATAGCTTTGATCGTACAAAAAGTCCCTACGTTTGCAAATTACTACAAAAAATATACAAAACTGCAGCAGTATATACTGAAAATGTTTCCGTCTGATTAAATTATTTATTTTAACCTCTTTTGCTCGATATCAAAGCATATAAAATACGTTTTGCCAAGCTGCTGAATTCGTTCGACGCTGTGCTTTTCTGCTTTTTGCTGTCGCTGCGAGAGAGAAGCCATGCGCAAGGAAGAAGCGCTCTCTCAGAAGACGAGTTGTTGGGTTTGCTATTGGATTGCGGTTTCGGGTCTCCACTGCACCAAATACATACAAAGGTGCATACATATTCGTACATATGTATATAGTATGTACTCATGTATGTAACAGTCTGTTTTCCAAAAATTGTCGGTCTCAAAAAACTATTGAAAACTACTAAAATATGATGCCTGTACTACTCTGCTCTCTTGCAAAAGAGAGCAAAAGAGATCTCTCTGCAAAGAGATCGCTAATGTTCATACAACAGAGGAATAACAGTAGTGGCAAAAAGTTAACAGTGCCATATTTTGTAAGACATTTTCTTGGCTTACAACGCTATTTTTTCTATACCAATCCAGCTGCGTACACAATTTTCCCCTAATTTAACGTCATGCAATCTGGGTGCATCGGAATGCAGTCGAATGCATCCTTCCATCCCATCTCATTCCATGCTCTACCAGGTACGCGTCTACAATGTACGTATTTCATTCCCTTGCCACGACCTATTCCTTCGCGATCCCGACCATGGACCCCTCGACTATTGTGAACTTTCAACAGCGCGTGACATCGTTATCCTTTGTGCGCGAGGGACACACAGGGAAAAACTGCAGCGACAGTTTAGTTTGAGCATCCATTTTCCTTCTTGTCTTTTGTTGCGCCTTCTTTATGTTCTTTATGATTTTATGGTGGGAAAATGTCTTCCATTGCTGCATCTGCGGATGGCTGGCCGAAATCTGGCGTCAGTTATTGCAGCTGCTTATGGTTAATTTGTTAACCGATAAGATATACATATAGTCGATCATATCTCTTCTATCCCATCTAGAATTAAGTTCACATACATAAAACCGTTGAAGAGTTTTTCAGATGTTGATCTTTGACTTCAAATCAAAGTACGACAGCAGAGCAGTGTTTTTGAAAAGTCCACAAAACTACAATGCAACAAAAATCACAGTCAAGGGGAGTGAATAACATTGAAATAACATTGATAAGGTAATGTAACGAACTGTGTTAAAAATTTGTGTTTCTATATTCCATGGCTGCATATAAATTTTTGGCGCCATTTTTAAAAAGCGACCCTCGGCCGTATCTCTTCTGTGTGGTGTGTGTACCAGAGAGAGCGACCGAAGCGAGCCTATGCATGGGCCGACGACTCATCCAAATGGCTGGGTGTATGTGTGGGAGGAAAAAATTGAGATTTGCTATAATTTCGGCATAATTTGATGGGAAAAATGCCGTCTGCCTTGCATTTTCTCTGTGATTTGCGATATTACGTCTATTAACGCATCCATCGCGTTTTATTTGTTTTTACATTGCCATTTATCATGTTCCCTTTTGCGTTTGAAATTCTCCACTGCTCTCTCACCAACACAAACGTACTACCACATGCTGCCGCTGAGCAAACGTCGCTGCCGGCGTCACTGCCGGCGTCGCTGCCGGCATTTCCTACCTACTCGCTTGCCTTTCATTCCATCGACCAACGCTAGGGTCCGTACAGTTCGATTTGCGCAACACACGAATAAGGTTGGTGAAGCTCCTGCAATAACTCTTAAAAATTGTGAAAATTATATTAAAAGGAAACAGTGCATAACATAGGAATACAAATACATAGAGATGTTCCCCTTGTGAAAAAGTGAAGCTTCGCTGACTCTTTTTACCCCCTGAAGCAACGCTAGTGAGAATTTTTAAGTGGCTGCAGAAAAGAAACACAGTCTCAGGGCGACGCTGTACCACACCATAGAAAAATGAGTCTGAACGAGAGAAAGCGTTGCCATTTTGCCTTGAGACTGGTGGCGAGTCCAATATGGCTGCCGCTGAAATTTGTTCAGAAATTTGTTTTTTTTGTGTGTTTTTCCTATAAGAAAAACTTCTCGAATTGTTTATTAGAACGCCACGGTAGTGAAATGCGCGCCTTTTCCATATTTCATGCATTTTCCTTTTGTTTTTACTCGGCATTTAGCGCTTCTCTTTTCATTCGCCGGTTCCAGAGCGTGTGAGAGCGGGAGAGCAGCTGCACAAAGAAGAGAGCGCGTTACTCTCTCAATCTCTGATTTCTTTGCTCATACATTTGTTTGTTTTGTTTCTTTCCAACAAATTCAAATAAATTTAAATAGTTTCAAAAGGTTTTATTCAAACGATTTCCGTAATTAAAGAGAATGTTTGTGCAACGCCTTCACAGACACAGCGACGCTCGACGGACGCCGTGCCCTCTCTTTCTCTCAGACCATCTGCCGCCGCTTATATTTTTGCACCTCTGTCAACGTCTGCGTCGACTGAGCAGCGCCTGTACGTGTGCTGCTTCTGCTGCTGCCTTTGCCCTGACTAGCGCGACGCCACCTCGTTCAGTTCGAAAGAAACGACAGAGGTTGGTAAACGTTTTAAACGCTTTGTCTGAAGAAAAATATAAAATAATTTAAAGAGAAATATATTAGTAGTGTCGGTTAAAGTATACTCCAAGTGCTTGATACAGTTGTGCATTCAAATTCAGCAGTACTTTGCCTGCAAACGCAAAGGCCGCAAGAGACACGCTTTCCAATTCATTTTGTGCTTTTTAATTTCTCTCTGTGTAATGTTAATACTAAATAGATATTCGTTTTCAGTTTTCCATTCACTCTGGTGGCTTTTTTTGTAGCAAAAATGTGTATTTTCATAAAAAAGTGTATCGCACTTTGTCCATGTTTCCTTTGCCAATCTACTTCGTTGCGTTGCTTTGGAGAGCCAGCCTGTACCACTGGGCCCTCGCTGTATATGCTGTGGCTGGCTATGGCATACAGAAAAGGCAAAGTGTTGCCATTCCGTTCCGTTTTGTACTCGCTGTTTCGCAGACTTGCTCTCTGGCTATCTTTGCGGTGGGGAAAATAATATCAAGTGTCTGAAAATTGCCTAGGGCTTGGAAACGTCTTTAATGCTGCAAAACTTCAATTAATATTCGTATTAATTATTAAGTGGCGCGCGCGCTGATACAGAAACATGCTGGAAAAGCATGCCAGAGCGCGCGCGCGCGCATTTTTTCTAAGCGTCAACGTTGGCGCGGGCAGAAGCAGCAGCAGCGCTGTATTGCCGTCTCTTTTGGGTCGCCATTGCTTGGGTCTTACTGTGCTGGTGGTGGCTTCGCTCGCTCTTTGCTCTCGCCTCAGCGTTTTGGTACAGGAGGAACATGGCGCGCGCTTGTGAAAAATGTGCTGTTCCGAAGAACATTTAAAATCGAATTTTTATTTCAGTCGTACTTGCTTTTTGTTTCTGTCATAGACTAACTTCGTGTTTTTCTCCATTTCAGCTTGAAGCAAGCATAAAATAGTTGTATTACTTCTTAATAAATAGTAACAGAACAAAAAACAAAATTATTATGGCCGATAAACCAAAACGCCCTCTCTCAGCATACATGCTGTGGCTGAACAGTGCCCGCGAAGGCATCAAGCGCGAGAATCCCGGCATCAAGGTCACCGAAGTGGCCAAGCGCGGTGGAGAATTATGGAGAGCCATGAAGGACAAGTCGGTAAGTACAGTACACCGAGAGCGGAAAGATCCTTTGGGAATCGGTAATAACTTATTCTTTTTTATATCTACAGGAGTGGGAGGCCAAGGCTGCCAAGGCTAAGGATGATTACGATCGTGCCGTCAAAGATTTTGAGGCCAATGGTGGCAACAATTCCGCCAATGGCAATGCCAAGAAACGCTCGAAACCCGCGAAAAAACCCGCAAAGAAGACCAAGAAGGATGACTCTGACGATGATGATGATGATGAGAGCGAGTAGGATGGCTCTATCAAGGACCGTCTTGCATTCATCATCAGTAGTTATCCATCACCAGTCACACAACAAAAACACTACAGCATCAGTGGATCGAAGATTTTACCTGCATTATAACGAACACCACACACACACACACCATGCAGTCGCTTCACCTACCTTATATTAGAGCAAACACACAAATAAATCGATCGATCATCCATCAGAAAAGTTAACCAACACCAAACTGCGTGGACTGTTGCAGTTGCCGGCATCGGCAGGGAGGAGGAGGAGAGCAAATCAACCACAAAAAATAAGAAAAATTGTATTTATACATTTGAGTTTAAGTTTAAGTACACGTTTTTTATGATGGCCTATACACAAAGAGAGATGGATACAACCTCCACAAAAAAAAGTTGAACGAAAAGTAGGGTCAAAGGCACGTTAAAGGTGTTTTTCTCCCCCCAGCAATCTCTTCTGCGGCGAAGAGAAGAAACTTATCTTGCGTATACAAATTGTAAAGTAAACGATAAAATAATTCCATTAAAAATAAAAAAAAATATGAAAACAAGTTACACAAATGTTCTCCCGGTGGATGTTTTCGATTAGACGATGCAGACGTTGTACAAATGCAGGGCTCCCTCAGAGAGTTAAGATTAGAGATCCACACATTACACACACAAAGAACAAAACACCACACCATAACACACCACACCACACCGCAAATGAAACAAACGAAATATCGCTCAGGTCTTTTCGTCATTTTGCATTCAACTTGAATAATGTTTAAACGTCTTGTTATGTAAAAAGATGTGTAGCGTAGCCGAAGAAGCAGAAGGTAGAGTTGTACGATGAGTTTGGAGTGGAGAAAGCAGATGTAATTGCATTTAATCGGTAGATTTAATTGATAATTATACATACATATAATTTAATGAGAAAACCAACAAAATAAAGCGAGAAATACATTTTTTAAATGCGTTAAATATGGGGCACGTTCCCCTTGAGTTTTTTCTTTTGGGCTGTCTGCGGTCTGCCTTCCACATGATCGTCCACCATCAGTGAAACACAACACGATTATACCATTTTGTATTATCCTGTTCTTTATTTTAAATATCAATACGAATTCAATGGATTTGCTCCGTTTCTTGTTGCGTTATGCAAAAATCATTCCAACATTCATGTGGGATTTAGTTCTATATATATTTATCTATATATCGTATGGGTTAGGTTAGCACCCCAAAATACCTTAAGAGTTCTTGTTTTCACTTTGGGATTGATTATCAATGGTTAACAAATCTAAAACACAACACAACCCTACAAAACAATATCTATCAATTATCAATTCAGTGCAATGGATGACGGTGTTGGGTTCGATTAGGGGTGAAACATACACAGGTTAAAGCTTAAATTTATAGTGTATATTGTATTGGGCGGGTACTCTCCAGATCTTGGTAATTAAGTTAAGGAGTCCTTTGTTTTTTTTTTGTTTTCCGTTTTCCACTGTGGACAAACGGAGAAGGTGTTGCGCTTATTTTATTATAGAGCTTAAACTAAGATTTATGGCGAACAAAAAACAAAGTCTCTCTCAGAGCCAATCCACTAAAAAGTGAAGCAAATTGGGTATGGTATGAACGTAAGGATCTGTTCCAAGGGGTGTGGGTGTCCAGTGGGTGAGTCTGTGCCATTTTCCACATTTTCCTTGTGGACTGAAGCACCATGCGGAGTGGCATTGAGAGCATCCCGGTAGCAGCTTTCGCCTTGTCCCTCTAATTGCGATTCAGCCAGAATATTGTCTTCAGCACAAAGTAGGCCAGGCCCAGGCAATAGACGATCTTCTCACGCTGCATGCGCTGCTCGTTGTTGATCTCAATGTTGAGCACCCGGCGATTCAGCTTGGCCAGCTGGCGGCGCAGATACAGAATCTCCTCGTGGGGCGTCAGCTCACCCATTGGCGTGCCCTCACGGTGGGCCAGCATCGAGGCATCCAGATTGTTGTGCTGCTGCTGCTGGTTCAGCTGAGAATGCTTGCTGGCACTGCCCGTGGTTAGCTGTGGAAACAGAAGGATTCGGTTTATCATTTGGGCAGACCAGACTGCAGGGCGACCCACAGATTTGTTTTGATGCACCATTTCAAATCGGAGAGTAAAAAATATATCAAATTCAATGTGTAAGCCTCTGCTCAACAGACACGTGTCGGGTCTAGTGACAGTTTTCGGGTCAATTCAATCATCACAATCAACTAACGAAAATTTGTTGTAAAAGAAAATTTTTGTAGGAAACCACTCTTTTGGCCGGACAGTATACTACAATGTCACTTCAGCCCTTTCCCCATGCCGACGATGACGAGGAGCCGCCCAAGCTGGAGCCCATCATCAGTGCGATGAAGTGTGAGCAGACCGGACACATTATGGAGGCCATTCTGCTGTACGAGGAGAGCATCTACAAGCTGAATCAAATGAGCGAAACAGAGCCGAGCAAACAGCATCTGTGGAGCAAGTATATGAAGACATACGAGGACCGGGCCAAGCAGTTGAGGGAGCAGGTGAAAAGCCACTTGAAAAGCAGCCGGGTACTGGACCACATCAGCATCGAGCGCGATTCGCGCGGCAAGGGCTACAAGCGCCTGTTCGGTGCCTATCTGGACGATAATGTCAAGGAGGCGCACATCAATGAGCCGCACCTCTCGGACCAGAATCACATTCGGAACCTACTGAACTTCCTGGAAGTACTGGTCAAGAACTGTCGCTATCTGAAGTACATTCGTCTCACCACCCGTCCAGACCCCGTTACGCCCAGGAACCAGCAGCTTGTCCTTGAACAGATACGCTCCGATCTGGCCACCGGCAACATTCAGCTGCACTACCAAATGGACGACACCCTTCACGACCGCAAGATTGTGCTCAGCTCGGGGGTGGTGATCAAGATCGGTCGCGGTCTGCACTACTTTGAGGCCAGTGACAATAGCTACACCCTGGGCTTGTGTGACTTTGATTTTCGCAAGTGCCAGGCCACCGAGGTGGACATCTGGAAGTGTCGGGCCTTCGCCAAGAAGCCCAAGCTACCGGGCGAGCCACACAACGACGTGGAAGAGGCGCGCGCCGAGGCAGAACCTCACGACTACTCCAGCGACTAGGAGAGGGCTACTACTTATCATCCGAAATAGTACTAGAAATCAATAAAAGCAGCAGTCGTTAATCTCTAACAAGGCACATGGTCTGGGTGTTAAGCGAGGGGCGCACTATTACCATAGATGTCGATCGCATTTCGTCATGGCCTGCATGCGTTTGCTGATAAGTCGAGTGGCTTAACCCGAATTGCTGCTTACCTGCGAATCGGACTCCACGGAGTTGGCATCGTTGGTGTGGAAGCCCATGCGGGCTGTGCCATTGGCGCGAACGTATTGCGTGGCATTTCCCTGCTCGTCCTCGTCATAGTCCTGATCCTGCCCATACAGGCCATGATTCCCGTTGGCCCTGATGGGTGAACTCTCCTCGGAGGCCGATGGGAAGTGATGGTCGGTGAGTGTGATGACGCGCGGCGGTGTCTGGACGCGTGTATAGCTCGCCGTGGGATTCTTGGGCAGAATGGAGTTCTCCAACTGTATTTCGCGCGGTGCCGAGCGCGTTTCCAGATGCTGATTGTGCCCGAGCACCACAATCCGGTCGGGCACATTCATGTCGATCTTGTCATGATAATTCCAAGAACTGATGAACTGATTTCCGTTCTGGTTGGACAGCAGCAGATCCTCGTCGGAGTACTCTCCCGTGGCCTTGATGCGCTTGGGTACGCGCATTTTGTCGTTGATTTCGTGTGCGAATTTGGCCTCGTTATAGAGATCGTCATCCAACCCATTGAACATTGGTGTGGGCGATTGGGCCATTGTGCCTTTTTTTATTTTTGCCTTGCTCCTGATTCTTGCGGGGTCACTCGGGCTCGGGCTCGGTCAGGGCCTCTTTTTTTGGGGATTTCACAGCAATCGATGTTTTTTTTTCGAGAAGGCGGCGAGAGAGACGTTTTCAGAACAAATTAGGACACGAAATTTTGATTGTGCAACATTTTGCACGTCAATTAGGTTGCTCCTTCTACCTTGTGTGTGGTTTGTGTGTGTCTACTTACATTTTTTCTCAAATGACAGGAAAATGTTTGCAAATTCCGTATTAATCTAAATTTTTTTTCCTGCCTTTTGTTATGTGGGTGAGGGTGGCCAGAATCTGCTAAAAAATACCAAAAACGACTGGAACAGTGCTGTTAAGGAGTGTTCTCAAGTGCACTATTCGATAGGCTTGATAGCTACTTGGCGCGTATTTAATTAAGAATCTGTTATATCGTAGAATGATATTCACTTAGTGGGGTTTCCCTTAAAAAATTTTAAAATGTTCAGGCGCTTAGCTGATTTGAATATACAGTGGTGCTCATAGACTTAAGCCACAAGACTTCAACCAAGAATTTAAACGAAAATTAAGAAAAGTTATTATTTCACAGCTCCAATTTTTTGTGTCTCGTTAGTGCTATATATCAGTGTTCTAATAGAAGAATAACCAAGTTATAAAAATATATATTCAACGAAAAACTTAAAAAATCTGAGACCATCTCCAAAATGTCCTGCTCACATACTTAAGCCACCTGGAAAAATATGGTTGAAAAAGTTCAAATTTTCCCAATATTCCTTATACTTTTAATAAATTTACTTTAATATTGAATGGGATGGACTTTTTGCTTAAGAACAGTGGAGCAACGCTTTGGCATTGAATCCACAAGACGTGCGCACTGTTGCGGGGTGATTTTCTTCCACTCTTCTTGCAAAATTCGCCACAAATCGTTTTTATTTGCTGATTTTTTTTTGGCCAACGACTTGTTTAGGAATTTCCCACAAGTTCTCTATAGGGTTCAAGTCGGGGCTCTGCGGTGGCCATTGCAAAACATTGCTTGCCTCTTGGTTAAGCCATGACTGCAGTGTTTCGGATTGTTGTCCTGTTGAAATATCCAGGCAAGTGGCAAATTATCGGCATATTCTCCAGATGAATTGTTAATAAGGATGTCCCTGTACATTTCGCCGTCCATAATGCCTTCTATCTTCACTAGGGGACCTACGCCCGATGCGGTGAAACAGCCCCAGACCATAATCGAAGGGCCACCATGTTAAACGGTCTTCTTCGTGTATTTGGGGTCCAATTGTTTGTTGGGAGGACGTCGTACATATGGTTTACCATCACTCCCAAAGACATTAAACTTGGATTCGTCGCTCCAAACAATCATGTTCCAAAAATTGGGACTTTTTGTGTGTGGCGACTTGAAGGAGCTTTTTAACATTTTTAATGGACAGCAATGGTTTTTTTTGGGCAATGCTTCCATATAACCCGAATTCATCTAGCCGTCTTCTTATGGTCTCAGCTGACACATTCACGCCATAATCTGCCACCATTTGACCTCTGATTTGCGTCGAAGTCAAGAACGGATCGGCTTTACTGATTTTGGCAATCCGTCTATCGTCGTTTAAAGTGGTTTTTCTGGGCTTTTCACGTGGAATATTTTCCCAGGTTTCATGTTTCTTATAAAATGCAATGGCATTTCTGACTTTGCCACGCGAAAAATGTAAAGTCTTACAAATTTGTAGAATACTTGTGTATTTTTTTTCGTAATATTCCCATATTAGCTTTCTTTCGGCCGGAATCGTATTTTTATTTTTAGCCATAGCGGTCAAATTGTTTTGGGAAACGTATTTAGTATTCAATATTTTAGTTTAAAAAATAACTAGCACAACTTTACCCGAAAAAACACAAGTTTGACGGTTTTAGCTCAAGGTGGCTGAAGTATGTGAGCAGGACATTTTGGAGATGGTCTCAGATTTTTAAAGTTTTTCGTTGAATATATATTTTTAAACCTTGGTTATTCTTCTATTAGAGCACTGATATATAACACTAATGAGACACAAAGAATTGGAGCTCTGAAAAAAATTTTTCTTAATTTTCGTTTAAATTCTTGGTTGAACCACTGAGAGTAACTATATTGAATTGCATTTATATGGAATGAAACCGCTGAGACATTCGATTGGTAAAAATACATTAGGTGCTGTTAAGCGCACACGTTTACCAGCACTGCAAAATAACACACACCAAAAATACCAACGCGAGCAGAACGGCCGCGCTCTTTTACAACACATCCTTCGGCAGCAGACGCGCGTCTTTTTTTACGAGTGGTTTTTGCAGCCTTCTATGTGAACGTATCCATAAATCAATTACAAATTCAAGGAAAAAGTAAGTTGATCACTTTTTTGACTATTAAAAGCAGGAGGATCAGAACGTGTATTATCTATAAATCCTAACGACAAAGAGAGCGTGCAGTCTCTGCGCCGTTTTGCCGCGGCTGCCGGGTACAGTCGCTCGGAGATTTTCAGAGCGCGCCAAATTGCAGACGCAAATAAATAGTTTTCTCCACCCCCTGTGGCTGTGAGTGTGTGTGTGTACGATAACTATAAATAAAATATAGCACTCGCCTTTATATATATTTTAATGCATACACAAATATCCGTACTTTGTTACAGCACGTTTTCGACCAGACATCATACAGATCTGACATGGAGCGACGCCTGAGACGCCCGCGTCGCGATGACACTGCAGCAGCAGCAGCACCTCTCGCCTCACAGCCACAGCCCAGCCTTCTGCCCGTTACCAGGCGAGCTGGCTCAGTGGCAGCTGCAGCCGCAACCGCCACTGGCCCTGCCACCCGGACACGTGTCTCGCCCTCGCGCAACAAGGTCCAACCGGCCGTCGAAGTGGATTTGGGACCGCGCACAAGGCGCTCCAGCCGTCCTCGCTCCTCGGTCGGACCGCTCACTTCATCTCTGCCCGTCAAGACATCGGTCAAGTCGCCAACACCCATCAGAGAGGTCCCTGAGGTGAGTGTGACCCATTTTTCTTGGCCAATAAAGTCGCTATCAAGACACGCTATCGCTGCGGGTGGGGGGCCCTTATCGAAGCGAGGGTCAGCCCAGAGCGGAATTCTGAGAATTATCTGAGAATAGAATGTGTGCTTTAGCTTCGATAAGCGATATAATCCACGTGGAGCTTTACTCACGACCTATTTCTTGCAGGTATCAACGCCCGTGCGTCAAGCGACCAGCAATTTGCCCATGACCCTTACCACCAACACGGCTAGCCGGGCACCCAACAAATCCTTCAACACCAGCTCCGTGAACAGCAGCAGCGCGGTGAACACATACAGCAGCAGCAGCACAACCACTGAACGCATCGAGATACGCACCGAAGGCGGGGGCGATATGGACATCGATGCCATACGCAAAAGCATCACAGACAGATTACGGCGATCCGTGTCGAAGACCCTTTCGAGTTTGGGCGGAACCAAGGCGACCAACACAGAAGATGGCAGTCGCTACAGTAGAAGTCTGTCGCGATCGGTGTACGAGGATGAGAAGTCGTCGAAGCGGAGCTACTCAACGGGGGAGGAGGACCTGTACGAGGAGGATGAACTGGAGGAGGATGAGTTCCGCAGCTTCAATGCCACACTTCAGTCGTCCAATCTGGGTGAGACCTCGTGTCGCCAGATGAAGTCCCCTCAGGAGTTTGGCGGCTGGCCGGGAGCCTTCCTCTTGTTGCTTTTGGTGCCCTTTTCTGTCTACTATCTAACTTGGAGCTGTGCAGCACGCAACAGTTGCCAATTCAAGAACGTTAATCTATCGGTTCTGGTGGACTGGGACTATTTGGCGCGTCAGGTTTTCCAAATCCGAGTAGTAGGTGCCTTTGTGGCATACCAAGTGGCTGTCTTCCTGCTGGTGGCCCTGCTGCCGGGACGGCGCGTCCATCTCACCCGGGAAACCTACAAATTCAACTCTTTGGCAGTGGCTATGGTCCTGATCGTCGCCGGTGGCTATGCCGAATATAAGAAGTATCCTGTCGTGAGCTTTATACTGCGTCACTATCTGCGATTCTGCATCTTTGGGATTGTGAGTGCTTTCGTTGCGGCTGCCTGGAGCTATTGGCGCGTGGACACCACCAAGTACAATGTGCTCAGACACAACGTGTCGAATGAATACGGACGCACCGGGAACTTTGTGGTGGATTTTGCTCTCGGCAGGCAGCTAAACCCCAAGTGGATGGGACGAGTGGACTGGAAGCAATACTACTATCGTCTGTCCCTGGTTAGCACCCTTCTGTATGCGACGTGCTACATCTACCAGACCGTGCAGTGGCCCAAGCCTCATCCGGTGACGGACGGAATCACCTTGGCGCGCTATTACTTCAACAATACCCACTACGATCCGGGCACATTGCTCTCGGCCAGCTGCCTGCTGCTCTACGTACTCGACGCGATTGTCTTTGAGCATCATTTGAGCTCGTCCTTCGAACTGCAGTACGAAGGCTATGGCGGTCTCCTGCTGCTGCGCTATGCCACCACTCCCTACCTGCTGACTGCCGTGACGAAATACTTCTACGATCAGCGTGTGCCCATAACCTGTTGGTATGCCCCCATCGGAGTTGTTGCCCTGCTGCTACTCGGCCTCGGCGTGAAGCGCTTCAGCAGCGCCTACAAGTACAAGTACAGGCTTAACTCTCAGAGCCCCATATTTTCCAACATCGAGACGATTCACACCTTCCAGGGCAACCGCATCCTGCTGACAGGCCTGTGGGGCCATGTGCGTCAGCCCAACTACTTGGGCGACATCGTCGCCTTGGTGGCTCTGGCAACACCCATGACGCTGCGTCCGGCCTGGCCCCCAGTGCTGGGCCTGTTACTGCTCGTCCTGGTGCTGCTGCATCGCACCACGCGCTCGAATACCCGCAACCATGCGCGCTATCACTCCGCATGGAATCGCTACTGCACCCGGGTGCGGTACTCCATTCTGCCGAGAATCTTCTAAGAGATAACATTATTTATTTCATTTTCAGTTCAGTTACGTTTTTTGTTTCAGTGGCCATTTCATCTTAAGTTCTGTATTGTATTATTTTGTGTATATATCAATACTCGTGAAGCCTTTACTCCCGAAACCCCCATCTCTCATTGATTTTAGTACAAAATTTGATTTTATTCTCACCAACTGACAACCAACGGACATTTAACGCACGTATATTTAATCTACACCTAAATAAGCTTAGTCAAACCCACATACATATGTAGTTGTAGCTATACGAACATTTGTCTGTACAATAGGCTATACGCTTAAGAATTATACACCATAAATAATGATTATTCTCTGTATAATACACATACTTGTAGGAGTTAATTTTTATATTTAAATATCAATTAAATAAATCTTCAGTTTCTATACTATAAAGAAACGCACAACGAAGGGTGTCGTTATTGTATATCTAGAGGGCATCTTCAAGGATATTTCTATTTACATATTTTAAGTGGTTCTTGATACATATGAAATACATATCTGGATAATGGGTTAATTGTTTTCTTCTTTAGACAAGGAATCGTGTAGGACGTTTCGGATTACAGCTGTAAAAATAAAAGTCGATTGTTCATACGGAACTTAAATAATTCCAAAAATTAGTCTGTAAGGTTTTAGTAAGAGATAAAAGTTTAGTTAAGTGCAGGCTTTCCATGTCTTTAAGGTCAAGTTCGCCCTTAACTTGATTTCCAGTTGAATCCAAATATAAAGTATGATGGAGCATATTTCTTGATGCCTTTTGCCACAAACTGTGGTTGATGATGATGATGAATGTCAGCCAACGAATAAAAGAAGTAATTTTGTGTAAAAATGCCCCTGCTACCCCCACCGCACCGCTGCCCAGCCGCCCTGCCTCGCCGCACAAAGTTCTGTGGTGTGGGCGTGCCCCAAAGCCGTTACAACTGTTAATGACATTTACGAATGTTTGCAAGAGACCAAACTTGCTGGAACCACCCCGTCCCTGTCTCTCCACTCCATCTACCACACACATAATGCCAAAATAATGACGAAGTCTGGCTTGCACCTCCGTCCCCCCAAATGCCCCAATGCCCGCTTCGCCATCACTTCCCCCCCTCCACCGAGAAATAGAAAAATGACTCGGAAACTGTCAAAAAAGAAAGCAAACCCCAGCGTCGGGCCGACATTTGCGGTTTGCTATACAAATGACCGACCACCGCCGACGCCATTGCCGTTGCCGTCTGCCCCGCCCACTTAACGAAAATTATACAATAATGGCGTCAACATTAGCAAATTGTGGAGCTTGTAGAGCAGAGCCTGAGTTGCCATTCAGGCAGGGAACGCTACCCTGCTCCCAGTCCTGTAGGTTGTGTCCTTTAATGAGCGTTTAAATTGGCGGATCCTGGTCCTGCAATTGCGCGTGGGGTGAGATTTTGCTTTTCGGTCTTTTTATGATTGATTGCTCCTTGCGGTGGTTAGTTTTTGTTCGGGTAAATAAATGATTTCTTAGAATATGCAAATTTAACAATTTAACCCAACAGTTATGGGAGCTACTACTGGAAATCTAAGGATTTGGCTATTTAAGTGATTTTTTACAACTTTCTCGCACGCCTTTGGCAGAGATCTTGTGACCACGTTAATTCAATACAGTATTCTTTCATGCACCTCTTACCAGTCGGCGAATGTATTTTGCGGGTTTTCATATTTCCATTGCGACACGTAATCTCTCAAAAGAAACCGTTCTCCCAGGTAAACATTTACTGCGAGGCACTTACCAAGTCTCTCGCTCTCTTTCTAACCAACACTCACTATTGCGGAGGTAGAGGAACACACTGAACGCGCGCTCTCATCATCTCGTCCCTTTTGATCCTTTTTGAGCGAGTCGTCTCTCTCAGGCAGTGGACAAGAAGCAAAGGTAAAACAGTAAGGAAGGAAACGGTGAGTAAAGCTGCGAAAAATATAATAGTGAATTCTTGATCACCAAACAAACCAAAATACACTGAGGATCCGAAATATGTACATATTTAATAACTATTTTGCTACAATCAAAATATTGTTTACACTGGAACTGGCATTGAGTCTGGAAATAATAAGAAGAGAAAACCTCAACTCTCACAAAAACACACGCACACATAGACACATGCACTCTCGCATAAATCACGCCTTTTGTCAGCATCAGATAACGTTTGGCATAAATTTAGTTTTAATTGACTTAATGCTTGTTCTTTTATCAAATAATTAATTACAAAGCAGAGTGTGGGCAACACCCAAGTGACAGTCTGTGTGTCAGAGAGAGACAGAGAGATACAGATTCGAGACAGTTTAAGGAGCTTCGTGTGGGTGCAAAGTTGGGTCAAGCAGGGATCTCCCCTCCCGTTCCGAGTGCAGTCTATCGAGCTCTATCTTGCACTTTTCTGTGGGCGGCACTCAGCAGTCAGTCGGTCTGCAGTTAGTTGGCGCACCAACCATTTGGCCAGCTCTGCGTGGACCCCCACTCGCTTTCAATTATCTAGTTTCCTATAAATTTTCTTGGTCACAGTGGCCGTTGTCAATGCATTTTGTTGGTCTGTAATTGCCCCTTGTCAACAAGTCGGGGAACAACCAGTCCAGAGATCGATATCGTCGCTTGGCTCGTTTGCCACAATTTTTGTTCTGTTGGCAGAGCAATAAAACTGTTATTGAATGTAATTAGCCTCGTAATGGGGTTATTTATGTATGCCATTTCTTGTTTATGTAGTGCAGTGCACTGCAGTTTGTCAACGCTATGTTTTGATTGATTGATTGATGGCTGTACTATGTACTGAATGACTGGAATGGACTGGAAACTCGAAAGTTGAATTGAACTTTTCTTGACAGAGTTGGGTTGGGTTGGTCTTAAGAGCTCCTTTAACCTTGAACCAACTTCAATGGCAGACCATGTGAAAAATGAGAGGAAAGAACATTGGCCAGCCCCATTCAAGGACCTAACCACCTACGAGTATCACTGGCCCAGAACCACTCCATTGCCAACTTAGGAAAGGGACCTTGAAAAAAGCGTCAAGCAGAAAGCAGGCTCTTGACAAGTTTTGTCAGCCAACAATGGGACACGTAGCCTTTGTTCGCCAGTGTCAGGACCTGCACATTCATCTTCATCTACATCAGGAAGCGGGCTAAGTTTGCATTTAAATTGGTAATTAACACAGAACAGTACAGAATGAAAGCGAAAGCCAAAGCCAAAGTCAGAAAGAAGAAAAATTGCGATGCGAAATAAACAGGAATACAAAAGAACTAAGCGAAGGAGTGTGGAAACGGAGAGACGGCGACAGAGAAACGGAAACAATCAACTAACCGAAAGATAACAAATGTGGGCTAAGGAAACAGTGGGATCCGTCCCAGTCACACATTGAAGAAATGGTAAGGGCCAAAGGGCAGGCTATAATTTTCGATTGCAAAATTGATTGTCAAAGCGAGAAAAGCGAGCTACACTGAGAGAAATGGTGAAAATTAGTTTAATTTATTCCTTGCTTCAAGTTGGCCAGCCGCAAAAGTTTTGCAGGAATTGGTCAATCCATCATTTCTTCCAGTGTAATTGTCTCTAAAATCTCACCCAATGTAACAATCCCCTTGCTTTTGCCAGCTGCATTTGCTGCTGCTTCTGCTTCTGCGACGTTATCATTTCATTAAATCAGAAAACGGGAACAAAACAATAAAACGGTACAACAACAAAGAGAACGAACGATTGCCAAAAGACAAAGCGACAAAAACGTTCCGTTTTGGATTCCTCCTCCCCCTCTTACTTCCCACCCACAAACACGACTCTCTCTCTCTCTCCCCCCTCCATTGAATGCTGTCAATTGAATGTAAATGAGAGAACGGGTGTCACTGTCAGCCAAACGGAGAGGAATGGTTTGAGAGTGGACATTGGGAGAGGCAGAGGCAGAGAGGTAGAAGCTGGCTTTTGTTGAGCAGGTCATCAGTGACAATCGAAGAACCTGACGACTTACTAGACGGAAATTGTGAATGGAGATTCTGAGGAGCACTTACAGGCAAAAATTGTGGACAGGGGAGCCATTGTCAGATGCAATTGCATTTATTGGCCATCAATTCAGTGAATCGAAAAGTATTCGATTGGGTAATTACTCAGAGTACACATGAATGTATAACCTTAGCTTTGATCTCCACCTCTTATGAGGTTATTGGAATTATCGCCACTGATGTCGGCTCTGTTAATCGAACGCATTATTGAGCATCGATTTGGGTCTTAAAAGGTCTCCCATCTTGCCAAAATTAAGCTTACCCCCCAGGAAAAAGTCAATTGCATGCATATCCTGTAACAGCAATTAGTAAAATTTCTTTGCCAGAACCAGAGCAAAGCATACCTGACCAAAACCCATTACCTGCTCGACTTGGCCATAAACGTAACGTAGAATTGGATTGCGGGAGGGCAGGACGGGACATAGTGTGGAACGAGTAAAAAAGAATGAGCCCAGGCAAAACAAACTTAATTGTCTGCACAGTTTTATTTACTCCGTAGAGGAACGGACAAGGACAGGGACAGGACTTGCCATGTCCTTGCCCTGCCGGAGACAGATAGATATGCCACAGAGGATGAGATGAGGCTGCGTCTGCTTGTAATTACTGTGCTGCGACGAGTACGATGGGAGCAAGCAGTCCTTCGCCTCCTGCCTCCTACACCCACTTAACGAACATGACCAAGACTGGCCAAACAATAGGCCTCTGTCTCTGGGCCTGACTCTGAGAACTGGGCACTGAGCCCTGAGCACTGGGCACTGGGCTGTGGCTTCAATATGCACGGCTCGTTGCATGGATAAGTGATGCAAAGCCCCCTTCCCTCCACTGCGCCCTGGGTCCTTGTTTAATGCCAACACAATAAACTTGGCCAAAAGGTTGTTGTCAATGCTATTGCTGCTGGTGCTCGACGGGCAGCCGAGAGGAATGGATTCCAGTCTATGGTTGGCCAGCCACCGACTACAAGTCTGTGGCCATGTAGTAGGTGTTGTTATCATATTTGCATCGCTCTGGCTGGCCCTGGGCCTGGTGCTGGTATTGGTCGTGTTCCTAGTCCCGGACCCGGTACCTACTTCCTCCTGCCAATAACTCAATCACTGACGCACTGCAGTTGCCCGGGAGCCATTCATCATCGGCAGACAAAATATTAATCGCTCCTGCCCTTGCACTTGCCGTTGCACTTGCCCTTGCCATTGCCATTGCCGTTGCACGTGGCTAAATTGGATCCGAGCGCGATTATGTCACGGCAGCAAGGTTACAATTTATAATTGTCAAACGTACGAGCGATGTGCGGATATGGGGATATGCGGATGCATGCCAACTGCCCCAGACAAATCGTATACGAGTATGGCGAGCCCCATTCCCCATTTCCCACTCCCACTCCCCCAGGGATCCCCAAAAGCAAATTTGCACTATACCCGTGATTTATGGCCAGGGGAAATTGACTTGTGATATATGATTCTCAGTGCAGCCAAGACCTTGAAAAAGCTGCAACAAAAGCCAGAAGTTTTATGGAATGGAAAGTGTTGCCCATTCACGTGGATAGTAGCGAAACTGCGACTATGTCTAGATCTACAGGGTAGATATCCCAAAGCATGGCAGGGATGAAATGTGCCTCCGAAAGCGACCAAAGCAAAAACCATTGAAATCTCATTGAATATAAATTAAGTTCAGCTACAATGAGACAGAATCTTGGTCCTCCCCCACTAAAGGTCCTCGTGGTCCAGCACTGAGGACCCGCCTAAGTCAAGGTTTGGCCCTGACTGCCTTTAAAGAGCAAATGTCAAAGGCATTAACCGTTTTCCATTTCAATTATGAAATTGCTATATCTAATCCGCGCTTTAATGAAAGTCTCAGAACTGTGAGGAAAGCGGCTAGCTCTTAACAAGCCTTTGCCAGCGAGCCTTAAGCCACCTCACCTTTTAATGAGGCAAAAAGTTGATGCCACATAACGATGTCATAATGGGCATTGTGTGGGCAAGACAGGACAGGGCAGGCCACAGGACACAGGATGGGAGATGGTAGATGGCAGCTGGCAGATGGAGTCGCGGCTTAGCGCCTGACGCTTGTCGCTCTTTACTCTTCACTTTTCAGTTGTCGCTAAGCAACGTCGGGGGTCACTAAGGAGTCAGGAGTCAGAAGCAAGGAGCCAGAAGCCAGAAGGACAATGGCAAAGACAGGAAAGCATCGCCATTGTGATTTTAATTAGAAAAACTTTTGCACCACACCTCAATTAGTGGGCTCGGGGGATCGGCCACAGAGCCACAACATGCAACAATTTTTGGCATAAAAACGAAAGCCGATTCCTTAGCTTAGCATAATATTTGGCAGAAGCCAAAAGTGTTGAATGTCGGAGAGCTTTGGGGGAACGGAACAAAAAAAATGGCAGGAAATATTGGTAGAAAAACTAGTTGAAAAACGCAGTGGGACAGGGGAGAGGGAGTGGACGGGACGGGTAGCCACAAGAATTCAGGATGCAGAACGGAGAAGAGTTCGAGTTGAGTTCAGGTCGAGGAAAAAGTATGCAACACTCCCCAGAGTTACCTGAGCACAACAAAGGCGCTTACCAGGTGTTGGTGCATGCCAGGAGTGGCAAAAGGATTGCGAAGGGAAGTGGATAGACCATAAGCCCAGGACCAGGAGCAGGAGCAGGACCATGAGCAGGGCCAGGCCCAGGCCCAGGCATGGGACCAGGACGAAAGTAGCAAGTTTGCTGGAGGAGAGCAGGGGCTTGGGGAGCCATATGCGAAATTGTTTTATAGCTGCCCGGGAATGGTCAGTCCGTAGTCCGAGGTCCCTGAGTCTGTAGTCGAGTCGAGGAGAGCGTTGAGTTTGTTTATGGCCAGCCAGGCAGCTTGGGCCAGAACGGATGTTGCCTTTAACGTGTACATCCGCAGGCCCACCCACCCGTTCACCTTCCTCTAGTAGCACGTGCAGGACTAGGACTATCTGTGCCAGGGAACTTTCTGAGCATTCAGTTTCATGTTGAAGCGTTTAACAAAGCGCCGTAAATTGCATCAGGCGTGCAACCACAATCTAAGAGTATATCCCGCCCCGATCCGCCCTCCGAGTATAGTGTGTCCGGTAGGTTTTCCAGCTTTTTCAGAGTTTCTTATTTCCAGTTGAGGGCCGTAACCCTTTTGCGGTTCAGGTAAACTTTTATTACCCCGAAAAATAAAACAAAAATTTAAACATCGAAGGCTGGCTCAGAGCGTGGCCTGAGCATGGCCATGGCCATGGATGGAGCAGGCTTTTAGCCAGACCAGGAATTAGATTATTGGCCTTTGAGGTAAATGTTTCTCGGTCCGAACTGATGCTAATGGAATGCGGTCTCACTCGACAGATGACAGCTTCAATTTGTTGCCCTTTCCCCATTTTAAATTCAATCGGATTTCTCTGTCAGACTGCAAGTATAATTAAAACATTTGCTGAATTCTCGGCTAAAGTTGGCTCCTCATTTGCCTGGGGACGCACACATCTGCCTGCGATCGAGCAATTATTAGTCGCTGTAATCAAAGCCCCAGCTGCGGACACAATTGGTATTTTGCCAATGTTTATTAGAGATTCGGGGCCCAAAGCCTCGCCAAATTGCCAAACACATCCCAGGGGAGGTGCCTCCCAGTCCAAGTCCCAGTTCAGGTCCCAACATGCGACAGGGCAGCCGAGGGCAGCGGTGGCAGCAACGACACGACGGTGGCAAGTGCAGCAAGGCGTTGCTTTTTTAATAGAGTCATAGCTTGCTGCCAACTAATGGGCTTCGAACCAAAACACGCTGCACTGAAATAACTAAATGGCACTTCTCTACAGATCTTCGATTATTTAAAGCAGATTCTTATTTGTAGCCAATTTCGTGATGAAATCTTTAATACAATGAATTCCTTATTGGCATTCGAATGCCCAAAAGAGAGAGAGGGAGAGAGTAATGGCATTGTTTTTCCAGTCGAACTCTTCATGTTTTCTGGAATTCCCAGAGCAATATATGCATCAAAGATCTTACTAAATAACTCTCACTGAAGGAAATAAATTGATTCCTTCAAAAATATAAAACCATCACAAATAAAGTGAACTTTCAGTATTTTGTCTCAGTGTATGTTCGGCCAGTCCTTGCTTAGCCATAGCCTAAGCCCCTCGAGTTTTCATACACCGATTCTATTCTTTTTTTGCTACGTTCGTTACTTTTTGTGTCCTCTCCCGTGGCTCGACTTTGGTTACAATTCAATTTGCAGTGGGCGCTTTTTTCCTGGACATATTTTCTTTTTTTTTTCGGTGTGCGGTCGGTCGCCTGGCGCTCTGGAAATTTGTGTCCGTACTCTGGTTGTACCTGGGGCAGTGACGGTCGTAAATGTGTGGAAATTGTTGGGTGTTATGCCTCGTAGGTATGACTGCAAGTTAAGCAACGGGCGGTCCCAAGCTGAGAGGCCCGACTCCTGCCTCATTCCCATATCCCCGGCTTCAACTCCTTGCCCTTGCCCATGCTCCAGTGTCTGTGTGTGTGTGTGTGTGTGTGGCATGTGGCCAACAACAAATCTCCACCTCGCCCTCCCTGGCGGCTCTCGCTGTCGTTTTATTGTCTTGGCATAATGTTGACGTTGGACTTGTTCTAGATGGTTGCTGGTGGCTCGTTACTTCTCCCGGGCTCTTGGGGCCATGTGGTCCTCATAATTGTCTTGCGCAAATGGTCGTGTAAAATTTTAATTGCTTTTTAGTGCAAACTCTTGGAAAATTTGTAGTTTCCGAAGAGGCCAAGACCGGGCCTAAGCTCAAATGTCCCACGCCTCACATTTGAAGGGTCAAAACATGTCGACTCTGGGGCTGATTAGGAAATGTTTATGTCGTAGTCGGTCCTGTACGGAATGGCTTTATTTTGAAGACCAATATGGTCCATAGAGGCGTAGGAATACCAGGATTCAATTGGGAAATGTTTCATAGCTGGCAAAGCTGGCATATTCTCTGGAATATCTTGAAAACCCAAAGAACCGACGCAGCAGCCGCATCTTAACCGAAATCAGCAGACACTCATTAAAATCCAAAGTAATTTTCCACACCATATCACCATGCATGACGCATATATCAAATATGTATGTGCGAAATGTCAAAAAGTTTAAACACGGCCGCCATAAAAACAATTTGAATACATTTTTGATTACATTTATGGAGTGGGGGCCTGTGTGGCCTGTGGGGGGCGTGTGGGGCTAAAAGGAAACCAAGTCAAGCTGAAAACAACTTTCGAACAACACTTGACATAGAAATTTTTGTGTTTGCCTCCCCCCCACACACGCACACACACACACACACACAACATATGCAAACCATGAAGGAAGACCCTCTACCCCAATCTCAATTTCAGGTCCTGTCATGGGTGGAAGTGATATGGGATGTGCGTCCAAATATTTGTACTTTTACTTGTCTATTCCACAACTAAACCAAATCGTTTCATAACTTTAAGAGTCCCTCATCATTTCTGATATTTTTTATCTTCCGGTTTTCGGGGTTTTCTTTTTTTTCTATTACGGGAATTTCTCATTCTGCTCGTTAGCATTTTTCCGGTTATCTTGCTTCAGATTTATAGTGCTCATTGGCCCAATGGCTGAGGCCCGTCATTTATGGTCACCGTTTTTGACATTCATTGGCCTTTTTTCTCTGTTTTTCACTCGCCCCTGGTCCCTGCACCACCAAGGACTCGCCTCGATAGAGCACAAGACACGACACGACACTCCCCGACACTCAAACTTAAATAGAAATGAGCGCATGAAGCGTGAAATTAAATTTGATAAATTCTATTTACGTAAAGAGATGGAAGATTTGTGGGGACACTTTTTGGGGTCATCGTCGAGGGGGCGGAAGGATGAGGATGTGCCATGAGGGTAGCTGGTCCTAGGTCATAATTTAACTGTATCGAATGGGTTTTTTAACGCTCGGTTGTGCACTAAAAGCGGGATGGGGAAATACTTGCAAAGGCGGTAAAGGTTGCGAGTCACGGTAATCAAGGTGTTTTTTTTTCATTCTCTTTTTAGATATGGAAGCTTTTACGATCCTATAAAGTGTATATTCTTGATCACCATTTGAAGGCATTTATGATTGATATAGGAGCTGCATATATTGGAGATGTAAAAGTATCATCCGAATAGCAAATGTAAAAGAACTTCCCTTTAAGTTAGGCTTAAGTTGAGATCGGAGATAGCAACAATAGCAGATATTCATTATACCAAAAAACAAGAGGCCGCTGGTAAATGTCTATATGGAGAAGAATAACGTAATCATCAGAAAAGGCAGGGAGCGGGAGTGGGAGCGGGCGTGGTAGCGCCCACACACAAACAGAACCGCAGTGGAATCACGACGAGGCTGGCTGCAGAAACAACCGCAGGAGCGGCTGGCTGGCCCCATCCAAAAGACCCCATACAGGCCGGAGAAAACATTGAGAACTTTTAATATTCACTCTTGTCGGCTGCATAAATTAAGGCTGTGAGCCCTCAAAGGGCTGCAAGAGAGAGAGGATGAGAGAGGGTGAGAGTCAGTCAGAGGGGCAGTCGAAACAACAAAAGTAGTGGGAAAGAGGGGAAATGGAAAGAGGTAGAGGGGCTGCTGATGGAGCAGATAACATGCAAACCAATGGAGGAGGCAGAGTAAGAGGCAAAGGCACTCAACTGAAGAGCGCAAAGAGAGAAAGAGAGAGAGAGGAAAGTCAAGAGCGGCTTGCAGAAAAAGTCAAAAATATAGAAAGCAAAGTTGATGATCGCCGCTTTGATACTCTTAAAAATTCACCGTTTCTATATTATATAGTGATTCGATTGTTTAGGGTAGGAGATAGATTATATCACCTTGATTTTCAATATTAGTACATACATTTGTATGTACTTATTCCATTTGTGCAGCGGCAGTCGAAAGCTCAGATCAAACGCACGAGCGATGAGCGCAAGCTTTAGCGAGAGAGAGAGAGCTTATGGTGTGAGCTTTTTTTAGCTGTAATATGAAATAATCACTTGTTGCTAGAAATTTCTGATGTCTGTTGGACGATTCTTGATTCTGCAGATTCTAGATTCTAATGGAGCTATGTATATGGCTATCTCTGGCTGACAAATACGAGTAAATATTGAGATATATCTGTCCAAGATCATCAAAATACTTCTTGCAAGCGTATGCAAAGTGATTCACAGACAAGTTTGATGGCGGGCGGACAGTGAACAGAGAGAAGAACAGAACTACAGCCAGAGAATATGTACAAAGCGAATGAAGTATGAAAGCGGAAGGACAGGCGGGAGGGCAAGGGCGTCCCAACTTGTGGCGCCTTTTGTTGGTGTTGCCACTGCCGCTGCTGCTGCTGCTGCTGCTGCTGTTGGTGGTTCCTGTTTGTTATTGCACTTTTGCGTGCCGCTCTCGAACCCCAATGCATAAGAGACTGAAGAGCAGGCCCCAAAACCCAGAGTTCTGACCGAAAACACAGAACACAGCAGAACCCCGTAGCAAAACCCAGACCCAGATACAGTTGGGCCACTCAAACTCACTTCAATGAATACTTTATGGGTTAATAATCGTAAAACCATTCAGCGCAAGAGCCTCGCCAGCCCTTTGGGCCTTTTGCCCTGCTCTTTTCGACTCTTTCCCCTTTCCCTCTCCCCTGGCCCATCATCATCTCTTGGGTAAAGTTTTTGTGCGCGAGAATTCATAAACAATGTGCATAAAGCGCAAAATGTAGCGCTTCTGTTCGTTGGCAAAGGACGCGGTGGTGCGGGGTGCTTCGGAGTGTTGGTGCCTCGCCAGGGGGAAAGGATGTCCCACTGCAGTGGCAAATTGTTGCTGTTGTTGTCTCTGTTGCTGTTGCCTGTTATTGTTGCGAGCGGCAGGCACTGCCTTTTGGGGTTTGCCAGGTGGCATGGATGGATGGATGGTAGGTACATAGGTACGGCTGGAGCATCCATCGTTTATGCAAGTTTTCCCGTTTAACCGTTGATTTTCTGTGTTCTGTGTTCTCTGTTCTGTGGGTGTTGCCAGAGCTTTCGGGCTGTTGTCGGGGCTGTTGTCGGAGCTGTTGTCGGGGCTGTTGTCGCTGCTGTTGAAGTCAGTGGCTGTCATTCTTGATGAGGATATTATTCTTGTTGAAGATGTTATTGTTGTGCAGGTGCTTATGGGATGGACAGGAGTGGGCGCTGTCCGAAAAGAAGATTAGGTGTAGAAGAGGTGAAGGCTTGAGAAGTTTTGAGAATCGGCATTGAAACGAAGCTACCATACGATACATCGTTTATTGAAACAGATCTCAAACGGTTATTCATTTTTAATGAATCGCTGATGGTCCTCCCTGCAAAGCCATTAATCTCTTTGCCCAATTTTAAATACACCCCCAAAAGTGGGTATCATTTATCAACCATTGGTATGGCTAACATCTTTTTCTCTTGCCACCACGCTCAACAACACAGATACAGAGATACCAGAATCCGAAGGCACGTTCAGTCCCAGTCGTTGAGCCTCTTACAAAAGTTTCAAATGCCAATAATTCAAAAATAAATAACTCATACGCCACGTGGGCCGCTCGAAGGAGAGCGTCGGACTGGCGAAAGACTGGCAAAAAAGGCAGAGCGAACGACAACAATGAAACAAAGGAAAAGTCACGCCTGCCAAACGCTGGAAATGTTTCCGAGTCAATTGTAAATATTTTTCCCATTGAGTTTTATTTGAAAAGTTCTTTTCCGAGGCACTGGGACTGTTAGAATACCACCCACCACCTAATGAAAAGCAACCCCCAAAAAGGCGAGGGGCATGGGGCATGTGGCATGGGGCATGCGGCATGGAGGTTGTAAGCCATGGGGAGCTACCTGGGAAAACCCCCGCCAGGTTTTTACACGCTCGTTACGTTTGATTTATAAAAGTTGATGTTTCTTCGTGTTGTTGCTGGCTGTAGCGCGAACGCACAAATTAATTGCCGTTGTTATGCGTTGATAAATTGCGTATACGCCGCACCGTACTCTACTGTACGCCGGAGAGTTCTTTAACAATTTGCGGGCTGCAGGGTGGGGGGAGGGGAGCTGTAAAATATTTAAGCAATAAATAAAATACCAACGTGAAGTTTAGTTCTCTTTGTTGCTGCAAATATCATTCTGAGCGAAGCTTTCGAATTGATTAACGCTTTTGTGGGAGTCTCTGGGGGAGGCGAGGGGCGGCCAAAAGTTTTCCGGCAATTTAGCAGATGAAAAGATATTTTAACAGGGATTCCTTACAAATAATTAATTGCCTTGAATTCCCTACCAGGTGGGTGCTGGCTTAAGATTGCCGTAGATCATGTGGGCCAAAAGGCTAGAGGGTTTAAATGATTAACTTTCGAAATTAGTTTCTCCTTGGAGTTTTCGCTTAGTAACGCTGTCGGGTTGTGACTATTTGTGTCGATCGGATGATAATACCATATGATACTAAGAGACAAGCTCACAGCTCACTCGCTTTGCCTGCTGCATAAAATATCGAAGGGAATTTCGGAGTAACCGTGTTTTCATTATGATTTGTGCGTGTGGCAGGTGGTTATTAAGCACTTCCCTTCATTATGTGCCACCACCCGATCCGTTTTCCCGCTGTCTCCACAATTTATTTTCCCTAATGTTTCCCTTTCTTGAAGTCTTTTCTTCTTTTCGTTTCGACTGGACGACCCCTGGCCGCTAAATCCACATTGAGTCCGGCTTTGGAGCCCTGTCGGCACTTTGTTTTAGCATTTCTCTTAATTTGTTTTGGCAATAGCTGAGGAGCAACCCGTCCCAAGCCCACGTCCCCGCCCACTCCCACGCTCCTCCATGTCTGAGTCTAAGCCAAGACTCTTTCACCAGAGGAAGTGCAAAAAAAAGAAACAATATTTCTTTTCCAGCTTCATTTTTGCGTGGATATTTCACTCGGACACGGACACGGATACGGACAGGGACAGGGACCCAGAGGCACAGCCACAGCCGGAGTCCGAGCCGGAGCCAGAGCCGAGTGCGGCGAGTGCGGCGCCAGCGGAAATGAAAACTTAACGCTTATTTGAACCTTCAACAGTGCACATAAATCACCAGACTGATGTTGCCGCCGCTGTTCGCTGCTCTCTGTGGCACCGATGGGGCCCAGTTTCCCAGTTTCCCATTTTCCCAGTGCTGCTTAGCAGAAAGCAGCTTAAATGGCATTTTGGTAGTCAGCTTTTGTGGCCTTTAGCAATCGCATTTGGACTCTGCTCTGTTTGCCCTGCACTTTGTTCTGTCTGCGTTTTGTCTTTGGCCCCCCTGCTCCCACCCCCCCCTGTCATAATTCTGTCTCTAAATATTTTTTTTCGACCGCATTATGCTGATGACGATGACGATGATTGGGGGCATATGTGCGTGAAAAGCGTACCGTTGCGTGCCGCGCTTTGCGGCGTGTGCAACTTCCGTTTCCGTTTGACGCAGCGGAAGCGACAGACGCCTGTGGCAGGCACTTTCACTGATTGCTTCACCGAAACCAACCCCCAATAGGATATCCCCCCTCCCCAGCTCATTTGGATGTTCAGTTATTAGCAGAACAAATGCAACCCTCCCTCGGATCGGAGGGCGCCGCCCCCAAAACATCAGTCAGCAATAAAAGGGAATTTCAGTGGGGGCGGCCGGGCGGCAGGACTGCATTTGATTGCCTCCTGCTAAATGAGTTTCGTTTCGTTTCGTCTCCGGGCGTACATTTTGAAGTAATCTCAAAATTTTTGCCCATTTGATTCAATTACACCTTTGGGGGTTGTAATTTTTTTGGAGAATGATGTTGGGGCAACAGAAGTGATGGCACGCGGCAGGAGGAAGGGCACAAGGAGGAGCGATAGCTGAGGAAAGAGCGACCGGGGAGGAGAAACCAAATTAGGGACACAACAAATGAAGTGCAGCAGGGTAGTGGGAGTGGCAGCGGCAGCGGGCATTGGGGATGGGATGCGTCAGAGGTTGAACGCGTATCATTCAGTGCACTAAGAGAAATCGGAGCAGAGTAGTGGAGATTATGGGAGATCTCTACAACTATCTGCAATCTTTTATTTTCCTTTAGCCATATACTAAATTTCTTCACTCTTCCTTTCTCCCTTTTCTCTGTCCCCCGCCTTTTCTCTGTGTAACCAACTTGAGGTCATTTGAGCTCGTTTTCGCATCTTTTGGCATACAACAATGGGCGAAAAACGGGATTTACGCGTTACTTTTTATTCAAAAATGCCAGCTAATTTGCTGCAACAACAATGCAGCACCCTTCCACTCTCCTGTGTGCCCCACTGAAGCTCGACCCAACCACAAGCTCATGGAAGCCACGCGCCCGCCCCGATGGACAGGGTTGCGAGTCGAGCTTTTCGCTTGTGCTTTAATTTCATGCTTACTTTAATGCGAACAAGAGCGAGCTTCTCCTCATCCCCCTCATCCCATCGTTGACTTTGTGCTGTAGTTAACGGCTTTCGGGGTGGCAGAGGCAGGAGCAGAGGCAGGGGCCAAAGGGATGCCATGCCTTTGTGGCGGGAGGGGGGCTTTGGAGGTTAACTACTTTTCATGAGCTTAATTTTAAATTGAGGCTGCAGCGCGGCTGGTGGCGGCGGCGGCTTCATTTACTTTGTGCCACGCCAACTTTGTTGCAAGCTAACTTTTACGCGGACTGTTTAGCAAAAGGCAGCAAAAGTTAAGTTGATGCTGCACCACATACTTCCCCTAGACCCTGCACCCTGGACCCTGGCTGGTGGAAAAATTCTATTAGGAAATGCCAAACCGGTTGCCATCGGCCCATTGAGTTATTAAGCCAACTAATTGCTTATTTGCACTGGAAAAGGAAAACTGCTCAACGATCCCCTCCCACCCGCCCCTCTTCAGGCCAGGCATTTGCAATTTGCACTCAACGCGAAAAATTGCCACGAACGCCCCCCGATTGCGAGGGGCGTGGTAGCACTGATAGCAAATCGCGAAAGCCGCTCCATTCCCGGCTATTCACACAGAAACGCCTCCCATCTGTCTCTCGGGCATCTCGCTGCGCCGAAGGAGAAGTGATTTTTCCAGCCTTGATTCTTTTTAATTGCTCACAAAATTGCACATGATCGTGAGTTTAATTAAAGTCTGGCTCTGGCTCAGGCTCGGACAGTGTCCGTTCGTTGCGTGTTGATGACTCTATTGACTGGGGCTAGCCATATCTGTTAGATCTATTAAGCTTGTATAAATATTTGTGTTATTAAACCAGCTTTGGGAATGAATATTTCATATTCAGATACAGAAATGCTCGATCTTAAAGTGAATCAAACGAATCCAGACATGCAGGGTACTCAATGCATACGAAAGAGAGAGAGAGAGAGACAGAGCGGATAAACAATCAACACACCATTTGCTGCAGTAGCTGCAGTAGGGACACAAGCAGCAGCAGAATAGAAGAGAACTCATCTCCCCCGCTGCAGTAGAACAGAAAAGAAGATAAGAAGCTTAAATAGAGCATCGTAAAGAGAGCAAGCTTTAAGCCTAAAGCTTGCACACTCTTTCATTCCCTCCCACCCCCCGCCAGCGACAAATAGTCGGGCAGTCGTGTGGTGTAAAGTGTTCTCTAAATGTGTGAAAGTGAAGTGCAACAAGTGATGTGATGTGAAGTGAAGTTATTTCTGTGAAAAAAAGGTAGAAAATACAAATCAAAAATCCCGATCACGTTAATGCAATTGTTCTCTCTAATTTGTGGTGTCGGTATAATTGTGTGTATGTGTGTGTGTCTGCGCAAAGAGAGCAAAATGTGGGAGCAGTGGTAGGAGTAGCACCATATCATGGCAAAAGTAACGGCACAAAATTCTAAAGAGAGAGCACCGTTGACCTGAGAGCATAATGAGAATGTTCTCTCTTGCATTGTTTTCTATTTTTTTTTATTTCAAAAGAATTTTGTTTTTTTGTGTGAGTTTATTTCTATCATAAGTCTGGATTTTTATTTCATTATTCGGAAATGTCAAGATCGAATTTTTACATTGCAGCAATGGGATCAAATATGAATTTAAGTGTTATCAAGGTGAGTCTTAGCAATCATTGGCCTCTACTCTAACTCTACTACTAATCACTTGATTTCTTGACAATTTGGCTTAATTCAAATTCAAATTTACATCATCTTCATATGATAACATACATGCAAGATATTATTTAAGTATTATTTATTAATATTATTACATCACAAAACACAGGCAATAGCCGGAATAACTCGGTTTCGATTTTACGCTATGCTTTTTACTCTCCTCTTCTCTGCCGTGTTCTCCCTCCGCCGTTGCTGCTTATCTGCTGTTTATCTTTTGTTCTTCTCGTTCTGAACAACAGTTCTGTTGCTACTGCTGTTACTGCTGTTAACAGACGCTCTTTTAGTGGTGCCAGCCCACTCTCTCTTTCACTTTCTCTTACATATGTGCCTATATGCATACATGCACCTTTCAATATACAGTTCGATCACCTGCTTGATCGATGTATGTGTGTAATTTATGGAAATGAATGAATTATATAGTGAGTGAGCCCTTATGCATTTATAAAATATTTGCATTTGTCGGTACATTGGGGTAGCTTTGGTAATTTGGATTAAACATTTTAGAATGTTAATGAACAGGCTTAGAACACCTCAAGAGCCTAGACAAAGAATGGCCAGACGTATAAATATAAGCGGAATGACTGGCTGAGCTCTCCTCAATTGATCGAGTGCCTCCATAGCCCCTATAGCACACAGCAGGATTCCGTTTTCGCCACGCTAAAATGGAGAGTGAAATACAACGTTTTTATAAGGACAAGACCGTATTTGTGACAGGCGGCACTGGATTTTTGGGCAAAGGTACAAGGACACCCATACTAACATCAAGAATAGTCGAAAATATTTGATTGCATTTCAGTGATCATCGAAAAGATCTTGCGAGCAACCGAGCCGAAGCAAATCTATTTTCTGGTCAGAAGCAAGAAAAACGAGGACGTAAAGGCTCGCGTTTCAAAATGGTTGAACCAACCGGTGAGTATCCCTCCACCAAAGCCGCCTCCCACCATCCACCGCTCGCTCTCATGCCAGCCTCCTCTCCTGTTAAAGATTTTCGAGGCACTGCTAAAGACAAAACCGAGGGCCTTGGACGTAATGACACCCATAGCCGGGGACTGCCTGGAGCCGGATCTAGGCATCAGTGGGGCAGATCGAAAGCTGCTGGCCAAAGAGGTGCAGATTGTCATTCACGGAGCAGCCACTGTCCGCTTCTCGGAGCCCATGCACACGGCGCTGGCCATCAATACGCGAGCCGCGCGCGTCATGCTGCAGCTGGCCAAGGAGATGCATCGCCTGGAGGCCTACGTCCACATCTCCACAGCCTACTCTAACTGCGTGCGCGATCACATTTACGAGCAGTTCTACCCCGAGCACTTGACCTGTTCTGCCGATACAGCGCTGCAGCTGAAAGAGACTCTGAGCGAGGAGCTGTTGGACAGCATGACGCCTGCCCTGCTGGGAAAATACCCCAACACATACACCTTTACGAAGGGCCTGGCAGAGCAAGTGATCCAAAACGAGGCCGGAGACCTTCCGGTGTGTATCTTTCGGCCAGCCGTTAGTAAGTGATTAGCCCAGTGATTAGAGCTTCAATAACCGCCACACAATTCTTGTCGACGATCTCTAGTTTTTGCCAACTACAAGGAGCCCTCTTCCGGATGGATCGACAATCCGTACGGACTCACAGCCGTAATATACGGCCTTACCTACGGTGTCCTGCGCCTATTGCTGGCAAATTTCAAGGCTCACGCGCCCCTTGTTCCCGGCGATTATTGCGCCAACATGGCGGTGGCCTGCGCCTGGGAAACGGCCGAGAAAACAAAGAAACGTGCCACTCCGGCGCCAAAGCAAACATTGCCCACCATCTACAATTTCTCACCGAGCAACTCGAATACCATAACCTGGGGGGAGGGTATGGCCAAGGGCATGGTTGCTAGCCTGAAGATCCCTATACCCATGATGCTCTGGCACCCGTTTGTTGTTGTCACCAGATGTCCTTGGCTGTTTCGGGTGGGCTGCATCTTTTACCACTATGTGCCCGGCTTCTTCTACGACATCATACTGCGGCTTAAAGGCAAAAAACCGCGTCTGGTGTCGGCCTATCACAAAATCCACGAGAACCTGGTGGCACTCCACCCCTTCAATTCGAAAACGTTTACGTTCAACAGGGCTAATACTGAGGCATTGTGGAAGAGGATGTCCCCGGAAGATCGAAGGACGTTCCACTTCGATATGGAAAGTCTGAACTGGGACGACTTTTTCGAGACCACCCTCAATGGTATGCGACTACACTTGTTCAAGCTACAGCCAACGGAAGCCTCATTGGCAGAAGGAAGACGGGTTCTGGCTCGGTATGTAGCCTCCTCCTAGGTCTCGGATCTATCTCTAGACTCTCTCTCTCTCTGTGCTTGCAGGTTTTACCTACTACATTGCATCCTTCGAGCTCTGCTCTTCTCTGTTGCCGCGTATCTGATTTGGTTGGTTTTGAGCATCTTCATATAATTATTTGTACTTTAAGAGTAAATGGTAAAATGGTAAATCTCTGCTGTTTCGGCTGTTTGAAAATATTAAATGCCATTGAACCAAATATATTTGTGTGTATGCTGTTTAATAAGGGTACTCTCTAAATGGAAACATACGATGCAGATGCAACAGATGGCCAGAAACAGTTGGGTTCATTTTGAGATTCGTAGCTGAGTCTTGGAGCTACTTCTAGCTTTTCCAGCAGCGTAGCTGCGATCTATTGTATTATAAGTCGTCAACTGTTCGGTTTCATATGGTTTATTGTAAGGAGGGATAGGATAGGTCTAGGTTCGAGAGCAATACGAGTCTGTTACATGATTAGCTCGAGTATTCGCCATAGACCTGCCAGAAGTGTGTTGCTAGGCGGAGTCTAAACTCAAGGGCAGCCTCGGCCCTAATGCAAGCGCGTGTGCGCCAGGGCAAACCACGAAGAACAATGGGATCTACCCTGGCTGTGCACCAGCACTGACTAAGATATGGATTATATTGGGCTGCGTCACCCAACAAATGGTAAATAGTAAATGGTATTTAGTCATTCCATGTTCGATGCAAATGCTTGTAAATTGAATCAGCATTTATAGGTCGACTTTGAATCTTTCAAACAGTCCAAATGTTTTGAATTGAAATAAATGAATTTGCAATGAAAGACTGCTTCCGTCACGAGTAGTCCGATGATAAAAGTGGGTCAAGATGTTTGTAGCTAGAATGGATCTTCCGGTTTGTAGTTGAGAGTTCTCTTCGCTTAAAGTCTTCAGCAGTTCTCTACTAATTTAATTCTCTGCTAATCTTGTTTACTGCTGCTTCTTTTTGTATTTACTTTTGGTTATTTAATTGGAATTTACTTGAACTCTCAGCCCACACAATTGCGGATTGCGGATTCGCATTATAGCCGCGTAATTAATAACCCGTTGCAACTTTTCAGACATTTACGTGGTAAATTTGAATTTAAGTTGTCTTCCTCCGGCTACCAGCGAGCGTTATGCACGCTCCTGCTCCTCCCTCAGATGTGTGCAAACATGCAAGGATACTGTGTGTGTGTGTGTGTGTGTGCGTGTGTGTGTCTATGTTTGTGTGGGAGAAAGGGCACAACTTTGGCCAAGAGCAAACCACTTAAATTCATTTTAATTCAAGCGGCAAGCAAACGCTGCACGAGTATGCACAGCCAGACCGACTAACTCATAATATTTTCACATTGCACACACACACAAGACACACACACACACACACACACACTCTTGCCGTAAAACAATTTTCATGAATTTTTGCGTTTTGCGTTTGCGTTTGCTTTTGCTATGTCCTTTCTTTGGCGCTTCCACATCCCCCCCAGGTCCAGGTCCATCATTCTCCCTTTCGCCAATTCCCTGTAGTGTTCCCTGCAATATACTCTACAGAAAGGGTTCTACGAGCCCATGAGGTGCAACTGATCGTTATCAAAGTCTTCTCCTGTATGCAAAGTGCTCTCTCTCTCTCCCTCTCTCTACATATGCATATACTCGTACACACATATCTCTCAATGAAACTTACCATCTCGAAGGGTATCAATGGCTTCGTTTTTTAACCTCTTTTTTGGGAATGGAATGTCTAGTGCGTCTCAAAGGGTTTCACACTTTGTGTGTTTGCACCGGAAACCAAAGGCTGCACACGGATGCAGCATATTTGCTGAGCTTTCTGCAGTGTTGCGGCGCACTTTATGGATCTGCCCAGCAGACGCACTTTAAATAAACTAATAAATATTTAATATGGAAGGTGAAGAGAGGGGAAAAATGTGCCCCCAACTGCATTTCTTTTTACATCTATGCTGTTTAAGTGCATTCGATTTTAATTGCCAGCTTTGGTGAATGGTCATCAATTTGGTGAGTGGCACTTGTGGAGGCCACCTTAAAATGCCATAAATTCTGAAAAAAGTATTTATTGTTTTCATCGCATGACCCAAATTTGCAGAGAGAGAGAGAGACACAACGAAATAAAGAGAGAAGAGAGGAGCACCCGGTTGGAAAATGGATGGCCCTACACATCATTCATTGGCATATCTTTCAGCCATACCTAAGCCATTGTTTTTTTGGCCATTGACAAACAATACGACAAATTGGTATTGCATTGTAGCCCCTCCCCTTCTTCCCCTTCTGGCCCTCGGTCTCTGTCTAGCGTTGCGGTTTTTGCCAATGTTCGCCAATTGTTTTCATGCAAAATATTATCGTTTAACTGCTGTTTCGAGTGGCATACAAACTGGGATAGGAATTCTGTTCTGTTCTGTTCTGTTCTGCTCTGCCATTTATATAGGCCATTAATATTGCATTTCGTTTGTCTGCCGAATCGATTCGCAACGATCCGATTCGATAGAGAACCCATACATATATATGCATATACTATGAAGGTTTTTGTCAGCGGACTTTTGTCCCATAGTCGCATAGTTGAAACTCTGCTGCTGCTGGTGCTGCTGCTGCGATTTGGCTGGTGTTTGCATTTTTGCAATTCTGCAGCGAAATTAATTTGCGTAAATTGTATTAAATGCATTTCAATGCCCAGCAAACTGTGCAAATTTTAATTGAATGCCTTTTGTTTGACTCGGAATGATTATTTTTCCATGTTTTCTTTGGGCCCATTTCCATTTCATTCCCGTTGCCGTTGCCATTGCTGTTGTCGGTCTTGTTAAATCGTTTTTGCCAAATGCAATTTGATTGGCAATCCACAAAAAATTCTGCACGGATTGCTCTCGAAACGATAAATGGTGGAAAGCGGAAAAAGCAGCAAAAGTACACACACACACACAGAGCCACATCGAATGCAATTGGACGCTAATTGGTTTATGGATTGTATTATGTTTTAATTATAAATCGCCAAAAATGGAATCGATATGCTTGTGCTATTCCGTAAATAGGGTTTTGTAAATGAAAATTAGTTTCAGCTAATTAGACTGAATCGTAGGTCCTCCCATGTGTTTTGGGATGTCCTTGGCCTGCCACTTGTCCTTGAACTCCCGCTCAAAGTCCACCACCAGCGATGGGCATTAATCAATCAGTTGCCGCGGCAACATGGCCAGCATCCATAACTAAGTTATTGGATAAATTACCATTTAGCCAGCGTGGCCAGAGGAGGAGCTGAGGGTGGTGGCCTTTAATTAAAAGCCAGCGTGGCGGCGGGACTGCTGCACTTGCAACTCGCAAATAAATCTTTCAGCGCAGACCGCAAGACACACGCGAGACGCGTTCAAAATGCTAAATTAGTAAAATGTCACTTTCTCTTTCAAGTCGAGAGGGAAAATTCCTGGGCTGGGACTGGGGACCGGGGCGCATTGTTGTCGGCACGGATCAAAGTGGCACAGCGGGAGGGAGGGGAGGGATGGAGATGCGGCAGCCACATAAATTATCACGGCCTAAGCAGGCGCAGACACTTGCCAAAAGTGTTGGCACTTACGGGGCGAGGGGCCCCGGTGGAATTGGAGCTAGTGTCGTGCGAAATGTTCCACATGTGGCAGGCAATGCATTGACATACTTCAAAGGCTTCTGTTGTGCAACCAAACGGAGAGACAGAGAGAGAGAGAGAGTGAGTGTCTGCCTTAATTCTTTGGCTTTCCAGGGATTACAGTCGGAGACAATGTATGCTCTCTCCCACTCAAGACACTGAACGAACTTCCCAACAGTCTTTGGCACACACTTATCGAATCGCTTTTGTAGAATGCAACAATTTATGGATCCTTAAAGCTGTGAAAAGTCCCCTTAGGCTTACAGACTGACCTGCCTGGCCAGGATCCAGCCTCATTCATACTCGTACACAATCTCTGCTGGCACACATTTGCGAGAACTGGATTCTTTTAGTGCTGCTCCGATACCAATTCCGTTTCGGAATGGCTTACTGCAGTTGGGAGCCCCCGGTCATGGCTGGGAACTGGATTTCGGGCCAATAAAACGCTTGCATGCATAAATTTTGAGCTGTTTATTGGGCTGCCGTCCCTGCAGGGAGCGAACATCTCATGAATCGTTTTGTATGGCCAACCGATGGCTTCCTGTGTGTGGAATCGCCTGCTAATGTTTGTCAATTACGAGACTTATCGAGAGAGAGAGAGAGAGAGAGAGAGAGAGAGAGAGAGAGAGAGAGAGAGAGAGAGAGACAGAGCAGTAGGAAATTAGTCAAATGTGATTGATGTACGAGGAAGGGGGAATTGGCATCCCAATGGAAGAGCAAATCTAATAAAGATCTAGAGTTCCGATGTCGTACTATCTCAGGGGTAACTTCTGATTGAATTTCATTGGCGCTTCCACTGGGGGTCTTGGGCCAACGACATCATCTTTATTCCATCGTTTGTGAACGTGACTTGGCCACTTTTCGATGTCAGATGTCCGATGTCCGCTGTCGGATGTCCATCAGATAAAGTTTTGATGCCGGGGGGTACTAGGAGCTTGCAACATTTCCATATGTTAACTGCCGTTCTGACACTTTCCAACACATGTCACGCACTTCTCGAACAACTTGGAAAAAGGCTGGAAAAAGCCCACGCCGCGACGCGACGTAGCAATTTCAACTGCACTTCACAGCTGGCCAGAACAGAACAGACCATGCCAAAGCCCACGCTGAAGAGCAATCTATGGCAAAGTGGCAAAGTGGAGCGAACAAAATAATCAAAATGAGAATAAAATCAAAACATTGCGGCCGCGGCCCAGGCAATTTGCATGCGGAAAACGGTCAGCTCAGCCAATGCCTAGCCAGTGTTGAGCAGTCCTCGAAAAGATAGACTCTGGAGGGAGACGAGGTCCTCCCATGAGAGTTGTAAGAGTTTATTTCCACCAAAAATGCCGCCAAAGTGAAATAAATCTGCAACAGATGGCAGGATGTATCTATTAATAAAGATGATTAGGATTCAATCATGGGTATCAGTATCTGTATATATATCATGCTATATACCTTGCTATGAGTATCCATAGGATATCTGTAGACCAAAGAGTAGCTATTTAGAGATCGTTAGAGGGAAAAAAGATGATCAGTAGGATTGGAGCACCTTCTACTGCGGAAGAGGGTCCCCAAATTGGTTAACACTTCGATGTTTGATATAGCAAATGCTGCATTTGGCTACCAAAGTCCCAGCAAGCCAGATGCTCATCTCGGCTAGGCCAGGCAGCCACTTGAAGACAAACGCCGGCGGCGCCTGTGCAGCTGGCAAGAAGTGTGTGTTTGGAAGACGCACTTGTTGGCTGCCAGCCAGGGGACACGGTTGGAGGATTGCATGGGGAGGGGGATGCGGATGGAGGGGTTGTGGCATGGACTGTGCTGCCGAGATGATGATTATGGCAGCAATGACGACGACGACGACGATGATGATGACGCTCGCGGCCGACGACAGCATAACAAATGAACATTTAGATGAAGTTGCAGGCAACGCCAGCAGCGGCCTCCACAGACGCCTCTTTTAATTCTTTCTTTACCACTCAGACGACACTGGCAAGAGAGAGTACGAGTACGAGTGGGAGTGGGAGTGGCAGTGGCAGTGGGATTGGGGTGGGGGGCGCAAAAGAGTTGCATGCAGCTTTAATCAAGCATCAAGAGCGTGTGTACGCGTCTCGTGTACTCTGGCGAAAAGTTTGTCTTTGGCTTTGAGCGACGGACTTGGTTATTCATCATACAGAAGCGACTCCACCGAGAATCCTCCTCGAACCTCCCGAACTCCATGTTCAGCTACCACTCTGCCTGCAATTCCCACTCCAAACTCCAATTCCAGTGCCAGCTCTACTCCAGCATTGCCTTTATTAAACGTTTGCCTGTCAGGCTCAGATTGGGCTTTTTTTCGTACCCCGGTAGTCGTAGAGTTTTTGGGTTATATTGGGCGAGATTTGCCGATCCAGAAACAGTATTATATGGCATACTACTATAGCTACTAATGCTAAGCTATAATACTAATACTATAACACTGTTTTCTAGCAAATTTCGAACGTTAGCATCTAGATCCGATCCTCAAGGGCTTGGGGGACGACAAAACGTAGAACTCCCACAGGATTCATGAGAGTGTTGTGTAAAAGCGGGTATCCCAAAGTCGTTATATATGGATGGATCTTTATTTTTGCTTTTTTTTCGTTGTTGTTGTTGTTGTTGTTGCCTACGGCAGCTGCTGTCGGCCTTCGCTGCTGTCGCTGCTGCAGTGCGATGAGTTGTTGAAAAGTTAAAATGGATTTTACGCAAAAGTTTTTAATTTGCTGCTGTTATCCCACAAATCGTTGACCGTTGAAGGAAATTTCTATTCTCTTTCCAAGCCCCTCCTCCCCCAACCCCCCTACGCTTGTAATTATAATCTTGAGCTCCTGCTCCTGCTCTCGCTCCCCCTCCTGCAGCAGTTCCCGCTTCTTTGCCAGCGAGAACAACTTATTAATGGCGGGGCTTAAGAAATTCCGCCATTCTAGTTTCCCATTTTAGTGTGACCAAAGGCGCCCAAACAACAATCATCGATGGGAATAATCTTAGGAACATTTCGAATACCGTTTTGAATATGAAAACAAACTCATTAAAGAACTTTAGCCATTCCTTCGTAGTATTTCCGCTTGTACAACTCTCATTGTTTCGGGAACTTTTTGCTGTTGAAAAACCAATTCTCTGCGCCAACTTTATCAGCCACACCACACAGAACATTTTTGCATTGAAACTTACACAATGCCCTTTAAAGGACCAACCCACGCACAGTCTCCCTCTCAGGGGTTTTTGAGCCAAGTCAATGTCTAGAGTCTAGACATTGGCAAACAGAGGACAAAAGACCTGCCACTATTGCAGCGGAACAAAAAAGATCTCTGGCGAAAAGTGCGTTGGAAGAGTTTTAGGTGGTTCCTCTGGCTCCTCGATTAAACTGTCTTCGAAGTGCATAATTGTTGAGTCTCTAGATATCAGAGACTCCAGCTCTCTGTTCTCTGGAGAAATTACAAGATTTGTGTGGGAAAGCAGTCGCTTCGTCAAGCCACTCCAGCTGCCAATCTGCAGCCTCTCAAGTATTCACCAGGCAATTTGCAATTTATATTTGGTTAGCCAAGTTGTCAAGGAAGCGGCTGCACTTGCAACGTGAGACAATTGCAACAGGCTGCACACACACACTCACACACGGGATGCACACACACAAATTAGTTAAATTACAGGCGCTTCAGCTTCCCCTCTTTTGGCTTTTGGTTTTGTTGATTAGAAAAAGTGGCATCCAGGCGAGAGTTGGCTCCGGCAACATCTTGTGGCATCTTAAGCACTCGATTCGATGTTGTCCTCTCTCTGTCTCTTCCTCTCTTTCTTTGCGTTGCTGTGCCAAGAGTGGGGCTCGTTTTCCTTGCCGCTAACGAAGCTCAATTCGAGCGCCAAATTGAAATTGATTGTGACATTTGATCATGCGTTTGGCTCTCCCTCAGCTTCTTCTTTGGGCAGTGGCATGAACGGAGGCTGAAACTGAGGCTGTGCCTGTGACTGGAGACGGCGATTGCTGCCCTGGCTGGCTGGCTTGCTGGCTGGCTGGCTGGTTGTTGTCTCTGGAATTTGTGCGGAAAATTGCTAAAACGATAGGCGCGCAGGTGCAGGTGTGTGCCTCTGTGCCCCCTTTCAATTTCCCTCTCCGTTTTCCGCATGTGTGTGTCACTCCTGCTGCTCCTCCTTCAGATACGCACCGGATTAATTGGACGGATGTGCATTGGGCTGATGAGTTGAGCCGCAACTGGAGAAGGCGACTGAATGGCAGCCAAGCTGTTGGCTGCTGGCTGGTGGGCCTCCGCCTCTCTCTGTCAGAGATTAACTTGAGTTTCACTTTAAAGTCCACACACAACGGAATAACGAAGAAAAAAAGTTTAAATTGCTTGCGAGAATGGGAAAAACGCCAAGTCCCGGGCAGGAAAATGGGAAAACACTCGCATGGCACTGCAACAAAAAGGGTGAAAGGACAAGTACTGAGAGAGAGAGAGAGAAAATTGAACTCCTCATAGGAGATTGCCAGCAATCCATAGGTCAAAATATGGCCAACTTTCAACAATATTTCCATCTCGGGTAACCCTAGGGAATACCCACAGACAATTTTCGTCATTCACCTGAACAACTACTAGTATTTGCACAGCCTCAAACCCCGCCAAGAACTCGGGACTCCCCACTCCCCTCCACTCTACGCCTAAGCTCATCTCGCGGAGCATTTCCCGGGAAAATCCCCACATGAATAATTACCGCGCACGCAGTTCATTTAATTTCAGTTTTCGGGGAGGGGGAGCCGGCAAGCCGGGAAGCCGGGAACCCTTTCATGAATGGAAATATTTAATGAAGAAATTTATAACAAAGTTTTACAAATGGCGGCAGACTGTACAGAATGGCTGCTGCAGATGCGTGGGGGGTGCTGGGGGGGTGGGTGGTATTGGGCGAAAACAGAGGGTTGGGCCATTAAAAAAATTATGAACATTAAATGTAAATTAAGCTAATCAATTAAGACGAAATTGTGCTGAAGATTGGCGACGCCTTCGAGTGCGACTATGCCCTGGCCTTAAAGTACGCGTACGCACAGCGAGAGGGGAGAGGGGGAGGGGAGAGGTGGAGTCAGCTTCTGGCCCATTTGCTGCCTAACCCAATTAGCCATTAGAAAGGGGACTCAAGACTCCCCCCGACAAATGACCGACATTTAAAGGGGGGGCGCTTAGGCTGGGGCTGGAGGGGGTGCAGCGATCAATTGAGGAATCTCTCACATACCCTGCATAACCCTTTTGTTGTGTAGTGTAATGTTGTGTTGTGCAGTGCATGGCCGAGTTAATGATTGGAAATTAATTTATCTCCCACTATGGGTGAATGGGTGAATGGCAGGCCACTGGGATTAGGCCATTGCGTAGACAAATTGCTGGCAATTAGCAGGGAGAACAACGACCGCAGACCCAAGACCCACAGAGACAAAGGCAAGGCATTGTTCGTGAGGAGCCGAAGTTGGATCAGGTGGAGGCTTAGGCGGACTCCACCAACTCCACTTAACGGACAATGGCTATCGGTCTGAAAGGAGTTGAGATATTGGTACGAATTGACGATGCGTTGAAGAGGTGCTTAGCGAGAGAGAATTACAATGGGGATATTAACGGGAAACTTAGAGGAGTAGATGGTAGAAGTAAGCAGGATAATGCTACTCCCAAAGAACATATCCCTGCTTCATTAGAAGTGAGTGGAAAGGGGAAGCAGGAATTCTTATTAATCGAAATGAATATTGTTGTACTTCCAATTCTTACCCATTTCTATGGGCGCCCATTCCTAGAAATAGCCAAAACTATAATCGTAGTTCAGCCCACCGACCTACTATGGTAAACAGTCGGCTCAGCATACCCCTTTCAAGGAAATTCTTTAACGACCGTCTCCAACGAACTGCGAAATTCCAAGCCAGGCGAAACAATAAAAAGGCGTCACCAGAGAGGCGCCGGGCACCCAGCTGTCGGCCGGCTTGAATGGGCCTAATCAAATTAAGTACTAATCCTGGGGAAAAACCGCGAACAATTTAAAATGATTGTTAAGTAAATTTCCCAAAACAATTACGATGCAGCCACGAATCCCAGAGAGCGGAGCGGAGAGGCGTCCCAGGCGCAGGCGCCACAGGGAGAGATGTTCTCTAGCATGCGAGAAGGATTATTTATTGCATGCGAAATACGACTGGGACTTTGGACTGGCTCTTTGCATACGAGTACTCGTGTGCGTCTAAAGTGTTAGCGGGATGGCCAGATGGCCATTGAACAGACAAGACGACAATAATGAGTTGGCTTTTTCGACTGTCGAAGTTCGGTGGGAAAGGGGTGCCCTGCCCCCAACTCTTTGGAGTAACTCAAGAAAGGATAATCCACTTAGGAGCGTCTCCAAACGCCGCATATGGCATATGGCTGCGCGGGAGGGGGGAAATTGTTTTATTACCCAAGCGAAGCCGTTGAGTGTGTGTTGACTGAAAACAAAGGTGCGCACAATAAATTACATTGTTACACGGAAACTTACGACCAGGACACCGACACGGACACGGACACGGACGCACACATGGAAGCCAGACACAGAAGGGGAACAGAGACGCAGACGCAGACAGGGGTTCCTCCTGCTGGCAGGAAGTCAGCAACAAGGTTGGCGTTAATGAAAAGGATTTCTGTGCCATCTCCACATGTCTGCAGTTAGTTTGCCACCTCAGTCTCCATCCACCTCCATCCACTCCCTGCACCCTGCCCCTTGCACTTGAAGTCACTTTCCGCTTTTGGGTTATTTAATATTTAAACTCGTGGACTCTCCAGACTGTGTAGACTGCGGAGATGTCCTGAAGAAGGTGGCCCCGGGCCCTTCTTTGATGTCGACCTCGGCCCATTAGTTGAGGTCTCCAACTGCTGCATAAATAAACGCCTCAGTTCATTAGTGAGTCTCTCCTCCGCCCCCTCCCCCATCATCACTCGATTCTCAAAGTCGGAAAAGGTTTTAGGGGTTTACGGGTTTACTGGTGGGTCTCTCTCTGCGGTTCTGTGTCTATTCCAACAGTTTCTGCGGTCGGCTTTGAGGCATGAAAGTGCGTGAAAGTGTCATAAGCCATTTGAATGGGTTGAGTCGATTTTATGACAGACCACAGCACTGCGGCTTCAGAAACGACTGCACCGGGTCCCACTTTTGGGGTTTTTGTTAAAAAATTAATGATGTTTTAATCGAAGAGGTTGTGGCATGAACTTTTGGGGCAGCACAGCTTTGAAGTGATTCCCAGGAGAAGCAGTAAACGAATCCCAGCAATCCCTGCCCCGCACGTCGGCCGACAGCAGCCGCACTTCAATATAAAATTCACTCGAAAATCACAGATCAAAATTCACCGAAACGCTCTTTCCGTTTGCAATACTTTCCTTGGACTGTGGACTGTGGCAGCATCCTGTTTGATAGATTGATGGGTTCAGTGGTCAGCCAACTGCAGCCCCCCCTCGAGTACGTGAACATGAACAGTCCCGAGGCGGAGTTTGTGCGCGAGACGATCCGCAACAACAAGGTTGTGATCTTCAGCAAGAGCTTCTGCCCCTATTGCAGCATGGCCAAGGAGCAGTTCCGCAAGCTGAATGTGAACGCGACGGTGATCGAGCTGGACATGCGCGACGACGGCAACGAGATCCAGGCCGTGCTCGGCGAGATGACGGGCGCACGCACTGTGCCGCGCTGCTTCATCGATGGCAAGTTCATCGGCGGCGGCACCGACGTGAAGCGCCTCTACGATCAGGGCATCCTCCAGAAGTACTTCCAGTGATCGTCACTGTGTCCCTGCAATTATGTTTAACTTAATAAATACTGCACGTTTTTTCGCTTCTTCTTCAAAGGCAAAGGATTTCTCTTTAAGGAGTGTCTTCCCCAGCTCAAGGCAGGAGGTGGACAGGAGGAGGCGGGAGATGGGTAAAAAGGCCTTTTATCTGCTCAATATGGCGCTCAAGTTGTTCCTGAAAGGGATCACAACGCATCGGGGGAGGGGAAACAATTATGCAGTGAATGCCGCTGAAAGGCAGCGAAGGACCCAGGACTCGGCTCGACTGCGCTTTCCTTGCAGCTGCACACCTGCCTGGCTGCCGTGGCATTATTTCGTGCCCCATTGTTGTCTCAAAAGAGTTTTACTACCCATTTGCATATGAAAAATTGAAAGCATCAACGCCAGGCATTGAGAGGCATTCAGAGGTCACAGCTCTGAGCAATACTCTCAAAGAAAAAGAAAAAGGAAGAGGAATGGCAGATGGTAGATGTGTAATTATGTATATGGATTGACTTGGAAGCCAGAGGAAAAACTTAAGGAAAACACCATATTCGCTGCGTTGGCAAATCAGAACACTTTTAGATCCCAAAACCAAATGGAAATTCCTCAACTGATTGCATTTTTCTTTGTTATGTACGACCTGTGGAATTGCTTTCAATTTGTTTTGTTGTTTCGCAAATTGTTTTCCCTTTATTTTCTATTTGAAAATTACTTTAACAATGTCGAATTACTGCCACACACACACATACACCTGAAAATTGCAGGTGCAGATAAACGGGGTAAACAAAAAACACGCACGGGCAGGGCACACGTGTCGTATGCGTAATTTGGCTTATTGATTGTTTATTTCCTGCTTTTTTAAGGTTCGTTCTTTTGGCCCAGCTTGCAGGAAGGATGGCTTGGTGGAAAGGATTGATTGGTGAACAATCAGGCCTCAATCTTCAGCCAGGCCAACGACTTGACATTTTTACTGGTATACGATTCATCGAATAAGAATCAGGTACATTTTCACTATTAATTTTTGCAATAATATGTTTCTCCTTACCGCTCTTATTTTTTCATTATTTTGTCTAGCGTTTTCTAGCCACTTTTCACCACATTTTGGACACTCCCTCGAAAGTGTTGAGTCCACCCTCTGGAGCGCCGTAAACTCTTTATATGCGAGGGTTCGAGGTTGCCAGAGCCAAAAGTCCCTCCCTACAATGTTGCTTGCAAACTCGCACATTACTTTACCCTCTGACGGATGTCGCTTAACTAAGTTTCAGGAAGTTTTGGCAGTAAAACTAGCACATGGACAGGTGTCTGCTACAATGATGTAATCGTTTTAATCCATTTAACAAAGTAAATCATTTGGATGATTCAATATTTGCCCAAGTACTTGCTTTCACCTTTCTCCCAGGCAGTTTTTGAAGGGGATTCCCTCCTGGTTCTACATAGGGTATTATGCTCGTCGGCTAGCCGCGATTTTCATCTAAAATTCTGTAGTTGTTGGACTTATCCAGCGTGAAAACTTGTTATGGCCATTGGCCAGCAGCAGCAGCAGCAGCAGCACGAAGAGCATTTACAACTGCAATGGAATGGAAATTTTTTTATGATCCCCAGGCGCTTGGCCATAATTTTGTTCCTTTTTTTTGGTGTGTGGGGCACACAAAAAAGAAGAGAAAATGTTTGCTGCAGTGGCATATAACTTTGTTTTAATTTGTTGAAGGATGAATGCAATTGCCACTGACGGACTGACGAGCCAGCGAGCCAGCGAGCGGGGGAGGAGGTGGGGGATCTGGCTCTCCCGTATCTGTGTGCCTTAATAAAAAATGCATTTGGCTGTTTGATTGCGATATTATCTACTTGGCAGAGGCAACATTGTCGCTCCGCTGCCACTTTAATGTCCAGAGATTTAATGCACAGACATTTTTTAATGGCTAATTTAAGAGGGTCTCCCCGGAGGGCAGGACCACCCCATTCAATCTCCCAATTATCGGAGCGTTAGCTCTTCCATTGTACAAAGAAAATATCGAAAAATTTATTAGAATTCCCTCCTGGCAGACAAGTTTGGATAGTTCTCTATCCCCCTCTCTCTCTCTCTCTCTCTGCATCCTTTGGCCGTCGCCTAAATTTTGTGTGGCAGCCAGACCCTGGCTAGACCAGCCCCATATATCATATAGTTGCACCATCCCCCCCTGGCCCCCTCCCCATAGAACTCTGTCTGCCTCTATGGATGGGCATGGGCATGTGCATGTGCATGTGTGTCTGTCTGTGTCTGTGTGTGTGCAGTGCAGCTTCTCCTTGGCCTGTGATGGACGATTTATTAAGCGTTTTATTATTAGTTTTCTCGCTTGGTGGCTTTTGTGGCATTTTTGATTACAAATTCCGGGCATCAAGTGTTGTAATTACCAAAAAAAAGAAGAAAAAAAGACCATTCATCCATTGTTAGAGATTCCTCTTTGCGGTTACCGAGAGATAGAGATTGGGGGTTTAATAAATGCTCGCCACACTTTAAACTTGATCAAAAACGATGACTATTGACTTTTACTGCAATACTTTTACTGAATACATTTTCAAAACTCAACGATTCTTCTGGGGCGGGGGGGGAGGTGTTCTTCCCCCATAAGAGCGCCGCTTGGAAATGTGTTAAAATTTCCGAAAACGACACTCGCACGTAACATGTCATGCCAACATCTAATTATATTAGTGGCTGTATTTCTTTGTTTTACACATGCCATGTCCATCCCCCGTTCCGTCCCCCTCCCCACACAGTCCTGTGGCATTGACCATACAAAGCGCTGACTTGTCCATGGCCATGCAACGGCGGGAGATCTTTTCAGGTTGATAACATACAGCAGGAGCAACAACAATCGGGGGAGGCAACGCACGTGTTAACAAGGATGCGATAAAAGAAAAAAGCAGGAGAGGGGAGGAGGAAAAATAAAGGAGCAGGAAATAAACCCTAGAATGACAGGAAATACAGTGTGCGTGACATTGTTACTGTGGCACTGAAACCGAAGCCCGGAAGCAGCGGCAGCAGCAGCAGCAGCAGCCACTGCTGGTGGGCGCCTCCTATTGTTGCTATTTCTGTGAGCACGAAAGCAACAGGATATAGTCGGAGAATGTGCTACCTGGTTAAGGAATGCATGACAGACAGACAGACAGACTGCCAGCCAGCCAGCTATGATATGAAACCCCCGAACTGCAGCTACAAACAGCTGAAATAACTGCATTATGTGATGAGTACAAGTAGCTAAGGATATCTATCACTTGGCAGTTGGCAGTTGGCACTTGTCCTGGGGGATTCTCTCACCGCAACGTGAACCATGAATTTTGTATGAAAATCATAGAAGGGGGCGGTGGGCAGTTGGCCGCAAAACTTTGGTCGCCCGAACGCCCGAACAATTGGCTGTTGAAAATTCCCCTCGGGATGATCAGGGCCCGTAATGTGATACCTGCGATAGCGTTTTAGCTAAACTTGCAACTTTTCGGGGCCATTAATCAATTAATTAAGTATTTTATGAATATTTTAGGACGGCGATGGAGACCTTGGGGGAACACTGGGGGATTGGGGATACTTTGCCATCATCACATAGTGCGATTCCCGGGGAGTTCACCTTAAGGCGACCGCATGAATATTTAAGCTAAATATTTGAGGAGCGCGGAAAGAGGTTTCCAGTGATAATAGGTTGGGCCGGAGGCCGGGCCAGCCTCCTGCCCCAGCGCAGAAAGGGATAATGAGTTTGCTTCCAGGGCGGAGTTGTTCATCAACTTTCTAAGGAATAAGCAATAAGAGCATAAAGCAGAAGAAAGGAGAAACGACGAGGATGGATGCCAACTTTCCGACTAATTAATTAAATGCGCTATAAAAATGTTTGCTGCTGCTGCTGCTGCTGCTGTTGGTGCTGGAAAAGTTTCAGCGCCTTTGCGGAGGGCGGGGCCAAGAATGCTCCAGCACCGAAAAAAGAGTGCACAAGTCGACGGGCAAGTGCTCAAGTTATTCGAAAATGTTTTCCCAAAAAATTATGCAGGTGTTTGCCGGCTGGAATGGCTGCCACAGGCAGGGGGATGCCCCGCCTGTATTGACAATTCTTTTTTTTGTTTTTGCGTCCCGTCACGATAAGGACAAAGTTTTTAATGAGTTTGCCAAATGCCGCGAAATGCCGCGGATAACTGGCGATGATTTGTCGTCAGTCGAAAGTTTCGACTCACGATTAATTTATGTTCAAGCAAAAACTTGCTTCGGCGCGGGCTTCAGCAGATAACAATAATCCCAATGCATGTTTGCTTATCTAAAAAGCCAGTTGATACGCATGGGTACAGTTGTGTCTTGAAAAGTCTTCCATCTTTGAGCTCCTGCATAGTCCATGTAGGCCCCTGTGGCTATAATTTCTGTTGATTTCGGATTGGATCTCCGGCTGTTAACATTCATCAACGGATTCTTGTGTCCCACGCAGTTGCAGCTTCAGTTGCAGATGCAAATCCATCTTCTGCCCTGCCCCTCCTCAGCATCGTTCACCATAGCTGTCAGGAGCCGAGAGTCTGAGAATCCCTCCCCCCTCATGTTATTCCCCTTTTGCAAATACTCCAACCGACTCCCCGTAGATGTACGCACTCCATCACATGCTCGTACATACCTGCCCTGCCCCCTGCCCCCTACCGCCCGCCACCCCGCATATTAATGGTCAATTTCACTTCGATTTGATTGTGTGCTACTGGGTCTGGACGGAGGCTCGCCTCCTGGGGTGTGTGCTCCCCCGAATCCCCTTCGAAGGACCTCATGTGGGTTTTGTCAAATTAGCGCATCGTTTGTTGGGTAGCAGACATGCCACAGAAAGGAATTCCAGGCGAAAAACTTGTTAACTTTCAACCAAGTGCCTCCGCAGTGGCAATTGCACTGGCACTGGCCATTTCTTTGCCACTTGTCGGACGCAGCGGGGAAGAGTGGAGTCCGGAGACAGACCCATGCAAATCACAAATTGACAATAAATATTTCAAAGACTGCTATGCAAATGAAATAATAGCCTATGAATTTTACTGTGGCAAGGGATAACTCAACCATAAGATTCCAATTACCAAAACCTCTACATACACTACCATCAATACCAATCTCCCATCCAATCTCCTATCCAATCCCTCCCTGGGCACACATCAATGGCATCCACTTTGGTATCGTTATTTGATGGCACAGCCGTTGCCATTCATCAAACAAGCGAATGGATATTACTTCATCGAGTACAATATTAAATACTTGAACCGAACGAACATCGAACATCGAAATTGTCAACGAAACAACCATCGAAACGACCTCAAAGTGGGTCTGTGCTGTTTGGTGTGTGTGTGTGTGTGGGGTGGGGGGTTCGGTGCTGAAGGGAGCTTGAAACAAAAGTAAATTGCAATAAAAGTTTTGTAATTGACAAACGGACAACAAACAAAACTCCACTTCAGTTGTCGTTGTGCTCTGGACAGCAGCAGGAAGAGCAGCACCCGGAGAGAGCAGGGAGCAGGGAGCAGGGAGCAGGGAGAGAGGCGCGGCAGGAACAGTAGCAGAGCTCAGAAAACGGATGGATGGTATGTGGTCAGGCCTGGTCTTCTGGAGCATGGCAGTCTGTTTTTGTCCTAAACAACTGGCGCTCGAACCAACAAAAACCGATTTTGCCCCCGAAAAACAGGAAGCGGCGGCAACAGCAGCAACAGCGACAGCAGCAGCAACAGCGACAGCGTCAGCGTTGACAAAAACTGTAGGAGGCCCAGGCAGTTAAGGGGAATCCCCCTCACGCCCTCCCAATACAATCCCGTTCCTGGTTGTCTCATCATTTCGTACATTTTCGCCCGCATATTGACTTTGAGCGGGGGGTTGGGTGGCACAAACGATTCACAGATTTAAGAAATAAAAGTTTAGTGCCCCAACGCCACCACACGGCTAACCCACACAGACGTAGACTCTGCACACACACAGAGAGAGAGAGAGAGAGAGAGAGAGAGAGAAAAAGCAGGAACAACAGGGGAGTTGTTGCCTCTGTCAAAGCAAACAAAAGACGCGTCTGCGGTTGCACCTTCCGGCCCGTCCCGTCCCCGTACCGATTCCGTAACGATTCCTAACCCGCTGCTGGTTGTCGAACGCAAAATGCCGTTGGTGGTTAGGACTTTGACTTGTTTGGTGCCAGCGACAGGACTGAATCGGAATCAGAGTCGGAATCAGGATTGGGATGGCACGGGAGGATGCCTGGATGCTTGACTGGGCTGCAGGGCTCATTGGGTACGAGTAAATAGACTCGGCTCGTGCGCAAGGGGAGGGGCAGTCTGTGGGTAAGCCCATGGCAAAACAAGTGCTTAACAATCTGCTTAAGGTGTTGACTAAAGTTAGCCTTCAACTAAGTTACGTAAGCATACTTACTGTATGTGGACCCATGCACTTGTCCATGCTGCCTGTTCCACAAAATGCAATTTAAAACAATTTCGTCAAGGAGAGAAGAAAGCAAAGAGCAAGAGAAACTTGAAACAAAAATGGGGGAAATGTGAAAATGAAAATAATAATGAAAGAATGAATTATGAACTTCTATATACGCGACAGACGACGCGTCGTCCCCGCAGGACCTTACCACTTCCGCACTGCACTCTCTTACAGAGCGTGGCACGTGAGTGGAAAGCGAAAAATTGTGAAAATGTGGCATACAAATGATTATGTGTGTGTGTGTGTGGGTATGTTAAGTTTGGCACGCGCCACGCCTACAATAAACCGCAAAAGTCATAAGAGTGCGGAGATGGAGAGAGATAGAGATATATACGATAGTGCCCTCCCCTTTGGCCGCAAGAGTATGCCACATATTTCACAGTTCGAGGCAGATGGCAGCCAAACAGAAACAGAAAAGGACAAAACAGACCCCAGGGACGACAGTGTGCCTCCGTTCCCCCCCTCCCTCCGTTCACCAACACGTCAGCACACACGCCTACACTCAAAGCGTAACTGTTAGCCACAGTTCGGGGACGCTACTCCATCCATCCCCCGTTTTCAAATAGGGAGAGAATTTTGACTTATGAGCGCTCTGGGCGTAAGTTATACTTAACTACATGCCGCCGCAAAAGTTGCCACAACTTTATTGCCATTTCATGTGCCATTAAACACAGCAGAGCGAAAGAGAAGGAATCTCTATGTGTGTGTGTGTGCGAGGCGTCACCGAAACGGCCTGCTAATCTGTTGATAAATAAACAAAATGCACAACTTGATGGCTTCATTCAGCCACGTCCGACGTACCCGCAAAAAACAAACAGAAATGCGAGAGTGAGTGTAGGAGTCGTTGATAAATGTCATGGCATTTTTACCTGTGCCAACAATGGCCACACTTTTTCACCATCCTCCAGCTCCAGCTCGTGCTCCTGCTGCTGCCCTCTTCAGTCATGCTGCTCACGTCGCGTCGCCGGCACGCAAATGTGACCAGACCACCCATTGAGAACGAACGCGCTCTTTGGTTGTTGCCATTGTCATTCGTCAGAGTCAGACAGGGACAGAGATAGAGAGAGTGGAGTGGGGTGGGATGGGGTGGGGTAATATTCAAATAAAGAATTGTCACTTTGACACGTCTGAAGCGTGCCCAAATGGCTGACACCCTCCTCAACGCACTACGCACTACGCACTTTCAACTTCAATTTCTATTCAAATATCCCCCGTATCTTATTTATTCATTGGCTCAGTCATAGCCCGACTTGAAGGCGACAGAATAGATGCATTGATCCATAGTAAGGGCAGCGTGGCCAATTGCTCTAAGCCTTGGTAATTAGCGAGGGCCCACCAGATCCAATTGCCATTGACGCGTCTTAATGGGAGATTGTTTGGCCAATTGACGAATTGCGACGAATTGTTTCCATAGCCGAGTTGAGGATGCCAAACGAATTTAAGCCTTTGGAAAGAATGGATCGTCGTGTGTGGATCTTGGTGGTGGCACTTCTGCTTGTGTCTGTGGATGTGTCATGTGATGGGGAGCTGCAGATGCCGAGATTCCTTTGCGTACCGCCATATGTTGCAGTACGGAGACAATGTGTTCTGCCTAAACCAACCCAACAAACTAAACCAGAAAGCTCTAACCGTAACCAAGACACGACCAATAACCGTAACAAAAACACTAACAGAATTATCATAAATATAAAAAATAATTCCTTGGGTTTGATCAATAATCAAAAACCTATAAACCTTCCAACAGTGGCAACCACCGCCGGACCTCCTATCACTCTCCTAGGGGCAAAAACCAATTCGTAGCTTAATACAAAGGTATGGTAATGGTAAAGTAATATTATATTCAGGATTTCACTGATTTACATCCAATATATGAATATCTTCCGCAGCCTGAGCAACCGACACCAGCTGACACACCGGATGTACCTTCTGTCGGCCCCCTCCCCAGAAGTGATTTTTCTACAAAAAAATGAATTTTCTTAGACCCCAGAAAGTATACACACATGTATAGCCCTAAATATGCTATTTTCCCATTAAACCAATAAATTCAAGGCCGAATATGCCAAGAAATCTCGGCTGATACCTGATTTTTCGTGATCGGAGGAGTCCAACCAATCGATTGGCATCCTCAATCCGCTCTCTCGTTCTATACATGAGACAGACATTCCCCTGTATGTGTGCACACATTTACTGAATTACGTCTGACCGCGGCAATTCTCTTCTTTCGCCTCTTTTTCTGCAGGGCTCCTTCAATGGGCCACTCCTACTTGACCCTTCCGAAGTAGATATTTTTTCCTACTGTTCTATTGGAGTACTCTGTTTCACATACGGTATGAATCGATCAATAGTAGTCCCCATGCGTAGCCCTCATATCATCGCGTGTTTCTCTGTGTTAGGGGGTCTGCTGTGATTTGGTCATGGAATGTCAAGTTTTAATTTTATGCAAATTGTGCGCTGATTATGCTGTCAGCATTTTAATACTCGTACTAGTTTGTATACTATATGTATATCTGAATAATTGTACATGCTAATACCGAAGGACTGTTCTCGTGATTGTTGGCTGCCGCTTAATCATTTAAAATTAAAATTTTATATGGAAATTGGTGTTTGGCTTGCTCAATCGCATGTTGGCCATTTGTTGCTGGCCAAATAGTTGACAATGCGATTAGATTAGGCCTGACCAGCACGAATTAAAGCCACATGCCTATCGAATCGATTGGCTTTGATTTGTTATAAGTTTAGCAAAAAATGAACTTGTTGGATAACGAATTCTGTGTGGAATCCGGGGATAAACTTCATTAAAACAAATTCAATAGAACCCAAATCCATGCAGATTTGGCCGACTTACAGCCAGCAGCAGCAGCCCGAAATTCAATTAATTATACAAACTTAAATGAAACCCCATGCACACAACACACCCATGATGCCGTCATTATCAGGCACTGGCAGTGGCAGTGGCAGCAACAGCGGGCCCTGCCACATCCGACATGCAGCAATGCAATGCTGCAACAGCAACAACTACGATAATGCCGCGGCATAGTCGAAATATCTAACATACAACAGCTGGAAGACAATGCGAAGGCGGCAAACCCAGACCAAACCCAAACCCAAATCAACGGCAACATCCGTGTGGGGTGCGACGGGATGGGACGGGATGGCAAAGGATGCGAGAATGTTTATGCACATTATGAACAAGCATCGGTTGTACGCGACCCGTAGAGAGGGGCACACATACATACATACATGCATACGTATATAGAGGGGCATACCTATCACATAAACGTTTTGTGCATTGCAAATCTGTTTCCCTCCTGCTGCCCCTGCCCTGTCGCTACTGCCTCTGCTGGATGCGGATACGGATGCGACCCCATTTCAAATCCTTCCGAATTATGCACGAAAATTATGTGTGTGCGAAAGCGAAAATTTCCACAGACAAAATGATGGTTTTCCCCGGCGGTTCTCTGGCTCTGCTTCTGCTTTTGCGACTGCGAATACGAATATTGCGCATACGACATGTGTTTGGCATATTTAAATGGGGCAGGACAAGCCAGGGCACCAGCCCAGAGGCTGCCGGAAAGAAGGCGGTGGTGCAGGCAGAGTGGTGCACTGCCATTAGCCCAATTTGGGCATCACTTTAAGAGACAAAGAGAGAGAGAGAGAGAGTGAGAGAGAACACACAATTTCAATTGTTTGCCTTTCGCCCAATCATTTGTCAAATGAGTTTTCAGAAAATGTCACGCAATGCAATTTTCTTTCCGCAGCGAAAGCAGGCGAAAGCCCCACGAAATAAATGATGCCAGAGCTGGCTGGGCACTGCTCCTGCTGGGAGTTTTAGTGTCATATAAGTAAATCCCAGTGGGAGATAGAAAAATGACTGAGAACCGACTGCGAAAGTTAAAGTCCTGCCGACTACGGTATAGACTCCACTCCGTGCTCTCTCTGGCATTATTACATTGTTGCATAAGACAGTCATCGGGGGGGGGGCTAAGAGAGGCAGATGCGTGTGCGTCCTGCAGCCAATAAGTTGCAAGCAGCCGTTGCCACTGCAGCACAAATATCCTTGTCACATGACATTTATGCACATTCGTGTGTGTGTGTGTGTGTGCATGTGTGCGTGTGTGTGTCCCTCCTACTGCCGCAACAGCTGCAAGATGGCTGCAACTACAGCTTAAAGCTTTTAATAAAAATGTCAAGTGCATTGAAGTGCATAGGGGGAAACGCCAAAGGAATCTGCGAATCAGCGAACGAGCGAACAAAGGTCAGATGTGGCACCATTTAAAGCAGGTTGGGGAGACCTTTTCATCTTCTTGAATTATGCCAATTTAGCCACATTGGACTTTCTTCACAAAATCAGGCCTTCCTTGGCCAAGAGAATGTATTATATTGCAAGATCTGACGGTTAAGATTCGATTACCAATCCAAGAAAACTATCTTCTGATGTAACGTCCCATCTTTAATGAAAAAGTCAGTGTTATGCCATCGGCATAAACAACGTACCCGAAAAAAAGACATTTGTTTGATCCTTAATGAAAAAAACAAAGGGTTGATTAATTTTGAACTGATAGGCTTCCTCGTAGCCCCTCTCGGTATAAGCTGAAACCAGAAAAAGAAAAGTCAGTCTCACTTTCATACAGTCTTGACCATGTCTTACTCGGTGCAAGGGGACACGCTAGGGGGCAGCCGCCGTGCATCTCAATGGTGCCCTTGTGCTTGAAAGCCGCCAATCGGAGGTCTGGCTTCTCGCTGAGACCGGAGAAATCGGGATTGTGCAAGAGTGCTGTTAGGCCCAGCCCATCCTCCAGAAGCCATTGGAGGCTGGTCTCGTACTCAATGCTGAATTGTGGCATTTCTACGAGAACAGGCTGAATATTAAAGTTTTCCGTGAGTTGAAGGAGGTCATAGCTCATGAACATAGCTTGTCGTAGTCGAGAATAATCGTTAAACTGCTTGGACATTATAACGACGAGGCTAAGGTTTCCTTCCTTAAAGGGTATTTCAATGCCAGCAGCCCCGAAATCAGGCAGCTCGCCGACGCGCAGTCTATCGTATTTCCTGTACGTGGTAACGCGAAGTATGCGATCTGGTATTCTGAATTCCTGGCGTTCGCTCATCCGTAGAAAGGGCTTCTCAAACCCACCACGGAAGTAGAAGCCACTGGTTAGAGCCATGTTGGATGAAGAACTAATGTCGGAGTCTCTAAGAATGGCATCTACCTTGTGATCCGAGGCATGGAGAGTGTGCAGGCTAATCTCCTTGGCCGCCGCCGTTGGGTGCTTAAAATCCTTGTGCACAGCAGCGGTTTTCAGAAATTGGATTGCTAAGCTCTGATAGTCGGTCTTCAGTGGGTATTTTCTGTCTACAAAGATCCTGAAGGGTATCCTCATGGCCATGTCCGTCTTGCTTATCGTATATTCGAAGTCTTTGAACTCCTCCAGTGCCTCTTTCTTGGTCACCCCCACCAGCTGCAGGGCGCGCTGCAGTTCTTGCGCTGTCTGCCCCTCAGCCCCGGCAAAGAGTAACGCCAGGGCGCCTCTAACGCCCACTGGGGAGACCACGAAATTAAGTTGTCTCCGATCGTTCCAATGGGAAATAATCGAAAAGAGTTTGTTCGATACATAATCGGCATGGACCATAGCCATTAAGCACAGCAGAGCTGCAAGTTAATCAAATATAGGATACATAACAGATTTACAGAGAGAAGTCAAAGGAAAACTTACCCGATAATCGACGGAGTAGCATCTTGATTCAACGAATGTCGCACCAGAAGTGGTACGGATTCATCAGACTCGGCTATTATTAAGCCCTTTCTGCATACGGCCGTAGAGAATGGTATTAAAGCCTGCAAAATGCACTTATATAATCACAGTTGACATTGGACTGTGTGATGGGTGGGTGGTTTTTTTTGTTCTTTGCTACAAAATCAAGCTTCAAGTGGGGCACTGTATGGTCGTCGCTTGGCATGTCCCTGCCTTTGTTTCACACAACTTGGCCGGGGTTTTCCACAAGTTTTCCATGCCCCCAAAGTTTGTTCAGTTGGAAAAAGGTATGCAAACGTGTTATTCTTCTACCTGCAGTTGAATGAGGACTGACCTGACCCCCGGGTGAGTGCCAGGATGCAGTGCTTCCTGGCTGACAATATTATTGAAAGCTCGACATTTAGATTGATTGCAATTGCAGTTGCTCCGCACTCCTCATTCGATAACAATACGTGGTGCAGTGCCTTCGTTTCATCTATCCTTCTCTTTTCTCTATTTTCCGTAATCAAATGGAAAAACTCAAAAATTTTTGATTTTGGCAAGGGAAAGAAGGTATTGCTGTAGCATTATTTATTCTATTGCAAGAACCGATTTTACGTCGAAAATTTCCTGAAAAATTCAGTCTATTATAATCGGCATAAAAACCGTACCTGCAAAATAGACATTTTTTTGATCCTTAATGAAAAACACAAAGGGTTGATTAATTTTGAACTGATAGGCTTCCTCGTAGCCAGTCTCGATAGAAGCTGGAACCAGAAAAATAAATATCAGTATTAGTCTCATAAAGTCTTGACCATGTCTTACTCGGTGCAAGGGGACACTTGCGGCGGCAGCCGCCGTGCATCTCAATGGTTCCCTTGTGCTTGAAAGCCGCCAATCGGAGGTCTGGCTTCTCGCTGATACCAGAGAAATCGGGATTGTGCAAGAGTGCTGTTAAGCCCAGCCCATCCTCTAGAAGCCATTGGAGGCTGGTCTCGTGCTCAATGCTGAATTGTGGCATTTCTACGAGAACAGGCTGAATATTAAAGTTTTCCGTGAGTTGAAGGAGGTCATAGTTCATGAACATAGCATGTCGTAGTCGAGAATAATCGTTAAGCTGCTTGGACATTATAACGACGAGGCTAAGGTTTCCTTCCTTTAAGGGTATTTCAATGCCAGCAGCCCCGAAATCAGGCAGCTCGCCGACGCGCAGTCTATCGTATTTCCTGTACGTGGTAACGCGAAGTATGCGATCTGGTATTCTGAATTCCTGCCGTTCGCTCATCCGTAGAAAGGGCTCCTCAAACCCACCACGGAAGTAGAAGCCACTGGTGAGAACCATGTTGGACGAGGAACTAATGTCGGAGTCCTTTAGAATATCATCTACCTGGCGACCCGAGGCCGAGAGAGTGTGGCGGTTAATATGCTTGACCGCCTCCGATGTGTGTTCAAAACCTATGCGCTCTGCAGAGCTTTTCACAAATTTCTTCACTAATCTCTGATAGTCGGATTTCAGTGGGTATTTTCTGTCCACGAAGATCTTGAAGGGTATCCTCATGGTCATGTCCGTCTTTCTTATCTTATATTCGAAGTCTTTGAACTCCTCCAGGGCCTCTTTCTTGGTCACCCCCACCAGCTGCAGGGCGCGCTGCAGTTCATGCGCTGTCTGTCCCTCTGCGCCGGCAAAGAGTAATGCCAGGGCGCCTCTAACGCCCACTGGGGAGACCACGAAATTTTGCTGTCTGCGATCGTTCCATGCGAAAATAATCGAAAAGAGTTTGTTCGTTACAAAATCGGCATGGACCATGGCCATTAAGTAGAGCAGAACTGAAAGGTAATAAAATATAGGATACATAACAGATTTACAGAGAGAAGTCAAAGGAGAACTTACCCGATAATCGACGGAGTAGCATCTTGATTCAACGAATGTCGCACCAGAAGTGGTACGGATTCATCAGACTCGGCTATTATTAAGCCCTTTCTGCATACAGCCGTAGCGAATGGTATTAAAGCCTGCAAATTTGTACCTATATAAGCTCAATACAGAATTGAATTTCGAATAATTGGGGTAGCAGTTCTTTTTTGTGACAAAATCAAGATTCGAGTCCTCTTTGGTATGTTCCTGCGGTGTTTCCTCATTCGATCACAATACGTGATGCAGTGCCTTCTTCTCTTCTCATTATTTTCTTAATTTCCGTAATTAAGTGATTTTCTACAAATTTTTTATTTTGTCGAGGAGGAAAGCAGTTATTGCTGCAGCATTAGTTTATTCTATTGCAAGATCTGATTTTATATTTGATTTTATATTCAACATTTTCTGAAAAACTCAGTCTCTTGAAATCGGCATAAACAACGTACCCGAAAAAAAGACATTTGTTTGATCCTTAATGAAAAAAACAAAGGGTTGATTAATTTTGAACTGATAGGCTTCCTCGTAGCCCCTCTCGGTATAAGCTGAAACCAGAAAAAGAAATGTCAGTCTTACTTTCATACAGTCTTGACCATGTCTTACTCGGTGCTAGGGGACACGCGAGGGGGCAGCCGCCGTGCATCTCAATGGTGCCCTTGTGCTTGAAAGCCGCCAATCGGAGGTCTGGCTTCTCGCTGAGACCGGAGAAATCGGGATCGTGCAAGAGTGCTGTTAGGCCCAGCCCATCCTCCAGAAGCCATAGGAGGCTGGTCTCGTACTCAATGCTGAATTGTGGCATTTCTACGAGAACAGGCAGGATATTAAAGTTTTCCGTGAGTTGAAGGAGATCATAGTTCATGAACATAGCATGTCGTAGTCGAGAATAATCGTTAAACTGCTTGGACATTATAACGACGAGGCTAAGGTTTCCTTCCTTAAAGGGTATTTCAATGCCAGCAGCCCCGAAATCAGGCAGCTCGCCGACACGCAGTCTATCGTATTTCCTGTACGTGGTAACGCGAAGTATGCGATCTTGTGTTCTGAATTCCTGGCGTTCGCTCATCCGTAGAAAGGGCTTCTCAAACCCACCACGGAAGTAGAAGCCACTGGTTAGAGCCATGTTGGATGAAGAACTAATGTCGGAGTCTCTAAGAATGGCATCTACCTTGTGACCCGATGCAGAGAGAGTGTGCAGGCTAATGGCCTTGGCCACCGCCGTGGTATGCTTAAAATCCTTGTGCTGAGCAGCGGTTTTCAGAAATTGGATTGCTAAGCTCTGATAGTCGGACTTCAGTGGGTATTTTCTGTCTACGAAGATCCTGAAGGGTATCCTCATGGTCATGTCCGCCTTGCGTATCGTATATTTGAAGTCTTTGAACTCCTGTAGTACCTCTTTCTTGGTCCTCCCCATCAGTTGCATGGCGCGCTGCAGTTCTTGCGCTGTCTGCCCCTCAGCCCCGGCAAAGAGTAACGCCAGAGCGCCACTAATGCCCACTGGGGAGATCACGAAATTTTGCTGTCTCCGATCGTTCCATGCGGAAATAATCGAAAAGAGTTTGTTGGATACATAATCGGCATGGACCATAGCCATTAAGCAGAGCAGAGCTGCATGTTAATGAAATATAGGACACATAACAGATTTACAGAGAGAAATCAAAGGAGAACTTACCCGATAATCGACGGAGTAGCATCTTGATTCAACGAATGTTGCACAAGAATGGTACGGATTCATCAGACTCGGCTATTATTAAGCCCTTTCTGCATACGGCCGTAGCGAATGGTATTAAAGCCTGCAAATTGCACTTATATAATCACAGTTGACATTCGACTGTGTGATGGGTGGGTGGTTTTTTTGTTCTTTGCTACAAAATCAAGCTTCAAGTGGGGCACTGTATGGTCGTCGCTTGGCATGTCCCTGCCTTTGTTTCACACGACTTGGCCGGGGTTTTCCACAAGTTTTCCATGCCCCCAAAGTTTGTTCAGTTGGAAAAAGGTATGCAAACGTGTTATTCTTCTACCTGCAGTTGAATGAGGACTGACCTGACCCCCGGGTGAGTGCCAGGATGCAGTGCTTCCTGGCTGACAATATTATTGAAAGCTCGACATTTAGATTGATTGCAATTGCAGTTGCTCCGCACTCCTCATTCGATAACAATACGTGGTGCAGCGCTTTTCCCTCTTCAATCTTGCCTTCTCCCTTTTTGTTCTGTTTTCTGTTTTCTTTTTTCTATTTTCCTTAATTAAAAGTTTTGCCCAAAATTGTTGACTTTGGCGAAGGAAACGGAAGAAGAAGTAGATATTGTTGAAGACCTGGGCAGAATATACGGGAGTATCTTGGTATGCAATTTACTTTTCGTTTACTTTCTTTTACCTACATACTTGTGCTTTTCTCCTCCTCCCCGTGGCAAGTAATCGGGCAAAACTATTTCAATTTGGCATCACCGTGCTCGTAGCTTTCGCCTATGCAGAAATCTGTCTTTTTTTGTGTTTTGTTATAAAATTGTTGGAGATTCATGAACCTTTGGCTGATGTAGTTTGCCAAATTATATGGAGCCCTTATTAAATGAAATAGTTATTTGTATTTAAAATGTATAGATTTTATGAATGAATATTTTTTGTTAATGTTTGGTAATAATCTAGATTGGCGAAAGCCCAAAAAGAGGAGGAGATATGGATGTCGTGTATCTTAATTAAATTTTGATTTTTATAATATATTGGTGGTTATAGGCAAGGTATACTAAACAAGGTAGGCTGATTGGTTCGCTCGATCTCTACTTAGCTACATATATTTCAGTCTGCCTGCAGCAGTTGTGAGCGAAGCATCTCCGCGGATAATTTTTTCTTGTTCCCTTTGAATTTTTTATTTGCAGCACAAAACTCACATTCATATATACATACATTTGCATGTATGTATGTATGTACGTACAAATTTCTTTGTTTTGACACAAGCGAGCAAACGCATTACTCCTTTGAGACTCTTTCTCGGAACGCATTTCTGAGTCTCTCTCTCTCTCTCTCTGCTTTCATTTTGAATAGCTACATATTCTCTCTCTATAAGCCTACCTTGTTTAGTATACCTTGGTTATAGGTATGTTTTGGTGAGCTATACGTTTTTTTTACGTGTTTTAAATAATAGTGGGAACTATGCGAGCGATTTGTGTTAACTAGAATTTTCGACCTAACGACAACTCGGGTGGGAAGAATTCGAGCAAAAGGGAATTGAAAGATCAGGCGATGCGACGAGTTCGAGCAAAAGAGAATTGAAAGATCAGGCGATGCGACGTTTCGCGACGTGTCTGTTCCAATGCAAAAACGGAACGCATCAATGTATGGGTGTGTAGCGCGAGGATTTTAGCTATGCGTGTGAGGGCGTTACAGTTAGGTTTCGGACATGGGCAATAGCAACACAATTATGAGCAGAAAAATGGGTGCTCAAGCCGGAAAGAACAATTAATGAGCAAATGAAGATGAGCAGTTAGAAGTACCTATCAATGAGAATAGAACAGTAAAATAAGCGGCTATTTTGTCAACACTGTCATTCAATACTATTGCCTGCTTCCTCCATTTGAAGTACTCCTTTTCTCAGGGTATTACTTGACCATCGGAAGGCTTGTTGACAATTGGAAATTGCCCTCCCACTCCATAAAGCCTTCGATGCACCCCCCATCATCCTCCTCTGCTCCATCAACACTGTTCTTGCGAGTCGAACTGTAAATTATGCATACAAATTAGAAACTACCGTTCGTTGTAGAGGGGATGACGTAAACATACATATGTATGTACCTACTCCACTCGTAGAAATGTTCAATAATAACATTAATGAAAACAATGCACAAGCAGAGAAAGCGACAGACATAGAGGCAGAGAAGTTGGCAGAGTGAAAAAGAGAGGGGAGGGGAAGCGGTAACGTGTGAGACAAGGGGATTGAGAAGGACAAACAGCTGCCGGAAGCAAAGGCAAGCAGAAAATTAAACAGAACAAAGCAGAACGAACGGAGAGGCAAAAGCATGGCAGATGGCGACAAGACAAACACACAGGCACACATTCACAGTCTCCCACACAGTTACTCATACACATGTACATATGTGTATGCATGGTACTGTGTACGTGTACGTGTCCATGCACGGAAGCTGCAATAGCAGCAGCAACAGCAGCTTTGACAACAATCACAGTGAGCGCCGAAAGAAAACAACAACAGAGTAGCAACAATCCCTATCAATTCGATGCTTAGCAACGGCACATTAAAGGAAACAAAAAAATTACGGGAGAGTTGCGAAGGTTGAGATACCCTTTTACAACAATAGTTCCAATGGCCTATCGGACAGAGCTAAATGATTTTGAACCATAGATTAGGTTGGAACTCTTCGTATAAAATCTATTTTATGATTAGAGAAAACAAACACCTCAAATGGATCATAATACCCTCTTTAAAGGGTACAACAAAGAGCAGCATCAACAAGGACTGGTCTAAATCTCATCAGCTTTCACATCTGTCTGTTAAGTAAGCAACAAAACAAAACAAAAACAACAACAAAAGATGTAAATACTGCTGGAAAAAGTAGCAGAACAAATGAAACATTTTTGCATCCTCGAAAGTTGAAAGAGAAATAAACGACACGAGACACAAAGTTTGGCTAAAATATCCAGTATGCTGTGCTGTGTGTATGCTGGCCGAGAGGAAAAGGATCTGTTACCATGTGTGCGCGTCGAGTGATTATTTTTGCATGTTAACTAATTCTATCTTTTGTGCTCGCCACAAAAGATACACAATCTGTAAGCTGTAAACACATCTAAGCGATGCACTCGTACAAGACGGAGCTTAAAGTATACATCTATGTAAATTTGTGTATAAAATCGGGGAAATTCAGAGAGTAAATGGCAAACTATTGTTCTAGCAGAAGTGAGGAATGGGATGGATGTGATGTGTCCCTAAATCAAGGCCTTTATTCAAAAGAAATTAAAGAAACTTTTAGCTTTGTGTAACCATCAAATATGTGTATCTGAAACCGCACAAAACTCTTTCATCATTCGCCATTCCTCTCGTCGTTCACTTCTTTCACTCTTGACAGCAACTCTTTCCTTTTGCAGTCCTGCGGTTTGGTTAGCCGCATTTTTGACTGTCCCACAAATGAGACATGAAATCCTCGTTCAGCCCGCACTCCACCCGCACACCCCGCACACCTTGGGTCCAATCAAAGTCACCTTTTTGTGGCCGGGCTAGGCAGGCAAAAGCCGCTTCACTTATTCATTGGCAACCGCAAATCTTTTATTTGACTTTTGGCAACTCCAAACGTGGCATGACTTTTACTTTGTGGCACACACTTTTTGCCACCAAGAGCCAAGCAAAGAAGGGGGTGGGCTGGGGGGTTTTTAGGTGAGTTGGCATTTTGGTTTGGCAAAGTTTTTTAATTAATTAGGGAAAGAGTCTAAGTCGAAAGTTGCGGCAATTAAATTTGAGTTAAAGTCACCAAAGAAAATTGTCAAAATAAAGAAAATTGTACACAAAAAGATGGCGAGAGAAAGAGAGAGAGAGAGAGAGAGAGAAAGAAGCAAAAGGAAAATATTAAATAATTCTCCAAAATATATGACGCAGTCACGTTTTTTTCTCCGCTGTTGCTGGGGGTTTTCGCCAGGGAGAAGCAGGAGCGGAGCAGATGACGGTCGCAGAGGCGCACACATGTCTCGAAACACACATATGTATGTACGTGTATTGTATGTGAGGGAGATATGGGGATACACTCGTATATGTATATGTATATGTTTATATGGTGTGCTTACACTGTGCTCAACAAATATGCGCCTAATAATGCCTCAAAGATGGGACCCATATGCCCCACCAAAGGCTTAAAATATTTGCACGTAAAATGCTTGGCGGAAAATCTCAACGGAACGGATACGCATGCAGCCAGGGGGAGACAGAGGGAGGCGAAGAGATACACACACACACACGCACAGACCATACATGTACGTACATGGCTGTTGTCATAACGCAGCTGTTGCGTCCTGTGTCCGCTGTTCCACATGGCGTATTCGTAATGCCTTTCGAAAATGCCATGCCATAAGCATGTGCCTTTAATGACATCATTCTGCCTTTGGGCGAAATGAAAATGCCTGCAAAGTGTCAAAAGTTGATGGTTTTATTGCTTACTTATTGCATTTAAATATGGAAATTATTCCCAGCAAATCTCTGGGCCAGAAACATATCCAACTTTAAGAGGATACATGCAGGCTGTATACAGGTTTCTTCCGGCTTAACGAACCAAGAGATTTACTAAATTAATCAGCATAATTATGCTGGCAACGGCAGCCAGAAACCCACTCAGACCAAGTCATAATTTATTAATTAGTGATTCGTTAGTACTACGCACTTTGGTTTGGTGTTTCCCCCTCCATCACCAAGGAGAAAAAAGTAAGAAAAAAGTGGCAACAAAGTGTCGCAGGTAAAAGTAAAACAGAAACAGAAACACACGCCACGGAATGCAAACATGGGGGACTCTCAGGTGGAACAGCGTTTACCTGGGGCTTAATTAAAATAAATAGACACATGCTACTGCCTCCGCCTCCGCCTCCAGTCTGCCACCAGTCCCGACTCATTCCGCAGCCTGGATGTAAGGCCGCCTCGTTATTATGCAGCGAGCATGTTTGGCATTAACCAATATAAGTAGTCGGTTCTGCCAATTTCCATAAGTCAACAGGGAGGCAGGGGCCGCTGGCAGGGGACCGCTGGCAGGGGCGGGGAAACCAAAACGAAGTCAGAAATTAAAAGCATGGTCCATCATGCGGACGGAGCGGACACGGCGGACACACTTTTGCGGTTAGTTTGCGGCTAGCTCTGGCCAAACATGTCCCCCTCTCTCTCCCAGAGTGGCGATCCACTCCTCTCTCTTTTTCTTTCCTGGCGGATTACCCCGTATTCAAATCAGCTGCAACGCCCAATTAATGTAAGCGGACACAATGTTGCATACTAATGAGGCAGGAGACGATTCCGACGACTCCCAAATGAACAAAATGGAAATAAAGATGTGCAGAACGATGTTTGATACATTCTTGTCCTAGACTCCGCTCATGCTTCAATCTCCTGCTGCTGCTGCTGCTCTCGAGGCTTTGGGATTGCGGGTTTTGATTTTTTAATTAATGAACAGAAATGAAAGGAGTGAGGGCTGGAAAATCATGTAAATTTAAGGGGCAAACAATAAAATTGCCGAATTTTAGGAGGATAGTTTCAGAGGATAAATTGGGTTTTTGGGTTACTTTTTTCATACCAAAATGTAATCAAGAAATCTGGCTTTAATTTTACATTTAAATTCAAGATTTTTTTATCGTTTTGCCAAAGAGAAGTCCTTCCGGTGTTTTTCAGATGCTTTTCTGCTAATATTTTGAGAGCCCTTAAAACCTAATTAAAGAACAGCTTTACGACTATCAGACTGCATTAAGACCCGTTATATCCAATTAGAAATCTCGTTATGTAATTAAAGCAGCAGCAGTAGCATTTATATTTCCTCCGTGCCTCCATGACTCCATGCCCTCAGAAGTTGTGTTCTTCTCAGAAGTTTTTTTGTTGCCGGACAAATGATAATGTAATGTCATCATATATTACGCATACGCCAAGGATCTCTCCTCTGCCTCCACCTCTCCGCCTCTCCTGCTCGCAGCTCAATTACAAAAACTTATAACTTTCAGTTTGGCAAAAAGCAAAAAGAAATAAAGCAAAGTGGAGCGACGAGGAGTTCAGACTCGGCCCCGCACTCGTTACTAATGAAACTAAAAGATGGCGCCGCCGGAAGAGAGAAAAGAAGCGAGAGAAGGGAGGAACAGGAGCAGGAGCAGGAGCAGGAGGGATATGTGTATGTAGTGCAAATGAAAGTTTTTCCGAAACAAGCAAAGATTATGCCATGTTAAGGAACAGCCAGCCAAAGTACTTGGGAGTAGATTCGGAACAGAAGTACAGAGCAGGAGGCAGGGCAGGGGTGGAGCGGTGGGTGGAGGGACGGGGGCGAGCGACAAACAAAAGATTAGTGTCTCTAGGGTTGCAATCGCTTTCTGGTGTTCCTCCCCGCATTTGCAGAAATTAAACAATGTAAAGTTTCGGTTTGTGTGCCACCAAAGCCCGGACAAAAGCAAACTTTCCACAGAACTATCCTCCTCCTACTGTTGCTGCTGCTGCCCACCGCATGTCAGAACCAAATATGTAACTCAATTAGTTTTTCCGCCCAATAGCCCGCCCCCAAAATCACCCTCTCATACTTAGTCGTGTACACACGCACTAACCAAATCCCCAGCTCTGGCAAAAACTTTGTGTGTAGTACAATGTTGTTGTTGTTGCAACCAAAGTTGGCCATCCATTCATCCGGGCATCCGTCCGAACAGAGCATCCGTGCCCCACTCAATGCCAAGCGCCAATCGGCAGTCGCCAATCGCCAATCGAGCTCTCTTGAGCGTTTCAATTATGTGATTCGAGTGGGGCCCAAACTGTTGTTGGAGAGCCAGCAGCCAGCAGCCAGTGGACTGGAGAGCAGAGAGCACCCTTCACTCTTCAGGAGTCGACGCCACCGCAGTCACATATAAATTTCAAGTAATTGCTTTCGCCCTTCAACAAAAGTCGAGTCAAAGTTGTTGCAAGTAATTGCCATCTAATTGCTTATTGAAATTTGGTTCCCTCTTTAGCTGGCTCTTGGATTTTGGCTCTTGGATGTTGGATGTTGGCTCTTGGCTGTTGTTCCGCTGGATCTTCTGAAAAGTAGGGGAACAAAAACGAAAGACAATTGAGTGGGGATTGGAGATGGAGATTCAAGTGAAATCAGACAGGTTCATCAGAGGAACAGATAGAAATTGGAAATAACAAAGAAAGTGGTTTGTGCTCTTTTGAAGCCCGTAAATATTATATCTGGGTTTCAAATTTTAATACAAAGTATAGAAACTATAGTATGGCTATCGCTAAATGGATGCACGAAGGATACTTTAGTAGAACCTGCTAAATTCGTCTAGTTTTAAAGTGTTTATTCAGTTTTCTAGAGCTTGAATCTTCCATCTTTTCCTGCAAATATATCGCATAATGGAATTTACGGGCTTCCTCACGTTCGCTCTTTATCTTTACCGCTATCCAAAAGACACTGACTCATGTGCCCATCGATCTCTTCTGGCAGCAGCCCCTAACCCCAGAAAGGGATAAAGGAAATCGAAAGCTCTTCACTTTATTGAATCCATTTCTGTTGTTACTTTCAATTGATTGATTTTACTTGGCTTTGGCTTCGGTTTTGGCCTGGGCATGTCTTAAAGTAGCCAAATAACAAGTTAAAGTCCAGGCTAAGCGCAAGATTGATGGACACATTAAGTGGGGGCTAGGATAGCGCCCTCCCTGCACCCTCGTTGGCGCCAGAAAGCTTTCGCCAGTGAAGCGGAAATCACACAAAGATTTGCCCATATAAATGTCTACTTTGGCTTTGGCCTGATCCATTTCCTGATTTCCTTATTTCCTTATTTGTTGGTTCGTCTGGGCTGTGGGTTTTCCAGCCAGCTCTTGCACTGGGCGGTGGGGTGGGGGTGTTGCGACCACATTAACCGGAAGCGCCTGCCAGGCCTGGCAAACTTATGCAAACTAAGGCGGAACGGAACAAAAACTTGGCCGAAGAAAAAGGCGACTAAGAAGCAATCTTCCCCCGGCTGGACCAAGCCAAGACGATGTCTGATGGCCAATGTCCGACGGCCGATGTCCGAGGTTTTTGTGCCAGCGGCACCACGACACAACAAAAATAAAAAAAAAAAAAAAAAAAAAATGAGGCAAAGATGCCCTAATGGTCGGCAGGGGGTGGCAGGCGTTGAAAATGTCCAAAGCCTTTGGTGGCAAGCTCCCCTCTCGGATGGATGGATGGATGGCTGGATGGCTGGTCGCCTTATTGTACAAAGTGTTGACTTTATATCCTTCATTTAGTGGACATAAAAAGGATATTATTAAAAGCTTAGAAAAGTAGCCATTTCCTCAGCCCTTCCACTCTCCCTCTCTCCCTCTCCTCGTCTCTAGCTCTCCTCCTCTTCGTTTTCCTTGTCATTGCATTGCACAAAATACATAAAATATTAGATGACTTGAAAAGGAATACAAAAGGAATACAAACTGATTTGGTGGCTCCCAGAGGCTCCCCTCCGCCCCCACCCTCCATTGACCAGAACTGACCAGAAAAAAAGGAGACAATGAGAGTGGTTCCCCCTATCGTAGCCTCCTATGCCCCCCCCTGGGCTTTGTTTTTTCGGCTGCTTTTTGGTTGCGGCTCATTTGTCTTTTATGATGTTGGCCCTGTTCTCCGGAAGAGAGCGACACAGAAAAGTTGTTGCCAAAAAGGAGAGAAAAAGAGAAGAAAAAAGCGTTGGTAAAAGGTCCATTATAATTATAAATGAGTTTAGCGCCCATAATACTTTTTATTCCCTTTGTCAATGGCCGCCCTGCCCCCGATGCTCATCATCCCTAAGGGAATCTCTCTGTCAAATTGACTGCCACATTTTAATGAGTCAGTAAAAATTGTTGGCCCAGTTATGAGAGGACAAACGGGGGAGCAGAGATGGCCAGAAATTGACAAAGAAATTGTAATTCAGATTGCTTTCTGGTAAATATTTACGATTCCTTTTTGACTGCGGATGGGCTTTTGTTCTTTTTTATGTTATATAGGACTAATGATATCTGAGGACAATGTAGACATTTTTATTTGGAATAAGCGGAAGGGTAGGGGTGGTATCTCGTACCGAGGGAAATGAAAGGTCGCACATTTATGTTCAGATTTGCATTTAAAGATTTCCAAGGGAAGGTTGAACTTTTCCCAGATGTTTTCCAAATAATTTTGATAAAGATCTTAAAGCTAAAGTCCTGTCTATAAATAGCTTCTGCCATTTGGTCCATATAATCGGACTGGATCGTACTGGGGGAGTATCGTATCCCTCTCAGACAATCACATATGTGCCGCCAACAGGAAGGAAGGAAGTCGCTTCTGCTTCTGTTGCTGTTGCTGCTGCTGCTGCTGCAATATCCTTTTCAGGACCCGTTGTGGTGGACGGGGAAGTCCCTTTATTTGGGGCTGCAGCAATGCGTGTATAATTGCTCAGACAATGAGCAATTGTTTTTCATTTTCCATTTTCCATTTGCCATTTTTCCTCCCCCGTCCCCGTCCCTTCCTTGTTGTTTGCTTGTTGATTGCTGCGGCTCCCTGCTGGAGAGCTTGGAGCTGTTGCCGTTCCCGTTCCGCCCCGCCCCGCCCCGCAATTGTTCGCTGCCCCTTCTTTGTGTGCGTGTTCTTTTTTGTTTTTTGTAAATTTTTCACATTGTTTGCATACATTTTGCAGTCAGTGTTCGAGCTGGGTGTCCGTGTGTTTGTTATGCAAAAAGGCCTCAAAGCGTTTTTTCCCTCGATATGAGATGGGTTCCAGCACCCCCGAAAAATATATTGTATCCACGAGTTTGCCATTTTTCCAAGCAAATTAGTTTACAAAGGACTGTCGTTGGGGACTACCAACCCCCCTGCAACCCACTCCCCCCTCTGATGTCCATCCTGCGCACCCTTCGTCTGTCCCTTCGCTTCGCTTCTGGCGGCCTTTTCGATCCAAATTGAAAATGCATTTTAAAGCAGACGCCGCGCCGACGGTTAGCCGCTGGCTAGAAATTATTTCATATACGATATTCCAAGTTTATTTACGCTTATTGTTTGGCCAGACATTCGGGGAATGAGCCAGAGGTGGCGGAGGGCTTGGATGTGTTGTCCATAATTAAGTGCCGAAATTGGCAACACTCTTGTGGGGCATGATGTGGGGATGGTGGTAGTGTGTGACCCCGACGCCAGAGAAGGATGTGTCTGCTGCCCACAGATCCGCGCAATTAGTTGGCCATTAAAACAGGCCGCCAGATAAACTACAGAAGGATACGACATCGGGATATATCTCAAATTAGTTGCACTTATCCTACAGTCTTCTCGCCCACGTCGCGTTCCAATCAAGCCGCGTTTTATGACTCAATAGGCCCACAAAGTCCCTCCAGTCCCCGCGCCACCGCTACAGCACACAGCCACAACGGTAGTCGCATGGAGTAGTGTACATAGTACAGTGCAACAGACAAACTTGCCACACAGCCAAACAGCCGAACAGCCACACAAGCCACACAGCCACAATTCTCCACTAATTTCAACGCTATAAAAGTTCTGTTTGTCGGCCATAAATGTCAAAGACAGAAGGCAAGCGCGGTCGCGGAACGGCAGGCAGAGGGGAAGGTGGTGTGCCGGGGGGTTGAATAGGTAATGAAGTCTCGCGTGTTTCATTAGTTGCGAATTATGACGATGTGCCTTGCCACAGCGCGTCGTGACCCACCCCCCCCGCTCACTCCTGTCTGGGCGATGTGACAAATTTGGTTTTATTTTCGTACTGCCACAGACCAAAGCCCATACACAAACAGACACAGATACAGATACTGTGCCAGGGGAAAGCACATGCAGATGCAGATACAATTGCAGATGCAGATAGGGCTGAGATACGAGTAGTTCTTTTATAGCAAAATGTCCATGTGGCAACTTTAATTATGTTTGCGTTTTGTATTCTCAACTGAAAATTAATTCTTTTCCGTGTTTTCGGGAAACGGCATACGGGCATACACTGAGAGCATTTGAGTGAAAGTCTTAAAGACAGACAGAGACACAGTGCCCATGAGATATTTTATTCATAAGAATTTAATCCTAAACAACATGTAGAATATTAAAATATATATTACTAAAGTTATTCCCAAAAATATTCCAATTGTAATCGCAGTGCTCTCAACAAAAGTCAGTGCTGACAAGAGACCAAAGAAACGACTTCTCTTAGTTGCTGCCATCGACTTCGTCTTCGTCTTGGTCTTGGTCTTGGTCCCCCCATCCCATCCCGTCCCGTCCCATCCCCCCATTAGACATCTACGGCGTCTACTCAGGGGCGTATCAAATGTGACAGCTTTGGAAAGAAGTCAGAGAGCTATGGACATGGACACAGACACAGACATACTTTGTGCACTGTTCATGGGAGTACGAGGCGTAAGCGGGTAGGAGGAGCAGGAGCAGGGGGGTGGCGTTCACAGACAATCACAATTCAAATGGAATAACGTACGACGAGGTATGCTGGCTGCTCGCAATGATGACGAGACATTTGAACATTTTTCCCGTTCAAGTTGCAGTCGCCCTGGCCCTGGGTCTGCCTCTGCCACTGCCTCTGCCTCTGCCTTTTGTGTATTTTGAGTTGCTTAAAACGACGACAACTATATCCACACATGCCACATGCCGCATGACGGAGTGATGCCTGAAGAAGAGGCATCTTGCTGGCTTGCCTCTACGGACTACAGACTACGAGATGCGGACTAAATGCTGATGTTTCTTTGTTAATGCTCTTCATGCTGATGCTGAAATGTTTTGTGCCAGTGTGACAAATGTTGAGCTTGTACAATTGTACTGTCTGTGTGGCTGTGCCTGCCCCTGCCCCCAGGGCCCCATGCTAAAGGTGTTGTTGCACAAGAACGTTTATCTCTGAGTTACATGCAACAAATTTCGTGTGCAATTAATTTCTTGGAAGTATGAGGGAAAAGCCCTCGACAATCGACAATAAAAGCCTAAAGACAGCTGATGGCAGAGCTATAGGAATTTTAATAAATAGAGTATCTCATGACAAAAGTATCTGTATCTGTATCCACTTACCGACATTATGGTCTCTTGCCTTAAGCACTTCTATTTAAAGATTTCTTGAGCTCCGCTCCGTACACCGTTTCCCCCCCCTAGTGTCATTCAAGGCACAGCACGTCCTGTGCACTTAATTACAAAACAACGTGGGTGGTTTCCTACCGGGGAAAAGCGAGATTTGGGGAAAGTCGGGATCTGCCCGCTGTTCCAGGACGGCGGAGGAGATCACATCTTTTTTCGATTAAAAAGTTTCGAGAGGCGCAAGGCAATTGTCAGTTACATCCACTTAACCTGCTGGCTGCTGTCTGCTCTCTGCTGGTTGCTTTCGGTGAACGAACGGAAAATTTTACGACAGATTAACGAACGATTAACGGTGTAACGTGGCACTTGCCACCCGGCACGTGCTCAGCTTTCCGCGTCGCCCCCCAGGGGTGTAGGCGATGGCGACGTTTGCTAGGAATTTATATTTCACAGGTGATTTGTCGCATAAAATTCGAATAATTCATAAGAGGGCAAAAATAACAAGGCGGGGAGGGAATGGCGGCACCACCTCTGGTGACAGTACACCAATCCACCCCCCACCCTGCGCAACCACACTGCCAGAACGCCAGAAAGTATGCAATGAAATGCCGCAAAAGTTGGCGTCGACGGCAACGCGGCGTATGCGTGCTTAAAACTTTTTTTGTCAACGGAACAGGGAGCTTCCCACTGAGAAGAAGGGTGCGGGGGGGAGAGAGAGTTTGTCATTTCATTTGTTTGACTCTCCCGCTCTCTCCCTCTCTCTCTCTTGCAGTATCCTGGTTTCCGTGTGCCCCTTTTCAACATTTTGGTCACATTCTACCCGCACTTTTTTTAGGGTTTTTCCTGTTGGTTTTTCTTCTCCTTTTTTTTGGTTGAATGTTGTTTTTGTCGTGTATATCTAACAATGCGAAAATTGTATCTTAAGCGGGCGTAACTTGTATGCGGATGGATTTGTATCTGCTATCCGTTTTCGCGGTTGACTTTTGATGGCTTTTTTATGCGGGCTCGAAGAGGGGCTGGCTGCCCCGTTTTGGTAAAGGTTGGGTCGGTTACAGAGGTTTTCTTAAACTGTACTCTTTCTCTAATTATTTGCTTACCCCTAATCACTTTCGTTCAAGCTTATTCGAGCGTGCTTTAACCAGACCCATAAATTTGCCTTGGGTGCAATCTCTACCGGTTTTTATTTGCCTTTTTACCTACATCTCAATTTCCATTTTTCGCCTTCCGATTTGTATGCTCTTCCTGCTCCTGCTGTTTCTCTGTATCTTTGTCTCTTTCACTCTGTCGTCCTTGCTCTTTGAACTGCAATTAAGATTGCCTTCCACTCATGTGGCAGCGGCTGCTGCCCTTGTCGCTTTGCTGCTGTTGCTGCCTGTGGCTTAAATCAAGATATAACAAACAACAGGTGAGGCGTAATAAGAGTTCGCAGTATTCGAACCTCCTCGTGTAGTACCTCGTGTAAATATACCTTGTGCTATCGCTGCCCTCTCTCTGCTGCGCTCTTACTCTCTTCTTTAACTGTCTTGAATATTCTTCGCTTCCCCTTGCATCTGCCGACTGCGCTGTCACTGTCGCTGCCTGTGCGGACTGCTCTGCTGTCGTTTCATTTGCATTCTTATCGCCTACCCTTCGCTCTCTCTCTCTCTCTCATCCGCGTTTAAATGTCGCCAGCATGAAACTTTTTTCTATTCCTACATACATGTAATGCATGTATGTATGTTTGTATGTATCCCTCCCTCCTCTACTCGAAAAGCTCTGCCAATTTTTTGTTGTTGTTGATTTTGGAATGTTTCTTCTGCGTGTTTATCTTCTGTCACATGTGCGTATCACTGCTCTTTCGCTCTTTCTAGCCTCAACTTTGTATTTTTTTTTCTCATTTCTTCAGCTGTTGATTTTTGATATATGTATGTATGTACATATGTATGTATGTGGGGTCCCTGCGGTGTTGTTTGCCTTGGTGGTGGAGTGGGGAAGTGGGAGAGTGGGATAGGTGACTGCGACAGCGATTGTGACTCCTCTCCTCTGCTGGTTCCAGCATTTCAAATTCCTTCGAATTTATAATATCCAGTATTTCAATAGGACACGGGCATATACGAATTCCTGAAAATTAATCTAGCAGCTAGCCAGACATCTAGCCACGCGGAAAATGGTGTGACGCAAACATTTTTATTTATTTATTTTGTTTGTTTATTTGGTGCGTATATTTCTAGGTATCTGAGTGTCGGCTATAGTTTCTTTCTCATCTTTGGGGATAAGTGTACTCATGTGGTTGGGTGGTTGAGTGGGTGGTTGCGTGGGTGGTCTGAAATCTGTCAAGCGAGTCGGATATCTTGCTGGCTGTGTAATCAAGACTCAAGGAAGGAAACATGCCTCTCGGCAACTGGAATCAGAGGCGGCGGAAGGTCTTGCCCCATCCCATCGCTCAGATAAAGGATTTGATAAGGGAACGTCAGAATGACACACGAATTAGATGCTAATGATGGGACTGTCGGGGATTACCGCCAGATGAAGAGTCATTTGTGAAATTTTAAGCTTTACACAGACCCGAATGTTGCTTTACTTTCACTTCAAAGGAGGTTTTCCCCCCGTCTGAGCCCGGAAAATGTTTACAAAATGTTGTTTCATTGAAAATGCGAATCTGGCCGAACCGAAAGTCAATTCATTCCCAGCAAATTGTTATTTCAATTGTCAGCACCTCCTCCTGTGAGGACTGGCCTCGATGACCCCACTTGCGCCACATCTCCTGGGGGGGCCTCTGCCTCTTCCTCTTTCTGTGTGCAACATACCAACAGTACCAGTGGCATTACCAGTACCAGATGCAGTTAATTTTGTGCTTGTGACTGCAATAAATTTTAAAAGCACATTTCCAATGAAAGAACCCAACTGAAAATCAAATGAAACGAAACGAAACGGAAAACAATTTTCTGCAATTTCACTAAAACGACATACCAATTGTCGTATACGGGGAGGATGGTGCCGGTAGGGGGCGAGTGGACCCAGTGACACACATACGAGTGTGTACGAGTGTGTGCAGCTCCTGGACAACAATCGAGAATCGATGGCAGCTCTGCCGGACTCTGCACTCGGGGTTCCATGCACTTTTGGCCCCAGCGACAGCCACAATTGACGACAAATTAAATTGCTGTTGGCCAAAGTGCAGCGTTTAAGGAGCATACACTCGGATACACTCCTGCCAACACACACACACACACACACTTGCTCAGAAACACACTCAAATATGTAGCAATAGGATCCTGCATTTACTTGGTTTGTCCTTTGTCCAGATTCGTTTCCATATTCAGTTTTATGACACTTTTTTAAAGTCATTTCTTAAATTTGTGTAAAGGTGGTCCTCTGAGAGGGGGGGGAGAAATGATTTGAGTAGAAATTGCTGATGATTGTAGTGCTGGGATATTTTAATGAAACACACACAGTTCCATTGTTGACCATTTATTGAGACAAAAATGAGACAATTTTCTGTGTAATTTATTGAAAACCATCACCAATTTTGGGCATTTTGTCCGTTTTAGCCGCAACAAAAGAGGAAACCACACTGACAAGCAAGGGATAGATAGCTGGCACAGAGACCACAGAAGACCATCTGTTGGATATCTTTAAAACATAAGCTTCATAGTTCTCAATTCCACTGTTAAGTGTCCGCCTGCAAGAGCTTTCACTGTATCTTTTATTTTGCTATTCCAGAGGATTTTCTGCGGCTTTTCCAACACATTTTGCCATCGAATTTGAATTTCAAATGTAGCTAATTGGGAGCAAACTGATTAAATGACTGGCTCCCATACGCTTGGCGCATATTTTTGCTGGTTCCGCAGAGCAAGACGACAGAGCGATGCAATGAGAGAGCAGGAGAGGCACAAGTGAGAGAGGACCAGTTCGATTTTGTTGGCCCAAATCGTGTGACGTGTTCGTGCGGGGGAGGGGTGGGTGCAGGCGCCACAGAGGCAAAAATTTGTTTTAATTATTATGAAATGTAAATTGCATAATTAAAAATGTTAAATTCATTTTAATTTTTAATTACAATTAATTTGAGGCCGCCTGCGGCAGAGAGTGGAAATGATTTCCGCTGAAAATGTGTGTGTATTTAAATTGATATATGAAATTTGGAATACCCAGTATATAGAGGAATCCCAGACAAACCCCATACCCTCGAATGCATAGAAATCTTATCTGAAATTGGAGATCTTCTTATCAAAAGTGTTTTTTCGCAGCACTGGCCCATGCTTGATGATGGATGGATTGCACCATCCATGTGAAGCAATCAAATGGTCGGTAATGTCATCCACACCCGCCACACATACCCATATATGAATGTGGATAGCAGGACCTCCCCTGCACACATGACAGGAAACGAGTAGATGGACGAAGGACGACGATGATGATGATGAGTCACTTTGGTCACGAAGCTATTTTTACGCTTGATTACACGATAAATGAAAATCAAACGTTTGATTGCTTAATGCCACGGACTAAGGGTCATCTGCAGCACCACCAGCCACCACCCACTCCCAAAGTGTTGCAATTTTGCAAAAGTAAAGGTCTGCAGAGAGATAGAGATGGAGAGACCTGGAGAGAGAGGCAACATTTCAATTATTTATATGCTCGTTTGTCGCCTCTTCTTGCACCACCCCCTAAGCCTCCTTGGGGAGGGGGACGTGTGTGTGTGTGCACGTGTCTGATAACCCAATGGATGCTCCAACACTTGACTGCTTTTTTCTCACTTCCATTTCCACTTCCAGTTCCATCTCCAGTTATCATTTATTTCCTTTGGACTTTGACTGATTTTCTGATAGTTGAGTGCGTTCACTGGCCACACTGAGAGCTAAAAGTTATTGCCCGGTTCCAGTCCAACACCTCCTTGGGGGTGTACTTTGATTGATTTGTTAATCTCAAAGCGAAATACAAATTAAAAGCTTTTTGTTTTGCCAACAACCCAAGAGCAGAGAGAGAGAACCCCCCACTGCCAGGACTAAACCGCTTATGTTAATTAAATTTTTGGGGTTATTCAATGCACAGAGCTAAGAGCTTCCTTCACCCGCAATCAATCAATCAGAACGAGCGTCTTAGTAAGCGTCTTCCCAGTCCCAGTCCCAGTCCCATCTTGGCCTTCTCGATGGAAATCTATTTACATTTTTGACTCATTTTCGTTCTGCGGGTTAAGTGGGGCCCGGCCCAAAGAAGGGGTTAAGTCCTTGGGCGGAGAGGGGGCTGCGGTTCGGTTCCCACTTATTGATGAGGTGCCAGAGTTTGTTTCAATAGGAGCAACAGCACAGGAGCAATCAATAACCAAATGCTGACTGCGATAAATGAAAATGTATCTGAGGAGATGTAGAATTCAAGATTTTTAAATATATTCCCCTCGTATTATATCCTAAACCGATTTTCTGGCGTCTGTAACCTTTCCACCTTCACTTGTATCACTTTTAGTTCCACTTGAACACCCTTGCAACGCCCCGAGGCGACACTGATAGCTTAGCTCGGACGCAGACCCGACGATTGACACTTGATGAATGGTTCGCTAACTTTGCGTATCTCAATGTCTCAATGTCTGAATGTCTGCGACATATTCACACTCCACTGGTTTTCAAGTTCAAGCGAAAGACCTTTGAAATGTGCACTTTTAATTTCAAATAGAGATGTGGTATAGGTATATAGATTAAGGTAAAGATAGATAATGTGTAGAAAAGTGTAGAACCTCCCTTTGGTTAATATTTGGCACAATTTGATTTGGTTGCAGTCCATCATCCGTCATCCGCTTCCTGACTTTCCCGACTTCGCATACCACTGTTAGGGTCTCGCCAGCTGGCAGTTCTGAACTCTCGCATAGTTTTCCGTATAGATCAGATCGCAGATGGCAGCATTGTTGTCGAAGCTCATCTCCGACACCTTGAACTCCGGATTGATGGCTATTTTAAGGATGTACGAGCCAGGACTCAGATCCGTAACGTCCACCCATTGACAGTCCAGATTGTAGAGGTACACATCCGAGCAGTTGATGGAGATGCCTAAGGAATGGCATGGTATAGGAAGCATATAGTAGGAATGGTTTTCCACTCACCCTGATCTCCATAGTTGGCGCAATTGTATTTCTTGGAGACGCCAGGCAGGCAGGTGCTGTCCTCCAGACAGAAGGATGCCTTGTGGCCCTGAGCGACCTTCCGACCGCTCAGGTCGAAGATGTCAAAGGTGGCAAACACCTCCATGCTGTGAAAGTGCCTGCCAGGAGAGGGAATGGAGAATGCTCTTAAGTGTTCCTCGGAAAGAGAGAGCTGTTATCTCTACTCACATGTGGCACATGTGCCACTCCCACTGACTCTTCTCCTTGAAGGGGCGGAAGTCGGCGTTGCCCGCATTGATGGCGGCCGCCGTGAACTTGAGGAGCCTCCTCGAGCGGTACCGCCAGTGGGGATCGTCGCGCTGTATCTGATAGGCCTCGCTGGCCACGCAGTTCTCCTCCATGGCGCACTGCATCAGCAGCATGGGTCGGTCCTCCAGATGCGCCGTCTGCTCAATCTCCAGGTAGTCGATCACCAGATCGGGCGACAAGTAATCACAGATCACAGCCGCCACATGCTGCCTGCTGCCGTGGCAGCTGACGATGCCACGGATCGGATCGTGGTGCAGGCAGTCGGCCAGCTCCGTCTCGTTGCCGTAGCACTCGCTGCCGCTGAGGACGGGCCGCGAGACGTTGGAGCCCCCGAAATAGTCCGTCTGGAAGGCCTCTCGGGCGTAGCCGAGGCCCAGCTGGCGGCAAACGACGTTTGCCTCCAGGAGGCCCCAGCCGTCGGCACAGATGCTGCCCCAGCGTCCGCCATTCAGCCTCACCTCCACGCGGCCCTCGTTCCGCTCCCTGCCGCCCCGCAGTTGAACGTACAAGCGGGAGCGGGAGTGAATGGGGAACTTGGGTATGTCCGCCTCCCCAGCCCTGAGAAGGGGCTCTGGTAGCAGAGCATCTAGCGGGGGATTGCACACCACTCCCGCTGCCTCCCCCGGCTCGCAGTCGTTCTCGCCCCAACCCTCGAAGTGGCAGTCGACCAGCTCCTGTTCGTGGCCCTCGCAGAAGAGGTTGTCCATCCAGAAGCGACGCCGGGCGGGGCCGAAGTAGCCGCTGTGCGTGTACCGCCTCATGCCGGGAAAGCCCAGCTGCCGGCACACAATGTGTCCCTCGGTGGCATCCCACTCGTCGTCACAGATTGCGCCCCACTTTCCATTGTGCAGGACCTCAATGTTGCCTGAAAGGTAACCGGATGAGCGTGGGCAGGAGCATCCTTATCGGATCAGTTCTCTCACCTTCGTATTCGTTGTCGCCTCCGACCAATCGAATGGCTCCCTCCTCCTTGTTGAGGGCCTTGATGTACTTGTGGACCAGCCTCTGCCGTTCCAGGCGTGCATCCTCCAGGGAACGATGCTGCACTATCCCTGCCGCCAGGTGACACCAAAGTACAGTCACGCACAAGAGTCTAGGAACCACGATGAAGCCCATGAAACCAAGTGGCGATCCTTGCGCACATTCAACCGCCTCGACGATCGCTCGAGAACTGAACGCGGCTTGAAAATTTGAACGGCAAACAGAATCATTTAACTATGAACTTGCCAGCCAGCCAGCTCCATAGATACAAAGATAGATAGATAGATAGATGGGTAGATAGGTAGGTAGGTAGCTGGCTAGCTGGGTAGCTAGGTAGGTGGGTTGTTTGGTAGCTAGAGAGATACGGTTCAGAAGCTCGCGTCATCTGACGTCAGCGACAGACGAGGGCGCAGATCGCGAGCCGATCCAAATCCAGACCCAAAGCTGAATCCGAATCCGCATCGGAATCTATTTTCCGCACGTAGCACATACACGAGTGCGAGTGTGCATGTCACTCGATGAGTTTTTCAGACAACATTTGGAGGCAACTCTGACATTGCTGCTGCACTCTTGGGGGATCTTTCAACCGGCAGAGGGGCAAGGGCTGCCAACGGAAACGAATCAGAAATCACTGAGAAAAAATTGCATACAGAAGAAATGTTTTCCAGCCTCAAGCGGATCTACTTTATATGTTTTTCCCTCAGTGTAAGACCTTTCCAATATTGCTCCATAAACACAAATTCGAAAAGGAAGCAGCAGCCCATGTACCATAAAACACGAGATACCAACAATAAACCATTAAAAAAATTTATACGCGTATTTCTCACAGACATTACCAACATTTAATGAGAGCTTTGTTTGAACCCTTAACCTCCAGCTCCACCCAGACCTTATCCGTCATAAAACCATTGCATTGCTAAATTCCAAATTCAAATCAAAAAAAATGAGAATGAAAATGAAAACATGGAAGCATGGAAACCGACGCCATAATTTAGTGACTGAACACGACCCACATATGAATCTGTTTTGTGTGTGTTTGAATGGCAAAGTCATCGTCATCATCCAGCCATCCATCCGTCCATCGGGGGCAGCAGGGGCGACAGCAGGGGAGGTGAAGTCCATTAGATTTGGCATGCGGCCATTTGAAACATTGCATGCAACTTGGCCAACATGAACTTGACACTGAAACAACAGCAGCAGCAAAAGCAACAAAAGCAACAGCTAAACAACAAGCGGAAAAATAACAACACATGGAACACTGAGAAGAGAGAGATACGAGTACGAGTACGAGTACTGCTACTGGTATTCGTATTCGTACTCGTTCACAATAAAAGCAAAGCCACGCCAAGCGGTAATGAGGTTTACCCCGTTTTGGTGCATGTTTTGTAGAGGGCTGGCGGGGCAGGCAGAGTGTGTATGTGTGTGGGTGCCTCATTAGCAAAAGTGCCAGCAGCCCAATCGTAATTGGAAATCTAACTCGCTTAGGTCAGAGGCAGCCCCAGAGAGACAGAGAGATACAACAGATAAAACGAGAGATAGAGAACTCAAATCCATTGAAGCGTGATTTCCATACATTTGCTGGATAGATTTTCAAGATCAATGTAGATCATAGAACAAAACAATTCGTCGTCTAATCATACGTATCTCTGATGGATGAATGACAGTTCGTTGTCATGGAGAAAAAAGTGTGTGGCATGGATATTAGGAGAAAGAGAGGGGCATAGAACTTAAGGGGAGATTCTTGTTTATATATAGGCCAAGAAATAGTCTAAATTCCAAGAATTTTTTCCCGCTACAAAACAAAGTATTCTGCAAATGCTTTTTAGTAGTTTTTATTTCGAATAAAATAAAGTAATTTATACATTTTTTTCATTACAAAATATTTTCAAACGGCTGCTTCAGCTTCCACCAAAGAAGATGCTACCAGCTCGGGCCTCCTTCTCCCAAAAAGCAGTTGGGAATATTTCACACAAGTCCATGAATATCCAGAACTATTTATTATATTAAATGCCCAGCCATACATACATGTACTCTACTCACCATCTATGTAAATATCCTTTGGAATGGCCGCACGAACGGATCATAAATATTAGCCGGAGAAATTAATTGGATAAACGTTTTATGATATTGAATTATGATGACCGGAAGGGGAAAAGGCAGAGAGGACTCGACTCTAACGTGTGGGAAATGGGTGGGAAATATTCCCACACAATTCACAAAGGGGGGGTTAGGGGGAAAACAATTTTATGAGTGCGTAAATTCCATTCGGATGGCCGCAAGGGCTGTAAGGGCCAGTAAGGACAGTCCTGGCCGCAATCCTGGCGCAACGTCATGCACAAAGGTAATAAAATTCGATAGAAAATCGTGTAATAAAATCATTACACACCAGCAGCAGGAGCAGAAGCAGCATCAGGAGAGCCACAAGCAGGACAATGTCTGCTCTTTGGCTTTGCCCTGCCAATCCGGGCACTAAAATCAAACTGGTCTGGCAACGCCACAGGCGACGAACCAATCTGCTCCTCCAGATCCACTCCCTGCACTGCTGCCCCTCCAGATCCACTCGCAGAGCTGCTGCCACCTCAGATCCACTTCCTGCACTGCTGCTCCTCCTCCCAAGACATAAAAATGGCAACGTGTGCTGCTGGCCAAGTCGGAAAAACGGCAACGGCGAAGGCGACGGCGACAACGACAACGACGGCCGGCTCCTCTTTAGACCGACAATAAAACGAAGAAAAAGTAGCGCGCAAAAAGAGAGAGAACAAAGTGGAAACCAGCGGGAAAATAATTTGTGTGGGAGTTGCCCACCCTCAAGGGATGCCCGTAATGGGGGGAGCGCCCAAGAACGGATGAAAAGATACAAAAATGCTTAAAGGATATTGAAAGGCGGTAAATTGCTTTATTACTTAAGTGAGCCCTAGATGATTAGGTTCTGCCTTGTGGCTGCCTCATTAAAACGTCGACCGGACGGACGGACACTGGACGTGGGATGTGGAGAATGCAGGAAAATGCAAGAGAATAGCGGTGGAAAGGCGAACCCATTAACTGAGTGTTAACATGGTCCAAACGACTGGGAACATAACGGCTAAGCAGGGCCATTAACAGAGCGAGAACAGGGCTCAGCAGATTACAATTGTGCAATACTTGGGGGAGAATGGCTTCTAAAAGAGCCCCAAAGTACATATGTATGTCCTGAGGACAGATTTCCATTGCAATTTGAACTTGAGGTGGATGGGTTTTTATTCTGAGAGTTAGATATGTAGAAGGAAACCAAACCTCAAGTACATTTGCTGGTCCTTTAAGCCCGAGTTCTCTCGAAAGCTACTTGTTTTAGCCTCAATTGCAAACAGAAGCCCATAACTTCATTTAGACCAAAGACAAGCTCGGAGACAAGCAGCGACAAGCAGCGACAAGCAGCGACAAGCGATGGCATTAAATCTCTTCATAATGATATCATACAGTCCTATCATAAGTATATGGCGAATAAGCTCATTGGGACATTAATAAAATTGGATGGCGCGCTGACAGCATAAATGTCACAGAAAATGCTATTAAAAGTAAATTATAGCCGGCATAACCATGATTCACGAGCGGCAAGGAATGGCAAGGGGAAGGCGGGGCACGGGAAGGCCTGGCCTCCCATCTGCGAAAAGAAATCATAAAAAAATACAAAATGCCAAATTTGTAGCTAGCTTATGGGTAAAAAAAAGATTATTAATTCTTAATAAGAAAACAGAAGAAGCAGAATGCAAAAAAAAAGAGAAATAAAACAAAAGTTGTCTCTAAAAATGTGGCAAGTGAGGGGCGTGTATCTCGGGCTCTGCCTTGAAAAAGTGCCAACAAAAAAATATGTACATATATAACCATAGAGAAAAAAGTTCACAATCAGTGAATGCCCTGCCTTGAATACCCTTTTGTTTTTTAATGCGAATTTCAATGGAATTTGTTCAGAGGCGCGCGGGCACGAAACCAAAATAAAAATAAAAATAATAAAATTAAAATTCGCCTGTCGCTGTATGGAGCGAAGCGATGGTACGAAATTCAGTCAGTCGGACAGGCAATAAACAGGACAGAACAGGACGAAGCAATAAAAATAATAATGAAATCAAAGGAACAAATCCCACAGACAGAGAGAGAGAGAGAGAGAGCGAGAGAGACACTGTGGGTGGGAAAATGGTTGGTCCGTTTCACATTTGGAATGCTAATGAGCTTTCCGCTTGTTGAAAGGAAAACATTTCATTTGCCGAATTTGAAATTATTGCAGTCTAGTAGCCCTTAAGTTTAAACAGCTTACTAATGCGGGAAATTAGGTGAAGCAATCTCAATAGACATATCCCCTTTAAAGGGCCATCTGTCTTGACCGACAGTTGTAAAAAAAGTTACAATCGAAATGCTGGAATTCTTATTTTTTCGATTTACTGAAGCGTTCAGCTACGATTGAACTTCCTGGCAAGCTGACGACAGTTTATCGCAATTCAATGGCATTTCCATTCGGGACATGCACTCAGCTACACAGTGAATACTCGAATGTATTCGACGTATTGTCATACGGATAACAGGATAACAGGTGGCTTTTCCGGTCTTCAATTTCTGTTTGCCTCGTTCTTTTTTCTTGCATCGCTGGATTCGATTGTTGTTCATCATTCACGATACTCTGTAGCTCCGTAGCTCTGCAGCCTGAATGAAAGCTTACCAGAGAACTATATTATTAACTATATTTGATTGGGGGTATGGTAACAGCACAGGCACATGACAATAGATCTAATATTGGGAATGCAATAAACATACAGAATGGGCCGTGTACTAGGTATTTCTGAATCCATTCACCTTCTGCGAGTACCAGAGAATAATATCAAGTATAAAGCGGAGTATTCTTCTGTGAAATCTTCTTCCGCCCTCACACCCCTCCCGCCGCGCACAGCAATAAATATCCAATATGGAAGCATTGTAAATATTGCAAGTCAAACATTTTTAGTCAGCCCTTGTAAGAGGCATTGTATTTTATTTGACTTTATTTCATTTTATTTTAATTTCGTCTCCGACTGGGACTGGGGCTGGGGGCATGCCCCCGGGGCCAGAGACAGCCAGCTCTCTGGGGGGGATTTGCGACGACAAGTTTCCGCTTATGCTGCTGTCTGCTGACTGTCCTTCCTTCAGACAACGTGTGCAAATATTTATTTTGGGATTTTTATGAAGTCAAAAGCTCAAAAAGTAAGCTGTGCGAAATCAAAAGAAAACAGGAAAATATCTGCACAGAAACTGCAGGAGAGGTTTATTGACTAGGCGACACGATATGTACATATGTATATTGTGTATTCTATATTGTATGCCCATGGAAATCAATTAATTTTTTGTCCCAGTTGCTGGACGCTCTGGCACTTTGTGGGCTGCTAATTGAATTTGCCATATCATAATATACTGTGGTAAAATAATAAATAAATCCAGCGAACAATGGTTCGATGAGTTTGAAAGAGAAAGGCGACGCAGACACATGTTCCATATCATGGAATTTGTCCCTGTGCACGCTAAATGAATTATGTATCGTGTCTAGCCATTTAGTGCCATAATTCAGGGCAATCTATAGCGGCACAGACAACACTCATCCATCCATCCATCCAGCCATCCAGCCTGCCATCCAATAAAAAGGAAAGGCGGTGGGTGGGAACGGAACCTAAATTGCACGCAGTCCAGACAAATTGCATTTGCATAGCGTAATTGGAAAATGTCGCGTGTGCAAAAAGTACATAGAGTAGAGCTTAAGCGATTGAAAAAACTATAATGACTGATGGAGCTCACAGCTGTAACAAAGGCTATATCTAAATAGAGTCGAAACAGAGGAAAATGGGAGGGATTTACTTTAATTACGTAACGAAATATATTATATATGATCACTTCTAGGCCTAAGGTCCCACTTCATAGGTCTATTCTTGGTCATACAAATGACCTTCACCTTGAGCTGCTGGTCCTTGTTTTGTATATATTCCTGCGATGGTTTCAATCAACTGCAGAATCATTAGGAGTAGATTAGGGGTCCTTGGAGATGGGAAGTCGCAAATTCTCACCTGAGGAAACGCCATGATCAAAGAGATCGAACGCCTGGTGACCATCAGGGCCAGGCTCAGGCAGGTGATCAGACCCAGTAAGGTGAACAGGGTCAGCACCTCCACTAGTCGCACTGCAACGGCCATTGTGTGGATTACTTGAAATATAAAAATATATATAAAAATTTACGAATTGAAATATGAATATGTTTTGTTTTGCTGAACGAGAAAATTTACAAATCAAATTTCTATGTGGAGTAATCGGAATGAGTATACGTTATGACTGGAAAGTCGACTGAACAGATGCTTTCCATTCTGCTGCTTTCTCCCTCACCCGTTACAAATTTCCCCCGTGATGCTCCCTAGACTCTTCCGTCAAAACATATGTATACTCAGCCTAATTACTCAACCTTTAAATTTGATTTGTAAATTTTTAGTAAAACAAAAAATATATACATATATTGTACATTTGACGGAGGAGGCGCCTTCCACACGATGGCCGTTGCAGTGCGACTAGTGGAAGCCCTGACCCTGATCACCATTTTGGGTCTGATCATCAGTGTGAGCCTGGCCGTGATCCTCGCCGAGCGTTCGATCGCTTTGGTCATGGCGTTTCTTCAGGTGAGAATGGAAGACTTCACTTCTCCAAGGATCTAATCCTAATCTACTCCTTATCTACTCCTAATGATTCTGCAGCCAGCGGCGAGAGTGGTACAGTTCGCCCTGCATGTTATTGAGAAAATTCTGGTGTATGGCCTGCTCAGCATTTTGGGGTTCGTCAATACGGTGGCCAAGACTCTGCGTATTACGGGTCTGATTTGAGTATCGCATCGCATCGCTCTCCCCCTCTGTCACGAGTTCTCAATAATATTTTTGTTTTATTTTTTTCGTTAACACCCGTAAAATCCTCAATTGGGCATCGAAACCGTAGCCGCACACACTAATATTCAATCAAACAATTTTGCGCCCCAATAAAGTTTTCTAACCTGCGGCGGCTAACCAGCAGCAGGAGTGCAAAAAACAAAACAAAATAAAAATAAAATAAAACAAAACTCCGCTCAATTGCAGCAAATTTGCGCCTGGAAACCGAAGCGTCGGTACAACAAACTGTTTTTACCACAAAAGCCAATTTTCCACTGCGCTCGGGGATAAACATAATTTCTGGTGCCTGTTGCTATACCCTAACGAAAGGGTATGGCCATTCGGGCTAGCAGTTTGTCCACACATTGGAAATGCACACATCTGTTGTAATGTTGGCGGGGGTACAAGATCTATAGAGGATTTAGCTCTCATGTGCGATGGAAGCCATCTTGAGAGGGCATCTGCAAAAGCGGTTTCGGCTTCATTCACTTTTAGCCGCCTTTAAAGTTTTCGCACCTTTTTTTCAGCTGCTTATTCTATTATTTAGTTGTTTATCAATGCTGGGTAGGACGGGACCGATGGGACAGGCACAGGCAGAGGCACGCCCTGCGGACCGGACTGGTCCCATCCGAGTGTAGGTGTCTGCAGCGGTTGTTGTTGCTCGATTGCTGGATCCAAGCTGGGAGTATGAGTATTTTTTTGATTTAGTGGCAATTTCGTGGAGCGAAAATTGTGGAAGGCCCCGAGGGTGGACTTGAAAACAAGCAGATTGCAGGCGGAAATTGAAGCGAGCCGAAACGGGAACCAACCAAAAGGCTCCACTGAACTGAGTCGAGTCGAAAAAGTAAAGATTGAGAGAACCACTTATCAGAAACCCAGCAGAAAGCCCCAAGAAATCAATGTATTATGTATCCGAGTGGAGCAAAAAAGAACGGATCTTTCATGGGTTCATATTCAAAGAGGGGCAAATCGCCTTTATTTCGGTATTACTCGTATTATAAAAGTGGAAAATACATAATCTTAGATCAATTTATTTGCTTCCTCTACTTCCAGACCTTCGGTGGCCTGTCCGCTTGCCGTGGTGCCCTCCGATTCGGGCAAGGGCTGCTCGCTGGTGCTGGTGCTGGTGGAGGAGACTGATTCTTCGGCCGGCTCCTCAGCCTGGGCACAGGCACAGGCATCACGGGTATTGGCTTCGATCCATTCGTTGAAGTTGCTCACACGAGTATAAACGCCCGGGGAATTGGGCTTGGCACAGCCCTCGCCCCAGGACACGACGCCCGCCAGCTGGTAGGCTTGTCCGGCGCCCAGGACATGCATGGGGCCACCGCTGTCGCCCTGGCAAGAGTCCTTGCCGCCCTGTTCGACCAATCCAGCACAGATCATGTTGTCGGTGATCTTGTCGCCGTAGTTGCTGTCCCGGCACTCCTGCTGCGTGAGTATGGGCACCTCCACCTCCTGCAGGGTGTCGGAGACAGGTCCGCCCTCGCTCAGCGCCCCCCAGCCGGTGACGACGGCCGTCTGGCCGGCATAGCTCTCGCTGGGCGTGGGCAGGCAGACGGGATGCATGTCGATGCCTAGACGCACGGGCTCGTTGAACCGAATCAGGGCAATGTCGCTGTCGAAGGTGCGGGTGCTGTAGCTCGGATGCATGATGACGCGCGCCACCCGCCTTTCCACGATCTTCACATTGCTGTCCATTCGGTTGTGCTCCAGCAGGCGGACGGTGATCAGCCGGTGGTAGAACCCGTTGACGCAGTGGGCCGCGGTCACGGCGTACTGGTCGTTGACCAGCGAGGCGCCGCAGTAGAAGCTGCCGAACCACATCAGCATGGCCATCCAGGGATACTCGTGCACCTCCGTCTCCTGGCCCCCGACGATGCGGTGGCGCGTGTTGATGTTGCCACAGGCGCAGGCCGCACACTCCCTCTTGGCCGGGACACTGGAGTCGGAGTACTCCGGCCCCAGGATCGAGGTGATCCAGTCGATGAAGCTGTTCTGTCTGATAGTGCTAATCGCCTCCAGAACCTTGGCTGGCTCCTGGCCAGCGGAGCTATGCAGACGGGGCGTGGCCAAGCCCACATCTCCCAGAGCCACCACAACGATGAACAGCAGACAAATGTACTTCATGGCGAACTTTTCTGGCCAACTGGCAGTTGGCAACTAACCGAAAACGTCCTGGCCATGGCCACAGATGACTACAACTAGAGCCAAGAATCTAGAACCGGCTGAAGAACCAGAAGAACCGGCTCCTGGGAAAGGTGAATGCCTCGCCGAGAGATAGAGAGAGAGAGAGATTTCTATGTAGCGAATTTTCTTTTAATCAATAAATATCAAACAGCTTGAGAATGTGATCTTCGACAGAGCCGAAGCCGGAATACTCTGGACAGAGAAGGCAGAGACGATCTGTCTGGCGAGGATCTATGAATATCTCAAGAAAGTCTTGAGCTTTTTCCATTGGGAAAAGGCCCTACTTTGTTTAGATATACGTTTTTTTTTCTTTGTTTCAGAAACAATAGGTTTTTGTCATTATGAAAACCCATCTTTCAATCTTTCAAGTTCTACTACTAGGCAAATGGCTCTCTATTCGTCGCTCCTCCGCGCTGGCCAGAGTATGAAAGCACTCTAGAACTGGAACTAGAACTACTTGATCTTCTTGGTCTCCTGCTGGCAGAGGCAAGCCTGTTTGGTGAGGTTTTTGATCCAGGTGCCGTAGCGATTCACGCGGGCATAGACACCAGGATAACCGGACTTGGCACAGCCCTCGCCCCAAGAGACAACGCCGGCGATCTGATGCTCTCGCGTTCCGCTGGCCACAACATGAAGCGGACCGCCGCTGTCGCCCTGGCAGGAATCCTTGCCTCCCTCGTCATAGCCGCCGCAGAGCATGTTGTCCGTGATTTTGTTGCCATAACGACTCTTGCGGCACGCGTCCTGGGACAGGATGGGCACCTGCACCTCCTAGACGAAATAGAAGTCGAACATTTTAGTTGGGAAGTCAGTCGTCGACTCCGACTCCGAGTCATGCTCACCTGCAGGGTGTCCGATGTGGGGCCGCCAACCTTGAGGGCGCCCCAGCCGGTGACGATGCCCGTTTCCCCCTTGAAGCTTCTGCCCGGCGTGGGCATGCAGACGGGATGCAGCACCTCGTTGAACTCCACGGGCTCGTCCAGCTTGATGATGGCTATGTCGTTGTCGTAGTTGCGGGCATTGTACTTGGGATGGGTGATCACCTCCGCGACATTCCGGTCGATCTTTTGCGTGTGGGACATCTTGCGGTTGTGGTCCAGCAGGCGCACGGTGATCCGCTCCCGACGGAAGCCGTAGACACAGTGGGAGGCAGTGAGCAGGAACTGGTCGTTGAGCAGCGAGGCGGCACAGTAAAAGCGACCGCCGTAGAGGAGCATGGCTACCCAGGGGTACTGGTGCACCTCCGTCTCCTGGCCACCGACAATCCTCTTCTGGATGTTGGCTATTCCGCAAACACAGTCGGTGCAGTTGCGCGGCGGACTCAGGGTGGGCGGCGCCAGGGTCGTAGCCCGCCTGGTGGTGGTGGTGCTACTCGATGGGGCTGGCGTCGTTGAAGTGGTGGTGCTGCTCGCTGGCTCCGGCTTCGTGGAGCTGCTCAGGGTGGCCAGCGTGGCGTTCTCGGAATCGGAGCTGCCCGGACGTTGCGGCAGCAGCGAAAGCACCCACTGGATGAAGGTGTTCTGGGACTGCTTTAGCAAGGGCGAAACCGGGGTAGCTTCCGGCCGAGTTGGCGGCTGCTCCTCGGCAAAGGTTTGGGCCAGGCCTAGACCCAGGCCCAGCACCAGGCAGATCACTAGTCCGATCGAAGCTCTACTCATTTCACTCAACTCTTTTGCTTCTGTGGCTGTGGCTTTGCTTTCTCCAGAGCGACACCACCGACTGCCGTGGCTAGTGGCGAACTGAAATGGCTGAAACGATATTTGAAAGCCAGCCAGCCCCATTTCACCCAAATTCCCATGCCGGGCCGAGCAACAAAAGTGGTTCTGGCCGGTGGCACGTCCACTTTGCCAATCCGCACAAAAGCTCAGCCGGTCGCTCGCACACTCAAGCGCAGACAGCGAGACAGAGACAGCGACAGAGACGGAGATAGAGACACTCTACCATATGGATTTGCATTTGTATTCTGCGCATGCGTGGGCGCCTCGGGGCACCCGGTGGCTTGACCACACACAATCGCACCGCCACACCACACCACACCACACTCTCGGCCAGCAGCAACCACTCATCACAAAAAAACTCTACTTTTCGGTTGTGTTGTTTATTTTTTGCGCCACTGAAGTAGCGAAAGTTTTATTTCTCGCTTCAAAATTTATTGAAATTAATTTTTTCTTCTTCTGCCCTTGCGAGTGTGTGCGTTTGTTTGCGTATCTGTGTGATCCAATACGACGCATCGTAATTTTACTTTCTTTTGATTTATATTATTGGGGCTATTCTCCGTAGTGTTTGGTTGTCGCTCGTTTTTGTCGACAACAACACACCTAAAACGAGGCTTTTGTGCATTTACACCATTTACGTGGTTTGCGTAGCAGATTCACCATCGATTGGGGAATAAATACGTATCGAATACAGGGTGAGCTAGTGGAGACAAATCAAGATGTTCATTTGTAAATAAAATAAGTTTAAGGGATTTTCCAGGGGATACATAACTATAACATAGAACTCTAAAAGGATGAAAGAAAAGAGCACCAAGGAAACTCCATCTAAACTATCGGAAGTACTGGAGGCTCTCCCATCTTACTATGGTGTGGACTTCTGTCTCATCTGTCTGAAATTGATTCACGTAATTGCGACTGACACTCGCACTCGCATATTATCGTTAAATTGTTGGAATTACAGTTCTCATTAATTAGAGGCACTTTCCAGAATCTTCCACTTTTTAAAATCTTCTTTAATACAGAACGTTGCATTTCTGAAATAACTATAGGTGGTCATTTATCAATAGCAAAACAAATCTGTTTGTCTCAAAGCAAAACCAAAAGTGCAATCGCCATAAAAGTGCCCGCCCTAAAGACATGAACCTGTCCGGGAAGACTTTCCTTAGCCGGCAATTGTGTGGGGAGATTAACGATGCAACCGACAAGGCATCCGCACGTGTCCGGTCACGTCATGAGTCATATTGGTCATGGCCCTAAGTAGCCACACCCCACCCACTAGCAATGCTGTGGAGGCGGCGCCGCCACTCATGATGCTCCCGCTGCTGCTGCCGCTGCTGCGCCTGCGCTCTAGAGATGAACAGCAATTGATGGACGAGTGGAGTTGAGTGGAGTCCAGAGCGAACAGAGTGGAGTCTGCACACATGGGCACTCTCTTGGGTGGAGAGTGGAGAGTCATTAGTATGCGCACACATAACACTTGGCATATTAATTGTCCGCGTAATGCTGTAGGCAGAGATGCATCGAGAGAGAGAGAGGGGAGTTGCAGTCGGGGATGGAGATGGAGTTGGGGTTGGAGTTGATGATGATGACGAACTAATGTCAGCTCGAGGACTGGTCATCGGGCACAGGCACCCATCATAGCCAGGCACCCATGTCCATACCCATGCCCATGCCTGACCGCAGTGCACGCAGTTAAAACAAAGTGCCATTTGCATAATGCCGGGGACTAGACAAAACCTAAGCGGAAAAAACCAAACAGCTTTCGTACCCCTCTCTACACGGACTCTCGTGCATTTAAATGGGAGTGGACCAGAGTGTGTGTGTGTGTGTGTGTGTGTGTGTGTGTGTGTGTGTGTGTGTTGCGTTGGGTTATTTACGGGTATGCGATGAGGTTGAGGCACAAGAGGCAGACGCCGCAGACCTGGCTGCACTTGGCGACGCAATTATGCAAGGCCCAGCCGGGCTCTCTGGACTGTGGCAACGTGACCGACCACCAACAAAGTTTTGCCTGCGACTGATTGGAGCTCTGGACAGAACTGGACACTGGACCTGCCTGGGCACTGCCTGGGCCATGGCTGGGTCGTTGGCTTTGTTACACACGATGGCAAAATATGTTAATTGGCATTGTAATATGCACATTAGATGTTGCCAACTACTAAGCGCTCATTAAACATGCCTCATGCTCCGGGGCAATTAGCTCGGGCAGGGCAGGTCCATCAAAATGGGAGAGAAAAAAGGGTTGGTAAGTGATAAATAAGTATTACAATCGGTAATCACCTGTCCCCCCCTTCCAGTAGGCCGTGGACTCTGTCCGAGCAGCTGTCAATTCCTGTTCGGAGTCTCTACAAAGTGTAGAGCCCATATTCACCAGAGAAACACCAGACACACCAGATCTAAACAAGGAGAAAACATTTATTTGTTTTCTCACTTGTCACAAAATTTTCCAAAAATATCGGTAAATATGTGAAGATATACAATCGAGTCCGAATTAACGATTTAGGTACTCAGAGTTACCATGCAGTCATCCAACTCCATCCTGAGCCCTCCCTACGACAGCCATGCCCGGCTGGAGGCTCTTCGAAAAGCTGCGAGGTCTGGGACGTGGCTCTGCTCCCGGGGCTACGAGGGCGGCGTCTGCACTAATGGCATTTGCCTGACGGGCAGGTGCCCGAATTGGTTCCAGGGACCACACCCTTCTCTGTGAACGCATCATCGCATCTGGACTTCGATGATGTTGGACACAGGACCCCCTCCATAGTCATCAGATTCTACAGAATAACTCCTTGCAACAGATTCAGATAATTTACAAAACAGAAAATAAATAAAATTTTCGAGCTTTAAGGATCACCACACTGGGGGGCGGGGGCAAACCACAGAAAAACAATCATGTCCGAAATATGGCGGAGGGTCGGAGGGTCGACCCCCCGACCTCTACTTTCCACCAGAACATGGCGCGGCACATGTACATAAATGGAAAATTTTTGAACAGACAGTTGGGTGCGTGTAAAAAATTTCACTTTTGATTTATGCGCGCAGAGTGGAAAGGTGTTGCAGGGAAATATTCAAGACCCTGGACCTCCAGCCACCGGGAAAACCCGTGTAATAAAAGCCAAAAGCCATTGAGGAGGGCAGGGGAGGGGAGGTAGGGAATATTGCAACATATTTGCATAGACAACCCCATTATGGGAACGAGGACCATTCAACCGTTCAACCATTCAGACCATGGATGGCTATAACAGCGAATAGATTATGTTTTGCTATCCACAGTGCCCCGACTTGCCATAAAATTTTATCTGCCAAGTTAATTAAACCGGCAGTTAGCTGGCTGGCTGTTAGCTGTGGCTGGGGAAGGAGCCAAACTATCAGAAGCCCGTGGCTGCCGAAACAGCTCCTGTTCATTGCCAGTTGAAAATTTAATTAGTTATTCCATTTGCGCGTTCCATTCGCTTTTCATTTCATTTCGGACTGCCACCTATTCAGAATACAAAGTTACGTCTGCTGGTTAACCCAAAGGATTCGTGAGCAAAAAGAGAGACCAAACAGAGCTTTTGTCTGTCCTGTGAATGGGTGGAAGCAGAGGTGGCAAAGGTAATGCCAGTGCCACCGCCACCGCCACTGCCACGGACACGAATGTCTGGTTTCGTTTTGATCAAGAGCCTTAGGACGCAAGACCCAGGAAAATGTCTTAAAAGCGCAACTTCATCGAAGGTCAAAATGAAGAAAAATGTTCGAAGCTAAAAACTTTGCCCGACATGCAACAGCCATCATCATCAGCCTCGTCGTGCCCGTCGTCCCCGTCGTTCCCGTCGTCCCCGTCGTCCCCGTCGTCCCCGTCGTCCCCGTCGTCGTCGTCTTGAAAAGTTTCAAGTTGCAACCTACTGTTGCAAGTACTTTCCACACCAGCACGCGATTTCAGTTTTTTATTTTTTTTCTTTACAAATAGCGATTATGACTTGTACTTGTTGAAAGAGCTGCTAAAAAAAAGGAGTCGGCGAAAAAATGTAAATGATTTTTTGGGCATGCTCAACATAGTTGCAATAATCTGCATGCGATTCTCGAGTGGCGGGCAATGGGAGCGCCTCACGCAAGCCTCTCGGCGTAATGGATTAATTACAGGGTAATGCGATGCCAGAGCCAGCGACAGGGCACACACGGGCACACAGGCGGTGGGATGAAATTGATCATCCCGAAAAGAGAAGTAGCTGCTACAGAAATGTGCGATAAACTGCCTCACAGAACTCTCCGCCAGTTGTGTATATCGTTTATAAAGTAAACTAGTTCTATCCTTAATAGTTTTGTCAAAATAATTTCTTTATTTCGTTTTCAGGTGTTCACGGTGGCGTAACCCCTTAAGAGCTTGTTTGGAGCAACCTGAAAAACAAACAAAAAGACTCAACGAGAGGTGGGCACTTGAAAACAGAAGAGGAAATGGGTATGGAAATGGTCATGGAAATGGTCGTGGAAATGGGAACATTAAAAGGCATTTTTGAATGCTCTTGTACCGCTCAGTCCCATTCCCATTGCCATTCCCAGACTCCAATTGACACGCATCTTGATAATAAACAAAAAATCAATTTCAATGCCAGCGACAGAGACAGCAACAGCGACAGGTGATTCAGATTTTGGTTCGGAACTTGCCCTCTTTTTCCCTCTATCGATTGCATATTTTATGCTCCCCTAACGACTCGTTAATTCGATGGGAATGGCATCGTAAAGAAGGCATCAGGGCTGACCCGATATTACGCATAATGGAAAAGAAATATAAATAAATTGGTGCCGTAAAAATCTTGTTTGTTGACATATTTAAATAACGCAAAAATTGAATAATAAAATCACCATAAAAGCCGGCCATCAATAGTAGCCAGAATGGGTTTGTGGATGTGTCACAAAGCAATGGGAGAAATGTCCTAATTAGCTTAAATGTTAAATAAGGCACAGAGAAACTTGATATCGGACCAGTATCGAATGGAAAGACAATAACATGACAGCCGCAGAAGCTTGTTAATAATCTGAAAGCCATTATTGGAATGTTATAATTTTGATTACCATTTGTTTGTGGGCAAAATATTAACATTCTGGCCTAATTAACAAGATTATTATTAGTTTGACAGCATATGTATCTTGTTTGGATTTGATTTCCCCTCGATTGAAAATCCCCAAAACTCCCGTGGCTTTGTTTCTGGCTTAATTGGCATTCATTTGTCTAATTACTAATTGAAATAATCATGCGAAAATGTGTCTAATTTGTGGTCTTGTCCATTACATACGAAGAATATACTCTAACGCATGATTCTGCAATGGAATTTGCTGCATCAGAAACCAGATCTGTGCCCTGGCATTCGGTCAGGCATTTGCTGGTTCCGTGCGCATTTTCTTCATCAATGATTAATTGTTTTGACAATGTTGCAGCCATGTACTCGTACTCGTGCCTCCCCGCTCTTTCCTGTCTGGCTCTCTCTCGCTCTCTGGTGGCTGTTTGTGGTGGCATGCTCCGCGAGAGAAATGCATGGCATGGACATTTGCCTCTGCCTCTGCATCTGAGTCTGGTCCATGTCACATTTGTGGCCTGGCACTGACGAATGTCCCCAAATTGATGTATGATTTTGGCAGCAATGCCAAAAACCCTGACGGGAGACCACTTCGTCCCTCCCCCCCTTCGACCGATGTATCGAAGATTTAGTACAGGGCTTTGGGGGCGTTTTTGTGGGGGGACATTTTTGCAGAGATATGAAATATCTCTCACTAAAGTTGTTGCACTTCGGAGAGGAATTTGCGGTGGCTTTTGCTCTGTGGATGAACTGATTAAAGTTTTTGATTTGGATTCAGCAGAGATTGAAGGTGCACAGAAAGTGCTAGCTAGGACAAATGGTAGAACCAAGAACCCTTCTCACAATACGACTAGTTTCGTTACCGTCCCCCCAAGCAATCCCCCGACCTCTGCTAAACACCCTGATGAGATCCTAATTCCAAAACCAGTTATGTCACCCGCAGCCGCAGTCGCTGCCGCCGTCGCTGTCCAGTCAAGGTAGTTTCCCCTTCGATTCCCTTTCGTTATCGTTTCACACCTATTTTTTGTTTGTTTGAAGTTTGGACCAGATAAATCTGATGCTGCTGTCCGACCCACTTGGAGGTGTTTCCTCTGTTCAAGCTTTTCCCTTTGGCAACAGGAAAACAAATTAAACTCAAAAAATAAATAGATGGCAGAGACAAGAGGAGCTACGGCTACGTACCACAGAATGGAGCATGGGTGGGTGTGGGTGTGGGTGTGGGGCAACAGTTTAGCTTTAGTTGCTCGTAAAACTTTCACTTGACCCTTGTCAAGCCACTGGGGGGCGATAGGTGGATGGACGGATGGGTGGGTGGGAGTGTAGTGTTGTAATCAACAGAAAATTGGCACCAGTCAACAGTACCAGTACCAGTCCCAGTCGCAGTCCAAGTCCCAGTGCCACCCCCGAAGGTCCTGCTATCTGTGTCAGTGTCAGTGTCAGCATCGTTTACTCTTAACATCCTTGGCGATCTGGGGGGTGGCTCCATTGACCAACTGACTTAGTCAGAGGGTTGTTCTACTTTGCTTCCGCTCTGTTCTGTTCTGGCTGATAAGTCTGCAAGTTCAATAAATCGTCGCCTTACCCCCGAAAAATAGTTAGTAGATATATGTAGTTCAAGTCGTTTAGTGTGACTTAGAGCAGTCCTAGGCAGTGGCCCATTATCGTTCAGACGTGGTACAATCACAACCTATGACCCCATGTAATCGTTTGCCATTTACTTTATCATTTACCAACATAAATTAGGACTAGGGGCAGTGGCTGGCGCGTGTTTTGCATTGCATTAAGCTACTGAGAGATTAATATATGTACTGCATATATATGTATATATATGTAAGGTTGCAGCAGAAATGCTAATTAAGTTGAGAGTGGAGAGTGCAGAGAGCTAGAGGCGAGGCGCCACATGCCAAATGCTCGTATTTGCCACACCTGACACCACAGCTGGGAGTCAGAGGCACGTGATGGTTAATTAAGCGGCAATCCAAATGCATTACATGTCCTAGGGCCTCCAGGTGCATGTGGCACCGTGCACCATTCGCGAGATTGGGCCATTCCATCTGGAACGGATCTACGTGACTTCCCTGAAAGTTCTTTAATTTTAAATCAAACATTTTGAGATGTTCCTCTGCTCCTAAACTCGCTTCCCCTGGGACGCCTGTCCAACTAACACAATTTTCCGCACCCTTTCAGACCCTTTCCGCACTGACCGGTTTTGGGTCACCGAAAAAATTTCGACGTTTTCTTTAGAGCAAGTCATGCATTCCATTTCCTATATACATTTATCTATCTCTCGCCAAAAAACAAAAAAAAAGCATAGCCAAGGAAATGAATTTAATAGTAAGCCATGAAGCGCCAGGGTTGTTGCCCCCTTGGCCAGGACCAAGACCAGGACCAGGACCAGGGGCAGGGCCAGAACCGGCACTGTGGCGCCTGGCAGCCCTATTGGCGCCACACAGAATTCCTCTCCGCATTGCGTTCTGTCCGTTTTTATAGCATGTGATTGCTTAATTTATTTGTATATATTTTTAAAGTTTTATTTAGAGGGTAGAAGAGGGCATAGCCGGCACCATCAGCAGCATGCACATATAAAAGATTCCTCCTTTTCGACACAGACACATCTGTGTATGCGAATCTGTTCAAGGGTAGCCGAAGCTTCGACCACGAGGAATGTGGCCTGTCTCAGACATTTGTCGCTTTTGTTAGGTTTTACATCTCGTTTTGGGGCTGACCAAATGGTGCCAAGTAGACGCTATGCGCCAAAAATAGTTAAACGTTTGCCAACTGCAATGCAATGCAAATTGGTTGCACTTCCGGAATAACGCTGCGTATGCGTTAATATAGAGGATACAGACAGACAGATATGTATAATAATGGAGGCTGCCAGTCGAACGATTCTAGGCCAAAAGATTTCTCGTTTATATAACTGAATTAAGAGTATTTCTGCAGTTCTTTGACCCCAAGTTGAGATTGGTTACGCCACGGAAGGCGAGGCGGGCAAAAATTGTATATTCGAATCCACGTAACCATAAATCATTCGGCTTAAATCCCTGTAACAAATTTGTATGCATTCAAATCAATTGTGCAATTGTTTCTATGAGAAAATAAATAAAAAATAAGCCCCTACAGTAGGGGTACACCGACTGGTGGTGGGCGTGGGTGTGGGCGAGGATGAGGATCCAGCAGCAAACAAGTTGGAGGCCATATATAAATATCGCTTAAGCCCAGATACCAACATAGAATATAAATTCGCTCTCCACTCCCCCTCTGTTTGTAAAACAATCAACTTGATTTTGTAAAAATGCAATTTAAATAATGCCGCGCCACTATAAAGAATACAATGTACACACATCTATACATATGTACATATATATGTGTGTGTATAGCTTTCTCTATGTTTTTCATGTTTTGTGGCTGAACAAATTCGATTGTCGGGGCTTAGTCGAATGCCAGATGTTTTTTTCTCGTTTTTTTGAAGGTACTCGTATTTGGTTGAATTATTTGATTAAGCACAGATGGATGTTTTTCCCCAGTAGCTCTACACCAAGAGAAAACAGCACTGAGCACCGTCAAATATGAAGTCTTTAACAAGTTACCCTTTTAAAAACTTTTTAATATTCATAATTTGTACTTAAATATACTGCATACATTTTTCGATGTTTTGCTTTTGTTCTGTGTGCTGCTAAAATTAAATTGAATTTGCCGCTTGAGTTAATTTAATTTCCTTTGGACACGATGCGAGTCCAGCATATACATATACGCATATGTACACACATGTACATGTACATGAGTGTAACTGATAAAACGACAAAGACACGTACGCACCTCAGACAGATACTGCCGATGACGATGACGAAGAGGACTCCGTACGCTGCACTGTCTCCGTCCATGCCACATGTGTTGCAATCTTCTCGCGAGGCTGGCACGCAAGCAGTTGGCTGGGTGGAAAGAAGAGCAAACTGATGCGGAAATTACATCGACTTTCCTGGAAAAATGTTTAATGTTACCTTTAATCTGCTTGGTGGCAGCCCTGAAGACATTGCCACACTCCTCGATGCCCATTTCCCTCGATGTTCAGTTTATAGTTGTGTTCTATGTTGAAGACATCATGTTTGGCGGGAGCCCCTCATTTAAGGGGTTCTTGTGGAGATCAGCGTTTAATATCCTGGGCTTCATCACTACCAGTGTGATGTTGAGATCGGAGTCTACGCACATCATAGCCCCGGCATTGTCGTACTCCCCGCAGTAGTTGACCGCCGAGAAGATGGTGATCAGCTGGCGCTTGGCAAAGAACTCGTAGCCATCCTCTACGACCTGGTGGGCGCGACAGATCAGGTCAAAGTCGAACCTGTTCAGGAACGCCTCCACCTGTTCCACGCCAAAGGTGAAGCTCACGCCGCGCGAGTTTGGCGTCCAGGTTGTGACGCTCGGATCCGGATCGGCCCAGAGCAGATCGCACAGCAGCCCTTCTTGGTTGACCTCCGTTGGCCGCTCGAGATTGTATATGTCGGACATCTCGTGCAGGGAGGGACTCAGCCCACCATGGCAGCAAAAGATCTTCGAGTCAATCAAAGCCGCCACGGGCAGGCAGTTGTAGCAGTCGACGAAGTTCCTCCACAGGCGCACTGTGAACCGGCGCTTGCACTCATCGTAGAACCCGTAGTAGTGGTTGATGTTGGCCGACTCGTGGTTGCCGCGCAGCAGGTGAATGCTTTTCGGATAGCGCACCTTGTAGGCTAGCAGGAGTGTCAGGGTCTCCACCGATTGAGGCCCCCTGTCCACGTAATCACCGAGCAACAGGTAAGACTTACTCGGTGGATGCCCCGATGTCTCGAAGTAGCGCAGAAGATCCCGGAACTGCCCGTGTATGTCCCCGATGACATTGACGGGGGGTGCCACCGAAAGCAACATGGGCTCCGACAGCAGTAAATTGCGGGCCACATTGAGCATCAGCAACACGTCCTGTTCAGGAATCTGCGCCCGTGTGTTAACCTTCCAGTTCACCAGCGTCCTAATCATACCGTCCAGCTTCTTGTTCAGTAATGATCGCTCCATGGGAATTACTGCACTTGTTCTCAATGGGCGTGGCGCCTTTTTAGTGTAGGAGTGTAGTTGATTATGAAACTATAACAAAGCACAAATATGTTTAACATGGTAGTTGACAACAGTTTCCTCACGTACGTGACGAATGCATTAAAAAACCAGGGGTAATGTTCTGAGCGGCGTAAACGCCGCGGCTCTACTTTAAACCCCCTACTTAGTCAGTATTATACACATATGAGCTTACGATTTATGGAATTTGTTATACATATGTTCGAAAAAGCGACGAATAAAATTTTTGGAAGATGGAAGATTTTAAAGAATTAGGTCAAACCCTATGGTAAATTTGTATATATTCGAGTTATCTGTTTCCATTTTTATTGAAATATGATTTATACATCTGCTTCTACATTTCTACATGTACATGTACAACTACATAAATGAGAGGTGGAAGTGTGTGCGAGAGAGAGAGAGGGAATGAGTAAGCGCTTGGCAGGCGTTGCGTACCGACTGCAATTTCATTGGATGGAACATTTGTCTAAAATATTGATCCGATCTGATCCAGACATTTCCCATGATTCTGCGTTTTTAGTTTTCTTGTATCTTAAAAATTGGGGATTCCATAGATTTTCGTTCTTTGTGGTAGCGGAAGACGCCCCCTTCCGCCCCATCCGGGGCTTAATTTTGAAATACACTTGTAGTAGTGTGATAACACAGGAGACTGGATACAAAACATGGTTGCGCTAGATTTTAAAGTCTTTGAGATCTACGCGCTAATGAAGATGGATGAACGGACAGTCAGACATGACTATATCGACTCGGCTATTGATGCTGATCAAGAATATATATATACTTTTTGGGGTCGGAAACACTTCCTTCTGGGCGTTACACACATCCACTATAATCACAACTAATAGGGCAAAATACAGCCAAAATATGTTGAAGCGCTTTCTTAAGCATCGAGATTAATATTCCCTGGAGTGCTGGGTGGCGATCGTTTAATGTTACCTTTAATCTGCTTGGTGGCAGCACTGAAGACACTTACCACACTCGCTCGATGCCCATTGCCATCGATGTTCAGTTTATAGTTGTGTTCTATATTGAAGTGTAAAGAAGAGAATAATTTTTGGCACAAATTTTATGTCATAATGTTCGGTGGGAGCCCCTCAATTTGAGGGTTCTTTTTGGAATGAGCGTTTAGTTTCCTGGGCTTCATCACTACCATTGTAATGTCGAGATCTTTGTCTACGCACAACATGGCCCCGGCATTGTCGTACTCCCCGCAGTAGTTGACCGCCGAGAAGATGGTGATCAGCTGGCGCTTGGCAAAGAACTCGTAGCCATCCTCTACGACCTGGTGGGCGCGACAGATCAGGTCAAAGTCGAACCTGTTCAGGAACGCCTCCACCTGTTCCACGCCAAAGGTGAAGCTCACGCCACGCGAGTTTTGCGTCCAGGTTGTGACGCTCGGATCCGGATCGGCCCAGAGCAGATCGCACAGCAGCCCTTCTTCGTTGATCACCGCTGGACGCTTGAGATTGTATATGTCGGACATCTCGTGCAGGGAGGGACTCAGCCCACCATGGCAGCAAAAGATCTTCGAGTCAATCACAGCCGCCACGGGCAGGCAGTTGTAGCAGTCGACGAAGTTCCTCCACAGGCGCACTGTGAACCGGCGCTTGCACTCATCGTAGAACCCGTAGTAGTGGTTGATGTTGGCCGACTCGTGGTTGCCGCGCAGCAGGTGAATGCTTTTCGGATAGCGCACCTTGTAGGCTAGCAGGAGTGTCAGGGTCTCCACCGATTGAGGCCCCCTGTCCACGTAATCACCGAGCAACAGGTAAGACTTACTCGGTGGATGCCCCGATGTCTCGAAGTAGCGCAGAAGATCCCGGAACTGCCCGTGTATGTCCCCGATGACATTGACGGGGGGTGCCACCGAAAGCAACATGGGCTCCGACAGCAGTAAATTGCGGGCCACATTGAGCATCAGCAACACGTCCTGTTCAGGAATCTGCGGCCGTGTGTTAACCTTCCAGTTCACCAGCGCCTTAATCATACCGTCCAGCTTCTTGTTCAGTAATGATCGTTCCATGAGATTTCTTCTGTTCTCAAAGCGCGTGGCGCCTCTTAAGTGTAGGAGTGTAACTGAATATTAAACTATAACAAAGCATAAACACGTTTATGGTAGTTGACAACAGTTTCCTCACGTACTTGACGAATGCAATGGAAAAATAGTTTGGTGGAGGGCAATTAAAACGGTCTCAAAAGAGTTCAGATCTCCGGTATCGTATGTTAATTAGCTCTTAGTGTCTAAGATCATCTATCAGACGATTTGCTTGTGGTTCCGTGCTGTGAGTTTTGTAATGGTTGAGCAACGGCGTTTATCGATTTACAAACGTTTCTCCACCTAAACTGTCAAATTCTATTTTTCTTTGCTTTCAAATAGTTTTTACATTTTGTAAAGACTGTTTGAGGGACTCCACTCTATTTTTCCAACTCAATCCCACAAAGTACACATACACGAATTGGCCATACAATGTCGAAGGGCGCAATCTTTTTCCCTGGGACGGTGGCGAACCAAAGACAATCCGGCATCAAGTCCAACAACAGCCAGATGCGAAGCTCAGCATCTCTTGGAGAGGGATGGAATCTGGCCGATCTGATCAACCGGTTGAAGAACTTCCGCAAAAACAAGAATGGACGCGTAAATATGCTCGAGGAGGAGCTGTTCAATCTAATCCATATGGCCCGCGAGATGCTGCTGGATGAGCCGATGCTCCTGAACGTGGAAGCTCCGGTGCGCATCGTGGGCGACATTCACGGACAATTTGCGGACCTGCTTCGCCTCTTCGAACACGTTGGGTATCCGCCCACCGTCAACTATGTCTTTCTCGGGGACTACGTGGACCGGGGCCACAACTCGATCGAGACGATCACCCTGCTGCTGGCGTTGCGGGTCAGGTTTCCCCAGAACGTCTTCCTGTTGCGTGGCAATCACGAGGCGCCCGCGGTGAACCGCGTTTACGGATTCTTTGACGAGTGCAAGCGTCGCTACACGGTCAAGCTGTGGAAGAGCTTCGTCGACTGTTACTGTTGCCTGCCTGTGGCGGCAGTCATCTCAAAGCGGATCTTCTGCTGCCATGGCGGGCTGAGTCCGCAGCTAAAGGACCTAGAAGACATCACTTCAATAGCCCGGCCCTGCGATGTGCCCGATCGCGGAATCCTGTGCGACCTGCTGTGGAGCGACCCGGATCGGTACGGCTTCGGCTGGTCGCCGAGTGACCGTGGAGTGAGCTACCTCTATGGACGGGATGTGATCGAGAAGTTCCTGCACAAGTACGACTTCGATCTCATCTGTCGTGCCCATCAGGTCGTGGAAGATGGTTATGAGTTTTTCGCAAAGCGCCAGCTGGTCACCATCTTCTCCGCCCCCAACTACTGTGGGCAGTACGACAATGCGGGGGCCTCGATGGGCGTGGACAAGGATCTGACTATCTCGTTCGATGTACAGCGTCCCAGTACCGGTCGCAAGGTTGTAATAAAGACTGTGCTTGCCTCGGCCGTCAAGTGACTTTGTCTCTTCCCCGGGGCAGGCTCCGATAGTTATATCAGATATTTTTTTATTCGAAAATCGTCGTAATTTCATAGCCGCAAAATTAACATTAAGTTTTAAGATACTGGACAGCAGACAACAGGAGCAAGGGGCGATGACGTCGAGCATCGCGGTGGCTGATGCGAGCAACATTGATCAGCTGATATACAAGCTTATTGAGGCGCGGCGTCTGAAGCAGCTCAATCTTTCGGAGTCTGACATACGGGGGATCTGCATGCGGTCGCGGGAGGTCTTCCTCTCGCAGCCCATGCTGCTGGAGCTGGCCGCCCCCGTGAAGATATGCGGTGACATCCACGGTCAGTACGCGGACCTCCTGCGACTGTTCGACTACGGCGGCTATCCGCCGACCTCCAATTACCTTTTCCTCGGCGATTACGTGGACCGGGGCAAGCAGTCCATTGAAACGCTATGTCTATTGCTTGCCTACAAGATCAAGTTCCCGGAAAACTTCTTCCTGCTGCGGGGCAACCATGAGAGCGCCGGCATCAACCGAATCTACGGCTTCTTCGACGAATGCAAGCGCCGCTACACGGTCAAGCTATGGCGCACCTTCGTCGACTGCTACAACTGCATGCCCGTTACGGCCATCATTGACGAGAAGATCTTCTGCTGTCACGGCGGACTCAGTCCCGAACTGCTCAATATGAACCAGATCTCGCAGCTCACCCGGCCTTGCGAAGTGCCCGACAAAGGTCTGCTCTGTGACCTGCTGTGGTCCGATCCGGATCCCAAGATCATGGGCTGGGCCGACAATGATCGCGGTGTCAGTGTCACCTTTGGCGCCGACATTGTTGGCAAGTTTGTGCATCGCCACAAGTTCGATCTTATCTGTCGCGCCCACCAGGTCGTGGAGGATGGCTACGAGTTCTTTGCCAAGCGCCAGCTGATCACCATCTTCTCGGCGCCCAACTACTGCGGGGAGTTCGACAATGCCGGTGCCATGATGTCTGTGGATTCGACGCTGATGTGCTCCTTCTATGTCCTCAAGCCCGCCAAGAAGGCCGGATTGCGTAAGGTTCAATCAAAGGGATGACCTACTCTGAACAACTAGAGCCTGTCGGAGTTTGGCATGCCATCTTATTCAAATTGATACATACTATATGTACGATATCTAAAACTGATTCGAAAGAACTGGAACAACAGACGTAGATTGAAGACACTCGTCAACCACAACACCCACCCACCCGCTGCCGTAATGCAATTAATTTCTCATTGCCCTAGCACTTCAACGTTTTAATCAAATGACAAAACCGAAAATAATTTATTGTGTAGCACATAAATTACAGCGCACGAATAGCTTCGGCCACTGCCTCGATCCCGGGAACGGTTTATTAAATTTTGTTTGCTCTGCCAGAGACAGGCCCAAAAACCAGAAACAGGCCCCGGGGTGGGTCTGTGGTGCAGTTGTCGTTGCTGCTGCTGCTGCTGTTGCTGGTAGTCCAATCCAGGCGGCAGTCGGCAGTCGGCAGTCAGCAGTTGGCAGTTGCCAGTCGGCAGTTGGCGAACTAATAGATTTTAAATGTGGCTGTCGCTGTCAGCAACAAGAGTTGCGGATGTGGGGCTGGGCGCCGCTAGGCGACGTGATAAATGCAGCTAAATAAATTGGTCAACGGGCAGGCAGTTGGGTTAACAGACAGTTTGTTTTGACAGCTTCATGGAGATATCAATGACAACAACAACAGCAGAGGCATGTTGGGTATTCCACAAAATGTTGGTTATCGGAGATATCGCAGAAAATATTAGACATTTGGGCAGTGCAAATATATACGCTTTGGTACAGCTTATAATTGGTACACATGGATATACTGATCGATATACTGGTCTCTGGTTTTCTCATATTCCGAATATAAGGCACAAGGCAGTTATCGGGACCCATGCTAGTTATCGCTGGCCTGGACATTAAAATAAAGCCCGTTTATGCGGTGAGTGTTGCTGTGCAAGGCTCTAAGAAAAGAGAGTATCGATTGAGAGGGTCGGGCTCTTGCAGTGGCCTAATGATAATATGGCATACAGCATCCTTGGAATTCCCAAATAACACAAATAGCTAGTCTAGTGCGAGACATACAGTTAAATGATAATTTTACACAAAACGTTAGTCCCAAACTTCGATCCTATGTGATAGGATCTTTTGTTGTTTCCTTTCCTCTTGAAATCTGATCCCTTCTCTGAGGTCTTAACCACTTTCAATTTCTGGATGAGCTCTCAATAAGTTCATTTATTTGCCATTACACATGACATGCCCATTCGAGCATCGTTCCTTCCAGCTCCCTCCCACATGCGGGGCTTGGTATTGTATTGTGTAATTTGGCATTAAATCGTTGTCAGCCATTTAATTGCTGGCCATAAATCTAAAACGCAATTGCTTATCGCTGGCTCTTTCAAAGACCCGCTCTCCAGAGTGACCGACCGGCCAAATGCCAGCAATTAAAACCAAATCAAATTGCCTTGCGACAAGTCTTTGGACCACAGAAAGTTGTTTCAGTGCTCGTCATCCGCTTGGACTCCAGTCGATGGAGTCCATGCTTTGGGGCGGGCGATGCTATGGCTCCTCCGTTGGATTGCGGTGAGGGACCTAATCTTGATGGCAATTTCGAATGACAAAACTGTGCGGCGGCCGATTAGCCAAACGGACAAATCTGCCCGGGGATTGGAAATGGGTATGGGTATGGGAGCCATGTGGCTACGACTACTCCTTGATGGATTACCCTTATTCGGTATTATGGCGAACTGAGCAAATTTCAATTTGCTTTAAACTACGCACTACAACCGGCGAAAGACCATGGAAGGGCCATGCCAGGCAAGCCAAAAGAACGCATTTTGCATTTGCATTTTATTTCCAATGGCTGCGCTTTGCAATTTCTTGGAAACTTTTTCTTTTGGTGTGTTTTTGCGTGCCATTGTTTTTGGATTTTGGGAAACGAGTTTGAGTAGCAGGCAGGCAATTTCACTTTTCAACTTTATTCGAGCGAAAAATTGACGTGGAAAACGTAGGCGACGGCTAGCTAGAGCCGGGAGTCATCTGTCTGGATGAAAAAGGAGTGGGAATCTAAAGAGTCTGAAGCTAGACAGGCGTTAAGCCAACCAAGACACTGGAACGGAGTGCAGACATAGGAAAAACGCAGCAAAAAGTCTGGAGAAGAGTGTTACAATGCAGAAATAGCCTAAGATGTTCGAGATTTGTTTCTTGGGTGCTGTTTGGACTATAGAAATAATGTTAAGACAGAGGAAGAGCTGTAGTACACATGTATTTCCAGACAGCTATCTATGTACATGCAAAAAAAAGAACTGTAGTCTAATACAATTTCCCCTACACACAGTATAGTCTTAACTTTCTTGGGGCGTACCAATTCCTCTCAAAATTATTTCAAATTTTCGTTTGGTTTATTTACAAATCGTTTGCAGATCGTACAAAGATCTGGGGCTCCTCAGAACTAGCACAGCAATCAATATAATTATGTTAGAATATTCTACTCTATAAAGCTAACTAATTGTACAGTATGGCGACCTATCGATCACATTTTTCGGGGAATGGGAGCCTATCGCAGCGTGCTGATGGCCCAGGCAACGATGAGGGTCAAGCCCAGACCCATGCCGGAGAGATGACCTGCTGCTCCGGGCAGATTGGCCGTGTTGCAGCCATCAGTCTTGCAGACCTCGCAATAATCATCGTTGCTGATTGAGCACTTGATTTCACTGGCACATCCGCGCTGAAGATGGCCATCGAAGTCCTTGGCCGAGACACAACTATCGTCGGCGTCGTAAATGGGACAAACGGCCAGGTAGTTGGGATCCACTGAGCAGTCCAATTGAGCAACTGAATTGCAGATGTGGCAACGGCGACGGTTGGCGGGGAAGATCTCGATGTTGCACTTGTTGCCGGAGCAGACGGAGCAGGTGCCGTTGGCCTCACAAGAGGCGCCCTCGGTGCTGCTCAGAGTGCTGTGGCAGCCTCTGATCGTGTGTCCGTTCTCCAGACGAGTGACACACTTGGAGTTGGGGACATGGCACGTGACAGCGGTGGTAACAGCTTCCGGATTTTGGGCGCACTCCAACGTCTTACTGGAGTCGCACGCCACACACTCATCGTTTTCGGGCAGGCGGCTCAGTTCGTTGCACTCCTTTCCGGTGCAGGTCCACAGCTGATTGGCCTCCTGCCACTGTTCGAGGCTGCTGCTGTTCTGGCTGCTGGCGCAGCCCATTAGCTCTAGAGCCCCCTCGTTGTACTTGGCGAAGCAGTAGTCCTCCTTGTCGTAGACCAGACAGGACTCGGCGCGGCTCATCGTGCAGGCGTCATCCACGCAGGTGTGGCAACTGAGGCGATCCGAAGGATAGGCGAAGGTGTTGCAGCTGCCCTCGGAGCAGGTTGCACAGTTGGTGCCGCTCTCATCGCTGCTGCAGTCAGTACGATCGTAGAGCTCCTTGTCGTCCAGACAACTGCGGATAAGGTGTTCGCCATGGAGTGCCACCAGGCACTGGCCCTTGCACTGTCGTCTGCCCAAGCCGCTAACAGAGGGATCCGTGATGCAGGTCGCATTCTTCTCCGAATTGCAGAAAATACAGCTCACAAACTCTTCGGTACTCCAGGCATCATTGCATTCGTTGGACTTGCAGGTGGGGCAAAGTTCTGGATTCTGGCGACAATAGCGATCCTCGTAGTCGTCCACATCATCCGAGCAGCCGCGTCGACGCACTGTCACTCCGTCCGCCTCGAATACGGTCTTACAGTCCTGCTCGGGGTTCCGGTCACACGCCACTGCCGGTCCCAGCGAGCTGAAGCAGTGCTCGCCCTCGCACTTGTGGCACTTGAGCGGCAGCTCTTGGTAGTATCCATGCTGGCCATCATCCTGGCGATTGGCCAGATCGATTGCATTGCATTCGCTGCCCACACAGCTGCGGCAATTGCGGAAATCGTCCAGATCACAGTCGAGGCTGCTGCTGCAGCCGCGAGTGGTCACATTTCCGGTGGTCAGGGAGGTCTTGCACGTCTCTGTGTCGCTGACCCAGGGACAGGCCAGGGCGTAGCTGGGATCCGACTCGCAGAAGGAATCGTCCTCAGAGGTGCATGTGTAGCACACTTGGCGATCAGCAGGGAAGACCTGAAAGACATGCAATGGTTTAGTACTTTCTGCTGCGATCCGGGTGCCGTCTGCTATCCGTATCCGGGTTACCTCTCGGTTGCAGCCATCCGATGAGCACACAGAGCAGTTGGAATCGCTGCCCAGCAGACAAGCGGCAAAGTCAGACTGCGGTAGATCATACAGACATCCTCGTGTGGTGGCACCATCTGCCAGAGGAGGAGAAATAAGATTAGCATTGAAACTTCAATTATATGCGGATGTACTTGCCGCTCAGCAGACGCGTGGCACAGCCCGTGTGGGGCATTTGGCTGCAGGTGTCGAAGCTGCCGACGGCCTGGGCATTGGTGGCACAGGTGGGATCCTCGCGAGAGTCGCAAACGGCACAGCGTACGGGTACCGGTAGCTGGGGGACATTGCAGTTGGCGCCCTCGCAGACGGCAATGCGCTTGGTCTTGATGATGCTTTCCAGATCTTGGTTGCGGAAAGAGCCCACACATCCCAGCTGCTGGATGTTGTTGTCCTCGTCCATCCACAGGAAACAGCTGTCATTGGGCTTGTAGATGGCGCAGGGCTTGGGCGAGGGATCCTCGCAGTCGTCGCCGACGCAGGTGTAGCAGCTGAGGCGATCCTCAGGCAGCGATTGGACATTGCACGAGTCTCCGCTGCAGGCGGCGCAGTTGGAGTCTGTGCCCGCTGAGCAAGTGAGCCGATCGGACTCTTCCTTGTCATCCAAACAAGTGCGGATGAGGTCGAGTCCGGCGTCAGAGCTGCCGTACAAAGCAGTCATGCAGCCACCCTGGCACTGGCGCGTCTTGCGGCCCGCAGCGAGAGGCTCCCACAGACAGCTTGGGTCCTTGAAGGAGTCGCAGTAGATACAGGTGTTGTATTGGCTCAGATCGCTGGCATTGTTGCAGTTGTTGGACTTGCAAGAGGGGCAGCTGGCCTCGTTGAGGCCACAGTAGGTGGAGACATCCGCTTCCAAGGCGTCGTGGCAGCCGCGATGGGTTACTACGCCGTCGGCGCCGAAGACTGTGAGGCAGTCCTGTTCGTTGTTGTCCTGACACCTAACACTCGGAATGCTATCCGCCTGGCAGGCCGTGCCCTCGCAGGTCAGACAGGTAAGCGGCAGATCCTGCCACTTGCCATGGTTGTCGTCCGCCTTGGCGGCCAGGTCCACCTGGTTGCAGCCATCGCCCTCGCAGTAGACGCACGACTTGGAGTCCGCCTCGCAGCTGAGGGAGGTAGAGCAACCCCTGTAGGTTACTCCGTTGCGCAGATTGGTCACACACTGGTCCTCTGCATCGTACAGGTAGCACACGGTTAGACTGCTAGGGGCAGACTCGCAGGTGGCGTCCGTTTCAGAGTTGCATACGTGGCAGGATCGACGGTCGGCGGGATAAACCTCCTTGTTGCATGAGGAACCCTGACAGGAGCTGCAGCTGCTGGAGGTGCCGTTGTAGCAGGAAAGAAACTCGTCTTCCTCCAGGCTGGACAGGCAGCCGCGCTCGGTGCTGCCGTCGGAAAGGATACGCGAGTAGCACTCAGGCAGACCCGTCACCTGGCAGCTGGTGGAACTGGCCACGCTTCCGGGCGCAATGGCACAACTGGCATCCGTGCGGGAGCTGCAGAGAGCACAGGTCTGGGCCTCCGGCAGAGACTCAATGCTGTTGCAGTTCTCCTCGCTGCAAGTAAGCAACAGCTTGGCGCGCTGCAGCTGGAAGATTTCCTCATGGCTGAGCTCGCTCGAGCAGCCGAGGTCGGTGACTGAGCGCTGCTCATCGAACCTGATGTAGCACTGGTCGTTCTGTCTGTAGTTGGAGCAGGGGGTGGGCTCCGCCGTCTGGCACTCGTCGTCCTGGCAGACTAGGCAGCTGTGCCGTGAGGCCACCAGATCCACCGTGTTGCACTTGGCCCCATCGCAGGTTTCACAGAATTGCTTGCTGCCGGACTTGCATGCGTCGCGGTCCTCCTTCTCCAGATCGTCGTAGCAGTTGCGCACCAGAGCGTAGCTGGGGTCCGTCGTTTCGCCGAACAGAGGCAAGAAGGCGGTCACACAGCTTTCGTGGCATTGGCGCGTCTTACTGATCGACGCGAGTTGCGTCACGCACTCTGAATTCTGGGTGGAGTCGCAGACTAGGCACTCGACATAGGAATCCTGGCTGTTGGCCACGTTGCAGCCGTTGGAGTTGCAGCGGGGACACTTTGTGGGCTCTTCATCGCAGTAGGAGGATGCCTCGAAGACCTTGTCGGAGCATCCACGTTCCGTCACGACTCCACTGGCGTCGAACACCGTCACACAGTTGTCGTAGCTGGTGCACGTCTCGAGTGTTCCGCCACCAGCGGCGCACTCTGTGGCACCGGAGCAGGCGAGACAGCTGATGGGAACCTCTTGCCAGGTGCCGGGGAAGCCATCCTCAGTGATGCGCTCCAAATTGGCGGTGTTGCATCCGTCGGCGCCACTGCAGATGCGGCAAGTGCGAGAATCACTGGGGTCCGAACAGCTCAAACTAGAGCCACAGCCTCTGTGGGTCACTCCATCGAGTAGGGTCGTCACGCAGGTATCTTCATCGGCATACACGGGGCACACGGTGCTGCTGCCGCTGCTCGGGGACGAGGCGCAGTTGGGGTCGCTGCCGGAGTCGCACTGATAGCAACTGCGACGACTGGCAGGGAAGACCGTCAGCCCGTTGCAATTAGTGCCAGTACAGGTATCGCAGAGTCCTCCGTGGGTGCCGCTGAGGCAGCCGTAGAAGTCATCGCTGGCGAGGCTGGACAGGCAGCCACGGACGGTTGTGCCCTTGGCATCGATGTGCGTGACGCACTCTGTGTAGGGCAGGTCCGAGCACACATCGGTGGTCAGCAGTTGGTTGGGGTGGGTTGCACAGCGAGAATCATCCAGAGAGTTGCACTGAAGACAGATGTTCGGATCGGGAACGATGTCGTAGAAGTTGCAGTTGTTGCCGGAGCACAGAAGCAGTTTCTTCTGGGCCACCAGCTCCTTAATGACTTGCGTCTCGAAGTCGCTAGCACAGCCCATGGCCACCACGTCGCCCGCGTTGTAGGCGAGGTAGCATTGATCCTCGGGGCGATAGGCCAGGCACTTGGTTGTGACTGGATCCTCGCATATGGGGTCGGAGCAGGTGTAGCACTCCTGAGGATTTTCGATGATGTCGCCGCCGTTGCAGAGTGCTCCCTCGCAGGAAGTGCAATTGGCGTGGTTTCCGGCGGCGCAGGTGGTGCGCTCCGCCTCGTTGAGATCGTCCAGACAGCCTCGGATTGGAAGCAGAGCCGAGTCGACGGAGGAGCTGCGAGGATACAAGCCTGTCATGCACTGGCCCTGGCATTTCCTAGTGTTCGTGGGCGTCTCCCAGGCGCAGGTGGAGTCCTCATCTGCATCGCAGAAGTAGCAGTCCACGTACGAGTCCAGACTGAGGGCATTGTTGCAACCATCAGACTTGCACTGCGGACAGCTGTCTCTGTTTAGATCGCAGTAATCCGCATGGGTGGACAGCACCGAGTCGCTGCATCCCCTGGCCACCACCTGACCGTCCGCATCGAAGACTGTGGCACACGTCTGCTTGTTGTTGCCCTGGCACTGGGTGGGCTCCGCACTGCCCACTGTAGAACAGCTGGCGGCATCGTTGCACACGTGGCAGCTTAGTGGGAGATCCTGCCACTTGCCGGGCTCACCCACATATCCGGACTGCAGGTCCACGTCGTTGCAGTTATCGCCGGAGCAGATGCGACAGCTGCCAGCCTGACTCTCGTCGCATTTGATCTCCGACTGGCAGCCGCGACGGGTGCGACCCTTAGACAGACTGGTGACGCAGGCGTCTTCCTTATCGTAGGTGCGACAGTAGCTGCCGTAGCTTGCGGGGGCCGTGGCACAGTTCGCGTCGCTGCTGGAGTCGCAGCGCAGGCACTGCAGCCAATCCGAGGGGTACACCTCCGAGTTGCAGCCGTTGGTGCTGCAGATCTGGCAGCTGGAGCTGCTGCCGCTGGTGCAGTCGTCAAAGAGCTCGTCGTCCGTGTCCATCAGGCAGCCTCGGTGCAGGACGCCATCTGAAGAGACAAATCGGAGTGTTTACAGTGAGACAGTGAGAATACGAATGAATATGAAACTAGACAACAGTTAGATTTGCGGCTAATTGCTCAACAAAGATGTTTAATCAGGGGATGCAGATGTATGTACCTTCATCGATGTGGCTGTAACATTCTGGATTGATGTAATGTTGGCAGACAGGCGACTCTGCGATCAAATCTCCTGCCACACATCCAGCATCGCCCGTGGAGTTGCACGAGTTGCAGGCAACTCCAACGGTATTAAGCTTGTCCTTGGTGTTGCAGTTGTCGCCGGAGCACAGCAATAGATCCCGACGATTGGCCAGCAGGAATGAGTCCTCCAGATCTGAGGCACAGCCCATACTCTCAATGCTGAGGTCGCCCACATGAATGTAGCACTGATCCGCGGAACGATAGCCGAGGCACAGATTACTTTCGGTGGTGTCGCAGTCGGAGCCCACACAGAAATTGCAACTGAGGCGATCTTCGGGCACATCAGCATCGTTGCAATTGGCGCCCGAGCAGGCCACACAGTTGTCCAAGGTGCCATCGGTGCAGGCCAAGCGATCGTCGTAGTCCAGATCGTCCAGACAGCCGCGGGCCAGATCGAGGATTGGATTGGCTTCCGAGTTGCGTGGATAGAGACCGGTGAAGCAGCTGCCCTGGCAGGAGATGCTCCTCGTCACGTCGTCCACTTTGCGGACGCACTCCGCCTGATCAGCGCCATCGCAGAAGAGACAGTCCACGTAGGTGTCTAGATCCCTGGCATCGTTGCAAGCCGTCGATTTGCAGAACTTGCACTGACCCGGCTGTTCGTCGCAGAACTGCAGCAGCTCCTCGTCCGCGTACAGCTCATCCGTGCAGCTGCGATGCACCACCAGACCGGCATTGTCAAAGACTGTGGCACAATTCTGTTCGTCGTTGCCCACGCACTTCCTCAAGGCTCCCAGGCTCGTGCCCTGGCAATCGGTGCCGTTGCAGGTGTAGCAGTTGACGGGCGGCGTGGACCATTTGCCGGGGTATCCAATGTAGGAGCTCTTGAGATCCACCACGTTGCAGTTGTCTTTGCCGGAGCAGACACGACAGTGCTGCTTGTCGGAATCATCGCAGGTGAACTCCCGCTGGCAGCCGCGATAGGTCTCGCCGTTCACCAGCTTGGCGCTGCAGCCCTGATCCTCCAGATAGAAGGGACAGACGCTGGCTGCATCCGGGGCGGAGGAGCAGCTAGGATCGGTGACAGAGTCGCAGCGCTGGCAGCGCCGACGGTCGGCGGGATAGATGTCCGTGTTGCAGTAATCGCCCTCGCAAACTTCGCAGGTGCTGCTGCCCGAGAGGCATGCGGTCAGCTGCTCCCGTGGCAGACTGCTCAAACAGCCACGTTGAGTGATGCCATCTAGAAGGAAAGGAAGGGATTCGAATTGCTTTCATTTTTCAATGGACCCGGGGACACTCACTTGTCACACGCGTCATGCAGCTGGTGTAGGGCAAGACGCCGCAGTTGCCGGTCAGGGCAACCTTGCTGGGATCCACGGCACAGTTGGGATCCTCGGAGGAGTCGCAGGCCACGCACGTGGTGGCCGTGGGCAGGTTGTCGAAGAAGTTGCAGTTGGTCTCGTTGCAGAAAAGCAGCGAGTGGAAGTTGTCGTTGACGAATTCGTCCTCCAGATCGGACAGACAGCCCATGGATGTGATGTCACCATCGTCCTGGTTGAACAGGATGTAGCAGCGGTCCTCGGGATTGTCTTGACTGCACTGAAGGGCACTGGGATCGCCACATTCGTCGGAGCTTGAACACTGGTAGCAGCTGAGAGTGGGCTCGACCAGCTGCGCCACGTTGCAGTCGGTTTCGTCGCAGGCCACACAATCGCTATCCTCTCCGTTGATGCATCGCTGCTGATCCTCCTCATCCTTGTCGTCCAGGCAGCCGCGCACAGTGTCGAAGATGGAGCTTCCGCTGTTGCGTGGTCGCAGAGCAGTCATGCAATGGCCATTGCAGCTGCGTCTGGCCTCAACCGCCGTGGGATTGCGGGCACAATCGGCATTCTCGGCATCGCAGTAGATGCATTCTCTGTAGCTGTCCAGGGATTCGGCCTTGTTGCAGCCGTTGGAGTTGCAGTTGTGGCAGCTGGCGCTGTTGGCATCGCAGTACAAGCTAAAGGTCGCCTCAACCACCTGGCTACAGCCCCGAGCTGTGACCACACCCGTCGCATCGAAGATCGTCATACAGTACTCCGCCTCGGTGGCGCAGGAAACGTCCTCAATGGTGCTGGCCGCACAGGAAACGGTGTCCAGGCAGCTTTGACAGCTGAGCGGCAGTTCCTGATGCCAGGTACCCGGCTTGCCATCTTCCAGACGCTTCAGATTAGCCGTGTTGCAATCAGAGCCAGAACAGAGCTGGCACTTCTGCGGATTCGTCGAGTCGCACTCTAAAGAGGCACTGCATCCGCGATGGGTGTTTCCAGCCAGGTCCAGGCTGGTCACGCACTGTTGGCTGATGGTGTGCAGCAAGCAGTGGGCAGTGGAAGCTGGAGACGCCTCGCATTTTGAGTCCTCGCTTGAGTCGCAGGTCTGACAGCTCAACCGCTCGGTGGGATGCACCTGAAAGAGATAGAGGGATAGAATGGGTCAGAATGATACTACAAGAGAGACAGGAGCACTTGCTATATTCACCTGATGGTTGCAGTTCTCTCCAGAGCACTTGGCGCACTGCGTGGTATTGCCTTCCCTCAGACAATCCAGGTACTCCTCCCCCTCCAGACTGGTGAGGCAACCGCGCTCCGTGTGACCATTGTCCAGAATCCTTGCGTAGCAGTCCGTGTTCACCGCATTCTCGCACTCCGTCTCCGAATCTACTTGGGCCGGATTGATGGCGCAGTCGGGATCAGTGCGGGAGCTGCACAGTTTGCAGCTCTGGGGTTTGGGCAGGGCGGTCGCCACATTGCAGTTGTCTGCTCCGGAGCAGTGCCAGAGGCGCTTGCTCTCCTCGAGGAGTTGCACGTCGCTGACATTGAACTGTGTGAGGCAGCCCTGTGCGACGAGCGTGCCAGTTTCGTCAAACTCGATGAAGCAGTGCTCCACTTCGTCGTCGGCGGGAACGGCGCGGCAGGTCTGGTGCTGGGGATTGGAGCAGTCGCCCCGGCAGGAGTTACAGCTGCCTCGGACGCCCAGTTCCACCTGGTTGCAATTGGCTCCCTTGCAGGCTACACAGGTCGAAACAGTTCCTTCGGCGCAGGCCTCGCGATCATCGTAGTCCAGGTCGTCCAGGCAGGTCCTCACCAGCTCCAGCGGAGCCTTGGCATCGCTGGTGGTGGGATACAGGGCCGTGATGCACTGCTGGTGGCACCGTCGTCGATTGGTCACCAGCTCAATGTCGAAGACGCAGTTCTCGTCGCTCTGGGCGTCGCAGTACACGCAATCCACCAGCTCCGTGTCGGTGTTCAGGTTGTTGCAGCCACTGGAGCGGCACTGGTAGCACTTGTCCTGGTCCGCCGAGCAGGCCGTCTCCAGGTTGTCGCTGCAGCCGCGCTGCACCACAGCTCCGTCGCTGTCGAAGATGGCCACACAGCTCTGGGCGTCGTTCTCGAGGCACTTCCGCAGGGTGCCAGAGCCGGCGGAGCACTCCGCCAGGCTGTCGCATTCGTAGCAGTTTATGGGGCCCGAATGCCAATTGTGGATAAAGGGATCTGCAAAATGAACTTGGTTAAGCCTTGATACTGCATGCGTTTTTGGTAGGAAAATCAATGCAAATAAATGCCAAATTGTTCTAATTATTATCAGCACGCGGGTCGTTACGTATTAGCAATACTTTTTATGAGGCTTTCGGCAATCGAATTGGACGTAATTTATGGGTATATGGATGCAGGCGCTGCCGTAACGACAGCGCCACGATCTGGCCCGGCACGAGGGCCGCTTCCTTATCAGCTTAATAAATTAGTAATTGCCTTATGGGGCCCATAAAATGTCAATTCGAATGGCGATCGTCTCGTAATCTATATAGATTTCGTATATAGATATAGGGAAGTCGAACGTTGTCCAAATGTTGTGTGCCAAAGTGAAAGTATTATGTACTTTAATCCATAAGATCGGAAAGCCCGTTGCCAATGAAAGCTACGATAGTTTTAGAACCCAACTAAAGATCATTGACGTCAACGTATAGCATGGGAAATTCCCATGTACCCTCTTATCATGGCATACACTAGTTGAAAGTACGTTGAATATAAGGTGCATAAGTCCTGAACATAACGTTTCATAACAGTGATTACCACGCTTAGGTTATGTAGAAATGGTACTTCAGATTTTCCTTTAAGGAGCCCTTTAACGATTTTTTTGGGCTTAGATAATATTTCTGTAAGCCACTTTATCGCACATCAAAAAGTCCGAGCACTTCAAGGTTTTATATGTATGTATCTGGTGCTGTTTAAAGTCCACGGCACTTTTAATCTATCACAAAATCAACTTAATCCGTATAAATCAAGAGCACTCGAGCTCTCGAATCTGAGAGTGTTTCACAGCCTGATAAACCAACAAAAACATCGCACTAGAACAGATATTGAAGCTATCCTCCAATGCGGAAATGAGAGGGGGCCATATACTATCAACATTTGTTACATTTATTGCTTAAAGATAAAGCTTTAATAGAGACATGATTCATAAATGTCAATGTTTTAGGAGGGGAAAAACAGACTAGCAGATAAGATAGGGCGAACATTTTGGTAGGCAGGACACATGACTTTTCTTTGGTTTATCCATAATTTGCGCTTAGCGTTTGTAAAGTTTTCTTTTAAAGTGATTTGTCACATTCATTCACGTTCACACACTACTAGTGTCTGTATTTGCACTTTCACTTGGGACTATCCTTTATCCTTTCAGGGTTCTGGCACACCTACCACCATCGGCACTTGATTGATTTGCACTTAGTACAAGAAGCAGCAAGGCTGCTCCTGCAGCGATTACTTTCATGATCGGATCGATTCGAGGGCTGTTCAAACCCTTTTCCTGACCGTGTGCACTCGCGTATTACCAACAAAAATGGATTCGGGCAACTAATTTCGTGCTGGCCGCGGCACGGCCTTTTATAGATTCCGCTTCGACAAGTGAAAAGCGCAAGCGATCGATCGATCGGACGGACGGTCCTATCGGTGCTGTTTGATTATTGCTCTATATTATTGGCCACAGCGATTATATGGGGGCTCTGTTGCTATAGCTCTATGGCCGATAAAGCGATTTCGCAGTCCCCCGATTATTTATAACCGAGTGCGAGGGGGGAATTAACATAAAAAGGCAAAAACAACAGCCCCGATAAGCCCATCATAATCGAACGGACTGGAGTCTAGAACACGTTCGATAAGGCTCTCGATGGACAGCCGAAATATATGTTTGCTGATTAGACGGGTTTAGCCTTAGTAAGTGCCTATTGCCTATTGGCAAACGGTTCTGCTCTTCAACTAAGTTCTGTACAAACTGCATTCCATTTTGCGTAGTTACGAATCAAATAAATGCACTCCAAGCACTATCATCCGAAGAGGAGTGCACCAAGCATTCCACTGGGGTTTATCGATAGTTCCGTGCATCTCACAGATGGCGCTTTTCCAGACTTATGGGGCCATAAATCTCTTCGTGGCATGACATGGAAAACCCCAAATGTGTTTCCTAGAACGAGCATTTAATCTTTTAAGGCCAATTACTTTTTAGCAAAACGTTGAGTCATATGTTGAATAATGCCGGCGTTTCTTTGTGGTAGAAAGTGCACTAAATTAATTTAATAATTGGTATATATTATATGTATGGATGGATGTGTGTTTCTATTAAAGGATATCGTGATTAAAACCAGTTGAATGCACTCGGTCACTTATCGGCGCCAAACATTTTGGAGCTATGAATCATAGTCGGGTAATGCATTGAAATGATAATGCAAATAACAATCCATAAAAAAATAATTTAACCTTTTTCTTTGGGATTACCCGTTCAAACTTTATAGCACTGAAAGTAGATTAATCTCAATGATTCGGTTACCAAGCACCTAGCACCTTACCAAGAATCTACGAATCTGATAGTTTCTGAAATTCCCAATAACTTGATAATCTTTCATAATCTAGGATGGCTTGAAATTCGGCTTAATCGTGAGTGAACAATAACGAAATCGGTTCTGATTTCTCTATGATCTAATTAAAGAATTGCACAAGCGATTATAAGATTATTTTATATACCGTAATAATTTAAAAACATTCCCTATCGCATCGAATAACAGATTTAACGTCACAACTTTTGGGGGGTTATCTTAACCCGAAATAGATTCCGAAATTACACAAACAATCCAGCAACTTAGAACTTTGGGTAGTTGGCTCTATAAAGCCATATACAGCCCAGCCCCATTTCTGTATAGATTGTAATTGAGTGCGGACAGAATTTATTGGATAGCATAAAAATTAGTTTAACAGTACATAGATTAGGTTAAGGAGAAGGCCGTGGGAATTAAAGCTAAGAGCATACACGCAATTCGGGGATTATTTATGGAGGGTGTAAATGAATACAGCCAATGGGACCATGATCAGCGGCAAGGAGGAGGAGTGCAGGCTGAGAGCAGAGTTCGGTTTGGCTGTGGTTGGCGGTGCTGTGGGTGTTGCGGTTGTGGGTTGTGGTGTAGCTGTTGTTGGTGTTGTTTGTGGAGAGGCTGTTGTGGGTGTTGTTTGTGGTGAAGCGGTGCTTGGCGTTGCTGTGGATCGTGTTGGTGTACTCGTTGTTGAAGTTGATGTGGAAGTAGATTCCGTTGTAGGAGCTGGAGCTGCATTGAAGTCGACTATCTCATCGTTGCAATGTGGTCGCTCGAGAGGATCGCACAGCTGGCACTTGCTATCGGCCAGGCAAGCCAGCTGATCCGAAAGGCTTAAAGAACAGCCCCGTTCCAGGCGTTCTTCCACTAATTTCGAAAAGCAAAAGCTTCTACCTGTCCGTGCGATGGGACATCTTTGAGACATTAGAAGCTGAGGTGCATCCACACATTGCTCATCCTGCGGAAAATATGAAATTTTTCGAATAAATGGAGCAATCTTTCGAGAATTCAAAACTTCACCTCACTCTCCGCACACTGGAGACAGCCGGCTCGCGCAGATCCCAGAGTGTTGCACTTTTCGGATACACAGATCTCGCAATCGACTCCCCTCGAAGGGCCATTGCACTGCTCCCTCCAGCTATCCTCGAGACCCTCCAGACAGCCCTGGGCCTGGACTATGCCACCCTGAAAGACACTCGCACAGGCGTCCAGGCGATCGGAGCACTGCTCCTCCGCCTGATAGGTGCTTCTCTGGCAGTTGATGCCGCGACAGTAGACACATTTCTCCAGCGCCAGCGCCGAGTTGCTCGCCAGGAGCAGCCCAAGGAGTAGTCCTAGAGCGGAACACGTGCGGTTTGACATTGCAGAAGACGCATTAAGCATTGGGAGGGCCTTCACTCTTGCCCATCGCTTTATATTAATTCTGGCTGCTCGAGAGTCCGCTTGTTTGGTTGTTTCCGCTCAAGTGTGCAAACAACCCAATCTCCAGCCCGGTGACATCTCTTCAGATTTGCAAAAACAAGCCTGTTGTCTTCGCGGGGTTGCCTAAGCCCCACCGACACTCGAGAGGTATTCGATTAGGTATGAGTAGTTCCTTAGTCACGAGCAAACAAACAAGCTAACAATGGTTATGGAATTTTTTCCATTCTATTACGCCCATTATCTAAGTTCTTTAGATTAAATGTGGCTCGGACAATCGCAAAGGATTGAACAGGTCTTCAGGAACAGCTCTAATTGAAGGTTAATTATGTACACAGAGATGACGTGGGAATTACTTCAAAGGTCATTCGAGAATGTTATGGAAGACTTTCAGCGGGGATAGAGATCCAATAGATTAGCAGTGATACATTTTACTTAGAATATATTCCATGTTTTGTGGAGCATATATTTCAATATGTTAAAGAAATACCACCAAATATTTATGGACTTTTTATCAAAAATACCTTTTTGTTTTATTTTCCTTTAATTTAAACATCATCGATCATTCTTGCCAAAACGAGTTTATTATCTTTTACATGAAATTAACCCATGCTCGATTTGCCTGGGGACTGCGCTATTTGTGAAGGTTTATGATTCGATTTTAAGAACTCCATCTCTTTTTATTCCATTCCCTTATCCGTTGCGTTTTAGAACTGGTAAGACTTTGGAGATAACCCTTATCCCAAAAAAGACGCATGTCTCTACCAGTTTTGTTTTCAAGAATGAACCTACTTTTGTTGCTCTTCTAGAAATTTGCATAGATCTTGTAATTTATTTAAATCTCTTTTGTTTTCCGAACCACTTCATTTATTTCACCCAAAAAGCATATTTCTTCAAGAAATTATCTTAGAAAGCGAGAGAAACGACCAGTGCCAGTGCTTGATGCCTTGGAAATGTTGACGGCATTGCAGTTCCGGATGTCACCCGGGGAGCACAGAAGGCAGTTGGCATCCCCCAGGCAGCTCTGCTGGTCGATCTCTGTGGTGGCACAGCCGCGCTGGGTCGTGCTGCCCGACGACTTCACATAGCAGTAGGAGTTGGGGGCAGTGGGAGCGGCGCAGCGAGTGGCCTGCAATGTGTCGGCATTCTCAGCACAATTGGAGTCCTTGAGAGAGTGCGAAAGGGGTTAGAAAAGACATAGAGAGAGAGAGACGGAATATCCATTTATACCTTGCTGGAGTCGCACTGGATGCAGGCATACTTTGCCGAGCCCAAAGTATTGCAGCGATTTGTGTTGCACTTGTGGGAGGAGTGGGGATCGTTGCTGCGGGCACGCAGCGAGGTAGGGATCTCCAGAGAACAGCCCTTGAACAGGACCTGGGCTGCAATGATCCATGGATTCAAGGATTATCTACTGCTCCGATCGGAAGGCACTCTCCACTCACCTTCATTGAAGATGGTCTCACAGTAGTCCAGGGCATCCGCGCAGGTCTGCTCCTTTTGAAGATAGCTGCTCTGGCACTCGGCGCCATCGCAGCTGCTGCATGTTAGGACTTCGTTTCCTGCCGCGTATCCCGCCAGGCAGACAACCGCCAGCGTAATCAGGATTGCTGTGTCTTTCATTATGGGGCCTCAAATGTCGGGCAATCGGCCAATGCGCTCGGCTTTTATACTGCCGGCCACTCCAAATGGTCAACTGGAGGGCACTCAAGAGCGGTCTTTCGCACTCCTCACTCCGCACTCCACAGTCATCAATCCGAGTGTGCGAATGTGTGTAAATGGCAGAGCACTTGAATGTGCTCTGTGAAGAGCCGACAGCACGGGACAGTGGCATAGGTACAACACATGATATAAACGGTTCGGACACTATCGGATCTCGAGATTGTGAGATTCAAGGAAAAGGAAATTATAGAAGCTTACTTTTGGGAAGGGCAGTTAACGAATGAGTGTATAATATAAAGGTTAATGGAAAGCTTTCTTAGGAAAACACCATATGAACTAGTCTTGCCTCGACCTCCGGCAAGAGAAGATCTTCGGTTCTAATATATCTAAATAGATGGTCGAAGGATCCCCAACTATCCCGGATCGAATATCATAATAGGAGCTAGTTTTCGGGCCTTCAAAACGAGAAGTATATCTCAAAGATGTACACTAAAAAGAGCCTTACACATTTCTCCATGTTTGTATGCCTCTTTGTATGTCCAGGAATCGATCAGAATTAGAAATATACAAAAACAACAAATCAAAAGTGTTCAATTTGGTTGCTATTCGGTTGACCGCCATTGTATGTGCTGCCATTTTTTGGAGTGCTGCGGCCACAGAATTCCCAGTGATTCCATTCACACCGCAATCACATGCTACTCTAATGATTGACTAATCGAGTAGTTTGACAAGACAAAAAGAAAAACATCTATCGGGTGATTGATTAATACTCATTTATTTGGATTTTATTCTCTCTCAAATTGGCAAAATACTAATTGGCTAAAAGCAGGGTCAGCAGGCTAAAGAGAGCCAAACTCAGGCCTATGACCCTTTTACCCTGTCCTGCACTCGACTTGGCGTAGGCCAAGTCGAAGGTGTTGCAGGCCCCGGATTCGCGGGAGTTCTCCGGGAGGCAGAGCGAGCAATATTTGTTCTCCAGGCAAAGCGTCTGCTCCTTCAGGGTCGTGGCACAGCCGCGCTGAAGGTGGTCGCCCACGACCTTGACATAGCAGTAGGAATTGCTGGAAGTCGGAAGTTCGCACTGTCCTGCCTTCAATGAGGAGGTGGTCCCCTCGTTGCAAGTGGATGACTGAAACAGCAGGAGAGAGCAGAGGATCAGTGGATTATTGCACTTTGAAGGGTATTTTAGGAGAAACCCACAATGGATCCGCTGCATTGAATGCACTTGAAGTCGCTGCGTCCCTGATTGTTGCACAGTTCCCCGCTACATTTGTGGCACTCCGGACTCCTAGCCTGGCACTTGGCCTGGCCAGCCAGGGAAATCTGCGACAGACAGCCTCTCTCGCTGACAGCAACTATTGAAGACATGGTTTTAGCACTCGAATGGTTAAGGACTCTCCCCAGGAAACTCACAGTCCTCGTAGATGGTCACACAGATGTCCAGTCGATCGGCACAGCCGATGGTCACATTCTGCTTGGTTGTCCTCAGGCAGTTGATGCCCTCGCAGCTGTAGCACTGAGGCGGCTGTGCCGCATTCAGCTGCTCTGGCGACTCCCAGGCGAGGGCCTGAGGGACGACCAGGAGAGCCAACAGACACGCAATCAATGCAGAACAAAATGGCAGCATATTTCTTGTAGAACAGCGGAACATCCAACACCTTTGCTAAGCCGAATAGAACTGAAACTAAACTGCAATTGGATTTCGAAAACACTACACCAAAATTCAGTATTATTTGCGCCACTTGAGACTGTGTGCCCTGTCCCCCAGCCCACCCACTCAATCATAGACAGTGATAAGGAACTAACTAAGAAGTCTATGCTTGATATTTCGACTAAAGGATACCACAACATCGGAACAAGAGTCTCAAAGTGGGTGGTAAATAAAGGACAGTGCTACCAAAGCGGATTCCATTTTTGAAGATGGTTTTTAGTAGAAAAGTATATAATATCTTATTCCAATTCCATACATATTCTGCCACATAATACTAAAACTGTATGGTGTTAAGTAATATTCTTGCTAAAGCTCTCCCAAGAAACGAATTCAGTATACCCTGCCTATCCACAATTACGAGGTATAATTACAATGCAGTACATTGTTCCAGGGCAGGCAATTTCAAGATGTTTCTCTAGATTAGTGTCGATTTCTTACAAGTATCCGATTCCCCGTATCAAGTATCACGAAACGCGTCGTGTTTGCATGACCATTGAAGTGGATCCGCAGCGTGGATCGCAGGGAATCTTATCTGTCTTGAGGCTTGCCAAAGGGAGACAACGTTAGTTTGATGATATTTCGACCATGACTCATTTCATTGAATTAAATATTATTTATTAGCATTTGTTGTGATTTTTATAAACAATGCTCGTATTTTCCCCCGGTTTTATTGTCTTTTTATTATCGTCGAATTTGGTCAATTTCTGGCCCAAAACAAAATGTCTTTCGATTGCCCATCGTGGGCCAATTGGTGTTTTATTTGCCTTTGGGTTATCTTTGACTTATCGTCGCGGATCGGATAGTGAGTTATTGCAATCAGTTTTTATGACACACACAACTATGTATATAGTGATCGTAGTTGTGGTTCTGGCGTGTGATAGATATGGCTGGGAGTATTACATTTGTGCTTCTAATTGAATGGAGTGCCCCTTTTCATTGGCTTTTCAATAGAACGATACTTCTTCTACCATATACTAGTAGATGGTATTCCTAGTATATACATACGTAGTATATTCGGCTCCCAAGTGGTTCTGCGGTACAATAGTTTAAGTTGCAGAAAATCCCCTTTCAATTATATCAGATTCTCTTTTGTTTTCCATGCCGCAATTGAAAACTTTTCCGGAAAAACTTTAATGGTAAGGTCACACCCGGAAAAACTTTGTTGGACTCGCACAAATTAAAGCACAACTGTACTTATTTGCATACATTTACAGCAGATTTTCCAAGGAAACCAACACGAGGGGATTACGTTACACAATCGCAAAGCAGGGGCAACGGGAGCGGCGGTTCAGAGGGGGAGACTAAACCCCCGAAATGGAAAAAGAAGGGAAAATAATGCTGGAAAATAACAAAGAAATATGCAAAGCAGATGAATTGGGGATACAAATGCGTGAAGGAAAACGAAAGGAACGGAAACGGGAACGGAAAGCTGGAAAAACTGAAATCGTTATACAAATTGTGAGCTGCAGAGCGGGGTGGGGCGAGGTCTGCAGAGCTGAAGGTGGTTGGGAAAACTTTTTTTTACCCCCGGTAATAGGGAAGTAGAAAATGACACAAATGAAAATGAGTGCGGGACAGATTGGAGTGCAGAATGAATCCACTCAGAAGTATATCAAACGAGAACGAAAAGAAAAAGGTGAAGCAAGACCAGGCTCATGGAGCAACAGATCTGCAGAAGATTCCTCCTCCGTACTCCTTCTCAAACTCTCTACCATCGAAGCCTTCCTTGACCGTCACTTTCGCCACTCGTTGCACCAAAATATCTTTCCTCCCAGCCATCACTATCTTCTTGGGACTTACATGGAAATGTTTCCAGGGTCAAATGGCCGAGTAGACACCCAATCGGAGTGATTTGAGTACCTCTGGATCCCTACGTATCTCTGCCATTCCGACACAAAGCCCTATAGTCCATGTTTGGACGCTTCCAGGGTAATCCCGACAGATCTGTTGGAAGCGACTTTACCGCTCAGAAGCTGACCACACCTGTCCGAATACTGTTAGTGCAGACAGCCATAAATCGCAGACTGTGGCGTCCGCTGGGAGCCCTGCCGGAGTAGGGTCCATGGCAGCCGTGTAGCTTCAAGTGCTGATCACCAACGGAAGTAAGCTTTTGAATGGGATTTAGAACTGAACTTTGAGCAGCCGCAGAAGAATCAGAAGCTGAGAAGAACAAAAGAACACCAACCATGATTGAAACATTTCTGATTTTTGATTGAATTACATACATAGTAATCCAAAATGCATCGTTCGATGTGACTTGGAACAACAAATCGACAAGAAGAAGAAGAAGTTCCAAGAAGTTGAAAACTTTTCAAATTAAAAGCAAATCGATCCGAAGTAATACGAGTACTCCCCGAGAACAGGCGTCAACAACTCACTCAAATACCAATTAAGATTCATGAATAAGTCAGACATGGATTTTACACCTCCTTGGATACATTTCATGCCCACATCCCACGGATGCACATACACACACACACTTGATTTATTTGCCACTGACAAGAAACAATTTGCAAGTATTTATCATATTCAGCAAAGACATTGTCAACGGGGCCAGATACTCGAAATGTGAGATACAATATTTGTTATGCATCGAACTTTTGTCTATACGTGTGTGTGTGTTTGTGTGTGTGTCTGTGCTGTGTGTGTGTTCTCGTATCTGTGTGCGGGTCTTGTGTGGATGGGTGGGTGTAGGGGTTATTTGTATATGTGCGTATCTGATGAAAACAAAACTTTTATTTGGAAATCACAGAGACGGAGAGAAACGGAAATTGCCAATAGGTCTAGGCTGTCAAAATTGCCACCCACCCCACCCACTCAACGACTACAGTGTCGACTACAGTGCACCACAGTCAGAATCAGATTTCAAATTGATGACAAATACCTTTCATTCGATAGGCCTTTTCAGGGTAGTAGCTTCAGGGTAGTTGGACTGCGTTAGTTATCGATTATGAACCGCAGCTTATTATTTTCAGCCACTTACCCCATCTTTGAGACCCGTCGTACGGTTATGTGGCGTACTGTATGCTACTCTTGATAGTTTTTGGTGTAAATAATTTAATGCTGATTGGATATTTGCCCGCCGTGAGATCTGTGTCCCAGGAGCGCCATTTCCCCTGCTCCTGCTCCTGTTTCCCGTTCCCCATCCAATTATCAAAAATGCTGTTTTCTCACAATTGGCTTCAATCATGCTGGCCATATGCATTGACTATTGATTGACTGATGAAGGCCCCAGTCCCAACCACAGCCACAGTCCAACGCCAGGCCCCAGTTGCATAAATCCTTTGCGACCAGCTTTTCGATTTCCTTTTGGCCAGCAGCCACCCCACGCGTTTGTGGCCTGTGGTTAGCTCTACCTCCACATAGTTCGCTCTCCCTCCCTCTCTCTCTATCCCTGTCTAGTTATCCAACTGTAGGAGTTCTCTCTTCAGGCTTGTAATTGCGTTTATTGTGCGTTTGAGATTTGTAATTCGCTCGATGCGTGTCGGGCCAGTTCCGTCACTCCATGCTGGTGTGTGTGTGTGTGTATGGTACATGTGTTGTGTGGGCCTCCTTTGGCGTGTTGATTGAAAATGGCTCAAGTAATTGACAGTTTATTGGCTGACGCGATTGTTGGCTTGGCGTTGTAGCTGGTTTGTCGCCGAACGCCGTTCGCTCAGTGTTTGGATTGCGATTTGTCGCTGAAATTGGAAATTGTGGTGCGTTAATGAAGGACTTCGGAATGCGGTCACGGACTGAATCATGAATTCGAAATGCAGAAGTTGTGAGTGGAAGAGTCATGTAATTACCAAGAAAACTAGGTCGAAGTGGGACAAACTAGAAGCAAAATAGTAGATGCTACTCCTTGGTTGATGATTGAAATTCTTTAGTTTAGCCTACGTTATTTGCATATTATACTATATGCTCATACATATATGCATCTGTTTAACTCAAAATATTCAAGTGCATTTGACAGCCACCAAGGAGGGAAGGGGAGAGGAGTACGAGCAGGAGGACCACTTGAGTGCGTTCCGGGGCTCTTTTCAGGTGAACTAATGGTGGCATTTTGGTAAAAGGTAACATCCAACAACAACAACAACAACAACAATAATCATGTGAAGAACTTTTTACTGGAAAAGTGGATTTCCTTTGGCGCCATTTTGCGGCATTTTCCGTTTCTTTGGCGGAGGAGCATTTGCTTGGCTTGGCATGCTTGCTCTGTGCTTTGGCGTTTTATTCACGTTTTGCTACACACACACACACAGAAAACTCAACCCATTCCATCGTGCAACTGCCGCTTACCTTCTGCCTTGCCTCTTGCCTCGTGCCTCGCGCCGCCTCTCGAAACCGCTCGACACAAAGTGGTGCTCGTGGTTGCGTCCAGGCGTAAAAGTGTTTGTAGCCGCCAGAGCCTCCATCAGGCTTATTTTGCCACTGAAGAGCACCCCCCAGACGTGCCCTGAAGGAAGTGGTAGGGGTACGAATGGGGTTGGGGGTAGGGATCCAGGTGTGGTCTTGTGTGAGCCGCATTGGGGTCAGGGTTCTAGCAGAGGAGCACACTCTAAGATTGTGGCTGACATAGAAATGTCGAGGAAGTGGGTGAAGGCTGTTTTTTGGAAGAGTTGCACTCTCCGAGAAGGTGAAAGTGAAAGGCCGAGGGACCATGAAAGTGTGTCTCTAAATTATTAACCAACTGGAATAACGAATATGCTTTAAAGTCGCAGAAAACTGTAGAAACAATCTTTCTCGCTTAATGATCTGGATCAACTAGAACAACATTCCAGTTAGAGGCCTCCCCTCCCCTGGCATAATCTTTGGAAGGAGACAACTTGGTTAATCATCGGAGATCCCCCAAAGGCCAGACCAGTTCCAATGGACACCCAAGGCGAGTCAGAGAGAGGAGGATACAGAGTTGGTACGCAATTTTGCTAGTTGTCGGAGCCTTGGGTGGGCAATTTTAAGCGGAGAGCAGCAGAACAGCGACATCCAACAATCAAAACTGCCATGATTAATGTCAACACAATTGACATAAAGCATTGGGCCGGCCATGGCCATGGCCAGGCCCTGGCCGAGAGTGGAAAGCCGAAGCCTCTGGCAGGCAACTGGAAAAACTCGAATCTGACAGGGCAGTGGCAGGGGCCAGTGGCAGGGGACAGACACAACTGGAGGATGCAATTATTGATGGATTATTTACTGTCAGCACTGTCCGTTATGACAATGAGATATGGCCACAGGGCGGACTGGCCGGGATGGCCGCGATTGCTGGGCTGCCCGGGCTGGCTGGGATGGTCGGATGCGATGTCTGGAGTGTGTCTGCAGCCAATGACATCGACTAGACGATTGCCAGCAGCCCCCGAGCATTAGCCAGCCCGCGTCAAGTCATTGAATTTTCTTTGGCATCTCTCATCTCTGACTTTGCAATTTATGGCCCGCAATTATCCTGTGTGGCATGTGCAGCATTCAGTATTCAGTATATTCAATATCATGGCCCCCCCTCATGGCATTGGTGCATTAATTGCGCGTAATCACCTTTCATACAAATAACCCAAACAATAACCGCCAAGACCGCCCAGGAGCTCCACTCCACCTGCAGAGGCAGCCTGCAGAGGAAACTCCAAAGTCAAAGTCAACGCTGGGGCGACGCCTTCACTCATTTACATATTTCGTGTAATTATGCGTGGAAATTACAACGGGAGCGATGAGATTATGATTATGATCGGGAATGCTATTGCTATTGCCATGGCCATGGCCATGGCCGTCCCATCGTCATCCATTCATCCATCGCATAACTTCTTGTCACGGGGCCCTGAGACAGTGGCTGCCAGTCGGGCCCAGACATTTGCCGTTAATTATGTTGACAGCATTGACAGCAGCGCGATGGGAATGATGGCATTGAGGGGATGGTGGCAGGGGCGGGGGGCGGGGGGCAGCGGGAATGGGATAACGAATGGGAAACGGAGGTGGACGTGGATGGGGGGCGGACGGGACCACCAGCCATGTCGTGTCAATCGATAAACGTTTAATCGCCTTGAATTGATAATAACCAAACTGTACATTACGATGATGATGATGATGACAGAGAATGGACGGACATTCCATCTAATGGATAATTTGTGTTGCGGCCCAGCTTTTGATTTGGCCGCTCAATCACATTTCAAATGCAAAACGTCAAACCGAAACGGAAATGAAGGCCGAAAAAAAGAACAGTTGTTCTTTTACATTCATTCAGAAGTTTCCATTCTCCGTTAACTTCCAGAGAAATTATGGAAAATTATCAACGCTTAAAGGAGGGGGAGTAGTGACGGGCAATTTGAATGGTGTGACAGCCCTCCCCTTATGGACATACCTTTGGTTAAGGTGTAATAAGTAGTCGATTCAAAGAGGATTACCTTTTGGGGTTAACTTATTTAACTATCAGAAATGTGTAAATATCAAAACTTGACTCACCAATGAAGCACACAAAATAGCAAGTTCATACTGAAACTAGAAACAAGTTGATGGAACACAAATTAAAAAAATATTAAAAAAATAACTGAAAAAAAAATGTACTTGTGCGTCGGCCGGGAATCGAACCCGGATCAACTGCTTGGAAGGCAACTATGCTGACCATTACACCACCGACGCCGCTTGGAGGCGGGCGGAAATATACCCCATTTCAAGCAGCTGATATCAGAACGTTTCGTGGGCACTGCAGTAGCGTGAGAGAAAGGGTGAGAGGGAGAGAGAGAGAGAGAGAGGGAGAGGGTGGTAAAGAATAGGGCCTATCATACGAATCATAATTTCTGGATAAACCATAATTTGTGTGATGGCCAGACATTGAGGGGCAATAAATCAGCAATTATCAAGACTATCCATCGAACGATGATAAATAATTTAGTGGAAATCGAAGTTGAGCAAATTCTGTTGTGCAGTTGTACTTTGACGGAGAGACAGAGGGAGACGGAGAGACAGGGGGACGAGTGGCACATGCTTCCTCTCACGAATCGCAGAAATGTATAGAATTTATGAGCAGCCGCAAGATAAATAAAATGATATTTATGTTGATTGCTTATTTGCTTTGAGAGTAATTGGTTAAATTTGTTTGCCTTTTCCATGGCTGGTTGGTGGCTTGTGGCTGGTGCATGGCTAGTGCCTCTCCGAGTAGGTGTTGCGTAGGTGTCAAAGGTCAATGGGTGCCTGTTCCGAGCCATGACTGCCGCCTGCGGAAAAAACTTGCTCAACAGCTCAAATGGCAAACGTCTCGCGCGGTGGAACAGACAAGTTTTCGCGAAGGTCTCCCCTCCCCCCCCACCCCCGCTCTGGCAGACTTTGCTTTTGACAAACTTATTAAAAAAGTTTTTGCCAGTAAGTCGGCAAATATCATAATCATCTGCATTTCAGCGCTAGTACACACACTAGTACTTATCTCTCCTCCCCACTCCCCACTCCTCACTCTTCTTCCCCTCAAGATTCGGAGTGTAGGCTCCTTGGTTTGGCTTGCCTGCGTTCGAATGGAACTCATCATTGCCAGACATTTGCGCTGAAAGTTTACCAGTCGTAGGATGCTCTATCCAAGAGTGAAGTATCTCCCATATGGGAAGAGTATTATATACATTCCTCTCATTCAATTATCAAGTAATGTGGCATGTGCATTTTTCTGGATAATAATAGTTGATTTGCACATATTTTCATAAACTTTTCCACCACAAAAAGGAACAAAAAGGGTAAATTCTCCATTTTATTTATTTTTTGCTCCGTTCGGAATTAATTTTTGCATAAAAGTTCATTGTTGGTTTGTTGCCTTGATCAACAATTTTAATTAAAAAATTTTCTGAAATTTATTATGCAGATATTTACTCGTATGAAAATAGTTTTTTATGCCACATATTCGTGTTGCGTTGCGGAAACTTCAGCACTATAATTTCAGAATGCAGATTTTTGCTTTGCAATATTATGTATATTTATATCCAGTAATAATGTGGTTAAGGGTATAAAGTTTATACTATAAACCCTATGTAGTAGGGCTTGAGTAAATGCTTTTCCTGTAATTTCTGTGGCATAATTTTGGGTGTTGACATGGAATTAATTATGGCCGAGATCATTCAAGTTTGACTCAAAGAAATTTACCATTTTGAAATGTATATTATTTTATTGAAATAGTTTTCAGCTCTTTGGGACGTCGCTAGATCCGATATCGCTGCAAGACAGAGAAGCGAATGAGCAGGGGATTGGCACACGATAAAAGCGAGTGTTCCCCAGCTTCCCCATAGTTGATCAACATTTTCAGTGTTAAATCGTTTCGGGAACTGTGAAGTGCAATATTCTTAACAAGATTCCAATACTCCACTCTACAAGTCTTGAAGAAGAGGTATCAATTCGTCTACTCTCACAAATATAGTTTGGATCTGCTGCATCTCTTTAGTTTTCATTTATTTATATGCGCGTAAGCTAAACTTTGTGTAAAAAAAGAACTGACCCCACTGGATAGTGGTCTCCGCCTGGTGGAGGATTCCTGTTCTCCTGCCTGCCTGTCTGTGTGCCTGACTGTGTGTCTGTGTGCGTGCGGAAATTAAAGGCAACGGACAGCCACTGCGTTCTCATAATTGCCTTGCGGTGCTTTGGCTAATAGAATTAGAATGTGCACCACATGGGCAATTTTCAGCAAATTTGTCGCTCAGTGTGTGTACGAGTATCTGTGCTGCAGCTGCAGCTGTGGCACCATCGAGCGACAAGATCGTAGCGCTCCTCTGGGCCTGGCTAATTAGCTGGCCATGAAGAAGCAGACAAAAAAGGCGGCACAAGAGAGCGAAAACTTTACGCTATGTGGCGGGCATGTTGCTTGTTGCATGTTGCATGAGGATGTGGATGCCGCCGCCGTCGCTGCCGCTGCCACTGCCACTGCCGCCAGTGTCACCAAAGGTTGATTGGGATCAAGGTGAGAACGGAGTTGCATGTTGGTTGTCCATTGGCCGCTGTCCGCCGTTGTCCGCTGTTGTCGCCGCCGCGGAGCCATGAATTGTGCACTTTATGGTCGGTGAATGGAGGAATGAAGGAATGGGGAATGCCACAGCTTGTTGCAACTTGTTCGCGGATCGTGTCTGGGTATTGCTGGGAGAGTACTATGTATAGGAAGTACCAATGGGGGATGCGACTTTATATAGAACGTTCTTCTGCAGCATTAGAAGATGGGGTCACTCTGTTTTCTTGTCAGATCGGTGGGTTATAGCTCTATTCTGTCCGATTTTTCGGTAGAGATCTCCAACCCCTGAACAACCTTACCCTTCTCGCTCCCATTGTGTCCCGCTCCCATCCCCGATATCTGGATCCAATGCAATGCTAATGCTTCCTTCCATGGGCTAACGGTTAAACTATAGAATTACGGTATACAACAGAATGCAATTAACTTGGCCATCGTCATGGTCGTTGTCGGCCGTGACCAGTCGTAGAAAAACCGCCATCCTTTGAGCCCAAAATAACGTAAAATATTTTCCTTTTCGCATGACAACGGAAATTAAATTGCATGAAATTGGAAAATTATTACACGCAGGCAGCACACTCACACACAGAGAGGGGGGGAGGGGGTTCAGGGGGCTGAGGAAATGGCATTTGCATAGTGTTGAGGTGGCCATGCAATTTGGTTAGCCATTTAAGCCAAATTAAGGCTCTGTTGGTAGCACTGGCACTGCCAATGGTCCCCTCTCTCCCCGCGTTCCCCATTACTCCATGTGGCATGATGGTGTGGTGTGGTGTGGTGTGTGCGTGCTGCGGCTGGTCAGATGCAATCAAGGTTGCAATTTTCTTAACCAGTTTCCCCTTTAACCAGTTGACAATTCGTGTGCGTAACGCGGTCCTCGCCGCCTGGTCCCCCTCGCCCCTTCGCCTGGTTCTGGCCATTTTTCTAACGATGACACGCCACCGAGATGAGAGCCCAATCTTGGCCAAGTTTGGCTCTGAGCCTGGCTCTGGCTCTGGCTTTGGCATCGGCATGCATTGGCAATCAGTTGGCAGTTTGTTTGGCTTAATCGTCTACGTAATTGATATGCGTGGCTGGGAGGCTGGAAGGCTGGCGGGGCCGAGATCCTTTTTAATTAAACTCCACAGCTCGTTGTGGCTCGCTGCCCGGCAATGGAACAGAGACATTAATACGGGGCGAGACCCGATTGGGCTGTGGGCTGTGGGCTGTTGGCTGTTGGCCGGGAGATGATGGCAAGAGGCAGATACTCGTACAGATGCCATCTGCAATCTCGGATGCTAAATGGATGTGGAAATCGTTCCAGACGATTGACATAGATGACAGCGATGGCGCGGTGCTGTATGGGGGGTCTGCGGTCTGGTAATTGGGTTAGAGCAGCGATGAATGCGATATGCGGCACAGGTAATGCCGATCGATTGACATATCGGATAGTGTTTCGCTAATCGAATGCAATGTTGTAGAAGCTGTGGAACTATCAATGGTGGATTGTTTTAATGGGATGCCATTGAAATAACATTTATTTGTTCGCCGCTATTGATGTGCCAGCGAGACCTTTCAGTGGCTTTTAAAATAAATGGGAATTTCATTTAAAAACCCTTCTCGTGGAAAACTCATTTATGCGTATGTGCCAAAAATTACAATTACAAATAGTCTCGATTCGCTTTGTTCCTCCGCAGTGTCCTGCCCCAAAGCACCGCCGCCCGCCTGCCGCCCGCCGCCCTGCCACTGCTCCAAACGAGGGCCAGTGGCATCACTGCGATGGACAAAGACAAATATTGGGCCGCAATCACTCAGCTGTGAAGATGCCGCAGAGCAAACACAAACACAATACACAAACACATACACATACACATACACAGGCAGCGGCCGCAACTGCAGGAAAAAGCTGAAACAGTGAGTGGCAACACACAATAGCAACAACAACAGCAATGGTCAGGTCATCATAATACACAGAGGCCCGCCCAGCCACAGTAACTGCTATAAATATGCGAATTCGAACCGAACCGAACTGAACCGATGGGAGTCCCAAATAAACAAAATGAAACGTGCTGCTGGAGAGCCATTGAAATGCCAAAAACGTAAAACAGCTAAGAGACTCAACCCAGGCCGAGTATTGGCATTGCCGGTAGTCGTTGATAGCAAGGGTATTCGGTATTCTACTCCAAAAGATACAGACGTTACATATACCCAGGATCAGCTATACAAATATTCAGCTGTATATCTTCGCTTTATAAAGTATCTATACATATGCGGAATGTATCTTTTATGGATCCATTTGGATTCTCTTATTTGTATATATTCTAAATCATTTTATTAGTTTAAAAGTATTCCCAATAAAGCTTACTTTCTTCCTTTCAAAGCAGACACAAAAATTGTATTTCAATTGAAATGGAGTTTCCGTTAAGGGTTATTCATTTACCAATTTGCCTGGTCCCATCCAGGATCAAATTAAGTACTGAAATGCAAATTACTCAAGTTGTGGCCAAAGGCAGGGTGGCAGGGCGGCGGGGGTGGTTCTGGCTCTGGTTAACCAAAATTTAGTTACACCCCGTTCGGGCACGAGGAGCGGAGCTGTGGCTGCCTGCTAGTCACTCAATAGTGCTCATAGTAATTACAGATGCGGTGAGGGGAGTACTCGTCTTCCACTCCATGCCACATTCGACTTAATTGTTGCAACTATTGAAACTACCGGAATAAGAGGGAAAATCTTTGCTTCGGATACTGAAGCTTCGCATACCCTTTCTGTGCGAGTGATGGTTTCGATGATTCCGAATCAAATGTGTACTTTTCAGAGACATATCTTCAGAACTTAAAGGACAAAGAACTCATGGATATATACATTATGTACATATACCATAGGAGTTGCTTTTTATAGTGTATTTAATGCTTCAATCCTTGAGGGTTAAAAATTAATAGTACTCCCTGAGCAAGGGTATGGAGGCAATCTCATGAACATGAACAATATTTGAGGGCACTCTGAGGGCAACTGAAAACCGTCCGATTGTGTGCGTGACTTTGACCCTTTCCCCTCTCGCCACAGCACCCCCCTCCTCAGCCACACTGTGAGAGCGAGCGAGCACCTTGGAGTGGTCTCCTCTCCGGCAGACACATAAATCGAGCAGCAAATCAATTATGTTAACCGTCTGCGAGCTCTTATCTGCGGCCCCACTCTGCATGGGGCTGCTTGATTATAATCCAAGGTCAGTGCGGGTCCAGGCCAGGAAGAGTGCGAGAGAGATTGGAGTGAGAGAAAGATCAGCTTGAATATTTCACGCACGTTCTGTGCATTAATTGATATTTGCAGTAATACGCATAAGTCAAGAGCCGGCGTTGGACAGCATCGAAATGAATAGCAAATGAACTTGGGTCCACCACAATGGGAGGCAGAGGACTCCAGCCGGGGATACAGATGGAGAGCCTGTGTGGAGTGCACAGCCAAGCGAAAAAGTTGGTATTCATTGCGATCGCTTACATGCCATTGCGAAGTCGCAGAGCAACAGCAGAGTATGCCCAACATTTCTCTCTGGCTGTACGAAATCTGTTTTAGAGAATTTAGTGCAAACAAAACGCTTTTGCCGTATGAAAACGGAATACTAATTAGTCCTCCTACTGTCTCCCTCTGCGTACTCGCAGCTCCATGCATTGACCTTGGACCTGGGCGGACAAATTCCATCTTAAATGCCACAACTAAATTATTGGCTTAAATATTTACTCCTTGAGCGACGACTGACAGTGCAAAGTCAGCATAAATGCAATTTTCCATGCAAATATTTGATGACAAACCTCATAGCAGGCAGGCAGGAAGGGGGGGAAATGGGGAATTTAATTGAAAGCTTAAACAGAGAATCCAACAGATGTTGGAATTAAATGATTGGCAAAAAAAAGAGAAAAATAATACAAAAAAATGTACTTGTGCGTCGGCCGGGAATCGAACCCGGATCAACTGCTTGGAAGGCAACTATGCTGACCATTACACCACCGACGCCACTTGGAAGATCGTAGAAATTCTACCCCCATGATCCGCACGACTGCCGGCATGCCGGAACGTCGGAATCGGACTGAAACTAACCCGTTCTATAAATAGATCGAGCGGCACATTAGCCACGCTCCAGAGATACGAATGGACGGACGGAAATCTCCGTTCTCTCGCTTATCAAACTGGGTCGGCGGTCGGTTCGAGGCGAGGCGAACCTATGAAGCAATCCAGAACCCGAACTTGAAGTGGAATGAGAATTTAGAATATGGGTTGATATAGTAGAGAATATAGTATTTGCCAATCAAAAACCATGGAATAAAGACCTATTAGAGCCTATGTAGATAACTCTTCATAGGTGAAAAATGATACAAAATCACATTAAAAATAATCGGTAATCCCGCCTTTGGCTGGCTATAAGAAGGTTACGTATACTGAAAACATGCCCACAAGCCGTGACAAATGTTGGAGCGCTTCCAATTGGTCACCCCAGTACGAGGTCCATTCATATTCAAAAAGCTTTTCTATGCACAGACACGGCCTGGTGGGTCAAATAACCCACCCACACCCCACACCCCACACCCACACACCGAAACACACACACAAAAGGCCAGAGGAGTAGCTGCACGAGTAGGGGTAACCACAGGCGGTCCACGAGCCAAACTTATTTATTACACACCATTTTCAGATGTTTGATTTACCAACAACCGACACACAAATGAACCGTAAGCCGTAAACCGTATAGCGAGGAGGAGTGGGAGGAGGGGAAGGCGAAGCCCAAGCGGCTGGGCAGTTTGAGGCCTAAACAACCGAATCGTGTTTAGTTTTGATCTCTGACATGGACTCCCTAAAGTTGTTTTGTGCACCAACCGATCTGGCTCTCTGTATTTAATTAATTTGTATGATCCGCTCACAGCGTGTCGGTAATTTCCCGCATCCGAGGGCCCAAACAAATTGCAGGCAATACATCAAAATCTATCAAATGAATGCCCATTTTATTTGGCTACCTTTTTCGACCACACCACTCCACATGGCACATAATTGATGGGACTCCGGAACACCGGCCTGGCCTAGACTGGCCTGGCCTGGCCTGCCTTGTGGTAACTCCGATTGGTCTTGGCCAGAACAAAGAGGTTGACACTGGCTGCCCCAGAGGCCCTGCCAAATGATGTCATTGTCGGGGCTGGCATAAAGTTTGAAGCTGGAAACAAAGTCTCTGGCCTGGCCTGGTCTGGCCCCCTGGAACCTGTTGCTCTCAAAAGAGTTTCTCTCTCCCACTTTTATAATTTATTTATTCAGATTTTTCTTTTCATTGGAACCTCTGTAGTCTTTTTTTGGGTTACCTATTGAGATGTCTACTCTGGTTAATTGAGTCCATTATTTGCGGGTTAATCGCCCGACATGGTTCAGCCACAGCTCTTTAAGTTTTGGGCTTTTGTGTAGTCATCGTGTGGGATTATCGAGGAAAGAGAATGCGTTTCGGATATTGGCAGATAATTGAGTTAATCATTATTTATTTTGAGACTAATCTTTTGATGGGTTGGCGCACATTTTGAAACTATCATGCAAACTATTTTGACTGGAGAATCATTTGAACTTTTAAAAGTTGCAAAAGCAATTGTTATTTGATTTTTATGGCTGAAACTGCTGTGAAACGGTTGTAAAGAGTGAACTGGCCAGCAAACTAATTATGCACTTGGCGGAGACCGCAGTTTAATAGTCCTTGAAAGGCTTTTGCCACAAAATTACATATGCAAAAAGGCATAAAGGGAGGAGGATGAATGAATAAGCTAAAGGAAAAACCAGTAAAAACGAAACGGAAACTGCATAATCAAAAATCACAGCAAGCGGTAATCAACGGACCATATATTTTCAAGATGCCTCAGCCTGCTGCCGCTGCCGCTGCCGCTGCCGCCGCCCCCCCGTGGACAAACCAAACCGAACCAGCCGCCAATCTTGAGGAGCCCACACACAGCAACTAAGTAAGGCATGTGGCATGAGGCATGGACGATGGACGATGGACCATGGACCATGGACCAGGGAATGGTCAAAACAAGTCCCAAGATCCAAAAGGATGCTTGCTTACTCGCCGCATGAGTATAAGCGAAAATTGCTGTGCGCTGTGTGCTCTGCGCTGTGTGCCACATGCGGCGTTCTGTTGAAAGCAACTTAGAAAGAGAGGTAGAGGTTGAGTCTAAGTTTCCAGACATTGAACTTGAATATGAATTTTTAATTGCATGCGGCATGCGGCATGTGGCATGCGAAACTTGCTCAAGCCAATTAATTACGCATCGATTTGTGACTCGGCAGGTTTTGGCCCCAAACCACATCCGAGGAGCAAGGAGATGGCGATGATGGGGAGCCCCAGCCCCAGCCCCAGTCGAGTTCAGCATGTGGGGAGTCACATTTGCATTTGACAGGGAACGGGACGGACGGGAGTCTCCACTTAATTGTTGCCAGCCCCAGCCCCAGCCCCAGACCTGGTCTCTGACTTGGCAACTTTTGGAAATTGTATGCTTAGTGGAAAGCTCAAGGGATGGATCGAAGCATTGTGGGAACCTGGGGGGAGGGGGGCAACAGAAAGACTCAATCATTTATCAAATAATTTCCTGGTAAGTCGATGCAAAACTGCATCCATCCCCAGTGATTGACATCTGAGTGGGGGAGTCCACTTCTGACCTCATTCTGAGGATTGCCGATGCTCCACCTTCGCCTTCGTCATCAGCTTGTGCTTGCATGATTCATGGACCTGCTCCATGGCCTGTGGCTGAAATTTGCCTGGTTGCAGAATAATTTTCAATTAACTGCAGGTACGAGAAGGGGCACCAGCTAAAGCAGCGGCACGTACAGCAGCGGCAGCTACAGCAGCAAGCGGTGAATAATAATTTCATTTAAGTGAAACCCCCCCTCCCGTTCAAGCTAATGCGTCTGGTGACTGAGTTCCATTAAAATGTCCAACCACAAAAACAAAAAAAGAGCAGTGGACGCACCGCACTCCATAAAAGCAGTCTGGGCCAACTAATCATACAATAAATGAATCCTCATCAATTCATAGACAGCAGCAGCAGCAGCCGGAGGAGGGGGAGGCGGAGGCAGAAAGCAGAAAGAATCGCATCCTGGGCATCATCTATAGCATCGTTGTCGTCCCGGTGAGTAAGCCTGGCCAAGAGCCAATGCCAGAGCCAGAGCCACAGCCAGATCCCGGCCTAGCCCCCAAATGAGCCAACAGCAAGGCAAAAGCAATAAAATTTATGTTAAGTAGCGCGGCCATAAATAGCCAAAACGCAGGGGATGATGGCAGTGGAGAGTGGCTATCGGACAACGTCGTCATCTCCTAGCCTTGACAAAGGAACCAGAAACAAATCAAGAAAGAAAGCTTTAATCGATATTCGGACTGCAGGATACCCACTAAGCGAAAACTACTGAAAACCAAAGGAAAACCTATGGAACTCGATTTTCTTTCAATATTCAGACTTTGGAAAACATTTTCAGATGGATAGATGATAGCCGCGGAAATAAATCTACCAAATGTTGTCTCTAAAAACCTTTCCTTTGGGGGCTCTAAGCCTTTTCTTCTTCCTACCAGAGATACCCCGAAAAACTCTGCTATTACAGGGTACATCAGGAACCACAGCTCGATAGGGAGAGGAAAAAAATCGTGAAATCGTGGAATGATAAATGTCAAAGCAAATGACATAAATAATCGAATCGAGCGCAAACTCAGTGGAGCATGAAAGCGATGTGCCTGGAGGGCAGGCAGCCTATCAACGACATTGGCGTCGAGGCTCCCATAAAGAGAATAATCAGGAGAGCACAGGAGAGCGGGAGTAGCTGCAAGGAGACGAAATCCTTTAACGTCACCAAGTGTGGTCCGAGGTACCATTGCGTGCCCCAGCCCCATCCACATCCATCCGCCACGAGCACGAGCCTTGTTCTCTCTCTGTCTCGCTCTCTCAGTGGACTGACTGGTGATGATGCCAATGCCAATGCCAGGCAAAAGAGGCGACTTCAATTATTGATAGATTATTTACTGTCAGTCAGTCAGGCAGTCAGTTGGTCCGTCTGTCGGGCAGGCAGAGAGGGAGGCAGCCCAGTCAAGCAGGCAGGCTTTCTGGCAGGCAATGACATTGCCCATTGGCCAATAGCCATTGTGCTTCGGTTCCAAGAAGGAAAGGAAAAGCCCCGTCACAGTCCCATCGACATCGTCATCTCCGACTCTTGTACGCGACTTACATTAATCATTAACTGAGGCACTTGTACCCCCACTTACCCCCACTCCCTTACCCTTTATCATTCTCTCTCTCTCCGTCTCTCTGTTTGTCTCAATGCGTGTGCAATTTGTAATTCTGTATAAAGCATCAAAAGGTAGAGACTTCATATATCATAGATTTCAACTGGAAGAACGAGAATTTGCATTAACACATCATCACTGGCTGATGAGACTCCCGTGAGGGAGTGTCCCATGGGAACGTGTTTGTGGCAAGTATCGGTTACAAAAAGGGTTTGATTCAGGGGAGAAGCTAAGAGTCTATAGCTATGCAAGGATGAACCCTAAGCACTCCAAAAACCAATTACACCAACGCCCTTTCATCCCCATTCATAAATCAAGTCCCCGATCAAAATAGGCAACTTCGCCGATCATAAATCCCCACAAGAGCAAATCGAGAAGCACTTCAATGCGCCTATTTCCCCATTTCCCAGCCCAGCCTCTCCAAGGGCCTCTCTGGGGCGGCTCGGGTCCCTGCCTGGTCTGCGCACAACACACCTTTATGGCTCATTAACGACATGTCGTGGCGACCACGACGACAACGACGACGACTACGAGTCAGCCGATGGCTTTTGCATCCTACAACGCCGAAATCTTTGGGGGCTCGAGGCAGGCCACTCTGGCATCCAAAAGTAACCAACAAAACGAGCTCAATAAAAATAAAAACTGTCTGTTGGCTGGGGACTGGACGACAATAAAACAAAATGGCAATTTACGATTTTATTTACGAGCTGCCGCAGAACGGAGAGCATGGCCCGGGGCAAATGCAGATGGGGTTCCATTCGGAAAGGTGGAAAGACTAAATGTGGAGTTTCGCACTACATATCGTATCTATACAGAGGAGGAGGAGGAACTTCAAAAGGAGGCGCAACACCGCACCGCATACAAAAATTTGTCATGCTCATTGCGTTTTCATCACTCCTCCTCAAAGAAACAAAACAAACAGAGAGACTGGCAGAAAGACAGACAGACAGACAGACAGACAGAGGAGTGCTCCTATTGAGATGGTTGTCTAAAGTTGTGGAACTGCATAAATTATACAACGTATATAGTACGATATACGAGGTTATATGCCATAGCAGCTGTCAACGCCCGTCCGCCCCCTTGCAGCCGCCGCCCACAATTGTGGAGTCAAACTGGAGCAAATTGTTTTTCGCTGCGACTTCAAAAATGACCGACACACCCGACTGTGTGCCATCCGCACCCCTTGCTCCTTACCCATGCAGTTTAATGGGCGTTTCACACTCTCAGACACGCACCCGCAGACGCCCCCTATTTTTGGATGGGTATTTTTGGTATTATTTTCGGGCATTTCTCTTAATTGAAAGTTTATTAGAGGCATTTGTTAGGCCTGCTGGTCGATAATTTAATGCACTCTGTAATGGGTTTCAGGTGAGAGCAGGAGAGGGGTCGGGAAACCGAAATAATGAATTGGGATTAACCATTTCTGGTTTCAATTAGGCGTGGCTGGGCGGGATAAAGTCAATGGGGGTGTCAGCTGCGAGGAAATATTGGAAAATTAGAAGATATTCTATGTGGTATTAGGGGAGGTATTTGATATTTCATCTGTAACTGCTGATATCTTTGGTCTGTGTCAATCCCAACTCTTCCTCAAATAAGATCCACCTTTTCTCTATGAAATCTATCTTTATCTCTACTCTCAGAAGTCATATTCCCCTATAGAAACTATCTAGCAATCCGTACTTACAGTTCACAATCTATCCATCAATCTTTCGAGTTGGATTCCGTTCTTCCGTCAGGTTCATTAGTACAAAGTAGCGTTGCCTAATGCATTCCAGAATTATCATACCAAATACGTTTTCCCAACAACCCATCAAGATCTTAATTGTATAGCCAAACTCTTTCATCTCTTGGCACTCCCTCTCCGCCTCTCTCCCCGCCCCCCCCGTAATCCACAACTTTCATTTCAAATTTCCTACATAAAAACTACCAAAAAATCGTAAAAACTTGCCCAAATATGTTTTTCATTACGCTACTAGAAAATCTAGAAGCCAAGACGCAGAATAATCCCCAAACTGCACTTCGCCAGACGATGAGGAGGAGCGGGAGGGAGAATAGATCTGCCCCTCTCTCCCTCTCTCTCTCGAAGTGGAGATGGAAATGGAGAGAGTCGCGTAATGCATCATAAATTCACATTAACACTCTGCAGACATGTGCACGGCGGCCTCCTCCCCCCTCCTCAACTTTGGGGGCCGCACTCCACTTCGGGTGGGTCTATACCCCCACATTGTTGTTGTTGTTGTCTGCCACACACAAACACACACGCACACACACACATTTATGGGGCTCATTTTGCGTTTTAAAAGATACATTTTGTGTGCCATTTGTGTCATCCACGAGTATGTATGTGTGTGTGTGTGTGTGTGTGTGTGTTGTCGCGTCTGCGGCACGACGAGGAGATTTTGTGCATCTGTTTTGTTAGAATTTTAATGCTGATACACACACCACACCACCACAGAAGGATACCCTACAGATTTTGGGGTACTCTGAATGTCTATTGAAGATCAGAAGTGCAAATAATGGATCAGATGGATACCAGAGAGTAAGAAGTGATACATCTATTGATATTTCTTCTTCAGGGTATTCCTTAATTCGAGGTAAAGAAGCCTCGGGGATGAGTTTCCACTTTTTGCTGCTGCTAAAGATGCAATAAAGATTTCTTTTCTTTTTTTTTCTCTTCAGTTTTGTGGCCTGACGATGGCAGCCGTCGCTTCAATATATTTACTTTTTAATTTTTTATTGCCCCATTTGAGTGTGTGGAAGGAAGCTTTTGTGCATTTGTCAAAATTTTCACGATTTACGATCGACATCATCATCAACATCAGGAGGAGTACCCAGCAGAAGCAGCAGCAGCAGCCCCACCAGTGGCAGCAGACATATCCAATCCGGAGGAGGTTGGGTTGCCCCTTCCACCACTCCACCCCAGAACTCCCCAATCCATGGCTGAAAAGCCTCCGACGACAGAACAAGATTTATGTTAATTTGTTGTGATTTATTGAATGATTTTTATGGGAGTTTCACGCATTTTCTTCTCGGTTACTTGAACCGCCGCCAGCCAGCCAGTTGTCCTACATATTTATGTTGTTCCACAAACAAAGCACAAAACATTTGCCAACAAAACCAAATGACATTTTGAGTGCTCCGAATGTTTGGTTAATTGAAAAGAAAAACCGCATTCAATCGAAGGAAACAAGAAACAGGCTGGTTCCCACTTCGAATTTCGCAGCAATTTAATGGACTGTCGATCTACGAGTATTGTTGGATATAATACAGATCTTCGGAGATACAATAAAGTACAGCTTATGTTTTCAATTTCACTTTCAAGACATTTGGCGAAAATGCAACTGGGAACTGGGAACGCTTCGGCTACGAGACACCTTTTGCGCACAGTTGGAGATCCGTTTGCTGAATGTAGACCCCATTGGAGCCCCCCAATATCTGCGCGTATCCCTCCGCCAATGCGAGTATGATCAATGTGCGTCTGTCATGCAAATTTAAATTTGTCCGAAATGAAAAACGAAAAGAAAACCCCAATCCGAGACCCCAATCCACCAAAGCTGGGCACGCTGGCAGCCAGGCAGGCAGGCAGGCAGGCCATGCCGCAGCCAAGGAGACGGAGGTTGATGTTGCTGCCGGGCCTAGACAAGCGGCAAGTTAATTTATGCAACACTGCAACACGGCGCAGCCACAACAACAACGAAGACGACGGTTGCTGTGGCAGCAACACAATGCCAATAAAGGCTTTGGGGCAGACACAACAGCAACAGCAACAGCAACAACAATTTGAAAATTGTTTATGCGTCTGCGCAGCCGCAGCCGCAAAACCTCTCATCTCTCGCTCTCTCGCTCTATCTTCTTGCTGCTGCAACTTGTGGCGCGTTTAGTGTTAAACGCTTGATTAAAATTCTTGTAACTGCAACACTTTTGTGGCATGTGTTGTATGGTGGAAAGGAGAGAGACAGAGAGGGAGAGAGAGAGGACGATGTGTGATGGTGGTTGTCTGGGATCTTTATGGAGCGTGTTGTTTCCTTTGTGGAGGTTTTCTTTTCTTTTCCATGCATCACTGGGAAGATCGTTGTTTCTGTACCTTGCGGCTGTGGCATTGAGGCATGTGCCCCATGCCTCATACCTCTGCATCCTGCATCCATTGTTGCATTTGCCGTTGCTGTTGTCGCTTGTTGCTCTTGTTCTTTTTTAATTGAATTGATTTGCATTTTTCACGCAGGCGTTGCTCATTGAGTTGGCTTTGGATCGCTGTTTGCATTGTCGTTGGATTTCAGCAGAGGAGGGGGGTGGGTAGACTTAAGAGGGGGAGTGTCTGCGGCACATGTGAGCGGTAGAAAGCAGGAAATGTGTTGCCATTTTTTTGTTTTGGGGCTGGGGCAAGCTAAATTAACCCAAATTAGAACGAGCGGGACTTTCAATCGAATCGAACGAGTGCAAATGCATAGGCAATGAACATAACCGGTTGGATGGAACCGTTTCCAACCGGTTGGGAATCAGAAGAGTTTTCCGTAATGACTTGTAGAATGTATAGGCATTTAGACAAGGATTCTGTGCCTTAAATTTCCTTCAATTTCGACACTTGCCATAAGGAAAAACCCCCCATGAATGCAGCAATCTTAATTACAATTTGAACATGCCTCAACACCCGCCCCTGTCCCTGTCCCCACCCCCTCCCCCGTCGCATGCTCTGCCAAAGTGCCAGAAAGAAAATTGTTATTAATTAATATGTAATTGTTATGGGCAGGCGACATGACAGAGGCCCACATACACTCGTATGAATCGAATCGAATCGGCGGCCTGTGGGAGGCTCTGACCGAGTGGGTGGTGGGGCGTGTTGGGGTGTTGCTCTCTGTCAAATCGCTGCTGGCTTTAACAAATTAATAAACTTGACCAGACACGATAAAACCGCATCAATCAATTTCGGTACAAATGCGCTAAACAATCATAAATAATAATTAAATGCCTGTTTAAACTACTTTTCCGTGCCAGGGCGGGGCGGAGCGGTGCGGGGGAGGTCAGCACCCCGCAGCACTCCTCCCCACACAGTCCCTCGCCGTTTGGGATGTTGGATAATTAAAAACTGTCGGTAATTATTGAAATTTGTGGCCAGCAGCACAGACATTGGTTAACCGAATGGCGCTTAAATTACAAACCGAAAAAGGCTCACAAAATTTAATTCAATTGAAGAGAGAAAAATAGTTTGTGGGAGGAGAGTGATAGTGCTCTCTCTCTGTCTCTCTCTCTCTATTAATAGTATGCCTCGTTAGTTCTATCCACTTCCCGTGTTTGTTCCTGTTCCGTTTCCCTTTCCTTTCCTTTTCCGATTCCTGTCATCTATCCAATAATTTGTGACGCCTAATTGGGCAAAGGGTAGCAGTCACTCATCCACATGCTCGAGAGAGTATCCGAGTATACAGATGTCCGTCTATATCCACATGGAGAGAAATGATGGAAAAAATGGTACACTTTTCCGCTTCTAATTGCGCATTTGTATGCCTAATCGATCTGTCCGATTCGATTTGTTTCCATGGGTTTCATGGAATTTGTGGGCCATGTAGTGGACTGTTTTTCCGGCTTTTTTTTCGGTTGTCTCTACTCTCTATCCTCTGCTTTTCCATTTCCATTTCTCTTTTTCTAGTTTGGCTTTGGCCAGGTGTCCGTTTGAACTGCTAAAGCAAATGAAGCGTGACATTTTTCACATTCACATTCTTTCGGGGCCCCAGGGAGGAAGTGGGAGTGGAAGTGGCGGCAGAGGTGGGCGGTGGTGGGACCTGCTCTATGTAAATTGGCTGAATGACAAAGGATTTTGTGTGTCCGTGTCTCTATTGTCTGAGCAATCAATTGCTCTTTAACTGTTTGATGATAGCCTGGGCTTTTATAAAGGGAAAGTTGGGTATATGAGGATTGATGGTTGCTACGGAACGGATAGAAGAGCGTATGTTTACAGGGTAACACTAGGTCTAGTCATATGTATGACTTGAAAATACAATCCAAAGTCTCACAATTGACTGAAATGCCATATCAATATCTCCTTCAACTTCCCTGCCCTGCCCTTTCGCTTCGTTCCCCTTCTCCTTCCACTAATCTCTGCCTGATGCCCACTGTGCCGGGACGGTACCCCAGTCTGTGCCCACTGTCCGTGTGCCTGTCATAAGCGGCTTTAGATAAAAGTGGATTTAATGCGAGTGAGAGAGAGAGAGAGAGAGATAGAGGGTCTGGTTAAAGTTGTTCCCTTCTCCTGCCCCTCACATCCCCTCCCTGCCGCTAACCGTAGGAACCATCGATTGCGTGTTGCAACAAACGCTGATCATGTAAATCCTAAGCAGCATGCAGTCTATATATAAATGTTGCACAAATATATATAGAGATAGATATACTTGTGGCATGTGAGCCAGACAGAGGGGGGAGGGGGGGAGGGGGGGAGAGCGACGCACGACCACAGAAACCCACATGCAATTCCATTTCGATGTTGCACGCAATTAAAATCTTCATTAGCCGCGTTTAATTTCCACTTTTGATTAAAATAAGAAATAAAACATATAAAATGAGAAAAACGCAGTAAAAATAAAACAGAGAAAAACAGAGAGAAAAAAAAGGAACGACTGAAAATAAAAATCTTGTGACATGTGTCGTGGCTTATCGCCATCAGCCGCCGCCAGCAACAAGTGGAGTTGCAGTTGCAACTGCAGGGGGGGATCTGGGGCGTGCGATGGAGATGCAGATGGAAATGGAAATGGAGGCGAGTCGAGTCGGCATCGGCACTGGGGCGGTAGATGGAGTTCCACTGGCACTTGGACTGGGACTGGGACTGGGTGGAGGCGCAGCAGGATTCGATTGGACTCCTCTGCGGACACTTTTGCCTGATTAACGATACGTCCTCGTCCTCGTCCTCCAGGCACTCCTCCTCTTCGTAGTCGTCGTCGCAGTCGTCGCTATCAATGTTGGGCCTAAGTGACAGTTGACTTGTTTATCAATTGACAGTTTTTGTTGCTCCGACGAAGCGGGATTTCGTTGTGTGTTTTGGTGAGTACAGAGCAAAGAACGGAGCGGTACGGAACGGACTCTGGTGTAACTGTTAATAAGCTTGTTCCGTGGCCTGTGAAAATGTTGCTTTTAATTAAAAGTTGTTGCAAATGCTGCCGCCCCTTGCCTCTTGCCCCTTGCCAATGGTGCCTGGTATTTTGTAAGCTGTATTTTAAAGCCCGATGCCTGTCAGGATAGCAGCCCAGAGCCAATGAGCCAGAGAGCCAGCTCATGTCGTACAACTAAGCAGTGGCTTTGGGCATGCTGCAAGTCAAGATATTTTATATAAGCATAAATATTTGTGCTTGTATTTGTATGGGCCCAACCTACACACTGCGCAAACAGTCGCCTGAGATAAAGATACATTCTACAAAATAATATACAGGAATATATTGAGCAATCTTAACATTTGAATTGCAATTATGAAGTATGCGAATGAATTATGATATTTTATTTATTTTAGTTTTATCTCCACTTCTCTGTGTTCTTTGTTCGCTGTCTTAATGCACGATTTCCTTATTTTCAGGCATTTTAATTGGTTTTTCTTTGCGGCGGCCTGCGGCAAGATGCGATGCCACAAAAGAGCAAACAAAACTTGCGAATAGCCAAAACTTTTGCCCCACTTCGGACATGTTTATTGCTCTGGCCACAATTAAGCGATATTTTCTTAGACAAAAGCTCCTCCAGATTCAGATTCAGTTTCAGTTCCAGTTTCAGTTCCTTCCTGCAGTGCCAGCAGCAGGCTCTCCGGCTCTCTGGCTCCCTGGCTTCTGCCTGCCTGCAGCTGTGGGTCAGTGGATTACTGTTTTCAGGCTTTTCTTGACAAAAGTTGAATGCAATCCAGTCGCCTGCTCCCCCTCTCCCTCCCTCTCTCTGTGTTTGCTGGTTTGTTTCTCCCACTCTCTAATGAGCCGTCGCCGAATGAAGTTCAATGTTGTGGCTTGTAAATCTCCCCACATGCTCCACTTTCCCGGACAGAAATCCCATTTCCATAAATATCAATTAAGCGAAGGAGAATATCAAGAGTGACAGGGAACATGGGGAGTTCTCAAGTTGCACTCCGAGACGAGACGACTCTGGGCTGCTGCTGGCTGCTGGCTACTGGTTGGACTCTGGCTGCTTCTCCTGCTGCTGCTGGCTACTGGATGGGCCTGCTGCTGACTGCTACCTGGCCTACGCAGTTTTATAATTGGACAATTTACTGGGCCGCTACGCTGCAACGCTGCAACACTGCAACTCTCCCCCCTCCACGCATCAACCACTTGGTGAGCGCTCATCAAGTTTTGTTCTGGTGTCCATAAAATGAAACTGAGGAAATGCTACCATTTGGGCGTTGAAGCATGAAACTTATGCTCCCAATGTGGGCGTGGCAATCGAAATTGAAGTCGTGTGCTAACGGTGGTGGTGTACAGTTCTGCTTGAATGGATATACCCCAAAAAAAAGAATTCAATTAGTCAAAGTCGAATCGCCCTTGCACCCACCCACCCGCTCCCTGGAAAAACGCTTCCCTCATAAGCGGCTTACACACACAGACACACACACACACACACACGTAACATGTTATGAAAATGCTTTCACTAATTTTCAGAGCTCCTCAAGCCTATGCTCTCTCCCTCTCTCTCTGTCTCCCTCTTCTAATTACTCCCAACAGAATGGAGACAGAATGGAGGCTGCGAGGCGACAAGAGTTTTCCACAGAGATGATGTTACTTAGTCATTTGGCATCCACTAAGCGGTCACTAAGCGTCAATATTTCAGGCCTAAGCCTATTACAGATTACAGATTATTGTGCCAGCTTACAGCAGAGGCAACCAACAGATGACATGTCTGGGCAGAGACTGGAGCCAAGGGGCAGGCTGGCAGGCAGGCTGGAGGCGATGGCATTTCTGGTTAAAGTGTCAACTCTCTTGATTGGGCGGCTTATTGGGCCTTCGATTTGCATAATATTTCGTTAAATAGTTGGGAAAAGTTGATGTGAAAATTATGGAAACTGTCAATTAGGGAGTGTGTTCTTTGGGTAAAGGAACGCAAAGACCGAGGGGAATATGTGAGAGAGGTAAAACGAGGCAGAATGCTTATACTAGGCAAAACATTATACTAAAATTTCCATAGTGTTGTGCAGTTCAAAGAGATTTGAAATCTAAACTTCCATTTTAAATCCATTTATACTCGTTAGCTCATTAAGGTACTTGTATTCCCTCAATTGCTGATTCGTGAAAAGTGCAACCCCTTCCCAAAACTCTCCCCCCCCCCACACACACACATACACACACACTCTTCCTGTTTGGCTGGGGCCTGGGGGGCCTTTACACTTTGATGGCAAACATTTCATGAATTCATTTGTGCGACAGCGTGGAAAATGTGTTTGGCAAATGAAAAGTTGCCCGGACAAGGCCTCACCCTGTGGAACGAGATTAGATGCGAGAGGGTGGGGCACGTACATGTACATGTACATGCCTCGTCGTATAGTAGTATGTGGGATTTCTGCTTAAAACGGATGATCACTCGAGGCCGAGAGTTTAGTTGCCACAAGTCCAAGAAAGATGCTGCAGCTACAGTGGATCATCCTCGGCTGCTGTGTGGGCTGGACGATTCCATTGGGCGCAGGAAACCTGCTGCCAAGGCAGGGCAACTTTCTGGAGTGGCTTGCATCGATATTGTTTCCACCGCCGCCACCGACCACCACAACGACTAGGACTACGACTACTGGGAGAACAACCACCAGCTCCCCCCACTACCCTACGAGCAGCAGCACTATCGATCCCACTATCGAAAGGGAATGCAGCAGCACGTGTCGCTGTGGCCTGGTCAACACCCTGCACAAGATCGTGGGGGGGCAGGAGGCGCGGATCCATCAGTATCCTTGGATGGCTGTTGTGCTGATCGATGGACGCTTCTACTGCGCCGGATCCCTGATCAACGATCTGTACGTGCTCACAGCCGCCCATTGCGTGGTGGGCGTGCCGGCGGAGTTCCTCTCCCTGCGGTTTCTCGAGCACAATCGCAGTCATCCGAACGTGGATCTCCTGGTTCAGAGATCCGTCTCGAAGGTCAATGTCCATGAGCTGTACAATCCGCGCAGTTTCGACAACGATATCGCCCTGCTGCGTCTCAGTCAGCCCGTGGATGTGCAGGATCCACACCTGCGACCCATTTGCCTTCCCGTTCCAGGCCACAGCTTTGACCACGAGATGGCCATTGTCACGGGTTGGGGGGCCCAGACGGAAGACGGATTTGCCACCGAGACATTGCAGGTAGTCTAATGCCCCCCAAAGAACCAGCAACTCTCATTGATTTGGAACCCTTTCCAGGAGGTGGATGTGCTCGTTATCCCCCAGGGCGCCTGCCGCAACGCCACTGCCTACAAGCCCGGACAGATCACGGACAATATGCTGTGCGCCGGACAGCTGCCCGAGGGCGGGAAGGATGCCTGTGGCGGCGACAGCGGCGGACCCCTCCACGTGACCTTCGACGAGCGGCCGGGCCAGTATCAGCTCGCGGGGATCGTGTCGTGGGGCGTGGGCTGTGCCCGACCCAATACCCCCGGCGTCTACACGAGGGTCGGTCAGTATCTGCGGTGGTTAAGTGCGAATACGCCCGGCGCCTGTCACTGTGCACCCCATCCCGTGGGGGATTAACTTACTGTTGTGGCAGCATCAAAAGTTTTGGCAAATGTTGCATAAGCCACTTGCGGGAGGAGAGCCGGAGGGGGTTGGGGGAAACATCCATATCCATAACCATATCTGCAGTCGCATTCCCCAAAGCCATTGGCCAAATAAAAAAGCAATTTGAAACTGGGTTACAACAGTACTCTCCATAAAGGAGGCTCCTTCCATCCACTCCTCCTCCTCCTGCCCGTCCTGCCCCTTCTATGGGTAAAACTTTTCCCAAGGAACGAGGCGAGACGAGGCAAGGCGAGGCGAGACGGGGCCATATCTCATACACATAAATCCCAATTTGCTGGCGAAATATTTTGTGCAATTGTGATTGTTATGCATTTTGCATTTGTGCAATCATAAAATTTCTCTACCTTCCCAAAATCCCAAGCGAAACAGAAGGAGGGAAAGCCCAAGGACACGCGCCAAACTCAGAGGAGCAACTTCTCCACTCCACAATAAATTGCTCGGAATATTTGCGGCCATTTGCGGTAACATTTCCATATATATATAGTATAGCATCCTGTATAGCAGAGCGTTTACAATTTATAAAGTTGAAATTCGGCCAACAGCATAAGCATAAAGATAAGCATAAGCATAAAGTTCTTAACAAATGCACAACAAATTATTTACTCGAGGGGAAATGGCAAATTGAGTTTCGATTTGCTGGTAATCGAAAGTTACCAATAGTTTTTACAGAACTTTGGAACTATGATTTAATCCGGGAAGATCCATTCAAAAGAGTAATGGAATGGCTTTTTGTTGAAAACTCTCTTTTGGGATTCCAGCATAAGAAACAGCTGGTTCTTTATGCTGTATCTGAAACCCTTCTTTCTGGTGATAATATGCCAAGACCAATCCACCTTTTTCTCCATTAGATCAAAGATATTTTCAATCAGCAAAGGCAAGGCTTTGCCAACGGCACTTCCACCCAAATAAAACAGGTCTTGACCATTAAAATGCTATCTATCAAAGTGCCTCTCTCTCTCTTCCCATCTCTCCACTCGCCTGTAAGATTTTCCCATCAAAAGACAAATTGCCAAACCTTGAAGAAAAGCACGCCCATGCCCCATGCCCCCCACACGCCTCACGTCCTCCGATTTGGTGTTGGAGTGGAGTTTGCCTCCATAAAGCATATATGTAGATGTTTGTATGTTGATGCATATGTAAATAGTTTTACAAACGCTATGCATCATTAAAAATCTTTACGACTTCATATTAAAGCAAAACAAAAAATGACAGCAAAGCGGTAGGACAACAACAACAACAAAATGTGGGGGAAAATAAAAAAGGAAGGGACAGACGGACAGACAGAAATGAACAGTAAAGAAACCATTTATACTTTGCCAATAAATTTGTCTCACCCGAGAAACTCGTAAAGATTTCCTACTCAAAGTCGTAAAGAAGTCTCAAAAACACAAGAAACCAAAACCGAAACCGAAACGAAAAAAGAAGTTAAAGTACTGCCGCCGTCGACCTGCATGGATTTCCAGCTAAACGACAAATAACTTGGCATTTAATAACTCTCCTCTCTCTTGCTCATGAATTTTTGCTCCTTCTCTCTCAGCCCCAGCAATCCCCTACCCCCCCGCCAACCGCCCCCCGCTTTCCAGCATTTGGCGGCTTCATTATAATGCAGCAAAAGTCTCGACTTTATTTCTGGTTCCATAATTTCTGTGGCAAAGCGAATTTATGCGTTGAAACTAAAGCTCCGATTGCGGGCTTTTCGGCCATGTCTGATCGTTTGATGTGTGTGTGTGTGTGTGTGTGTGTGTGTGTGTGTGTGTGTTGGTAGAAGTTAAGAGTAGAAATAAGTGCGTGAGAGACAAAGGAATTGCAGGGAAGATTACAAGACATATGTAGGTCTTCTCTTCCATGAGTTCGCAGAGAGTTCATATTTGAGAGGGTTTCAGCATTAGAATATCTGCAAAATACCCTATAAACAGGGTACAAAGTAGTCTAAAGCTCTAAGAACAATGCCATCAACAGACGATCTATAATTTCTAATCATCTCTGCCCCACTCCTGACTTCCACCCCTACAGGTAGGCGAAATCGATGTCATCTCAAGTTCAGAGTCCCCTAAAAGACATCGTTTGAACATCAAATTTAATAATCGACCTGTCATGTTCATAATTGAGGCTCTTGGGGGGCAGCCGCAGCCGCAGCAGCAGCATCCCGACCATCTGAGTCCTCGACTTGGGCCAAAAACAAACGAAACGGAGAGCAAGAGACACACATTTCTCAGAAGGCACAACATGACACATCTCATTATGATGTGACTCCCAAAAGATCTCAGCCGCAGCAGCATACACTCACACTCCTCTCTCCCCTCTCCCTTCCCCCCTTGTGTGTGTGTTTGTGCTGTCAGAGCATTTTGTTTATGATTTTGTAGCTGTCATAAAGTTATTAAAAGTATGTGACATTTTTATGGCATTATGACGTCTTGACTCAACCGAAAATATTGTACAGCCCACAGCCCACAAGCCAGTGCCAGAGCCGTTGCCAGAGCCGCAGCCACAGGCAGAGCGATGTGTGGCAGGGAAGCACCAGAGCTTTGTTTTCAACGCTCTCCAAGTTCTTGGAGGTACTGCCTGTCCCCGGCCTGTCCCTGAAATATGATATCAAATAAAAAGCAAATTAAAGACGATAAAAATCGTGTCTCGCCTCACGCTGGGTTAAATGCAAAAAAAAAGAGAAAAAAATGGTACAAAAATAATACCTCTTTTGCGAATCTCCCCAAACGATATCCCTTGGAAATCAACTCTCGATTGGCCTCTGGGTCTCTCGTTGGGGTTTCGTTTTTTCGGTTGCCTCCTGCCTGCTGCTGGCCTGCTGCCTGTTGCTTCTGCCGGTTGTTGTTCATCTTGTTATTTGGTGGCTCATAAAACTTGTAAACATCCGACTGATTGTGCCCCTGTCTGGTCTGGTCTGGCTTTGCCTTTGGTCTCTCCCTCTCTCTCTCCACATCTGAGAGTGGGTGCTTGTTTCGGTTTCGAATTGGTAAGATATTTCCAGATGATATTACACTTTTGATTGGCCCTCGTAATGGGGCACTAAGGGGCCAGGGCGTGAGAGATCAAAAGTCGATAAGCGGCTTTAATTGCCTGATTGTGCTTATGTGTATGCCATGCCATTGCTTGGGCCTTCTTTGACCATATGTCCAAACTGATGGCCCTCTAAAGATATATTTCAAATGGAAATGCAGAGAAGGTGAGGTCGTTAGAGGTGGTATTCGGGTTTATAAGAGAACAGATAACAGATGGTGGCTGGTGGTTAAGGTTGAGAACTTTTATAGATCTAAAGATACAAATGAGGGAAAGTTAAAGGAACCCAAAGCGAACAACTCCTAGAATTCCTCGGGTATATCTTCCTATATTTGTCGATCTCTTGTTTCTTTTTCTTTAGCTTTGAAAGCCATACATCGTATATATATCGTAACATCTTGGAAAATTATTTCTTTTTGTTGGTTATCTTCGTTTTGCGGAAATCGTAGCTGCGGCGTGTGGCTGTCCGCTGGGAGGCTGTGCGGCGCATGACCTTCGGGTCGATGTACTCCTCATCCTCGTCGTCGTCGCCGACAAAGTCCATGAGGCCGTCCTCCTTGTTCGTAGTCGTGTTCTCACTGTGATTCTGCACTGATTCCTCTGCATCGTCGGAAATGACATCGATCTCTTCGTCGCTGGAGAGTTTCTTTGACTTCTTGTGCAGTGGTCTTCCATTTCCAGTCGATGGATCAACTTCATTCTGGCGTTTCTGTGCTCGAATCACTGTGGTGTGCTTCTCCTCTTCGTTAGTTTTCCTTATAAATGTATAGGTGCCGTTGTCCTCGTTCAGAACTAGCTCCAACGATGCGGAATCATCATTCGGCTCACATTCGTCGCTGCTGCAATCGGAACTGGAACTGGAACTGGAGTCCAGGAGTGCGATTTTCCTGCACTTTTTTTTGGCCCCAGTCGTTTTCGGTTTCGGCTTCGGCTTTCCCTTGGACTTGGACAGGTTGCCGGAGCTGGTGCTGGCGATGGAGTCGCCATCCTCGTCGCACAGCTGCTGCAAGACCTTCTCGAGATCGAAGGCGTCCTTCTTGGCAGTCGGCTCGTTCTCCTCGTCGGAGTAGTCTATGCCGATGGGCAGATTCTGGTTGAAGTCGCACGGCTTGTTGTGGCCGTCGATGACGACCTGCTTGTAGCCGCTGATCTTGATGCCATAGCGGGGCATGTACTCCTCGAAGAAGTCCTGCAGCTGCGTGGGCGGCACGTTGCCGTAGTAGCCGGCAAACGCGGGCACCTGCTTCGTGAGTATCTTGGCCACCGACTCGTACGGATTCACAATCTTGTCCGACTTGGCCACGAGCTGTTGCTCCACGGTCGTCTCCAAGATGGCAGCAGGACGTCCGCCCCGTTTGGGCATCGGCCTGTTGGAGGCGTTGGCGTGTTCCTGGAGAAAAGCCATATCGGAATGGAATCTCATCTCCGTGTGGAGGCGGCAGCGGGCCAGCTGCAGGGGCGAGAGGTACGACTGAAAGGCGGAGCAGAGGTCCTGCCGCTTCTGCTTCTCCAGCGGAGTGGGAGTCTCCGGCAGCTCATTCTCCTTTTCCTCCTGAGGCTTGCGGTTTCTTATCTGACGCAGCATTTTCGGCACACCCATCACAAAGTTGGGATGCTGAAAGACCAGGACAATAGAGTTCTTGGCCAGGTCCTTCAAGTCGTAGTCCACCACACGCACAAAGCCATGGTTCTGCAGCTGCTCCGTGAACTGGAGGACACTGCGGCAATAGAGGAACAGGGACCGAGAGCTGGTCAGATGCTCCTGCAGAGCCAGATATTCGAGCAGCAGATGCGTGCCCATATTCGACCATTTGAGGAAGTCGATGCTCTGGCTATTGGTCGCCAGGTAGAGCTTCTGGACAAAGGAGTATTCCGCGAATCGACGACGAAGAATCCGCTTCGTCACCCTCGGCTTCTTCTGCTGCGGTCCGCCCTCCGTCTTCGGTTCTTTCAGCTTTCCTTCCGCCTCCTTTTTCGACGCCTTCTTTTTCAACTTGTGGCTGGGGGGGATGAGGATTTCCTCAACGTAATCGATAGTTTCAACCTCCCCCGCCCGGCCCTCGTCTTCGCCATCGAGTGACTCCATTAAGGAACGCAGCTCCTGATCGTGGACACCTCCATCCAGCACGATGCCGGGGCTGGGAGCCTCTCCATACAATATCGTCTGCCAATCGTTGGTATCCGAGGTGATCCCTCCTCCATCAGAAGACTCATCGTCAATTGAAGAATTCTCCCCTGAGCATAGAGTAGACTGACGGCCAGACATTGGTTTCTATTTTTTGTCAAAAAACTTTTATTTTCCTTTTTTTTTTTGATCAAAAACTGATTTTCGACTATGATATTTCAACGCCAGCTGAGACGTCATGTGAAAGGCATAGAACAGGTTGCCAGACTTTGCAAAGTAAAAGCAGCAGTGTTGCACAACGTTTCTGATGTTTTTACTTTCTCTTTCAGTGTTGAACAATTTTGTTCCCTATTTTTGATCATCTCTGAACTTTAACCTTGAAGAGCGCTTCATAGGACTCCCTCCACCTCCCCCCAACATCGCTCTCCCTCAATAAATGCAAATTTCCAAAGACACAACAAAAATATCAAATACCAAACAAAACTCACATTTCATTCCATTTGAATGCATTTCATGTATTGTTTGCAATAAATCTATTGTTATTTATTCCAGTTCCACAACCGCCAACCCCCATTCAACCCTCCTTCCTGTCCCCACCCCATTCTACTCCCCTGTCACGCACTAAGGGCGGCAGAGTTCAAAGAGAGGGCAAGGGGAAACCTTTCAATTGGGGAATCCACGCGCTGTATCAATAATCATACAACAAGAAGGAAAAACGCCGCCAACATTGACACTCCGCTGGCCTCTGGTCTGCCCAATCGGGCAGGGGGGTGGGGTGCAGCGATAGTGGGGGATACAAGGGAAAGGGGTAACGGTGGCGGGGAGTCGCATAACAGTAGCTTTAAATTGACATGTACATGAATATTTAATAAACATCCTTTAATCATGAGGCGTCCATTGTGCACCAACGACAGGACTGAATGTTGATGATGGAAACGGGTTGAACGGATGGGATGGGATGGATGGATGGATGGATGGAAGGATGGACGTGGGGCTTGATGGTAAGCGTGCATGTCCCGAAATGTCCCAGTGCATACATATATAGATTTTTTTTCGCCAGAGATGGAGTAAAAACACAGACTAACGCAAAATATTATACAATAATTTCATGTGTCGCCAAAGACTCACCAGAAATAAAACATCAACTTGTGAATGCTCTCTCCATTTGTTGTTCCTACAGTGTCCGTCGTTTGTTCACGACAAAGTCCATGTGAAAGCCGATAATATCCATGGACGAGTGATAGGGGAACTCGCATAACAAGTGTGAAATGCATCTGGAATGGGAATATGACGAATAAATTTACAAGTCCAACAAAAACAACTGGAAAGGAAAAAACGTGTTCCATCAGGCACGTGATTTTGACAATGTTTCAGGGCTCTAGTCTGTCACTCTGTCTGTCCTCACGGTGTGTTTTCCCCTTTTTTTTTGTTGGATACAGTTTTTATAGAGTACATACAATAATAGGTTTATACCTATACTGTGTTTACGAGGATGGAAAGGCAAGAGAAGACCTTCCGCTCTTATTTTTTGCATATAATTTGTTGGATTTTTAAAGATATCTGGTTCCTATTTATGGGAGTTTTTTCTGTGGAAATTATCTACAAAATATCAGGTATTTCTTGCATTTTTTGCCGAAAATTAAATTTTATCAACGGGTATCCTCCCTTAGTCGAAACATGACCTGCCAACATTTTACTTTTCTTATATGTTTTTTCGAATGTGTGACGGCAGCCCCAACTTCATGGAGAGCCAGTTTTCATCGAGTTTCGGTTTCACTCTGCATTTTATAGAGGGAAACGGGGAGGGGGGCTGGCCTGCTCCTGTGCCTGTTATCTGGCCAAATGATAAGCGATGATCGACTGGACGGCCTGGCTCTATGACAGCTGTTTAGAGCGATCGTTTTAAATATTCAAAAAAGAATATGGATCATTAAAAACGAAAACAAAAATTGTCGGCACTTTTTGTGGTTGTTGTTGTTCGGTTTAATGCGTGTCAAGTGGTCGTAGATTGTGCATTTTTATGGTTTATGTGGCGCTACCCTACCCTAGCGGTCTATTTCCTTTGAGACTATTGTTTTGAAAGCAATAAAACTAAAAAGAATATGAACATGAATACCCCAACCCACTGTCTGTCGGCCTTCTTCCTGTCAATTGTACTTTTAACGACTCCAATTCTGATTCCGATTCCGATTCGAATTCCAATAGCGCTTTCGATTATCATGAGTCACTCGTATGAGCTCCTTGTACGCGTATGACTCATAAGCAGACAATGCTCATCCATCCATTCATCCATCCATCCATCAATCATTTTCCTTATCTTGGGGCTGTCTTTGCCCCATCTTGTTTTCGTCTTTGAGCAAATTAATATAAATGAATAATTTCTCATAATTTTCGTAAGTGCATATTAAGGGCAGCAAAGCTGTGGTCTGGCAATTAGTGGACGACACGACTATCGAGCGACTGCCCTGGCACTGGCCCTGGCTCTGGCATGTTGAAAAATCATTATTCAAAATTGTTGCATGCATAAAATATATATTAATGATCTTTCTTTCGAGCACTTCTGCGGAAATATAGTAATTATTTCAAAAGAGTTTACACAATGTACTTAATTAATGAAAGGATTTCTGGGAATACCTAAAGAGAAACGAACGAAAAAGGGAATACCATATTGACCTAAATCGTAATCGTATAAGACTTGGCTCTAAAGACCTTTCTTATATATGTATCTCTGAGACCCATGTTCGAATTCTGACTAATTGAATGCCTAATTCATGTTCTCTTTCACTGCCTTTTGCCCTGGAAAATGCATGCCCTTGAAGACTGGAAGGCAACTCCCGTTTTTGGTAATTTGATATTTTCTTTGTCTACAAATTTTTCACTAAATGTGTTTAAAACTCCCCCCTCTACCGCTCTGCTCTGCTGTGTTGTGTATCGCTTTCACCCCTCCGTCTGCGGCTGTTCTTCAATCAGGTTCCTCTGACCGTGTCGTGGCGTCTCTTTCTGGCCTCTAATGAAGCGTTAAAACTCCCGTTCTCTAGTGCGGGAGAGAGGGAGAATATAATTAACACAACTCCAACTCCATTTCCAATAGAACCGAACCGAACAGAACCGAACAGAACAGAGAAAAAAAGATATCATTAACCCTTGGGCATTTGTCACACGAGTTTTGGAGTAACTTTTGGGGGGGTGGAGGAGAGGAATTGGGTCCTCTCTGGGGTCTCTGGCCAAGTCCTTCCTTCTGTCTAGAAGTTTAGAGTTCCTTTTGTCTCAGTCAATCTACGTGACATCCTTTTGCTTACTCCTTTCTGTACTGCTGGATGGGGGCACTTCATCCTTCCTTGGGCCACGACGACTTTCTGTTGAAACAGATGTCAAATTTTATATTTTTCTTTCCCCTTTGTTTTAGTATTTGTGTGTGTTGTTTTTTTTTGTTCTTTACTCCGTTCTATCGCTATGGTGGCCTCCCTTTTGTCTTCTTGATGTTTTGGTTCATTGACTGTTTGCGCGGTTTCAAATTTCTGTGAAATGTAGTCCTCCCCTGCCATCGCCGAGAGGGTTTCCCTGTTTCTCAATCGATTTGTTCGAGTAGTCCTCCGCGATGGGGACACTTGATATGTGCGGTAGGGAATGCCTAGAGCCACATGTGTGTGTCCTAAATTAAACTGCCAATAGTTATAGACTGTATGGACGATAATGAAAGGGAGAGTTATGAAGTTAAGGATGATGCTGATCAATTCTATGCGTATATGGATCATTGGGAATGCAATTTATGGGTGAGATATGGTCCGTAAGCCTTAGCAGCTTCGGTTGCATATGTTTCAGTCTCCCCTTCATCATCTTCTACTTTTCTTCCACCTCTATTCTTTCTCTTTCTTCCAGCAGAAGAGAGAACAAGAATCAACCGAAAGACACGCCAGAAAGTGCGAAAACAGAAATCATTTTACGATAAATAATACAACTTCATCAGCGACAAACGAACCCCCGAAACAGGGCTCCCCAGTCCCCGTGGTCTCTCTCGGACTCCACCAGTGATCCACCAGAGCGTGAGGCGTGCATAAGTGAAATGTGCACAAGATACCAGATACAGAGATACATCCAGAAACAGCAACAGCTACAACAAGGCAGACGGCTGAAGGCTGAAGGCAGAAGGCATCCGAAAAGGTAATTAATCATCGTCATGGGGCGTGTGCACGATTCGCTTAACGTGCGCCTTTGGCGGTGGCCTCTCCACTCAGCGGAGTGGGGGACGGGGAGTACTGGGGGACGGGGGGGAGTGGCGGGGTCAGAGTTTGGTCTGTGCACCACACTCCAGACATTACATATTACTCAAGGCATTTCCATATGCTCCACTTGGACCCATGGCCCCCTTCCACTGGCTCTCCTCCAGTCAGCAGATCGAGGCAGTGAGCGGAGTGGGGGGGAGGTTGGGTCTGGGGGCATGGGCTGGAGTCTGCTACAGCGGGGCAGCGGCAGAGGAGGCGTGGCATGGCGTGGCGCAATAATCATAACGAGCCAAATTAATGCGTTTCTTTCTACATCAAGCAGAATTCCCGTGCAGTTTTTTTTTCGCTCGTTCTTCTGGTGACACATTTGCTGATTTTTCCCGAGCCTACCCCCCGCCCCCACGCAAAGTGTCTAATATTTCTCCCAGTGCCCTGCAGTGGCGCCTTCTATGACGAGGATGTTTTTTGTATGAATTTGGGAATAGTTTTTAATTGATTGCGCGGCGGATTTCAGCCATTTTGCGTGCCATTTGATTTGGCCAACGGGGCGTTGCAGCACACTAATCAGAAAAATAATCAAATGACAGATACACCAACTAAAAGATACTCTGTAGACGGATAGATGGGGAATTTTGGTAGGATTTGTACTACATTATAATAATACAGGTATTTAGGTATCAGATGGTTCTACTTGCCGGGTTATTGGTAGACAGTATTCAGTTATCATTCAGAGTACAATATACCCCACCTATAAAGGGTATTGTAAATGGGAGAACTTCTTGTTGGTCTAATTGGATGAATGCTCTTGCTGTGCCAATTAGTTGGTTCGTTGAGAAAATTATATCTCAGGTGGAAACCGAAATGAAACGGAAAACTTTACATATTTCACTAGAGAAAAGGGGAATTCTCTTCTTCAAAAATCTCCTAGAGAGCCTCTTCTAACATTGCTGTTAACCTGCCGTTAATTTAAGCATTAACATTACCGCTACCTGTGGCCGCATAGAACTCTCTTTTGCATGAGCGAAAAAATACACGTGCTTATCGGACGCACACACCAATACATGCACACAACACACACATACCCATCGCAGCCAGCAACGCCAGAGAATTTATTCGAAATAAACAAAAAACAGCTGTTGAAGAGAGCACCAAAACATAGGGAGATTGAGAGAGCTAAAGACGCAGAGAGCCAGATAGAGTTGCTATAAAAGTCGACGCCAGAGCGACGGATTTTTATAGCAAGTCTTAGGGAAATAAATAAACTCGACTAAAATCCATTTAAACTGTATTTAACGCAGGAGAAAATGTACAAATATTAAGAAAAATCGTATAATAATGCTCGAAATTCGATTTTAGTCAAAAATTGTAAATTCCTAAATCATTTTTCAAAACTAACATCCAGCACAATTCACACAAACACCCGAAATTCCCACAGCTGTAAGAAAATTCCCATACACCAGGAACCGGCTTTTTACGCTCTCTTCGCTCAAGAATGCTCTCTCGTACGAAGACGCTCGCTCTCTCGCACACAAGAGTGCTTCTCGCATGCGATTTTCGCACCAACTCGCACGAGAGCCAGTCATCGCCATAAACCGAATGCAAGCCGAAGCGAAAACCGAGCACTCGCATGTGGCATCGGGTGGCACATCGCAGGGTGTTTTCATACAGTAAAAGTATGTGTAACGACGGTACCATGGGGCATGGGGCATTGGATCGTTCAGCAGAGTCCGCATCCGTCAGTTTCAAAGATACTCTCGTAGCGTGCGGTATATCCCTCACAGTTCGCGTTTTCCGCTGCATTTGGGAGAGAATTTACGTAAAAGTTCCCATTCAGAACGCCTTCAAAAGGAGTAAAGTTTATCGGATGAAACCCAATTAGAAAGTGCAAGAAACCCAAAGAAAATCCAGAAAATAAAACAGAGCAAGGCATTGCCAGAGGAAACGATAAGCGAGGAGCATTGCCAGGACCAATAACCGTTTGCTGTGTGACCGTGTGTGTGCGTGATTCCGTTACGGGCAGCCCCCTCTAATTGCATTGATTGATAACCGTTACGACTGTCGGCTATTGCTCAAGGAATTTCCCGCTTTCCATTGAAATTTGCGGGAAAAGCAGTGCGAAAAGTGTGTCCAAAGTGCTAAAGAATTCAATAAGTGAAGGCAGTGGCAGCAGCGGGGGCATTCCACCCTCCCCATACCACTCCACCCACTGTGTGTGTGTGTGTCAGTCAGCGTGAAAATTCGAGGAATTTTCAATTAATTGTTATCAATCAAACACAAACACACACACCAGCAAAAGTCCAATCAAATGAAATCAAATGAAAACCTAATTAAGGATTAATTGAAACTCTAGAGAATTTATATTAAGAGTCAATCGCACAGAAGCAGAAGTACAGAAGCACGAAATACAAATATTCATGGCAGTTATTTGTCCTGGAAAAAGGTGAGTGAGGGGCTAACATTCTTTGGGATTTCATTAGATTGAAGGGGTTTCGGTAGATCTTGGCTAATTACTCTGTAAACTCTTTATGTCATGTTGGTAACATTTGGAATTTCCATATAAAAGTGGGGTAAAGAATGTGTGGCATTCGATTATGGGATATTCTTGGCTTAGGTCTGCCGTTATTCTCGTGGAAGGTGCACAGATCGTTGCATTCTTCCAGTATTCTGCTATTTTTATTGCTACTTTTTTATGCCTCCCCAAAAACCTTTTAATTAGAGTTTACCAAAAATGTTTAGTTCTCTGAATAACCATTGAAGGTGTCAAACTGTTGGACAGCCTTTTCCCGTTTGCCCCCCTCGCTGGCAGTTCCCTGGCCACCTTTCTGGTCAATTTGAAATGGGTCACAGATGCACTTTGATAATGCCAGGCAGGTGGTGTGGTGTCTCCACAGTCCTAGCCCTCGTATCGGAATTAGCATAAATTTACTATTAAGGTATTTTGGCATCTAATTATGGGGTTGCTGTTGTTGTTGTAGTTTGCCTTTGAAACAGTTCGAACTGTTGTTGTTGTTGTTGTTAGTGCATTTGTTGTTGCTGTGGTTGCCTGCATTGAATTTTAATTGAAGTTGGTGCCACATCGATGGCGGCGGCTGTGGCGGCTGCGGCGGCGGCGGTTGTGTTTTAGGCCTGATTGTTGATTGTTGGTTGTTGCTGGTGTTATTTCGTTGTCTAATTATGCGGCGTGAAAATGCAATGCATGTACAAATATTGACGCGTCACAGTCTTTCGTCTATGGTTCTGTTGTTGTTGTTGTTGTTGCTTTTCTGTTAACAGTAATTCTCGATGTTGTGCTGTTGGTTCTGTGTTTTTTGTGCATTTGTTTCTTTCGTTTGGGGAACGTGTGTCTATTTAAAGTGGAACTCAATTCGAACCCTACAATATTGAAACAGTTTGAAGTGGGGGCCCCCACGGCAATTGTTTAAACAACGGAATGGATTGGGGGGGAAACATGGGAGTTGGGGAAAATGCATTCAACGCATGCCTTTGAAATGGAAAAACTATAAAGCACGCCTGGAAAACGGCTTAGAATTCCAATTGCAAGTGCTAATAATTCTGGTGAACAATTTGAATATCTGATCCATTCATTCTGGCAGGTAATTGAAATGCCGTTCTCACAATACATTTATTAGAATTTTCCTCATCCTTGCTTTCCTCTTCCCGATTTTCCTTTTGTCGTTGCACTTTCTATAGTTTTTGTTTGCCGGCTCTAATTAACTCTTTCTTACGCATCTTCTTGTCCATTGTCTTTTGATTGCATTCCAAATGAAAACTAAGGCAAGGTCCTGCTCTTAACCCAAAGCTGTCGTCTGTCAGCCATCCTCCAAGCAAGCTCGCGACAGAGAGAGAGAGAGATAGCTTTCCCTTCCCCAGTGGGAGTGGGACGAATCTAGTTCAAGTGTAGAGTAATTAGTGGCTGGGGCGTGACTGTACGTGTGTCAAGTTCTGTTGGGGAAAAACTACAGCAAATATTTACAAATAAAGCGAAAGCAGAAGAGGGCAGGAGGAGCAGAAGGATGAGATGTTCTCCTACTGCTCTCCCTCCCTCTCGCTCTTTTTTTCAGTCTTGCTCAGCGAGAGTTTACCTCAAGTGGACACTCAAGTGGGGCACCGGAGAAATGTAAGCGATGGAGCATGAAAGTAAAGAAAGAACAGGCCAGAAAGAGAGCGGGGGAGAGGGAGGGAGAGCGAGGTTAATTAAAAACCTAAACAATTCCAGAGGAATTGAAATTGCTTTTTAATATTTTCAACAGAAAAGCAGGAAGGGGGGGGGGGAACAGATTTCCACTTGGAGATTAGCTCTCACATGAGTGTGTGCGTGTGTGCTGCATTCATTTTCCACCTACGCATTTCCACGAGACAGCCAGGGGTTACGAAGTACAGCAACGAACACAAGTGACAGGCGACTAAACATATCAAGTGAGAGTGTAACCAAGAGAGCGAGAGAGGGGGGGAGAGGGAGAGGCACCCCTGGATGACAGGCGACTGTCACACGTTACGCATTAGACACTCATCCGAGTGCGAGTGCGATCACCGAGCAGCAGCAGGCACTGTCTCCTCTCTTTCTCCTTCTCCTTCTCCCATTCCCGCTCTCTGTATCTTCGTCTTTTGTCTTGACTTTTATATATTTAGGGGCCTGCCTCCAGGGCGGTGTCTTGTATGTGTTGCAATGTTTGTCCAAGTGCTGTCTCCGCCTCTCCCTCTCTCTGGGGAAGGGGGAAAGGGGATCCCCACGTAGTGTCAATGAAATGTGAACTGCATTAGTAAATGGAGTTAAGTAAAGGTTGAGTAAGTACTCTTGGCCCCTGCAGCACTTCCGTTTTGGGGTATGGGCTGGATGGGCGCTAAGGAAAAGTGTGTGTCAAAGGTGTGAGAGAGCTGTCGTAGCACTTTCCGGGAAATGTGGGCACAACAGCTGTCTTTTGTCTAATAGAAACAGAAGAAACATATGAAAATTGAAGACTTATGCTGGTGAAGACTGGATTAATTATAGATTACTAATTTAATTCCATTACCAGTACACAAATTTAAGGAGAATTGTTGAAACTCCATCAAAAATACTCTTCTTAATTCAAGTACTGTTTAAAAATCTCAAAAAGTTACCAAAGAACAAACAAATGCAAAGTTTTCATGAGAAATATCATATTATCATACAAATTTCGAATCAGTTGCATAGAGCTATGTATAATCCAGTCTCTTCAGTTGAAAGTCACTCGTTTTAATGTTAAAAATTAGCCAGTTTCAATCGCATATAACCCCCATCGATATCTTCGTGGCTTTGTGGCCCCGAAAACATCTGCGCTTCGACTGGGGGCCAAGCCAGGCCAAGCCCCTTGCGAGCCATTCGAATGGCAGCAGCAGCAGCGCAGCAGTCCGACTGCGATTCGTTTCTGATGTGAATAATTCCACCACATTACACACACCTGCATCTCCAGAGAGCCACATCCCCCCCTCCCCCTACCCCAGCCACCCTGCTCTGTCCCTCTGTGCATTTGCGGTGGATATTTAGCTTTGGGTCCCTGGCCAAGTGGTTGCATTTCGGTGGTTTTGCATGGATCGGCAACGGTGGCGGCGGCGGTGGTTTCGGCGGTTTCGTTTGGTCTGTTTGGTCCGCGTTTGGACCGTTTGGGAAAGTTGATTTGTTTGAACTGATTATGGGCATGTTCGTCGTTGCGCTGCGCTGCGGTTTCGCTTTGAGCTGGATAATAGTTTTAAATAAGTTCAAGTCGAATTTAATTGGCCAAACTAATGTCCGAATTTACGAATAGATGCATGTATCTATCTATCTGTGGGATGCAATGGTGGGGGGTGGTATGGCCGGGGCGCCCACTCCAATTAGGTTAAACTCTGGTGACAAATATGCGACGACATGAGAGACGTGACTTATCAACGAAACACACACACACACACACACAACGAAATGGGGGACTATCATCATCCTCATCATCAGGTTTTGGCTGGCTGTCTGCCTGCCTGTCCATCTTCCGCCTGTCATTGTGCATTAAAAACTAAACAAATTTGTTCTGCTGGGAAAAACTATCAAGTTTTCCATCCGCCCCTCCCATCCCCAGCTCCCACGAATCTTGCCCAACAAGCTTCACAGATGCCCACACCTGTCGCCCGACTAATTTATATCTTGTAGATAAAGCATCGCCAGGCAGAGCATGGCATGGCATTGCATGACATGTGGTCCATCTCTTTACTCGTAGATACATAGATAGATATTTAGACACCCAAAGTTATGGCCCGAGTTGACCAATGTGAAATCATTAAACATCAGACAGACAGACAGACAGACAGACAGACAAGAGACACTCGAAAAGATGACGACAGGCGAACAAATTTGTTTTGAGTTTCTTGAATTTGCATAATTGAGTTGGAGTTTGGAGGGAGTTCGGAGACCCAGAGACCCCTCATCTTGGGTTACCGATCCCAAATGAGAGATAAATAATGCGATGATGCTTCGACAAGGTTGCCGAAGTGAAGTTTCCCTGGAAATATTCAACAGATCTCAATAAATGATTGAGTTATGAACGAGGTGTTTTTAGAGATTTTTTCGGTCCACTAAAAACCCGGGGATTTATTTAATGGTTAGTATTTATTCAGAAACCTTAAAATATCCATTCCCAAATGATATTCATGGTTTTGTTCATCGAAACCCATCCTTATTCCATTGCAATCCCTATAAACAATCGCTTGTTTCCTTTAACCATCAAAGTGATCTATTCAACGCCCATTCCACAGACCCATCCACAGACCCGTCAGACTGTCTTTCGCCTGCCCGTTTGCAGATTCAAAGAAACTGAGAACCTTCCATCAAAGTTAACTGCATTTTTATGATACCAACGAGTACCCCTATATCTACCTCTACCACAAGTCAGTAATCAGGCACTCATCCTCCACTACTGCCCCAACCATCAAGCAATGATTATGCAATTTGCATACAGCTCACGTCCAGGCAGACGTCCAAGAGTGTTGGGGCCTCTATCCAGAGTGCGGCGCTACTGGACTGAAGACAAAGAGAACTTTAACCGAAATCGAAACCGAAACCAAATGGAGTCCAAAGTGCGTTGAGAATTATGTTACCCTCTTAAGGAGGCTACTGGTTAAACCAATGTTGGCTAGAAGCCTGTGCTCAAATTGTGCACTATATTTGAGCGGATCGTTGCCTATAATATCCTATTAGGTTGATCCTTTCTTTGGCAGAATCCGCTCCTTCGAAAGTTCTGATTGGTATAGCGGTGGTCAATCGTCTAGGGAAGTCCACAGAGGGTCTAAATAGAGTCTAAAAGGTGGGAAAAGCCCCAAATGAATCTCCAATCTAGGGTATCTGTAACTTCGGTTTCCATGCTTTCCCATTTCAATTGGCTGTAACCACAAAATGGACTGACCAAATGCCTCAAACGGAGACGCAGACGGAGACGGAGAGAAAACATTCTGCTAAATGCAGTTTGGCTTGAGATTAGTGCGAGTTGATTATTTACTTTGGCTTCAAAATTGTGCAATGCAAATAAACGGAGAGATGGCGATGGACATGGACAAGGGAGACGAGGGAGAAGGAGGCAAGACAGGAGGTTAACCCAGCCAGTCAGTCAGCCAGCCAGTCAGCCAGCCGCGGCAGCAGCAGCGGCATTATTATGTTAATGGCAACGAAATGCAGTTGCATTTTGCAGTTTATTCAGCGCTGAACGTGTTGCCCATGCGGGTCGTAAATCCCCAACTGCAACTGCAACTCTAACTCCATCTCCGACTGGAGGCCACAAACAACAACCCGTTCGGAGACCAGAGACCCAGAGACCCGGCGATGCATGTTGATTATTTTTATTGCAATTGACAAAACTCCAGGAAAATGCCAATGCAAAAGTCTGGCTGTGGCTGTGTCTGCGGCGGGTAATTCTTTTGTAATTGACCAGCTGCCGTTGCTTTTCTATTGCTCTTGTCTGTCTCTCTTTTCTTTTTGGCTTTTTTAAGGCCTTTGGCTTTTGCCCATAAACTGAATGTAGCAAATTATTGGCAAGTCGAGGGAAGTTTGTTGTTGGGCTTGATTTTTGGGAATTGGTAATGAACGGCCTCGAGAGAGTCTAAAAGTTCCTTTCCTGCCTTCTTAACGAAAGTCAATCTGTCCTATAATCCCTCAATATGAAATGACTTTTGTGTACTTAGTAGATGTCTCTAGGGCTTAAAAGTTCTATCTGCTGACGATCACTTCCCGATCCACTCCCATAGATTCCGCTCATCATTAATTTCCACTTTTGTCTCCAAACATTTTTGCCCATACATACATAAATCTTCTTTCAACGTGGGTGATCTGTGTGTGCCCCAAGTTCCATCCACATACAAAAGCGCATTCCATGATTGATTATCTTTTTATAATTTATTAATTTCGCACCCACGCACCCGAAAAAAAAAGAAAAAATAAGAAGAATCCCCATAATAGATGAAATTTGTGAATATTTAACATAATCAATAAATTATAAAAAAAAATAAGCAAAGACAGAGAGAGAGAGAGAGAAATAGCTGCCAAATGACAAAGGGAGAATGAATGACAGGGAGAGGGAGAGAGGCGGGGAGAGCTGCATTAAGAGGCACCCGCATTCGCTTGCATAAAAAGACGGCGCAAGAGCGGGCCGTAGTATGGGAGAGCGAGGGAGAAGGGAGATGATTTCTGCCGAGTCAAAGATAACGCACACAACGCAGAGCGAAAGAGCGACAGAGACGTGGGAGTGGGAGAGCAAGAGAGGGACTAGAACGAGGCCCGTGGACTTTATCTTGTCTGAACAATCGTTCGATTCGATTATTAACCCTCATAAATAATTCCCCGGCCTCCCCTACCATCAGGCCAGTAGCCTCAGTCGCCTCAGTCGCCGCCTGTTTCACTGTTCCTCTGTTCTCCTGTGCCACTGGCTTAACCCTCAGACTTATGTAATCGAGGCCTGGGTTCAGTTCAGGCTGGCTCAGACTCATCCTCCTTCTGCCCTAACAGAGAGGGTATCAAGGCTTTCGAAGATGGATATGCCACAAGGAAGATCCTACTTTCCTCGTACATTTTTTCACTGCTCGAAATCATTCCTGCCATGGAAAATGTCTGTAAAAATATAAGTCGATAAAACGATGGGTATTAAAAGCTTGGGCTTTCGGGTATTCGGGTATTCCCTTCTCGTTTCCATTAGCATGTGCGTGTCCCCCGCTCCCTCACACCCCCCTTGTGGCCATCTTCTAATAAATGTTTTTCAATTTTCATTGTGGTTAGCATTATATTTTCTCCGTTCCTTTTTTTTTGCTCTTAATCATGCAAGTCCATTCTTGTTGTTGTTTGCGGCTTTTCGTTCGAAATATAGAAAGAAGCTGAAAAATGCTTTATCATCGGCTCGAGGCCGAGGCTCGAGGCCGAGGTCTAAGTCGAGCCTCAGAGAGGTGGGCTGGGGTGGGGTTCGCCTTTTGTTGGCTTATTGAGCCATAACTGCAACATTGTTTGTTCTTTCTTTCGCTTTTCCTTCTTCACAACCGCCTGTTTTTCTTTTCGTGTGGTTTTCCTCCATTTTCCCCATATCATTTGTTTTTGTTGCTGATTAATCATGATATTTTGTGGCCAGGTTGCCAGGCAGCTGCCAGCGGTGAAAGTTACTCGAGTTTTCATATTTTTCTGTGGCGTATATTTTGATAACTGAATTAGGCTTCGTTTTTTCCCTCTGTTTGAGTAATTGTTAGTAATTGAAAGGGGTTTTCTTTGATCTGAAATTATGCATAACCATAATTGATGCCTATTCAAATGAACAGCTTGCCCCTTGCCATGCCTTCGGTTGCTGGAAGCTTAAGCCCATAAAGAACCGCCCTTTAAGAGAGTTCAAGAAGGCGAGAGAGAGACAGAACTAACGCTAAGCTGAGCTTCGAGGCTCAACGACAGCTTAAAAACGGACAAACGAGACTGAACGCAGAAAAAGCCTAATGGAAGGAGAAGCTTTGGAATGGCATACAGAAAGATAAACGAATAATACGAGAAAAAGGACACAGAAAAATGAACGAATGAAAGAGAGCTTTCAACGAGAGCGTTACATTTACCTACGAAACTGCATTGTGGATCATTTTTTGGGAATATTTCATGGCCAGGAAGCAAACCCAGTCTCACATATCCCTCAGAACATTACCAATAATTAAGATATCCCCCATCTGTTCCCACTCTTCTGCTACATATGTATTACCCGTTTAGACGACTCATCATCATCTGGCAGTCGTATCCTAAACAAATACTCCTGCCAGCCGCCTAACCAATTGCCTACTCATCATTTTTCACCGCCTGCCGCCAAAGGCGCCCGCTTATCCTGTCAAAAAATGGTATTTTTTAAAGGCACAAAAAGATGACCAGGCTAATGTCCTTGTCCCCCCCTCAGCCCGTTCTACCATTATAATTTCTGCCTTCTCACTGACTGGAAAAAAACATGCTATAAATCATTCCGCCTGGGCCAAATTTTTAATAGAGATGTTGCCTGTGTTTTTTACCCCCGCCCTCTCTCATTTAGGGGTCGATTGTGGTTGATTTTTTCGACGTTTTTCGCTTAATTAAATGTCAGAGCTAGTTGGCAATTCTGAAAAGGGTTATGCCCTAAATTTGAGCTCTTTTGTAATCTTTTAATTAGCAAACATAACTCTTTCGGGCAACCCTGTCTCCGTTCCATTTTTTTCTACAGGTGAGTGAACTTTTTCGAAAGGATAACAAGCCAGGGCCAGAGCTGGAATCCAGTGAGAATGCTAAGCTTTATAATCGAAGATGAACAAGGGGAGGCAGCAGATACATTTATCGAGTCAAATCAACTGAAAATCTTTTCACACCCAGAGATACAATAGATGGTGGGCGGCACCCGCAGGCACCCCCACCCTCCCGGATAGGGAGGGATTTCCTTTTCCTTTCGCTGCGGGGCAAACAAAGCGGTTTTTGTGTATTTGAGTGACAAAACCGCAGAAGACATTGACTTGTCACTGGGTTTCCTTACCACCGCCACCCACACCGCTCACAACACCCACAACAGCCACACCCAGCCCCATCGAATGCCAATCCGCCATGAAAAACTTTAAAGAACCGAAACCGAAGAACATTGTCATCATCATCATCGTCGTCCTCATCAGGCATCAGGCATCTGGCATCCCGACATTTCCTTCCGCTTGTTAGAAGATGTTTTTTTTTCGGTGGGATGGAGGTTAAGGATGGGCTTTCTTCTTTTGCTTTCTCCCTTTTCTTTTGTGGGCAAAGGGTGAGTTTTCCGATATACTGTAACTACCTAAAGCATATGGTTGGTTGGCTTTCGGTTTCTCGGCTTTTGAAGCCGCCATGATTGATGGATGGCTCTTCTATGGTCCGTTTCGGGGCCCAACATCTCATCCCCTTTAAGGTTTTCATCTGCACCTGTTGTCGCACCAGTAAACTGGAAAACTTGCTGAAAACTCTCCCCTATTCGACTGAGAGAGAGCTCTATGGAGTAGCCCTAAGGGAAATATCCTTTATAGAGACTGTTATTACCTTTTCCTGTTGGGATTATTTCTGGCAGAAAGAGACCCCAAGGAAATGGGGTTTGCAGTTGCCATAAGAGTCTTATAAATCTGAGAGGTGGAAATGGGATAGATTATTATTATATCTTTGACGTTAGAATTTTAATGAATATTTAACTATATCTTTATCCATTTATTCCTGTACTTCTCTCAGTTACCGAACCATAGTTCTGTTCATTGGTCTTCTATTACAGATTCAATGACATTTTAGCTCCTAATTGTCTTAGAAAATGCAGCAATTCCTTTGGAATACATTACTCAAAGGATGCTTTTACCGCCAACTTTCAAGGTTCTACTTTCACTTTTCCACGTTTCCCTTTCTTCACTCACTGCTAAAAACAGTTCGGCAGGAAGGAGCATGTACATAGGAACCTCCGGACATGGAAAACATCTCTAAACCTCCAAACAACTTGCGTCACAGAGTACGTCAATGTCAAACTTTGACAGATGCCAGAGCCAAAGTGAAGAGAGGAAAGGAGCGAGGAGAAAGCAGTGGAAGAGGGGGGAACAAGAGCGGTTCAGAGCTGCGTAAGGGAGTGGAAAAAAACCAAAGCATGGATTTACTTTTATTTTATTACCGTCATTGTTGCGCTCTACCCCTCTCTGTCTCCCTCTCTTGCCCACAGGGTGAAAGTTGGACAAACGAAGGGGGGAGAGAGGTGGGTGGTGGATGGAATGGTTGCCGTTATGTGGCTTTTGCGTAAGGATACATTTCCAGGACATGGCGTTATCCCGTTTGCCAGCGACTGTGGCGCCTTTATCATCCATCTATGTTCGTCTCTGTCTTCTCTACTCTCTACTCTTTTCTCTCCATCACCCTTGCCCTCTCTACATCTCTCTCTCACTCTCTCTCTTGCGTTTGTTATCTACTGTTTAGTCAGGCGATGGCAGGAGGAGGGGCTGGGTGGGTGGGTGTTGTAGGGGTTGGACTTTTGGGTGACACATATTGCGGGGGCGGGGGGCTATGAAGGAAAGGGAAAGTCTTCGACTTTGAGCTTTTTGGCAAGTCGTAAATTAAAAATGGCTTAATATGTAAATCCTTGTCTCTCTTCCTCACTTCATTCCCTATCCCTTTCTCGCTCTATCTCCGTCTCCGTCTCTGTTTCTGTCTGACTTCAGATTAGTTTTGTGGATACTTCAGCTTATGCTTGTCCCTGTCTTCGCATCGCTTCTCCTCTCTGCTCTGCTCTATCCTTATCTATGCATCTGCCCTCGTCCTGTATTCCGAACTCCTTTTCGGACAGGACATGCTGCTGCAAAATTTATGCGCCCATTGTGGGGTTAATGCTGTTCTGTGGGTGGCTCCTTTCTGCCACACATATGTTTATTCTGGTTTGTTTTTGCTGCTATCCTGGGACACTGCCTGGACACTGATATCCTTCAGATACATGTGTGTGTGTGTGTGTGCCTGTGTGTTGCCATTAGTCAACACTCCTGCAGGCGTGGAAAACTCTCCTCCTTGTTGTCATGTCTTGTGGCAGATTCAAACTTTGGGCAACTTTATGGCGAAAGTTTCGTCTTCTCTTTGCATAGATTATTAAATTGGATTTTTTAAAGACATTTTTAAAAGAGAATTTTGTTAAAAGCTCAGGGCAGGGTATAACTATAAAAGGTAGGGGTACAGGCCAGCTCAGAGAAGCGGGACTCTTTTGGAGAACCTAAATGCCGTCATTTGGATTTCCGCCATTGATCGGTAAAGATTATCATCTGCTCTCTTCCGAGGACCTTCCGTTTGGAAGAACGTCGTCCCCTTTTTTAAATTTCATTCCATGGTCCGAGGCTACTGCTCATTCTGTCAGCATTTCTCTCGCTCTCCTTTTATAGTTCAAGGTCCTTGACTGTATCTATGGGGGTCATCACCACACAAACCCCTCCTCGCCATAGCTGAACAATCCCCACTACTGTCCACATAAATTAGCATTAATGGCCATTTCGCATCATTCCAATTTACCGAAATGGATTGCCATTAATTTATTCCCTCTGCAAATTGCAGTGTCATTTAATTTATACTTTTTTTTGTTTTTTTGCTAACCAATTTGCATGTCTCTCTCTCTCTCTCTCTCTCACTGTCTCGCTCTCTCCTCTACGATTTGCAGGAGTGAGTGCGTGTTGTAATGCATTTTAGTAATTATTTTAGCTGCTTTTTACTTTAGTACTGTCATTACCATTGGGCTGTGCCGGAGAGGGGCTTGTTGCTGGCAGAAGAGGTCTGAGCGAGGGAGCGTTCTGGGGGTAAACATTTCTTTGCCAACTTGGCCGTAATTAAATTGACTTTATGGCTTTCCTCGATTGAAATTAACGATTGTAATTTATCAAATTAAAATGCACAATATTATATTTGCACACTCTCAAAGGGTTGCTTTTTCTGCACTTATTTGGGCATCAAATATTTTCATTGTAAAACTTAATTGTATAATTGCGATTTTTTATTAATGTATTGACAACTTCCTTCCCTAGCAATATACGTTCCTGAAAATGTATTATATTCGATGCTCTCTTAGAAACGAAAGGAGCGGTCGGCGTTTGGAAGGCTGCTGAATGTGGAAAGTGCACACCAGATTCTTATCGATTGCCATCATGGCGCCGGCGTTGTCGAACTCCCCGCAGTAGTTGGGGGCCGAGAAGATGGTGATCAGCTGGCGCTTGGCAAAGAACTCGTAGCCATCCTCGACGACCTGGTGGCCGCGGCAGATCAACGTGAGGCGCAGGCGGTGTACGAAGGTGGTGACCACATCCGCACCGAAGGTGTGGCTAACACCGCGATCGTTGGGGTTCCATCCGTACGCGTTGTCCGGATCCGACCAGAGGAGATCGCACAGCATCCCGGACTCGGGGATGTCGCAGGGTCGCTTTATTCTGCGGATCTGGTCGAGGCTGAAGAGTTCCGGACTGAGGCCGCCATGGCAGCAGAAGATGCTGCCCTCGACCACCGCTGCGACGGGCAGACAGCTGTAGCAGTCGACGAAGGCGCGCCACATCTTGACCGTGAACCGGCGTTTGCATTCGTCGTAGAAGCCGTACACGTGGTTCAGGCTCTGGGACTCGTGGTTGCCACGCAGCAGGAAGACATTATTCGGGTGGCGCACCTTCAGGGCCAGCAGCAGAGTGAGCGTCTCGATCGAGTTCCTGCCCCGGTCCACGTAGTCGCCCAGAAACAGGTATCGGGCCTCCGGCGGAAACCCACCCGCCTCGAAGTACTTCAGCAGGTTACTGTACTGTCCGTGGATGTCGCCCAGGACGTTCACCGGTGCCGAGATCTCCAGCAACACCGGATCCTGGAGCAGCACTCCGCGGGCCATGACGCACAGGCTCTCGAGTTCCATCGCCGACATCTGAACTCCGGCCACGCCCTCCGACATCTGCCTGAGCTTCGCTATGAGTTGGTCCACTTTCGAGAATTTCGAGTGACGGCTAGAGCGTTGCATTTCCAATTTCTATTGGGATTGCGGAATCTGGAGCGACGGGAATGTAGAATGTGTTTTGTGTTTGGGTTTCAATTAGTTTTAGTTTTTTTTCCTACGCTTTTTTGACAGAGGAGTCGATGTGTTCTAGAGAATTATTGAATCCAAAAAAGGAAACATTATACCTCCCCCTACTGCCCAATCAGTGACAAGTTCCTTAGCCATTTTCGCTCTAAATTTCTTTGGTAAAATCTCTTTTAAATAAATGTAACAACAAGTGTCTCCAAGTACACGACTGTCTTTCAATCAACTAAATTTTAACCATCACCCTGCCTTCCTTTGTGAGCACCCTCCCCTTTCTCTGTTGTGCACCACCCCCTCTACCTTGCATCTTTGTGTGAAGCCATCACATCCGTTGCTTTTATTTTTCAAATCAACATAATGGACACTTTGCCCCACGGCATCGTCATCATCATCAGCTGAGAACAACTCCCTCCCCCACCCCCCTTTTTACCACTCTCGGAAACCCCCCAGAGCAACACCATCTCTCGTCTAAAGCCTCTTCACACCAAAAAACCCCTTTCTAAAGCCACCCTGTCTGTCCCCTAAACCTTTCTAAAGCTGTTGCCCCCTCCTCTGGCCCTGCCCATGGACTAGTCGCTAGTACATGCTGCATATCCCGTAAAAATACAAAGGCAACTTCAGTTTTCGGGTGTGACAGCGCAAGGGGAGCAGAGCGGAAATGTGGGTGGCCGTGGCCCCCTCTCTGAAAACTGCAATCCCCCGTCAGACCGAAACCTACCGCAGATGCAAATTTCTCTCTCCCGTTCTCCCTCTCTCTCTCTTTCTGTACAGCTTTGCATGTCAGTCATTCTGCCTGTCTGTCACTCATTAAACATTTTGCTAAATGCAACTCTGAGTGTTGCTGTTATTTGGGCTCCTGATGATGTTGTTGTTGCTGTTGTTTTTGTTGTTGTTGTCATTGCAAGTGTCACAACAGTCACCCTGCATTTTGTTGATTTTCCAAGCATGTGACAAACCAGACTGAGATTCTGCGAATGCAACAAACCCTGGGGAACCGAGCGACGAGACCCATAAGAATGGACAGTATGGGTATGGTAATGAGAGGGAGAGCGGGCAACAACTGCGAGTCGTGTGATTAGTAATGTACAAAGCCCCCCAGAGGCGCAGCGAGAGATGGAGAGGGATAGAGAGAGAGAGAGGGATTGAACCCTTTTAAACTCCACCCCTGGTTCCAACAAGTTGACAGGAAATATGTCGCTTTGCCCACATATGGTATTTCCAGGCACCCCTCCCCCATCCCCCTCTCAGTGATTGCCTAGACTTCCCCCTGCTACTGGCTTTTGTTATACTTCTGTTTCTCCTTCTCCGCATCAGCCGACGCCGACGCCCGCAACTTTGATTTCATTTCTTTCTTCTTTTCTTCTCTTCGTGCGTGTGCGTGTGTGTTTGTGCAAGCAAGCAAATATTTCACACGAAATATTAACTGCACTTTGCTTTGGACAGTGTGAGTGGGGAAGGAGGGGAGGGCAGGGGAGTGATGACTATTTATAGCTGCGCTGCTGCTGCTGCTGCTACTGCTTCTGTTTTTGGGAGAGAGAGAGAAAACGAGAGCAAACACAGCTGGGATTCCAACTCTCCTTTCTTCAGTCGGATCGGTTTCCAGCTGAGTTTTGCTTATCTAATGAATGCACTTTCTCACTCCATTCCCCTTCCCCCCGCTCGATCAGTGCTGCTCTTGCCCGCAATCCCCTTGCTTTGCTTGCGCGCTGATCTCCTCCCTCTCCCTCTCCCTCTCCCACTCCTTCCATGCTTGTGGCTGCTCTTATCTTTCGTGTTGTTGCTGCCCGCACACATCGGCTCTGCAGTAGCCGAGGCCTTTCCTCTCTCTCTGTCGCTCTCTCACCCGTTTTGTTTGTCGTTGTAGTTGTTAATTGCTTGCCGCTACTTTCTTGCATTCTCTTTGCGCCGCCCCCCACCTCTCAATCATAGTCGTCCCTCCCGTGGTTTTGCTGCTGTTGGTTTTCTGCTTAATGGGTTTTTATTTGTTTTTGTGGACGAATGAGTGAGAGAGAGAGAGTACGAATGACTAGCGAAGGAGATGAGGGATGCCATGCCCCCCTGCTGATGATGCTGACCGCTCTGAACGCTCTTTACACACTCTTTACTAACTCTCTCCCTCTCCCCCACAAATATCATACATATTTGGCTCTCTCTTCTTCTTCTGATTCGGGGTAGTGGTTCCATGGGAATTTTTACAAATGTTTTCAATGACAAGTGCTGTCGCTCTCTCTCTCTCTCTCTCTTTCTCTCATTCGGACAGAGATTGACGTCCTCGAAGGGGGCGGCGGGAGGTGGGTGCTTCCGCGGGGGGTGTGCCAGCGACTGATGTATGATTATAGTTCGAAAATTGTTTGTATTTAAGTGGGCGTGGCATATGATGACTTTTTGGCTTTTAGCTTTGGTTATTAATTATTTTTTTGTATGTTTGGTGGGGGTTTGAGTGTTTAGATCTAGGAATATTCTTCTTGATCAAATTTCTATAAATATTTTAGCTGAAAATTATAGTTTCCTTTTTCTCTTTTCAGGTAAGCTTCCACCACAATTGTCCCCTCATTCTAATCCCTTCGATTATTCTTGTAAGTACAATATTTCTAACCATTAATTCCTCTTCATCTTTAATCCTCTTTCTTTGGACATTTCAATTCGTTGTATTCCTTCTTCTTAGCTTCATAATCCCAACGAATACAATCTCCCGAAATCATCTTCCCTAGACCATCCATCAATCAACAATCTTTGACCAAATATCAAACTGTCAAACTGGGAATCAATTAAACATTTATTGACACACAAAATCTGGACATAAATATAGAATTTCTCTGGCAATTGGATTCTGCTCCACCCCACCCCCTACAAATCCTCAATGCGATAACATCGACACAAAACATTAGAAACATCTGTACACAATCCGAAAAATTTAATTAACATGGAATACGAATAGATGGAAAAATGGATGGGGGATGGGGGTATGTTGTAGGGGATGTCATTTCATAATTTAGTAATTTCGATTTTTGACATTTGCCGATGGAATGCAGAGATGGATGCAATTTTTGCGGGCTCTGACTAATTAACACATATAGAAACATAAATACATAAAGTGCCAGTGACGTACATGACATGAAAACGGGGGAAAGTGTACACATACAGAGAGCCCTCATACATAGAGCAGGGTGTAGTGTAACCCATTTAGATAACCCTCCGTTGATGGTTTTTGTTGGAGCCGTAATTATGCGTAAACCGAAAGGGACAACTGTTGACATTTTCAATTGTCGTCATTAATGCCTGCAACGGGACCCCAAAAATGTTTGCTAATTAAGCTATGAAATTGCAGTTGTCGCTGCGGTTATGAATGTTCTACAAAGGCTCGAAATAATTAGAGAGTCATTTAATATTAAAGATTTATAGTATATGGAAAAACTGAGTGGAACTCGTAATTTAATGGAAAAAATTAAAGGCTAGAACTTCCAGAGTTGGAGAAAAGAAGTCTTATAAAGGAACAAAGATATATACATATATACAATCAGAAATGTAGACGGATTCGCGAATACAGTGAAAGATGATCAAAGGTGTTGCCTGGAAGATGAAGGGATAAACCAGACATCCCTTCCAGATAAAGCAACGGATCATCAGAGTCAGGGAGTTCGTTGGTAAAAGAAATAGATATATGGAGCATATGCCCGGGAGACATGAATCGTAGAGTAAACCACAGCTTCCATCGCAGTGCCACGGACAGTTCCGATCTTCCCCGGACCGCCGTCGGCAGACGTGTGCCGCCAAAGCTTTTATAGCTGTCGCCGTTCACACAATGCACCCCCACTCCCCACTCACCCCACCCACCCGATCCAAAATGAATATAAATCAACCACATAGGCACGAGGATCTGCCCAGAAAACAAAAGCCACCGCCACCGCCGCTGTCAAAAAGCAAGACACAGAGAAAGAAAGAGAGAGAGAGAGAAAGTGATACGGAGAGGGGCAGGGAGATTGGGGATTTTAGTTTTTGTTTATTTATTCATTGATTTTAATACACTGCCGCGGACAGGGCGAGAGAGGAGTGTGTAAAATTTCTTGTAAATGGAAATGCATTTTCCGATAAGGCATTGGAAATTGATTTTTACCCCCACCCCTCGCTAGACACCTCTGCCCTGCCCATTCCCCCCACCAGTCACCAATCGGCCTCTTCTGACTAATTGCGTGTGTGTGGTTCCGTTCCCCCACACCCCCGCCTCTCCCCTGACGCTGGGTGGGCTTTTCTTTGTATTTGAAGTCGTTCCTTTTGTTTAGGTTTTCATTGATTTCCAGCTGTTTTTCCCCATTGCTTGTAAAATTAATTTCCCCTCACAACTGCATTTTCATTGTAATTTCCATAGGCCTCTCGTTCTGGTGGCTCTTTTTTTGTTTCTGTTGTCTTTTTATGGATACTTTTATGTTTTAATATTTATGGCTTTTAATGTTCCATATTTAGTGGCTGCCTACACGGGTCTCCTATTTCCACAGCCCATTTTATGGGCTTGTTCCACAGCGGAAATTGATCGTAAACTCCACACACACTGACTACTAAAAGAGTTCACACGATGCAAGGGGTGGGAGGAGGAAAAGGGAGGACTAGAGTAGAGTAGAGTACAGGGAGTGGAATCGGAAATGTCAAACTTAAATCAAGAGTTTTCGTAATGAAAATGGGAAAAAATTGCATCCATCAATAGAGTGGATTCCTGTGCAACTCCTACATCCCAATATTGTGTGAGAAAATTCGATGTACATGGTACATAAAGCGACGGATACGTACATTATATGATGTATGTCTACCATTGACCTCTCAAAACTCTCGCAAAGAAAACATTATTCTTTCATTTCTTTACTTAAAAAATATTTCCTGAGCTTCACAAAAGTTCTTGCCTCTTTCCGAGGTTGATCCCATCACACAGTGTGGCAGAGAAGTACGAGTACAGGGCTGCCGTCTGCACTTAACACAACTGAAGTGCAAACAATAGAAACCGAAGAAGGAAGAGGGCCAACAGTCAAGAGAAAAGGCAGTGGGAGTGGCAGGAGTAGTGCCAGTGACTGTGGCAGAAATGTTAGCCATAAAAGCAAGTGCAACACTTGATCAGCTTAAATCAAACAAAATGGGGAATAACATTTGAAGGAGAGCCATAGCCATAGCCATAGCCATGCTCTCAAGTCGAAGGAAACTCAACACGTCTCCAGGGAGTAGTGGGTGGGTGGTGCTATAGAAGTCATCTCAACACGTCTCGATGGGGTGGTGTACGGTGGTGTGCATGAATGGATGGCAAACCTCGTCCTCGTACTTACATATTTTTCAAACATTATAGCACTTTACACTTTTCACACGCTAAAATAATATTTTCGCAGGCCCTGGCCCAGACTGGCAGGAGGCACTGTTTACACTACTCCATTTGGTTGAGTCCGCTTTCCCACTCCCTCTTTTCTGCTCTCTTTTGCGGACTGTGTAAACGGGGAACGAGAGAAAACAAAAGCTCGGGACAGCGAGTAGCGGGCGGGTGGCGGTCGGCACTGCAGCAGCAGCAGCAGCGCCAAATGTCAAGTAGCCGTCAAATTGGGCAAATAGCGACACAGGCACGAGCGAGAAGGGGAGAGCAGGGGGATAGCAAGATAGGAAGCTGGAGGGATCCGAGCGGTAACCACAAAACAGGGTTAGGGGTTAGGGATAGAGATAGTCCCCAAAACGGAGACTCCTTCAAGTGTTTGCATTTGTATCCCCTTGCCTTTCACATCTCCTCTTTCTCCTTTCTACGTTTCCTTTTTCTCAGTCTTTTCCTTCCTGTTGGGGTTTCGGGCAAACACTTTTACCGTTGACTTTGTTGTCCTGAGGTGGGGTTTCTTTCATCCGTCCTTCTGTTGAAAGGGCAGGCGCACAAAAACCGCTTAGCATGTTTACCGTTATGTACAGCTCTCGCTCGCCACTTGAATTCGCCGCGTTGCATTAGTTCGCCGCATTCGCAGTACAGTGCCGCCGTTGGGTTGGATGGGGTTCGGTTGGGTACTGTGTTTGTACGACTATTACTCACGCCCAAGTGCAGGGCAGGGCAGGCCGACCGACGCGTCAGGTGCAAGTGGATACCTGAAGGGAGTAAGTTTGAAACTCTGCCGCCGCTTTGACCCCGCCCCCACCATCGCTGCCAATGTTTGCTCTGTTTAACCCATAAACGCGCTTTAAGCGTTCGCCTTTGCCCTCTCATCCGCTTTTTCCCTGCTGCTTCAATCCCTGAAGTTGGGCGGACGGGCATTGGCAAACATTTTGTGCACCGTCAAAGGATCACGCACAGACATTCCGCACACACACACTTCCAGGCAAACAGTGGAATTGGAGCAACCCTGGATACGTTGGGGTTGTCAAGTGCTTGCGTTTCGGTGGGCCTTTGCCAGGACTGTACCTTTAAGGCAAAGAGAAAGTGAATGGATGCCCTGACAAAGCTCTGTCGGGCAGAAACTGAAGGCTGCCAAGGCTGAAGCGGTTGAGAGTAGATCCACGTTGAGTTGGGGATCAACTTGAAGCCAATTTCCTGAAAATCCACTCAAATCCCAAAGACTTAGTTGAGCAACGGTGCAACCCTGGCTGTCGACCTGGACTCAACTTCCAGCTAATTAGTTGATTATCTACACAAATCCCAGCAATTAATTGAGTTTTTACATGCTCCAATAATCCCTCAAAAAAGAACTTGATCTTAGGCTATGAGTAAAATGTAATTAATATAGCAAAGAAAAAAACAACGGAAAGAGAAACAGTAAAGAAAGTAGTCCCCTGCCCTGACAGCATCATCTTCTCTAAGCAAAGGGACGTCGGACGACGTGTTGATGTCCATTTAAGTTAATACTGATTAATGCTGACAAATTAACTACGAAATTAATCAATGTCCGAGTATGTAGAGCAAGTGGCACGAACAGTGGCACAGCCTACACATTGATAACACCGAATGGAACCGAACAGCACCGTGGTATGGTGTGGCATTGTGGCGACATCTAGTGGATGGCTGCAGAGAAGCAGGGCAAAAGGGCAGTACTTTTGTTGTTTGTCACTTGTGACGATTTATCAATGCCAGCATAAATAAAGGGAATAGAGAGGGAGAGAGCGGAAGAGCAGAGCATTTCATCAAAGTGTCAGGGAGATTATCAACTCAAGAGAGAGACAGTCAGCAGACAGACAGAAAGTCAGAGATGGTGATATCAAGACAGAGACGGAGACGGAGACAGAAACAGAGAAGGAGACAGACTCCACACTTGACTTGAAATGAACTATATAAATATATACTTAAAATATATATATGTAGATGTACGTATGTATATTGTGCGTGTTTGCAGTCCATCAAACACAACATGTGATAATTCCAGGTTCATCAGCATTATAATCAACATAAAAAGTCAACTTTTGTGCCACAAACTAAAGTATTTACTTATTTATAAGGCAAGGCAGACACACAGACACACACACATACAGAGACAGTGGCGGCAGTGGGCATTTACCATGCAAAAGTGGGCATAAAAGTTCCCATCATCAGCATCATCATCCCATCTCATGTATCTCTCAGGTTGTGTTGCGGGATGGTGGATGCTGCTGTTGATGATGATTGAGCAATGGCACGCAACGACTTTATCTTCGAGTTGTTTTCTTTTTTTGGCATCCGAAATTGCATAATTTATTGCGTGTGACAAATCATGAGAGCAGGATAACTGGACAACTGGACAACCGTTTGCATAACTAATTAGATGTGACGGGCAGGTGAACGCACATCATGACATCATGATATGGTTCGATGGATGATATATTCAGGTGTTAAGGGGAACAGGAAGATCTCTAAACACTTCAGCATTCCCTTGTAACACTCTCCGCCTCGACTCAACAGACTACCTTTTTCTGGTCAACCACTTCTGATATTCTGATATATAATGAAGACATTATCTGGGCTTAAGGCGACCCTCTCGCAATCTCTATAGGGATATACGGATGCGTCAGCCAATAGCATAAATTAGCGGCTAAAACACACAAGTCCGATAACGATTATGTTGATGACGATGACGATGGTATTGGGGGTCAGGCTCTTTTAACAAGTTCCCATAAATTGTACGGACCACAAAGTTGTGGCGATCCACTTAAGAGTTGTCACAACACAAGAACGAGAGGTAAGAGGAGATTGAGGAGCAGGAGAAGACTCACGGATCGTGCCATCGATAGAGTATACTGTGAATGTTAGTTAATTGTGACCATTGGATATCGAAATTTATGGCAGCATTCGGGTAAGCGTTGAGCGAGCAGCTCGGATGTGCAATAAAAATGCCAAATTATTGACTGCTGCGCGGCGGCAATCGTTGTGGCCCCCAAAAGATTTCCACTTGGCATTCGGTTGCATGCATAAATTTCCTAAATTATGTGCCCGATTCGCTTTCGAGAATCGGTACATCCACCACACCGCTGCCCCTGAGGCTGTGGGGCAGCAGGCAACAGCCAGGCCAGTCACCAGTCCAGTCCAGCATCAAACCATCATCATCCCACCCGAGAGCTAATTGAACCAGTAAATCGTAGAGTCACATTGCGCCCTGCTCTGTTGGCCTGGCCGCAACTTGTCCCCGAGACAAACCCTCCTTTCTTTCCTTTGCTTCTTTTCAATCTTTGGCTTTTCTTCTTGACGTTTTCCACTAATTTTCCTTGCCTTGGGCATATCCCACTCTGGACACGACTTTGTCGCTGGTTCCCCCCCCTTGTTGGGGATTTGAAAGTTCAAGATTTTCTTTACCTTCTGGCGGTTTTCTGTCACATTTCCAGTTGGGCGTGTCCGAAGGGGAAAGGCACAACTAGCGACTGGAGGTGGCTGAAAGTGCAGCTTGAGAGTGAATCGGATTTGATTCAGGTTTTCCGGAGGTCTAAGCCAGATGCTCTATGCTTAAGTCTAATACTCCCTTGGAATCGTGGTTACCATCAATCAACGTCCTTTCAAAACATATTTGTGTCTAAAGAATTGCCCAACTAATGTACGCACTGAGGCATTTTGAAACACAGAATATGAATTCAAATTAGATTTACACATATGCATGTAGGTATATCAAAAGAGGGAAAGTCAGATGATGAGCAGATAGAACAAAACCCCAAACGAGTGTATCCTGCGGCACACAACAAACATGGAAGACAATTAATAATACTTAAAAGGCCAAGGGAGATGGAATGTGGTGTGTGTCTGGGGGTTATCCTCTTGCTTTTGCAGTCATGTAATGGGTAATACCACTCCTCCACTCCTCGTTGGGTGCCTTCGGGGGTGTGTACAAGAGGGTGTGTATGGGGTTTGGTAATGAATAATGTGCACTCACCTGGAAGCAGTGTTGCGAGGGAGGATTTCGAGCTCTCTTTCGTTGAGTTATTTGCACATTACTGAAAAAAAAACAGACTAGAACAAATACTAGGAGGTTATTTAAAAAGTTTGACTTTAATTGAAATTAGGTGCAATAATTAAATGCATTTTTGTCAGTCGGTCGGACACACACATGCTCGTGTGCTTAAGGGTGCCTGCGGAACAGATGGTGACCCCGACCTATGAATAATCGTGTGTATTCGGGGTGTGGTGTGTGTTGAATCAAGTGTTGGTCACTCATGTGGTGTTTTACATGTGAGTGTGCTTCAAGTTGATTTATGACAGCACCCGAGTATGTGGAAGTGGGCTTAGAATTTTTACAAAATTAATGGAAATTAGTCACGACCGTTTTACAGCTGCTTGAAGTGGTTTGAAGAGTCTTGCCATAAGGTAAACGCCTTTTGTTCCCATAAGTTCAATTAGTTCGCTGAAGAGTTGCATTTAATATTTGAAACCCTCAAGCCATCCATTTAAGGACTTTCCCCAGAATGAATCCATCATCGCTTTATAATCCGTGGCCATTAAAATCGTTTTTCCCCCTTTTCGTTTCAGGTAAGCCCCAGTTTTTGGATGATTCCGTTGGCCCAAACTGCTCCTATTGCAAACGTGAGTAAAGGCCAAACAAATACCGGATTTCAATGATTTGCCAAAAGCCACAAAAACGAATAGCAGCAAAAAGAAAACACTGTGCGATATTTCCCCGGCAATCAATAGCGAATGCATTCCCTATTTGTGGGGCGCAGATAGTGGGTGGGGGGGGAGTGAGAGAGAAAGGCTTTTCCAATTTCCAATTCATTGCCATGCAATTTTCAAATATGTTTCCGATGTTAAATGCGCCTTTGATCCGGCCGTATGTACGTGTGTGTGTGTGTGGGGCGCCTCCATTCTCCCGGATCTCACACATGGGAGTGGCAGCATATGCAAACGGCATTTTGTGGCTGCATCATTAACAGTCCTGCAGCCAGGGGTGCCCGCCGTCCGTGCCACGCAGAGCAGGACGGGACAGGACAGGGCAAAAACAATTACATTTCAATTTGGCTGATGTCAAAATCAGTCTCGAAATCCCTGCCCCCGAAAACTCCAACCCCTGCTGCTGCTCCTACCCCTGGCCTGGCCGCAAAATAATTGTTAATTGAAAATTGTTGCCACACACAGATGGAGGGGGCCAATGTTGCATGTGGCCAAAATATTTATGCATATAAACAATGGCGCATCAGAAAACCCCCGAAGCAGAACTTGGCTTAGCCCCGCGCCACGGAATGGGTTCGGAATTTCCATAAATAATGCAGCAACAAACAGATGGAGGCGGAGTGGGGGCGACGGCCATTCAGGGAGGATTCAACATTCTAAAATAATTCATAAATTTTAATTGAAATTTTCATTTGACACAATTAAATGCCAAAAAGTATTCAAAATGTGTGTGGGAAATATGCTACGATTCATTATTCGCATTTTGATTTTCTCTTTGTTTGTCAAACGCCCAATGAGGCGTGGGGAGAGGGGGAGGTGTGGCGAAAATATTTCAAATATTGGCAGTAATTTTTGTTCATTCCGATTATCGCCAATTACGAATGCTTTAACGCAATTTAGGACTATAAATAATTAATGTATGTAATTTCTATGGATTTCAATGTTGCACAAACTATCATCAAATACGTGCAACTAATGATGGTTTGCATAGCTCTCAAGAGCTCAAGACGGAGCTATTCTTCCACTCTTTCTCTTCGCTAATTATCCAAATCATCAATAAAACATCAAAGACCGAAAGCCGTTGAGAAAAAGCCAACTAATTTGGTTGAAGGTTGAAAAAAGAAGAAATTTGTGCTGCTGCCACCTGTTTTGGGTCATCAACATCCCATCAAATGCCCATCCACGGATGGAATGGCTTTGTATACAAATATGATACTCGTATCGTATCCATGGCTTAATGGTCTTTAGGAGCGCATTTAAAACGCATTTGTTGGATGCGTGTGGCCCTAATTACCACTGCCGCCTTTCCAGCTCTCTTCCTGCTAGCCCTCTTCCTGCCTCACCATCAAAGGATGTCTTCGCGCCAAGGAGTTTCCTTCGCTTTCCGCAAATGTTAAGGAAATATAAGCTCTTAATTTGAGCTGCCAAATGCTACACAATGTTTACACAAATTAATTATTTCACCTTAATTGAAAAGCTTAATTTATCGAAAATTGAAAGGCACTCAGCCTTTAAAAAAGGAAATTCATTAAATATTTATCAAAATGGGTTCTCAATATGGAAAATCCGAAATGGGAGTAGAGGAAATTTCATATTTATGGAAAAACTTGTGGCCTAGGCAGGCGATAGTTTTTCGCAAGAAAACTGAGGCTGAAAATGGTATGAGAGTGAGGTGGGGATGTATGATAGCATATGATGAGAGCAGAAATCTGATATTTATGGAAAACCCTTCAGTAATAAGCTGGGGTTTAGTTGGTTTGCTCACAGATTGATGAAAATGGCAGGGAAATATACAAGTAGAATTTAAAATTGCAGGGAAATTCTTTATTAATGGAAAAACCTGTGCAATAAGCTGGATTTTGGTTGGAGTAACCTCACGTCAAAAGTGGCAGAAGATGGTCATGTAAGGAAAGGTAAAAACTGGTTGTAAGGCCTCGAATTATAGTTTTTTTTTTAATATTTGGGTAAACCCAGGGTCTAATTTCCGTTTCCTACTATGCTTTTTGGGTGTTTTTTCTCCTTATTCTTCTGCAAAACAACCCGCGCTACGATGCCAATAATTCTCCGTGGGCATATTGGCCAGCGATGTCTCTCCTTTGGTTGCTGCCATTAGCCGCCACAAAAGCTTTGAATGTTGGTTGCTGCACGTAGAGTGAAGCTTTAATTAAATTATGACTACGTTAATGTACCGTTACAACGGCACATTACTCTCCCTCTCCTCTCCCTCTCCACACACTTGCAGTGGTGTGGTGTGGTGTGGTGACTTCTCTCGTTCTCTGGTGCTTTGCATGTCGCTGCTCATCAGCCAGCTCTCTCACACATTCACGCACACCCACAGGGGAAATTCCCTACACTTGGTGGGTGGGGGAATTCCTCCCCATGAAACTGGTGTAATTTTCGTTTCCTCCGGTTCTTTTGTCCTGTCCTTAGGTTGACTTCCGCCACTGTTTGTGTTTTTTGTTTTTTGCTTTTTTGGCATGTCGTTTCGTGTCATAGGACGCTCTGACTCTGCCTCCGACTCTGCTTCCTGTCTGCCATTTGGCGAAATGTAAATAAAGTAATTAAAGTAATAAAATTTGTTTAATGCTCCTAAAGCAAATGGCAAAAAGGGGAGCCAAAGTAGAGAAAGTAGAGATAGTGTGAGTGTTCGTGTGAGTGTGTGGCAGAAGATTCCTCCCTCCAAAGTGGAAAGGTGATAATTACGCTTATTTAATCATTTATTATGGCCATTTTCTGATGAGAGACATGTGTGTGTCTGGATGTGTCTGTGTGTGTCATCACTGTCTCTCTCTCGCTCTCTTTATCTATATCTCCGAGTCTTTCCCTCTTTAATTCGGTTTTTTTTGTGTTTTTTATGCAATTGTCGATTAATTTGTTTATAGCACGAAATTGTCGCGTTTATCACGTAGCTCTCGCGCTCGTTCCTCACTCGCTTTGTTTGCTTTTGGCTTATTCTTCAGTTCTTCTCTGCCATTGTCCTGTGGGTTTTTGTATCCTTTTTCGAATACCCTAGAGAGCAGAGGATATCGCAAGACTTTGTCTAGACGTAGGTCATGCATTTAATGTTTTTCTGATCTGTGGGGATTTATGCAACCCCGCATGCCTATTTCTATTTCTTTAGTTTAAAAAATATTTGTCTGACTTCGTATTAAAGAAGGGTATTATAGAAGGGTATTTGAAACCTCTTCCTCACTTTTCATGTTGTTTTCCATGCACTTTCAAATGCAATTTCAGCAAACAGCTTACTCCTGTACCTGCTCCTGTTCGTGTCCGTGTGCTCTGTGGCTTTGAACTTGCTCTTTGGTTGGAAAAAAACACAACAAATCAATTAAATGTGCATTTTATGCTTCTATATAACTATGCTTTCCATATAAACAAGTGTTTTTCTGTTTTATTTCAAATGTAAAACCAAATATAGCAAGCGGCAACGGGAAAGGGCCGCGGCTCTACCTTAATACTGCTATCTCGTTCTTCTCCACCAGTAATCGCTCACTGCAGGAAGAAGAGTGTGGTGGGAGAGAGAGAATGAGGAAGAGTGTGGTGAGAAAGACACAGAATGATTAAATGTTCGGTTTGGTTGCTCTAGCACTTATAGTCTCTGAGATCTAGACGTACATCGACTCGGCTAATGATGCTGATCAAGAATACATATGCTTTATAGGGTCGAAAATGCAACCTTCTGTGTGTTACACACATTATTTTCACCCCTTATGGGTGGTATAAAAAAGCCCCCTACAAAGTCGCCATGGAAACTGTAAATTGTGAAAAGTTTGGTTATGTGAAAATGGGAAAGAGGGCAGAAACAATTTTAAATGAAATACCAGACACAGCGGACAGCACAAATAGAGAAGCGAACGCTGAGGGACCCTTCACTGGGGGTGCCGGAGTGCCCCTACTCATTGTGCTATCTCTGAGTGCCCCTCTTCTACAGGCTATCATCTAAAAATAAATAAAACGAGCAAAAAACAGTCCCGAAAAAGAAAAAAAAATCAAAAAGAGCAGAAAACAGCTTCATTTAAATGGCACGCGAGGGCGCCACTTGAGCCCGGGACAAGCTCTCCATATCTCTGCTATCCCGCTTTAAACCCATCCATGTATCTCTCTCCCTCAGACATTGTAATGAAAAAACTTCACAGATACACAGACATACGGATACATGGAGAAAAAGTAGTGAAAGAATAAACTGTGATAGAGGGAGTGCAAAACGCAACAAATGTCTGCAGCGCGTGTTAAATAGTTTCTTTTTTCGGAGCTCTGGCTCTCTCCTACCCCCACCCAGTCCCATCCCGTCTGTTTTCTCTCTCTCTCTCGATCTCTGTCTGTCTCTTTATGGCCAGAAGTAAATAATTTTCAGGTTCAAGTGCCATATAATTCCCTTTACTCTCGCTATTTTCCTCCGAAATTCAACAAATTACACGGTCTCAACACCCACCCAACCACCCACCCACCCTCGAGCCCTCACCGCCCACGTTCCTCGAGCGCCCTTAGAGCCCGCATAAATAACGCCATTAAACATGTTCGAACATGAAACAGGGGGGTGAACGTGGGGGTGGCAGGCCATCCTGTGCGATTTCTCGGATACATTTTTATCTGCCGCCCATTTCAAGTCTTCTCTAAACATCGTTCGACTTGCGCTGCCGCTGCTGCTGCTTGCTGCTGCTTTTTCTGCTCTCGGCCTGGCCAAAAGGAGGAAGAGGGAAGCGGAGGTCGTCTCTGGTTCAGGTTCAGTTACTGTTCAAGGGGGGCTCTCCTGTGCCATTTATCAAGCGATCCCGCTCATGTGTCTGAGCCCTGTCGTGTGGTTGCCAGCCAGCCAGCCAGCCAGCCAGCCTGTTCAGTGTCCTGGTCGCAACAGCACTCCTGGAGTACCATTCCCTGTACTGTTCCCGTTCCTCCTTCATCTCGTGCTCTCATTCGTGCTTTTGTTCCTGCTTCCATTCCTGTTCCCATTTCCCTTTCCAGGCTTTGGCTTAATTGCCAAATGTGTTTAGGTGCGGTTTCGCCTTCCCATTGTCCTCTCTCCCTCTCTCTCTCTCTCTCTACATCTGTCTCTCTCTATTTCTGTTTCCCTGCAGCAAAATTAAAAAATGTGGCAATGGAAAAACCTTCTATGGGGGGAGAGGAGCGACTGGTGCGACTGGTGCGGGGTGCGGGGTGGGGGGTGGTGCTGTTCTGTCCAACACAGCTGAGGCCTTTTATTCGATACATCGCACAAATTTGCATGTTTCTGGCCAGGCCCAATTCGAGTTGAGCCGAGAAGCTTTTGAAGTTTTATGGTTGCCATTTGATAAGTTGGCACGAAGAGAAAGGCGGTATGGTATGCGCTGGAGAGAGGCAAGAGAGGGGCAGGAGGGGGCGAGCAGATTGTGGTAATGGCAGGGAGGTGGTGTGGTGTGGGTCGAAGGTAGAACTGAACAATGGCAATGCATTTGCCTTTTGTTCGTGATTTCTCTATTCAATTGGGAGGTCAGTTAACGGAAGTTAACGTGTTTTATTTACTACCCATACCCCCAACCCCTCACCCACCACCATTGTTTTTGTAGTTATGTATTTTCACAGTTGAGACTGTTTCAATGCTGTTTCGGAAACATTTTGACTTTTTCAGAGTAGTTTTGAAGTTATTCCGGAGTTAAAAGTGTACTTTGTACAGGTATTTATGGTTGGAAGCTAACTGAAGTTCTATATTTCGGAGTGATTTGAAAATTACTCGGAAATATTTCCGAAATTCGGAGTTATCCTTGTTTCGTAGTCGGTTTGAAATGGGGGCTTTCATAGTCTTCAATGGAGTATGGAATATATCACATTCCGATGTTTGTTTGTTATTTACCCTCATTAAGTACACCCCTACGAATTCCATCGATGAAACGCTAATTATACTCACCTGCCACACCCACCCACACAATAGACACACGCCTACCCTACCATATCCACACTATCTAGTACTCGACTACTATTTATCATCCAACCACGGGCTTTCTGGCTTCACCTTTGACACACTTTGCGATATGATATCCCAAACACAGTCGAAGTCGATGGTCGAAGTCGATGGTCGAGAGTCTAGGAACCAGGAACCCCCACGTTTGTGGTAGATTGTGGTCAATCAGAGGCCGGCCATCTGCTGTGTCCTTTACGGGCCGAATTCCGTGTCCTTTGTGCGGTCATTGAGATCAAAGTCTGAGACAAGCGGATCACCGCTTTGTGTGGCTGCCTTTGTCTGATTTCTGGTTAAATGGGAACACTTCAAAGACCCGCAGATGTTGGGGAAACATAAATGCAAATATTCCCCCTCCCCAGCCCACTTCCCGATTCCCATTCGTGATTTTCGTGTGGCGCTTGTCGCTCTGGCTGCGGCTGTGACTGTGGCCGGGGGGGTGGCCGGGGGGGGAGGGGAGGGATCCATTTCAATATGTGCCGCGTTGAGGGTAAATTATGAAACTCGAGGCGTTTCACTTGTTAAAACAAATTATAGGCTTCGTTTCTGATTATTTTGAGCTGGATTTTTTCTCCATTCCCCAGTTTTTAGGAGGAGGACGGTAGGTAGGAAGGTAGGCCCTGGTTCCTGGTGTATAATAATATGAATTCATTTGCATATTTTACCTCGTCATGGAGTGACTGCAGAGTGATGGAAGAAGGAGCCATTTGTCAGCTGCAGGCAATGGAAAAGTGAGGAAATGAATTGCCTGAGGACTGGAACTACCATTCCGAAATATTGATTCTTAAAGTCGTTTAAATGGGTCACAAGTTGAAGCAACTCCAAATGTTTTCCTGCTGGATCTTGCAATAAAACTGGAAATAATCTGTCCCCATATGGAATCCATAAATTGCCCTTTGCTCGATTCTGATTGACACTCCAGCATCGATCTGTCTGTCAAGTCACTCGCCTGCAGCCCCTACAAATGTGTCCATCCTTCGTCTGTCTGTCCGTCTGTCACGCAGCCTACAAATGTGTCAAAGCGCAGTCAGATCGACAGCATTAAGCGTCATATTAAATGCCATCCCGTTGAAGAGGAGAGCACTCTCCCAATTCCCAGCCAAATGTCAGATTATTAAGCATTGATAAGGCGCACAGTCACAGGCACAGATACAGATACAATATGTATGCAATATACGAGTGTACATCTATAAGAAAGAGAGCGTCAGACTGTTGCCCGTGGGCAGCAATTGAGGATGATTTCTTTTCGAGTTGGAGCTTCACTTCCTTCTTCTCCTCGTCCCCACGAGATGTGTCGATTACAATGGCAATTTCAAGCCGTCTGACGTCTGATGAGGATCATCGCGCGCGCTCACTCACACATGAGGCATGAAAAATTATGGCACGTACAGAGAGCCAGGGCCTCGGGAGATTTCCCGAAATGATAATCAGAGAAATCATATACCGAGCAAGAGAGAGGGAGAAAGAGACTCTCCTCTCCTCCTTCTCTGATATATGGAAATAAATATTATGCATTAATGATGATGAGCCGTGGCAAAAACTCCTTAAAGTTTGAGCTCTGCTGCTGCCCATCCTCTTCCTTCCATCTGTGATAAGCCATTCAGTGCGGAGTTGATTCGGAGTTGCGCTGCATCTTTGATTGAGATTTCGCTATGGGAACTTTAGACGATGGGGGCTCTTTTTTCCAAGGCGGAGTCTTTTGATTGGGGCTACTATTAATGCCAGACGTAGATTGTTCTTCTGTGGGTTTTGACGATATTAAAGGCGATTGGGAGTTGATTCCGTCTTCCGATATCTCTACACCTTGAAGGATGCATCTATCTGGCATCAGGCTTTCCTTATTGGGAATTCCCATAGTTAGCACACCTCATCATTTATTAGGGTGGCCTCTCTACAAATATTCTCATGCTTGTGGTTCCTTATAGCCATAATCAAATCAATCAAAACACGCCCTCCATCCACCACTATCCCCCTTTCTTTCAACCAAAATAAAACTTAATATAAATGCAAATTCAAATCCGAGAAAATAAAGTGAATCCGAGAGTCTGGGGGTCTGGGAGTCTGCGAGTCCGAGTGCGTACCAAATTCGAAATGAAATGAAACGAATCGCTTGGACTTTTTCCATAGAAATGCATTCAAGTTTTGGGGCAGGCACAGGCAAGCGGGCGGATGGATGAAATATGCGCACAAATCACTTGGTTGAGGCTGCGGCCAGATACGATACTCGTCTCTCGTAGTTTTCTCTCTCTTTTTGTCAGTTGGCCTGGCCAGCAGGTAGACAGATAAAGGCTAAAAAGCTAAGGCCGCTCAATGAATCGATTTTACCAAGTTTTTGCTCTTTCTTGAAACTTTAAAGTGGATACAGTGGATATTCGCATGGGAAAAAGTATCTAAAAGCAAATAAATTCTTATGAAATATAATAACATATTTTTGCAATGACTTTCGCTGGAGCACCCACTGTGCGCAGGCTTTAGTTATTGTGGCTTATGCAGAGTTGGCTTTATCTGATTAGGCCTACTCCCTGCCACCCCCATCCCTCCTCTCTCTGCCAACGATTTGTGCTTAAGATTCAGCCTCAGCCTCAGCATCTGATTGAACTACGGATTCGTTTTCGGTTTCGGCTTTATGAATTTCGTCTATGGTTGAGCTTTGGTTACGCTTTACGCTTTTCGGGCTTGGTTTCGGTATGGATTTCGGGTTTTGGTTATGGTTTTATGGATTTCTTTTTCTTATGGTTTCATAAGCAACACAAACAAAAAACAAAAAAAAACACCACACAGACAGACAGACAGACACAAACGCATCGTTAGCCTTATTTCTGTTGTTGCTGTCGATCAAAATGCAATCAAAAATTGTGCGGGTTCCAGCCGGGTTTCCTCCCAAAAAATCCATCACTCTCTCTCTCTCTCTCTCTCTCTCTGTCTCTCTCTCCCCCTCTCCCTCGCTCTCGCTTTGTTGGTCTGTGGACCACAGAATAGTTTTGTTGTTGGCTCGTAAAGATTTCTATCGGGGGACTGTGGGCCTCCTTTTACTCAGTTTGTGGCTTATTATTTATGGTAAGCAGCGTCTGTTTGGGTTTGTAATTGATTTTTACAGTTCTTTCGGGTTTCTGGTCTGCTCTGTGGTTGTAGGCCATGAGTTATGCACACATAAACCCACTACAATAGATCCGAATCAATAGTGGCACACAAATGAAATCGTTAATAGACTTGAGAGAAAAGGCTTTTGTTTACCAGATGGAAAGGAAGCAGGTATTTGGTAGCTCCTTAAAAGCTCTAGGCTTATATCTGAAACTATACATTGAAAAAGTCAAAGAAGTCTCCTTCTAATCCTCAAAACTCTTATAAATCATTAAAAAAAACCCTGAAACCCTTTTAGATATAAATTGATCTTTCAATCTCTTATCTTTGGGATCCCAAAAAAAGTCGTACATGTTGCCTCCATTAGTCGCCCTCAAATTCTTTTATAGAGATGCTCTTTCTTTCCATGGTTTAGCATACAAATAAAATACATTCAAAATACATTAAAATGGAAAAGAAAAAAAAAACAGAAAACCATATAATCCAATTAATCCTTAAACGTTTTTTAAAAGCATATAATTTAAAACACACGCCGACGCCGATGCAGATGCCGAAGCTGATGCCGATGCCGAGATGCCGACGCCAAACAAGCGACAAAAGAAAACCAAAAGCAGACCCCGAAAAAACCTTCAAAGAAACACACCCAAAACGACTTCGGTAGACATCGTGTTGTGGAGCACACACACACACTCACACACCATACACCACACGAGTAACAACAACAACAACAATGCCAAATCGTTGATCGTCTGGGCTCCCGATCCTCTCCCGCTCTTCGCCTTCCTTCTATCCCTCTCTGACTCACTGCGCTGATTGCGATCGCGAGCGGAAGGTGCGTGAACAATGGAAACAATCGAACATAATTAGGCTAAAGTGCTGGGGATAAAAGCTACACACAGCGACAGAAGGAGTGGAGTGCTGCAGCAGGCCATACAGAGAGAGAGAGAGAGGGACTAAGGGGGTTCGACTCCTTCCTTCGTTCGTTCGTTTGTTCATAAATAAAAACGACAACGCAAATAAATTGTAGCGAATTTTTATAATTAATTGTATTGTCGTCGGCGGGATTCGTTTACGCGCAGCAGCTCCACAGAATCCAGGGGTTTCCACTGTTCGGCGAGTGTGGGTCTGGGGAGGGGAGGGGGCCGCTCCAGTAGTTTGCTGATTTACCGATAATGCAACGACGATGGGAGTCACAGTAGGCGGAGGCGGAGGCAGCGTCTGGGGTCTGTGGTATTAAAAGCGCATTAACAAATCTCCTAATCAGCGATGGCAAATCGCCTTCTGTGGGTGTTCCCCTCCCTCTCCCCCTCTCTGTCACTCTTTCACAGATTCGTTGTGCGTCTCCTTTTTATGTGGGATTGGAAGATCAATTTGAATCAAACTTTTGGAATCTACCTCTCGTTTTTGATAACGCTTTTTGCATGAAATATGTCCAGAAGAATCGCTTTCAATTCAATTTTGAAAATTCTGGGTGTTCTTTGAATGGAATTATCTTTTATCTGTTAAAATGGAATTGAAATTTTCTAATATTCTATCTTCTAAAGGAGCTTTATGCATTGAATAGAGAAATAACACAACAAAAGGTGACCAGAGGAAAATGAGTTAATCCACAGATTATTTCCAATTAGTTCGAATATATTACAGCCTAATATTTCTTGAATATTTGCCGCCATAAGCCCACACTCCATACTGACTTTGAGAGTTGTAGAAGGCCTGTAGAAGGAGGCTTTTGCCTGTCTATTAATAAACCATAATAATTTATTGATTGCCTTTTAAAGGCGGCCTGCTATTGACCCCGAAACTAATCTGCACAGAATTATCGCAGTCACTGGGACCAAGAGCAGGGCAGAGCAAGAGCAGAGCGAGAGCAGAGCAGAGCGAGAGAGGGATAACTATTGTTTGGATTGGAGGTAGCCGGAGCTCTGCTGACCAGACTTTGCCTCTCATTATGGGGCTTCCATCCTCTTGCATGGTTCTTTTCATTTTTTTCTCCACATGTATTGCTTCTGCCTGGCTGCATTAATTCGTTCACTTTTTTCATGTATCTGTGTGTTCGTGTGTCCGTATGTATGTCTGTGTTTGTGTGGAAGGAGCCAGTGCTCCCCAGGAAGGAGCTCCCCTCCCTCCTTCGCCCTCTCGTTTGGTGGCTTACTTTCCTGCTTGAGCGCGCTTTGGCCCGCCGTCAAAGGCTGCCTTTGATGTTAATCCCATGGAAAATGCTCTCGTACTCGTACTCGTCCTCTATCGTGTGCACACACATATGTACATTCCATACCAGTACCACACAGTGCCAGTATGTGACCTGCCTGCAGTCGTATAGAACATACCTATAATTGTGTTTTAGCATTTAACTTTGGCTCCTTTCTTTACCAATTTTGGGTATGGCTGCAGCTCTACTTGGCTCCGCGTTTGACTTCCATTTCAACTTGTTCTTTTTTTTCGGGCCACTTCCATTTCGACTTCTTAAAGCCCCTGCCCTGCCCTGCTCTGCGCTGCTGTGTGTTCGACTTCTTCTCGGGCCATTGTCTGCCTAATTTTCCACTACTCCTGAAGTCGCTGGATGGCAGAGCATGGGAGTTGGGGGTTGGCTAAGTAATTTCCAAATTAGGTGATGGATGATTAGAGCTGAAGAATGAGTTCGAATTGCTGGGAATTGAATGGACGAGAAATGGGTTTTGCTCCTCGAATTAGTTCAAAAAGAGATTCAGTTAGCTTAAGGGCATGCCTTGAAGCAGGAACCTGCCCTTCCTTTGCCACGAATTCCCTGCTATATTATCCCACCCCCGAATCTTAATCTTCCCAAAAGTTAAAGCCATATGGATATGTTTCATTGGCACACCCCAAAGAAAAGCCTCCTCTTAAGGCAGCAGGCGAAGTAGAAGTAGAAGCAGCTGTTGCCACCACATGTTTGGTACAACATTCGGCAGGCGTCTCCACTGCCTGCAGGTAATTTATCTAATAAAATTATTATTACCATATATTACAATAAATGGGGCTTAATAAGTGGGCTAACACACACACACCCATAGAGGCGGCAAGAGAGAGAGAGATTTGTCTTTGCCATGGCAATACTTTCATCCCATCCGCGATTCTCCGCCTCCTCCTCCGCCTCCTGCTGCTGCTTCGTTTTGGTCTTGTTTCGGTCACGTGCCGCGCACGCAATTTGTGGCGGCGTCTCGACCAACAACTACCGGGAACCCCACAAATGTCTGCGCTCCTCCTCGAGCCACAAACTCGGGCACCGAAAATAGCTAAACAATTTGAAAAGATGTCGCACAATTTGACGACGAACAGAAACACAGAAACAGACGCAGCCAGAGGAGCAGCCTCCAAGATGGGGAAGCAGCAGCCAAAGATGGAACGAGGAGCAGGGAGTCATAGCGGAGGCCGTGAAGAGACAACGACGACGATGTAGACGAGACAAACGACAAGACGACGGCGCATTTGAAATGCAAAGTAGGCAAAACACCAAGGGACACGCCCACTTGGCTGATGAAGTCCCACATTTTGGTAGGCAAATGGATGCTGCTTGGTGTTCGGTCTTAAGGAACAAAGAAAGGAATGAGAATTTAAAAGGAAAAGTAACTGAGATTCCCAAAAACTGGAAAATCGATTTCGTTTCCGTTACCTTTGGCCTAACTCCGGCTTAAACCTTTAACCTGCCGTTCGACAAATCGTAATGATTACTATTAGCACAGCCCTTCGACCCTCTCCCCTCTATCGCCAGCAACATTCAGCCAACCCGACGATAAGCAAAAAAGGTGGCCTACAAATTACTTCATTTGCCCCACCATCCAACGGTTGGCGGTGGGTGGTGGTGGGGCGGGGAAAACTAAAGCCAACAAATATTTATGTTAAATTTCATGTTGTACAACCACTAGGGGGGGACGGCAGGGCATGGGAGGGGACGGTGGGCAAACAATTGAAATGGCGCTTAATTTTTTATGGCCATCGCAAACACTCAAGTCGAAAGCCGGACCGAACCGAACCGAACCGCACCGCACCGCAGGACCTCCACCACCACCGTGGAGTATCCTTGACACAGACGGGGAAACCTGGTAAATTCCTGCCTTCTTTTCTCCTCCGCTTGTTGTGGGGGGGAAAATTCTTTTCCAACCGCCTCGCCACAATTTTGCGGTTTGTAAAACTTTCCTCATTCATGGCATTTCTTTTTTGTTTCTGGGTTTTTCTTTTTTTCGGGTTGTTTGTTTGTTTGCCTTTTTCCTGTGTCCTGCAGTGTCCTGCTTGGGACTCCCTTCCTCTCTCTCTCTCTCTCTGCTGTCCTCTGGTGCCTTTTTTATTCCATTATTTTGTTTGCATTTGAATTGAAAATTAGTATTTTTTGGGGGCACTTTATCCCGCTTCTGCTAATTTATCATGCAACGTTTTGTGTACAATACTACCCCTGCCCCACCCACCCTCTTACACTCAGCATTTTCCACTTTCCATTTCGCTTTTCAAGGGTTTTCCCTGTCGCTATTCCACTCTATCGGTGTTCAAAGGTTTTTCCTGGCCTCTTGGGCAAGTGTTTGTTTAGGGTTTGGTTTTTCGCCTACATAATTTTATTTATGACATGTTTGATTGGGTTCTCCGGCGAATCCTTATAAATTGTTCGCTGTCCCCCTGGAATTTATGCCAGGACATGACTCAATTGAAGTCAAGACGTCGCTTACTCAATTTGCCCAAAAGAAATCCAGAAAAAGAAGGAACTTTACAATGTAATAAACAGACTCCAGGAGCACTGAAACGACGGCACTCGACAAACAGCAATAAACAGGAAACAGAAAACAGAAGCTCTGCCTAACGTCTCTCGCATATGCCCCCTCTGTACCTCCACCCATCCCTCTTCATGGACAAAAGGTAGACAGAGCCGACAGACCCGACAGAGCCGGAGCCCAGAGCACGGTGTACGGTGTACAGTGTCTGCTGCCAGACAACGTCGACAGCGGGACAACTAATGAGTTCCTAATTTAAATAAATTTCCACTCATAAATTAAAAACTAACAGACAAACAGGAGAACCAGAGCGAGAGAGAGAGAGAGAGAGCAGGTCTCAGAGATGGTGTGTGGAAAAAAAAGAAGAACTTAGTCTGGCTGTCATTGCTCTTGGGTATAGTATAGGAACTGAAAAAGAGAGAAGCGCTCTTTAAAATGGGATCACATGTCTATGTTTTCTGTTGGTGTGGGATTCTGGATAACTTTTGGGGAAAAAGAGCGTTCCAGCTGTGGCCTAAGCGGAGATCTATCTTAATAATACTCCAATGAAATAGATGTGCTTTCACTTCCCCTCAGGGTTACGCTCTTTTCTTTCAGGGTTTCAGGCCTTTCGCTTGAGGTTGGGGAAACCTTTGATTAAAGACTCCAAAAAAGGAAATTGTATATAAAATTTAAAGTATGAATTCCGCTCCTTAAGGAACCGATGTGGTTCTCCCCACCAGTCTCAGATCCAGCGAAACTCCATTATAAAGTCAATCGTCAGTCAATTCTTTTGCTTTTGCTTTTGGTGCTCTCACATCTTCAATTCATTATCCTGCAATGACCAAAACTATTTACAAATTTTTGCGCTAACGGCTGGCCAAAAGTGCAGACCATCTTTATGAGTTGGTCAGAGCCAGAGAGCCAGCAACAGAGCCACAACAAACCACAGCGGCACATAACCACATAAATCAGTTTCTAGCTTCGGCAACTGTGCGCTAAATGCCGTGACAGGCGGCGGCAGAGGAGGCACCACCACAGACACAGCCACAGATGCAGACGCAGACTTGGAACCAATCCCACTCCGAAAACCCAAGCGAAACCGAAGCGAAACCGAAACCGAAACCAAAGTCGCAACAATCCAAGAAAAGACGCTTTGTGGCTACTACGTGAGGCAGCATCAGCCGCCTCAAGTGAAGGAGGGAAAAACTTTGGCGCATACCAAAAAGTCAATGAGCCATTGAACGATCGATCCGAGGAGTCTGTGAGATAGGGCGGAGGGGGAGGAGTAGGAGTATGCCCCAAAGATGGTCATCTCTTGTGGGGGCTCTCCTCTCTCTCACCACAGACACAATTCACATTTTTGCTACGCCGCATTTTTAGCCAATTTAAAGTCTAATTTAAGCAGGCGCATTTGTAACGCACGTAAAAACTGGCAAAAACCAAGGGGACCGACCAGTCGCTCTGTTCCGTTCCGTTCCGTTCCGTTCCAAAGGATTGATCTGGTCTGGCTAATTTTGAGCACGTACGCATATAAATTTCATCAAAATTCCAATGAAATAAACGCACAAACGTTTAAAACCCGCGAATCTTGGGGAATGCTCGCTGTCGCTCCTCAGTCGCTGTGGCTCTGTCGCTCTCTGCCTGCCCCAACCCCACCCAAAAAGGACACAAAAAATTTCATATTAAATTATGGAAAAAGGGAATTTCGTTTCAGGAAAAGGAATAAAAGGAATCTGCTGCTGGTTTCTGCCGTCTGCATTGGCCTCTACTTTTTACTTTTTGTATTATTTGTCACTGAACGCATAATAAACATGTTTATTAACATTTCTCGTTTGCCGGCAGACAATAAATTAAGAGCGCTGGGGCAGGCAGGCAGGCAGGCAGGCCGGCGGCAGACAGTGTACGGCAGTGTATGCAACATGTTGCACGCAACATTCATCAGCGCCCCCAGAAAAAGATGGCCACAAAATAATTATTTTCGTTCAACAAAAATTGAGGAATTTCCGCAAGAAGAGAAACAAAGGAGGGAGGGGGAGGAAGGGGCAAAGGGCAAGGCAAAAGCAACAGAAATGCCTGTGGGTTATGAAATGAATTTTCAGTTTTTACCACATATCATTTAAGGAAATTCCATTTTAAATTGAAATATGAATTTAAAGAATTATTTTCGTATATTTTCGGTTGATTCAAACATTTAAAAGAATTTTTATTGAGGACTTGTGGATACTAAAATCTATGAAATTAGTCCTTAAAAAATATATCAAATTACAAGAGGGTCTCTGATTGGTCTGATTTATCTTTACAATTTCTCAATCGAAACAAGTTAAGAAAACTTCCATAAATTCATGCAAAAACTTCTTTAAGGAAGTAAAAAAATAAATTTTAATTACATTTTTACCAAAATTTTCTTCTTCATGAAATGTAAATTAAAATGGTAATTTTTGAGTGTTTCGTTTCTTATTTTTTGGGGCGACTGGCAATAAATTAACAGCACAGTTCGTTCGAGTATATCGCTGAATGATATGAGCCCAAGGCAATTCCCAACTGGAAGTATTCTTTGGCGATCATTAAAAGCACTTGCAGGATGACTGCATACGAGAGAAAGAGACAGAGTGCGAAGAGAGAGAGGGAGAGAGAGAGTCAGTGAAGCGATCGCTGCTTTTGCATTAATTTCACATGCAATTTACGCTGATTTATTTGATCTGCAAGTCCATGCCCATGCCCATGCCCATGCCCTGGTCATGTCGATGGCTCTCATGCTTCCAGGTCTATATATCTGGCTCTGTCTCTGTCTGCTGTATTCTGTTTTCTGTCTCCTGTCCCCTGGCTGTCTGTTTGTCACTCAGCCGCAGCGATCGGTAGATCTCTGAAAGACCTCTTCCTAAATTGGCTGCAACCACAACCACAACTACAAAAGAGGTCTGGCTCTGGTCTGTGTGGCTCCTGCTCCTGCTGCTGCCTGCTTTATGCTGCTGCCTGTTGATTTGATCGATTTGTGTTGATTGCCTGTCAGAGTGGCAGGGCAATACAATGGCTTCTGGATGCAGGAGGGGAGTCGGGCAAGGACAGGGCTGTGCGGCTGCTGGTGCTGGCTGGGGCTCTTGTTAGGTGTCAGTCGGGGCAGTCAAGTGTTAAATATACGTATAGAAATGTATGCATGGCGGAGCCGAGCCAGAGTTTATGTTAACTAAAAGTGCATAAAATGCGCTCGAAAAGGCGAAAGATTCAAAGTCGAGTCGAGAGTCGGGTTCTGTTGGCTGCGTCAGTCAGTCAGTCAGTCATTCGATTCATGCACTTGGCTTTGGCTTTTCTGGGCTGCATTCACCTTCTCCATTCCCCCACTGCTTTGTGTGTTGTTGGCCCGGCTTCTTGGCTTCCTTTCTCTGGCAACACTTTTGAGGCAATATGAGATTTCTATGGCGATTCGAGGGGCTTGGCTTTGTAAAATTATATGGTGTTTTTTTCCCGGGGCATCAGGGTATCATAAAGGTGGAGTGTCCTTTCGCTTACATTTATTTAAATTTGAAATTCCTTTCAAGCAACTCTTATTAATGAAGTTCTCTGCAAAGACTAAATCTTTTGCTTGCTCGCTGAGGCATGACCTTCCTCCCGCTCCGCTGGAGTTTTTCCATCCCTTTTAATGCAATTTCATTGCATTTTCCCCCCTTTGCCTGGAGCGTACTTCAATTTATTGTGTATATATTTGAGAGAGAGAGAGAGAGCCGTAGTAGTTCTTTCTGCGTTATCATTCTAACGTAATCTTAATCACTTTGCCCAATGTTCATTCATCCACATCATCAATTTCCTCCTTTGGGGTTTCTGCTGCAGCAGGGCAGGGATCTCCCACCACCCCCTCTTGAACTGCTCGCATTTCGAGGGTCGTCCGTCCATGTCTTTTCTGCTCTGTTAGCCATCTCCTTGGCCCTGTCTCTGGCTTTGTGTGTTTCGTTTTGCTTTTCTACATTTGCTTTTTGCTGCCGCTTCAATGGAACTTTTTGCCGCCTTTATAGGATTCTTCAAGTGATTTTCAAAAGATGGATTTAATACACACAAAAGCACGAGTAGTAATACCTACCTATCCGTAACTCCTTCCATATTTCCACCCAGAGCGTCTTCAATCTATCTATCCCCCACCCTGCTTTCTGCTTCAATTTCTCTACCATTTTTCCATGCTCGTGATTTCCCGATTTTCCTTTTATTTTGCTGCTGCTGCTGCTGCTGTTTCCAATGCATCAGTCAACTGACAACGCCCTGAACTTCACCTCTGGCCTAACCCCTGCCCCCTGCTCCCCGCTCTCATTCCTCACTCCTGTTACCGAAAAAACAGCATTTGCTACTTAATAGTTGTTGGTCTTATCGGTTCGCAATCTGCCTGTTTCGACCCCTCTACGGGCCAAGTTAGTTAGCCCAGACAACAGAGAGCCCATATAGAGTGAGAGAGAGAGGGGAGACGGGGTAGAAGATACCCCTCCATTTGGCCATATTAAAAATGTATATAGAAACTCTTAAACAAACCTTCCTTTGGCCAGGAATCAAGCAGAGATGGTCAATGGTCAATGGTGACTCCTACTCCTCCTCCTACTCCGCCTCCTGCTGCTGCTGCTTCTGGCCTGGTCGAATCGGATCGGGTCTGGTCTTAGTCCCGGTCCCTGCTGCTGCCGCTGCTGCTGCTTCTTTTATAGATTTCAATAATAGATTTTCGAGCTGGTTTCCTTTCGGTTGCGTTTCCCCCCCTCCGCCATCCGCCATCCGCCGCCCGACGACTGTCTGCAATTTTCGTTCATTCGGCGTGCAAAATTGTTTTTCTTTTGGCCATGAACCCGCGTGCTGACGCTGACGGCTTCTGGGGCTCTTTACACTCGGCTCTGGCTCTGGCTCTTGGCCCTCTGGCTCCTCTCTTGGCCCTGCTCCTGCCCCTGGCTTTGGCTCTACTTCTAATGTGTTTCTTTTGTTTCGCTTTTTTTGTTGGTTTGTTTCTGGTCGGAATGCAGCTGTGCGTTGAACCTTTTGCCAATTGCAATTGTTTCGTAGTGTTGCTGTTGCTGTTGCTGTTGCAACGTGGCTGCTGCTGGTGCTGGTGCTGCCACAATTCGTAGCTGGCTTGTTGTCCACTTAAAGTGCCACATTTGGTATAGGGAAAATTGTACACGGAATGCTGGATGCTTGAGGTCAAGCAGCAGCAGCAGCAGCAGCAGGGGCAAGCAACGTAACCCTCATTTGTTGAAAAGCTGTTCATGGCAATGACTTCTCCAAGTTGTCTCTGGACTTAATGGTTATTTAGGGGAATTTATATTGGGTAATCGATTGGGTAATCGATAAATGATGGAGCAATGGAAGCAGAAGGTTGCATAATGATGCACATTGCGGGAGGAGGAAGAATCCTATACTGATGGGATTTCAATTGATGTGAATCTTACAGGAATAACGATAAAATATTATCGATGTTTTAACTGTTTGAAAATTTGTGGGATTTTCCTTTTCCTTTCCTCAAGAATTTCCAGTAATCCCTTTAATAAAGCTTTGTAATTTTTCTAATATGCTTTAAATAAAATTAATCGCTTGGAAAATTGCTAATAAGCTGCCACAGGGAAAGATAGAGGAAGAGAGAGACAGAGAGAATATGAGTGAGAGACCATCAAAAAGCGACTAACCAGAGATTAAGATAGTTCCACAAGGGATACGATACGTGTGGGTGTGACTTCCTGCAGCTCTTGTCCCTCCTCCTCCTCCTTCACCTTGTTCTTGCCTTGGAGCAACGTTCTCATTCCCTCAAAGCAAAGTTCTCTCTGAGCAAAGTTGTACCCCTCCCCCTGCCACTGGGGGGCAAAGATTGAGATTAGCAAGTGCCACGAGAAGCGAGACGCGTCGAGGCGGCAGGATGCGTGGCAAGGTGAGGCCTTGTAATCAGAGAGAGGTGCACAGCAGCGAGGAATCTCGGGAGATGCGTGAAGGGCAGCCAGCAACTTGTGTCCCGGGGTTACGTTTAGTGAGTGTGAATTTGGTGTCATCAGTGGGCAGAGGGCACCGCTGGGGCCGCGCGCAGGGGAGGGGAGGGGCTCCAAAGAGGGTCAGAGACAAAAGTCAAACGGAAATGTGCGAGAGCTCCGAGAGCTCGGGGCGCAACTAAAATTGGCAATGAAAATAAGCGTAGATTACGAGTAGAACCCTGGTCTGGTCTGGTCTGGTCCGGCCCGGTCTCTTGGCCATTCCCATTCCCATTCGCATTGCCATTGCCATTTTGCCATCAAGCGAAAACCCATCAAAGTGTAATGAGAAAAAGTTAACTTCGCTTCCAGGCATTCCTCCCCCCTTCCCCCCATTTCCATTCCCTTTCCGATGCCAGGCCCTCTTGGTTCTTGGCTGTAGCGGCGTGTGTCTCTGATTATATCACCAGCATCCAACCCTCAGCCTTCCTCTCTGCCCCTGCCCCTGCCCCATGGTTCTAGGGTCATTATCTGTTTCGAAACTGAAACCAAAGATCCGATCCCGTGGACACATGCTGGTCAATCTTAGGGCTAACTGCTTCTATTTAAGTTGTAAAATCTAAAAGCAACTCATAAACATGGCCCAAGTGGCGTTTGAGCAGGGCGGTGACCGAGGGGGGGCTGAAGGGAATTCCAAGTGCTTGGATAAAGCCATTGCTGGAATGGCTCTTTTTTGGGGTCAGGAAATTGAAACTTTCACGCCGTTTTAAAGTGGGTTTCCCAAAGCAATGGAACGATTTTTAAAGCACTTTGCTAGAGGAAAAACTCTTAGTTTGATTGGCGGCTCCAAGCTGCTCTAGACTCGTCTGTTCGTTAGGCCATATTTGGCTAACCTTTCAGGCACATATGTACCTTCGATTCTACTTCCTTTCCATGCTTTAAGAACTCCGAATGATCCTCTGCTTTGATCCAATTGAAACCATATATGACTTGCCGGGCAGATATTCTCCGTTTTCCCATTCTATGCCCCAAATTCTTCAGGCTCTCCTTCTTTTCTCTGCTATGCCACACCAAATCTTCCCTTGACCTCACTTTCCATTTCGTACTCCGAACATTAACCCAAATATGGAGTCTTATGCAACGGCGGAGTACTCCAGCGAGTAAAAACCATTAACCAAGTGAGGGAAAAGAGAAATCAATTAGGCACAGTTTTTGGGCCCTCGATAGATCATTAATTTTGGAAGCTGGGCTGAAACCCAGAGACACATCATGAAATAAATCCATGTCAAAGTTCGGGACAACATTAGTGGATAATTAACACGCCCCTTGCTAGGGTGCGGCTGCCACTACTCCTCCTTCCCTCATTTTGGCCAAATGAGATTCGGTTTTCGCTGTTGGTGGTCGGATCAGGTCGGATCAGTCCACCCACATACATGTTCCAGGGTGTTCAATTTCGTAGAAAATTTCACGCTGCGTTCGAGCCAACTGCAGCAACACTCAACGGCCTTCCTATATCATTAACATATGCATACCCCACCTATAACACATACCCTACATACATACAACCCCATACCCTACTTTATGATGACATGCAGATTATGACAGAAATTATGCTCAGATTTGTGTGCATCGATTAATTGGCATATAACTCATTTTCTTATCATCTTTCCCGCTCTCTTCTCCGTTTCGTTGCAGGTAAATATGCGGCTCGCTTTTCAAAAGTTATCTGACTGGAAAACAACCATTACGAATCCGTTGATTTTGAAGTGAGTTTTGAATAGTTTTTCTCAAGTGATTTGCATAAATTACTGCATGTTACGAGATTGCATTCATACATTTAAAGAGTGTGGGCAGGGGCGTGGCGCATAGCTGTTTCATAGGTGAGCAATCCGATTGGCATGCGGCTGTGGCCATAAATCAGTTTGTAGCCGCAGTCGGTATGAGGGAGGGAGGGAATTGAGGAGCAACAGGAGATATTGAATTCCGTAATTAGTGCAACAGTTAATGAGGGTATCAATGATAATTGGGGCAAACAAAACAGTGCCATTTTAGGCTTTAATTTGCCTTTAAATCTGTAAAATGAAACAATAATCTCTATCGTCTCTATCGATACAACATCAAATATAACAAATATATCCATTAAATATAAAGTAATCTTACAATCACTTCACATCGAAAGACAATCTGAGAGATATAGGTCGACAAATTGTAGAGTAAATGAACATATCACAAGAATCGATTAATAATGACCACCATAGATCGCATTTATCGATAAACCAAATCATGGGAAGAAGTCTGCCTCTGCCTCAGCCCGCAATATCTTACTGCGATCAATTTCCCATCCTGTCACTCGGAGGATATCTTCTCCAGTGAAGAATTCCATTAGCCAGAGATTAGCCAGACAATCAGCCAGGCCGCTGGCTGAAGCCCACACAAAAACCCGCCTCAACTCGCTTCACACGCCTCTATCGACTGCGAGATGAGAGCACGAGTCTGCTGGCCAACTGAGAGAGAGCCAAACTGCTGGCTCTCAAGTCGTCTTAATGATGCGCAGATTAATGTTTGCCTCACAACAAAATCCACAAGGAAAAGCGCCTCGGGAGAGACAGTTTCCAACGCAAAAGCCAACTGCGACAGAGACAGAGATTGAGAGCGGCGGAAAGGCGGAAAAGCGGGGAAAAGCGGACAGCGGGAAACCAAATCAACCGCCGCAGCAACGCCTTTTGTGCCAAAAACTGAAACTTTAACTATTTATTACTCGCACCAAACGGCCCCAAGGGGACACGAGGGACTACAGTCTGAACGACTGACTGGATGGATATCTACGAGTATTCAAATGCATTAGCTCCAAATGTCTGATATGACAGCAGACTCGTCGTCGCCCCACCCCGCCCCGTCTCTATCGGAGTTACAGAAACGGAATCGACTCTGACGACTCCTCCGAAAAGCTGCCTGTCGAGTGCAGTCAGAGTGAAACTGGCTCTTTTTTGTGTTTGTGGCTAAATGGTAGAGGAGTTGGGGAGGGGGTGGGGTGGGCCGCAGTCAAATTAGCGCCTCTGGCTGCTCCTCAAATCCATCTGCCCCGCAACCCGCACCCAATGTCGCCCTCGACATTGAAAAGGGTCTAATGGGTCGCTCGGTCGTCTGGTTGTCTGAAACTTTTGCCTCTCACTGTTTTGCTGTTTCTTTTAATGATGCCAACAGCAGCAGTCGCAGCAGCAGCGGCAGCGGCAGCGCAAAGGTTTGTTAATCGATTTATGATGTTTGAGAAAATTAAATGTGTCTGCCCCCGAATCAGGCAAATGATAAGACCCTCTCAGCCGCTGCCGCAACAGTAGCCCTAAAGCCCGAGCTACACAAAAGTCAACTTTAAAATGCCACCCAAGGAGGCAAAGTGTCGCTTCCTCTCACTCTCTCTCACCGCGATAAGGAGGCACAAACGTCAAATTCTCAAGAAAATAAGTAGGAATGTCCAGGATGGTAGTTCGAATAGAAGATACCCATTAAACCATATAAAACTGAGAAATGAGAGAGGGAAATAGAGTTTAAGGGAATCTGAAGACAACTTTTGGTACAAAGATAGATCATATATGGATCTATGCTAAACTCTATACGCAGTATAGCGAATGGCCACATAAACACTTCCTTTTGGCCCCAATATACCCCTTTCAGTCTCCTCAAATACCGGGTATTACAACTTTAAAAACTATTTCCCCCAAAGAGCCATCTGAAGGGGCAGAGAGAGAGGATGAAGTAGAGTGCAGAGGGGACGACTGTGGGGGGGGAGTAAGTCGCAAAGTAGCGTAAAATAACAATAAACAACAAATAATCATGTTGCTCGTCCAAGTCGAAGGCGAAGTTCTTTCGCTCCACTCAACTCAACTCTTCACCCACTTCCACTCCCACATCCGCTGTTCCCTGGAGAAGCCAATCATGTGTAAGGTTGCTGCATGTGGCAGGAGGCGGAGGCAGGAAGATGATGCTGTCTGTCTGCCGCTTGCCTCTTTGCCAACTATTTGCCCCCAAAAGAAGCATCGGCAGCAGTGGGAACAAGCAATGAAGTTGTCGATGCGGAGGCGCTTTCAGAATGTCAACGAAAGTGAAGGCAGCGACGAGCAACAACAAGCGTTTGAATATGCCACAGCAGGAGGCAGGCACGAGAGAAAAACGAAAGCAGTTGCTTGGTATTCAATTTCATTAAGTTAAATATTTCCTATCAAGGTTTCAAGAAAATTAAAGGAAAATAAACACCTTCGGGTTTTCCACGCCTGGAAATTGTAGAAAATCTCTCTTTAAATCTCGAATAGATGCAGTAATCAGAGGGTTCTATTAATGATCTTTATCTTTGGTGTTCGTTTTACCCTCTTCTCATGTTAACTTTTTCAACTATTCTCACTGAAAATTTCACCAAGGAAAATCTAGATTCATTCATTAGCTCCAGGCACATATTGTACATTCTTCTCTATAGCATACCTAGTCTTCCCCTCCCCTCTTGCATGCTGTACAGTAAGCCCTATATGTGCACGCCCAACTCCAGAAACCATGGAAAAGCAAGAGCAACATCAAAGTTAAGTAACGTAAGGCGGTTGTCGCATTAGTTGTGATTATTATCCGCAGACCTCGCCGCATATGGAGACATAATAACGCCCCTTCCACACACACACACACACTCCCCCCCTCCACTCTCCACCACTGCCGGCTCTGGCGAGATTTCCAGTGTTGTGTAGGTGTTGATTTGTGTTGTCTGCAGCCTCCCCGCTCGCTTGATGGTTGGTGCTCTGAAGCCAATTGAATGTTGAGCAACAGGCGACACTTGAGTCTCGGATTGTCGGGGTCTCGGAGTGTGGATTAAACTCCGGCAGACTTCGAGATTGGCATTGAAGTGTAATCAGTGTAAGCTGTCAGAAAATGGTTTAAACTTTAACAAATAAACAAACAAACAAACAAATAAAAAGGAGGTCCTACATGTGTACAAGACGTACTCACTCGCAGATTCATTCATTAAATTTAATGCCCAAGCGGAGGGCGGGAGAGCCAAGAGCTGCCCACAGGCTGCTCTCAGCCGTCTATTGAGTCGCATAATCGGAGCAGGCAGTGGGGGTGGGGGTGGGGGAGGGGGCACACAATTGGTTCACGAAGGAAACTATCTTCAGAAGTAAAATAGGTCCCCAAGCGACGGGGAGTACAGGGATCTCAATCCTCTATCAATTGGCCTGGACCAACTTACCAAAAAAAAAGCAGAAAAACCAAGAAAAAATAGGAAAACGAGAAGGAACGTTGTGAGCCGCGGCAAATGCCGCGGCTCTACCTTATACCCGGTACTCAGTCAGTATATACATACATACATTTATGAGCCTACGATTTATGAAATTTATTATATGTTCTCAAAAGGGACGAAGATAATATTTAAATTAACAAAATGAATTTTTTGGAATTTTTATGCATGTTTTCATTTTTGTTTACATATGCTTTGTATATCTGCGCCTACATTTCTACATGACATGTATAAATACATATTTGAGACGTACAACAGACGGAGAGAGAGAGAGAGAGAGGGCATGAGTCAGCGCTTGGCAGGCGTTGCGAAGCCACTGAAATTTAATTTGTTTCTTCTGACCATAATATTGATCCGATCTGATCCAGATTCGGTAATCTGGTAGATATGGTAATTTTCCATGATTCTGCGTTTTTGGTTTTCATTTATTTTAAAAATTGTGGATTCCACAGATTTTCGTCCTTTGTGGGGGCGGAAAGGGGCGTGGCAAAATTTTGAAATACACTTGTGCTGGTTTGATATCACAGGAGTTTGGATAGAAAGTTTGGTTGCTCTAGCTCTTATAGTCTCTGAGAACTAGGCGACACAAAATACGAATGGGCAAAGCGGATGGGGCCGCGTGTGAGAGAGAGCGAGAGGGAATGATGACTTTCGAAATAGTTTTCTTCTTTGTAGCTATAATAATGATCCAATCTGATCCAGATTCAACACTCTGATAGAAATGCTCATTCTCTATGAATCTGCGTTTTTAGTTTTCTCGTATCTTCAATATTGTGCACGCCACAGACTTTCGTCCTTTGTGGGGGCGGAATGGGGCGGGGCGAAATTTTGAAATACACTTGGAGTAGTGTGATCACACAGGAGACTGGATACAAAACTTGGTTGCTCTAGCTTTAATAGTCTCTGAGATATAGGCGCAAATGAAGACGGACAGACAGACGGACAGACGGACAGACGGACGGACGGACGGACAGACAGACATGGCTATATCGACTCGGCTATTAATGCTGATCAAGAATATATATACTTTATGGGGTCGGAAACGCTTCCTTCTGTGCGTTACACACAACCGTTATCCCCACAAATCTAATATACCCCTATACTCTTCGAGTACCGGGTATAAAAATGCAGGAAAGCTTCAAGGAAAAAAGTGTGGGCATATTGATACCCTGGCAGTATCTTGAAGATTGTTTCCATGGGGGAGGGGATTGCCTCTGCATTTAATTCCACAAAAACATCTTTCTAGCTTATCCACATTCTATGGCCCATACATTCTATAGGGTTGTCTGCTATCAAAAATCTAACCCCAATTGGAGCACCCTGTACGCTGTACAGGGTATACGCACAAAAAGTGGCAACGACTTGGGTTGTTGCAATTGAATTTGCATAAATTGTGGCCAGAGTCGAGTCGAGTCGTTGAGTCGTTGAGTTCTCCTTCTGGTTACTGGTTTGCGTCTGCGGTTATGCAAATGCCCCCCATACACACACACACACACACACCCGCTATCACCCCCCCCAGTTATCCGCAACTATCCCCCCCTCGTGTGCATTTGAAAATGCATAAGATTTATCCAAAGATTGCTGTCCATTAATTCAACTTGGATTTACTTTTAGCATATTTTACTGCTGCATGCATGAAACCGGACCAAACAGAGAGAGAGAGAGAGAAAGAGAGAGAGGGAGAAAGAGAGACTCTTTTTTTTTTGCATTCGTATTCACTGTTCGATTCCGATTCCGATTTGGAATACGCAAATATTTCTTTTGGTTTTTTTTTTGTGCTGCATACGCCTCCGCCGCCCCACCTCACCTCCCCCTCCTCTGGTCCGCGCTGCCTGTACGCTTGCAATAAATTTGCATTTACCCACAAAATGTTTTGAACTATGGGGTTTCCCATTGATTCGGAGTTTGGGTTTGGGTTTTGGGTTTGGTTTACCTTGCGTTTCGATTTATTTGCGGCTGAATTTATTCAAATCGCTGTCTGGTCCGAACTTTACTGCATGCCACATCCATATCCATTCGAATGGGGGTTACATCTGGCATTTCATTCAGTCATATTGATTAGTTTCTGATTGCTGGCCTTTAGATGGCCAAAGATGACCTTTTGGGGCTATCATTTGAGTTGCTAATTCATGTGGCACTCGAAGGAGTTGTTCCAACTGCAGAAAGGCAACTCCCACTCAAAATTGGTAGCAAAAGTCAACCAAAGATGAATAAAGAATAAGGAAACGTATCCCTAAAGGACAAGCTAGGTTTATCAGATGATCTGCTAGGCATGGAATCTTTAGCCTTTGAGAAGTCTTCATGTTCCATCAAAATCCTAAGATCTGAAACTAAAACCAAAGTAAATTCCCCTACATATTATTTCAACCTTTTTTAAGGCACCCCACAGACAAATTCTGGCCAAGACACTTATGGTTTTACACATGAAATATTTTGCAAAACCTCAAATACATTTTTCCGACAGACTTAAGAGCTTTTCTTCGCCTGTGGCTTTTCTTCACAGGCAACCGCAAAATTTCTATTACATTTGTGTCAAAATCATCAAAAATGGAACCAAAAATCGTACACGACTCGACTCGAATCTCGTCTTGTTTCTGCAGTCCAGAATATTTGCAAAAATATATACATTTTTGAGGAATAAAACACGAAAAACACACACAAACACCCACATATACACATCCAGTGCCGTACTGGAAACTAAATAACATTTTAGTGGACGAAAAATGTGAAGCATTTAAGTGAAGTGCAAAGGAGAAACCGCAGCCGGCAACCGCAGCTGATGGGGAAATTTGTGTGTTAGTTTTCCCCGCAGAGCAAAAACAAACAACACACAGACAAACACACAAACACACACGCACACACATGAAAATTTAAATCCATTAACTGGTCAGAATTTCATACACAATTTATGAGGCGCATTGACAGGAGGAAAACGACCTGGACCTGGTCCTGGTCCTGGTGCTAGTCCTAGTCCCAGTCCGTGTGTGTGTCCTTCCATGCCAGTGGATACATAGATAAATACACACATACGCACATATATGTGTGTGTATATATTGGGGTATTTTTTGAGGATTTAATAGTAACCGCAGCCCCGGACCGACCGACCGACCGACCGACCGACTTTAGGCTGGTTTAAATAAACAAAACAAAGCACGCTGTTGGCAATAAAACCGACAGTGCAACACCCAAAAAAGAACAAAAAAAACAACAACTGACCAATAAACCCGGAATAAACCCCAAAATATCCATGGTTAGAGTTCGGCTCGGGTGGCGGGGGGTTCGGGGGGACGCCTTTAAATATTCGAATGGACAACGAAAATAGTTTCCCAGTCGCTGGATTGGGGCGCAGGACTCGACTCTGCTGACATTTCCCTTCTTTTGGGGCCAAAGTCCTGGAATAAAGTCGCCACTTTACACACGATTGGGCGCACCAAGAGAATGCCTTAAATATTTCATGATGTGAACTGTGGCGGCAGTCGATTCTCAGAAATGTTTCCCAACAAAAGACAGATGACAGACATATCTCTTGGTTTGGATTATTTCGATGTTTTAGATGATTAAAGTTGCCTCCACTGAGGCTAGAAGTGAATATTGCAGGAAGAATATGCTTTCAGCCTCTGTGACCTTCCTTTTAGAGGGTATTCCCTGGTCGACTCCTACCTCGTCAGTTGCTGCTGTGTACCCTCTATAGAGTTGTCACAAGAGTCGCTTCGTATAGGCCTCATTTTAGATATTATGTACATTTTGTAGTAGCCATAAAATTGCTGTCTTGAGAGGCATGGGGCGGGGGCAGGGGCATTGTTGAAAGGTTGAAAACTATCGAACCATAGACAACAAAGAGTCGATGGAGTGGCCAGGCTATTGATTGATTCCGAAAAGCGGTGGCCATTATTTAAGGGGGGGTTTTGGGGGTGGAGTTGTTGCGTAACAGAACCAGAACATGCCTGAAATCAACAGAAAATAACCTGCAATTATGGAGAATAGCCCCCAAAGACTGACAAGAAATTCTTAGAATACGAAATGAGTTAGGGTATCCATTCATTTGGTTTCTCTTCTCTACCTGCCATTAAAGTTCCCGCGATTGTAGACCCACCTAAAACTTAATTAACTTCAATCAAAAGCAGTCGAAAGTCGGTCTGAAAACTTTAAGCCGCAGACAGGTCCACCCACCCACCCAGCCGACAACCCGAAGCAAATTAGCAACTGCCCCTCAGCCCCCCCGAACTCTCTGCCTCCACGCCACAATTTCCGAATCAGTCAACCCCAACTAATGCGATTCATTTTCGTGTAAACTAGCGAAACGCAAAACTTTTTACGCCACCTTTGGCCACACCAACAAGAAGATATACGCATGTACTCATGTATATAGAAGCGGATCTGGGCTATAAATTTAGGTGTCTTTTTGCTGGTTGAAATTCAATAGCAGACAAATGCAGCGCACGATTCTCAACAAGTGCAGGAGGTGGTCCCCAAAGCCAAAGGCAGGAATTTGTCAATCCACCAGGAAGTGGGAGAAGGAGAAGAGGCAGAGGCAGGGGCAGAGGCAGAGGCAGAGGCAGGTGAAAGCGAACGAGCAGAAGAGAGGGCCAAGAGCACAAGAGGAAGTGAGGCAGTAAGGCAGTCAATCCATGTGGCAGCTCCAACGAAGTTATTGAATTATTATGTTTAAAAATAGATTTTCTAATATGAAAATATATAATAGTAATTATCTATTGGAGGTATTTTAAATTCGATTACGCTGAAATGATTAAAAAACAATCAGTATACCAACCAGTACCAGTACCAGTACCAGTGGGTATTACTTGCACCCAAAAATCAACCGCAGTTCCATTTGGTTCTTGGGTGTGGCAAAATGTGCTTCAAACTGAATGCTCTCGTTCAGATCATTGCGATCCTGTGTTTGGTCTTACAAGTATGTCCTGCACCTTACTAAAAGCACAAATACAGTACCAGTAATGTGAATTGTGAAACCATTTTCAAGATCTCATCCAAGTTCGAGTTCACGAACATCAAGTGCCAGTCCCTGGACGAGGAGTTCAGCGGCGTGGAGTACTGCTTCCTGAAGTCGGTGAATCGCAGCTACAAATACTTCTCCGTGAGAGTCAACGTGCACAAACTCCCCCTCACCAAGATCAAAGTAAGTCTGGCAGCCGTTAGCAGACCTTGACCTTGTGACCTTTTTTTGATCTCTGGTCGCAGGTGAATGCCTCGCTGTACAAGCGATTCAATGGCTACAGGCCCTTCCTGTACAACGTCACTGTGGATGGCTGCAAGTTCATGAGGAACCCCAAATCGAGCCCCATTTTCAATTACTTTTATAGTTTCCTTATCGGTACCTCGAACATGAATCACAGCTGCCCATATAATGTGAGTAGACATAGAAATCTCTCATAGGAATCTCTCTTATTATCGTTTTTCGTCACAGCACGATATAATCGTGGAGAAACTTACTACCGACTTTACCAATCACCAGTTGACAGACATCTTGCCATTTCCCGAGGGCGACTACATGCTGGAAACCAATTGGTTCTCCGACAATGTGAAGCGAGCTGTGATCAAAATCTATGGCACACTATCCTGATAAATCAATGATATACACTGTAAACTGTCAACGATATTGCAATAAACTAGGAAAAATGATTTCTTGTTTTTCTGTTTGTAAACGTGTACATATTATGCGCAGCTGCCATGATCCGTGACTCTCTCTCTTTCTGTCTAAAACTAAGTAAGACTAAACTAAGTATTTATGGGGGTTCGGAATGACAAGAGAATCCACCAAAAGCACATCAAACAAGTAACCCAATGACATCATGAGGAAAGAATATTAAAGACAAATGTGTCCACCCCATAACACCTCCAACATCAGCAGCACATCTGATCTGTGATCTGTGATCTATGTGGTACAGTTTTGGCATAATGGATCACGGATCCCTTGATCCCTTGGATAAGTGAGGTATGCATCATTCGCGTTCACCAGCACTCAAGACATGATCAATGCGATACTTCACTGATCGCTGATTATCGTAACAATCAAAGTTTTCAGCTCTGCTCAAAGACCAGATCTAAATCCTATTGAAAATCGATGGATAGGCAAAGTACGAGTCCGCCGAAGGGATTTTCGAAGTAAAAAGTAATGAAAATGTATCCCATGTGTGGCACGTATTAACTGTACTGCTGTATATATATGTACATATACTCGTATTTATGTGGCATGCACATTTTTTCGGAGCATTTGTTTTATGTCTTCTGATATTTGTCAATTTGAATGGATTGCCATTTGATGGGCCACACATTTTGTTTTGTGGGGGTTTGGGGGGGGGAATTGAGAAAACATTTTCATTCGAGTTTTGCAATGTTTTTTTGTGGAATGGATGGAGTTTTTTGGGGCAGGCGATGATGCCCCGCCCTGATTTATTGCGACTGATTTTGGATTTATGTGCAGGAAGGAAGCTTAACTTTTGTATTGTGCAATTTTTGTGAGGGATTCCAAAACGAAAATTGACATAATTTTTGGTTTGTTTGTAAGTTTTTAATTTAATTTGCTGTAAATGCTTTCACTTTTCTATTACTTTGACTGGAATTTGTTTCCTTTGATGTAAACAAAAACATGAACAACTTCTGGCCTTTTCCTGGCAATTAACTTTCATTTATTCTATCATCATTTCATTCCATTCCATTTTGTTTATTCTAATATTTGTTCTGCTGCGACTGTCAGGTGTGTTCTTGCTTTTTTTCCATTTTATCAATTAAAATATTGCGAGAACGTGCAGATTTCTAGATGAAACCTTCCTCCTCCTGCTCCTCCCCCTCCTCCACCGTTCGAGTCTTGTTCATAAAAAACCCCTAAAAAAAGGACCAGTGGATGCACTGGAGGATGCAGCGCTTGGAGTGGTTTCGAGTTGAGAATTTTAATTTCAAAATAATAAAAACCCCCCAAACAAAAGCCCCAACAGGAGCAGGAGCAGGAGCTCCACCTCTTGTCCTGTCTGCTGTCGCCTGACAATGACACGGAATTGAGTCCAACAGAGGATTGTGGATTGTGCCCTGTGTGTCTGAGTGTGTGTCGCTCTCCCCAGCTTTTGTCTAATTGTCGCTCTAGCACCAGGGCCACACGCCCCACACTGCCAGCCAGCCAGCCAGCCATACAATCCGCCATCATCATAATGCAGTCCCAGCGGCTGCCTCTTTCTCCTTTGGAGTGCATGGAAAAATGTTCGCATATGTTGCGCCTTTTTACTGATGCAGGCAGGGGGTGGTGTCGCGGGGTGGGGGTGAACCTGCCATGAGTCTGCCCCCCCTCCCTCCTTCCGTCTCCTTCCTCCTTCGGCCACCGTGCGTGTCCTGTGTGTTGGCAAACAAATTACAGCTGCTATTTTCAAATCATTTGGGGCCATAATTCACGTCTGTGTTTGTGTTTTTGGGGTCCTTGCATGCGAGTATCTGTGTGCGTGCTTACGACTCTCCCTCCCCCACCACCACCCCGCAATGGCCAACCTCCTCTTTGGGGGGACGCTGGTCTCCCGTGCAAAGGCATTAAATTGGTTGGGTGCGTCTGCTGTCAAAATTAATTTGGCCTGCAAATGTTGCACCGCAAATAAAACGTCACAAAAGGTGGGAGGAAATTTAAGGATAAATATTGCTGCATAAATGGGAAATGATTAAGAAGAGAGTTAGATAATAGCGAATATCTCTGAATAGTTCCCACTCTATAGACATACAGCAGTTCTCTCCATCTCGCAGTCCATTCAACGTTTATTTTCAAATAAATCCCAAATGCTTTTTGCATTTTCGTTAATTCACGCTATAAAACATGAGAGAGGGAGATAGAGGGAGAGAGAGGGGGAGAGAGGGGGAGAGAGCGAGAGCATGTGTAAAATGGTGGGACATACTCGTAAATCAAATATGCGACACGGCGGCCTCTGCACTTGCCACCTCTCTTATGGTGGTGCCCCCCTGCACCCCTCCCCCCCCTTCCACACATCAGGTAGGAAAATGGCGAGTGAAATTTTTCGTATTTTCCGTGTTTGGCATTTCAATTGGAAAATGTGCGCACATTTGCCACGAAAGAAGCGAGGATTTATGCTGTAATTTTTTGTTGTTTTTGTTTTTGCTTTTGCTTCATGTTTTATGTGCGTTTTGTTGGCGGGGCATGGCCTTGGTCCCTGGCCAAAAGATATATACATATCGTATATCGGCACACATCGGACACACCCTTAGGCGGGGCCGCCTTTTTTCCGCATTTCTCCGCCAGCAAAAGAAGATAACAATCATTTTGAGTGTTTGCTTTTGTTTTTGCGCTTCTTTTTTTATGGATCTATCTATATGTGTGTGTGTGTGTGTGTGGAGGAGCCACGAAAAAAAATGCATTAACATTAATGCCGCTGCTGCTCACTCTCTGCATACCCTGTACTCGAAGAATACTGACATTCCAGCAGAAAGAAGAGAGCGTCAATTTGGAAGCTGTCTCATGGATATTATGGTACCATTCATCGTAGTGGGACTACCAATTTACAGGGTATCCCTCAGTCGATGACTCCTTTGGTGCGCTCTTACTGGTGCTTTTTTGGTGTGTGTTTTTCATTACACAAAATTATTTAATTTCCTGCAGGCGGCACGCAATTTGATGAGCAGCTGACAGACGTCCGACCCACCCACAGAGTGAGGGCATAAAATGGGGGGGGGGAGGGGAGGAGAGTGGGTGTTGAATGGGCGTGGATGCAGGATGTGAAGGCGTTTGTCTGCCGCTGCTCCCGCTGATGATGATGATGATGTCCTATTGCCCTCCGCTTGGCTCTGAAGAAAAAGTTATGATGCTCTACATCTCTCCCTCTCTCTCTCTCTCCATCCCCTTCTGTCTCCCTGTCACCTTCTCTCCCTTGAAGAATGCGAAAATTCTCTCCCTTCGTTTGTTTAACGTTTATCAGAGCCAAGTTAATGACTTATGTGGGTCATTAGCATTTTTATGCTGCGAAAATGGGCAAAATATTCGCCCCCTCTAAGAACTTTAAGCTATTCCAAGGAAGGAAGGAGCATGAGAGTTTCCTTAAAGCATACCAACTGGGATTAAGGAAATGAGATTCTTGTGAAAGGAAAAACTCTCCTTGGATTCCAAGATGGAAAAGTACCTTAAAGCAAGCTTTAAGAGGGAAAAACAGAATATTTATTCAAGAGTGGTGTCGCCTCAGGGGATCCTCCCCCCTCCCGTCTTGTGTGTCATTCGAAAAGTGCATTCACTTAGCAGCAACAAAATCTGTTTGTAATAATAATCATCAAAAGCAATAACCTCAACTGGTGGCAGTTTCAGCTCCCACATCTCATCCACATTCAGACATACTCGTATTCCCCCCTCGGGATATTCCACTTGACTCGAGATTGATATGATATACAAAATTGCATTTATAAGCAATCATGTCAACGCCCAGAGAAATATGAAAAGACATGGCAGACGCCCCAAGGCCCCAGCTCCAGTCCCAGTCCCAGAGTCCCCTTATCTGAGGAGCATCACGTCATTTTCCATATACGACGAGTATGCAGAGCAAGAGCCAGGGGCAGGGGTGGGGTAATAACAGAGGGGTAGTGTTTTTTTTTTGTTGCCAAAAGGGAAAATTTCACTTCACACCTACGCAGCGCCGCCACGCAACGCCAAGCAACAAAACATGAAATCGAAACGGAAGCAAAAAGGGGAGTGAGGCAGTGCTCCATGCCTCACAGGAAATGCATCTGGTGTCAACTTCTGCACCTTGCCACACACACACACAGACACAGACACAACCATCTTCTGGTGGCACACATCTTAGCTTACAAGTATTTGGCGCCATTAAGGAATATTTCTTCTTTTTCCGAGTGAAATGAGAGGAGACACGTTTTATGCTTGTTTTCGTCGGCGTCAGCCCGAGGGCGGGTAGCATTTGAGTTGGAAAATAAATTCCCCACCCCACGCCCCCCCTTAAGGTGACACATGGCTGATGTCTCCGAGGGGTGGGGGGAGGATGGCTGAGGAAGGGTCTTGAGTTGGGGCAAGCATTGGCTGAGAGACAGACAGGGGCGCCAAAGGTCGATAAGTTGCATTTTCTGTTGCAGTTTTTGTGTGTTCAGCATTTAGGGGAAGAGACTTTAAGGGAACAAAATAACTGTAGTACAAGTACATGACATACCTGGAAGATTTTTGTATTGAATTCGCATCGAATTCGATTCTTTAAGACGTCTTCTATGGATTCTTCTGCTACAATATGGAAGATACAATCAAAGATCCACGAACAAGCGGCTGCTGGGGCTGCATGCGATGCTGGAAAGATTTCTTAGTTAGAATATCTATTGATATCTGTATTCTATGTTCGTCATACCAGGAATATGCGTAATATTCTTAGTAAATTCTTGGTAGCTGTCTTGCACTCTCGGGCAATGGTCGGTGTTCCGATTCTGTGATGCTGCCATGTTGTGATGATGAGGATGATGATCTGGGCTGCTGGATTCTTTGGACTATTCCATATTTGGCACAAAACTATTACTATTCACTTGCACTATTCACTATTACTCTCACTTTTCACTATCACTATTTACATTGGCTTTCTTGGCATTATTGGCTGGCATTAAGCCCCTTTTTATCACATAAAAAAAACACATGTATTTTTATGATTACGCTGGCAAATTCTCTGGCAATATTTGATATTAGCGGGTATTCGGCTTCTGAGATGCTGCATGGGTTGGTGATGACGATGATCTGGCATGCTGGATTCTGGGATTATTATTCACTTGCACTATTCACTATCACTATTTGGATTGGCTTTCATTGCATTTGGCCCTTTTGTGTAATTTCAAATTGGCATTTTTTGGTTATTGAAAAAAAAGAAAGAAAAAAAAGCACTTGGTTATTTTATGCCATAAAAAAAACATTCACTAGTGTACTGCACTTCACAGCACTGCACTTCACAACACTGCACTGCACAACACTTCACTTCACAACACTGCACTGCACAACACTTCACTTCACTTCATCGCACTGCACTACACAACACTTCACTGCACTGCACTACACACACATTCCTTTAATTGGCTTGATTCTCAGTAACGATGATTCCTTAATGCGATGATTCCTTCAAACGATGATTCCTTGCCTGAAATATATATAAAATATGTTATAGTAATTAGATATGGGTTTATATATATTAGATCATGCTAGATCAGGACTCAAGGGCAGGCCTATGGATTGTGGCTAAGGATTATTGGCTATTATTGGGCTGCGTATCAAGATGTTTTCGACCCCGAGCCTGCCCCTGTCAACTTTTAATTATTGCTGAAGAAATCCGCCTCAATGGCACTAATTAACATGGAAACTTTCCTATAAGCTGGAAATTCAATTAGAAAATTGCATTTATGATGCGCCATTGACTGTTGCTAATGAAACTACTATTTATGGCACTCGAGAGACAAAGAGAGATGGAAAGAGAGAGAAAGAGTGAGCTGTCAGCTTCTTTTCTTATAGTTTCCCAGGGAAAAACTTAATTTCTGTCTTGTTTTAACAGCTCATTAGCAGAGCGCCGCGAGGGAGGCAGGGAAAGAGAGAGAGGGAGACCAAGAGAACGGGAATGGAGAATGGAGATGGGAATGGGCGACCCACGACTGCATCTTTCAGAAGCTGCTTAAAAGCCAATCCGAAAATAAGTGGATTCCTGTCCGGGAAGAGCATTTAAAAGCCCAAAGTGTCAGTCTGTCAGTCAGCGCGGCACTTGTGCTCAATCAGCGGGGAGACATGGCTCTCCGAGAGAGGGAGCAGAGGAGCAGGCAGAGCGCTGTGTGGGCGTCCCGCCATAACTCAAAACATCTGAAGAGCAGCAGCAGCAGCACCGACAGAAGCTGCGACAGTGGTAGTGGCAGCAGCAGCAGGGCCTAATGAAGTGTCTCAAAGTATCTGTTAATAGGTGAGAGACGGTGACAGAAAGTACAGAGAGAGAGAGATGGGCGGAGAGGGCAAGGAGGTGGAGAGTTTCGGTGGGGGCTGAACCCAAAACTTCACCTCACTTTTATGGTCAGCATTAAAAGGAAATCATTTTCTTTTCTCGGTTTTATGGCTTTCAAAACGGGAAAACGGTAGACAAAATGCCAAAAAGCTTGTTAGGAGGGAAAACGCTTCACTCGGTGGAAAAGCATTTACATTTTGACTGCCACTGCCACTGCCGCTGATGTTGCCACTGCCGCACTGATGGGACTCGTGCTCCTGCGCCCGGCAACAACGGCGGCATCAGCATCATGCCACATCAATCAGCGGCAGTGGGCAACATTAAAATGGTAATTTAAAACCGCGAGTGAAGCCTCGGGGCCAAATGAGAGAACTCATCATGCCGACGTTTTAATGATTGGCCGTTGGCTTCCTCCTTCCGTGGGTCCAGGTTCCAGCATCCAGCATCCAGCTTCCAGCTCCCAGGCGCTCTATGCAAATGGTATCCTCTGAAAACTCCCTCGTAAATCAAGGTTGCAACACCTTAACCATCCACCAAATGATGGCCAAAAGGTGCTGCCTGCCTGCCAGCCTGCCTGCCTGCCTGACTGACTGCAGTCGTAAAGTGTTTTGAGAAATGTCACCCGTGGGGCGTTTTTGTCATTCCACGAGAAAAGTGTTCAATCAACTGTCAGCATCATCTATCCGTTCCAGGGATTCCGTACTCTTCGGCTGCCTTCTGTCTTCAGATTGAATATATCTTTGCACAATATGTTTGCCAATTTATTTTAAAAGGCAACAAGAAAGGCTTTTAGCTGCCATTGGCAGGAGGGAAATGTCTGTGAAGAGTACTGGGATTTCCTTTACCCTTTGAAGACAAATCATCCGGAGTTCCTCTATAGTTCAATCTCTCTGTACTGCTCCCTGTACTGCACCCTGTACTGCCTGCACTCATAGTTTAAGCACTTAAAGTACCCTTCGCCCCAGACCTAATCTCTTTCGTTGAACCTGTCCATGGCACGACCTAATTCCCATACCTTAACGAGAGGGCCAGGCCAATTAGTCAAGCCATAACTCGGTGTAAATCAAGGACAATGCACGGGAGCCACTTGAGCACCATTTAAAATCCGCTTAGCATCAGCTTTGGCTCAACAATCCGATGGAAATCCCCAGCAAATGACCCGCAAACGAAGCTGGAGGAGGAGGGTGAGTGTGCCTCCGCCCACGCTCACGCCCCCGCCACAAGCTGAAAGTTTCCCGTGTTGAAATGCCAGTAGCGAATTCTTTCTCAAGTGTCTCGTATGACAGACCCCTCTGGTCGGGACCCCGCAGACCTTCTCGAACCAGTTAGCCGCAACATTGAACTGGAGTTGGCATTAACTTTGAGCGGGGCTTCTGTCATAACAAACACTTACCCGATGCGATGTGAGCGCACTCCCCCGTCACACCAGTCCGACAGGCGGTAACCAAATACTTTTGACGAACAGTGCGAAGCAGTGGCTCATGTTGCCCCAAGAGGCAGGGGCACAGGGCAGGGACTCTGATTCTCCTCCGCTACGCGTTCAATTAGTTTGAATATGTCTGGAGAAACGAGTGGGCGAGGGGACAGGGAGAAAGACTTTCAGGAGACAAAGCAAAACGTTAACTGGCTCTGGGACCTGCATGGCGTTCCCCAAACAATTTCTGACTTGGGCAATTATTTGTCTAAAATAATTGCCAATTGGTCGCTGAATTCCAGTCAGCGAAAGCCAAAAAGAAGAAACAATAGCGCCACAATGCAGACGAGACATCAAACAATCACAGCCAGAGAAATGGAGAAAAGGAGAATTGGAGAAAGGGGAACGAACGATTTGTCTGCTGTCTTTAGGAGGAGATTTCAGCTCTGATTTTCTAGGGGGAGGGAGAGCAACGCAGGCTGCCATGCCGCCATTCTCTTGTCAGTCGCGACGACTGCTGCTTGTTAGAGTTGTCCAGCGATTTCCGTTTCCGCTGAACCCCAATCCCAAGCCCAAGCCCAAACCCCACCCCTAACCCGCAATGAAAAGCTGAAAACCTGCGACTGTAACAACTCCTTTGGGCTCGGACCGTGTCTGGCATTGAAATGGGAACAAAAGCCAATGCCAAAGTCAAAGTGAAAGCCAAATCGTGGCGCGAAATTGGCAGAAAGCATTAGGGCCAGAAAAGAGGAGAATGGAGACAGAAGAATAGAGTAAACGGAATTGAGAAAGGAGACAGAATAATGGATGAAAAACGTAGGTGAGAATGGAGTCGGGATAAAGGAGAGAATGAAACCAGGAGAGTCGGAGGTAAATGGTGGAGTAAACGGATTTCCCGGCGTTAAGCCATCATTGGTACTTTATTAACAGCTGGGCGCAGGACTCCACCTTTCATATATCTCCGCCGAAAAGGAGGAGAAGGACCTGCTCCCTCTTCCCTCTCTCTGGATCTGGATTCACATTTTTGCGTTGTGGCTGCTTTTGGCATTCATTTCGTGGTCTAGGTTCAGGTCTGGCTCTGACTCTGACTCTGACTTTGGCCATAGGTTTCGACCCTGTCGCTGAGGGCCTTTGTCTGGGCCCCCCCTCCCCCATCCCGAAACAATAACCACAAAGCAATGAAATCGAAAAACGTGCTACAGGCTGCTCGCCCTCTCGTTCTATCCTTTTGTCCTGCTACCTCCCTCCCGCCCACTCTCCAAGGAACATTTTTATTTGCCGTCTATCGACATTATTGACTCTGGAGCTCCCACTCCCTCCCCCACTCCCACCCTGCTGCTCCATCGGTTGCTCTGTGGTTTTCCGTCAGCTGTGACCGACAGCAGACGCTGGTCTGCTTGGGAAATATATTAAGAATGAACAGAAGAAAAACGCTTACATAAAAATAATATTTCTCGCTTACGGGCTTTCCTTTTCAGCCTTTCCTCCCCCCTGCTGTTTGCATTTCAACTTTCGTTTTCAATTTGCTGGGATTTCTCGCTTCTTCGGTTCTTCTGTGGTTGGCCTTTTCCGGATGGACCCCCAATAAACAGGGTGTAAAATGCACCTGAACTGCAGACAATGGGGGCCGCCAGACGTGGTGGCAGGTGGCACTGTGGACTGTGGGGGGAGGGAAAAGTATGTTTGAGGAGAAGCGTAACGGTTGGGAGGAGGTAAAGTCGTTTGAGGGAGGAGCGGTTTCTGTTTTGATTGACCTTTTTCTTTGAATATTTGTCAAGATTTCACTAGAAAATACAACATACAAATATATAATGTGTTTTATTGATTCGTACTACAGCCATGCATCGGTTTACTCGGGAATATCTGCATAATTATATACCGACTTAGGCTCTCATTAAGTAAATCAAACTCATTCAGTCTTCAATTACTTGTCAATGCCTTGGCTTTCAATCATGGCTTTCAACCAGGGCTTTCACTCTGTTTTCACTGTAAGTGTACATTTCATCATGCAATTAGAGGCATTCCATTTGGTAAAAATCTGTGAATTTCTCGGCTTTTATTCATCAATATTTCACACACATATGTGTGTTTCAGAAATATCCAATTAAATCGTACAAATGCGAGTGTCATTTTCCGCAACAGCTCGTTCGGCCAGCCAGCCAGCCAGCCAGCCAGCCGCAGCCTTGGCAAACTTTCGAACTGCCTTTAAGGATAATTATTTGTGTAATTAGAATAAATGATGATTAAAATCATTAAAAAGCATCCCTCAAGCGCATCAATTTTCAGCATAATTCGATTGCCAACGATGAGTTTTAATCAAATTGCCAACAGAGAGATAGAGAGAGAGAGAGGGAGAGAGAGAGAGAAGGCACAAGAAGGCCAAGTAGGCAACAGGCGGAAGGCATTCATCTGTGAGTCCTTCAGTCTGTCATTCAGTCAAGCCAACAGTGGCAGAGCCAGTGCTGTGCTACTCATCGATTACATCTCATCAGCCAGACAGACAGACAGACAGAGAGAAGAGCGAGGCAGGAAGGTGGATGCGGATGCGGATGCGGGGGTGGTGAGCCGTTGAAGGCTGTGCAGACGCCTACGATGACTCCTCCTCGGCGGCGTCGGCTTAGTGCCTTCGAGTGTGGCAAACAAATTGACATTTAGCTGTGCGTGTAACAAGATCAAGCATACGCAACGTTGCCTCTGATTTGGCAGCCAACACAGACGGACAGACAGACTGAGAGAGAGAGAGACAGAGAGAATATGTTTCTCATTAATGTTGCATAGAGTTTTTGCCACCCACTCACCGCCCACTCCACTCCACTCCGTACCACATGCCACAAATACAAATTTTCCAACATTTTCAAAAGCGGAAACCCAACTGACAGCCAAGCAAGCAACAGCCTGGCATGGCAGGGCCATGTCATGGCACCTGCTCCGTCTCCAGCTCCAGCTGCAGCTCTTTCTTCCCTAAGAAAAAGTGTGGAGTGTACACTACTCAACGGAATCTATAACAAGTCGCCTGACAGCTTGATGTGGCGATTAGTGCGTGTCCTGGTTTTGTCCTGTTTTGCTGTGTGATGCATGGTGCACGGTGCACGTTGCATTCAAATTTCACTTCTTATGGCAAACTTTTGTGGCTGCAGCAAAAAACCAGGGCGGGAAAACAGCTTAAACAGCTAAATTGTATGAAGTGTAATGTTTTCCTTCTGAATCTCTCTGGTAAACTGCGATCCAGACCTCTTCTTCTCCTCCAATGAACTTATACCAGAAGAACAGCGCGCTCCAAGAGAAAAAGAACTTATACCAGAAGTACAGTACTGGCCAAAGAGTCTTCTACTCGTAGAAAACAATTGAGACTTCAAAATAGTCTCCATGTCTATGCAGCCCTGTGCTTATGCATGCGTGCATTTTTGTGTGTGCAACAGCATGTTGCACATGCAACTCCCAGCCCACACTGAGACGAGATTGTAGTTGAGTTGTTGGCCCCGCTGACAGTGATGAAAACTTTGTTGACAGGCCGAAAGTTTCTAGCAAATTGGTTGCTCCTGTTCGACGGTTGGTGGGGGTGAGGGACAGACGTCATGCTTCAGCGAGCAATCGATAAAGTTATCGTTTATCGTTGGCTCACAATTGAACTCTTCTTTGGGTGTGAAGTGAGTGGCAGGATACGCGATGCATATCTCTCTACTCTAGCTTTACTTTGCACTCCAGGCTTAGTCCGTCTGTGCTCCAACTGTACTTTTCAGCTCTCTCTTTTGTCGGATGTGCATCTCTGGAATCGTAGACAAGTCTACGTAGCCGAATTCACACACTTGCTGACCCAGATTCTCTCCCTCATCTTTTCAGAGCTATGATATAATTGGCATCAACTGGAGATAGACATCCCACTGGAGGAGGACAGGACACTTCTCTGATCTGTCATCCGCACGAAGGTGAGTTCCAATTACAGTTACAGTTTCCCTCGCAGCAGTCCCCTGCTCCACCTCTTCACACCAACTCTTCATCATCCACTGGGACTCTGCGGAAATGCCATATAAAACCAATTTGTTGCCTCGTTCCACCTGTGGCTGTTTGTGGCTGTTTGTGTCTGTGGGCAGCTTTAAAGAAGTTTCTATCAAATTTCCTGACCAGGAAGCCATGGCACCTGGGAAGGGGAAGGGGATGGGGAGGGACTTTAATGCTAGACGGAAATGCCCAAACGAAGAGCTCTCTGCCGTTTGGCAAAAGTTCTTTCCATTTCCCTAAAAATGCAAAATCTGAAGAGAGAAAAGTGGAGAGTGCAAAGGAAGAGAACGAGAAACTGAGAGAGGCAGGTAGCTAAAGCTAACTGGGGAAATGGGTCGCTGAGAAAGATAGAGAGAGAGAGAGAGAGAGAGAGAAACAAACACCAACAATGTGGAATCTTCTAAACCGCTTTGGGGCAAGCCCCAAAAGCAGGCAACAGTCAACAGTTTGTTGCCGCTCGGAGTCTGCCCCACTTCCCGAGTTCTTAGGCGAAAGTTTTGAAGAAAGCGCAAAATTTTAATTAAATCCATGTCAAAGTCAGAACACACTGAAAAATCCACTAAAGATGGGGCACAGGAAGTGCGTGCTTCAAGAAGAAACTTCCATCAGGTGACAACTCTGTTGGTTTTTGAAGAACAAACTGTACTTGCAAATTGGATTTTGCAGCAGGTGGCAACTCTGTTTGCTTCTGAGAGTAAACTCCCGTCTTGTAATCCGATTTCATTTCTAGAAAGCGTTTTTTTCGCCTCTTTTTCCACCGATTACCCTGGCAACCCTGGCTTCCTTTGTACTAAATGAATTTAAATTACTTTTACGTGCCTCCAGTGCGGGCTGGGCTTCCTTTTTTTCCAGGCAGATCACACACACGCAGGAATCATGAATAAATAAATTTTATGCGTAAAAATAATTCAATTATAGGCATGCACCACCCCCCTCCCCCGCCCCTCATATGTACATACCACATGGATCCTACAGCCCCTACGCCAGGCCACCCTTCGCTCCGGGAAACCTCTTTGCGGTCGCCCCTACCCCTGCCCCCGACTCCGCTTTTCGGTTATAAATAAATTGGTAAAGCAATTTTTTCATGTGGTGCCGCCTGTGTGTTTGTGTGTGGCTGTGTGTGTGTGTGGAGGAGCAACTTCATTGAATTTCATTGATTTTGTTTTTGATTTATTTTTACCCCGGAAAAAAGGTCTTTCCCTTTTTTGCTGTCAATGGGCGGTATTTATGGCTTTTCCAGGAGCTGGAAATTAATCAAATCAATATGAAGCGTTTGAAGGTTAAAATCGAAAGATCTGCGGCAAAAGTTGGCTTAAATTTGGGTCCAAATTTCGATATTTAATTGGAGGTAAATGGTCGCTCCATCTCCAGCTTAATTCGAGTCTTATTCGAGTCACAGCTCTTAGCCATAAATCACTCGAGCGACAGAGACTCAACAGGTTGTCGTCGGGCGCGAGTGAGCCCCATTCTTCAAGTTGGCCTTCATTCAATTAACAATTGTATCTATATATATATATACTATATGTGTGCCTGTGTGTGTGCAAGAGAAAAAGGACAGAGAGAGAGTGGGTAGAGGGGAGGGAAAATCCCTTCATCGAATGAATGGACAAACCCAAAAATGCTTCATCGACTTCTGCCTTCATTTCTCTTCCTTTTCTCTCTCTCCCTTGGCTTTCGCGCTGCCAACTGCAATTAAAAGGCCATGAATTTCAGCTCCTCCTCCTCGGCCTCCCCTTTGATTCCGCCTCCTGCTTCAACAATGTGTGGGCGTGGCCCTCTCCCTCCCCCTATCTGTAAAACGCCTCGAAAGTGAGAAGCACTTAACCCAAATGGCGCTCAACAGCTGGCAATAAGCGATGTCTGTCGTTGGCTTCTGCCGGGGATTGGCATCGGGCACCCACGAAAGGGATATTTCCCATTTAATTTCTACTTTTTTCTGCAGATATTTGTCTGAAGTGTATATATAAGTATTTTTAATTAGATGAACAATTGCTTGCAGGAGAAATATTTATGGAGATATCTCTGTTCTTTCTTAAGAATATGTTTCCACATACAAAATCGAAGCACTATATCATCTGTCATATAAGAAGATGCATCTTCAAAGGGCATCTAAGTCTTCAGCCCCTGAAGCTATACCCTTTCCCCTCCACCTTATCGCCCTCTGACTTTCCTTTGTTTTGCCAAAGATTTCCACATATTTTGGTGTCTCGTTGCCATTGCCAAACATTTCCATACCCATTTTCCGTCTCTCTTTTTTGGCCAATAAAAATTATGAACATGTTAATGCTTGCAGCTTATTTAGCTGCCAATTAATAAATTTTCGAAAATTCCATGTCCCCCGAAATGTTTTTCTTTTCCATTTTCTTTGTTATTTTCCGCCTCCCCCTCCCCACCCCACGGCTGCTTCTCTCTGCGCTGCTTTGCTCCAAATGTGTCTCGCATATTAATGAACATTTGTGTTTCCCCCCATCTAAGAGGGAGAAAAGTGTGTGAAGAGGGGGTAGGGAGGGGGGGGGAGAAAGAAAATTTATGTTCTCAGGTTAAATTCCTGGGATTCTTTCGTGTTTTTCCCTCTCTGTGTGTTTAGTTCTGTTCATTTGTTAAATTAATTTATGTTTGCTGACTGTTAAATTTTTACAACATATTTTGCATACGCCAAAGGGGGAGGGGGGAAGCGCCTCTTAACCCTTTTGATATATTCGGAATTTATGTTTGTGTGACAGGAGGATTGGTGGCGCGGGGGGAGGGTAAAGTTGTGCAAGATTTGAATATTTCTTTGGGAATAAGTTCCACCTTCTATCGGGCACTAAATTCTGTTTAAAAACTTAATTTTCTGCTACATTTAATGGCACATTTTGCCCGCTTTTTGAGGTAGTCCCAGGCCCAGGCCCACACCCATACGCATACACATTATCCAGAGAGAGCCTCCTCGGGGCACTCATATGGGTAGGCCCCATAAATATTCACCCTGGCAGACACGCCTACAGCCTGAACTTTGACCCAAATTGTCCGGGGCTCATTTGCATAGTAGACTTGAAACGGAGTAGAAAACCAGCCAAAAAAAACACCAACTGCCCTTCACTGTCCTTAAAGTGAATTAAATATGAAATCTACTCAAATATTTAGCAGGAGACCCAGTATGGCTGTGTGTGTGAGTGTGTGTGTGTTTGGGGTCGCCAGAATCCCATATGTGCGGCATGACCCACCCCAACACCCAGCACTATCCGCCCCGAAACATTTCCCAAGTGGACAATCCAACAAAACGGAACGAGAATGAGACAAAGAGAAATGGAGCTGGGATTCCGAGCCTCTCTCTAATTGTTATATGTTTATCCGCAAAGCAAACTATGACCGCACCAAACGAGAGACAGAGAGAGAGAGAGAGAGAGAGAGCGAGAGAGCCCGAAATCTAGATGCTACCCCTACTCATAACTCGACGGCCCACTGCTACCCTTCTGTGTGTCCCTCTAGTGCCTTTCAGGAGTTGACTTTTGGCAATTTTTTAATGTTCTATGGTCGGGGGTCGGGGGTCGGGCGGTCGGGGCTCTGAGTTTTTTGGCTCCTTCTCTGGTTCCCGAAAACGTATTTCACTTCATTTTTTATGCATGTACCCCTCCCCTCTCCCCTCTCCAGGGGAGGTGAGGGGCAACACCAGAAAAAGGTTTGCGTGCCAAATTATTGTGCCACTGGCCCAAAGTTCGGTTCTTTTATTCCGACTGCCAGCCTTTCATTTATTTCCTGGCCTTCTCTTCCATTTTTTTCGTGTGACTTTCTGCTGAGGCAGCAGCCAAAACGCCAAAAGTGCGTTGGACTCCTGTTTCAATATACAGATGTACAAACATACATATGTATGTATGTATGTGTGTATGGGTGTATTTTTTTCGGTATGAAATATATCGATTTTTAGTTGTTGACGTACGACCAATGTTTCAACTAAATTTAGAGGCAAGAGCCATGAAATCAGGCACAAATTATAAAGAAATTTGTAATGAATATTGATTAGAATTTTGATTAAAGATATGGGCCAGAAATAAGCATAGAAGTGGATCCATTTTGGATGGAATAAATAGTAAGTCCTTAAGCAGACTTTAAATCGATTCCATCTTTAGTTCTCCTCAGATGTTCTTAGATTTCTGTTAGCAATTTTTGGCCCAAGAAAGCCTTCACATACTTTTTGTCTTTTCTTGGAATTTTCCAACATTTTTCCGGTTTTGTTTTCCTTCCTCACTTTACTCGTTTCCGCCCCCCTCCCCTCCCGTCACAGCTTTAAAGTATCTTTTCAACCATAAAGTGCTTAAGGCTTGAGGGTTTCAACAGCTTCTATATCATCCAAAGCTTAAGCGGAAGGACACATAGCTCCTTCTCTGTCTGCTGCTCCTCTTTCTCTCTCTATGTATCTCCTCCACAGTGTCCCTTAGCTACCGCTTTATCTTAGCCATAACATGGGGCACAATAAAAACGAGTTAAGGATCTCTAAACCATTTTAAACATTTAGTGCACCGCAGCGCAAGAGCCACCAAAAAAATAATAAAAAAAGATATAAACAGGGGGGAAGGCGGCGGGCAAACTGCATATACAGATAAAATATTTCATTTGCTAGTCCGCTGCTTCCCCCCGCGTCTCTAGCCCTCTCTCTGACATTTGTGGACTTAATGCAATTGTCGCATTATTTCCTTTACTTCTCCGGCAAAACACTTGGCGAAACACTCCACGAAATGATATATATACACACGCAGAGACAGGCACAGCTTTCGGGATGGATACACACACACACACACACACATCTATATCTGTATCTCATGATACCCTAGAGGCAGACTAGAGCCGACTTGGATGCATCCTCAGTAAACAGAAACATAAAATGGATAAAGTGGAGTCAAGCAGGCCTTCCATTAATGAAATACTCTCCAACTTTCTGGGACTGGGATAAACCTACAACCCAAAGAAAGTTATCCAATCATTGCAGATCCTAAATACAGCAAATCGGAATCTGATCTCGAAATATTCGTACTGGAAACCCCAAAATCATTGACTGCTAGCTTCAACCGAAAACCATTATATCCCTCCTGTGCCATATAGGGTATTCAAATACTATATATATATATATATATTGTTTTTTTTTTTAAATACCTCACTTGTGTTGTGTTGGGCTCTTTTTTCGCTGCTGCTGTGGTTGTTGTTGTTATATTTTGGTTTTTATTTTGCCGCATGGCGTCTCGTCTGGCGTCTGCCACGGCGTCTGCAATTGCGAGGAGTCCCCTCTCTCTCTCTCTCTCTCTCTCTCTCTCCCTCTGTGTGCCACATGGCCCCTGCCCCGCTCGTGGTTCTTGGTTATTAAGCCATTTTCCTCTCGGTTCCTCTTCTTTTTCCCTCCCCTTTTTTTTGTGGCAAATCAAGCAAAGTGTTGGCCAAAAAAAAATACATATATATATATAAATTAAATAAAAATTCCTGGCCAGTGAAGAACAATCTCATCTCGTCTCACACATGTGCGCAAAGTTTTCCATTTTCCCAGGCCACCATTTTATTTGCAGAGTTTTCCCTCGGTGGCTAAAGAGAGTTGGGGTTTGTTTTCTTTTAATGAGTGGAGTTGGGTGTTTTTAAGACTGGGCTTAAAGGATGCTTTTGGCATTCAATTTAAGGGCTTAGGTTTTCAAGAGTTTGCCAAAAAGTTTCGGAATCAAATCCCAAATGGAATGTGAGTGCTAGAGCACTTTTCATAGCATAATTAACCCATTTGATTGCTGCATAAAACTGTGACCCAGAACCAAGATGATGCTCTTCTGCTTCTTCAGTTCTTATAGCTCATTTTTCAATCATCTTAAGAGATACTTACGCCAAAGTTTATGGGCACGCTTGGAGATCAATAGTTGTTGTCATAAAGCCATCCGAAATGAGGCGTGTGGGGATGCATCTCTAGCTATAAGTCCTATCCCCTGCAAGGATACATATATTTTGCATTAATTATGAGTGCAGACAAAGTCAAAGAAAGGGGTTGGGCAAAGCTGATGCCAAAAATAGGCAGGGGGAGGGAAAGAGCTGCCACTTTGCTGCACTTTGCTGGTGACAAAAACAATTCATCTTTAGAGGCAGCTCCCCCAAAGCCCCCCCCAAAGCCCCCCCATCCGTGGAGACAATTTGTGCGTGCAAACTCTGGGAATTCTCAGCTCTCTTCTCCTTTCACGTTGTTTTCTCTATTGTATTGTGTTTGCCTATCCAATAACAGAGACCCCAGAGATCCACACAGACCATGCCCCCATGCCGTGAAGAGGAGCAAATGCTAATCTTGATAAAAATAAACGCACTCGGGCACGTTGCTCGAGGAGAGGGGCGAGAAGGAGGAGGAGGAGGAGAGGCAGACCCAAGTGCGACGGCATCTCACGTTTTTCGCCGCATTTTCAATTTGCTTGGCATTTGCCTGCTGCCTGCCTGCCTGCTGTGGCTGTGGCTCCAGAGCTCTGTGTCTGCTTCTGCTTCTGGTTCTCGTTCTGGCCCTCTCGTTCTGGCCATTGTCAGTCCTCTCCGACTAAGTGAATATTAATATTGACTTTGTGTGCTCTTCGCATAGTTCACAAAAGTTTTTCACCTTTGATTGCTTGACTTGACTGGGGCGCAGTGGGCACGACTGCGGTGGAGGGGGGTGACTGCTGCTGCTGCTGCTGCTACTGCTGAACCCTGACCTCGCCTCGACTCACCGCTCCCCCCATTTGTGGCCTTTAAAGTCAATGGCAACGCTCGACGATTCGCTTTTTCCGGGGCAAATTTATGTGCAAACTTTATGCGTGGCACAGACGGTGAGGGGAGGGGTAGAGGTCCCCTTCTTGCTCTTTCTATTATCATCAGTTGTTGCTCCACTCTCCACTCTCCCTACACTCCATTCTCTTGTTCTCTCTGGCATTATTTCTCCATTTTTATGGCATTTAAGTTCAAATGAGGAACGTGGGATAAGGACTCGCACTCGTTTCGGATGTCACACTCCTTGAGCTTGATTTTCTCTCATGATTTTCTCTCCACGTAGAACAAGAGAAGCAGAAGAAGAAGTCCGGGGCTTACCTGCAAAGAGAAAGCAAAAGGAAAGCTCAAACAATGTCAATATAATTAAATGAAGCTTATAAAAAACTGAAGACGCAAAAAGGAAAGAGGAGCCAGAGACCATAGCTGTCTGTGTCTGTGTGTGTGTGTGTCTGTTTGTGTGTGTGTGTCTGGGGGAATCTGTGTGTTGATTGGATTTTTTGGTTTTAGCTTCAGTCCATAAAGCGAACGAATATGGAATGTGGTGCATGGTGGCGGTGGCAAGGACAAAGAGGAGCAGGAAATAGGAGCAGGAAATATGCCCAAATGAGATGAGGAATGAATCAGCTTAAAGCTGTAATCTTCTTAAAGATTTCCCAAGGACTTGCGAATGGAGATGTCTCGCTCCTTCTTTAAGGCATGCAACACGTTCTTCGATTATTCTGCCCTGGAAAGTGTCCTCCATTTGTCCTACCAAGCACAGCCCTTGCCCTCCCTCCTCCCTGTTTGTGATGCCAATTAAAGTTGTGCCTTCATTGAATTAACCCATTAAAAGCAACCGCACAACCTCTCTCCCTCTCCCTCTCTCCCTCTCTCCCTCTCTCTGAGTAGAAGAGAGTGCATCTAAAAAGTGCAGTCAACAACTTTCAACTTGTTGGCCTTTGACACAGCACCGCCCAGACCCCCCGCCGCCCCTCCCCTCTGCCATCGTGGCCCAACAATCAACTGCCTCCAATCGGCACTACCCCCTGCAAACCCCCTCCCGCGCGCTTCGCTCTCTTTGGGTTGCAAGTTTGCTTTCAAAATATTTGCCACAATGAAATCATGTTCGTGTGTGTGTGTGTGTGTGTGTGTGGGCCAACCCCGCCACCCCCCCCAACCGCTCCACTTATAGGCCTCTTCACCGTTTCGGTCACAGCCGACAAACAATTTGGTGGAAGACGCAGCGGGGGGACGGGGCGGGGCGGGGCATGGGGCAAAAAACAAGCCAAAGTTGAGTTCGCTTTCCGTGCGAAATTTTATTAAAAAAGGAAAACTTTCCTTTTGCTTTTTGCACAAACAAACACAAACACACACACACACACACATATGAAACCATACATCCTTTTGTGGGGGACACAAAGAAGGAAGGAAACGCACATTCGGATACCCTAAAAGATAAATCGTTCGATAAGACATAATCGATGCCGATCAATGGGAGCTGTGCAACATTGCGTGGAGTTATCAAAGGGGAAAACAGAAACCCCAAAGGAGGACATTCTGTCCTGTGTCCCAATGGACCCGCAGCAGGAAAGGGTACCAGCAAAAGAGTCGAGAACTGCCATGTGAAACTTAATAATTCACACGGGAGTGAATTTTTCACAATTTTCACTTTTTTCTCTCTCTCTCTGCTTTGCTTCAAAAGAGAAGGAGCAGAGAGAGGCGAGGCGAGAGGCGAGAGGAGGAGAGAGTGTGTGGTAGATGCCGTTTTTTAACAATTTTGTTCAAGCGTAAAATATGAGCCACAATCAGAACCTGAATGAAAGAGAGAGAGTGAGAAAGGGGGACAGAGAGAGAGAGAGAGGAGCTGTGCTCTGTGTGAGCTCTCAACTTTTGTTGACATTATGAAACCTCTAAAGTTAGCGTTTTGCTCTTTATTATTTGTTTTACAGCTAGTTAAGGCCATTGTTCACACACACAGAGGTATGTGTGTGTGTGTGTGTGTGTGTGTGTGTGAAAGGGCAATCGAGGGTAGGTTAGGGGTCGCTTCTTGTGGCAACCATTGTTTGCGATTCAGTATGCAAATCATTGGTCCAACCGACACACACAGACGCACAGCCACAGAAGAGGGCAAACAGAATTGAATGGGGCACACACACACATACGCACACTTGCCCCATGCCACATGCCAAAGTGCACATGTAATTTGTTAATTACTTAATTGAGTGCTGCTGCTGGGTAAATACATATACATACATATGTATGACTTAAGCGACTCCAAATCCCATTCAAAGTTCAAGGAACTGACAGCCGCCGCAGAATGTGTCCGCTCACCCGTGCTGCCCCATCCATTTCCATTCAAATTTCGGGGACTCATGAATATGCATTTAAAATTCTATTCCAGAAAGCCACTGTCCCGCCCCCTGCCTTGGCCTTCGGCTTCTGCCTTCTCCTTCTCTTTTGCGGACAGAGAGCTCATCATGGCCATAACTATTAGACGGTCTGGATGGACTGCATTATGCAAAACTTATAAACCATAAAATGCAGAAAGACTGGGCCTACCACCGCCGACGGGCTGGCTGGCTAGCTGGCTGGCAACTCAGCAACTTCCAAAATGCAAAGTTGTCAGCATAGGAAAAAAGTTATCCCGACCCAAAACTGAACCGACATTCTCGCCTTTCCTCCACTGCGGCTGGCTCCGATTCTCCAGTTCTCTGGCTCCGATTCTCTTCTGTCTGCGTCTCGACTTTTATGAAATATTAGCCACCAACTTATGCACATAAATCTTGGCACTGTCGTAGCGGCGGGCACTGTCTCCCCCCCCCCCCCCTCCTGCCGCCTGCCTGCCGCAAAACTTTTCCCTGAATTTAACAATGAAAAACCAGGAGGAACAAAAAAGGTGTGAAAAGTGCGAGTCTGTTAAATATCCAGAAGGATATATCTTCTTGAAGGAGGAGCCTGCAGGAGTATCTTCATTAAAATATTCACTAATTTTCTGTGCAGAAGAAGAGTGTCCCTTAGGGGGGTGGCAGGGAGGGTTTAATCTGATGTGAAAGTTTAAAATGATAATAAACCACCCGCATTTTGGCCTTTTCTTTGCAGCAACCCCATCAAGTAGCCAGGATGTGCAACAATTGGTGGTAACACCGCACTCGCCGCACACAGGACAACAAGTAATTATCGAACCGAAGCAGCAGCCACCGGAAGCAGCATCTATAAGCAGTGCACACAAAATGGCTGACCACACACACACCACCGCAGCAGCCGCAGCAGCGGCAGCAACAGGAAGGAGTAAACCCTGGCTGAGAGGGATTCCCGTGCTCCTTCTGGTGCTCGTCCTGCCGCAATCGATACGGGCCTTCTGCCCCTCCAAGTGCCAGTGTCTGGGCGGCGAGGCCAACAGCAGGGCCCTGTGCGTGGACGCCGCCTTGGAGGATGTGCCCATCCAGCTGAACCCCGAGACCAAGTACATCAATCTCACCCTGAATCGGATACGCAACCTAGAGTTCTCGCTGCCGTTCTACATGAAGCTGGAGATACTCGATCTGTCGCAGAACATCATCGAGACGCTGGGCTCCAAGAACTTCGAGTACCAGTCGGAGCTGCGCACCCTCAACCTGAGCAGGAACCTGGTCAGCTCCCTGCACAAGCACGCCTTCAAGGGACTGACCAATCTGCTGCTGCTGGACCTCGGCTACAACCGCATCGAGACGGTGCACCCGACGGCCCTCGGCGATCTGGCGTCGCTGGTGGAGCTGGACCTCACCAACAACAACATCGTGAGTCTCGAGGACAACTGCTTCAAGGGCATGGCCACGCTGGAGGTGCTCGTGTTTCGCAACAACCGCCTGCTGGACGTGCCGGCCAGCAATCTGTGGCATCTGCACGCCCTCAAGAGCCTGGACATGGCCGACAACCTGGTGGAGTTCGTACGGAACGACAGCTTCGAGGGACTCAAGGATCTGCTGGCCCTCAGCCTCAGGGGCAATGTGATGAGCGAGCTGGACGCCAGCGCCTTCGAGGGGCTCATCTCGCTGAAGCACTTGGATCTGGCCGATAATAATCTCACGGTGAGTGAACTTTGACCAACGCAAAGCATGTGGAGGGGTGGGGAGGAGGAAGCTTGCCTCATAAATTCAGACACTCTGTCAGGACGGAATCCTGTGACCAACACTTTGCCAAAGCGGATTTCAGGCCCTGCCCTCCCGCCCCGAGCAGTCCTTGGCTTAAGTTCGTCCTTCCTGGAGTTTGGCTGCATTTTGCATACGCAAAATTAATAACCATAACTTGTTGTTGCCACCACACACACACACGCACTCCTTGCGCAGAGAGAGAGAGTCCTTTCTGGTCCTTTTCTGCTATTTATGCATGCAAACATGTCCGTCCTGGTGCTGCCTCTTTGCTTAGGCCCTCGGCTAGCAATTCGCCAACATTTCTCCGGGTTTTGTTAAATGTTGCCTCCGCTCCGCCCAGCAGCCCTCCGCTCTCGTCCTGCGTGCTGGTATCTGCGTCTCTGCCAGAGTTATGCACATCCTGGCAACAGGCCAGACTTAAAGTCGCTTCAACTTTACGAGCAGACAATTTGATGTGCCGGAAAGCGTTGGCCACGTTGTGGCCTTTAAGGAGTTGCAGGCTGTAATCGGTAGCTTGTCTTTAACATATATAGAAATACGATCCCAAATCATTAGGAAACATGTATGCTACCGGGAGGGGACTGTCTGTCTATCAGAAGAGTTGTGTAAATCCTCTGCTCGGAGGCGAAATGCCATGAAATGTCCGGCAGAGTCAAGAGGGAGAGAGGGGAGAGGGGGAGTCGCCACGTAGAGTGGCAAGAAATGCGTTTTTATGCAATCACAGACTGTGTGTGTGTCTGTGGCCAGAATGTAGCAGCAGCAGCCTCGTCCACATCCTGTTTATGCAAACTGATGGATGCAATACCTGGGCTGTGGCTGTGGCTCTGGCTGTATCCTCTCTACGTCCCTCCCTCTCACTGGTGTGTACATACATATATCCGAGTTATGGTCGTTAGGAGGGGGATGGATATCGTAGGAGCGTAGTCCTGTAGTCCTGCTGCTTACTGTCTGTCTGGAGCCTAAGCAGGTGTTACAGCAGAAACACGACCAGGAGGAAACCAGGAAACCAGGAGCTAACCGCGCGGTAGTCAACGACGTAGCTGGAATTTATGGCGCTCGGAATCAGTTCGAAACTACTTAAAATACCTTTTGGCATTTTGTAGTTGAAATATGGAATGGTCTGTACCGCCCCCCACCCCCACTTCCTGGCGCAAGGACTCCGCTGCAGGAGCCTTTGGCAAGCCCGTTTCGGTATTCTCAAATGGCATTCTTTTTGCTATTGGACAGATTGTTGTTTTATTATGCACATGGATACCCACTACGAACTGCTTCCACGCCCTCTGCCACTCCTCTCCTTGGCTCCTCCGCTCCTTTGGCATGCGGCTAGTGCATGAGATTGTTGTCTGCATCTGCATAGTTTCCTCCTGGCCAACGTGGCAACCAGGAAGTCTGGGGGGATGCTGCTGCAATGGCATTATGTCTGCGTCCGGAGCAGCACGCACAAGGCATAGGGGGCATGGGGCATGAATATGATTTATGAAGTGCGTGCTGGAGTTTAGCGCAGCTTCAATCGAAATGAATTTTCATCGGATATCCAACTACAGCGGGGCACAGCAGTGGCTTTAAATAAAAGTGGGAGAACTATTTCCGATTTCTATCGATTATAAATCGTTACAACCCTCTCTCTCTCTTTCTCCCTTTCAATTCGATTCATTTAACATTCAACATTCAAATTTATTCAAGTCAATTTCCCATTTTAGAGAGTAGAAAATAACCTGAAATAAATATTTCGGACAATTGACTGATTATTATTATTATTTTTCGTTTTCGTTTCCATCCCCTCGGACACAATTTAACATATTCCATAAATTAACAAAAATATTTACTCGTGTGCAGATGAGTAAATGCAGGGTAGATGCAGGTTGTAGTGCTCCTAATTGTGTATGTATTTCCCATCAAAGTGCACAGAATATGTTCATATGTACATTAGTGTGTGTGGTGTGTGTGTGTTTAGTTGCTGTGGCAAACAGTTTTCACCAGTGGCAACCAATTTACTGTTTTTACTTTGCTTCTGCATTTCATTTTCATTTATTTACTTGCAGTTCTCATATTTATTTATTGTTTTTTCTGCTCAAATTTTACAGTTTTCATGTTGTTGCATAAATTTTGCGTATCGTTGCACAACTGTGAAATCGCCTTGCTGCAGAAATTTGCTATTTGTGGCAGGATTTTGTGGGGAGCTGCTGAGATTTTTGCCACATGGCGGCCATTGGTGTCCATTAAGCGGGTGAAGCGTAGGACGACTGAGACTCCCCTTACCTCTGGTTAACAATCCATAATATATCCTCATACACATAGCCAATAAAGAAAGGAATATATGCAATATGAAGGACATGGCACGCATTCACTCTTTCCGCAGATTTCATTCATTTCCAACTGAAAATCCCGCTTCTATTTTGACAGCAATTAGCTCTCACATTTTCCACACTTTCTTTCATACTCCGAGAACCCCGGGTATGGAAATTAATGCGAAATATCAAAGTCAATATAATTTTCACTTTCTTTCGGTGGCCCTTGGCGGCGGGGTCCCTCCCCCACACCCCTCTCTTGCTCCCCCTTCGCACGGCCAAAAGTTTTTTCTTCACGCTGCACTGCGGCCAGTAGGACGAAAAGGAAAAACCGGACAAGGGGCAAAAGGCTTTTAATTAGTCGCCGCTTTTCCTTTGAGTGCAGCACAAACATCAACATGGGGCACGAGAGAGAGAGCGAGAGAGAGACAGATAGAGAGAGAGAAACGAAAAGTGAAAGTGAAAATGGGGTAAATTGTAGGGGGGGAGGCGTAGGAGGGGGAAAAAGTGTTGCCATTTGGTTAAACAATTGCCCCGCTTGGCCTACATTGCGTATGCGTAATGCCTTTTAATTTTCAAACCATTTTCATTGCCTTATGAGAGACCTTTGTTGGCCAGCAGCAGCAGCAGCATTTGAATTCATTTGCCACACACACACCGACACACACTTTTGGGGCAGCACACTCTTTCTACCCGTCGTCTCTCTCTGTGTGTGTGTGTGTTCTGCCCCTTCTCCGTGATGTTCATTACGTTATCGCGGAGTGTGTTCGTGTCCGGACGCCTGGCACGTAGCTTCCGACACGCCAACAGAGAGGGGAGGGGGGAGAACCAGGAGCCAGGAGCCAGGAGCCAGGAGATGGCAGGGTGAACCCAACTGTTGGCCAAAATTACAGCCAAAAGCTTTTGCACCCCTTCTGCTGCTGCTTCCAGTGGCAACCTTTTCTTTTATGCATGCCACACTCGAAGCTGTCTTAGTTGTTGTAACAAATTCGTTGCAAGATTGATTTTATTGCCTGCCTGGCCAAAAAGAAACACACAAAAAAGACGAATTTGTTGGCCAAAAAGAGAGGAGGAAAACAGCGAGTGATTGGTGAGCGGTCGGGAGGTCCGCAATCTGGCAAATATGGTGGCCAGAAAGGGGGAGGGGAAGCGCTAGGGCTGGGTTGAAGTACATGACGTACGTTTCCGTTTCCGCTGCAGTCGCTTAAGCAACGCTTTCGCATTGAGAGATGGGGGGCTGGGCAGAGCTTGTTATACCCTGGAAGAGGGGTGTATAGAGATCGCAGATCTTTCTGTTGGCATGCATGGAGTATATGAATATAGTAGTAGCTGTAGTAGTAGAAATAGTACTTGAAATAGTAGTAGAAATAGTAGTAGTAGCTGTAGTTGCTTGTGCCTCAAGGGTATCCCATGTTCCAGCTCTCAGAATCAATCCCTTGCTGTTTTGTTGTTACTGTACTCTTTTCTCGCTTCTCGCTTCTCTCTTCTCGTTTTGTATTTGTTTTTTTGTTTTTTGGTGGGCCATAAAGGACCTCTACTGTACTCTAAACCATCTGTAAAGTGCAGAGAAACCACAAAACGTTTTTAGAGCTGAGTGGCTGGCATTAATATTTGATGGGCCTCCCCGCCCGCTGCCCGCTGTCCTCCCCCTCGAAGAAGTTTGCCTTCAATTTTGCACTTTTTTAAATGCTCTCTAAATAAAAGACTCTCCTTTAACTGTACCTATATACTTCTCATTGCAGATGGTGCCCACACAGCAGCTGGCGAAACTTTCGAATCTCACCTATTTGAACCTCGGGGGCAATCGCTTTGCCCACCTGCCCGCCGTGGCATTCCTCAACTTGTTTCATTTGCGCGAATTGCACTTGAGCCGCCTCGACTATTTGCAGCGCATCGATTCGAGGTAAGTCCTGAAGAAAGTTCCTTCTCCTGGCAGAGCTATAGACTGAATTGAAAGTGGGTCAGCGGAAAACGAAACTATTTGTTTTCGACCAGAATGGCCATAAACAAGACGCCAGCGAAAGAGAGTTCTCCAGAATGGTTTTCGGGGGAGCATTAAAATTGAACAGGCTTTCAGTTTAAGAACGCAGATCCTAAGTTTCTTTCTCCATGCTTAAGGAATTACGAAATAAATTTCCTTCTAATGCCTTGCATCATCACTTAAGAGGATTTCCAAGGACTTATTGTCCCCCGCAAAGGATTAAAAACTTAAAATAGCTCCGAATGTGTGCAGCAATTCTGAGCAAATGGAAATTGCTCGATAAAGAGCGACTAATCAGGCAATGGAAATTCACTTTCACACAAATGCACGTGACCTCCACACACACACACACACACACACACACAGGAACAGACACACAGACACACAAGCCTGCCTCACAAGCAGAACAAGGACAACACCAAGTCATTACTGCTCAATGCAATCAATCATGGCTAATACGCATTTGGTAATAAGATGCCGCCGCACACACACCCACACACACACACAACAGCAGACACAGGAGGCACTCAGACAGGGAGAGGGGGAGTCAAGTCGGGTGGGGGGGGTGAAATGCTTGAACTCCATTCGAGCATATGTTAATTCAATAATTCCAGGCAATTTTCATATCAAATCATTCAACAACGAGTCCTCCTCCCACCACCCACCTTCCCCACCTTCCAGTGGCCCCTTCTTGTGGCATGTCAATCAGCCACCACCGACAACCGTCAGAGGCAGGCAGGCAGCATCGAGACTGCCACGCCTACTGGGCGACATGCCGCTTTACATTGACATTTACATGACACATGAGGGAAAGAGAAAGCAAAGTAGTGTCTGAGCGAGAGAGAGAGAGAGAGAGAGAGAGACAAGAAAGTGCCTGCTGTATCCGTATGCTATTTAAATCGGTTTAATTTGGAAATTTCGTTTGATTTTCTTGGAACAAGTTTGTCTAAAGCTTATCCAGACACACACACATGCACACCCCCCCTCCTCGCCCTCTCTGTTTGCCAGGCTTTGTAATTGCTTTTGCCTTTTGTTTGGCTTTTGTTTGGTCTCTGTCTCAGAATTGTGTAAACTTTTGCGTTGTCCCCAACCGCCCCCTCCAGGCCACCCCCTCTGCACATTGTTGCCGCCAGACTGTTGATATTGTTGCTCAATCTACGCAGACATTTACATATGTAAAGAGACACACACACACACACATAGAGGGAGTAGCATATGCCTGTTTTGAGTGATTTACAAACTAAGTTCTGTGCCCAAAAGTATTTCTAAATGGAACTCAAATTGGATTTTTCCCCGTTTTATGCTAATTTTGGGTGCGAATTTAGAATTTATAGAAATTCCAACAAATGGAATATTTTTGATAGAGAATTTTCATGCAGAAGGATACGTTTATGTGTAATTTGTGGCATACTTTTAGGTTTTGTTTCTAGGTGTATTGCCTGGAAGGGAAGTCTCTTCCACAGGGGAGGACTACAGGAGTAAATGCCCGCCATTTGAGTGCCCAACTTCCGGCAGCGACACCTGTTTTCGGGCAGGAAATTATACGCGTATTATTTGTATCTTTTTCATTTGTGTGGGGAAAACTTTTTCGTCTTTATGGTCTGACTTTGACAGAATAAAGGAGAGCACCTGATGTAAAATTCATTTGCCACAATGCAGACCACTTATCCACGATATCCGAGGCACTACATACCCTGTGAAATGGATATACCGAATACCTATTTTGTTCAAACTTACTTTGAGCGACAAATTATAGTTGTCGCAATTCGAAGTAGCTGAAATACCCTCTCTTTGAAGGGTATTAAACCCGTAAAACGGCAAATGTGTAAAAAAGGGGCTGCCAAACAATTTGCCAACCCCATACGCCCATTTCTCCCGCCTCATCCCCTGCAAAGGAAATAGCAAAACAAATTAGAGAGGGAGAGAACCCCCCACAAAGAGAGACAGAAAGAAGAACCCCCAAAACAGAGAGAGAGAGAGAGAGACATGTAAATTTTTATGTAAATGCGTTAATGGAAATCTGAAAGGTGGACCAGGGGGAGGGGAGGTTATGAGGACACACGTTGATAGTCATACGTTTATGGGGCGCAAGGATACATGTTCCTCAGACACGCACACACACACATGCACACACGTGCTCCTGCTCCTCCCTCCAGTGGCTGCTCATTATGAAATCCTTACACCTAAACAATCAGCGCGAGTCCCTTGCAAAATTCATTAGGCAGCAGCACGCTGTCATTCGCCACCCCCTCCCCCCACTTGGTTTGTGGAAAGCCAACAACCCTTCACCACAGCAGAAAAGTGAACCCACGGACACATGGAAAGGAAGGAGGTGTCGCATATCAAAGGGAATACTCATATCAACTGAACATGACTTAATGGCGGAAAGTCATTCCGGAAAAGGGATTCCTGGCTCTGTCTCTGTCTCTGCCACCGATCCTCCTCCTGCCATGTGCTACGTGTAGGTGTCGCCCGGTTTATTTGGTTGCGGATTTCCAAATTGAAACTAATTGTTTTAAAATTTATGCACAACCAGAGAGAGAGAGAGAGAGAGAGAGAGAGAGAGAGAGAGAGAGAGTGAAAGCATGTGTATGTTTTGTGGCTGCTTTTTGGGGTTGACGTTGACTTGGCCATGAATTATAATGGAGAGCCCAGATCCCACCAGAGAGTGGAGGCTGGAGGCTGAGAGTGAGAGTTGAATGCGACAATTGGGAATTGAATTCGTGTTTAATGGACTGCGAGTGTGTGTGTGTGTGATTGCAGAGCGAAAGGGCGGAATATGGTACTCTGAAGAACAGCCTAACAGATACATAGATACTTAGTTATAGTATGTCTTCCACCAAGGTCTGGCTAGTGACACAAATTTGCTGCCTTTTTAAGCGGAATGCCAGGCGGAGGGGCGCTGCTGTATGACGCGTGACACATTTGCTAATTAGTTGCCCCTTTTCTTCGTTTTCGCACTTCAATCCACACATCATTCCAATTAGCCCACCATTTAAAGGTAAGCGCCTGGCAGGATATTTCCCTTCTGGTAATTGGCACTCATCTTTGGCTGCATTTAAACGAGAAACATATTCTGGGCGCTAATTAGGTTGTTTGCACTGCCCCTCCCCCCTCCCCTGCCCCATTCATCATATTCCATCACATTATCCCAACTGTGGCTTATCCTTGGATTCTTGGCTGCTGTTGCTGCCTCGCCAACTCTGCCTCCCCGTGGCACGCCCTCCTTCTGCCCTGGCTCCTATTCCATGCTAAAGTCAAGTGCATTGCAGGGGCTCTGCAGGCGAGGGGCGAGGGGAGCTCTGCAGACATGCATATGCATAAATAGACAGACTTAGACTTTCGCCATCCTCCAGTGCCTTCTGGTAAATACGCATAATGGCTACTCCACCACTCAGGACTCAGGACAGGATAGGACCCTCGCCTGCAGCTGAAGCCATGGCTGGTGCCTTGAAATATTTCCCAGCTCATAATTTATGGAAAAATATGGCATCAGTCGCCACTGTTGATGACGGGGAGGGAGGGGGAGCAAGAGCCAGAGCCAGGGCCAAAGCCAGAGCCAGAGCCAACATGTTTATGTTTTCCTGTTTCCGTAATTTCTTCCTGCTTCCATTGTTTCTTACCCTCTCAGAGAAAGTTATTCAAATTTGCTAGAATATGTTGGAAATTCAGTGAGAAAAGCCTAAAAGGAGTCGCAACCTTCAATATATAATCCGATAGAGGAAGAACGTATTTCTGGGGAAAGAACCCACAATGAAATGCTGAAGAATCGCACTGTATCAATCACTGTATCTAGAATCAATCGTATTTGTATCTCCCATCTCTGTGTAATAGGACTAGATGTCTCTGTTAGGGTATCCAAAAGTTGGTGTTCCTAAAACAAGCCTTCTATTGTTATTTTTTTCATGGCACCTCTCATTCTTTCTCTCGGAACATTTTGCATTGTCGTTGAAGGATAAAAGAGAAAACAAAACCAAGAACCAAGGGTTCTTCTGGGGTCTTCTAACCTTTTCACTCTCGGCCATTGTTGAATGTTGATTTAACAGTTGTTTATTAAGATTTTGTCTCCCGCCACTCCCCTTTTGTTTGCTCATTAGACTGACACATTTTCATGTAATTAGAGCAGAAAAGGAAAACACAAACACACAAACATGAAGGCAAAACTTTGCATAGATCTCTCCTCGGCGGCCATTCAATGGCTCCACTACTCCACTGCCGCAGCAGCCGTTCCATTCAATGACAAGCCACTCTCCTGTTAATGCGACATAAAGGATGTCATATGCATTCACAATTAGCTCTCAGCGCCATTCTTCATGTCGGGATAATTAGATGTAAGCAAAAAAATAGTAAAATGCATAAAAAACAAGCAACAAATTGCAATCATTAACAGCCATGCACTCGAGAGAGCAGTGCAGAAACATGCACGTCAGAGAGAGAGAGAGATATAATATAATATTCCGCTCTTCAATTCCGATATTCCCATAGTTGTAAGGGGCAAAACCTTGTACTGCTTCCCATTGGAAAGCTATAATTTCTTCAAGAATTTCTCATGCACTTTTCATTCGCTTTTCCCTGATTTTCTTTCATAACTTGCCCTGTTGCCTCCTCTCCCTCCCCTCTATTGTTGTTTGTCTACGTTTAATCTATAATTATGTGAAATGACAGGGGCGAAGGGTGTCCTCAGGACAATTTCCTATGCATTTTCCTGGTCCTCGTTCACGTTGTGACGCCCCTTCGACTACTACTACCCGTGTGGGAGGGGGAAAATGAATGGCTTAACGGGGCGTATGCGTAATTTAAAACAGTTTAAAATGTCATTAACAAATTGCTTAGGCCATATTACTCGATAATATGTCGATTACCGGTCAATCCAACATGGAGAACGGTGCAGGGGTTGAGCTCTGTCCAGGAGCTCAATAAACCCCAGCCCCACTAGCCTCAGCCCAGGACCAATTTCAGAGCCAGAAACTCATTTTTAGACCCAACACCCAGCCGCAGAGTTCATTTCAGAGGTAAACCCCAGTTCTAGAGTCCCTACAGACCTTTATGCCCACTCCTGCTCAGAGCTGAGAGAGCCTGCAACCAGTTAGCCCATCAACATGGAGGATATTCCCGTCATATTCTGTTGTAGTTAAAATGTCAATCAAATGAATCTAGAGAGGGAGGAGGAGACTGCGAGGCTACAGACAGGATTGACTGCCATTCAAAACTATATCAAATGCCCCGACCCACCCAGCCGACTGACAAACTGTTTGGCAGTCTGACTGATTGACTGTCCAAGCAGCCAGACAACCATCCATCCACCCAACCATCCATCCGTCCTGCTGACGATGTGAGTGAACTCTGATGGTTTCTGGAGTCCTGTAAAATCGAGACCCTGCACTCAGCACGGACAGCAGCAGCAGCAGCAAACATTTCAATCGGATTTCGAGCAATTCCAATTCAGATTCACCCACAGAGTGCGGCTGTTGGGGGGTCCAACAATTTGCATATGAGTAACACTCTCCCCCCCACCACCCCAAAAGCTTTCCCAAAAAAAAAGCAAGAAGGATACGGCGGAATCAGGCAAACATTTATGCCACACACACACACACGGGGCAGCCATTTCCGTTTCCGCACGTTTGACGTTGCCAAACGCAAACAAAATGAAGTAACAAAGAAAGCGGCGAACACAAAAAGGGAGGAAAGGGGGCCGATACCCTGGTAAATACCCTAGCAGATCGATCGTTATTATATGGAGAGTTTTGTTCTCGTAATACCCCCGGCAAACGGTAGGCAAAAGGTAGGCAGAGCCCGAGTGCGCGAGTCAAAAACATGTAACATGCGAAATGAAGTCGGATTGAGGGCCGAAACCATGGCCAAAACAGCAAAAAGGCTGGGCCGCTGTCGTCCTCTGTGGCCAGTTGGCCAGTTTGTTTGCTTTTGGCCACGTGCTCTTTGGCCAGGCTGGAAGGCAGTTGCATTTTAAGGCAACAAAAGAAAAGCCATGGACAACAGGTCCAACCTGTAGAGTCCGCCCCCGCCCCAGCAAAAACTTTAGCCTCGAGGAATCCCCGAATCCCCGTGGTGCTTCCCTCAATGTCACGTTTTTGCTGTTGGTTTTCCCCTCTCTCCCCTGTCTCTGTCCCACGAAGATATTTGCATAATATTTGCACAAATAATTGAATTTGTTTTTTGTTGTTCGGTTAAACCGCTAAATTGTTTGGGGCACACTCGTATGTCTCGTGTGTCTCGTGTGTCGCCAGCAGACACGAGTTTTTCTCGATAACAGAAAGTTTCCCTCACTTTTTTTTGGGGCCTGCAATTGAAGTTTTCTCCGTATTTAGGATAAATGTTAAACTTGCCATGAAATTGAATGCTCGAAAGGTGGAAAACTAAGAGCAACTAAGAGGTGGAAAAGTTGGAAAATTAAGGGAGTTCTGGCTGAGTAGTTAGGGGGGGGAAGTCATGCTTGATACATAGACATTGCCTTAAGGGCTTACAATACTTTAGCAAATGCCATTTTAATCTCTCCTTATATTTATTTCGAGCAAAGTCCTTCCATTTGTTGCACAAATGAAAAGCACAAAAATTACTTCTGAGAGTTGTACCGCTCCCAAAGGACTCCCCCCTCCAGCCATCCTTAGCCTTCAGCAAAATGAATGACAAACAGTTTTCATGCATGGGAGCCAGCAGCTCTCCTCTCCAGCTCCAGTTGCCATTTCAATTCGAATTCATCACAAGATTCGCTCGACTGGATGCCTGCCCTTTGCCCTCTTCTTCGTTCCACAAAATGCAGCCACTTATCAAATCAATGCAAGGCGCTCCCTCTGCCCTCTGCCCTCCATCCTCTCCCCTCTCCTTGGTTTCCATTCCCACTGCAACTAGTGCTGATGCTGAGAATAAATGCGTTCATTTAACATGGAATGCAACTCTCGAGTATTGAAATGAAATGTTGCCTCCAGAGCAGGGAACGCTTAAGAGCGACAAATTCGCTTTGTGTGTCACAGAGTCGGAGTCGGAGTCTCAGTATTGCTCATACGCCACGTTGCACTTATTTCATTCAACATCTGAGACTGTCTGAAGGGATTGGGATCGGGATTGGGTTTGGGTGTCTGTGAGTCTGGGGTAATGCACTGCACTGCACTGCATGCACTCCCCTCCCCCCCTCTTTCTCCAAGTCTCCAAGCGACTTAGCGCGTTGACTTAACTTGGCAGGGATTTACGACAACGCTCTATGGAGCTCGAATAACATGGAAGCTGCAGACTGCACACACAGCAGACTCCTGGTTCGCCTTGGTTCTCGTCTTCGTTTTTTATGCCCTTTCATTCATCCTGCTCCTTGGATGTTGGATGTGGCACGCTACTCCTCCCGTCCTTTTTATTAAGTTGAAAATAGACGCAGGCTAAATAAATCCATGTCGCTTACTCGTAAGTCGCAAGCTGACGTTGTCATGTGTGCAACAAGGGTTGCTGCTGCTGCAGCTGCTCCTGTTCCAAGGATATTCATATATCGTTTCAAGCTTAAACATTGAATGCATAATTAATTCCCCCTCCCTCAGAGGGAGATTAGAAAACTGTTTCTCTAATTAATTCCCATCTCTTTTGGCATCTCTTTGGCAGGGCCTTCGTGGACAACACGCACCTGCAGACGCTGCACCTGAACTACAATCCGCAGCTGAGCGACATCCCGATGCGCCTGTTCCAGGGCAACCCCAACATCCTGGAGGTCTACATGCAGAGCAACAGCCTGCAGACGCTCTTCTCGGCCCAGTTCCCGGTGGACCAGCTGCAGAAGCTCTACCTGGGCGACAACCCGCTGCAGTGCAACTGCTCCCTGCTGTGGCTCTGGCGGCTCGTCACCGGCAACTTCGAGGGCGTTGATCCCCCGCTGGAGCACGCTGCGGGCGGGGCCGTGGCCGCCCTGGCCAAGGAGGCCAACGACAGGGAGGCGGACGATAGGGAGGACGATGCCACCACTGCGGCTGTGGCCGAGGACGGAGTGGCCGTCTTGGCCGCCTACATAGCCGAGCAGCACATCGCCAATGCCCTGCACACCACCGAGCCGAGTGCCTACGAGCTGGCCACCTCCTCGTCCGCATCCGCGAGCCGCAACTCCGGGTACCTGCGGATGGACCGGCAGCAGATCGGCTGCGACATCTGGCGGGACACGGTGCGCACGCGGCGGCAGCTGCTGGCGATGAGCGAGGGCGAGATCACCTGCCCCGCCCACATCGTGACGGTGGTGTGCGCCGTTATCACGTGCCTCCTGGTGGCCATGATCGGGGTGAGCGTGCTCTACTACCTGCGCTTCGTGAAGCGCCGCAGGAAGCTGCTGCACGAGCGCGGACCCCTGCGCACCAGCAAGAGCATCATCAACGTCCACGACCGCATCCTGCAGGGCCACCAGCCGCTGGGCGGCATGGGCATGGGCCTGGGCATGAGCATGACCCTGGGCGGCAGCAACGGCGGGGGCATGGGCATGGCCCTGAACTATCCGCACCACGCGCAGACCCTGCAGGCGCACCACCACTACCACCAGGCGATGCCGCTGCAGGCACACGGCGCCGGGGCAGGGCACGGCGGGGGCCACGACTACCAGCAGACGACGCTGCCGCAGCTGGACAAACTGGAGCTGGAGCGCTATCTGGCGGCCCAGACGATCGCCAACGAGTACCGGGCCCTCAAGCCCTGGGAGCTGCCCGTCAAGGAGGCCGACGACGAGCCGGAGCACCTGTACGAGCGCTTCGACCACTACGAGTATCCCGACACCCAGACCATGAGCAAGCTCAAGCAGGCGGCGTCGGTCGGGGGCGGAGGCTCTCCCGTGCCCCCCGTGTCCTCGTCTGGGAAGCCGCATGTCGTCTACGTATGACGTGGACGCGGTGGCCAGATGGAGACGGAGACGGGCATGGAAATGGTGGGCCCCAGCCTCACCAACAACAACTATCGGAGCTATGGGCAGAGCCAGAGCCAGTTCTGAAATGAGGGATCGCCAGGATCCGAAACTGAAGACGATGACGATGACGGAGATGCCATTGAAACAGGGAATGTGAGGTTATGGTTTGTTTAAGGTTCGGTTCTAATTTCAAACAACAAAAACAAAACAAAAAGGCAACAAAGTTTAACAAGCGTCAAATGAAACAAGGGATTATATATGTATGTCTACGAATACGAGTACTCTAACGACTAACGATTAAAAGATATACCTACTAATCGATAAGCTATAAGGAATACACAGACACACACACACACACACACACACCCACACACACACTCACAACTTGGCTCTTTGTCTCCCTCTCTCTCTCTCATAGTTAATGGCATTTAGCATTCGAATACTCTAGATAGCAGCTTAGTCGGTAAGATCTACCTTAAAAGTGAATTTAAACCCATATACATACATAAGAGTATATAATGATATATATGTGTATGTGTGTGTATGTATGTAGATGTAAAATGTTGAAGAAGGATATGCGTGAGGTACAGTTGTGCTTGCCACTCTGCGAGGGTGATGCATGGGGGATACCATCTCCCTCTCCCTCTCTCTCTCTCTCTCTCTCTCTGGCAACCCAAATGGGGACCAAATAGTCCAGTCCTGTCCATTCTAGAACTAACTGATAAGCGAAGCCAATTGCCAGAACAGACAAGAGTTAGAACTCTCGCTCTCTGTCCCTCTCTCGCTCTCGCATGTATCTTTCCTTCAGCAAAAGAAAAACAGAAAAAATCTAAAGTGACAATATACAAATACATAAATAAAAAACGAGAAAGGAAATTATGATAATTCTAGATCCTTAAACAGTAGTTATAAGGCATAAATGTAACCCAAGTGAGACAGAACTCAAAGTTGAAAGAATTTGTAAATATCTAACCCCCCTTCTCCCCCGCCCTCCCTGAGTATTGTAAATAATTTATGGTTTACGGATAAAAGCAATAAATTGCCAATGATTTTTTCTCCTTTTTTTCTGTTTTTTGTTGTTCAAATCAAAGGCCATTCGTTTCATGTTTTTGCATATAATAATTCAATTAAATAAGCAAATAGATGGCACACACACACAGACGCAAAATGGGGGAAAAAGCAAGTGTATAAATAATATATAAATATTTATCAAATAAAAACTATATAAATATACGATACATATATACGAAAATAAGCAGAATCAAAAGGCAAAATGGCAAAATGGCACTCGAAATGCATTTTCCGAAATAAAATGGAAATGGAAGTGGAAACTAAAAATCACTCTGTGAATAGAAAGGTACGGGGAAAGGAGGGGGGAATGGGAATGGGAAACTGGAGAGTAACATTAAATACTATACATACTATAATATACGAGTATATGCAAAAATATTTAATTAAATGATAAACACACCCCCAACAACAACAGCAAACAAAAACAAAATGTTATTTCTTATACGAAGACTGAAGAAAATGAAGAAGCAAATAAAAATGAAATGAAAAATTACCAAAAAAAAAATACAAAAAAACAAGAATTGCATTTTAATCAACTAAACAGAAAATGGAAGGGGGACAACCAGAGAAAGTTCTCTTGCCTCTCCTTTTACTTTTTGGTTCCTTTTGCTGGTTTAGCTCTCCATTTTGTAGCAGAAAACACGACAAATCCACAGCAAAAGTCTCTGTCCATGTAAAACAAATAAAATACTCGTACTTAGAGCCCCCCCCCCAGCACTGGGGAGTGGCTCTCGGCTGTCGGTTGTGGCCCCAGTGAACTGCACAAGAAATGGCATAAATCTAGTGCCGAAACAAGTGCTCTACACACACACACACACACACACACACAGCATCCACTCCATAAGTAACCCGAAACGCCTACAGCAGGACAAAAGGCGAAGGAGAAGCGTAGGAAGCCATTTCAGAGGGGTGGCAGGGGGTGGGGGACGGAAGTAAAATATTTGCCAGTCGGTCAATTGTCGGTGAGTTGTTGGATGAACAAAACTCAAATAAAGGCCGAACAACACACATTCTTCGCATGTTCTGGTGGTACTTGTAGTGTGTACTGTACTCCTCCTCATATTTCAGAGAGCTGCTGCAGCTGCTGGCTACAACATTTAAGCAACCAAAACTGAGATTTGGCAACAATTACAAATATTAACCAGAGAAAGGGTCCACATTTTCAACAACTAATTGCTTCAAGGGGGGAAACCCCAATCGATATGGATGACACCGCTGACAGCCCACAAAAGAGAGAGGTTTCACATGAAAGATAGTTGCATGTTGCACGTTGAGGTTCCAATTCTGAAAGGAATGGATCGTTGCTTCGAAATCACATGACTACTTTAATGGCAATTCATGTCGAATATTTCGAGTCCCATTTTAAGATATTTCTAAATGGAGATCCAGAGCGTCTACTGGAAGAAGGCCAAGTAATGGTAATGGTGGAAATCCATGTCTATTTCCCACCTTCTCTGAAAGGGTAATTCCGAAATGTGTTGGAGAGAGAAGGAGTGCAAAATTCTGAAGAATTAAGCAAGTAAATCTGAATGCTTTCTAGATAATTAAATATGCCAGAGGCTCAGTTTCCTTCCATCCAAAACTGGGTCCGCGTAGACGTGGGACAAATCTCCACCCCACCACCTTCCCCTCCCCTCCCCTTCCCACTGTGTGTTTGAATAATTGTGTGGCATTTGTTGTGGGCCATGCGGCAGTAGCACACCTGAGTCCCAGTCTCCGAGGCAACCAAGGACTGGGCGGTAGGGTGGTAGGCGTGTGAATGATGGCCAGCAATTAATATTGCCACATTATGTTGCATGTACGCAGAAAACAATCAAAAATCCACTTTGTTGGCCGTTTAGTTAGCTCGAAAAATGCGTAAGTAATCAGGCGAGTGCGAGGAGCAGGAGGAGGAGGAGGAGGAGCCGCCCATAAGTCATAAAGTGCAGGAAATTGCTTGACGAAATCCAAGTCCAACGACAAGTGGCCGCCCATTAAATGCAGCGCACCCCCAGGGGGATCCACCCCCGCCCTCCGCCAACCGAATAACGATTTCTGCAGCATTTTAATTGCCACGAAAACCAAATGAAATTCTCTCATGGAAGGCCGTTAAATAGATACACAGATACGGATGCCGGACAGATATATGCTGGATCATAAAAACTTAATGTCCTGCAATTTGTTAAGAGATGCGCAAACAGCCGAATAAAACGATGGCCAACAGGGAGGAATGGCTTCAATAGGAGTGGACGAAGTGGAGATGCAGAATCCATAGCTAATTGTTTGCCTTTGCCTCTGGGAAGGAGTATCTGGAGTCCGAGAACTATCCGAGTATGCGGGTCCAACAGCTGTGTCCACAGAATCGGTGGCACAAACTGCTCAAACAATGGTCAAGACGAAGCAAGGCGTGTGTGTGTCTGGGTTTTATGATAAATCAAAGTCACTTAGACTTGAAGGCGATTTGAAATTCACTTACATTACCATGTAGCCATGTGTCCATGTAGCCAAGTAGGAGTCCATGGAGTTCTGTGTCCAGCCAAAGACCAAACAGAACGCAAGGACATATCATTTATATCAATTTAAATAACGACCTTTCAATGGATTTGCCGCTTCAAGATAGAAATATCCCGTAAAAAGCTTAACAAAACCCAAAGACTGGGAGGTGGCAGGGCGGAGTGGACTCCCTGTTTGGATGGATGGCTGGACGAGGCATTGACAGTCGTAAGCCATAAACCACAGAAAATTGGGCATTATATTAGTTAAGATGCTGTCAAGCTGAAAGATATCCATAGCCCGAGGGGTAGGTAGACAACACAGACACAGACAGAGGCAGAGGCCACCACAGTGCAGACATATCGCTTTCAACACACACACCAAGCAAGCGACGACACCCGGAAGGTTAGAGGGGGAGAGAGCGAGAGAGAGTGGGCTGTGGGTTGGGTGGTGGATGTAATCGGACAGACAACAGTATCCCGTATCCTTTAACCATAGCCTTGTCCGGCACTAAAACACCGTTGGACAGGGAACGAAAGCCAGAGACCAGGAGCGTCACTGGACCAAGACCAGGACTAGGAGTCACCCGATAAGCAAACGCATTCATCTTATAGCTAGTCAAAGGGATAAAGGATCAGGGATATAGAGGAGTAGCCCTTAACTTGAACAAACGTTAAACATATTAAGGGCTTAAAGTGTATCCAAAACTTGGAGTTTTACTAGGGGAACAGGAGAAATTATCTTGACAGCCGGACGGTTGTGCACTTAACCAGGTTACGGCCAAGCAAAACCCGGACATATATAGTATATCGCATATATATCTTGAACAATTTGGAGAACCGAAACAGAGGAGAGACCTAAATCATAGCCAGAGCCTTTGTTTGGCTCTCCCTTTTCGCCCAACTACTATTCACCTTTTGTCTTTTTTTCTGGCTTTGTTTTGCACCACTTTGCTTATCTTGGCCATACTTTTATTGGTCTTCTTTTATTAGGCATCCCAGGTCTTTGTTTATTTGGCAGGACACACTGGCACGCCCATAAGTCACCGAATAACCGAGAGATAACTGCAGACAAGTGGCCCACGGAAGGACACACGAATTAGTTGTGGTTTTCTGGCTTTGAACTTGAATCAGTGAAACTTAAAGCCAAAGGATTAGGGGCTCTGCCCAGGCCCTTCCAATCACCCTTGGGGGTGCATTCATCGAAAACCATTCGCCAGCTATAAATGACTGTTTATTTCTTGCACCCCAGCCCTCCCCCTCCCCCTCCCAGGAACGGAACGCAATCATTTTTCAACCTGCAGAAAAATCACAATTTCATTTTCCACCGCAGGAATCAAATGTCTGCCGAGAAACTCTCAAAGTGAGTGCGAGACTGAGTTTCATTGGGAAATTGGTTCGGTTCGGTTGGGTTCATGACATCCCCCCCCTCCCCCTTTAAACTTTGACATGTATAAATTTATGAAAATATTTGCACATCAATTTTCAGCTGAGGCTGATGCTGAGGAAGACGCACCTTTTGGCTTCATTGCCCTGCAAGCTGCGAATTCTCGTACGTATCTAAACTGAATCAATTTCCACCGCGATAAACTTCAGATACACCTTCTGGCGAGGGCAGGGAGGTGGGCAACATGGTGAGCGGGGGAGATGGGGTGCCATTGAGGTAACTGCAAAATGTTGTGTAAAATTTGCAAATGCAATAAATAACTCGTTTCAGTGGAAAAGGGTTTTCTGCTGCTGCTCCTGTTTACACCCCCTGGAAAGCATGTAAAGCTTCCTGCTTTTTTTTTGTGCTCTCTGAAGGAGTAGCGAGGAGTAGGGGTATCCTCTTCCACTCGGGTTTTAGCTATTCTGGTTTTTTCCACCCCCTCTTCGCACCCCGCTATAACCAAAAGCGCGCCACATGTGCGAGTCTGCTTGTAGTTCCTGTGGGTTTTTACTCTCTTGGTTTCGGAATGCCCTTTCCCATTTTGGGAGTCTCAACAGATGAGCCTGGCCTGTACCCATAGAGCTAAACCCCCTTCTGAATAGGACCCCATACGTTTTCCATGAGTATATTTCTGGGCAAATCGTAGAGTATTTAATGCTTCTCTTCTCTTATCAGACATTTTTTCCAGATTTTTTTGCGTTTGTTGCTGGTTTGGTTTTCGTTTTTTGTTTCGCTTTGCGTGTTGTTTCGGTGGCAAGCATCCCCGAAAGTATGCAAATAATTTTTGGCTCCGGCTCCGAATCATATTTGATATTCAGTGTCAGAGTTTCCCTCAAAAGCATGGAAGGAAGGAAGCAAAGGCGAGGAAGGGTTGCCGGAGAGTGTCAGAACGGGTGGCGGCGGCGGCAGAACACAAGTTATTGAAATTTGCATGCAACGGGGAGGAGGACGATATATAGAGGCGGCGGCAGATAGGAATAACGGCTGAACGGCTGAACAGCAGCAGGCGTTGTTCTGGCAATTTATAGCACTTGTGTCTTGGCAGTGCCCTCGGGCAGAGTTTTGGTTATTGTTTCGCCATACACGGGGCGGAATCCTGGGGGCAGGCAACATCCCCATGGATGTAATTGTTTCGCCATCGTTGAGTTTTGATTATGTGGAGCCCCGCTTTGATTGTCGGTCTTTTTTTGAAATTAATTAAGCCATTGCCATTGCCCTGTCGCAGCGGAATGTTTCCATGGGAAATAAATGATGAAAATCCCTGCAAATCGCAAGCAAAAACTATGCCAATAGCAATGTCGTATGATGGTGGGGGCAGCCATAAACCCACACCCTCTATTTTTTTTTTGCCTCCAAAATGCCCGCTAAACTTCGCTTATCAAAAGTTGAAATTGCAGCGCGCTGTGGGGATTTGCGTGCGGGGTGCGGGGTGCGGCGAGGGCCACTCGAAAGCTCCATTTACAGTGGCTAAAAACGAGGGAAGGAGGAGGGATAGGATTGGGATTTCAGTGGAAACTCTGATACGAACAATCGGCGTTTTTATTTCCTGGCTCACAGTCGTCATCGTCATCATCATCGTCGTCGTATGCCACTGACCCATTTCTGGCATTTATCACACGCACACAGACACAGTCACAGATACGTACAGACATAGAGAGAGATACGAACAATATGAGCGTATCCTGCAATTGTCCCGAGGGTCTAAAAAAGCCAGCCAGAATGAATGACCCACCGACCGAGCGACCAGCTGTAGTCCTTCGCCTCTCGACTGCTGACTAAGTGGACTTTTATTTCCCTGTTATTATTCCCAGCCGGATAAAGCGGCTAGCGAATAGTTTCTCTCTCTCTCTCTCTATGAGGCTTCTCCTGATGGTTCCGTTCGTCATCTTCATCTCATAAGCGTTTCAGATTAGTTGCGCCGCTCCGGCCACACATCCAGCCAGCCCTCGGGTGGGGTTTCCCCTCATAACGACGATTGCTTTTGATGGGGCTGGGGTTATTTCTTTTTTCGAGATTCCGGGCAGCAGAAGAGTGCTGCCGTCTCTATCTATTGTAGACCCCCCCACCACCAGCACCACCACCAAGCAGCAGTGTCCATTCATGAACTGTTCTTATCTGCTATCTCCCATATGGGTTCTTCACCCAAGAAACGTCATTGAAATGGCGGCAGCGTCATGTGTCGTCATCTTTATATATATCATAGCATATACCCCCAAGCAGGTATATAAGAAGGTATAGTGGCATATATTCATTGATTCACCCAATCCCAAATGGAAATTTCTGAGAGATAAGACTTATCTACATGTGGCTCTGCTTCCGAGTTCTTCTACTCTCTCTCCCTGTCTCTCCGTGCCTCACGCTCAGTAGATTCGCGACCGTCGGGCGGGCAAGATGAAGACGAAGAGCAGCCAGGATTCGTGTCTTTTGGGTGTGTTCCTGCTGGTTATTGTAAGTAGATGATCTGCTCCCATCCCAAAGACTTCTAATCTCTGACTATGCTGCAGCTGGTGCTACCACGGGCAATACTTTGCTCTGGGGACCTGAATCGCCATCGACTGTTTGTCCAGGCCGATCGCACCTTGGGCTCCATCAGCAATCAGCTCATCGCCCAGGCCACGGAGCTGGTGGACAATGTGGTGGAGGATCTGCTCGTCCTGGACTCTCAGAACAGCATTCTGATGGGCTACCTGGACAGCTTCGACGCCTATACGGCGGTGAGCGACAATCGCACGGAGGAGAAGCTCGACGCCTTCTACGCCGTGGTGGGGGACTACCTCGACTCGGACACCACCGGCGACCCGCTGCGCTCGTCCACCATCGAGACCCAGCTGATCGCCCTCTGCCTGCAGCGCAGCGGCTTCGACCGCTGGAAGCGCACCGTCCAGCAGCGGACCAACCAGCTCCAGAAGCTCCTCGCCAAGAAGCTGCGCAAGCACTTGGACTCCCTGGACAACGAGGATCGTCTGGCAGTGGAGCGCCGCTGGAAACGGACCCTGGCACGCGGCGGTCCCCGCCGACTAGTGAAGCTGCGGGAGTTTGTCCAGTGGCTGGGAAAGTTCAGAGATTAGCGTGGCGTTGACGCGTGACGAGACATTTACAGTTATAGGGGTGAGGGGAGTGAGGGTTGGACTGCCATAAATTATACTGATAAGGAAATATATGTTTGTAGTGCCCAAACATTGCGGTGCGGGGGGCAATGATCCGCGGCGGCGGCGTGTGCAGATATTTATAATAAAGTTTTTGATAAGTCTATATGGAAATATCTTTATGGAAGGGTTTCTCCCAAGTCCCAAGCCATTGGCAACAGAGTGTCTATATGTTCAACGGGGTTTCTCCGACTGGTGGCCATAAATCTCTCTAGGAGATACTTCCTACTCTTGAAAGGTCTCCTTCCCATCATATTTGAGTAAGTCCAAGAAACACTGAGGTCCTACCCAAAGGTTCTGCCAGCTTAGAGCCCTCTTATGGCACCCCTAATGCCCACCCAAATGCTATTTCTGTCGACACTCCTGTCGGCCTCCCTAATGCACTCGACAGACAAAAAAGTTTCCCCTTTTTTGTGCTCCTCTGACGACGAGATGGCAATGAAAACTTTGTCATGCCTCCCACGTCAGAATGGATGGCAAAACTTGGATGGGAATTATGAAACTGAATATGGAAGCGTTGCACAAAATTGAGACAACAAAACAACCAAAAACTCAAAGAGAGAACTGGAGAGGAAGGGAGAGACATGTGAGAACCAACACTGATACATTTTTATGGACGGCAAGTGGGCCGAGTAGGGGAGTGGGGGGAGGGGGGAGGGGAGTTTAGGGAGAGCCAAGGATACAAGAAAATGGCAACTGCATTTCCTGTCTGAAAGCTGACAAAGTGCTGAGTGCATTTACGACTTGGACTTTTCCCAGAATTTCTTCCCCAAGAGGAAGGAGGGGAGGGGGTTGAAGAGAGTGTGCAGTACTGTGTATAATCCGATAATCAACTGGAACGAACTCCGGATAATTGGCTTAGCATTCGTCACAGTTCTGGGTCGAATCTGTGCTTCCAGTTGCAGCTTAAACTTCCCGATAGAAAGATGCATCTTCGACTGAGCTTCCACACAGTCGCCCTTCTGGGACTGCTCCTGGCCGACTCGGTGCATTCGAATCACTTTGCCAGCCAGCTGTACAGCCAGGCCTCTCAGGGGAACCAAGACAGGAACCTTGTCCTGTCGCCCGCCACCACGAACCTGGCCCTGGGCCTGGTCTTCTTCGGCATGAGCCACTGCCCGGAGCTGATGGGCGTGCTGGAGACGGTGCGGCACGGCGACCTGGCCACGGATTCCGTCAAGATGGTGAACCGCTTGTATGTGGACCGGAACGTGCAGCTGATGCCCGCCTACCAGGAGGCCATATCGGACGACCGCCTGGGCCAGCCGGCCAAGAAGGTTGACTTTAGCGATCCGCAGATCGCGAGCGAGGAGATCAACTCGTTCGTCCGCATCTTCACGGACAACAAAATCCAGCAGTTCACGCATCCCGGTCTCCTGGCCAAGGACACCAAGATGGCCATTGCGAATGCCGCCTACTTCCACGGCCAGTGGGCCCCTCCCATGGAGACCAGGCGCCTCCCCTTCCACGCCTCAGACGGCTCGGAGCAGCTGGTCGACAGCCTGGAAACGTACGCATACCTGGGCTATGGGCACATCGGCGACCTGGACGCTGTCGTCCTCGAGCTGCCCTACCAGGACGATCGACTCTCCATGGTCATCGTCCTGCCCCGCAACCCCGGCCAGAGCCTGGCCAGCCTCGGCAGCCGCATGCGCGAGGTGGATCTGGTGCCGCTCACACAGAACCTCAGCAAGCGGTTTGTCCACCTGCAGATGCCGAAGTTCCGGGTGGAGACACGCCTCCCCCTGGAGTCCGTACTGCAACCCCTGGGCGTGAAGACCCTGTTCCATGCCCCGGCCCTGCACGAAATGGTCGCGGGGCGCCACAAGAACCATAGAATCGGCACCATCATGCACTTCAGCTCCGTGGAGGTGAGCGAAGCGAGCGGCGCCTATTCCCCGCTGTCCAATGCCCAGCGAATGTACACGGAGCCGCTCCAGTTCTGGGCCAATCGTCCGTTCATCTTCGCCATCAAGGACTCGGATCACATCTACTTCATGGGTCACGTGGTGACCCTCCAAGATTCAATATAATATTGCAATATTAACTTTGTGTCTCTATTTACGGGATGTTTACACGACAGGAACATGGGAGAACCTTTCAGATTCCGCGGGAGATCAGTCATCTCCGACGCCGCAGCAGCCACCCTCGCCACCATCGCCGCAGCAGCCACCCTCGCCACCGTCGCCGCAGTCGGCACAGCACATGGACAAGGAGCCCAGGACGCCGCAGAAGCAGAGGACTGGCAGGCAGACGCAGCACACGAGGCAGAGGCATATGCATACGATGACCAGGAACATGATGCCCATGAAGCCAATGCCACCACCAGAGCCATGTCGCTTCGTGGTCACGCCCGCCACCTCGGCCACCACCGTTTCTATTGTGGTCGACATCTATAACTCTAGATTGGAATTTGGAATTTTGAGAACTCGAAACTTGACGGAAATTTAGTTGTGTTTGCTCTGTTTGGGGAGTGTCTGAAACACGAAACATTCATCTCATGGATAGTTTGTAGTCTGTCACAGTGGGGCATAGATCACACAGAACGATCAGCAAGGACTCGAGCTATGCTCGATAACTGGTAGGAGGGACTGGTGGTGGTGAAGCAGAAGGCTCCTCCCGCCCAACCGACCGAGGAACGCTGCCGCATAACGCGTTATTGAGGGATGTTTACACGACAGGAACATGGGAGAACCTTTCAGATTCCGCGGGAGATCAGTCATCTCCGGCGTCGCAGCAGCAGCCTCCCTCGCCACAGTCGCCGCAGCAGCCACCCTCGCCACCGTCGCCGCAGTCGGCACAGCACATGGACAAGGAGCCCAGGAGGCCGCAGCAGCAGAGGATTGGCAGGCAGACGCAGCACACGAGGCAGAGGCATATGCATACGATGACCAGGAACATGATGCCCACGAAGCCAATGGCACCACCAAGGATTTGTTCCTTCGTGGTCACGCCCTCCACCTCGGCCACCACCGTTTCTATTGTGGTCGACATCTTCAACTCTAGACTTAATTTGGAATTTTGAGAACTCGAAACTTGCCAGAAATTTAGTTGTGTTTGCTCTGTTTGGGGAGTGTCTGAAACACAAAACATTCATCTCATGGATGATATGTAATCTGCCACATAAATCACACAGAAGGATCAACAAGAACTCCGTCGATGCTCGATAGCTGGTAGAAGAAGGCTGTTACGCCGTCCTCCTCCCGCCCAACCGACCGAGGGACGCTGCCGCATAGCGCGTTATTGAGTTTCGAGTACGAGTACTAGTACTAGTAGGTTATGTCTTGTACTCAATCCTTTAGCAACTGTATTTTCTTCATGTGAGCTTTATTTTCTATCCCTTGAGGTCCTGCCCGGACAAGGGTGGCCGAAGCCTCCTTGAATGCCTAAAATAAGAAGCTCAAAGTCAGGAGAGGGCGGTGGCCACATCAAGTGACTTCTAACGATCCTCCCCAGCTGCGGAATCCCTCAACAAAAGTGCTCATTAAACACCCACCACAAACACACACACAAACACGCACACACACACACACAATCCCCATTCGAATTGTATATAAATTAATGAAATGCATTAACGAAAGCGATGCTCCTGAAGAGGGCGAACGCTGGTCGACCCTCGACCCTCCCCGACCCTCCCTCGACCGGGGATCTGGGGAACGGACTTGTCTCACTGGGTCGCAGCAGCAGCCTGTACCTGCGCTCGTTAGCGCTCCACACTTACCCCACTCCCACTTCCACTCCCACATCCACTCGTATTCACCACCCACACTCGTTCCTCTCCTCATCATTATCATAATTTGAATGCGTTGCGAGTTTTAAAATATTCATGCGAGGCGAAAGATTCCCTTTTTCAAGTGGGCGCGCACGTGTGCCTGGGTGCATTATTCGGGGGTGTTTACTGTACCCAAACGGAGTGTATGAGTGTGTGCCGGTTTCAAGTATAATGACTGTATTTTGTGCCCTGATTACTCCACAGAGAGATCCGTTTGCCCTCCACAAATGAAGGGAATACACGAGTATCATCATAATCCTCCTCTAAAGGGTATTTCTCATCCATGAATTACTTAAAGAATTTCATTTCAATCGTATTTATGTACAGAAATTCTGTTTATTAGTCTCTTCGAAAGTTGAATACTCAATTTCATTCACTCTTCCCCCCTTCCAACCATGAGGATCACAGGCTCTCGGGCCAATCACAAATCATTGATTGGCAATTGTCAACTATCAAACACGTTTGCCAGTCAATTCCCAGCCCCAGCCCCAGCTGAATGCTCATTCAATTCACTCCACTCCACTCCGCACACACACACACACCCACAACTAACTCACTCACACTCTTGCACATTACATTCATTCATATACACTTTTCCTCATGCACTTTGCGGCATCATCGCACACGTGGCTGACTGGCTGGCTGGCTGCATGTCAAAGTGCAAAGTTTTGTTCCACCAAAAAGGAAAAAGTAAAGGACTTCCCTTTACAGCAGGGGGGAAGTGCAAAACCAGGGGGGGGACAGTGGGAAAGGCAGGTGCCTGGGTGGGGTGCGAGCTGCCTGTCGATGTTTTCCATCCGAAAAAAGAAGAGAAAAATCTGTGAAATAAAATGCACCTTTGCTGTTGTTGTTGGTTGGCGGTGGCAACCCTTTTAGCTCTGGCAGTTTAAGCCGCGCCCGTGCCAGAGTTGCCAAGCCCCCCGCTCACATCCTGTCGATGTTGTTGCGGTTACTCCTACTGCTGCTGAGCCTGCTCGTAGCGGGGGATAAATGCGTGGCAGCAAATGCGCGGATGCACAAAGTCAACATGCACATTAGGTTATGGCGTGAGGATGCAGCCAGGCTGCAGGCTGCTGGATGCCAGATGGATGCCCCCGATTGGGGGCAAACAAGTTAGCGGTGCGCGTTGGCGGAAGCCGCCACGACAGGATGTCCTGGGATGACTGGTGTGCCGTCACAGTTAATCTTTGCCAATAAAATGCAGCACAAATCTTATTTTATAAAATCATCGATAAAAATCCAGGCAAAGGACTCGCACGATGGCAGCTCCATCTCCATCTGCATGCTTATATCTGTATCTGTATCTGAAAGATACTTCCCCAACCAAGGCATGCGGTCAATGAGCGTAAAATGTTGTCATATTTATAAATCAAACAAATAAAAAAAAATTCCAGCCAAAAAAAAAAAGGAAAAAACAATAAAAAGGAAAAATCCACAAAAATTCAGAAAAAAACTAAGAAAAGAAAATAGAAAAAGAGAAGGACAAAATGATATATGGCATGTTTTGAAGGAATTTATGTGTCTGCGCCTTTCGGATAGAACTCCTTACAGAAGAAAGCGACAGTTGCGGGGGGGAAGCTCCGAATCTCTAAGAAGTTCTTCTCGAGAAAACTAAATTTAGTGGAAAATTCTCTTCAAATTGCCCCCAAGCAATACTTTCCCCTAGTTTATGTATATCCCCAACCAATCATCCGCATCCTCATCACCATCAACGAAGAGAGCAGCATCTTCCGTAGGAACAATGATCATGTTCCATCATCACATTCATTGGCACTCAGCGAGCAGCAGCAGGGGGGGAGGCTACAGTGGGCGAGAATTGCACTCGTAAACTTGATTGTAATAGTATAATTTTTGGCGTAAAAGCCAGGCAAATAAAGCGAACAAGAATATGGGGGCCTAGAGTCCGGCCAAAAGCGTGAGCCCATGGATTATCCCACCCCTAAAAGACACACACACACACACGAGCATAGAGTGGGGATGAAATTTCCCTCCCTGCCTCCCTTCAATTTCATGCAATTTTTATGAGTTCTATGCGGAGCACCCACACACACACGCACACGCACTCACTCATAATCCGCCCCAATGGACCTTTCTTGGGCTAAGCCGTGGCTCTTCTTTGGCTCCCTTCGGTTTCCTTTGCTTCCCTACATCCCATCGTCACGCATTCTGCGTGGAAAGTTATTGTTATCCTTTTGTTTTAGTACTCCTGGTGCTGTCTTATTGCCTCCAGGACTCCACTCCGCCTCCATCTCCACTCGCTCGCTCCCTTTCGCTATTCGCATTGATTCATAAAACATAAATACAAATACATAGTGCGTATACGCAGCGTTTGCCCATAAATTCTGATAAACGTGAGATAGCGAGAGAGAGAGGGAGAGGGAGAGAGAGCAAAAGTCATCAATCTTTTAGCATTTCACTTAGATATCGCACTCCGGCCCACCCTCCCGCCCGTCTCTCGTTTGTTGTTTGTTCATTCGACGTCGATATTTGTGCATAAATATTAATACTGCATGACCATTTTTATTTGTTTGCCCAGCCCAGCCCAGTCCTCTCCCCCAGCTCCTCTTCCTTCAGGGAACACATCCTCCCGAAGGCAGGAATCAATATTGAGAGGACCTCCAGTAAGAGTGGGAAACCCTTCGACATTTATACAGAGTTCCGATTGAAATTCAGATCTTGAGAACTCTTACGAATATTTACTCGAAAATACATAAATTTGTACAACGGAAGCCAAATCGGGAGATCAATCACTGCTGCTAGCCATGGAGGAGCATGGACCTAGCTCCAGTCATCGCGGTCGGCACAGCACCACCAGCCGCATCCGAGGTACACGAAGAGCCAGACGCACAGACAGAATATTATCACGAAGACGACCACGGCGATGGCCACCCAGACGGCCAGCAGGGAGCTCTCCCGGTGGTAGTACTCCGTCGAGGAGTACACCCACGGCGTGCTCATCTGTGTGGTGTAGTCATCCTGGTGCAGGTCTATGGAACGGGGCATTGTGCAATGCAATTTTGACTCTCAACAAATCCAGATGCTAGATAAAAAGGGTTTTTTGTAATTTTCAGACTCTTACGGATTACAGATTTGTGTTTGATGTGTTTGTCAATGGCAAATCGGAGGCACATTTGGGTTTCCCTCTCTCTGATGCCCTCCTTTGATTGTCCATTTGGTTGGAACTTCATTTGATTAGCCATCTGTTGAATCCCCACTGATTAATGTGGCTAAAAAGATTAACAGATTAACAGATTTACAGTTTAAGTAAGGTATATCGTGTCGATAGAGCCGTTATAACTGCAGATACTGCGATCCAATTATGGGAATTTGTGTGCCCAACAAAACTGTCGACTAATCATTCAGAAATTGTCCAAAGAATGTGCAGGCAATCAGCTATTTAGCAAATCAACGCCATATAATGATAATCTAATCAATGAACAATTTAAATTGCACATCAAGTGGACGGGCATTTGGCCATTAAACGGATTCCAGCAGCCTTTTATGAGCCCATCAATCGGCAGCAGCAGCAGCGCCCTGCCATTCCATTCTGATTACCGATGGCATCCCATGGAAATGAAATGGTAATAAATTGGAATGTTTCAATATTTAAATATTTGCAATTACATTTAAATGTTTGGCCATGTGTGAGAGAGCGGGAGAGCAGGAGAGCGGTGCCCGCTGTCTGCCAAAATATCTTTATATTCGGATGTGTGTGTGTGTGTGTGGCTGCCAATAAATTGCTAGACACAAAGTGTCAACCGACGGAGGACAGCCCAGCCTTATTTGCATACGAATCGCAGCCCTTGCCCGGGCACCGGCAGGACAGGACCCTTCCTTCCCCCTCCCCCTCCCCCTCCTACCGCCTACTTACAAGCATATTATAATGGAATCCACACTTGAAAATAGAGCAATATCCCCCCTGCTCCCCCCACACACACCCATACTTGCCGTACAATATGTTGCCGCGGACATTCCTCCAGCTATAAATATTATTGAATTGTTCTGCCACGCCCCACGCTGCCACTCCGCCCAGTCTCCCCGTTGGTGCAGCAATGATTGCGGCAAGCGGATGTAAAAACCTTGGCAATGACAGTTTTTGGGGGGCCCTGGCCCTGGCACTGGCCCTGTTCGTCTACATCTCCGTCTGTTATGCAAATGTCTATAGTATATATGTGTGTGTGTGTGTGTGTGTGAATAACTGTTTATATGCAAATCTTTTATTTCGCTGTTGCCTCCGTTTCATTTCTTATTTCCGACACCGACCCTTTGGCCTTTTTTTACGAGTCTGTCTATAGTCTGTATATGTATATATGTATATGTATGTATGTATGTATTCTGCATTAAATTAACATCAATAAAATGTTGGCTCTGTTCGGACCTCCCCTTGGTGTGTCTTTCGGGGTGTCCTCCACTTTCTGGAGTGTCCTTTCCTTTCCCAAAAGTTGTTGCACTTGTGCGTAATTTGCAGCTAATGCCAACATGTGCTGCGATTTGTCGCAACTCTCACTCCCCACTCCCCCACAGACCTGTCTTCCTGTCTCCAGCTCTCTCTCTCTCTCTCTCTCTGTCTGCATCTTCGACAGTTTTAGAGTCTCTTCCACATTCTCGTATTATTCATTTCCCTGCGTCGAAAGACATTTGCATCTGACAGTTTTTGGCACTTTCTTTGGCTCCCCAGGGAAAAGTGTGGAAGAAAGTGCGAGTGAGGGAGTGCAAAAGGTGAAAGGGAAAATGATAAATGGACAGTCACGAATCTATGAGTCAGGATGTCGCCACATTCATTCCAAGATTTAATTTCACAAATCCCTACCGACTAGTTGGAAATCCCTTAAAATCATTGACCCTTGCCCACCCCCACCCACACTCAAAGAACGCCCGCAGGCACAGCTTGTAAAGCTTCTTACCCCTCCCCACCCCGCACTCCTTGGCCCGAAGCAGGGAATCCCTCATGTTGGCCATGATAGATTTCCGAGCGCATTCCGGGCGCATGTAAACATCGGCTTTTGTTAATCAAATTAAGTGCAAGTTAATGTTGGGCCCCCACTCCCTCCTCCTCCTTCTCCTCCTCCTCCTACTCCTCCTGGGTGTATCCCCGCTTTTCACAAGACTTATTACAGCACATCAGTGGGCTCCCCTGCGCTCTCCTCTGCTCTGTTTGCCCACTCGAATGAAAAAAAATGATGAATAATAAATTGCTAATCATAAATATTGCGAAATCAGGCGAACGAATGAAAGGAGAGAGAAATGGCCAAGAGAAAAGACCGAATGGCTAACAAGAGGGAGGAAACTCCCCTGCCCCGCCGATGGATAGAAATCACTCTCCACTTGCCCTTTTTTACACGCTAAAAAGCAAAACAATACCAAAAGTACACATTGTTAAATTGAAAGGAAACAAATGTAAAATTTATACAGCTGCAGTGCCCTTCCAACCCCCCACCCACCCCACACCCCGCAACCAACTTGAATGCAAAATCAAAGTGTGTGGCAAGAGGCAGGGGTCGACAATCTCTGGCGGAGGCGGGTGTCTGGCAGCCACTGTGTTTGCCCCATTATCGAACTCAGAATGTTGTAACTGTGGGCGCCCCCTCGAGTGGGTGGGAATTTCCTTTGCGCTGTGCATGTTGCGCGGGAAGGGGGGTGAAGCCTGCGCTGAATGGGATGCTGGGATATGATTAATTTGGCGTTATCAAATTGATTGGATTATCGGCAGAGGAAGCGAAGAGAAGGAAGAGAGTGCTCGCTAGCTGTGATTTGAGCCTTTACTTCATAGACTCAGAGAATCTCTGGAAGCTTCAACGGATTTTCCACCCCCCCCCCCCGTTCCTGTCGATTCCTTGCTCTTTAAAGCAGCCACAGCTGGACTCTGACCCCGACCACAGCTTATGACATGTTCCCTACACGCAGCCGTCAAATCCGGACACCCAACCCCCTGCCTGCCCCTGCCCCTCCAGCCAGCTCTATCGATCGAGTAATTAGCGCTGCCCCCAAACAAAAAGAGGAAATCAATACAATCTGGGAGCCAGCATCGGGCCGGCAATCAGGAATCAAAATCAGAGTCCGTTTCCGTGTTACGTTTCGTGCTGGCCAGGCCCAAATGCCATGCCAAAAATTGCCCAAAAAGGGCAATCAGTGGCAGTGGAAGGAGTGGCCGAAAATCCTGGTCCTGGGCCGGCGAGCAGCTGCCAAGTTTCTCAGGGGGCAGTGGGGGTGGGGAGGGGGCGGTAAATCGGTGTAACAAAAGTCAAGTGCAGGCCGTCGACTGGTTACAGTTCGTTAGCGGTCACCAAACAGTCGGCAGTCACAGCTGCAGCCAGTGAACGGTAAATCAGTGGGCCACAACATTTTCGTAGTGCATTTAATACAATTTCCTGTTCGATGGGGCATTGCCACAGAGGAAACTGTTGCACATGCAGCCGCAAAATGTTTACCTACTGCTGCGGCGCTGGTGACAGGAATCCTCCTCTGGGATGACCCAGCGCATCCTCCAGCTGCTCCAGAATAGAGCGAATAACACCAACATCTGCGAACCCAAACAATCTGCAGCAGCATCTTGTTGCAGGCAACATCTGGACGCACACAAACACAAACCCAGGCCACGACCAAAGCCAACATCCTTATGGAAGCAAGTCCTAGTAGAACGAAGGGACGCTACGCTTACCAAAGCTCGGAAATACGTACCAAAAGGAGGCTTCCTGCCACATCCCATCCCCAGAGAGGCATTCATGTATCAATTCCTTGAGGTATTCATGGCATCCATCGATGGGTGAGGGTATCTTGAGCAGCGGGTATTGCGCTGCGAATTGTTGCCGCATTCAGCGGAAATGCAAGCCGAGTTGGCTATATGTTGTTGCTGTTGTTTCGTGTTGTGTCTGGTGGCATGCCCCATGAATATTCATGGCCTTTGCCGGGGCAGTCATTCGTTCATTCGTGATTTCGCGCAGCCACGCAGCCAAGAAGCTGCCGCAACACAGAGAGAGGAATCCGCAAAGGAACAGGAATAGGACCAGGAATAGGACAAAGTTGCTCGAAAACAATGGAGAGGAATGGCAAGAGACAAAACATGAAACCAAATAAATAAACAAATGTCAGGCAAAAGAGTGGCAGAGTGGCAGAGGCGGAGGCGGAAGCAGAAGGCAGCGGCAGCCAAGAAATTGGCGTGAAAATAAATCAAGAAATAAATTGGAAAATTTGTTATTTCAACGAGAGTGAATCGCGGGGGCAGGCGAGGCAAACCCAGGGCAGTAGTTGTGGCAGGAATGAGGCAAATCAAATGTTTGTTCGTGCATGTTTTACATCGGAGACAATCAATGGTTTCGTTCCGTTTATGAGTGAATTGATTGCCCCAGGAAGGGGTTGCCCCATTCAATTATCGACTGGAAGCCAGAAGTCCAGGAATGATCTTCAGAATATAGCATTAGGAATATCTATTTCGTGTGCTCTCGATAAATTCTATCAATTTGTGGACTACTTTTGTAGAACCTCCAGATAATTCCTATAGTTATGACTCTTTTCCTTCTCTTCGAAGACCTGTAGACTCTTCCGATTACCATCAATACTTATCGATAGCTGTGCAATTGCATTTCTGTATTCTTAAAGACCTCTTCCACCTCTTCGCTCTCTCTCTTTTGCCCACAGCTTTCCCTGGACACACTTTCCCTGCCATAACAATTCGTTTGGCCCACAAAGTGAAGGCCAATTAAAATGGCCTTTAAGCGCTTTTTTGTGCAATATTAATTAACACGAAACAGGCTGAAAGCACAAACATATCCGAGGCAAAGGATTGCCAGGGACCTGGTTGAATTGAGGTCGCCAGCGGGGGATCTGGCGGTGGCCGGGAGGCAACTCTCGACCAGCAAAAGGCTGCCAAATACCTTCATTTAATTGTAAAATATTACATTTTAAACAATATCCATTAAATGACAGCAACAGCAGCAGCAGCAGCAGCAGACCTGCTTGCTTAAGCCACAGGCCACTCGATCCACTCAATCCGCCCCCCCGACCACGCCTTCCACCCTTCCGCCAGCGTGTTTCCACGGTGCATTCTCGTATCAACTGCCAAAGGTAATCAACTGCTGGGAAAAAAGAGGAAAGCTTTTAATGTTACCCATGTGCAGACGGGGCAGCAGGCACCAGGGGGGATGTCTGGGCGTCTGGGGGGCGGGGGTGGTAGTTCGCGTCTGGACCTTTGTCCTGGACCCCAGGAGCCCACACGGCAACTACTTTGCGACTACAGCATGCTGTGGCGGTGGATTCCTGCGGCAGGGCGGAGGTGGAATGCCTTCCTGAGGGCCGTTCATTTAAATGCAAATTTAAATGAAATTTTAATCCTGTTTAAGGACGAGCCGCAAGCCTTTGATGTGCCCCTGCGGCACCTCGATCGCCATACGCACAACAAACAAAAGGCAGGGGCAGGCAGCATCGTCATCCGTGATCAGATCAGTGCCCATCGAGAACATGGAGAACATCGAGAACATCGAGAACATCGGCTTTATTCAATCACTCAAATGCACATCCTCCGTGAGGCCTGCCGCACACTTGATTTCCCTCCAACGCTCGACGACCGAGGAGCTGCGTTGCGCCTGCACCTGCAGCTTGCTTTTCTCCGGAATGGATGGCGGCTTGACGCCAGCGTGCTGCAGCAGAAAGTAGTCGCAGCGCTTGCAGTACATCTCCTCCGGACGCGTCGGCTCGAATGGCGTGTCGCAGATGGCGCAGTCCTTCTCCGGCAGGCGGCAGCGGCGGCAGCAGAGCTGGCGCGGCGAGAGGTCGACCCACAGGAAGCGCTGGCAGCACTTGGTGCACAGGTACCACCGGTCGTCGCAGCCGTCGTCACTTGCGAGGGGTGTCAGCTCGAAGGAATCCATTTCTGATGGCAAGACAAATGCAGAGTCAGAATTAGTTTCAACCAAAAGTCGTCAGACAATGTCAACCCTGTCAAGGCAACCCTGCTTCGGGTACAGTTTCGCAGCTTCAATCGGAAGCATCCCTGTCTCGGATACAGTTATCAAAATGAAAATCATCCCAATCTGAGGAGGGCCCCATCCAATTACCATTTTAATCGCAATCTCTTCAGCCTTTAACAAGGTTATAGCCAGCCAACGGGCCACAATTGTGAGCACTGAATGACGACGACGATGATGATGAGGGATATAGTAGTGCCATATAGTGCCTGGGTCATCAGGCTCCCTTTCAAGCACTGATTGCATTCTGCGTGCGCTCGTCACTCAATGGATTTACTCGACTGGAGCATCGGACATTGGGCATAATTTACAGCGCATTAAAAACTCCAATAATGATTTATTGTTGTCCTGCTGTCCTGTGCTGTCCTGTCGTGTTGCCTGGCGCCTGCTGCCACACCGCAAAAACATATTTAAAGCGACGTATTTATATTTAATGAACAGCAAACTGATGCACGAGTCCCGAGAACTGAGCAGCGAAGCGAACAATCAGGGCTTAACCATGTCACAATGGCCATGGGGGGGTTCGGTCATCCTCCTCCTCCTCCTCCTTGATGGCCATGTAATTAGTGCCGGACAGAGGCCACCCCCAGTGCGGTCTGAGAGTAATTCAGGTGCCGAATGCACTTTCCACCATCGATAGATCTCTTTCTATATTATACTGTCCGTTATTCCATCGAAATTCAAACACTTTCACCCACAAAAATACCTAAAATTCTGTCTTGCAGCATCGCCCAAAGCAATCCACAACGATGATGATGATGAGGAGGAGCAGCACTGAGCCCCCCAGCTGGGATGGCAACGACGAATCCGCATCCACATCCACACCCGACTCGATGCTGACCTCGTCGACGGCCTCGCTGCAGCCAGAGCAGCAGGCACACCTGGCTGAAAAAGGGCTGGAGCCCAAGGGCAGGCCGGGGCCTGGCCTGCTCCTCTTCCCCGGCACCGCTCACAGACATCAGCATAATCCGGGAGCCCTGCCTGCGCTGGGGGGGCCTAAAACAATTCCGAATGCTAATGACGACCGCGTTCCCATTAATCAGCAGGGACAGCAGCGGCGCAGCATTCGCTGCATTCGACGACCGCCGTTGTGGCAGCCGTCGACCAGCACATCAAAGGGGGATCGGGACGAGCAGGAGCAGGAGCTGGTCCCGGACGCAAATCGAGGCGCCAAAGTGGGGGCCAAAGTGCACGCATTCATAATCGAGTTCCTGCAGGGCTCCTCCATTCATGGCTTCATCTATTTGGCCAAACTCGGCTTGAATTTCGTCGAACGGTGAGTCGTCCTGCTCTCGTCCTATTGTTGTCCTGTTGTTAGGGCAGAAATTGATTTCTATTGAATGGACAATGGCAGGATGGAAGGCAGAATCGTTTGGCTTAGAGGCTTCGAGTTCTCCCTGCTCCCCCTTGATATGGTGCCTTCTCATTCAACCCTTAAATTTTTAATCAAATATTTGTCTAACATTTCAATTAATTTACAAGCGAAATTACAGTTAAGCCTCATTACGGGCCCTAAAAACGCGGCCACAGACCGCAAGTAGAACTTTTCCACGGGATTATTTTAGCTCTGGTTTACCGCTAACCTCCAACCCAACCCCCAACCCCCTCCCCAATTAAGTAGAAAACTAAAACGATACAAAACTATAAGTCGAGGACTTAAAAAAGGACTTCCCCCCCAGTAGGGCCACGTGCAGGATGGAGAACAGGCAGAAGGGGGAGGTGGTGGAGGCGGGAGGGGGAAAGGAAGTGCGTGCCAAGGTCCTGTGCTACTACATTTTTGTACACATCTTCCGTTCGGTGTGGTTCGGGGAGGAATTTGTGTTTCTGTGCGGTGCAATAAATCCTTAAAAACTGACATGACATGACAAACAGGATTACACACAACCAGAGACAGAGAGAGAGAGAGAGAGAGAGAGAGAGAGCCAGAGAGAGTCTTGGTCTTTGGTGGCAAGGCTTAAATTGGCAACACACTAGCAAGTGGCACGGAACGGAAGGGCAGCCGGATGCAGAGAGCAGGACGCAGAGTAGAGTTGAGTAGAGTGGAGGAGGTGGGAAGCCTGTCAGAAGACCAGGCTGAGGGTTAATTAGTGGATAACAGGCAGGCCAAGGAGAGGGCCAAGCACACACTGAAAGAAAATAGGCAACAACAAAAGCAACGAGTAACGAGTTCCTCTGTAACGAGTTCCCCTGTAACGAGATTCCTTAAAAATATTTAATTGAAAATATAAGCAGAAATAATTTTAGATAATTCTCCGTAAATAAGCCCCATTTATCCGCAGTGTAATCTCCACTTTTTTCCCCATAAAATCAGCTCAATTACATTTATTGTTAGTTCTCGGACTTGGCGCCACTGACAGGTGCGCTGCACCCCTCCCCCTTCACCCCAAGGAGGGCCAGGGGGCCAGGAGGAGGTCACGCAAAAGCTTAGCTCTAATTAATACACTTTTACAGCTGCAGCTCTCAGGCGAATAATTTGTGAAGGGCAGGCAGCATTTCTAGGGGATTTTTGGTTTATTCGTCCATCCGGAGGAATATTTATGTATTTTCCCCGAAAAATATAACCAAAAATAGAACAGTGAAGGAATATGCTTTGCCATGGCAAAAAATCAGCTCGTGACGCACAAATTTCTGGATTATACACAACTCCGATCAGGGGCTTAAGCGTTCACCCTGCATCCCACTTCACTCTGCCAGAACTAGCACATTTGCCACAAAAATACATATATATATATGCATATATCTGATGAAGAGAACTGAAGCCACACGAAAACAAAATCCAGGAGCAAAAAATAGATGCATAAACCTGAGGGAGAGCGTCTGTGTGTGTGTCGCTGACATGTGATAACCTCAATTTCACAAGCGTTGATATGGCAACTGGCTCTATATGAGGGCTCTGCTGTCAGAACAGGTGTACGTACAGTGGCTGCGGTACGGGCTGCTTGGGGCTGCCTGGGGCTGCCTGTGGCAATGTCTGTGCCTGTTTCAGTGGGCGGTGCATAATCCGGAGCCAAAAACTGCCAATGCAAATGCAAAACACGCACAGGATTAGGGTCGGGTCGTGTCTCTATGGGAGGGCAGCATCGAACCAACTCTCGGAAAACTCAAGCGATTCATTTCAGAGCCACAAAAAGAAGTAAAACCATCAATAAAGCATAAAAAAAAGAGACAAGTATAGAGGGATTCCAGTCTCATCTCAGGGAATAACTGGTTACCCTTTGAAGGCTGACATTTTTCACCCACGAACTGCAACCAAATTACGTATCTCTGGGATTAAAACTCTTTAAATTCTCCATAAAGATATTCTCTTTCTCCCTGGGGGAGGGAATTCATGCAGGAATCTCCTCATGCCGCATTCTCACATATGAAATCCCACACCCCATAGCCGAATTCAAATCCAAGTCTGAACATTTGTGTGATTCGCATAACTCCGCCAAGGCGGTATACGCATGGATTCAAAAATTCAACGCAACCGAATAGACACCCCTTCAGAATGCTTCCCCTCCCCCGCCCCCGCCCCGTACACGTCTCCCATAACGAGTATTACGGCATCAAGCATGCATCACTGGGCCTCGTTCACGCACAAATTTCATGCATACGAATGCCGAGATGATGAAACAAAGCAAATAAATTGCACACCAGACAGACAGACAGCAGGACAGACAGACAGCGGGACAGACAGACAGCAGGACAGCCCAGAGTAAGCCCCAGCGTGTGGGTTGCGCCAGGACAATGGGTCTGTCATGTATGATATGATGATGTCCAAAAGGAATTTTGTGGTGTTAGACAAAGTACAGCACTCAACTGTCACGGAAGCACAAAAAAAACAAAAAACAGACAAAGAAAACTTCATAGAAAATCATAAAAAAAGGGTTGGGAAAATGTTTGGGGAAAATTAAAAGCCAAGCAGGAATGACTGTGTGTGTGTGTGTGTGCGTTGAGAGCTTTATGAGCCATTGCTGGCATCAAACTGCCATTGTGGACGGCATTCTCCAAGGATATTTGGCGACTTGTGTCTCAGTTCTCAGTCATTCCAGTGTCTCTGCCAGAGTTTGTTTCCCCGAAAATGGAGGAAATGGCAAAGGAAAAGGGTTGCAAAAGCGTTGACGAGTTCATTGACTCCTGGCCCTGGTCCTGGTCCTGGCCCTGGTCCTGGGCCTTCTCATTGGTCATAATTCTTTTGTCGCGAAAATATTCCCGCCAAATTGGGCACAGAAAAGTTTACACGCAATAGATTTTTATGTCCTTTGGGAGAGTGCACTCAGGACAGGACACCCACGAACAAAACAGCAGTGCGAATTACTCCAATGATTGCCATACATCATTTTTGACTTTGACTCAATCTCCCTTGCTTTCTCTGTCTTCCAGCATGCTCTGGTTCGCGTTCATCTGCGTGGCTCTGTTCAGCATCATCTCGCTGAGCAAGCGGACCTGGCACCGCTTTCAGACCTCCCCGATGGTCATATCCATGGATCGGAACAAGCTGGTGTGGAACACGAGCTTCCCCTCGCTGACGGTGTGCCCCCACAAGCGAATCGACGAGCTCAAAGTGGAGGAGTACATACTGTAAGTGAGCCCCAAAAGCGTACAACTTTAGCCTCCTAGCAATCCCTTCCGCTCGCTTGGCAGCTCCCATGGCGAGGACTTTGAGACCGAGGAGGATCAAGAGGATTTCCGTGACTTTATTGTGAAACTTGCCAGCCTCACATACGACAACTTGGAGTCCCTGCCGCTGAACAAGTCCTTCGGGATCCCGGGCGAGAAGTACTTGGATCTGCTTTATGAATTGAAATGGGCCTTCGAGCCGGAAATCAGCAGCGGCGCCGCCGTCAAAATGTTCATCTACGAGACCCAAACGGAGTTTGGCATTTGCCACGCCGTCAACTCGCTGGTCGCCCGCTACAATTCCTTTGAGTGAGTGGCGGGTGGCGCCGGGACACATCCGGATATGATTTTATGGCTTTGGCATACCATTTCTGTGCAGTTATTGGCGCTCGAATGACTGGAGTATCTTGGACCATGGGGATCGTGTGACTGTGCATCCTCTGGACGGTGAAATCTACGCCCAGATTATCAACCTGTCGACGGCCTACGACGTCTACTTCCACGGAGCGGGGGATGTGCCCAGCATATCCAAGCAGCGCTACACATTCCCGGAGAGCGACTACACCACCGTGGAGCTGATTGCCCTGGAAATCTATACGAACGAGGAGGCCAGAGCGTGAGTAGATCCCTCTTCAATCCGTGAATCTCTCTGAATCTGCAACTCTCTTTGGGACAGGTTCACCACCAAGCAGAGGAGCTGTCGCTTCAACTACGAGGCCGAGGACATGCAGTCGGTGCCCATCTACAGCTTTGGTCTCTGCCTCTCCGAGTGTCGCATGTTCTTCGCTCTGCGTGCCTGCGGCTGCATTCCCCACTTTTACAGGAACCGCCGTGAGCATCCACATAGTTGCCCCACTTAATTGTCTCCATTAAAGTTTACTTTTATGTGCCTGCCACTCGCTTGCTCATAAAATGCTTAATCCTCGTAGTTTAAGTTGAAACTCCGTCCGACCGATTATGTATCTCATCTAGCTGTCTCTCTCTCGCTCTCTCTCTCGACAGTACGCAACGGACGGCGACTCCCTGTTTGCGGCCTGGAGGGCATCGGCTGTTTGGTCAGAATTAAGCGTGAGTAAACCCCACCCACCCGCCCCTTTTGGAACATGCAAATATTTAACCTGCTCGGAAAATTCGATTTCAATTTTTCGGTGGAAAAAATATTTCGCAGAAATTTCACTAGAACGTGACCATAATTTCATGATGCAGGAGCCAGGGGACGGGGGACGAGGAAATTCCTGGGGGATGACTTGTGGCTTCATTCGAAATTATAATATTTAGTAAACAATAGCGGGAGGAGACTGTTCTATTGACCATATAATATTATGTCCATAATGGACCCAAGACAGATCTTATGTTTGTTGTATAATTTCCCCATTGAATTCCATTCCTGGCAGGCGAGATAATCTCATTGAAATCGGATAAATACAAAATCAATTGCAATTGCTTGGCCAACTGTGACGATTCCAACTTCTTTGTGCAGTCCCATGTAAGTACACCACTCCCCCTCCCCTCCTCCTCCCATAGGTCCCACAGAATATTAAATAAATGCACGCTTTAACTGTAAAATGTTTACGGCAAACAGCAGCGCCATCGAGCGGTCGTTAAGCTCGGTCGGGAACTGCAAACGACGCGCCTTTCAAGTGGAAAAATAAGAGAATATACTTTTTTGGGGAGTGCGAGGGGGCATTCTCTTCGCCTTAAACAAACATCAAAATTGTAGTCCGGGCTATAAAAAATAATAAGCGCAAAAGTTGCACGGAACCGGGACGCCTTGAAATATGCAATTATTGTATTTCAGGGTCTTATGGAAGGGAGAGAGCGGAGCAGAAAGTTTTCTTCAACTTTTTTCGCGCTCTGTGCGGCGAAAGTTTTGTACATTTAATAATAATTTTTGCTTACTTGCCTTATTATTATAATGATGATGTTGTTGTTTTTGTTCTCCCGTTTGTTGCCGCTGTCCTGCTGGTACTCGTACTATGCTTCTTCTCTTTCACACTCTTAGCGCTCGCGTGTCTGGTTTTTGGGCGCTAATCTCCAGTGGGGCATAATCGATTATCCCAAAATGCAGCTCCGCCGCGATGTGCTCTTCTCCTTTGCCGATGTCTTGGGTGAGTTTGTGCCATATGAAACCCACCTCTGGGAGCTCTCTTTCTCACTCTAACCGCCTGTTTCTTTGTTTTTACAGTTTATATTGGCGGCCTGGTGGGTTTCTTTCTGGGCTGCAGTGCCTTGAGCTTCACTGAGATCATTTATTACTTCACTGCTCGATTTGTGCGGCGCATGTTCTTTAATTGATTGCAAAATACCACAAATAAAATGCTACACCTAACAGAATCTAAACAAATTTATAACTTTACACCATATCGAGTTGCAAATATAAATACAGATATTCTCTGAATCCTTCGAATCCACTGTTTTTCTTAGTTACAGTCTTAAAACTTCCTATATATGGATGATATATCAGAATTAGTAGCTGATCGATGGGCAATAAACAACTGATCGGCCTCTCGCTCACATGGGGTGGGGTGGTATGTGAGGGACTCCCATCCATCTATCCATTTATTGGCCAAACATAAACACAGACGCGCCTCTAATCAATAATAAAATAAAATTCTTGCAAAGTTAGCAAAAATCAAACCGTAAAACTTTCATGCCCTTCCCTCTCGTTCCCTCTTGCCTGAAACTAGAAGAACCTTCATTGTCCGTCTCTGTTTCGTCGCTGGCATTTCAATGAATCGTTTACTTTAGCTAGGATGTGCTGTGGGGGGCGGGGGCAGGGCAGTCGCTCAGTCATTCAGTCAGACAGACATCGACGACGACAAATTGCCTTCGCCCCGTTGTTGCCTTTTGTATTTTTGCCAACCTTGTCGATTTCTATTAGGGTCGTGTCTCCGTCTCTCTCTCTCTCTCTCGCTCTCTGTCCTTTTCCGCATTGAAATGAACTCTTGTCGTGTGCTCATATGTACATACATATGTATATGTATGTATGTATGTTTGTGTTGGTGTGTTTAATATTTGCTGTTCGTTTATGCCAAATAATTTGTAGCCTTATTTTACTTTAGCAATTGTTTATTTGTGTGGAAATATGTTTGTATGGCTACGTCTTTCCTTACTGTTCTTCTGATCGACTGCTTTCTGTTACTCACTTTTTCTCTGATCTCGCTCTTCTTCCGATTGCACGCAAGTATAGCTGAACTCTTCTTACACTCTTAGTTCTTATGCGAGCGAACTCCCCACACTTTCATTGCTGCAAAAAAAAAAAACGCATTAGTCGGCCTTTCTGTTCACACATTCGTTCTGCAAGGGTATCAAAATCGACATGTTTTGTCTTGTCTTTGCTTATTACACACACACACACTCATACACACATGTGTATGTACATCCCCACGTTTGCACAACTGAATGAACTGTAACTTGTCAACAAATGCCAAAAACTACAGATATGTTTCGCTCATGAATTTATTCCTCCTTCTCTTCTCTTCTTTTTGTTTTGTATTATTTTTCTTATTGTCATGTCATCAATAAATAAGTGGAGCAATGAGTAAGAATTGGTCAAATAACTGGGTCAGTGGCTGGATCAAGATGGTGAGGGGCGAAGAAGTACAAAGAGAGAAAGACAGTGGAAAGAGTAAGGCCACGGCTAACTCCTACAGCGAGCGCTCCAGCCCTTCCTCACCCCCCGTCGCAAATCAAAGTTTTATCTCCGCCACAAAACACAATGAAAATGTAGATTTCAATGTCTTTTCATACTTTTTTTTATGCAAAACCACAATCGCTTTTCCTCTCCCAGGCCACACAATAAAACCTCAAAGGAATTGTCAGCCGCCAGAAGTGTAATCTTTGCACCTTTTCAATAGCAGGGCAGACAAGACGGTGCGGCTTCCAGCCACGTGAGAATTGTCCGCAGACGCCCCTTTCTTCGTCCCGTCGCACGCGTTGCATTTATTCAAGAAAAAACGGGATAGCGATATGCATGGCGGTTAGGGTGAAGGTGAAGGCAGGCGAAAGACTTTGAAGTCGAATGAGACCCCAAGGGCTAGGACTACCCTTTAGCCATTATTTTATCGCATAAATTTGGGAATTATTGAAATATATTGTTGAAAATTGCATGGTTGCAAATGGTGAGCGGGGAGTGTAAAATGGCGATAATGCCGCCATTGGGGAGCCGGCAGTGTGCACGTACCAACCTTCATTGTTCGGTTGTCGCTTATTAGAGTAGTATTTGAGGGTATTCTTATGTTAATATCGACGTATGCATAATATATTACCTGTACAATGTGTTTCAGCTATTTAATATATGCTATTTATCACGTTTTTATAATTAAATCACTTTCGCTTGCAAAATTCCGGTTCTCACATTCGCGATCTTTGCACTAATAACGAAAGCGATATCTGTTGCACTTTTACAAGGCAATGTCAGGTGAGAGCAGGTGTGGGAGAATGAAATTGCAAGCATAAAGCACAGTTATATATTGCGCATATTGCACTGATATTGAGTGGTAAATTTGTGTACATTTCATTGTATAGATAATATATTACCTCTAAAAGACAATTTATATGTTTATTATAAGATTTTTATCCCTTTTTTATCTTCAACCAGACTTGAACTTGAATTTCGCGCTTATCTATATTGCACTCTAGCGACATCTGTCTCAACCAGCACTCAGCGTTGGTATTTATTTCCAAATATATCGATGGGCGAACAATTTCCACGATATATCGCATGCAAAAGCATCGATATTATCGATAGTGCCATCGACGGTTCCGCAGCCCTATCGCAGACAACAACAACAAAAACAACCCGAATCGGACATTGGTGGAAATTTCCGCAAAAACGAAATAAAAATAGCATCGACCGCCGCGAACACGACTTCTGCACACAATGCACAAAGGTGCGCCACCCTGGCAATTCACTGCCACGGTGGAGGCCAACACAGCAGATAGGCAGACGCAGCAGCAGCCGAAGGCGGAAGTAGCATCCGAAAAACTGATAAGATTCGAAATGTCCCCAACTGCCTCCGTAGCAGTAGCGGGAGCATCGCCCCCAGCGCTCTGCTGGCTGCTCCCGCTGCTGCTGTGCATCCTGCCACTGCCCCTGCCCGTGGCAGAGGCCACCCACATAAGCGGCGACTTTCAGACGGCAGACTTTTTCCAATTTCTCGTGAAGTTTGGCTTCAACAAGGCCGATCCCCCGACGCGACGCATTGCCTATGGCTATATATATGGTAATGTCACATCGCCGGAGAACTACACGGCCCCCGTGACCATGGTTGTACTGGACAAGTCCACATTTCTGGACTTTTACGGAAACCGCAGCCACCGGAGCAGGGAGGCGGCGTGCTCCATGATGTTCTCGCGGCTACAGAGCATTGCCTACGATCCAAAGTGCAATCCCCAGGGGAAGCGTGACTTCCTCAGGCATGTGCCCTGTCCTCGGGGGCAGCTATGCAGGGACGAGGATGCACCGGCGAATGTGATGCCAGGCCATCAGTTTACGTACGTAATCAACCTGGAGGCGGAGCCGCGGTAAGTGGGAGATACTTAAGAGCCGAGAGCCCCCTCTAATTAATGTGCTGATTCCTCCTGTTTTTGTAGCTTCTGGTACATGGCGTTGGTGGCCTGCTACCAGAATCAGAGCACCTGCCAGTGGCACGCACACGAGAGCCTGCCGCGGATCAGTAACCGGAGCAGCGGACTGCTCCACACACTGCACTATGACATCCATTTGGTGAATGTGCATCCGAACAACTCGGCAGCACATCCGCTTACCTTTCAGTACTCCTACGACCAGCAGAACCTCCTGGAGATGTACCTAATCTTCCTGCTCGTCTACATTGTGCTCCTGCCCATGCAGATCTATGCGGTGCGGCGTCAAAAGCATCCCGTCACGAAGCTCTTCACGCTGAGTCTGCTCAGCGAGTTCGTCAGCCTGGCACTGATCACGGCCCATCTGATTCGCTATGCGGCGAATGGAGTGGGCGAGCCACGGCTGCAGGCGGCTGGCGATGTGCTGGACATACTCAGTCGGACGACCTTCATGCTGATCCTCCTGCTGCTGGCCAAGGGATGGGCGGTGACCCGCCAGCAGATCAGTCGCACTGGCTGGATCATCCTAATGTCCATCTGGGTGCCATACTGTGCGTTCCATGTGTTCCTCTACATCTGGGATCGGGTGAGGCTTCGTTGACGTCGTTACAATAGATGCATTTTTCTATTTTCTATTTTTGGCTACCCCTTTCAGACGGAAGTGGATATTGTGTCGGATATCGATGAATACCAGACCTGGCCCGGCTGGATTGTCCTGATCCTGCGGTAATACATCAACTATCCATCCCTCTCCATGAAAATCTGTTCTCAAAATCTCTGATACCTTGCAGCACGTCCTTTATGATGTGGTTCCTGTATGAGCTGCGGAACACCATGAAATACGAGCATTCCACAAAGAAATTGGACTTCCTTTTGCATTTGGGCGCCTCCAGCCTGGTGTGGTTCATCTACCTGCCGATCGTGGCGATTGTGGCATTGCAGATCAGCCCCATGTGGCGCTATAAGCTGCTCCTGGGCATAACCAACTCGGCCGACTGTCTGGCCTACTGTGTGATGACGGGTCTGCTGTGGCCCCATCGGGCGGGACAATATCTTTTACTCGCAGGCACCAAATATGCAGGTGAGTCCTCTGGATACACCAAATCCGTCCGTATAGATCTTAATTTCTATTCGCTTTTGCTTTTTGCTTTTGCTATCCGATAGGCATGGATGAGCTGGATGAGTTCAATGAGGCTCCTCATATTGTCCGCGAGCGCGAGCGTCGTAGGAACTCTCCACCCGATGATATATCGATCGGAACGAGCTCTGGCAGCCGTGGGATGGTGCTGTCTACGAGCATTCCACATTCCCTAAACGGCGACGCCTGCAACGATCTGCTCGAGGCAGAGGATTTGGATGCCGAACTACTCACCGATCTGAACAAGAATAGCCATATTGTGGCATAAAATGCTACAGATCTGATCCCTCCCCCACCCCCCCGAAACGCCCCAGATGCAGATGCAGATACAGAGTTCGAACAGAAAACGGGTTAATTACTAGAATTTTACTAGAAAATTGTGCTAAATCACGCTGCACTGGATATATAGAGACATATATGTAGCCATGCATTGATGTATATTCCACATAGTCTGTAGACCTACAACGATGATAGAAGAGAAGGAAACATAAGAGAGCGGAGAGGCAAGTGCCCCAAAAGATACAAGTGCAACAGATTGCAGCAAAGATTGTTGTGTGATTTTATATTAATATGCTTGAATTTATTATTTTTTGTTCTCTCGATCTAAGGCAACGATTAGTTTACGCATAGGACAACGATACGACTACGACTACGCTTCAGCATCAAATTATTTCGTTGTGGTACAAGTACATCGCATAAGCTTACATTTTTAAATCAAATAACATAGACTTATATAGGACTTACGTATATAGAACTTAATGTAGTTCATATACTATATGGAGAGTATGGTATGCCAGATGTTCGTTGAAACATTCAATCATTAACAAGAGGTATTTTGATAAGAACAAAAACAAAACCGACTCCACTCAGTCAAAGAACTAACTGAAATACGTGTACACTGCGAAAGATAGTGAAATAAATGAATCATTTTTTAGATAAGTATCAAGTGAATGGACTGATGATGATTTCTTTTGTGGCTTCAATGTTTAGATAGCAGCCGCGTCTCTACGTTGTTGGAGTTCATTGTTTTAAACAAAAGGTTCATGCTTTGTATAGCTTTGTTTATTCATTCGGTGATATTTGTTGTCTTAACAAATACAATTTCCAATTTGTTTATGGATTGCCTTTATTTCAAGGAATTGAGAGATTTCAACCTCTGTTTATACTCACGCCCTTCTGAGCATTACAATGTTATTGTTTGTGGGGTTCTCAAATACTGTTTCCAGCTTTAGAATTAGAGCCGCCCAGGAATATAATAGATTGTATATATTTTAAAGGGGGAATGTTCAGCAATGGAAGTAAGGTCTAAAAACATTATTTGCCCATCAGTTTTATTGGATTTTGGCGGTGCAAATATCAATGCTAGCACTAGTAGTTGTTATTCTCTTCCGAAATGTATACGAGTTCTAGTTGTTCCTTGGCATGGACACATGGCGTTTACCCCTTACAAAACAATAGATATCTATTCAATCTGTCATGACCCAATTAATCCTTCTGGCCCAGTCCCAGGAGGCAATTTAAAAAACAATTCACTCGAAACAACAAAGGGAAAATCGCATTTAGTTGACAAGCAAGTTGACAGCATGGTTCACGTTTCGCTGCTGCGCTTCTACTTTGAGTCGAGTCGCGTCATCGGGCTCTGCAACCTGCACTACGACTCGTATCGTCATCGCCTAGAGCTCAATCATGTGCCCACTGTGACGTACTGCCTCGTCCTGGATGTGGTCTACTTGCTAATCATGCCCTCTGCCTTCTCCCTGCTGGTGGGCAACATTTACGGCTGCAAGCAGCTGGGCATGTTCGAGTCCGTCTACAATGTGATGGGGCAGGCCAAGCTCTTCAGTAAACTGGTGCTCATCGCCAGCCTTTGGCTAAGGCGCCGCCGGATGGAGGCTCTGGCAAATAAATACCTGAAGCTTCTGTTTAAGTTTCGCTCCGACGCACTGAACAACTTGAGGAGACTCTGCCTGTGGAAGGTGGCACTGACCAGCTCTCGGCTTGCGATGCTCATCCAAATCCTTCTGACGCCCAATGCTCTGGTGCACTGTGAACGTGGCCTGGATCGGGCAGATGTCGCCCCATTGTACATAGCCGCGATGGTGTATGCCCTGATCATGGAGCTGATGGTGAGCTATGTGGACTTCACGGTGTACATGATCCATGTGTCTGGCAATGGGCTGATCGCGAACATGACGGAACGGCTGCAGGAAATGATCGATGATATGGCGGTTCTGCCAAAGCGTTTGGGTCGTCCTCGAGACATGGGCCTGAGGCAAATCATCTCCGCCTGGCTTCTACTCTGGCATCGATGCCTGCAACTAGATGATCTTCTGAGGCAGCTCCGGGATATCTTTCAGTGGCAGATTCTGTTCAATCTGGGCACCACTTATATCTTCAACATTGCCACTGTGTTTCGCCTGTGGATATACATGGAGTACGCCAAGGATTTCAAACTGTGGAAGTGTCTTTTCATGGTCTTTGTGTTCCTCGCTCATCATGTCGAGGTCATGATGCAGTTTTCCATCGTCCAAGCGAATAGTTCCAAGTGGCTGAAGCTTCGGGACAAGCTGCAGCATCTCTGGTTTGCGAACCAGTCACAGAATGGAGCTGGTCTTACTTCGGAAGTGGTTCTCTCCAGGAAGGTACGTGGCAATATCTTTCTGAAATGATAGTATGCAGATGAATCCATATTTCAGTTGGAATTTGCCATTCTTTACCTCAATCGGAAGCTGCAATCGCGGCCTCAACGCGTGCGACACCTTCATATTGTGGGCCTCTTCGACCTGAGTCGTGCCTCCGGCCATGCCATGACAGTTTCTGTAATGAGCAATGCCCTGGTCCTTTGTCAGATTGCCTATAAGATATATGGATGATTAATACACTATTTAATTCAAGACAATATATGTTATATGTTATATAGAGCGAAAATGGAAGGAATTTTAGGTGTAGTCGTCCAGAGCTAAATTTACAAAAACTCCTCTGAATATGTACAAATGCGCATGTGCACCCATAATTGGATAAATGATTCGCCCTTTGGTGGGCCCCCAATGCGGCTGCTGCAGTCGCAGTTACAGTTTCAGTTTGACACGCACAACAAACGACAGCAGCCAATGACAGGCTGTGCTTTCAATTGTGCTTTGTATCTTTATTTTTTGGGGATCAGGGGGGAAATATTTTCAGCAAAGGGTTGGACTCAATGCACGAGACAAACTTTGGCTTTAGGCATGGGCTGCATGATGATAAAAAGTGCATGATGGAAATGATGGGATTGGAAGGCAGTGGACTCCCAGTGCTGCAACTGCAATTGCAGTTATTCCTAACTTTTTAGAAACTGTACAGTTTTTCCCCACCTGGAACATATAACTCCTTGCCTGCAAGGAGCTCGCTCTCAATCCCCTGAAAGAAAATTTGGCTGCTACATCTTAAAATCGCTAAGATCTAGGCGCTCATCAAGTCGGAAGCACAGATGGACAAATGAGACATGGCTATATCGACTCGGCTATCGGGATATGATATAAATTGTTTATATTTACAGTGTATTTATATTTATGGTCATAAGTGCACGGCCATAAATATAAACACGCTATAATTATAAACAACATTGCATCCATTTCGATTTTCTTTTGGAGACTATCTGCTCCACCTTATCCGCTATAAAACAAAGCTTATTTGCCATAAAAAGCTTTCACTTCGAAAGTTAAGACATTTCCATAGAACGTATACACGTAGCAAACATGCAATAATATAATAATACACTTACAATATGTAGCAAAGATGTAGAAACATAGATGTTGAACTTACAACTAAAGACATCCTATTTCTCCTGCTGGCGCCTCATATCGAACTGCATGAGGATGATCACGTGGCTGAGAATTGAGCCAATGTAGCTGAGGCACGCGGAGTTATTGAGCTCTACAAGGCCGCAGATCTTATAAACCAAGCGATTACGGTGCACCTGAACGGAAAAAATCTCCAACTGAAAGAGAAAGAAAGGAATCAATTTCAGGGCAATTGGGCATCCCACCCCACTCACCTCCAGTTGGAGCTCTTTGCTGATCTTCCGGAGATCGGTAAACTGTCGCAGGGTGTGGCCCACATCGTTGCACGAGCTGACCACGCGATCCAGCATGTCCATGAGCGTCAGAGTCCCACAAGAGTTGAACACAATCAGGCCACTGCCAAAGATAGAGCCCCAGCTACAATGTGATGGGGCAGGCCAAGCTCTTCAGTAAACTGGTGCTCATCGCCAGCCTTTGGCTAAGGCGCCGCCGGATGGAGGCTCTGGCGAATAAATACCTGAAGCTACTGTTTAAGTTTGAACAACTTGAGCTGAACAACTTAAGGAGACTCCTCCTGTGGAAGGTGGCACTGACCAGTTCTCGGTTTGTGATGCTCATCCAAATCCTCCTAACGCCCAATGCTCTGGTGCACTGTGAACGTGGCCTGGATCGGGCAGATGTCGCCCCCTTGTACATAGCCGCGATGGTGTATGCCCTGATCATGGAGCTGATGGTGAGCTATGTGGACTTCACGGTGTACATGATCCATGTGTCTGGCAATGGGCTGATCGCGAACATGACGGAACGGCTGCAGGAAATGATCGATGATATGGCGGTTCTGCCAAAGCGTTTGGGTCGTCCTCGAGACATGGGCCTGAGGCAAATCATCTCCGCCTGGATTCTACTGTGGCATCGATGCCTGCAGCTAGAGGATCTTCTGAGGCAACTCCGGGATATCTTTCAGTGGCAGATTCTATTCAATCTGGGCACCACTTATATCTTCAACATTGCCACTGTGTTTCGCCTGTGGATATACATGGAGTACGCCAAGGATTTCAAATTGTGGAAGTGTCTTTTCATGGTCTCTGTGTTCCTCGCTCATCATGTCGAGGTCATGATGCAGTTTTCCATCGTCCAAGCGAATAGTTCCAAGTGGCTGAAGCTTCGGGACAAGCTGCAGCATCTCTGGTTTGCGAACCAGTCACAGAATGGAGCTGGTCTTACTTCGGAAGTGGTTCTCTCCAGGAAGGTACGTGGCAATATCTTTCTGAAATGATAGTATGCAGATGAATCCATATTTCAGTTGGAATTTGCCATTCTTTACCTCAATCGGAAGCTGCAATCGCGGCCTCAACGCGTGCGACACCTTCATATTGTGGGCCTCTTCGACCTGAGTCGTGCCTCCGGCCATGCCATGACAGTTTCTGTAATGAGCAATGCCCTGGTCCTTTGTCAGATTGCCTATAAGATATATGGATAATTAATACACTATTTAATTCAAGCTAATATATGTATTGTTATATATAGCGAATATGTAAGGAATTTTAGGTGTATTCGTCCAGAACTAAATTTACAAAAACTCGGTTATGTGAACGGTTATTTTCGAATTTTTCCCCCAGAATTCACCCATAGTTGGATAAATGATTCGCCCTTTGGTGGGTCCCCAATGCGTGGGCCCCCAATGCTGCAGTCGCAGTTACAGTTTCAGTTTGACACGCACAACAAACGACAGCAGCCAATGACAGACTGTGCTTTCAATTGTGCTTTGTATCTTTATTTTTTGGGGATCAGGTGGGAAATATTTTCAGCAAAGGATTGGACTCAATGCATGAGACAAACTTTGGCTTTTGGCATGGGCTGCGTGATGATAAAAAGTGCATGATGGAAATGATTGGATTGGAAGACAGTGGACTCCCAGTGCGACTGCAAATGCAGTTATTCCTAACTTTTTAAAAACTGTTCGGTTTTTCGTGCAATTGTTGCGATGCGAATGGGCTTCATGGCCTATAAAAGGACGAACAGCATTCGCCTCTGCCTCATTCGGTGAACGTTTTTGGTCTCAGATATATCGTGTCTCGCAAAACCCTCTGGTAAGTATCAGCAGAAAACAGTGTAAATCAGTGAAGTGAAAATCAACGCTTGAAGCACCAAGTGGATAATGATTTGGCAGTCTTTACGCTTGCTTCTATGTAACCCCCTTATAATACTTGTAATGTAAGATCAACTCCTTTTGGGTTCGAAATTGGGGTTGACATAATCAATTTGAATCAGTTAAATAGAAAGAAATATAACTTATAGTTTTTCGCTTACCATTCATTTGGGTAACTATTCTTTCAGTTCTCTGGCAGCTCAACAATGGCCCAATTTTTCCGAAGCATCTTCCTTATTCTCTTCCTGATGCTGGTTCTTTTGACACTACGACTGAATATGCGATACGAAATGGACCTCGCCAAGATGTGTAAGCAGTGTAGGGATGGACTTAATCGTTCCCCACCCATTTCCCCACCATTACGAAAAAGGGTAGATGAGTTGACTACGCCTACGCCTCCTGCTCGCCGCCACAGTCCAAACCAAATTCTCCCGCTGTCCTAAGTTAAAGGAGATGAGGGACGAGCACAATGCCCGAACCCGTAAGGCATATCTTATACATCAATAGACGAATTGATTTAGCCATGTCTCTTTGTCCCTCTGTCCGTCCTACTTGACGACCGCCTATGTAGATCTCAGCGACTATGAGATGTAGCATCCAAATTTTTTTTCCGAGGATTGAAAGCGACCTTCCTGACGGCGACGAGTTGCAAGTTCCGGAACTTTGCGGACAAGGTCCGGGAGAATTCTCTCTACGACTAAAAGTTTGTCGCGGGCGTAGAGGTGAACTTCTTCATTGGGCCTTATTCAAATCAGTTTTTTTGCGGGGAATTTCTATAAAGGAGACAATGACCCAACGAGTGGAATAGGCATTAAGTCAAGCCTCAGCCGGAGTTCATTAGGAGTATAAGGTTGTCAGTGCTCAGGATCAGTGAGTCGAAGGGCCTGTTTAGCCTGTGTGGTTTCCCTACTCTGTATGTCGACACTGTACTTCATTTGGAAGGACTCTGACTTGTCCAAAATGGCCTCAGTGTCGGCTGACATATGGATCTTGCCTTGCTGACGAGATGCTTTCGATTTACTGTTTATGCGTTACTGTGTATCCCAATTCGGATCGGGATTTTGGTCGCTGACATATCGAAGACCACCAATTCAAGTTCAACTTTCATACGTCGTAGAGGTAAACGATTTCGTCGAAGTTACCGTACAAATCTGGAGTGATTCCATTGATGTGGTGAACTTTCAGAATCGATCTTTCACTCGCTTCGCCATTTGCATGGTGGCACTGACAACGTTGTATTCCTAATGAACTCTGGCTGAGGCTTGATGCCTATTCCATTAGTTGGGTCATTGTCTCCTTTATAGACATTCCCCGCAGAAAAACTGATGTAAAGAAGGCCCAATGAAGAAGTTCACCTCCGCGCCATCGTCCAACGGACATTGTCGGCAAAGTCCTGGAACGTGGAACTCCATGCTTGCAAGAGGCTCGCTGGAAAGAAAATTTGGCTGCTACATCTTAAAGTCGCTAAGATCTAGGCGCTCATCAAGTCGGAAGGACAGATGGACAAATGAGACATGGCTACATCGACTCGGCTATCGAGATATGATGTAAATTGTTTATATTTATAGTGTATTTATATTTATGGTCATAAGGGCTCGGCCATAAATATAAACACGCTATAATTAAAAACAACATTGCATCCCTTTCGATTTTCTTTTGGAGACTATTCCAACTTATCCGCTATAGAACAAAGCTTATTTTCCATAAAAAGCACTCATTTCGAAAGTTAAGACATTTCCATAGAACGTATATATGTATGTAGCAAACATGCAATATTATAATAATACACTTACAATATGTAGCAAAGATGTAGAAACATAGATCTTGAACTTACAAATACACGGAAAATGTATCAAATAAAGGCTATGCTATCTATTCCTGCGGTATTCCATCGTAAGTTTTCCTCTAAAGACATCCTATTTCTCCTGCTGGCGCCTCATATCGAACTGCATGAGGATGATCACGTGGCTGAGAATTGAGCCAATGTAGCTGAGGCACGCGGAGTTATTGAGCTCTACAAGGCCGCAGATCTTATAAACCAAGCGATTACGGTGCACCTGAACGGAAAAAATCTCCAACTGAAAGTGAAAGAAAGGAATCAATTTCAGGGCAATTGGGCATCCTACCCCACTCACCTCCAGTTGGAGCTCTTTGCTGATCTTCCGGAGATCGGTAAACTGTCGCAGGGTGTGGCCCACATCGTTGCACGAGCTGACCACGCGATCCAGCATGTCCATGAGCGTCAGAGTCCCACAAGAGTTGAACACAATCAGGCCACTGCCAAAGATAGAGCCCCAGCTACAATGTGATGGGGCAGGCCAAGCTCTTCAGTAAACTGGTGCTCATCGCCAGCCTTTGGCTAAGGCGCCGCCGGATGGAGGCTCTGGCGAATAAATACCTGAAGCTACTGTTTAAGTTTGAACAACTTGAGCTGAACAACTTAAGGAGACTCCTCCTGTGGAAGGTGGCACTGACCAGTTCTCGGTTTGTGATGCTCATCCAAATCCTCCTAACGCCCAATGCTCTGGTGCACTGTGAACGTGGCCTGGATCGGGCAGATGTCGCCCCCTTGTACATAGCCGCGATGGTGTATGCCCTGATCATGGAGCTGATGGTGAGCTATGTGGACTTCACGGTGTACATGATCCATGTGTCTGGCAATGGGCTGATCGCGAACATGACGGAACGGCTGCAGGAAATGATCGATGATATGGCGGTTCTGCCAAAGCGTTTGGGTCGTCCTCGAGACATGGGCCTGAGGCAAATCATCTCCGCCTGGATTCTACTGTGGCATCGATGCCTGCAGCTAGAGGATCTTCTGAGGCAACTCCGGGATATCTTTCAGTGGCAGATTCTATTCAATCTGGGCACCACTTATATCTTCAACATTGCCACTGTGTTTCGCCTGTGGATATACATGGAGTACGCCAAGGATTTCAAATTGTGGAAGTGTCTTTTCATGGTCTCTGTGTTCCTCGCTCATCATGTCGAGGTCATGATGCAGTTTTCCATCGTCCAAGCGAATAGTTCCAAGTGGCTGAAGCTTCGGGACAAGCTGCAGCATCTCTGGTTTGCGAACCAGTCACAGAATGGAGCTGGTCTTACTTCGGAAGTGGTTCTCTCCAGGAAGGTACGTGGCAATATCTTTCTGAAATGATAGTATGCAGATGAATCCATATTTCAGTTGGAATTTGCCATTCTTTACCTCAATCGGAAGCTGCAATCGCGGCCTCAACGCGTGCGACACCTTCATATTGTGGGCCTCTTCGACCTGAGTCGTGCCTCCGGCCATGCCATGACAGTTTCTGTAATGAGCAATGCCCTGGTCCTTTGTCAGATTGCCTATAAGATATATGGATAATTAATACACTATTTAATTCAAGCTAATATATGTATTGTTATATATAGCGAATATGTAAGGAATTTTAGGTGTATTCGTCCAGAACTAAATTTACAAAAACTCGGTTATGTGAACGGTTATTTTCGAATTTTTCCCCCAGAATTCACCCATAGTTGGATAAATGATTCGCCCTTTGGTGGGCCCCCAATGCGTGGGCCCCCAATGCTGCAGTCGCAGTTACAGTTTCAGTTTGACACGCACAACAAACGACAGCAGCCAATGACAGACTGTGCTTTCAATTGTGCTTTGTATCTTTATTTTTTGGGGATCAGGTGGGAAATATTTTCAGCAAAGGATTGGACTCAATGCATGAGACAAACTTTGGCTTTTGGCATGGGCTGCGTGATGATAAAAAGTGCATGATGGAAATGATTGGATTGGAAGACAGTGGACTCCCAGTGCGACTGCAAATGCAGTTATTCCTAACTTTTTAAAAACTGTTCGGTTTTTCGTGCAATTGTTGCGATGCGAATGGGCTTCATGGCCTATAAAAGGACGAACAGCATTCGCCTCTGCCTCATTCGGTGAACGTTTTTGGTCTCAGATATATCGTGTCTCGCAAAACCCTCTGGTAAGTATCAGCAGAAAACAGTGTAAATCAGTGAAGTGAAAATCAACGCTTGAAGCACCAAGTGGATAATGATTTGGCAGTCTTTACGCTTGCTTCTATGTAACCCCCTTATAATACTTGTAATGTAAGATCAACTCCTTTTGGGTTCGAAATTGGGGTTGACATAATCAATTTGAATCAGTTAAATAGAAAGAAATATAACTTATAGTTTTTCGCTTACCATTCATTTGGGTAACTATTCTTTCAGTTCTCTGGCAGCTCAACAATGGCCCAATTTTTCCGAAGCATCTTCCTTATTCTCTTCCTGATGCTGGTTCTTTTGACACTACGACTGAATATGCGATACGAAATGGACCTCGCCAAGATGTGTAAGCAGTGTAGGGATGGACTTAATCGTTCCCCACCCATTTCCCCACCATTACGAAAAAGGGTAGATGAGTTGACTACGCCTACGCCTCCTGCTCGCCGCCACAGTCCAAACCAAATTCTCCCGCTGTCCTAAGTTAAAGGAGATGAGGGACGAGCACAATGCCCGAACCCGTAAGGCATATCTTATACATCAATAGACGAATTGATTTAGCCATGTCTCTTTGTCCCTCTGTCCGTCCTACTTGACGACCGCCTATGTAGATCTCAGCGACTATGAGATGTAGCATCCAAATTTTTTTTCCGAGGATTGAAAGCGACCTTCCTGACGGCGACGAGTTGCAAGTTCCGGAACTTTGCGGACAAGGTCCGGGAGAATTCTCTCTACGACTAAAAGTTTGTCGCGGGCGTAGAGGTGAACTTCTTCATTGGGCCTTATTCAAATCAGTTTTTTTGCGGGGAATTTCTATAAAGGAGACAATGACCCAACGAGTGGAATAGGCATTAAGTCAAGCCTCAGCCGGAGTTCATTAGGAGTATAAGGTTGTCAGTGCTCAGGATCAGTGAGTCGAAGGGCCTGTTTAGCCTGTGTGGTTTCCCTACTCTGTATGTCGACACTGTACTTCATTTGGAAGGACTCTGACTTGTCCAAAATGGCCTCAGTGTCGGCTGACATATGGATCTTGCCTTGCTGACGAGATGCTTTCGATTTACTGTTTATGCGTTACTGTGTATCCCAATTCGGATCGGGATTTTGGTCGCTGACATATCGAAGACCACCAATTCAAGTTCAACTTTCATACGTCGTAGAGGTAAACGATTTCGTCGAAGTTACCGTACAAATCTGGAGTGATTCCATTGATGTGGTGAACTTTCAGAATCGATCTTTCACTCGCTTCGCCATTTGCATGGTGGCACTGACAACGTTGTATTCCTAATGAACTCTGGCTGAGGCTTGATGCCTATTCCATTAGTTGGGTCATTGTCTCCTTTATAGACATTCCCCGCAGAAAAACTGATGTAAAGAAGGCCCAATGAAGAAGTTCACCTCCGCGCCATCGTCCAACGGACATTGTCGGCAAAGTCCTGGAACGTGGAACTCCATGCTTGCAAGAGGCTCGCTGGAAAGAAAATTTGGCTGCTACATCTTAAAGTCGCTAAGATCTAGGCGCTCATCAAGTCGGAAGGACAGATGGACAAATGAGACATGGCTACATCGACTCGGCTATCGAGATATGATGTAAATTGTTTATATTTACAGTGTATTTATATTTATGGTCATAAGTGCACGGCCATAAATATAAACACGCTATAATTATAAACAACATTGCATCCATTTCGATTTTCTTTTGGAGACTATCTGCTCCACCTTATCCGCTATAAAACAAAGCTTATTTGCCATAAAAAGCTTTCACTTCGAAAGTTAAGACATTTCCATAGAACGTATACACGTAGCAAACATGCAATAATATAATAATACACTTACAATATGTAGCAAAGATGTAGAAACATAGATGTTGAACTTACAACTAAAGACATCCTATTTCTCCTGCTGGCGCCTCATATCGAACTGCATGAGGATGATCACGTGGCTGAGAATTGAGCCAATGTAGCTGAGGCACGCGGAGTTATTGAGCTCTACAAGGCCGCAGATCTTATAAACCAAGCGATTACGGTGCACCTGAACGGAAAAAATCTCCAACTGAAAGTGAAAGAAAGGAATCAATTTCAGGGCAATTGGGCATCCTACCCCACTCACCTCCAGTTGGAGCTCTTTGCTGATCTTCCGGAGATCGGTAAACTGTCGCAGGGTCTGGCCCACATCGTTGCACGAGCTGACCACGCGATCCAGCATGTCCATGAGCGTCAGAGTCCCCCAAATGTTGAACACAATCAGGCCACTGCCAAAGAGAGAGCCCCAGCCGTTGGACTGGATGGTCTGGTTGCTAAACTGGACGGCATGGTAGAGGATACTCATGGTTGTCACAAACATATTGGTAAAGAGCATGGCATTAGAAACATCGTACAGGCCGAAGAAGTGCCTGGCCAGGTGATATGTATCCAAATGCAGGCCTGCTATGCGTCGAAGTTCCTTTACTTTCTTTTTTCCACCTTTGCGCCTCTGGAGAGCCCTGAGGGCCAGGTGCACCGCTTGGAACTGATGTTCGAGCATCAGGAGCAGCGCATAGAAGGCCATTTTGACTGCCAGGACGTGCAGGAATTGGGAGAGCCTTGCGCACAAGGCCGTCAAGCTCTGACGGTTGATCACGCTCAGCAGTAGATACTGAACGACACTCGAACAGAGCAGAGTTCCGTAGACCACAAAGGTCTGCCGCCAGAAAAGGCTCGTGAGTGAGAGTTGTAGCCCCTCCAGGGCCTGCTGGTCCACTATCCGCTTGAGTGTGCGCCTGTAGCTCGTCCAGAGATGCAGCGAGTCCACATAGAGCTTCACGAGTCGCCGACGCTTCAGCCAGACGGTACCATAGGAGCAGACAATGGCCACCAATCGCAGGCCCAGCATCACAAAGAAGTTCCACTGCAGCACAATGTTGTGGTCTATGTAGCCATCCAGGATGGCCCGTGGCACCATAAAGTAGATGTCCAGCAGGAGACAGCCGCTGATGAGGAGACTGTAGGCCAGATACATCCAAGAAGCCTTCTCCACACGGACGAGCCGGCTATAGCCACGAATACGCAGCGTGGTCCCCATCAGGCCAAAGATGAGCGAGTGGTAGTAGGCCACACGCAAAGCCTGACCCAATTTCGGATGCAACATGTTGTTGGGGTAGCCGCCAAGCAACTGCTCTGCGACTCCACCGCGTACCTCCGGTGTAGGGACGAGCATTAATTAGCTAAAAGTCGGTTACACACCGATGAGATTGTGATGGGTTGACAGTTGGCCGTATCTAATATCACATGGGGGAGTTAGTCAGTTGCTAGTCATCCGTTCCCCGAGGGAGTTCGTAGTTCAAGCAATGAGCCTCGGCTTGCTGCTGAAAACCTTCCATAGCTATGGGCTGGGCAGTGGCCTGCTGCCGGCTCCTCTGCGCCTGGACCAGGACCGCATTCACTTCAGTAACCGATCCCATCAACGTCGCTGCTACCTTGTATACACAGCCTGTCTGAATGTGTTGCTCATTGTGCAGCTGCCCTGCACTTTTCCGGTTTTTATGTACGACGAGAGCTACATGAGGGACAGGCTGGTGCTGCAGTGGGCCTTCAATCTGACGAACGTTACCCGGATAATGGCGATGCTTGCCTGTGGCTATCTGACGTGGACCAAGAGGAAACCGCTGCTGCAGTTGGGAGAGAGCTTGGCGAGGCACTGCCACAGATGCCGACTGCTGGAGAGCGGCGCTTTGTATCCCCCGCCCTACAGACAGCTCCAGAGAAGGATTCACGGTCTACTGCGTCAGCAGTTCTTCGTCCTGAATCTAAGCATAGTGTCCGCCACGCTTCTTCTTATGCGTATCGATACTGGTGTCTGGTACACCAATATCTCAATGGTAGTCGTCCACATGATGCAGTTCTTCTACGTGACCGTCATGATGTCCGGTCTATATGTCGTCTGTCTGCTGCTCTACTGGCAGATGGAGCGCGTGAATTTCGCCTTGAAAGATCTCTGCTGGCGACTACACCACGAAGAGCGGAACGCACTGCTGCTCTCCGCATCGCTGGATAGGCAGACGCTCCACTCCTTGAGCCATCTCTTCCAGCTGCACTGCGAGGGCCAGCGATTGATACGGAGTCTATTTAGCATCTTTGATGTTACCATAGCCTTTCTGATGCTCAAAATGTTCGTGACGAATGTGAATTTGGTGTATCAAGCCGTACAGTTTGGCAACGATTCCATAGACAGCACCAGCGTGACCAAGCTGTGGGGAGAGTCGGTGATAGTCACCCACTACTGGAGTGCGGTGCTCCTGATGAACATTGCCGATGATCTGACACGGCAAAATGGCCTCGAAACAGGCGAAATTCTGCGTCAATTCAGCGATCTGGAACTAGTCAAAAGGGAGTTTCAATTGGAGGTAATTTGCACACACACTGCTTACAATGCATACATATGTACATTCATATTACCTTACTCCTTTGATACGCTGTTGTTTCCTTGCAGTTGGAGCGCTTCTCGGATCACTTGCGCTGCCATTCCACTGCTTACAAATGTTGCGGCCTTTTTGTGTTCAACAAGCAAACAAGCATGATTTATTTCTTCTCGGCTCTGGTGAACGTTTTGGTGCTCTGCCAATTCGACTTGAAGAACAGCATCTTGAAAATTTCCTAGAACGAACGCGCAGCGGAAAATCAGCTGTTTACACCACTTGCATTCCTGGGTCGACATTAACTTATTATATGCATACAAATATATACATACGTATAAGAATCTAAAAATATATACGTAAAAGAATCTAATCCGAAGTTTCCATGAAGAGGATTGTGACTCAAGCTGATCCGGCCCGCGCCCATCACTAGTTCACTTCACTAGTTCACACAGTTCAGCAAATAGTGCGAGTGGGATGGCACGGTGATCTCAACTCGTGGTGAAGTTCAGCGATCAACGGCGTGGCAAGTGTGGGAAAGTGCTTCTGTGCAAAATTTACAAATTGCTTAAAGAAAAGTGTGTGCTGTGTGTTTCTGTGCTATTTAATTGCTCTTCACTTAGCGTAACAGTTATTAAATATTAAAAGCCATTAATCAAATGGATTTTCTTGCGCAACAACAATATGCCGGTGGGAATATTAAATGCGACAGCGGGCGGAAGGTGTGTGTCCACGTTGTGAGGTTATGTGCGCTAGTATTGATATTTGATATTATATTTGTTTGTTTATGTGTTTTAGGTTGGCAAAAATCATGATATATTCGGTCGGCGGCCCCCCCGCAGGGGTAAGTTAATGTATCCCAGATATGTCAAATGTTGATTTGGGCCTTTCAATAAGCTCATCAATCCTATACAAAACTCGCATGCACACGTGCACGAGTACACACGTACACGCGCACACATGCTGTAAGTATGGTAATCCCCATTACGGACCGGACAGTGAGGCCGGCCTCATCAAATTTAATGGAGGAAACCTCCCATTCATACACCGGCTGCCAGGAAGTCAGGGACCCCAGGAGCAGGACATGTCCATTAAATCTGCCCAGGCCATGCTTCTTACTCCGTCAACCGGCTCCACCGGCGCCACATCGATATTTCTCAGTTGCTTTTTGTATTAATTCCAATTATACGCACGACTGGGGAGTTTTCATTTGGCCTGAAAGGATTTCGGGTCATTATGAGCTTCCCTTCTACTTGTGCTCCATATTCTGGCCAACATCCGCCCGACTGGCCGTGCAGAATCGCATCTGTATTGTTTTTGGGACTGTACCTAGTTCCAGGCTGCCTCCTGGGAGAGGGAGAGCCTCCGACAGCGGGCAACGGATAATTGGCCAAGGCTTTCGGGTGGGTTCATTGATTGCGGGGGGGGCTGGCGGGGCTGGGGGCTGGTGTGCGTGCCCATGACATGGCTGAAACCCCAAATATGAAAACAAACAAGATTTCTTTTGAAGCTAATTAGGAAAACGTGTCCGGTTTATTTGCATCGCCCAGTCCTTCAGTCACCCCTCCTACAGGGCCAACCACCCACCCACCCACTGTAACGTGTGTTTGTGTTCGATTTAATTAACCCTTTGGCAACCATAAACCATAATGAAAATTATGAAATTTCTGATCCCAAGCCCCCCGGACCAGCAAATATTGTCCAGTCAGCGGTTGCTGATACTGCAATTTACTTTCCGACGGGACTGTACTTTTGCTGGCGGATGATAAATGATTTTCGACATAATCCCCAAGCTGCAGGCTAAAACTAATTAGATTTTAATGATGTTAAAGAATTGATTTTGCTGATAAAATATCCAGGCCGAATCACAGCCGAGAGAACGGATCCAATCGGCTGCCCTGCCTTTTGCATGCCCTTAAAATGCAATTAATTTGTTATAAAGTTTTTGGGGCCAATAGTTTCGGGCCAAAATCCGACTAAGCACCGAAATAGACATGGACAAGTTTGTGTCGGTCGGGTCGGTCGGATGTCTGGAGATGCAGAAGCGTGAAGAGTTGAGCTGAACAGACGGGTGGGCGGCTGAAACAGTTATCAACACCAACTACAGGGGTGGGGGCAACCACATGAAAGTCGGTCAAGTTATTTTCAACACTTCAAATACACTCGCCTACTGCGAAATGGAAACTGGAAACTAGAGCTCGAGCTTGGGCCTGAGCTTGCTCTTTGGCTTGTGGAGTGCCCAAAATGCTCAGGCAAACGAATTTTCTTTTACCTCCCGCTTTCTGGGTCAGCTTTTCATCCTCAGGACCTGCCTCCCCGTTGTCATCGTCGTCGCCTCTGCGCATAAATATAAATTGTATTGTTTCAAAAAAGTTTTTCCCCCCATCCGAGTTTCTGCGGCCAGCGGAAAAAGTAGTTAAAGTTTTGTTTTCGCCGCTAGTTTATTGCGTGATTTCCTTTGCAATGACAGGAGAAGGCGGAGGGGGTGGGTGGGGCTGGGCTGAGGGGGGGACTGGCGAGAAAGCATTTTGCCACATAATTTACAGTCTGCTAGAAGTGTATTTGTGTGGGCTTTTAACAAGTTTGGGGCATAAGAAGGGGGATAATGGCAGCGACAGAGAAACTGCAGGGATACTCATTACGTAAACTGATGGATTGTAAAACTAAACTTGTGATTATCTTTCAGATATTCGCTTAAACAAAAAAATGAAGCGAGTGTTTTAGGAGTGCCACAACTTCTGCAAGTGTTGAAAGTCTGGACTTGCCCACCAATATACATTTCAATGGTAAATTCAGCTGATTGCCTTGGTTATTTGAACCATTTATCTAGCCCCCACGCCAGGTGCTGGCCATGTTCCACCTTCAAGCGTACTTCAAATCCCAAGGAATCCTGTGGAATGTGTACTTTGTGGCAGGGGAAACTCTTTATACATATTCGCCAGTCGCCATTCGCCAGTCGCCATTCGAATGCGATGCAACCATTATGCACGTCCCGCAACGTGACCAGCAGGCATTGAGACTCCCCCTCGACCATCCGCGCCGAAGGTTCCCTTCACAAATGGTAGCACTGGAAAAAGCGCTCTACAGCGATGGACGCTTTTCATTTTGAATCTTTGGTCTGTTCTGTTCTGTTCTGGCGTTTCTAATTGCATTTTTACTTAGTTCAGGAGTCAAAGTTTCTTGGCCACGTTTGTGGCTTGTGAATGGGGGGGCAGGGAGCGAGGGGATGGGGTATCTCGATCCCCCGCCGTGCGTAAAGTTTAATTAAACGTGTTTGATTTATGACTTGCTGGGCATTCAGCTTCTGGGGCAGCAGCTGCAACCGCAATTCCAGTTCCGAAAATCTAATGCGTTTATTTTTGTGGGGGGTGGCGAAAGGTTTGGCACCCACCCACCCACAATTTCCACGCTGGCCATAAAAGCCAGGCAAGGCACCTTTATGGCCACTGCATCTGTTCGTGTGTGTGTGTGTGCGTGGAGTGGAGTGGCATGTGCCATATGATTTCCGTTTCCGCTTCCGTTTGAACACACAATTTCAAGCACCTTGCGACTGCGACTCTCCTACACTCGTCCCCCCGTCCCTTGGCCATATTCCATTAGGCGTTTATTGTTTTCATGGGTATTAAAGTTGCATTTTCCTCGCATACACCCACTCCCCCCAGAAAAAGAAAGAAACACGAAAAACAAGCAAAGTTTTCCCCTCAACAAGTTCATCAAAGTTCCTCACAAACAGACGACACACACACACACAGCAGGTGGGATTCGAGGACCAATCTAGGCGCAAATCCCCAAGCTTAGGTCCAGGGGCCAGCGAGAGCGAGCACGAGAGAGCAAATCAGGTCAGGCCACAAGCCACAAATCTCTTGCTCAATCCATGCTGAAAAATATTCCACGATAATCAACTTTGATACACGTAGGCTTTTCCTAGTCCTCCCCCCTACCGCCCACCGCCCACCGCCCCTCTCGCGCCATCGCTCCATGCCATGCATTAAAATGCCGAAAATGATTGGGAAAATCGCAGAGGAAAATCCGGAAAAGGCAAGCACAATCCCAAAACACAAATCTCCGTCTTACAACGACGGCCCCAAGGCCGACGGGGGGGGCGGGGCGTGTGATGGGTGCTGGCCGCAGGAGTCCCTTTCCCTTGTCCATATTTTTTATGGCGCCGCATGAAAATGGAAAAACTTTATGCGAGAGAGAGAGAGGGGGGGGGAGAGGGCTGGATCCTTTGCCGATGAACTGGGTGGATAATCTCGGCGGCCGTTCATTGCCAGTGGCTTAGCCATGGACCGATGTGGCCTCCTTTCGTGGTGGTGTTTTGTGTGGGTGCTGTCCAAGATGTTGGCTAGATTACGCCGGAATCCCAAGTGCTTTTGGTCGGAAAGGTAAATGGAAATGCATGGCCTCCGATTGGATTACAATTAGGATAGATGGCGAGTACATTTCGTAGTTCCAAACCACACGAACTGCCAGAGCTTACTGGGATCTCGGAGATAGTTTTCCGCTTGAGAGCTTACCTCTGTTCAACTACTTCTTGGAGCCGGAATAATTACCACTAATTGGTCTGATTGGCATAAAACATAATCCCACAATGTGACAAAACAACCAGAGGCAGACTCCGACACGGATACGGACATAACACAACCAAAACACGCATCAGTTCGTCTATAATCCACTGGATAACTATGTATATTCATAAATGGGCGAAAATATATAGATACGCATACGCATACACTTGTATTGAATTTTATAGAAATTTATTCACAAAATATAATTTCACATTTAACATGACCAATTAACGTGCGGCAAAGCCGCAAATAAAACCGCTTAATTACGTGTCACGGCCCAAAAGGCAGCTCCAACATAGCCAGCCGGAGTCCAGTCCAGTCGGAGTCCAGTCCAGTCGAGTCGAGTCGAGTCCTTGTCCTGGTTCTGGCACGAGAAGAACAGCAAATTGGAAATTTGCATGACAAGCATCGAAATGAAATAATAATATGGTTAATAAAGCCAGCCGCAACTGATTCATTCACTGCGGGCATACACGCCGGAGTATCCGTCGATATAGGAGTACGGAGCACGGAGCACGGAGCACGGAGAGCTCCATTCCTATCGATTCCCCGGACTCGGCGGGGGCCAATTATCGCACTTATTTCGCTGCTAATTAAAATGCAATTATTTGTTTTTAACAACATAATCCCATTGACGGCCATTTTATTTGTGTGGCTGCGGCGACCACCACGGTGTCCACTACCACTTTGGCGGCCATAGCTACAGGATTTCCTCCAGGCCGATCAATTATGTACAACACATACATATGCATGTATACGTACATATGTATGCATGTGCTTTTACTTGCAGAATGCATATTATGTCACCAGTCATTTGGCCGCTGAGAGCACATTCAATCCTAGTACTTAATCTGATCTATTACATGCAAATATTTATCGTTAGTTAGTAATAATTACTTCACAAATTAGAGGATTGTTTTGAGAGGATTCCATTGCCAAGAATTGGCGGGATGAAGGACATTCTACATATTAAAATAGGCCAATCTATGGTTGCTCTGATTTATGATGTATGATACACTGACATCTAGGAAAACTGTCACTAAAGTCACAAAATATCGATTATGTTTTTCACTCTCACCCTTTTGCAGTCATTAAACAAGACCATTACTAGCAGCACATTTTTAATCAATCTAAAAACCCACCCCTTAACATATTATAATACATATTATAATAACAGAAAACCCCAACAGATGTACCCCTAATCATTGTGTATCATTGTTCGTCGTCCTCTTCATCATCCTCCGCTGTGATGTGGAGACGTGGCGCCTGGGCAGGTTTAACACTGCGGGATGTGCTTGTGTTTGTTTTCGGCAATGGAAGCACATACGTGCCCCCATTGGTGGCCACGTTGCGTGCGGCCTCGTCCACGTAGGTGTTGATGATCTGCCACAAGCTCAGGTGATCCGCATATCCCTGGGTGCGCGCATGCTGCACAGCCGCCGTGACGATCCAGGTGAAGTTGAGGAGGCCCGCATTGAAGATGTGCAGCCAGTAGATCACCTGACTGTCGTCCGTCTGGTTGACGTCCTCGCTGGTCGTTTCCGGCACTGGAAGCGGTGCGGGGAGTAGAAGTGGCAGCGGCAACGAAATGGAACGTGGTACTGAAGTCTGCATCCGAGACATTGGAGGAGTCGACATTGGCATCGGCATCGGCATCGATGGTGAATCCCTCATGAACTTTAGGGCAGCTGCCACCGAATTCCCATTAAAGTTGCGCTTCTGCGGCAGCTTCGGGGTTGGCGGCGGCGATGGATTCTTGTTTCCATCTGCGTGACAAAACGGACGAAATGGAGGTGTTCTAATGGAAGCACTTGGGACGTGTGACCTGTGACCTGTCTGTACTTACTCTGCTTATCGTCTGTCTCGCGAGTGGAGCGCTGCTCGGCACGCTTCACCCAGCCACGGACCGTGGACTCGGGCACGCCCAGCTCGCGGGAGATGCCGGCCTTGGTCTCTCCGTTGAGTATGCGGGCGATGGCCCGCTCCTTCTGTTCCATCGATACCTGGACGCGCGGACGCTTGCCCCGTGGTGCACCGAACTTCTCCATTGCTAAGCCAAAGCGGATATCAATCGCCAAAGAGGATGAACAAGAAATGAACAAGAGCTTTCAACAGAACCGATAAAGTCTTAGTTTTGCTTTTCACAATTTCACGTTCGCCTTTCACTCGTCGCGTACGTTTGCGCCTGCTCGCCTGCTCGCCGGCTGACATATAAATCGCCGACGTCGTCGCCGTCCCTTTCTCGCGTCTCTCTACTCTACGCTTTCGTTGAGCCTTTTCATCGCTTACTTTCTTCTCCCTTTCTTCCCTTTTTATCTGGCAGTGCTGGCACTATTTGCACCGCGTGAGTTGCAGTTTTCCATCTCGTTCCATCTCCTATTCTACTCTTTCCTTGTTCTCTATGTTCTCCCCCGTGACCGTAGTCGTATTGGTATTGCTCTCTCCCTTTCTCTCAATGAGTCGTTCTCATATTTGAGCTCTTTCGCCGTTCTTTCTGCGAAGAGTTGCATTGGCATTGGTATCGGTTTCATCTCTTGCTTTGTCCCCTCTTCTTTCCCCTGGCAATGCTGTATTTTCACCACTTTGACAGACAGAGATGCGTGGTGAAATTATTTATTCCACCATGCACAGATGCATTGGTGTTAATAGATACATTGGTGGCCCCATGGTATTGGTGTTTCCCCCATTTCGTTTTCAATTTCTCAATTTATTTATTTTCGCATTTATTATTATACATTTAATTCTGATGTACACTAAAATATGTGGCCTAATATCTGGATTTTCTTATTTGTGGGGGGGCATTTTCTCTTGCTTGTTTGCTTCTTCTTCGGGCATTGCTGCAAAGTTGCATTGTCACGGGGTTAAACTGTACCTTTAAGGTGCAGACCTTGAATTGGGGGATGATTCGTGTCGTGTGGGGTTGTGCGGGGCGAAAAAAAGTAAACTTGATATAGAAGATGGCAGCAATGCCCATTGCCCATAAACCGACTTAAATACTAAAATCATTTCCACATCGATTCAATTTACAATTTTCCATTAGTATTTCTGGGGGCACAAGGAAATACAATATTTCACCAAATTTCCTCAAAAAATGTTTGCAATTCCACACACACATAGAGATACATATATATGTATGTATGTATGTATGCCTCCATATGGGATCCACTGTTTTGCAGGGCGTGGAAAGGGATGGTGGTGGAAGGTTCTGCCTTCTTTCAATTATGTTCTATGTAAATCTATGTGCAAAAAATATAAATACCCTATGTAATGTAATGTATATCGTACATTATATACACACATATTCATCTATATGCATGTATATGTATATTATGTGTGTATTTATGACCATATAATCGTGGCTTTTCCTTGTGGTTTTTGTTTGACAATTTGCCAATAATAACACAATGGCTTCCACGCATTATATTCCATAGATATAATAGCTAATAAAACCACCAACAATTGTTATTAATACGTTGAATTAAATTTCTCTGTGTGTGTTCTTTTGTCTCTTTTGTTTCTGGTTTCTGGTTTCTGCTTTCTGCTCTCTGGTTTTGCCATTTTACCTGTCTACCTTAATTAAAGTCTAGTTTCTTTATGCCTTTTCAAAAGTATTGGTTTTTTGTTTGTTTTCGGTTTTTAACATTCCTCATTTCAACAATTATCACATGACAATTTCTCATGTTTTAATTAATTTATTCAGGGCAATTTTCATATTTTTTTCATCATTTTGGTTTGTGTCTTTGTTTTTTAAACATTTATATGTTTGAAGGGCATTTTTTGCGCATCGTTTTTATCGTACAATTATCTGCAATTAATATTCATTTGATGTCACGCAGAGGGAGAGTTATAGACTTACTGGATTTGGATTTGGATTTGAGTTGGGGTTGGGGATGGGGTGGAGTGGGAGTTGTTGGCAGTGCATCCATGCAGGAAAAGTGGACCGTAGAGCGAAATGAAATGTACCTAAAACTTAGTGATAATGGCAGCCTAAAGTTACGACATAATATCAAAGAAATGGAATACTGTTGCATGCATCGTTCTGCCCCAAAACTCTACTCTGAATGTGTACCACTTTTCGTACTCCCCTACCCCTCTTAGACCCCTCTTTGGACACCCTCCTTTCACTCGCCATCTCCCAGAGAGTAAATCTGGGACAGTGCCATTTAGTAATCCTCCTGCAATTGATGCAGCCCCTGCTGCTTGGGCGACCGACGGCACATCCGGCGCAGGATGGCGAAGAGCAGGGCGAACATCAGGCACAGGCCCAGGGCGATGAGGGAGAGCTTGCCGTAGGGCAGCTCGCCGAGGTCCCGCCGCAGACAGATCTCCGGCGACTCGTCGTGCAGGACCAGCTGACGGTACTCGCCGGCGTGGTGGAGGAGGCCGAGCTGCTCGAGGTTCCACTCGATGTGGCGCGTCAGCTGGTCGAGCGTCGAGGCGTGCGTCACGTTGGGGCAGTTGGCCACCCCGTTGCAGAGCAGGTGGCGGGGTATGCAGACCTCTGTGTCGCCGGGGCAGCGGAAGTCGCAGCCGGCGTCCTGCAGGAGGGAGGCGGCCAGGCTGCCGTCGGGGTTGCGCGGCAGGTGGAAGAGCTCGCTCCAGACCAGGCGGAAGATGTTGCGACCCGGCTGTCCGTCGCCCGTGTACTGGATGAGCACGGGCAGTGGCTCCTGGTCGGCCCCGGTGGCCCCCAGCTCGGCCGTGGTCAGGATGGGCAGGTCCCGGGCCATCGATATGTTCTCCGGGCAGACGACGAAGCGCGGCTCCAGGCGGCCGGCCAGATACACCTCGATCTTGGCACTCTCGCAGCTGCGGTCGGCGAAGCGCGCCTTCTCCAGATTGAGCCACAGGTCCCGCTGGGCGGCCACCTTCAGCTCCCAGATGCACTTCTCGCGGCGGTAGTGGTGCTCGGGCGGGGCCATCGGTCCGGCCACCATCGCGAGGGCCTTCTTGTAGGGGAAGACCAGCTCGCCGTCCGGCGAGGGTCCCAGGGTGATGGGGCCGCACAGCGGACCGTGGGCGAACTCGTAGGTGGCCTCGAAGAGCGGATTGGGGTTCTTGAAGTAGGAGGTGATGGCGTGCTGGCCCTGGACGATCATCTCGAGGTTCATCTGGTCCGCCGACGAGATGACGCGCACCGCCCGCGGAATGTTGTCGCAGAAGCAGGCGAGGTTGTTCTGGTACTTGTCCCGCTCCTCCCAGATGACCAGCTTGTCCACCCGCTCCTCGTGGCACCTGGTGCACGCGTTGCTGTTGTACGGCAGCTCCTTGAAGGACACCGAGTTCACCTCGATGATGGCCCGGGCGTACAGCCTCTTGTCCGTCACGAACTTGTACTGGCACCGCACATCGCTGCCGCCCGTGCGCTTGAAGATCAGCGAGTTGAGCGGCGACCGGAGGCGTCCGCCCGGGTGCTTCCAGGCGTACATCACCTCGTCGCAGAGGGTGTTCGGCACGGGGTCGCCGAAGCGCGTGTTGTTGAAGAAGTCGTAGTGGGCCCAGTAGTACAGTGAGCTGCCGCTGTAGCTGCCCGTCTTCGAGTCGAACTGCACGTACAGCGAGGGGCTGGTGCTCACAAAGTCCACCTTCTCCATGGGCCGCGAGAAGGTGTCGCAGAAGGTCTTGATGATCCGCGCGGGGTCGGCGTGGTCCGAGTCGTAGATGGTCAGCGACTCCCCGCAGTCTCCCTCGTACTTCAGGATCGGCGACTCGATGCGATTGATGCGGAAACTGAAAAGAAAAGTGGAAATCATAAATCTCTGCTGGTAAACGCCTCTCCACAGCATGGGGCAGGCTGTGGCAGGCTCAGACCCTGGCATGGTGCCAGGCCGCAGTACAATTTTATATAAATTCCCACCCCGAGGTAACAGGTGAATTCGCGATGTGAGTTGAATTCTTTGCCGTGTCAAATTGCATTCCAAACCTATTTGTGGCAGCCCACCAGGATATTTGCAACGAGCTGATGTGGAAGGCCAATTCTGTGCAGTCATACAGTCTGAAGGGATGTCTTTGGTTGCACATTGGTTAGGTGCTGTTGAGGATTGTTCAGCCACCAGTATATACCATTAAAAACGTTATATTTCCTTTGTATTGTTTAGAAATCAAATAACTGGTCCCTTCTTGTGTCAGGAAAGGATGTGGATTCCTCTGTGGTTCCATGGTAACTGGTTATCCCTATTAAAGTTCCATCTACTTTGACGTTTGCCCCAAACCAACATAAGCTAAAATCCATCTCCACATTTGCCATAATTTAACATTCCTGTCTGTTCTCCCTTAACGAAGCCAGAAATCGAGAACCCTTCAAAATGAAATTTGAATTTTAGGTTTTCATCTCGATTACATTTGCAGAGAGCCGCTTCTGCATTATACCACATAATCCGAAAATTGTTATATACGACAGACCGACGCCTGTTTAGCCATTCTGCACTGTATCTGCATGTGTATCCTGTGTCCTTTTATGCAACCATTTCGGACTGCGGTGAATACGAGTACTACATGCCACATTCTATGCAATTACATTACTCTATGCCCTATCCAAAAATATGACATAATACAACATTTTATTAACCCACACACAAAAGTTGGCACAGCTGAGGGGCGGTTGAGGGGACAGCGAGAAATCACCATCGTCAGCAGTATGCCAGCCAACAGCCACGCCCCCTAATCCACCTCCCTGAAGGCGCAGTGTGGCACAAATTTCATTTGGTTTCTCTTACTCTCTCTCTATCTCTCTCTATCTCTCTTGTGTTTTTTTTATAGGTAGTAGTGGTATGCCCCCTCCCTATTCATAATAGAGCAGAGTTACTATTTTTTATTTTTACTGTTTTTTTCGTTGCCATTCCCCTACTCGACGTGCCCATAGCGCTATTCACGTACGCGTCGTCGAAAAGTAAGCCCCAACGCCCTGCGGCATGTCCTCGTAATCCGTTTGCAGCCTAGCCTAGTTCCAGCGACCCTCCCCCTCCCCTCCATACAGTTCTGCTGACTCAGTGGGTGGTGGCGGGTGGGTGGCTGGGAACTGTACAGTCGGGGGACTCTGTTGGGCAACTGTCAACTGGTTTGCTTGGTTATGTGCATATGGGAGTCGATTGGTGTCGTGGCCAAAAGCCCAAAGCGTCAGTTTATGCGGCCATAAGGCTTATAAATAGCCCCAAGTACGAGTATGTGCCACGTCTTGTGCATTTCAAGCGAATTTCTGTTGTGCTTTTTTCTTTCGGTTTTTCTGGCCTATTGCAAAGCCGTAAATGGATGGTACTATTCGGGAAAAATGAAGGTGGTGTATGGGCCACAATTGATTTTACTTTGGTTATTGATTGTGGGCCACAGGGTTACGAGATCCAAGAGAGAATCAGAGCAGAACGCGGCGTACTTTATGCATCGGTAAAATGTTTTATTGGGTTCTTTTAATAGCAGTTTAGGCTGTGTACTGCCAAGTGTAGAAAGCGATTGGCTAAAAGGAAAACATCTATACTGTTCACCACAACTTTCTCTCTGGCTGTTGGTGGTGACCAAAGAGAGATAGTTCTAGGGATACTTTGAGTATGAAGACTTGGTAAACCTGAGTTACAGTCAGCCGTAAAGACAGATAAGTACCACCATTAATTACTAGATGGAACAGCGCAATATATAGCCGTAATTTAATCCAACAGACAATAGCGGATAGCTGCAGCAGCAGCAGCGACTAAGTAGTTAGTAGCTCGACGTAGATCGACAGCTCTCCAACATTAATGCGAAAAAGTGTGCGTGTGTGCGCGTGTGTGTCCAAGCAAATGGAATGTTTTTCCACCCGCTCACGTCTCTGTTTTCCCTTTCTCTGCTCAGCCGAAAACTTAAGTGCAATATACTCAAGGAGTAGTTCAACATCTGGTCAGACCACTTGGAGAAGAACAGGGAAGAAAAAAAATAGAGCAGAGCAGAAGACAAAGTCGGAGCAAACAAAAACGGAACCGAAGCAACCGAAAGCAAAGCCATGACATGTTACTTAAATGAGCAACTTTGTTGGAAACAATGTCGACAGCGTCTAGACTCCTGCGACAGGCCGCAGGACGAACAGGAGAGTGCACACCCACACACCTACTTACAGTACGTATACTTACTCGCTGTGGGGGCGGTGGTGAGAGAGCAAGATGTACTCAAGGTTTTGCGGGAGGAGCCTGAATGTAAACTGACATTTCTCGAAAAGGACTACCGAGGACTACGGCAGAACCTCCTCTAATGGTCTGCAATTGTTGTAGCTGCTGTTGTTGTGGGCGTTTTGCAACAATTTGAGAGAGTTGCCAGAAAATAGCAACAACGAGAGCGAGTGTAGAGCAACGAGTACTAACCGAGAGCTGAGGAGCGAAGAAAAAGACAAAAACTTGGCCAGAAAAGTGCATGAAAATGTTGTGTGTGTGCGCATTTCCCATTGCATTTTTCGTCTACTTTGAAACTTTTACCCCAAACAACAACAAACTAACGTGGCTTTTCCATTCTCTAGCCCACGCGCACCCACCCCCAACCCCCTTCTGTATCGCATTCTCTCGCCCGCTCTCGCCATCTTGCTGTCTCTGTCGATTGCTTACGCTATGTTCGGCTGCAGTTTGTGCACTGTAATCACGCAATCATGTTGCCCACTTCTGAACTCCTAATGGCAATCGGTGTAAACGTGCGCACAACTTTTCCACCTGCCCCCCGCACGCTCAAGGGCCCCGTGCGATGGGGTACCTCTGCTTTAATGGCGAGCTGCACGGACTTCGTTCCTTGCTCTGCCTCATTTTGTAGGTGGACATAAATATTTATCTTTTGGCAAAAACTTGTTTGATATTTTAACCCTCTCCTCCCCTGCCTGCCTGCTGCCTGTCTATCTGCCGCCCATCCATGCCCTGTGTGATGTCTGGCCCTGTGCATAGTTTTCTTTAGCAGTTTCCCCAGCAAAAACTTGGCAACATTTTCTGCATAAATTACAGGAGTTGCAACAACCAAGATGGACAAGGATCTGGACTGGGCTGGATGTGTGTGCAGTAGAGGGAGAGGGGGAGAGAGAGGGTGGTCTTCGAATCATTGCAATTGCAGCTGGATTACGGATAAAGTGTTACGGACTCGTGTTCGAGAAAATGGGAAATGTGAAGACAACAAAGGAAGATAACGGTGGCAGTGGGAGCTTAGCATTGGAACAATGGGGCTGGAGGGATATCTCTGGGTACTTTTCAATCCAAAACGAAGGCAACTCAGTCATTCAGCAACCCTTAACAACAACTCCTCCTATATCACACCCAAACTGAGCAAATTCCAACCAAATTTCACATCATTTGCCACCAACTGTACCCACAACCGAATTTGTGTTTATTATGGAATTACTGCAACTTTTAGTCGCTTGTTTACCACTTAAGCAACTAAAATCCCTAAATTATGCTTCTAATATGAAATTTCCTCTCACAATTTACTTGGGAAACTCCCTTCTTTATCTGGTTTTTCCTGCAAAGTTTCCCAACCATCAATGTGCCCTCAAAGTGTCAGAGTTGGGAAACTTTGCCATAGTCTTCGGATTCATCCTCATAGCCAGCCGTTTTCATTCCTTATCCTTTATGCCAAAAACCGCAGCACAATAAAATATTTCGTAGGGAAATGGAAGGAAGGGAAATGCAGTGGAAAATACCCGTACTCGTACTCGTTCTCGTTCTCTCGTACTCGGAATGAAATGAAATGCACAATCAATGCGACACTTGGCCAAAAAGTTCAGAGAGACTCTGGCACTTCAGACACAAAACAACGGCCTGGCGACAAACACTTTGACTGCTGCCGCCGCCTCTGCCACTGCCGGCTCTGAACAATGTAAAAAATATGTATATATATTACGGAATATATATATGTATATGTATGCGGAGTATGTTTGTGGCGAACAACTCCAGCTCCGACACGTTAAATTAAAATGTCACATAAATCTTTGCGGAAAATTTCATTAAAATACGCTTACAGCATAGAACGCAATGAGGAGAGCTCAGGCCCAGGCCCAAGCTCAAGCCCAAGCCCAAGCCCAAGCCCGAGGATTGCCAACGGCCCAGAGTTAAAGCAGTAGGAAGGGGGTGGGGGTTGACTGTAGGTGGTTGAGGAAGGAAATGCAAACCGTCCCCACATAGCCGCAAAACTTTGCACTTGTAGCGAAAAGACCGACAAACGGATTTCGGACTATGGAGGGATCAACTGGGATGCTTCTGTCGAGAGAAAACTGGTTACAAAATGAAAATTTTAATGGAAAAACTTGAAAAGGCCACTGCTTGGGGGTGGCTTCTGGTGACCCTGATCGTTGAAACTACTTGAAACTGGATGGGGATTCATGAGAGACAAGATGGTTTGACTACAGAATTTAAATTTTGACTCGAAAAGGAGTCATATGTTGTCATATGTTGTCAGCTCTACAATAATCCACAATTATATCAAGTGGTGACCCCGATCTGTAGGTGATTCTCGCCAGAAGCTATAAAATACACCTTATTTCAACATTACACATTAAACTATGACAGGAGCATTGAGGAAACCAGAATACTGTTTGATAATCACCACTAAATGGGACAACCCTCCCTCCCTACTTCCCTCCGCAACCAATCAGCCCAATGGGCAAATCCCTATTGCAATGAATGGAATATGTAATGCTTACCTGGGGAAATAGAGCCGCACAATTTCGCCAACATGTCCTTTGATGTGATAGCTGCAGGACGTATTCGGCGGATACCAGTGGGCAATGCTCAGGAAGATGCCCTCGCTGGCGCTGCTGTCCTTCAGCGAGTCGGAGCTCAGCAGCCAGTCGCACACCCCGTGCTTAATGCCGGCCGTCTCCACGTGGCCTGGCCAGTTGCCAACGTTGAAATGGAAGCCCGTATTCAGCAGCGGCCCCGCCGGCGATGTAACAAACTCCACATACATGTATTGTGATGTGCCTGCAGGCGATGAGAAGCACGAGAAATGGAAATGTTTTAGATGAGATTGTCATCAGGTTGGGCTGGGCTGGGCTGGGCTTGGCTCACCAATGATGCTGAATGGGAACTTTCCGAGGCCACAGAATTTGCCTATTAGCGGCGAGTGCTCGTCGCGTCCATCGTAGACCGCCAGCCAGTCGAAGGGGCAGTGCTCGTTGCCCGATCCTATGGGCCTGATGGGACACGTCATGACGTTCTCGCATCTGCAATAAAAAATGAAATATATTGTTTCCACTGTGAATAGGGCTGCAGCCATTCCATTGTTTGAATTCAATTATCGAAGCTCCAAATGTCAGATCGAATTACGCGGCGGCAATAATTTAATTGTAGAACAATTACAAAACTCACGTAGCACAAATAACGAATGAAAAAATCACCAAAGGGATAAAGGACGGAGAGAAATTGAATTGACTGTTGACTGGCGACTGGCGACTGAGTGCTGAGGCTTTTAGTGCCCGACAGAAATCAGTTCAGATCTGTGGGCCATAGAGATGTGAATTGGAAAACTTTCTTATCTGTATTAGCCACTTGATGAATGGCATTCATGTTGAGTGTTGAATGTTGACAGATTGCTTGAATTTACACTCAAGATATTTCTTGCTCACTTTGCAAATGACTTTAAAAGATTTGTAATGGAGGCATTCCGAAGTTTAAAGAGCAATATTCCATTCAAAATACACACAAATCATCGAATCTCTGAATCTCCTTCAAGTTGCTCTTACCGAATGATGAATCCCAACCCCGCAGCCGCACACCATCTTTGGTCATGACATTCATTTGCACTCTGCTTGCCACAGGGAGGAATCAGTGGAGGGAATCAGTGGAAGTGGCTCGAAAAAAAGAGTTTCCCAAAGCAAAAGGATAAAAAAGTAAAGCACGAAATGAAAAGCGTCTGCTCTGAAGCCTTTTCTAATTTCTTGCGTCGGTCCCGGGGATGCTTTTAATTTTTTGCTGGCCGTCTAGCCTTGGCATAACCCTGACTGACTGATGGAGAACTCTATGTCCTAGACAAAGTGACCTTTATGCCTCCGTCCAGCCAATGGGGGGGAGCACAGTCCGTCCATTGAGTGGAGGAGGATGCCGACGATGACAGGCCAGGCCGTGGGATGCCATTCGTTTTTGTGTGTGCCTCTGGCTTGCCCCCCGGCGGCGGAGGCGGCGGCGGCGGGGGATCGGACTGATTGGAGGCCAGTTCAAAAGGCAAATGAAATGCCTCTCACCTGCTCTTTGTGTGTGTCGGCGAGTGCACGAGTATAGCAACTTTCTAATTGAAAGCTAACTTTGGCAATTACCAACTGAACTTTAATCAAACACAGACCGATTCATAAAGAGAGAGAGAGAGAAAGCCTGTCTGCCCGGAGAAAGAGAGAGAGAGAGAGCCACTGAATCGAAGTAAAAAAAGCAGTTTAATGTGATTTCGAAAGTGAAACAAAAATACCAATTTAATTGACATCTCCAGTGAGCCGTCCCTCTGTCCTTTGGCGTCTTTTCTGTGTCTCTGTGACCATCGCAGGAAAGTTGTGCAGGAAACTTTGGCCAACTTTTGTATCTATATCTTCTGTGTATAGATGGGATAGGTTTCTATTAGCCAGTCGTTCGTTTCAGTCAATTTAATCACTTTGTCAGCAAGTTTCTGCCGGCATTTCGGGCATTCCGAAGAGCTAATCCAACTTATTGATAATAAATGCGACGTCGGCCAGAAAGTTGAGTACAAAGCAGGGGAGAGCAGGGGAAATTATTCCTCGGGTTTGAGGGAAAACTTTTTTCTTTTTTCTGTTTTCCTTTTTTTGGCCCAAACACACATCAACAAAAATACGAGTACAAAAAGGAAAGCAAGCGAAAGCGAAGCCAAGGAAAAAATAAAGCACTGACTGGTAATAATTTTGGCATATTAAAAAACTTTTTTACTCGATGACTTTTGCATTTGTTTGGCATCCATCCCCTCCCCGTCCCTCTCCCCCTCCCCCTTCCTATGTCCAAGTTTTTACCCAATTCCCCTGCTGTATTTTTGTGCTGTTATAGCAGAAATGCTATACGTATATCCCCCGTATAGGGAAGAGAAATTAGGAATGTTGTTGTGGATTGTGCTTTTTGACAGCCGTGCCGCCAAAGGAGCCGTGCAATAAAACGGAGTGATTTATAAAAGAGCTACAGCATAGCATCAGGGGAAAGTTCTGACTCTACTCTGCTGACTTGGCATCCAACGGGACTGGAGGCGAATGAAATGGCATGACTGGGATGCTAGATGAACTGGATTTATGGGAGATTTAACCAAAGGTTCAACTGGTTAAAGAGGGAACTTTAAGCAGAGGTTTCACCTATTCAAAGACTATAAATAGAAGTGAAAATGGGAGACTTCTTTGAGCGCTGTTTGGCCACAGAATGGCCTTTCCTCAGTGCCAAAGCCAAACCCCATTTGGGCAACTTTCAATCAGGAGAGGCATCTCCAGTCCCAACTTCCGATTAGCTGCCTCGCAAAGGGGATGTTTGTCTAATCCTTTCCTGCGTGCCAGAGTGGGGGCGGAAGCAACTTAGACTTGCAAATTAATACACACTTAAAGGGGATTTTAGCCCCTCCCCCCACCCCACAGCTCGCCCTGGCCACCCACTACTTTGGCAGGGACCCAACTCAAAGTTGGCAACTTTGACGTGCGAGTCTGTGTCTCGTCCCTCAGTCGTGACGGAATGCAGGAGTGGAGCGTTCTGGAGAGTCCTTCTTCCATTGGACTTTTCAAAAGGTAAATATTCAAATTGAATCTATAAAAATAAATTGAATGTTGCTTATCTAATTCCGACTTGCTGTTGCCTGATGTGCACGTGGCATGCCATGTGGCAGCAGCTGTGGCACTGGAACTGTAGCTCGGAATGGGTGCCTGCCACTGCCACTGGAGGCTTCGACAGTCGACAGGGAAATATGCTGACTCCGGGCATTTGCACATCAAACAAGCTTTAAGATACTCCGGATACTTCTTCTTTTGGGAGTCCGCAAAGTGTTAAAAGCTGAAGGATTTACTTTACCCTCCGCCCACATCATTGGAAGGGCGGTGGGAAGCAGGACCTTTGACCCATGATGAGGCAAATATACTGTGAGAGGTCATTTCGGTTAAGCAAATGTAAATTGTATCTGTCGCAGCAGGAAGACTGGCAGACAGACACAGACCAACGGGGAGTTTATGCCCGCTTGGACGCTCCATTAAATATTTAAGCGAGCAGCAAATACGGACCGAAAAGGGATTCTTTTCTGCCACTGAAACATTTCTGTATTATGATTTTAGAGAAAAGATTTTCAAGCTTAGTCTCCGGACTATAATTCAATGGAAAACCCTAAAACTGAACAATTAAAAGCAAATAAAGAAGCAAAAAAAAGTGCATAAAAAAGAAGAGAGAACCTGGAGCAGACTTTTGACTGGCGCCGAGTGCTGAGTGCCGAGCCTTTTAGTGCCCGACAGAAATCTGTGCAGAAATGTTTGTGCTTCAGGCAAGCTTTTTTCCACAGATTTGAACAGCGTGCGGCATAAAGGCGCAAAGGGAGATCCAGGGATTACACGGGGGCATAGAGGCATTGAGGTGTTCAAATGAAAACTTTCTTATCTGTATTAGCCCCTTGATGAATGGCATTCATGTTGAGTGTTGAGTGTTGAATGTTGAATGATTGGTTGAATGCACAGTTAAAAGATTTCTTGCTCTGCTTAGGAATGAGTCATGAATGAATGACTTTAAAAGGTTTGTAATGGATGAACAAAAGGACCAAGAACTAAAGTTGATCTACTAGCAGCTTGATATGGAATGTAACCACTCCAGAATCAACTTCAAGTTACGCTTACTTCTACTTTCAATCTGTTAAAGCTATCTTGAATGATGCCTACAAAAGTGCTCTCTCCTATGCCCCCGATTGAATCCATTTTATTAGATAATTCCGTAATTTCCAATCATTTTGGGGAGCTCTGTACATAAGAACTCGCTCCGAAATACCTACAATCCAAAACCCTTGCAAATTCTATTCATATTCTTTGCGTTGTTGTTGTTGAAATCCTTAGAAGGCCACAGATTTGCCGCTCCTTCCAGCCAATCTATCAGCTTTGTGCGAGAAACCTAAGCATTTGTCGGGGAGGACTCGTCCTTCTCACAGACGTTTTCATCATTTTGGCATTAATAATACAAGGCAGCCATGACTGCCTTTCCTTTCCTCGCCCACCCCCCCTATAAAAGTGATGGCAACCTCACTCAAAACGTAATCCTTTAGCCAATTTCCCCAGAAGGAGAAGGAGAACCCGAACCAGACCCAAACACAGATGCACACACAGACAGACACACAGATAGAGACACTCGGGGAGATACGGAAAGCGGAACGGAAAATGCAAGCCAAGCCGAGGACATGTCGCCAACGTTTTCCAGCAAATTGGTGCCAATTTTTGCGACGAGCGCTCTGTCAAATTGTCATTGTCAGGATGCCAAATGCATTACAACAACTCCAGCAACAGCCAGATAGATATTTGGGCAATGCCCGAGCGTCGTGGATTGGATTGGATTGGGGATTGTGCAATCGGCGTGCCAAAATGACAAATTACAGGGCGTTAAATTTAACACTAATTCTGGTAAAAAAAGAGAAAAATGAATGTCAATTTGCATAAAACAAAAACGTTTTTTAAAGCCTGAAAAAGGGTTAAACCCTGGCCATACATATACTTTTTTCGGGTTATATCGGATTAACTGCGGACATTATGAGAAAAGCAAAGCGAAAAGCAAAATGTGGCGTAATTAAGGCCAAAGACGATCCGTTATTCGTGCCATAAACCCACCTTTGACCATCCACGGCGAACTGTTCATTCTGCAGATACAACTTTATGTAGGGCTGGCGGGTGTGCAGCTTGTAGCGACAGTTGAGGGCGCGAGGATACAGGCCGGGATAGGCCGGCGACTGGACGTAGCAGGTCTGCAGACGACAGTCCCGATACTCGCGTTCACAATAGGATCTATAAGGAGAGAAGAAAAGAGATAATTGAATTGGCAGGAATGTATATTTTAATTGCTTTCAAATTGATTGCCCGCCCAGTGGGAAACTAAAATGATTCAAGGCATTTTGCGGGTCTTCAACAGCTACTATACCCATTCCCAATCCCGAGTCAACGAAACCAGAAAATTGTGTTCACTGATTTGGAAATTTCTGTTCTGCCTTCTCACTTCTCCATTCAACAAATTTACGTTTCAAATTTGTTTTTTTCTCTTGTAAAATTGTTGTTAAATTGCAAAAAGAAAAATGTCTCTCTTTGGCGCGTATAATTTTCAATTTGTTTAAGTAAAACAAACGGAAAATCATTCAAGGCGATGCTAGCGTAAATATGATTACCATTTTTATTCATTTTCCCCCCCCTCCTCTTACCCCAAAAGCGTCTCCTTCTCTCTCTCTCTCTCTTTCTCTACTTGTGGCTATTACTCTTTGTCTTTGGCAATTTGCTTTGGTTTCGGCTCCACGATTGGGTTTGGGTTTGGGTTTGGGTTTTGGGCGTTTGAGGGTTTGGCTTTGGTGTCGATGTGCGCGCGTGACCGCAAAATTAGCATAAAAATCATATTGGCCATGTGGAGGCTATAGGGCGAAAGGGACTGGGACTGGGAATTGTGGAGGCTCTGGGGCCTCTATTGATAGGATCTTAAAGAGCTTACTCCTGATGGCCGTTAAAGGTGATAAATACTGCGAAATGAATTGGTTTTGATCGAGGTTTCTCGGGGGGAACTTCATTGAAGAGAACATCATTCAAGCATTTTCTGGCACAGAACTTTATTTTCCAAGATATACTTGAGAACTTCCTGTAATGACTTTATCCTTAGTTGAATTGCATTCCGATTTGTTCATTCTTCGAGTGTTTTCTGCCGCCAGAAGGACCGTTATAACTCATGGAAAATTTCGTTAATTTTGCCTTGATTTTTCCAGCTCTTAGTTGGCGGAAAATCTCATTTCATTTGGAAAACGATTCGTTTGTGCCTACTCCGAAACTTTCGGCACTCGTGCTCCACCCCGCCTCGCTCCCCCTGCTTTCATATGCACAAATATCATCAGAATAAATCTTGCATATTCCCTCTGCACCTTCTGTCAGGCCCTGTCTGCCCCTCCCCCGCCACATCCGCCGCTCCCCCATAGCCCTTCATAGAGCCAAAAGCCCTGCTTAAAACTTGCAACTTATTTTATTAAGATAAAAGTTAGACTGCCAGAACGGCAAAACGGAAAAAACGAATCAAAAAACGAAAAACGCAAAAAAGAGAATCAAATAAAATTTAATGTCTGCAAAGTTTTATTTTTGTCAGCGTTTGGCGGCAGAGGGTGTGGCAGGCAGCAGCAGCAGCAGCTTTGGGCCATGGCTTCAATTGCCGACTTTTTCAGCCATCTTCCGAGAGGCACTGTGCTCCTCCTGTTCCTCTCTCGAATTACACGTTTGTCGCAGTGCAGAAGGCAGAGGAGCAGCCGAGGGAGCATCAAGGATATCCATCCGCCCTGTAATTCAATTTAATGCGACCTTCTGTTGCCGCCGAATCCATCCAGGCTTTGTTTCTTCTTTGCATATGATTATGATACGATAAAATATCGACAAGGCAAGCACATTGTCCCCCAAACCGCCCCACCAAATCCCTCACCAAATAAAATTGAATTAACGCCTGAATTGGCCAAAAAAATCTCTCTTGTTTTCCGTTTTAGGCCCTTTTGTGTTGGCCGTTTACTCACCCTTGAACCACTTCGCCGCGGCGGTTTGGATATAGCTCCGGATGCTGGCCATATCGCAAATAGACTTCGGTTTGCTGCTCCGCGCGTGAATCGAATGTGAAGTAGGTCTGCAAAAACAGAGAGAGAGAAAGGATACAGAGCGTGTGGGAAGAGTGGACAATCGAAGCAAATCACGTATACGCACGAGGCATGGCAAGGGGGAGCATGGTTGCATGGGTGCATGTAGCCTGGCTCGTGCCCCTTGGCTGCTAAGCTGCAAGCCATTAGTAGCCATGCTTTGAGCCCCATCTGCCATGCCAGGCCATTGTTGTTGATGAATTTTGTCAATTTTCCCGATGCCTGCCTCGGGGTGGACCACTCCCAAGCCTTGGTTGCCTCGTGGCGACCTTTGCACCTCCGACCCCCTCCTGTTGCTTGCTGCGTGGCGACAATTGCGTGTTTGGCTGGAGAAACCACGTGGCATGCAACCTCTAGCGACCTGGCAACCGCCTCCTGCTGAAACCGTCTCCACCTGCAATAACCGTCACGGCCTGCCGCCTCCTTCTTGCCTCGTCTGTATGCCACATGGAAATATGCAATGTCATTCGCCCTTCCACACACACACACACACACACACACACGCACGCAGAACGACAGTGAGTTTTTCTCCTTTTGCCCTTTGTTATGCCCCCCTCGGCTGCCCCCCTGCCGACTTCCGCTGGCCACACAGCCATCCTCCGTGCCATCCTGTTTGCCTGTTTCCCTGTTGCCATGTTGTTCCCTGTCCAACGCCTGGCGGCCTCATCAGCACTAATGACGTGCTGCTGCTGCTGCTGCTGCAGTGACGCAGGCCGCCACGCCCCCGCCTGCCCCGGGAAACCCAGTTGCAAATGGCCAACGAAATGAAGTCTGCAAATGGTACAGCGGTGCAGGTGACGTCAAAGGGGGAAAGGGGAAGGCAAAGATAGCAGAAAACGATCACACATACATATGTAATAGCATATAGGAAGGTCCCGCCTTATCAGATCAGAATTCTTCGATAAGTCTTACAATATTTCAAGGTATTTTTGCACAGTTCCGCACATTTACCGATGGAAATGCTATCGCTATCATTTTGTCAGTTCGAAATTTAATTTACAAAACTTTTGGCTTGAACTCCACTAAATTGTGTTATGCAAATTCGATCAGCTACCCGTAACGTTGATTCTGAATCAATTCTGGTAAATTGCCTCTAATCGAATAATTGGGAGGCCACAACCGGTGCACGGTGCACGCCTCGGTCCATCCCTGAAAACATTCGTTTCAATCATCCGGATCGAAGTCGAAATTATCGAATAGACAACCACAAAAGAGATTTCCACATTCTCCCCGCACAGGAGTCAGCTTCATCATTATGTCCCTGCACCTGGTCCTGGGTAAGCCACATCGTAAACCAGATGGGGGGGGCAGGCGGGATTTTTGCAGCGGTGGGATGCTGCAGCGTGATGCTGCGGCGGGAACACGGAGGAGCGTAATGCACATGTCAATATTAAATGCGTTACCGGCGTCAATGACGTTAGCGCCACTTAACGACGTGCACAATGGCAGATGCAGGCTCGTTGCGATTCATCCAGATGCTGCACACCAGTCCACCATCTCCCCCTCCCCCTCCCCATCTCTCAATGCCGTTCAATCCATGCCCATCATTCCATTTCCCAACGCTGTAGTCTGCTCTCGTTATGAGCGGAATTTAAATGCATTGAATGCGAGTGTATTCCATCGATGGAGCCTGCACCCCCCGATCCCCTATGGCATGGTATGACGGTGACGTTGATGATGATGATGATGACGATGATAATGATGATGCTGATGCTTACGCAATGCAGCAGTGGCAGGTTGGATATCTGTTTGGTCATTCCCGGCCTCCCGTTAATATCCTGACAAATTTGTGTTCGAATAAATTAAAATTTCAAAACGGTTTCGTTTCATTCGGTTTGGCTTGACTCTTGCTCTTCCCTGTCGCCGTCGCTGTCGCCGTCGCTGTTGTCACTGCTGGCAATTTTATGAAATTATTTTTGATTTATTTCTCATTGAATTTATGTAAATATTAATGCAAAAACGAAATGTTTTATGTTACGCTGTGTTGTGGATACCCTAAAAGGGAGAGCATTCACTCATATATTTCTCTATATATCTTTATGTTCCACTAAGAGCTGTCTGATATCTAATTTGGATCACGATCTATTCGATTTCCTTTCACGAAATGTCATTCGAAAGGTTTTTCTTTATTTATTCAACTCAATCAACCTTCGAGGGTATTTAGTGCTTCGGGAAGTCCGCAGTTCTGCTCTCACTGCTTGCTGCTGTCCTGTCCCTTGGCATCCCTGAGTCCTGTTCTGTCCTGTCCTGTCCTGTCCTGTCCCGTCCTGTGTCTCATTAAATCGTGTTATTACATTGCCAGAGCTGTCGCTTATTTTTATTTATTACCAAATGAAAAGGCATCCCCTCTGAACCTGGCGACTCGCGAGCGACGCACTCTGCGACGCGCCAACTAAGTTGCAAAAACCTTCCCGCCAGTGGGGGAGGGGATTCTGGTCGGGTCCTGAGTCCCGAGTCCTGCAGGAGTCCGGGCTGGGTGCAAATCTGCGTGGCAAAAACAAAGCGCACCATCCGAGCACAACTTTTCAGTGGAAAGTGGAAAGTTCCCAGCGAGCTTGGAGAGTTTTCATAAATATTTATGACTCCATTAAGGTGTGCATAAGACACACTCTGGAGGGTGTCCTGTCCTACCACAGGACTCTCTACTGCCACTGCCGCCGCCGCCGCTGTGTGCACGGCACTAGAGCAGTCATTCATGGCTTTAGTCGGGTTGTTTGTGTTTGCGCATCCTTGCAACTTGTTGTAAGCTGAAGCATAAAGCCAATCGACTGCATTGACTACGCAGAAAGAGAGCGGGGAGCAGGGATTGGGGAGTGGATCCAGGGGGCATGTGGCAGAAAAGAGGAAGCAAGAGCTTTGACTGGGAAGGAATGAAAGAAGCGAAGCTTGAATGGAGTTATGGATATAGACGGATGTGATTTTGAAGGTTAAATCATTATGGATGGCAAAATTGGTTTTCATGCGAGTGAGATGTGGGAAAATCCCATTGAAAAACTGCTATAGAGGTAGCTTTTTGTATGCGACAGGAGGAAATTTGTAGGGGCGATTGTATATGACACGATTATTGGGTTGGGCCATAGAAATATGAAGGAAAGAGAAGTTTTGGTTGTTGTGTGGGTTCTTTATAACTAGAATAACCCTTTTTATAGGTAAAGTCCTAACCAGATTTCTGTAATCTGTTGGCATTCATTTTTCAGAAATTTTAAATATTGAAATTCCTTATGTGACATAAAGAATTTATCTTTCATTTTATAAATGCAAATACCGCATCAAAAACACAGCAGCAAAGCAGTTGAGGAAAATAAAAGCAAAAACGGGAAAATAGTGAGGAAAATCAGAGGGAAAACAGCAGCGAAAAGTGAACGGGGGGCTTGAGCTAAATAGAATTCAAGTTTTGAACTGAAAATTCACATAGATACTGAGATATACATACGTAAGTCTGTTTGTGTGTGTGTGTGTGGTGACTGCAAGGAGAATGACGGCGCCAGCCAACCATCCAGCCAAAAAGGATGCAGGAGACAGGACGAGCAGACAGACGGAGGCCAGACAACAGCCAAGGGAACCAGGGATCCGGGGATCCACCCACGCCATAGACGTTCTGCTACTGAATAATGCATTCACAAAAAGCAGAAAAAATAGCACACACACACACAAGCAGAAAAAAATATAAAGAAAAATATATAAAAAAAGGCAACTCTCTCTCTGTCACTCTCATTCTTTCTCCCTTTCTCTAAGTGCGAAAGTGAGTTGCATAGATGCAACCGAGCAGATAGAGCAACATGGGTCACGACGCAGCAACAGCAGCAGCAGCAACAGCCAAAGGAGACCAACAGACAACAGCAAAATAACGAAGGATACGCCCGGCTGTGGCAGATGTGGCAGTTGTGGAAGGCGGAGCGTGGATACCCTCACTGGTCCATGGCAGCTCCTCTGAAATCTCTGAGCAGAGCGTCCAGGGGAGAGAGTAAAGAGAGATGAGAGTGCAGAGGGCAGAGTGCAGTCGAAGGAAAGATGAGAGCCAAATGGAAGGACAGAGGTGTGAGGCGCGGAGGAGCAGAGGTTGAAGTGTAAAGAGCGAAGACAGGCAGCCAGGACTTGTGTAATATTTCCCCTAAATTATGTGATAAATATAAATATGCAGACATTTATATACACCCATACACACACATACTCCTATATATGTATACTGTGGCCCGGAAATATGGCCAAGGAGCTGCAGAGACTGTTGTTTATTAGTAGAAGTGGCAGGACTTGGCGACGGGGCCAGGGCGACATCTCAAGAACGAGACTGCTCTGTTGCTTTTGCCGTAATTGGAATTCTCCCAGGAAGCAGAGTCTTCCCCCTCGAAGGGGGGCACGCTGGGGCTCACCTGATCCGTGAAGTTGTCCGTGTGGAAGAGCACTTTCACATAGCTCGTCTCGCTGATGAATGTCTGGGGCTGCTCGGCCTCGCCGCAGAACATGCCCGGCTCCCGGCGATTGGAGACATCCGTCTTGGCATTGCCGTCAACAATCTGCAACGATACGAATCAGAGGAGAACTCAATTCAGTCGGGGATAGCCATAACCCCCAAGCCCCCCAAGCCCCCCAAACCCCATATGTCATCGTTTAGCTAAGGGCATAAATTAGCACGGATTTCCAGGATTGCTGGGATTACTGGGATTGCCCGTGGGGGGAATGATAAATCAAATGTTGGCCGAACGGTGGCCACACACCCACCTGCAAATAGCCGCCCTCGCAGTGGGTCGCGTTCAGCAGTTGACCCACTTTGAACTTCTTGAACCGCAGACGCAGCACAAAGTCGCGCGGCGCTCCCTTGAGGGTGCGGAAGCGATACCAGCAGGTCAGCGGGCGACCCACATTCTGATTGCTGACCTCCGGCGAGCTGATATCCTCGAAGATGTCCACCGTCTTGTTGCAGTGATCCTTGGATATGTCCGAGGAGCTCCCACCACCGCCGCCGCCGCCTCCACCGCCACCGCCGCCGCTGCCACCGCCACTGCCACTGCCACCTATTAAAGACACAAAGAAAGAAGGAAAGAAATTGCGGTTAGTAGGTTTTCGAATGGGCTAGGGAATTGTCTGAGAATCATGGAGTAAATGGCAAAGTTCTCTTCAAAATATGTTCCTTCCAGGACGAAGCTTGGCTCCTGCAGAAGACACTTTTATGTGGGCACCTTTTCGCCATCTAATCTCTGGCTAAAACCATCCCCGACTGGGGGCTTATTAATCACGAGGTTGTGCTCACGAGGCTCCCCGCTCGCCCCGTCTCACCTCTATTATACTCCTGGGGGGAGAACAAAAAGAAAACTCCTGCGGCCGTTTCTATTCATTGTGCTTAATTTATACAGCGAAATGCATAAATGACAAAAGGACATTGTGCTGAATTTGTAATTCAAGTCTGGCTGTTGACAGTGGTTCCCCTCTGGCCCTCTGGCCCGCTCTGGCGTGCCCTGCACAGAGTCCCGCCTCATGCAAAAGACGCAGACGTCGTTGTCCCTGACTCTGACAAAGACCGAAAAAGAGAAGGTCCTGCCTCCCCAGCGCCCACTTTAGCAGTCAACGCGCGTAAAATTTTGAGCACGCAGTGGAGAGCGGCTGGGGGGCTCGGGGGGAGGAACTGGGGAAAGTCGAGTCGAGTCCCGTCGACTGTTTGTGTGGTTGCCTTATAAATTACCCCAAAGGCGAGTGCAAGTCCTTGCAGGATCTTTCCTTTTTTCGTCTCCTTTTTTATTTTTGCCTATAATGCAAAAATATTCTTGAGAGCTCAACTTTTTAATCAGAGAAAAGAGAGAAGTTCTTGTGGTTCTGGCTGGGGTGTGGGACGCACTGCGGTAGGCGGTAGGCGGGGCAGTGGGTTGGGTAAACAAAGAGGGTTACGTGACCAACATTTTTCTCGCATTTAGCATTTCTCTGATTGTTTTTCTTGTTTTATGTTTTATTTACACAAGTTTAAGGCGAATTATGAGTGACAAATTTGCTCACTAAGAGACGTACAGTTGTGCTTTTGGGGTACAGTTGTGCTAGAACAGAGAGCGTTGCCTGCCCTTAGCTGTACTCCTCTCGGCAGAGTCCTTGCCTCCTTCGTTCGTTCGTTGATGCTCCTCACCTCATTAGAGCTGATTCTGCTTTGCATAATTTTAATCAAAAGCAAGGATATCCCCCCATCAAGGATATCGCCATCTCGCGCCTCTAATTGAATCCGCAACTTAATTAAGCCAAGCTCTCCCTCTCTCTCATCCGTGGTGCCATGAGAGGAGAAAAAAGAAGCGAAATCAGCTCGCAGCGACATCAAAAGGATTTAATTAAATGAAATATTATACGTTTACATGAAGCTTAAAGCGAGAGAGAGAGAGAGAGAGCGGTGCGACCGCAAGCCAAGGATGATACGGATACAGATACTGCTTCAAAGGGACTCCAATGAGCAAATCGATCCATACACGCGAACGCACATCAGCGAGCGAGTATTTTGACAAAACGCAATCAGCTTAGCTGCAGGCAGGCGCCACACCCCAACCGCCAAGCCCCAAGCCCTCAGCCTTGCCACCCATTCGGAACCACTAAAACCACCAGCCAATATGGCCACCGCGAGCTCAGCATGTGCTCTGGAGCTGAACAAGGATACAATTCCCCCACCTCCACTCCACTTCGTCTTGGGAGGGGGCTGGCCGCTGTTTCTTAAGCCGAAATCCTGCAGGACTATGGAGGAGGAGGAGATGGGCGGTGGTTGGTGGTTAGGGGGTTGGCAAATCGCCGAAGGCGACAGGCAAGAAGGCGTATAATAAATCTGTTTAATTTATCAGCGTTTCATTATGTAATACATCCTATAGCGATGGCCATGGCCGTATTCCGGTGATGCGTGCCGCCTCCTCCTGCTCGTCTTTTGTTCCTCAATCTGTTGGGGCTGCCTGTCAAAGATAAACAGGGAAATTCGGGCCTCGGATTTCGGTAATTAGTGTTGGCCAGGCACAGCTTTCGAGTGGGGAGGGGGAAGAGGAGTAGGAGAGAAAGAGAAGCAAAAGGAGTGCCAGGAATTACTCCATCGATTGCTTAACGTATCCTGCTAAAACCTCAGAGAAACTCTGATGGAATATGTTTTGCAGCTTTAACTAAGAGTCTTACCAAACAAAAGTTAAGAACCATCACTCAGCCTGTGGCTTTTGGCCCACAGTTGGCCCGACAGCTTCAGCCCGAAAAGCAGGACTCAGAGCCATGATTTAAACACTCGGGCAGACGCAAGCAGACGAAAGGTCCAACTGGTGGCGCACTCACTTGTTAAGCCGGCTTCAGCATCAGCTCCGCCCCCGCCTCCGCCTCTGCCTGATGCTGGTACTCCTTGAGTCCTTAATCTTCGTCCTGTAAAGTTCACACAACTATTGTCACATGCGATACACCCACTCAATGGGGCTACGAGCAGATGGAGAAGCCTGAACTCGAGGACAACAGCTACAACAACGAGAAAAAAAAGGACAATCTATAGTGGCCCGACTACTAGACAAAACTCCGACATCCTCCTGCTCCGCTCCGAATCGATTAGATGCGCTTTGCTGCCTCCGCTGGCTGTGCGACTAACCTGTGAAGGACCCCCGGAAGACTGAAGGGCTTGGTGGAGGACCCAAAGTCAAGCTGGAAAAATGGTGAAAGTCGCTGGTCCTTTGCATATATGTACGTATGTACATACATATATCCCTCCGAATCAGAAAGGACTCTGCCCACATGTTGATATATTGTCAGCAGACGTACAGCGCATTTGTCTCGGCTTTCGCTCTTTCTCTCAGCCTCCTGCCCCACCCACTCAGTGGCTCCTTCGTCTATCGCTGGTACATCCCTTTTTTGATAAAGGTTGACAAGCGTATGCCCCCATCTCTAGCCTCCCTCCACCTACTGCTCCTCCTCCTACTACTGTGTGTGTTGTCAACAGCCATTGAGGGCCCTGCCAGGGCAGACATGAAAATCGATTATGAAAATCGTTTGTTCAACATTTTTCATGCATACACGCACCAGAGCAAGCGAAACAGCAACACCGAGAGGAGAGCAGTGGGAGAGGGAGAGCAGAGGGAGAGGACACATACATAGATCGAGGGCTTTCCGTTGCTCGTTGCTGCTGCCTTGCAGATTGCTTTTCTCTTTGTATTTGCATAAATATTTTAATAGAATTTCTCTCGCCAAAGCCGCTTGAACTATTCCGCAGCTGAGTTCTGTGCAGGATCCCCCCCTCCATGAGGATTGATGTTTAATGTCGAACCCTACTCGAGGAGGGTTCGGTTTGGTTTGTCGTAAAGGGAATGAAATGAAATTGACTTATTCAAATAAGTGATTTACCACTTGACGACGAACCCAAAAAAGCTCGTAAAATACAACAACAGAATTTGCATAAAATTTGAAAAGGAAGTTGCCCGAAAGAGAAAATAAAGAAGGGGAGGGCAGCGGAGGGGAGGGGAAGGGAAGTTTGCCATCAAAAAATGGAATCGGCTGAGCAGGGTCTTGTTTGAGGGAAAGATGACTGACTACTCGGTTCGATTGGATGAAATGGGGATGGAAATCCGTTGACATATTAAATTAATACGCAGCCCTGGACTGTGTGTGAATAGTACTTATGAAAAACTATTGAATGACCTCCAAAAGTTCTACTACTCCTGCTCATTCCTTTGGGCTACAAATTGCTCAAAGTACATCAATCAAAAAAGTGCTTAAACCATTCAAGGACCCTCCCCAATTATTCCCCAACAATCGCTTGCATTCAGATAAATCTTAAAGCGACTTTCCTTTCCTTTCAAGCTGAATGGCTTTCTGTCTGCCTTGTCCACTTCAAGGACATTCAGATTATCCATCAACACTTGCAGGCTCTGCTCTGCTCTGTTCATCCGATTCCTCCCCCCTCCCCCACCTCCATTCTCCACTCTCCAGTCAAATGAATATAAATGACCTGACGCTTTAAATACTAATAGCCAGCAAATTCTTTCTTATCAGAGCAAAAACATTTCTCAACATTTTTCCAGTCACTTTTTATCTTATTCGATGCTTTCTTCCTTTTTTTGTGCGCAGGCCAAAAACTTTTAACAAGACAATTTGTTAAAAAGAAAAATCCAGAAGATGAGGGGCGGCCGGGGGGACCTCCTCCCAATGGACTCGCTCGCCGGCTGTCGTTGATAGATTAACTGTAACGGTGATGGATCATTTACTTAAATTATTAAAATTGCCTACTCAAATTTCACACACAAATGGAGGAGAAAGTTCCACTCCATCCCGAAGGCAAACCCAGTGAATGATTCACTGACAGACTGATTGAATGCCGAATTAGGGGGAGGCAGGCGGCAGGAGGGGGAGCAGCAGTCGATGATACAGAGAAAATGCTCTCCAAGTCGAGCAAATCTGTCAAATGGAAAACAAAACTTTGACGATAACAAAAATAAAACATAGCCCCGTATATATATATATATATATATATATATCTGTGAGAGCTGCCTTCTGGTATACTCTTTTTGCTTGGACCTTGAAGGAAAAGTCTAGACTCTTGTCAGCAGATTGTTGAGTTCATACCTACAATTTTGTGTTCCAGTCTTAACGCTAGACCCACGCTAAACGATCGGTTGTATCCGTACTGCGAATGGCCAACTGATTGCATGCAAGCATCAGTATTCTTGAACTAAGTCGTGGTCTTAATGGCTTACTGCACTTGAATTTGGGATGTCGTGTCTTGAGCAATTGTAGTGCTAATACTAATGCTAATGAGTAATTAAAACAAAGACTTTAGATGGCTGGCTCCTAAGCCCCTTTAGCTAGTAGCTATTGAGGCCTTAAGCTCCTTAGAGTTTCAGTTCAGAATTTGAGGATTATATTTTGGGATTTGTGTTGGTGGATGGAGTCTATGCTATGATCTTTCTGGGTCATGGAATATACATATATTTCATAATATTAAAACACTTTCCAGCAAAAAACTGCAACAGAAATATGAATATATATTCATTTCTCTCCCAATTTTTTGCTAGTGTATTCAGATCCTCATGGTCAGTGGATAAGTTTTTTGCTACCGTTCGGTTTTTGCCTGTTTCGTGATAATTTTATCAACATGGAAATCCATTAAAAAGTTTTCTCGTTCGCATTTTCAGTTTTCGTGCACTTTTTGCTTGAAATATTTCCGCCACAGGCAAAAGCCTGTGTATCGGCGGCCTCAGTTCCCTGACCTTTCCTTGGCCTCTCCTTTGGGTGTCCTTTGCTCAAAGACTTGCCTGCCTGCCCGCCTGCTTCCAGGGTCACTTTGTGCTTCGGTGCGTAAGAGTCTCCCTCTCTTTCTCTCTCTCTCTCTCTCTGCCGTTTCTATAGATTTTATTTGGCCAAACCCGAGGGCCATATTTGTGCGGCGACCTTTTACACTTTTTATGCTGATTCTTGCAGATTTCCTCAGTTGTTTTTTTATGATTTTGGCATTTTTTCCGGCTCTGTTTTTGGTGGGTGACAACTAGAGGGCGAAATCACCGATTCTGTCTGTGACTTGGGGATTTCCTTCTTCTCCTCTTTTTTTGTGTGCATTAGTTAAATGAAGACAGGGTCGTCGTCTATGCCATCTGCATGCCTAAGGGGTACGTGTTCCGGTTCCTGGTTCTCTGTCCCCCGATGAAGGGTTCAGTTCGGGGGGGAGCCTCATCAAAAACCCTGCCCTGAGGCGAGTTTTTACGAATTTATTCATTGTATATCGAATATGTCCAAAGCAGAGCGACCTCAAGGGCGAGGAGGCAGAAGGGGAACAGTGGCGGGGCAAAGGGTTCTAGTAGAGAGTAGTAAAGGACAAAGGTTCAGTTCAGAGTTTGCAGAGAGTTCAGGCTGTGAGTTCATCAGAATCTGCTGCTAATGGAAGCCAGTGAAAGAAACACTCGCCAAAGGGATAACCAATCAGAGTTAGTAATGACAAGAAAACAGCACGAAGTGCGTGTAAGGATATCAGGATATTCATCGTCATGCCACTTTAGGCTTTCACCCCATCGATTTTGATAGAGTTGAACTCTTTTTCAGAGAAGAAAGCATGATGTAAGCTCCTTTTCCTATCCATCTCTAATCTGTAATCCCCACAAGTACACACAGCGAATGCCTCCTTTGTTGTGCGACTCCCAGCCACGCCCTAATCTGCGCACCCGAATCGCATTATAAATATTAAAACATTCTCCTCACAATCCTCCACCCCACCCCCACTCATCCTCCCTCTGGCAGTGGTTCGCTCAGGACCAGACCCATTTACAGTGATTAATTACAAGGTATCAGTGAAATTTTGTTGTCCCATCAATTTTTGGGGAGCAGCTTTGGCAGGGAGGGGTGGGAAGGGGAGGGGGTTGTACGAGTTACGAACAATTTTCAATAAGCAGAAGCCAGCAGGAGCCGGGAGCAAAAACCGCATCTTGCTGCTGCTGCTGCTGGCAGGCAGGGAACGCCGACAAAGTCGTATCCCCTAATCCCGCCAATCAATCTGTTGACCTTCAACCCAGAATGGCTTACAGCACACACACACACACACACACACAGATACACACGCTCTCTTCGAGGGAGAGAGAGCGAGAGAGCAGCTGGTGGTCAGGCATGAAAACGTTTTCCCATTTGGCATCAATTAAAGCGCTCCAAATGAATTTATATACACATCCATAAATTAAACGAGTCCTTTCTTGCCTCCTGTCTCTGCCCCTGCCCCTGCGCCTATTCGTGCTCGCATTACTGCTCCTATTTATGCTCCTGATCCTGCTCTTATTGCTGCCTGCCCCATCACATCTCTTCATTCATTTCATTTAAGTTAATTAGATTCAATAATTTTGAGGCCTAAGGCATAGAGAGATGCCAGCCCCAGTCCTGGATCCTGGATCCTGGACCCAAGCCCAAATGGTTGCTGCGTGCCCTAAATAGCCAACATAAATTGAGATTTATATGGCCGCTTAGGTGGCCATCATGACTTGCCCGATGATTTTGGTCCTTTGCTCTTCCATGCGCCTCGCCTCGCCTCCTACTCCGGTACTCTGGTGATTCTGGTTCTGCAGGTTCTCTGGTCCAGGAGCAATTGAAATTTACCAATTTCGTTGATTTTTATGAGTGTGTGCATTAAAAAAGTACATTTAACGTGCCCATAAACAGCGATGGAGTGTCTATCAAGCTTTATGTGTACCCTGTAATTGGTTAGAGATGAAATCCCAGGGTGACTCTAAGATGGCAATACAATACAGGATCTATTTCATAAGCTATAGAACACTCTTTTATCCCACCAAGAGATACCTATTTTAAAATTTCTGAACGATAATCCTATCTGGAGTCTCCTCTCTGAAAGTCCATCTGATAACCTTCCCTAGCTGCTACCCTATTTCCTTCGGTTCCCCAATTGCATTTTCCAGGACGGAAATCAAAAAAAGTTGATGGCCAAAGCGGAAAGAGCGGAATACGCGTACGAATTGGCTCGTATATTAAACGCTGCGGAAATTGTTTCATCAATTTGTTAATAAAACGCACGCACACACACACATAGAACAAAAAGGAGTGAAAGAGAGCGGAGACAGGAAAAGAGCCAAATGGTTGACATAGAAAGAGACAGTGCCACATGGGGGACACAGAAAGAGACAGAGACAGAGCTGAAGTGGAAGCGTGACAGGGAGAGAGACAAACGTTTGACTTAATAAAATAAATTGTATAAATTGAAGTCTGTCATTTTGAGATTCCCAGGCGTAACATCATAGTCCCCCTCCCCCACCCCTGACGCCCCCCTGCTCCACGTCCCACACACTCGTAAAACATAACAAATTGCATGAAATTTACTTTTGGGAGTGAGTGTGTCTGTGTGTGTCTGGGTGTGTGTGTGTGCCCGTGGGAAACCCCTCCGAAAAATTGTCATGCACGGCGTGCATGACTCCCCCCCTGACAGAGAGCAGCAAATTGTGTAGGCCTCGAGTCCGAATGGCAGCAGACAATCAAGGCAGTGGCACACACACACACACACAAGACGACACACTTCTGTCTTTGTCTGGTGGTGGCACATGGTGTGCTGTACGGATGTTCTGGCCGCATTCTGTAGGCCCCTGCACACGACAGACGAAATCAAGCAGCAAAACTTGCCCCAGGATCACCCTAGGACCTCCAGGAAGACAGTGCAGACAGCTGGGATGCTGCTTGTGATGGCGGGGAGTCCTTCTGGATTGAGATGTCTTCGAGACGAGTGAAGGCGGAGTGGATTAGCCGTACTATGGAAACGGTAAACGAGTGAGAGGTCTAAGAAATATTTCAGCTTAAGCTCTCAAATGAAAATTCGAATGAAATTATGGAAATTTTCAAGGGGAATTATCAAAGCAGCTTAGAATCAATTCAATTCAATTGAATCAGGCACAGGAAATCAAAGGGTAATCTTGGATTTATCTGTGGAGCAAGAGACATTCCTACTTTATCTGCTTTTATCTAAAACATAAAATATTTCTAGCCATCAATCCAAGCGATAAGCTGCCGATTAATTGCCACCTATAACAATGATTCATTGAGATGAATGCATCTAATTTTCTCGCAAGTTTAACTCATTTATAAGGCATCTCCCACTCTCGCTCTCTGGCATCCGCCATCTGCCAAGGCATGGCCATAGCTCGGTTGGATGGACTATTTTTACGGTTATCTTTTGTTTTTCTCTCTCTGAGATAATAAAACTTATAGCCGACAATTTAAGACTGGTGGAAAAACAAGAGAAGAGCCAACGCTCAGGCTGAGGCTCAGGCACCACTGAAATGGACTCGACAGACTCACGTGCAGATGAAAATAATGGCACAAAAATGACAAAGCCAGGGGAAGGAGCAGACAGAGCAGACGGAGATGGGAAGCAGCCGGGATGGGTGGGTGGATGGATGGGTGGGCACTCGTACAATGGAGGAGTAGAACAAATACCGAGAATGACACGAGCTTGCAATTTAATACGCAGATAAACACAAACAAAGAGGGAAAGAAAGGAGCAGTAGGTCGCTGGATGATGGAGTTGGCGGTGGCACGCACATGACTAAATTCGCTCACGAACGAGGTGGGGCCCCAGCCATGCCCCCCACCACCATACCCACCATACAACACACCTCTCTGTTGCTATAGATCAAGCGATATCGGTTGAATGGCACGACATGTAGGGCCTCATCATCATCATCGTCCTCATAATCATCATCGTCATCGTCTGCCTCCTGCCGCCACAGGGCTGTCGCTGTCGTGTCTTGTCGCGCTTGTTGTTGATTACGTTGATGATGCATGTTGTAATGTTGTTTAGGCTGATGTTTCGCCTAAACCATCTCCTCCTCACCCACACCATTCCACTCCACTCCTCTCGTGAGTGAGAGGAATGCTCTACAAAGCGGAGCGAATGCAATTTTTAGCAATTGTAAAATGTACAGCCCCAGCCCCAGCCGCAACCCTGCGCCCAGCGACTGCCATCTTTGATGTGTTTGACATGCTCTCAGGGGGCGGAAGGTAGTCTGTGTGTCTGTGTGTCTGTGTGTGTGTGTGTGTGTGTGTGTGTGGTCTGAGTAAGTGCTATAGTTAGGCCTGGCATTTGAAATGTTATTAATATTTATATAGCACTCCTCGCTGTCAGGCTGTCAGACGACTGCTGGCGCACCAGCAGCCACAGCCACAGCCGATTAATGTGTAGCGTTTAATTTGCGGCCGAGACAATGGGGCGTATGAGCCATGTTGATTGGGTTGTGCTTCGAGGCTTAGGCGCTGCCAGGGGAGTAATCGTCTGACTCAGGCTTTTGCGGGCGGATTTGGGGTGAATGTTAAAGCTGTTGCCATTTTGGCTGTGCTTTAAGATTGCATTCCACAATTTTCGGGCAGAATTGGATTCTCGTTTAATCTCATCAATCAATACCATTAATCAGGCAACAATTAAGACCATCAATTGGGTTGCATATCATATTCATGGTGCATGAGAAAGCCAGATAACTTCACAAATTAGGTGGGGTTTTCACTCCAGATTTCCATCATTTTATAATTGTGAATATTTTGGAAAATGTGTGTGTGTGCGTGCGTGTTAGTGCGTGCGTGCATGTGTGTGTGTTACTGAAACGAAAACTTTTGAGATTTTCAAAAGATCTTCTGATACGTGGCAAAAGAAATATTCATGAAAATTAAATTAAAAAACTTATTTCAAGTGCTTCCCGTGGATTTCAGGGTGTGTGTGTGTGGTGTGTGGTGTGTGGTGTGTGTGTGTGTTGGCGTCTCCGCGAAATAAACAAGTTAAAAGTCTAACCATATTTTGGTTTTTCTTTATGTCTAGCTTAACGAGAAAACAGAAGCTTCAGAAATTGAAGCGGCAACCGCATCATATGTGTGCAGCCCCTCCAGTCCTCTCCATCTCCATGGCGTTGTCTGCAGTTTATGGAAGGTTTTCCCCCTATTTTTGTTGTTTGCGTTGTGAGTAGCTTCCTCAATTGTGGCTTTTGGCTTTGGGAACACAGTGAAGATACAGCAGCAGCCAAGACCAAGCCAAGCCCAGGGATGGTGCATCTCCCAGCCTTCGAGGAGTAGGCAAAGTTTTGCTTTTACACTCAATTACAATGCAGAAAGTTTCGACAGGAAATTACTGCATGGCAAAGTTGTGAGTGTTTTTGTAAAGTCTTTTTCCAGCACCACTTGCCCCCTCCCCCCTGGTGGCCTAACCAGATGATATACAGTTATCTGCCGCTCCCCAATGGAGACAATGGAGTTTGGTTTTCAAGTAATTGAAATTGTCAAAGGGACACCCATACATACACCCGTACGCACGCACATGGATTATTATTTCAGCATATTTTCTGCTATGCTGCAGACCTAACTTGTCCACTCGGAATTCCATAAATCAATGCGATCCTAACACACACAGACAAATAAATCAAAACAAAGGCCGTGCGAGTGCTCTGCATAATCACAAAGGCAAATACGTAGCTCTCCCTCTGCATCACGACTAAGGGATACCCCTTAAACACATATCGTACAAGAATGGGAGGTTTTAATTGGAGTCTGCTACTTGGCCATAAAGACTCGTATGGACAGAAGGGTGATGCCAATGTAGCAGAGCTTGGAGAGACTCTCTCCGTAGGGTCTGCGAATGTTCCGCTTCACAAAGTCGACCCCATCGTAGGCCGCCAAGTGCAGCAGAGCCAAGAGCGCGTAGGCGCCGCTGTGCTCGGCCTGGGCCCGCAGGGTGAGCGCGTAGACGTTGCAGAAGCCGCTCAGAGTGCGCCAGAAGAGCACGTCGGGCAGCTTGGCCGAGAGACAGCCGATGGCTCCCAGGGAGAGGCCGAACACCAGGGCTCTGCGGATGCCCGCCGATCCGTGGCAGAGCTCCGTGTTGATCAGCGTCATCTGGCCGAGCTCCATGAGGATGCGCGTGAGGTACACGGGCGGGCTGCGGTGCTGGCGAGCCTCGAGCAGGGCCACGATCAGCCCCAGGGCCCCGTGGGAGTAGGCCACCATGCAGGAGACGTAGCCAAAGGGCTGCTTCAGCGGATCCAGCTGGTAGCAGCCGTACCCTCCGGCGCCACAGAGCAGGCCGCTAAGCGCTGCAGAGAGCAGTTTTCCTTCCATCCAACTCATAGCCAGTTTTTTCGGATTTTGTGTATTGTTTGTGACTGCTAACGGACACGATATACCCTCGGAAAGTCTCCGATTACGGGGTATTCAAAGCACACTGCCATTGCCATGGATACAAATTTTATTTCAATATTTGTTTTAACAAATTGCTCAAAATCACAGAGCAAACAACTCGCTTATACGGCACACACACAAAGAAATTAATAAAAATTTATTGCATTTGAATTTGTCGCCCTCTCTGCTGAGAGGCACATAAAACAATTACGTTGGGGCAGACAGACACACATGCAACATCCAACAAAAAAAGAAGAGGTAAATATTTTTGTTTTAAATGAAATGAAAACAAATTTCAGGCGCACGCATAAAAAATGTGACACACCGAAAGGCAAAAATGAAAAGCTGCAGAAGGGAAAATTGTTCAAGGCAGCTCGCCGAGGGGGGGTCGAGGGGGTGGGGGGACAGCGACACGGACATTTTTTCACATCGAAGGGTTTTAAAAATTGTATAAATAAATTGCGCATTTCGTGCATTTCGTGCATTTCGTGCATTTCGTGCATTTCGTGTGCATGCAAATGCATTCAATGTGCTTAAGGTGTCATAAATTTTCAATCGTCGAAACGTTTTTTTATGGCCGCCGCTTATGATTCCTGCATATTTATGTAGCAGCAGAAGGGAAACACTGCATGGAAATTGATTTGATTGGAGCGAAGAGTGTGAAATGGCTGATGAATGACGAGGAGGCGTAATCAGGGTTCGGCTTGGCTGATTACGTTCAATCAGAGTTGGAGTGCGCTTGGTTTCCTGATTGTAGGATGAATCACAGGGTGGGGGAATGGCGTGATATAGAGATGGATTGATAGACAAACGGAAGGATGGCCAGATATGAAGTTGTTCCAGTTGAAGTCCAAAAGCCAATTGGACTTGTAAATGCTTTCATTTTCGGCTGCATTTAAACTTTAGTTTTTATTTAATGCAAAACTCAATTAAACTTTTCTTCAAGAGGCCTGAAAGCGCGGCTGTTGAAATAAACCAGAAATTGTATCCCCCACAAACATATGTACATACATATATATCCGTGTATATATGTACATATATCCAACTCGGAGAGTGAAGCCCGAACGGAGGCTGGCTCGGGGCAATTACGCATCGTTTCATTATGAAATTTATCGTATTACGTTGATGAAATCACGTAAAGGTTTTTGCTGGATGCCTTTCAAGGAGCTCCGCAGCATCCACATCGTCCTGCCAGCCTTTTCGCTTAATTTCCCCATTGGCTGATGAATCTATACATACAGTGGCTCAAAGCTGAAACTATGCAGTGTCAAATAAAATGTTTAAGGTGGTACAGATTTTAAACTAGAGGAAAAACAAAAAATGTTTAAACGCCAGTTTGTTGTATGTTTTATCACAGTTAAAAAAGGAACTTTATTTGCTGATTAAATATTGCTCAGTTTTAAAAATAAAATAAAAAAAATATATACTTAAAATATATCTTAAATACAGGTCAGTGCTAAAAAGATCCATCCACAAACTAATTTAATATTAGTCGAATAAAAGGTTAAACAGGTATTTTAATACTTGGTATGTAATCCCCTAGCCTTTATTACGGCTTTTAACTAACTATTCATGGAAGAGACCAGCTTCTGAGTGCTTTCCGGGCTTATTTTGCTCCATTCCTCTAGCAGAGCTTTTTTAAGGTCGTTTTTGCTAGAAATCCTGTGATTCTGGGTGTTTTTCTCCAGCGCAGCCCACAAATTTTGAATAACATTTAAGTTTGGAGACTGGGCTGGGGGAATCATCAAGTGGGGACAGTTCCAGATAAGCCAGGACTGTCCTATTCCGGACGAATGTTTCGGGTCATTATCCTGGTAGAACCGGAAATCATGTCGGATTCCTAGTTTTTGGAAGCTTTGGTGCAAGTTATCGGCCCCAAAACTTACCCAACAGGTAAAGGACACAATGGGGAAGGAGTGCAGTGTGGAAACTGTGCGCCTGGTTCTGCGCAAACATGACTTCAATGGCCGAGTACCCCGAAATAAGCCCTTTATAAGCCCGAAGAACAAAGGGACGAGGTTGGCGTTCGCAAAAACCAGCTTGGACAAGGATTTGGAGTTCTGGAACACCGTGATTTTTGCAGACGAGTCCAAATTCAACCTTTTTGGGTCCGACGGAAGGAATTTTGTGTGGCGACAGCCCAATATTGAGCTGGATCCCAAACACGTAAAAGCGACAGTCAAGCACGGCGGAGGAAGTGTCATGGTATGGGCATGCATGTCGGCAGCCGGCGTCGAAAACTTGGTGTTTATCGAGTCTACGATGGATAAGTACATGTACCTTAATATTCTAAAAGAAAACTTGCACCAAAGCTCCGAGAAATTAGGAATCCGACATGATTTCCGGTTCTACCAGGATAATGACCCGAAACATTCGTCCGGAATAGGACAGTCCTGGCTTATCTGGAACTGTCCCCACTTGATGATTCCCCCAGCCCAGTCTCCAAACTTAAATGTTATTCAAAATTTGTGGGCTGCGCTGGAGAAAAACACCCAGAATCACAGGATTTCTAGCAAAAACGACCTTAAAAAAGCCCTTCTGGAGGAATGGAACAAAATAAGCTCGGAAAGCACTCGGAAGCTGTTCTCTTCCATGAATAGTAGGTTAAAAGCCGTAATAAAGGTTAGGGGATTACATACTAAGTATTAAAATACCTGTTTAACCTTTTATTCGACTAATATTAAACTAGTTTGTGGCTGCATAGTTTCAGCTTTGACCTGTATTTAAGATATATTTTAAGTTTTTATTTTATTTTTAAAACTGAGCAATATTTAATCAACAAATAAAGTTCCTTTTTTAACTGTGATAAAACATACAACAAGCTGGCGTTTAAACATTTTTTGTTTTTCCTCTAGTTTAAAATCTGTACCACCTTAAACATTTTATTTGACACTGCATAGTTTCAGCTTTGAGCCACTGTACGTACATATGCATATGTATGTGTGTTATGTGTGTGTGTGTGCTCTTGCGTCACATTTGCTGCTAGAATTGTTTCATATTGTTGGCTCTCTCTCTGTGTGTGTGTGTGTGTGTGTGTGTGTGTGTGGCAGGCGGAGAAACAATTACAAAGGATAAGATGAAGGCAAAGCCACAAGCGAGGGCGAGGACGAGGACGAGGCTGTAAGGATTGAAGCCTGGTTATTGTACACCTACCACCGTCTCCGTGTTGGTATGTATGCGGGGTATGTTTGTACTTATAATTACACATGAATTTCAATATCCTGCGGCGGGTTTCCTTTCCTTTCCGCCGTCCTCCTTTTGCTCCGTCAATATTTGCCACAGTTTTCATCTAGCCGCCGCTTTTCTTCCCTTTCCCCTTTCCCCTTTCTCTCTCTCTGCAACCTAATGACATTTTCTATATTCGGCTTGACTTTAAATTGTTGCCAAGGCCTTTAGCAACAAAAGGGTTTCCCATTCCCCGCCATACCATTCCATTCCGTTCTTCTGGTTTCCATCCCCCAAAAGTTACCTCCTCCTCCTCCGCCCCTTTTGGAGCCCCAGAAACTTTCCATTTCCTATTTCTATTTGCCAAAACTCTTTCCACTCGAATCTTTGGCAATTTTCGTGGAAAAGTTTTCAATGTACGAGTACGAATTTTCGCTGTGTTTTGTGGTTCTCTGTTTAAGGGGTATTTTCTGGGGTATATTGTGATTGCGGAAATGCATGTAACAGGCCGGAGGGGGAGGCACACAGATTACCCGATTAGAGGATATGCTTGGCTTCGAATATCCCCCACTTGTTTCTGTTTGTATTGCTGTTTGCTTTTGATGGAGTGGGAGTAGTAGTTGGTGTGTGTGGGCGTGGCAGTGGCTCAGCCTGAGACTGAGGAAACCGCCTTGCGCCCTGCGCCTTGTAATTGAGTGTAAGCGCTAATTGGAATTTTGATGAAGTTCGGCGGGAATTCGGCAACAGCTTTGGTCTCGGAATGAGGGGGAGTGGGGAGTGGGGCGGGAGGTTTGCAATTATGTAAGTAGCAGTGGGAAATGTTTCGAATTTTCGAACTTCATGTGGTCGCTGATTGTATGGCAAGGAGGAAGGGGAATGAGCAAAGCCAAGTGACTGTTAAAAAGCCTCTTGTAGTCACTCGAGTCGAGCGCTAAGTATACGCCATGTGTGACGGCTTGAACAGTCGCTCGAAGGCTCTCCAGCAGTTCTCTCGTGTGTGATGATAGTGAGGTTTAGGGAGGAGGGGGGCGCATTGATAATCGACCAAAAAAACTTTAAGTTTTCATCAAACTTTTCTCAAATGAACCGAAAAATTCATATCAGGAACCAGTTCCCCACCGGCAAGAAGCTGAAACTTTGCTATCTGCCTGCATCTCTGGCTCTTCGTCTGTCCATAGGGGATGGGGGAAGGGGCAAGGGGTTGGGCATTCATAATGGACTCTCGCTCTCTTATTGCTCGGCAGTTGCTGAAGTGCAGACTGCACAAAGGACCTGTCCTGGTTTTAATATCCTCCTAGAGGGTCTAACCATTGGCAGCAGAAGTGGGAATGCCATACCTTTCTGCATTGCTCCCGCTCTCATCAAAGGGTAACTAACGCTTCGGTACGACGAGGACGGCTTTTCCTTCTTCTTGTTTTATACCTGACTTTTTTCCACTTTTTCTCTTTTGCTGAGCTCTCAACCTCAACCAGGAAGTTGTGTGTCATAGGAAGCACTTGTGTGACATAATAAAAGCCCTCTCTCTCTCTCTTTCTCTTCGGCTCTTCGGCGCTTTCTCTGGGTGAATGCGAATGTGTGTGTGTGTGGACTGGACTGCTCCGTGGCCTCGGAACCACCTGGTTTCTCCTCCAGCACGATGCATGCTGCATGCTGCACTTTTTGCCGTGTCAACAACGATGACGACGTCCTCAGGTTGAGTCCCGCAAATGTTTTCTCTTCTAAGCCAAAGTCGCCAACAACAAATGAAGTTCATATACTATATACACACGCATTATATACATATAAATATGTATATAAATGCAAGAGATTAAAGGAGGGCAGGCACGAGGAAACTGCATTTAAAAACCTCTTCAATTGATGGTGCAAAACTCCAGGTTTTGCATTTGCATGCAACATTCAACAGACTGAAAAATGTTGCACGAACGAGTGATAAAAACACAAATGTTGCATGTTTACATGAAGTTTATTCGCTTCGCTGGAAGATATCCATAACTTAAGGGGAGGGGGCTTATAAATGATTCAGCATGAACAATAAGTTCGGTAAAGTTCTAAGGGAGATGCTCCTCCACACAGAACTCTCGGCAAACCGTTTTCCGCTGCAGCAGTTTTAACCCGATTTATGACTGCTTTCCATTTTGCATTTTGCATTTTGCTTTCCTTTAATTGCCGATTTTCTATTGAAAAGTTTGTATGTATTTTCGTGTCGACGGCGACTGCGACTGCGAGTGATATCAATTAAATCCTGTTTGCATAACTTTTATTGACTCGAAAATATTTATATTTATTATTGTGCGCCATTTTTATGGATGTTATCCCAAATGGAAATATGTCAAATATTTCGGCATTTATTTTGGCCAATATACGAATTCCACTTTCGATGTTTACCATAACTCCTCTAGCGATTCCCTCTTGACATTCCCCCCGCCAATTGGAGTGCCCCTCTTGTAGTACCCTCCTCTTGTAATCCGCTCTCTTAATAATTCCAAAAATTATGTTTTCCACAGCGCAAAAACTGCGAATGTCAGCAAAAGTGTGAGGGTGAAAAAATTCGCATTTGTTCAGTTAGGGTTGCTCCTCCTCGCCCCTCTCCCCATCCCTTTAGGGGCGCTAATTGAAATTTGTTTGCCTCTACTGTTGGCTGGTGGAAAAATTTCTGCTTGACGAGCAGAACTCATAAGGCGGCAAAGGCAAAGGCAAAGCCAAAGCCAAAGGAAAATGGAAATCGCTGCAGTTCTTCCATTTGATCAAGGCTGGCTCTCACCTCCGACCCTCGCACCCTCGCACCCTCTTGGTTTTCCCCTATGCTATGCTCGTTTCTTGCCATACTCTTTGAGCAATCAATTATCAAGTTAGGGCCGCCAAAAAATCCATTCCAGCTGCAGGATTCGCGGCAATTAAAGTTTGCATCATGCGTCGTTGTGTGAGGTCCCTCCCCTCCTCCCATCCCCGCTCCTGGTATCCTGGTACCCTGGTTCAATTTCAAGCCAGAAAGGAAGCCAAAGCTATGCTTGCTTTAGGTATGGAAGCTTTAGATACCCTGGCAGATGGATCCTTGGTCATACGATTAAAGATGAAACTGTTTTTGGGTTATATCTGGGGACCATTTAGTGATTCAATCCCTTCAACTTAGAAAAAGAGAGTTATCTGAAGGAGTCCTTGGCTCCGAAACAGACAGACTCTCCGCCCCAGACCCTGCGCTGCAAGAGTATCAGAAATTTGCATAGTTCAAGGGCCACGCTCTTGGCTGAGTTTTGGGATATCTCTGTCTCCCTCCCATCGACCTCCCGTCTCCCATTTCCCTCCCTCTCCTGTGATTCCACCGATTGGGGCCTCGCAAAAAATATGAAGAAGGAGCAGCTGGATTGAGGGCGTGGCTCAGAACTGAAATTGTTGCTTGCATGCAAAAATTTGATTATGTTTTATATGTGAATGTTTCTATGATTGTGTGATAGTGTGCTTGTGTGTGTGTGTGATAGAAAAGCCAGTGGGGCGGTGCACTGGGGCCTACCATTCGAGGGCCAATTTGTGGCATTGGAGAATGCCGAGCCAGTGGAATGGGAAAAATGTTTGCAAATGGAATTCGCACCGACAAAACAGAAAATTCAGATGCACAGAAATGTGTAAACCTGAATGCCTCTGAATTGAATGTAAAACCAACTCTAATCCCAGCTCTGGTTCGGGTCTGCAGATAATATGCGATTCAAGCATACCGTTTAAAGCGTAGATTCCGCTCTTTGGATCTACGAATCTACGAATGTGTGTGTGTTTGGGTGTGTGTGTGTGTGGGTGGACCGACCGCAGACAGAGAATAATTTGAAAATCATTTCCTTGATTGATGGAGTGGCAAATTCCCCAATTACTTTTCCGATTTTTCTTGGAAAATCTTCTTTGTTTTTGCGAGCAAGAAACGGAAAATAAATTTCAGTAATTTCATTAGTTAAGTAACATTTTGTGGAAAACATTTCTGCTCCATGTCCCTGAATCCGCCGCAAACCTTTGTGGTTCTCGAAAATTACCTTTATTTCTCTTGCTGCCTCCCTTGCTTCCCCCTCTCACCTCCTTTCTCCTTTCCTTTCCACTGGCTAAACAAACACGCCGAAAAAAGGTCAAGAAGAAAGCCCCGAAATAAGCTACAGTTTGGCCCAGGCCGAACCTCAGTCCACCTCCACGGAAAACACGCTCGAAAAAAAGGAAGAAAAATGTGGCAAAAGCTGAGAAAAAGTATTGGATGGTTGAGGCAGGTGGAAGGGTGGAGAGGTGGAGAGGACCTTCAGGTGCAGCCACAGCCACAGCCTTCGCTTTATCGTTGCATGTAAAAATCCCTTCAATGATTAATGTAATTTCACGCGCCACTTAACGTTATCCCTGCAAGGACATTATGCTTAATTGCAGCGTCAGTTTGAATTAAACCGAGATCCAACCCTTTGCCCACGCCCCCAGGGCCTCTCCTTATCAACCAACCATATATACTTATCCTTTTCATTGTACTGTACCCTACCCAAAGTGGGGTATTCTGACTTGGAGGACTTGTCAGCAGATGTAGATGATTGAAAAGTGTGTAAAATACATTCCAAAGTCCAGCCCACAGAGCCATGCAGCTCCCAGAGCGAATCCTTTAGGGTGTTGCAAGATTTGGCTTTCGTTTTCGCTGTGCGGCAGGTGGTAATGTTTTTTGTGGCCGGCAGACTCCGTCCTGCGGTTCGTGGGCCTTGGCCAAAACCGACGTGCGAATTTATGAAAAAGATTTGCCAGCCTGCGGCTGTTTAAGCTTAAAAAGGAGCACCATTTCCCCGAGTCCCGCACACACCGAGACACACAGATACAGCGCACACACACTGGCACACTTCATTGGGCTTGCCTCGATTGTTGCCCTGCCAGGAGTTACCTGTTGTGCGGCCCTCTACCACCCCCTCCCTCGCACCGCTGAAAATGGGTTAATTGCATAATTTGCGAATTTCATGTGCAATCCGTGGCGGGTTAAGGAAAAGCGTGAAACGGTGCAAAAGATGATGTGTTTTCCTTAAAGTTCCATTAGCCGATGATGGGGCACTTTTGCCCCCAAAAATGTTGCTGGAATTTCCATGAAAAAGTTGAAATGTTTACCTGAAATGAAAAGAGAGAAAAATAAATAAATTGATGGCATTTTCAGGTATTTATAGAGTTTCGTAATCTTAGGCAGATTTATTTCTGAGTACATATGTATATGTATGTTTAGTAGTTCCTTTGATTTGCTATTTGTTTTTCACAGTCGCCGATGAGAGAAATCCGAGTGAAAACACAAAGAGGGACCAATTGAACTTTCGATTATTGCACGCACTCACAGGAAAGCAAACACGCACCAACACACGCACACACACAGTTCAAAGGTCTAATCAAAGTTCTATGTTCAATCGCATAGCCATCAACACAAACTCCAATCCCCTAACCTTGGCTCCACCTTCGTCTCCGTCTCCACCTCCACCTCCACCCCTACCGATTACTGCGCAAATTTGTGCAAGTTTTCGTTTATTTGCTCTGTTTTTAGATGCCCTGTAATCGATGAGGCTCAGGGTGTGCTGGACAAGAGAGGAAGATTCATGAATGGGAAGAAGAATCAGAGTACCAGGCATCTCCAAGTCGATATGCCCTCGATGCTTCGCACACTCCACTTGTTTTGAGTGTAGACTGTCGTTTTATGAACTCGCAAGGACATGCATTGGCCGCTGGCCGAAGGAGAGAGACAGGGAGAGAGATAGAGAGCGAGAGGTGGAGAAAGAGGATTGACTTTTGCCTTTCTGTGGTGAGCGGCTGCCGCTGCTGCTGGTCTTAGCCTGGCCAATGCCGGGACACAAAAACAAGTTTATCTAAATTGCCGTATAGACTGCTGCAATGTGGCAAAGGGGATCCAAAGCTTGTGGCCTGCGGTCGAGTTGGAACTTCCAAAACCGAACTGAAACCCAAACCCCTGAACCCCGAACCCAAACCCAACTCTTTCTTTCTTCCACCTCATTCTCTCGACGTCTTTTCATCCATATCTGTGGCTGTATTTGTATCTGTATCTGTGTCTATATCTATGGCTATGGCTATGGCTATGTATTTGCTTTTCACATGCTGCTGCTGCTGCTGCTTCTGCTGCTCCTGCTCCTGGCCTTCACTGCTCTTCAAGTTGATTTGGGTCAATGCTGTTTGTTTGTCTTTGTCTTTGTTCTTGTTTGCTGTCTTGTTTTTCTAACTTTGCCAACGAGTTGAGTCCTGCTCGCTCTTTCTGTTTTTTCCTTTCTTTTTTGTGTGTGTGTGTGTGTGCTATCGAAAAATAACACAAAACTAATTGGTTTGTTAATTAAAATTTTGTTGAAATGAAATCTCCATCTTGGCCCGAATCAGTGTGTTTTGTATTTCATATTTGTGTTATCCTTGCTCATCCTTGTGCCACGGCTCTCAGTGGCAGAGATTTTCATTCTCGAAATGCTATTTGCTGCTTGTTATTGGATCATGTTAAGAAAGGATTTGCCTGGTTTGATTTGGCCATCAAATATTGTCTTGTGTGGCTTTCGGGGGCTCTGGTCAGCCGGGGACTGACTCCCACTTCGATTCCCAGCCAATGGCAATCAGCATTCGAAATTCCTGGCCAAATTGCAATGAGCTGAGATTAGCCCGAGCCAAAAGCAGCAGCAGCAAAGTAAAAATCTCCCTCCCCCTCGCTCGCTCTCTGTCTATATCCTGCTTCACCTTTTGTTTTGGTTGTTCCAAAGAGTCAGGACCCACGGGGATGCCATGGAGAGATGGCAATAGCACAGACACAGACACTGGCTCCGCAGAGATGCCAGGGAGTGAGCAGAGAGGCAGAGGGAGAGAGGTGCCAAAAATAACTGTTAATTCAAATGCAAAGGCAACGTGCCAATGGGGTCTGTGACGACCAAATGTCAATGCAAACACAACGAACGACGACGACGACGACGAGCTCTGCCCTGCCGGATAGAGGGGAGGGGAGGGCAGGGGAGGCAGGGCAAACCCTTCCCATTCAAACATGGCGACTTGATTAGATATTGTTGCTGCTGCTCGTGCTCCTCCCGCTGCTGCTGCTGCCCCCGCTTTGGCATTGCCTTTTGGTCTGCTTTCTATTCCGTTGGAGTGTCTGCTCCAGAATCCAGGAGCTGGACAGAGTTGCCGCTGCCATTAGCCTGTCAGTACAATCTGCCATCCATGGGGCCATTGAATGTTCATCGACAGCAGCAGCAGAAGGAGCAGCAGCAGCAGCAGCAGCAGATCCAAAAACATTCAAAGGCACTGCAGCTGTTTGCCAGAATTTGCATATTTGTTTGGCAGCTTCATGTCGGAATGCATTAAAAGCGAACGGATAGAGAGTCCGCACAGCACAGGACAGGGCAGGACACCGAGGACAGAGAGAGAGAGAGAGAGAGAGAGAGAGAGAGCGGGAAAGAGATAGCGAGCTCGATAAGGACATCCTGGGGTTCAACTGAATAACAAGGCAAATTGACATGTGAACAAAAAGCAATTATGCAACATTTTTGCATCTGAATTTAAGTTTTTCAAAGTACACTTTATGAAGTGCCGTCGCTCTCCGAGGGTAGCTTTGTCAATCATGGAAACAATGCATGTAATTGAGGAAACCAATACAACTTTTATGTATTTTTTCATGAACTCTGGCACAACCTTTTAGGCATAACTCAATTAAACTTTAAACAAAGTTAAAGTTAATTAAATGAATACAATTGCTCACAAATCACAGAAAAACCCACATAAAGTATTCCCACCAACAACTGTTGCAACCCTCGCAGCAGCAGCAGCAGCATCCCATCATCATCATCATCCATCCATTCATCATTCCATATGGCAGTGAATAATATATTTACAATTGCAAACTGTAACTGCGAAACGGTTTCATTTCGTTTCATTGAAAAATGTCTATATAAATTGCACTTGATTGGCCCGGATTCGATACGGTTCGAGTTGGCCAACAATGGCATACATTAAAGCCAGGCAGAGGGCCGCTACCGGGCCGGGGGGTGTTCCCAGCTCCTTCTGCAATCCTTGAACCCCACATCACTCATACGCAGCGGCCAGAGCCCTGAGAGCATTTGGCATTGGCACCTTGTTGGTTTCGTCTGTTTGTCCATCGCATCCCCCTTCCACACTCCACACTCCACATCCTGTCTGTATGTCTGTCTGTCCGCCTGTCTATTTGTCATTCTGTTTGCTTTGTTTCTGCCAAACGATCTGCAATCCCCTGCTTCGCCCTGCCCCCGCTCTCATTTACGTAAAATTGTCGCAAAAAATGATTTTATTTGTGACTGGCATAAAATTTACATTCACATTTCTATTTGTTGCCCATTGTGTCCATGATTAAGCCCCAAGCTCCGCTCTTTGGTCGGAGCCACCGCCTCTGCCACTGCACCGCACCGCACCGGATGCTGTCGACATGCCTAAGCGGCTTTTGCTTCTTTGAGCCCCTACCTGTTTGGGTCCACTCCTCTCCTGCCTAATGACCTGACCTGCTGCAACCGACAAAGGTTGCCGAGTGCACGAGATCCTCTACAAGGATATTAAATGTGGTTCGGTATGGGTAATGTGTGTGTGTGTGTGGCTGTGGGGAAAAGGAAGTGTTGGGATTATAAATGGCAGCCAGAGAGAGAGAGGTCTTTAAGTGAACTGCAAGACTGCTGGGGGTGGATTTTGTGACTGCCAAGGAGTGTCGTTTATTCTGCAGGAGGACTGTGCATACACTCCTTTTTATCCTACATATATATTACATACATACCTCATCTAATTAACTTAAGCGGCAGGCAGCAGCTGGCAGGTCTCTAAGCCTCCAGCCGAAATGAAATGAAGTCACTGGCGCGATTTTTGCGATTGTTTTGCTTCGTTTTATTTACGAGTATTCAGAGTTTGAGTATTTTCAAGCCCACACACATGGATGCTCATTGTCCTATGTGTGTGTGTGTGTGTGTGATGGTCCATTGTCCTATGTGTGGAGGGGCGGGGGGTTTGCCACAGTGTTGGCTTTATTAAGCAGCTGCTGCCAGCTGTTGGCCCTCCGCTGATAATCACATTTCGCAAAAGCTTTTTGCGCCCCTCTCGCTCTTTCCCTCGCTCTCTATGGCCCGCTCTCTGCACACACTCTATGGCCATCTCGTTCGCACGCATGGAAATTAAGTTAATGTTTGCTTATGAATAAGCAAATAAACGTCTCTGCAGTCGAATGGCTGCTGGATGTTGGTTGCTGGATGCTTGACTTGTTTGGCTCTGCCCCCGCCCCTCTGCTGCTCCGCTGCTGCCGCTCTGCTGATGGACTCGCTGACGTTTACATTTTTGAAATGGCCAACACGTGTTCCTGCTGCCACTTCACAGACCCCTGGCCCATCCCCACATCCCCATACCCATCCCTCCGACCACCCAGAAGGTCCTTGAGGCCCGCTCATTTCAATTTGCTTGCATTTCAATGCAAAACTTTTTCCATTTCGGCCGGCCTCGTCCTGCTCTCGTCCCACGAAGCAGCAGCAGCAGCAGCATCTCCTCTCTCCCTCTCCCCCCCCTTTCATATGATTGTGTGTGTGTGTGTGTGTGTGTGGAAAATACTTTGTTTTTCTTTCTCTTTTTTCCATCCCAGGGACGAGCGAGCGAGCGTGTGTTGGTGTCTATGTGTCTGTGAGTGTTTGCTTTTTTTTTTTGTGTATTTGTTGCCGTAATTAGCATTCGCGCTGTGCATTAATACTAATTAGTTAGTTATGCAGCGGCGTCCGACCGGAACCGGTCGGACGTCCAACATCCACCGGTTCCGTGGATGGCCAAAGCCACGTCCGTGCATTTTCAGAGGGATAATCCAAGTTTTAGTCTGTGTGCCAAAGCTCATTGCTGCCCCCTCAATGCTCAGCCTTCAGTCGGATAAAATGAAGTCCTTTTGGCGGACAACAAATCAATGCATACCTCCCCCCCTCCCCCTACTGCCCCCAAGGGCAATCAAGTCAATCAACTCGAATCCAAAACGGCTGATAAAAGAGCGCCGCTGCTGCTCCGCTGCACAGGTGCACATTCCACATCGCGTGCTGCAGCAGCAGCAGCAACAAGGAACAGCCAACATCAGCAATGCGTCAGTTAAGCAAATAAACAACCTCAATCGTTGCATGCCACGCAAGCGGAGCAGGATGTGGGGGAGAGCAGAGGCCAGAAACGAAAAAATTGATAGGAAAATTTGCCGAGCAAACAGCGGAGCGACGGCGGTGGCAACGTCTATATAAATTTATAAACGAAACACATGCAGCTGTGTGGGCCAGTGGCAGTACCCGTACGTGTGTGTGTATCTGTGTGTGTGTGTATCCGTGTCTGTGTGTTTAAGGATAAAGCTCAAAGTTTACAGACAACAAGGAGGCAGGGCCGTCACCTAACAGGGATGATGGACCAAAGGTTAACGGGATTAAATGGGAACTAAACCAATGCATACAAACCGAAAAGGGGGGTTAGGTATAGGTCTGGAATCTATCAGATACCCCTTAGACACACATATGTATGTACATTATACTCCAATTGTTAGTTCGATTTGCATATGAAAATTCTTTGAAATATGGAAACCTTTCGAGCGACTGTTACTTTGGTAATGGATACCCTACTGTTCCACAATCCCTCCTTTGCGGAACCGAAGCACGCTCCTGCTACTGCTCCCACTCTTGCTCCTGCCACACATCGGAGAGGAGGGGCGTGGGGCGTGTACATTGAGGCCATTTTGTTAATATTTAATATCAAATAAAGGCCTCGCAGGCCTCGCAGGCACGTGGCCATCCAAAATGGTGCAAAAACTGCCACCATGCAATGGGCCATGGAATTGAAACTGAAAATGCAGAATGCAAAATGCAAAATGGATGGCCAAGCGAATGGATAGAGTGAGTGTGAGTGTGAGTTTTGAACTGTCTGTGTGCCTGTCTGTCTGTCTGTCTGTCTGCCTGCTCCAGCCGATACCCAGAGGGAGGGAAAATCCATCAAAATGACCGCACCAGACGGACCAGACCAAGAGACGGAGACGGAGACAGAGAGGGAAACGGGAACAGGAACACGGCAAGAGGGTAGAGGGGGGCATAGACATGGCTGGCGTGTGAGGAATGTGTGTGGCACTTAAACGAACTGAGCCGTTGAACGTGCCTTAAACTATGTCCATTTATTCCCCCCGTCCCCCCCTCTCTCTATCTCTTATTTTCTCTCTGTGTAAAGCTGTCTCTCTCTCTGTCTCTGTCTCTTTCTCTGGTTCTGTGCTAGGTTAATACCCAATTACTGTGCAAATTACTTCAAGTTTTTCTTTCGAAAAAACTTTCATCTGTGTGTCGGAGTGTTGGTGTTCGTGTGCGTGTGCGTGTGTGCGTGTGCGTGTGTGCGTGGGCCCATTAAAGTTTAGCATTTAGCTAGACCCAAAAATTTCAAGCGAAGCAGTAAGGAGACTCCCCGTCAGACACCTGGGAGCAGCAGCAGCAGCAGGAGAGAAGCCATTTAAAGCCTTTTAATAAACGCCATAATTTGCTTAAAGTTTTCCCATAACCAGGTGCTGCCACTTGAACTCTGCCACACGTGTGGCTGTGCCTGTGGCAGCTGAGCAATTTCGCAAATTATCCAGATAGTTTTTGCTCAATTTCGCAGCTGAAAACTCCAGAGATTATTAATGGAGAAGGAGATGTTTGTGGGGAAACAAATTCGCTTGGAATTTGGTTTACTTTTTTGGCTTCAAGCAGCACACGAGGAAAGAACATATTTGCACTTTCGTATAGCTCGGAATATCCATTGCTAAACCTATCGATTACTGCACACATGGACCCCCTGTACTCACATGTTAACCACACACTCCACACATTCGACTTTAAAGCCACCAAAAAAACGGAAAAAGAGAAAATCCCCTGGAAAGAACAAAAGAGAAAAAGAGAAAACCGGGGAGCACAAAGGAAAACTGTCTTCCATATCTCATGGTCTTACTGGCACCCACGGGACTCATCAAAAATATACGAGATTGCCTCCGGTGCCGCCCCCCGTTTTGCCTCTCCTCCCCCCCTTGCCTTGCCACAGCAAATGCACGTTTTAATTTTTTGTTAACCAGAAACAGCGCACATTTGGGACAAATATCCGGAGTAATATATGCAAGTATTTGTATATTCATGTGGCAGAGGGGCAGAGGGGGAGGGGCAGGCGGTGGAAGTGGCTGTGTGTGGGGTACGTTCTGACTTTTCGGCAGACCACAATATCGCTTCGAGGTTCGAGTGGGACAACAAAAGCAAAAACGGACGCGAGCGCCCGACTGAAAATGGAAAATGGAAAACGGCAAACGGCAAACGGCGGACAGAGATTACAGACGAGCGCCCGAAGGAGCGCAACAAAGTTTTGCTTTGACATGTCACACACACACACACACACAGACACACACATGCATGCATTAGAGCACACACATACACATACGTACATCAGCTTGTGCATATGGAGAATAAAATACAAAAGCCAAAGCCTTTCTACTGATGCTTTCTACTTTGACCGCCTTTGGGCCCTCGAAATGCATATGTGGGGGTGGGGTGGGGGAGGGGCCCTGTTTTTCATTTAGCTCCCCCACCCCTAAGAGACCACCCACCCGTGCACCACAATTTTCTTAGCTATTTGTCTCTCTTGCACACTCTTTGGATCTCTGTTTCCCCTCTCTTTGCGGATCTCCAGGGTGTGTTCGCTTTTTAGCCGCAAAAAATGGCTGCAATACGCGCAACTAAACACACAACAAACTTTACCGTGAACACACACACAGTCACTCGCTCTCTCGACACACCAACACAGATACTCGCACACACACACATACAGGGGAACACATGGAAACGCTGCATTGGTATTTTCTTTGGAGTGCAGAAATCCTTTTCACAAAAAATCAACATTCAAATACGCAGCCAAGTAAAAGTGCGAGTGCGAGTAAAAGCGCAATTTCCCCTTCAAAACAATCGCCCCCCGTTGCCCCTCTTCACCCCCCTTTCTATCCATTTAGTCCCTCGCTCTTCCCCGCTGCCTCTTTTTCCCTTCGTCTCTATTTTGGGCTTTTTTCCGCTCCTCTTCGGGCGAAAGCCCTTCTATTTCCATCGCACTTTGTTTCGGGCTCTACAGAGTAAACAATTTCTGAGAGAACTTTGATTTGTGGCCCTGCAATGAAGATGGATTGGATTGTTTAGGCCCAGGCATGTTAGAGCCAGAGAACAAAGGACTTAGAATGGCTTTGGGGGATAGTTTTCGAGTGAGCTCTTCGCAGGGTAGGATGTGGACTGCTGTAAAAGGCTTTTACTAGAGCAGAGTTCTGCATAAACAGAGATTACACATAGATTATATTTGGATATGCGACTATATTTGATAAAGTAAATCCACTTCTCAATTTGCTAATTGATCAACTCGGCCTAAAGCAAAACCAGCCGAAACTCCTGCACGTAAGTTATTCATAGAGGAAACCCAAGTTCCGCTCTCCGAAGTACGAGTTAGTTATCCCAGTTTATGGACAAAGTTTAAACAAATCTGGTCGTCCCGACCATATGTTTATGAAAGCAGGCGGGCTGCCTGCCCCCCCCGCCTGCCCCGCCTGCCTACGTGCATGCCTGGCGCTGAAGCCATAATTTCCAGCAATTTGTTGAGCTCTATGGCTCCTGGTTGCTGCTTGCTGGTTGCTGGGATTGTGCTCTCCTTAGTCCCTGGCCTGGTTTGGCTTGTGTATAAAATTACAATAAATCGTTGCATTTTAGCTGCAAATAAACAAAGATTTGCAGCGCCAAAGGCGAACACTGCGCGCGGCAGAAGCGCTGAAACAAAGCAGCAGGAGGAATGAGGATATAAACATGAGGCAATGGGAGGGCAATGGGAGGGCAATGGGAGAGGGGAAAGGCGAGAGAGTGCATGCAAAGTAGCATTTTAAGTTGCCAGGCAGAGAAGACGGCAATACCAAGGAGAAGTATGGGAGCAACAAGAGGGGGGGCGGGAGCAGAAAGCAGGCCAAGAAATCCATGGGGTTGACTGTACTCCACCCCAAGATCCTTTCGGTTTGCTGTGCTCTGCATGCTTCTGGATGTTAAATCAACATGTAAGCATTTAATGCGCCGCTCCGAAGCTGAAAAAGCGTAAAATTCCCCAAATGACCATAAATTTCTGTGTTTGGCATCGCAATTGTTGTTGCCGTTACTCTTCTCTCCATTTCTCTCCATTTCCTTTCGCTCCACATTCGCTGCTGCTGGCAGCCAGAGCGCAGGAGAGAGCTGGAGAGAAAACTTCAACAAGCACTTGTAAAAATAAATGGCATTTTGGGTTATGTGTGCAATAATAAAATGGAAATTGTGCAAAAATATTGTCGCCGCCGCTGCCCAAAAAGTGCAGGGCCAAAGGCAGGCAGGGTCAGACGCAGATGCAGGTGCCGGTGCGGGGAGGGGAGGGGAGGGGAGTGTATCTGGTTAAGCTTCCTGCTTGGGCCACTGGCTAGTGGCAAAATGAGAACTGGGAACTGTATAATGGCCGATGATGTACGTCCTTGTTGGGTTAGAAACTCTGTTGACAGTGAATCTTTCGAGAAATCGTTTGGCAAAATATGAATGTGTTTGCTGTTGTGGGTGGGCAAAGGGTTGCCAGTGGGCGGGGTGGGTTTCCAGTTGGAGAATCGATAAAACAAAGCTTCAACAAAGACACACAACAAATTCGTTGCAGCAACAACTGTAAATGGCTTGGAAGGAGATTAATTGTTTTGGAAACAATTGAAATAAAGCTGCAGTACACGATACATCATCGATTGTGTATCAGTAAATGCTGGAGGGGCAGGGGGAGGGGGAAGACAGGCACAACACTAACTGCTGTACAGCTGCTGTAATGCTTTATCGATTACTTATCAATAATTCTTTTAGAGTAAATTAAAATCCAAGATGGATCCACCTCACTTTCGACTTCTAAATGCAATTCGCATAGAAAGGCAATCAGCAACACCTGCAACAGACAGACAGACAGACAGGCAGACACAACTGTACTCTTGCCTGTCACTCACCGCTGCTTTGTTTGGTGCGGGTGGCTGTGGGTGTAACGTGTGGGTGCGGCACACCAAACAGGCAACATATTTGACACGACGCTGATTTAAGCAAAAGTTTCTAATGTCACGCCCTGGCCGTACCTCCACCTCTACGCCTTTCCAGCCTCCACGCCTGTCTGCCTGTCTGAGATGCCATATGCAAATGACTTGCTTATCAAATAAAGTATTTTTTGGGGGGGTGGCCTGCTCCTGGTTCTGGTTCTGGTTTCTCAGACCCCCGAACATTGCGTGTGAAGTGGAACAACTGTGCGTATGCGCAATTTGCACATTGTTTCAATACTACGCATACGTTGAATGGGCGGCTGAAGGTGGCGGTGGCGGTGCCGGTGGTGGGCGGAGGGAGGCTTAAGGTTGGTGTTTGGGTCCCCGGGTGTACGCTGTACGCTGTTCGGTTTTTGGTTTCGGTTTTTCGCCTCCGGCTTTTCCAAGTATGCACAAGTAATGTGAGAAAATTAAATTTTTCCTGCCTCCCACAAAAGTGTCGGTGTGTGTATGTGCTCTCTGTCTGTCTGTCTGTTTGTCTGCCTGTCTGTGTGTCTGTATGTGTGCTTGCTGGGTTACACACACTTTTACAATCTTGTGCTAAACATTGGCTTTCCCCTCTGTTGCCCTCTCCCCTCTGCAGATTCCTCTAAAGGGGGCGTGAAAAATAGAACTTAATTCAATCTGCATACACTCCTGCTGCCAGTGCTTTCTCCTCTCCCCGCCTCTGCTCTCTCTTTGTGCTGTTTACTGTTTAAGGAATATTTAATTAAATTGTGCTCTTGTGATTGTTGCCAGTGTTGCCGTTTTGTTAATTGAATGCCAGGGTTGTGGCAAATGCGATTATCATTGAAGTTGTCATTTGATTTATGCGAGGAATTAGTGAAGTGAAATTGCCATAGCGAATGGGTTGGTTCTTAACTGCAAAGACCCTTCTCCATATGGAGGAGTTTTAATTAGAAATTTAAGATTTCTAGCACATATATGGGAGCAGACTCTCTTCCCCAGTAATCTCATATTAATTCCATTATCGCCGGCCACAAATAATTGATTAGATCTGTCCCTAGTCCGAAGTCCTCTCCCATTTCCACGCCATTAACCGCATCGGCGGGCTTCATTTGAGTTCAATCAAAGCCAGAAGCCAGCAGCCAGTAGCCAGGAATGTCCATTGGGGGGCGGTGGGTGGTGGATTGGGTTGGTCGCCAAGTGCCAGCCACAAAAGCCGCAGAAACCTTTTTGCCTGGCCGCCAGGCGTGAAGCGAAATTGCAAATGTCACATGCCTGATGGACAAGGCGGGGCCAGACATGGATGGCGGATACAGGGGATTGGCGGGGATTGGATTATGCTGGAAGCAGCTGGAAAGCCGCAGTCTGTAGCCTCAAAAACTTTGGCTAATTGAGTGGCTGATGGCTGAGAAACCGACTTGCAATTAGCACTGCCAAGGAGCTCTCGACGGATTCTAATCGGAAACATAAATATTCAATTAACAAACAAATGTCAGATGCAGAATTACGCTGCAGATACGTTGCAACATGCACTAATTTGTGGCTGGGAAATTTTCTGGAATGCTCAACGTTGGAAAATTGTAGAAAATTATGCAAAATGTCTTTAGCCAGCTCACACACTCTCCCTGTCTCTCTCTCTCTCTCTCTATCTGTATATTGTTTGTGCATGCAAATTGTGGCAGGCAAGGAGGAGAGGAAATTCTAATGCAAATTTCATGGCAACACATAACAAAAATGTTGGCCAAAATGTTGGCTCTCGAAGCAAAAAGGGACAGGAAAATGCTTCACTAGCTTCAATGCCAGGCCACTTGATGTCTCTCTCCATCTCCCTCTACTGCCAGCTATCTCTTTCGGCCTGGCGCTCCCTCGCTCTCCCTCGATCTGCCTTTCATTCTTTTCGTACCGGAAATACTTGGGACGCCTCATTGAAGCTCGTTAGCTGACTTATTGCCGGAGTCTGGAGTCTGGAGAAGGGATTCTTGTTGACAGCTCATGGCGGCACTTTCAATTGAAATAAATCCTCGCACACACACACACACACACACCCACACGCCACTGCAGAAAAAACGAACGAAATTTGCCAATTTGTTGTCTGGTCCCACTACTGCCACGCCCATTAGCCCATTACACCCACAAACAAGCAGAGAGGATAAGGAGTAAGAGTGGAGGATGGGGGAGGCGGAGGCGGTCTATCATTGATGCCTAAGTGTGGACCAAAGGCATTGTCAATACTTGAGCCCTTTTACAGCTCATTCACAGCCTTGCGGCAGCGTCCTTTGCCTCATTTCTTTTGGCTTTTCGCACGCTGCCTGCCACTCTGCCTCTCCCTTCTCTATTTCTCTTTCCCAATCGTCTTCTCTTTCTCAAGTGTTTTTCAAGTGAAGATTAGCACGCTTCCTGTGTGTGTTTCTGTGTGTGTGTCAGTGTGTGTGTGTGGCTTGTGGGGCAGGATGCCACTCCTGCCCCCAGCTCGCTTATCATCGCATTGGTTCGCTGCGGCGGAACTGTCTCCTCTTTTCCTGCTTCGATTTCTTTGAGTTGTTTGGCAAATAAACATTTCAGATATGAGATATGGGCATATTTCTCTGTTTCTCTGTTTAGATGCGCCCCAAAAGGGTTTGCCATCACCCAGAGAAAGCGCACGTAAACTTTCCCTGGAATGCTATGTGATGTAATGGCAGATCTAGACTGAAAACTGAAGAGACAGAAGGACACTCTGTGAATAATGATAAAGAATGTTCTATCTTTCTATCTTCTCCCTGCAGAGAAACTTTTTTGGAGCCATTTATGATAATTGCCTCACACCATACATATGCCATTTAGGCAGGTGGCATGCCACACTTGGAGGCAAAAAAGTTGCAGAGAAAAAAGAAATCATTTGCACCTTTAAAAGGGCATTAAAAGCGGACTCGCAAGCAGGGGGAGGGGAAAGTGGAGCGGACTTGAGTGGCAATCAACATTAGAGAGACGCACACACACACACACACACACACACATTCCGACATGCAGGACACACACAGGGAGGCAGCTGCGTAGCAAACAAATTAGAACACGCACGAATGAGCTGGCCACAAAAGCGATTTGATGAAGACGAGGCATACACAGAAACAGAAGAATAAAGAGGGGAGGGACAGAGAAAGAGGGAGAGAGGATAAGTGGCACAGCAATGGCAAGTAGATCAGAGAGGCACGTGAGGCAGCAACTACTGTGAGGCAACGACTGTTTCGCTCAAGCGGCATAATAATAATTGAGTGGAAGTCAGTGAAAAAATGAGCCGAAAAAAGATAGTTTCAGCCAAATGCAAAATAAGTAGACAGCCTCAGTAATAGGAAGAGCAAGAGAGAGAGACAGAGAGAAATTCCGGTTCGGCCATTACCAGCAGACAGTCGTCTGACCGACTGGGCGTATACGCAATTTAAGCCGCTTTAAGCCAGGCCCGGCAGCGGTGGCAATGGAAACCGTAACGAAATCTGTCCCCTCATCTATTCGGAATGGAATGGTATTGGGCTCTGCTTGGCTGTCCCCCCCACATCTGCCACTAAGCTGCTGCACGCACATGGAAAAAGTCCTTGAGCACGACACAGACCAAAAAAAAGAAAGGAAAAGGCAGTGGCAGTGGGAGTGGGAGTCCCCCCACTTGGCCGGGCGAACTCGAACTGGCACTTAAGAGCGTCGATGTCATGTCGACACACAGAAGGAACAGGAGACGGGGGAGACGAGGAGCAGGAGTCTGGGATAAGCTGGGGATGGGAACAGGAGCAGGCATCAAGTGTTGGCGGCGCCTAAAGTAACTGAAGTCGGCAAATACCCGCGATAGCTCTGCTCCGCGAGGAGGGCCAGGAGGGAAGAGCCTCGCAGCTGACACCGAGAGCACACAGAGAGCGACATGAAGTTAAGTGGCGTAAAGCGTGTACTTAATCGCTTAAAGCATTAGAATTTGAAATTGAATATCATAAAGGATACTCGCAGATATTCAAAAGTGTGAGGCGCCCGACGACCAGGAACAAGAGGAGCCGAAAGCGGAGAAAAAAACGTGGAAAGAATGAGCAGAGCACACAGCAAATAGTTGTAAAACGCTTTTACCCAGGAAGAGAGAACCAAAGGCAAAGAGAGGGAAACAGACAAGGGTGGAGGGTGCAGGAGGGTTACGTGCGAGTGTGCCGTGTTCCGTGTGGCGGGGGGATGTGCTCTGCTCTGCTTCGCTTCGGTTCAGCTGAATTGGCGGCTCGTAAAATTGTTTTAAGGTGCACGACATAAACTTTCGAGAGGTGCTAGAGACTAACAGACTTACAGACAGCGACAGACAGACTTTGGGGCGATAAACAAATTGTTAACTCGAATAAACTCTGCACTCTTCCTTCGTTAAAGCTTTAATTCGTTTTATTAATAGCCTGCAACTGTTTTTTGAAGTCGCTTAAGCAATAGTTAAACAATAACAATTAGCAGAATTATGTTAGCAAATATTATAGGCATCCGCGGAGGCAAACTAATTTGGAAAAGCAGCAACAATTTGTCCGCGGCAGTGTAATTGCATTGGGAAAAGCTGGAAAAGCTTTCCAATTGGATCCGACATTCGCGCATTTATTTCAATGAAATTTGCCAGCAATTATAAATCAAATATTTGGCATAACAATTGTTTACTGGGAATGTGGCATAGCAAAAAAAGTTACAAATTACAGAGGGAGAGAGTCGCAGAGGAGAGGCAGGGAGGGCAGGGCGGAATCACAATCAGAATCAAAATCAAATGTTGGTTCAACCTCCTCCCCGATGGCATTAAAAATGCATGACATTTTGACAATAGACGGTCCAAGGAATCAATAACATCAAATATGCATTGCCGAGGGCCTGTAGATGGATGGATGGACGGGTGGGTGGCACGAGTGGGTTTTCCAATTTGCTTTCATCATCTTAATTTGATTTGAAGGCTGTTTGCAGAGAGGGCGAACAGCAAGAGGCAGAGACAGATAATGAAGTGAAACACTGAGTGAATTAGAGCAGAAATCAATTATTAATCCCAGAGCCGATGGGAAATATTTCAAATGTAGAGCACGAGACCAAATTACAAACAAATTGACAGACAAAATGCTTCCAGCAGTGCTGACTCTACTCGTTCTGCTACTCAAACAGGCCGCCGGATTCCTCATCACCGTGGATGCCCACGAGGAGGTGTGCTTCCATGAGCACGTCCTGGAGGGCGAGCGCATCACCATCTCCTTCGAGGTGATGGAGGGCGGCTTCAAGGACATCGGCGTGTCGATCAAGGGCCCCGAGGAGGAGCTGCTGCACCACTCCGACCGCGACTCCGTGGGCAGCTTCACGTTCAGCGCCAGCAAGGGGGGCGTGTTCACGCTCTGCTTCGACAACCAGCTCTCCACGCTCACCCCCAAGGTGCTGATGTTCCAGTTCAACGTGATCCGGGGCCTGGCCTACTACACGGATCCCCTGCGACGCGGCGACGACGTCCTCGAGCAGGCCGTGGTCCAGCTGATGATCAACGAGCTGTCCGGCAAACTGGTGGCCGTCAAGCAGGCGCAGGAGTACATGCACGCCCGATACCGCGGCCACCTGGCCATCGGCCAGAGTGTCCACTTCCGGATCGCCTCCTGGTCGATCTTCGGCCCATCACTGCTGATCTCCATGACCCTCCTGGAGGTGTACTATCTGAAGCGCTTCTTTGAGGTGCGCCGCGTCGTCTGATGTGTGTTTCGTTCTATTATGCATTACATGGATCACTTTCTACCAATATAAATGACTATCCCATGCATACAGATTCCCCCCACAATTTGTTGCATATTTCACGCTTCACAAACCATAAAAAAACTTTGTGCGCAGACGAGGGGGAGGGGGAGGAGGAGGACGCGTGGCAGGCGTCAGTGGGAGCTCAAGTATCCATAAAGTTCACTTCACCTCCATGGAGCCACCGCCAGCACATTGGATTAGCAGAAATTTATGATGGCTACCCACACATGGCCAGCAGCAGCCACATCCCCCCACCAGCCATAGGGGAAGGGCAGGGAATGGAAACTTATCATATTCATTCACAAGTTTTTCCTTCCTCTTTGCCATTTCCCTGGCATAGAGATAGAGAGAAAGTGAGAGGAGGAGAGACTGCCACTGCCACTGCCACTGCGACTGGTACTGGTACTGGTGCTGGTGCTGGGAAATGGAAAACAATGCCAAAGTTTTTGCCTCTTATTTACGACAATGTCGCGTCAAGTTTTCTTTTTTGTGTGTTCGTTCTTTATTCTGTTTTTCTATACAGAGAGAGACTCGTCCTCGTATTGTGGGACGCGTACTATGTGGAGAGGTATCCTATAAAGTAGCAAGTTTTTCGACTTTTTCTCTTGGCTGCTGCTGCATAATAAAATGAAGCATGTTGTGTGTGTGTGTGTGGCAGCTGTGGAATGAATAAAGGACACCCCAGGACACCCGACCCGTCCGTATCCAGCTCCCCGATATTGTTCCCCAGCGTCGAATGAAAGCAAAAGTTCACGGACTCTGTGACTGCGGCGGAAAGGGAGAGTGAGGAGTGCCAGGAGTGCCAGGAGGAGGCAGTAACGATAGCGACGATGTGGTCCTTGGCCAAGTATCCAAATCGTAAAGAGCAACGAAAGTCAGAGATGTTGTCAGATCTCTTAAGCTTAATATCTATAAAAAATATACTATTTATAGGATAGAAATGCAACTCAAAGTCATGGCTGCTCCCCAGTGTTTCTCCGAGATATTCCGTTCCAATAAGCACGAACTACTTAAGTTCTGGCTGAACTCCCATTACAATTACCCGCCGCCGCCCATCTACTCAACGTTCCAATCATCTCTGTCGCATCAGATCTCTCTCCTCTCATTATGAAGGAGGGCCTGGGGAGGGCATGCAACGACAGGCCACGCCATAACCTCATGGCACTCGGGCTTCAATTATGTTTTGCATCCTTCAGAGCTGTTCACTTAATTGCATCACTTGCAGGGCCCCAGTGCTCGGGGCCATAAACAAGCCCAAGCCCAAGCCCGAGCTCGAGCCCATTGGGGCCACGTTGCACGTTACCCGCATCGGGTCTCTCCTCCGTTACTCTCCTCATCGTGGCAATTCAATTTTCTATTATGTCAGGCGGAGCTGAAAGCAATGTAATATTAATAAAATACTCGTTCTGCCAGCAGTGCCGGCATTAGCGCCCATTCTGCTGGCATCCATTCAAGATGCTGCCGCGGCAGCTAGGGCAACTCTGGCAACGTTACGTACACGCAACGTGGAGCGCCTTTTGTCCTGCCTACGAGTATTTACCCACAACAGAGCAAATATAGAGACCCCATACATATGGGGGGGAGACTATGGCTATGGCCTTGTTATTTGACATTTATTTGCCATTTCCCCCGACCCATCGAACCACAATGGCAGTGGGGGTGGGGCGGCACTTACCTCGCTTCTGTGGCGTCTGCATGGAGGAGGGCGACGGCGTGGCATGCGCCTCACCCACAAGATGCAGCAGCAGCAGCATCAGCACCAGCATCAGGGACAACAGCCGCATCAACAGGCCGCAGCTGGCTGGGGCTCCAGGGGCTCCTGTGGCCCCTGCGGCTCCTTTGTTCTGGCCCATCATCGGCCGCCCGGCGACTCCACTTGATCCTTGACTTTGGGTTGAGTTTGAGCTTGAGTTTCGATGTCGGTTTCGGTTTTGGCCTCCGCTCGGATTCCACGTTCTCGTTGGAGATGCGTTTCACTCTGACACTTTCACAGTTTCACAGTCTATGGTATATGTCTCCCTCTCTCTCTCAATCTGTAGAGCTTTCTTGCTGTCTCTTTTCGTTGTTATTTTTTGTTAATTTCACACAAAACCACACAAAAAATAGACTGGTTTTGAAATGTCTGTGGAAATATTTGCTCGCTTTTATCTCGGCTTAATATCTGCAAATATTTTCATTTTAATTGGAAATTGCACATCAATGTTTTTGCTCATTTATTAGACAATATTTGATATTCATTAAAAGGCAATTTTCCCAGTAATTAATTCGCATAATTGGGTCAAAGGCAGGCCATAGATGGCACAATGCAGTGGGGCATCTTTCGGTAATGCTCTCCGCGACACCAGACCACACCAGACCAGACCAGGGCCGATCATTACTCATGTGGCGGTGTTCGAGTTCCTTGGGGAACTGAAAAATGAGTGGGAAATCCCCACGGGAGGCAGGCGAGGCCGCCGCCGCTCGCAATCATTCTTCATTAGATGGAGGGGCCGACGTGTCAAGGACTTTTCGAGGACGACCGCAAACAGTTCGCAGTTTCTCTTGGATTTTCTCTTTGCCTTTTAAATTTTTATTTTCTCCTTTTGAGATATATATCAAAAACTCACAGTTGCATTTCCATGGAAATTGGCAAAAGGAAAAGGGAGAATGCAAAGCAAAAACATTTTTAGTGGCCCGAATAGTTGGGAGCAGGAGGCACGGGGCACGCAGGAGCCAGGGCCAGGGCAGGCGTCGCTCTGTGGAGCTTGAAAAATTGCAGCAATTAGTGGTGCCTGGAGGTCAACCAACCAACGAGCCAAAAAGGACACGGACACCCAACGCCCAGGGCCCGGCACTCGGGACCATTCCAAGGGCCAACCTGGCGACGTGAGCCAGCCAAGAAATATGTGACAGAAATATTTTGGTTGAGGCTCTTTTTCTCTTTGCTTGAAATACTTTTAAAGTGCGATTTTTTGGTGAGAGATTAAAGGGCAGTTTGAGGGAAGTCCGGAGAGTTGCCAACAGTTTGGTCTATGAATCAGTTTAAATATAGAAGAGAGAAAGATAGTCATAGATAGAGATAGATAGAGAAAGCATTTCGCTGAAGAGTCTCAAAGAAGGAACCTGTTTTTATACCCTTGATTCCACAAATCCTGGTTTCCACATGCACGATACACAGGTCTATCGATCATTTCCACTATTGAACTCTGAATTAATGTCTTTATTCTTTTCTCTTTTATGTTCTCTTATCAAAGTGTGATTTATGAATTACACTCCAATCGAAGTGTCCATTATTTTCGAGTTAATTGCTGTACCAAATCGTTTGACGGATTTTTATCTGTTCTCAGTGCTTTTCAGATTGTTTTGTTGTTATTGACGACCGCCGAAGAGTCCCAATATTTGCGACCATTTGCTGTGGGCTCGTTGCGGGTTCAATGGATCGCCCAGTTTTTACTGCACCTCTAGGCGCATTGAATAATTTATGCAAAAGTCTGGTACTGTGGTACGGCGGGCAACGGGCAATAAAATCAAAACCGGGCCGAATTCAGCACGGTGGCATGTGGCGGCATATGGCGCAGAGGCACCAGATTGTGAGAACAGTCAGGGAGAAACACACGGGGAGCAAGACAAAGGCCAGCACCGTGAAAAAGGTTAGGGGAGAGTCCTGCTGGTCATCGACGAACGGGATACGCGGCTCTCCTAGTACGTTTATGGTGTTCCTCAAGTATCTCTCGTATGCTGGGACACTGGATGGAAAGTCACGTAGCTGCCAGAGCAGGAGAGACAGGCAGAGGGACAGCAGCAGAAGCACCAGCAACAACACACGCACTCGGGGACACATTTAATATTTAATCTTAACGAAGGACATCAATTATAATTACACAATATATTTTGCTACAGCTGTAGCAGATTTCGCGAACAGCCCAACGACACGGCAATCTCAGTTCCACGTGACTCACGACTGTTCCCGCCGATGTCTGCAGACGAACTGAGCGCGACGCGTGTAGCGGTCCTGATAACGGGATATACGTCTCTGCACGGGCACCAACAAACACCAACACCAACGCAACGACTGGACAACCTTCGGCTTCGGCTTGCAACGGCGAACTGAGCCGCAAGCCAAGGTATACTAAACAAGGTAGGCTTATAGAGAGAGAATATGTAGCTATTCAAAATGAAAGCAGAGAGAGAGAGAGAGAGAGACTCAGTAGGAGAGGAGTAATGCGTTTGCTCGCTTGTGTCAAAACAAAGAAATTTGTACGTACATACATACATACATGCAAATGTATGTATATATGAATGTGAGTTTTGTGCTGCAAAAAAAAAAGTCAAAGGGAACAAGAAAAAATTGTCCGCGGAGATGCTTCGCTCACAACTGCTGCAGGCAGACTGAAATTTATGTAGCGAGAGTAGAGATCGAGCGAACCAATCAGCCTACCTTGTTTAGTATACCTTGCCGCAAGCCACGACACACACCCACGAAGCACAACGACATGCAGCGACACGCAACGAAAGCTGTTCTCGGCTCTGAATGAAAGTGAAGTTTGTTTGCAGAGCGAAACGGTAAAGCCAGAGCATTGGCGAGAGAGCGTGAAAGCTCTCCTGCACTCCCGCTTGAAGACTGTCTCTCACTCTCTCTCTCTCTTTGGGGCTGCTCTGGCATCATCTGACTTTTGTTTACGGTTTAACAGCTGTTTCCTGAGCTTAGGCGCCATTTGGAGCAAAGCACGTGGCTGATGTTTTGATTTTACACTATCCCAAGTAGGGGGTGCAATAGAGACAGAGAGATAGAGGCAAAGAGACATCGAGAAGGGACACTCAGATGGGTATAATTGGTACTATATCCCCATAGATTCCTAGCTTCTTTGATTACATTCCCGCACAGAGAGATATTCATAAATATTCCTCAGCTCAGAGCTCGTTTCTTTCATCCTCGCATTGCCCCAAGTGATGCCCACTCAAGGACAGCTCTGAGTGGACATCTGTGGACAACCTTTGCATGCCAATTAGACTGGGGATCTCTCCGGACATGCCTGGGCGAACACCACTATCCCACCTAGCAGTTATCGTTAAGTATAACGGTAACGGTGGAATTTTAAGATGGCGCCGCACCAAAGCTGGACTCGTAATACCCCGTAATCGTAGTCGTGTGGAGGATCCATCGAACAGACCAACCATCGATAAAACCAGACAATTAAATCTGTAAGACAGAAATTCGTTCGCTTTTATTACCTTCCTTCGATACCATTTAGTTCACAATCCCAATCTATTTAGTGGGCAATAAGAAAACCCTTGTAGCGGGTATCTTGTAGTCGGAATGTTGTCGTATAGAATTCCAAAGTGTATTTTTTATCGCGCTTCCTGCAGGACAGCTTTCAGCAATCAGCTCCGGCTTCAGCTTCAGCTGCAGATTGTCCTGCCGTTCGTTCTCTTTATTTTCTCATTTCCTGGTCGACGAAGCCTGAGACGGAGATGGAGCCGGAGCCGTCTTCAAGGATATACTTTGCGCAGGTGTCAGAAACAGAGGTGAAGCCACTAAAAAGCACACACACACACAGACACAGACACATGGGATGCCTTTTTTCTTTTGCTTAATTTTCCTTTTTATGTTTTGACACCGTTTGGTAAAGTTGTCTTCCCCTTCCCCCCTGCCCACCGTGCCCCTGCTACTGCCATGGACACTTACAAGTTTCTCGCTTGTTGCCGTTGACATTTTTATACATCATCTGTCCGGATCCCCGCCCCCCGAGCACCCGAGCACCCCATCACCCCATCACCATCGTGCCGCTGCTACACCTTTGCTGTAAGTGCCGCCATATCATTTCGTTGTTTCTTACGTTTTTATTTAATTTTTCCCTTTTTCCCTGTTTTTTGGGGCTCCTTTCCGTTGTCTCCCCTGAAATGCCAGCATAAAGTTTTTGTTACCCATAAAGGCAAGTGCCTGGCTTTCGTTTTTCCTTTTTTTGTTGTATTTTATTGGGCCTATATAATCGTAAGAGTGGAATCTGGCAGGTGTGAAGAGCAAATAGAGTAGAGGGGGAAGCGCAGGCTTTGTTCAATATTTAATCACCATCAAAGGGAATCAATATCACGGGAATTTATTTTTCTTTTAGAGGATTCTTTTCCCCCCAAAGCATATAATTTGCGCGCGTCATTAAGTCGTATACAAAATCATCACGAAATTGATTTAAATGGCATTAAATTGTGCGACAAAAAACGAGAGCGAGCAAATTAATTACATTTCCAAATAGCCAGAGGCTGTAATAAGGCTCCTCCCCAGCCTCCTCCCAGATGGCAGAAGTCACGTATGCGCCGGTCTGCATATGGGATACAATCATTATCATCCTCTTCCGCATCCACCCCAAAGGCAGCCTTGCAATTGAACACATAATAAATATTTATATAGACATTTGCTTGTTATACTATGCATACGCGGTATTCGTAGAGCTGGAAGGGTATATTGTTTTTGCATTCATGTGTATGCAAGGACTATTCCCACACAAGAGCTGCAGGTATTCCGAGTTGTGGGTAACTTCCAGTCTTCATGCTGATTAATTATACCTTTCTTATTTGCTTTTCCACGTATGTGCATGGATGTATGTATTTGTACGATAAATAATATCCTCGGGGGTAGTGCAGTTTTGCTGTTTGCTCAGATTATTTAAGTTATTTTCTTTGTGCCTCCTCCGCGTTGTGCTCGGCGGGAAAAACTCCGGGAAAACCTTTGTTTATGCTCGCACACATGAATGTTTAAATTACGTTGTAAACAAAATGAGTTTGTCTGCGGGCGGAGGGGAGGGGTGGGGAGGGGAGCACTCGCGGCACTCGCCTCAGCCGCATTTAAATATTTGCACATGGAATTATTTTGCCAGCGAAAATTGTGGGCAGGCAGACGTTTTACAAAGTCAAACAAAAGTTGCAGACGTTTGTTGAACCACCTCATCTCACCTTGCCACTGCCACTGCCACTTGCTCCCCACGTCAGCCCCCCCACCTGCCGAGCTGTTCACCTCTCTGACCCGCGCCACCACTTTGCCCCTCTTCGTTCTCGTTTGTGCCCCCCATTTAGAGCCTTATTCATGGCTCTAGCTCATTGAGAATTTTAATTAAATTTTAATTGGGATTTATTACCCATTTCATTGCTTGGAAATACGTCCTGACTGACCCTCAAATGCCCTTCGATTGAACCATAACTGGAGTCAAATGAAACCCATGAAGTCTCCTTTCGAATGAAGTCTAAAAAATGTCAAGACATGTATTTTCCACAATTATAAGTAACAAAAATCCCAGTCAATCTCTGGACTCGCCTCCAACAGGCGGCGGGGGCTCGGAGTTGGCGGAAGGCTGCCCTTTTATTGCAATGAAAGGATGCTTTTGGAGCGGTCGAATGATGGTGAAGTGGCAGACCAGGGCGTCGTTCACGACCAGGACGGCGCCGGAGTTGTCGAAGATGTTGCAGTAGTTGGGGGCCGAGAAGATGGTCACCAGCTGGCGGTTGGCGAAGAACTCGTAGCCATCCGCCACGACTTCGTGGGCTCGGGCGATCAGGTTGAAGTTGAACTGCTGCAGGAAGCGCTCCACAATGAGCTGGCCGAAGGTGACGCTAACGCCGCGATCGTTCCAGCCCCAACCTTCGATGTTGGGGTCCGGATCGGCCCACAGGAGGTCGCAGAGCAGACCGGCGCCGGGCACATCGGTGGGTCGTTTCAAGTTCCGGATATCATCGAGCGCTTTCAGCTTCGGACTGAGGCCCCCGTGGACGCAGAAGATCCTGTCCGCCACAATGGCGGCCACCGGCATGCACGCGTAGCAGTCGGAGAAGCAGCGCCACAGCTTGATGCTGTACCGCCGCTTGCACTCGTCGAAGAAGCCGTAGATCTGGTTCAGCTCCTGGGACTCGTGGTTGCCCCGCAGCAGGAAGAAGTTCTGCGGGTAGTGCAGCTTGTAGGCCAGCAGCAGGGTGAGTGTCTCGATCGAGTTCTGTCCCCGGTCCACATAGTCGCCGAGGAACAGGTAGTTCGCACTCGGCGGGAAGCCGCACTTCTTGAATAGCCTCACCAGATCCCTGAACTGCCCGTGTATGTCTCCGCAGATCTTCACCGGTGCGTGCAGCTCCAGCAGCATGGGCTGCGAGAGGAACAGCTCCCGTGCCGAATTGGATATCTCCGTCAGTTCGCTCTCGGTTAGCTCGTTGCTCCGCGGATTCGCGCCATCCGACAACAGCTTCCTTATAACCGTGTCCAGAAACGCCATGCTCTGGCGCTGCAGGCCAGGACTCGAGCGACGCGACATGGTTGGGTGTAGAAATTTTTAACGAATTTTGAAACATTCGAATATTCTAAACGAGTTCTTGATATGTTTTCTTAGGGCTACTTTTATTGCCTTCTTTCGAACTCCCAGACGAATTCCACTCCGTCTTATGCCTCGCCTTGGTCGGTTATCCTTTGACTTGAGAGTTCCGTTTGATTGTTTTCCACCGATTAAAGTCTTTTTGCGGTCCATTAAGTTCCATTTCACTCTCTGTGGCTGCTCCGTTTACTTCCTGCACTTGGGGGATTCTTTTGCTTTTCTCTATCTCTGAGATCTCTACTATCCTGCGCCCACACCCTCTCCCTGTGAGCCCTTGGGCATTTCAATTATCAGACACTTGGCATAAATTTCCCAGCAAAAGGGGGAAAAAAAAGGAGAGCAACATTCAAATGGACGCGCTCGATAACAGGAAAAAGCGCCGCAAAGTCGCTTGTTTACTCGCTGTTGACCCATGGACCCCCCCTCCCCACACCCGCCCACTGGCCAGCACTGACATGGACCTCCACAATGGAGCCCCCCCTGGCCCCGGCCTCTTTTGAACCACTTTTGAGCGGTGGTCGCAGCTGCATTTTGGCTGCTGGTAATCCCGATTCGTCGAGCAGCCTGCACTTGTAATGCGGCTTAACAGAGAGGTGCAGCTATATAGTGAGAGAGAGAGAGAAGGAAGAGCCTTTTTATGGCCCATCCAGGGTTTTACATTCCCCACCCCATATGCATGCCTTATACCCCCTTCGGGGTGCATTTTGAATACATTTTTGAATCAGTGTCGAGGCTGTGTACTTTTTCTGTCACTTTTTTTTTTCGGTTCCAACTTCTTGTGGCACCCTCCACCCTCCGCCTTGTATCACCATCATCCCCACCACTCTGCAGCAGTCTCTGGTGGCGCTGTGTTTTATGCGATTTGTGTACTTCCGGCTTTAGTGGCTCTCGGACTCGCAACTCGGACCCATGTGTGCCTTCCTCTCTGCCACACGAACGTGCCCCACTGGCAACTTTGATGATGGTCAGCCCTCGTCTACCCCGCGTCGCCCTCCCGGCATGTATTTAATTGCAAGCGGCGCTCAAATAGGATTTGTGCATTGTTTTCAGTGGCGGATTTAATGCGTCCCGCTCGTACCCCACCAACCCAGAAAGCCCCTCCCCGCCCCTTCTGCGATTCCCAGTTAGTTTGCATTTTTTTGTTCTTACCCTTTTCCCACATTTGGAATCTATTTTAATGTGGGTTTAATTCAATGCCCGGGCGAGTCCCTAATGCGCAGGGAAATGGAACTTTGCTCGGGATGATGCAGATGCAGATGCAGGGGGGGTGCAGGGTGGGGCCGAGCTTCTCTTGTGGGGAAAATGTAATTAAATTGTGGCCAGTGTGGGATTATCCTCTGCATTTTTTCAATGTACACAAGTAACATATACCATATATGTACATACGTACTCGATGTACGAGTCTATCTGTATTTATATTTGATCTTTCTTTAAAGCTTACACAATTTTTATTCAATTAATAACAAAAGAGGGTTTACAATCGTTAAATAGGGGGCTTAAAATTGATTTTTATGTGGAGCTTGATTGAGAGCCGATTGAAAAGAGTCTGATTATGGTTTATGAAAAACTGCAGATCGGATCCAACAGTTCCTCATGTTTGCTGTTGCAATCCGCAAATGATTTGCTGTCCATCTCCCATTTGCAGTCTCTCGATTCGGAATCCCAAACAGCTTTCGACTGTCTCCCGAAATCTCTCGAAGCTGAAGGCGCTTGGCGCTTATTTCCGTTTCCGTTTTTGAACACCCTCTTTGTCCATCTCTATCGTTCTCCCTCTGCCTCCATCACCATCTCTATCTTCTGGCGGAACACAATTTTTACCTCCGCAATGCAATTTTCGATTCAAAAACAGAATAAAGCAAATCCAACGAAATGCAGCAGAGGTCGCGCTTTGGAAGTGGAAAAGTGGTTGAGGGGCATGATTGGAGAGGGGAATGACAATGCAGGAAGGGGGATGGGGGATGGGGGGAAGGTTGTGCGGTTAGGTCAGAAATACTGCTTTCCTCCTGCTGTTGCTGCTGCTTCTGCTTCTGCTCTTGCTCTCCCATTGTGTCGCCGGAAATATTCAATTTTCAATTTTCATTTCGCTGGCCAGCAAAAATTGGCAAGCGAAAACAAAAGACGTCAATAGAGCGAGTCAGAGCTGTGAAGGGAGAGCTAAAGAAATATCGAGACAGAGAGAGAGCGAGAGGGCGAGAGGGTGGGAAGTAGAAGGAGAGAGGGAAAATCTACTAAGCGCATCATGTGGCTAAGGGGGGGGAGAGAACAAAGCGGAGATTGAATGAAAGAAATCAATTCAATTATTACGACTTTTCCCTCCCCCCTCCTAATGTACTGTTCTGGGAACTGTGATGCAGGTTCTATCGGGTTATCAGGTTATGCCAGGTGTCTGGAGAGTCTGCTGTCGGTCCGAACTGTATCTTAAAGCAAAGTGCAACCTGCTGCCTGCTGCCTGCAGCCTGATGCCTGTTTTCGCATTTCATAACTCAACCGTGATGCTCCTGCTGATGCACCCTGGGGCGCCGCCAGATTTGCCATCAATATTGATGTAAGCATTAAGCAGGGCTGTGACCAGGGTTCCCCGGGCTGGCCAGGCTGTCCATGGTGTCCGGACTGTCCAGGCTGGCCATCGTAACGTAATTAAGTGCTCAGCGGGAGACAAGGCAAATGCAATGTACATTTATTGAAATATTATTTATGATGTTGAAAATTGCCGGAAGCCGGCTTTAATCCCTGGTTTTTTGCTACCAACCGAAGAGCAGACACTGGCCTGGCCCCATGCTGGGCAGCCTTCAGTTATCGTTTATTTTGGCCATTTTCCAGGGTCATTAGCTGATGATGATGACAACTCTCTGGGGGAATGGGCAGATGCCACTGCTCCTGGTTCTGCTTCTGGCATTATGGCGTAACGAGCTGGATGAAAATAAGCATTGAAATTGTTTCTTTTAATATTGTGAAAAGAGAAAAGTCAAATGTCAGTTAGAGGTTGAATGGTAAGGACATATATATGTACACACAAAAGTATCTTTTATTCTTAAGCGTATTCCCCAAGCCCTGTCATAAAATATTCTCCAGTAGATTTCCATCAACACCTGCTTCAGTCCCTTATCAAGGTGCTACGTGCATGGCCAATAGCTCTCGTCCAGCCGACATTTAAGCCGCGTTCCAGCAGCTTCAGCCTCACAGATATCCTCGGTAAGCGGCAGTATCCCCGGATACACACACGTCTCATTAAATAGCCTCTGGCTTCAAGTGTGTGTGTGTGTGTGTGGTGTGTGTATGCAAAGATCATGGCTGCTTTATCTGTGAGAGACAAGCGCTTGTTTTAATTAAAATTTTAATTTAATTCATTTATTTTTTCTGCGCAGCCATCAAACTGGATGAGGCAGCAGACTGGGAGCCACAGTCCGTGGGCAGAAGCAGGGGCAGGGCAGACATCAAGTGGCCGAAATTAAAATCTGCAGCAAACACTTGACACGGCCACCCGTAGGGGTGGGGCTGGGGGCTGTGGTGAGAGATGGTATCATGTATGGTGGTATGTCAGAGGACAGGGAGCCAGCTCGTTGTCAAAGTGCAAACTACATAAGTGACAAAAAATTAAGCATACGCACTGTGCCACTTCCACTGCCGCTGGCACTGTCGCCGCGATAATAACGTATAATGAAAGCAACCAGAGCGCAATATATTGAAGTGTCTGCGTGTCGTGCTCATTAACACTTTGTTGCAGGGTGGCAGAGCAGACCCCAAGTTCGTTGATAAGTGGAGAATGCCAACTCGGAGAACAGAGACACAGACCAGAGAGCACACAGCACAGAGCACATGGCAAAGAGGAGTGTGAAGAGCAGAGCAGCAGTACCGACTCGTAAATCATTGAAACTGTGAGAGAAAATAAATCTAACAAGGATGAGGGCCATAGTCGACTAAAGGATACCCGGGAGTAGAAGCAATCGGACGGGCAACACAGCAATCTCCATTTGCTGGGTATAATAAAGACTTAGTATGTCCCTGCAGCCTGCTAGCGTTTGCCAAAAGATCTCTTCACTTTTGCAGCCCAAAAATAGTTGCCGCAGAGCGAAACACTTCTCGCATAGGCCCCGGAAGAGGCTTTGACTGGCTTTGAGCTGCCTCTGGGCGGGCTGCCTCTGTCTTGGTGTTGGGTGACATTTAGCAGCCGCTTGACACATGCAAAGACACAGCCACAGACACTGATACTGATACTCCTTCGTCTGGTGTGATGTCCTCATCTGGCAGAGGCCTCAAAGACACGGCACGACAGTCAGGCACTTGACGTTGACGAGCATGTGGATAAGATGGAGCCCAAAGCAGAGTCTGAGTCTCAAACTCGGTCCCAGTCAGAGAACTGTTTAAGCATGGTTCTGGGATGGATGTTGGGTGAAGTACGAGTATAATGATGTGCAGCTGCGACCGTGGCTGCGGAATGCTGGCAGTCATTGAGCAGGCTGCACCGTGCGGCGTATGAGTAATGTGCACTGTTAGATAGTAGGTTAGGCCGATAGGAGACTGCCGCCAGTGGCAAGAGGAGAGCTGGAATGGAAACGAGAAGGAGCAACTGTGAAATGATACTAAAGAATGATGCAATTTCCCGGCCACAATTTACCATTTTAATGGCCTTGCCAACGGACGGACGGACAGGGCAACCGACGGCGGGCGGCCAGTGCCATTTCAATGATGTACTTTATCCTTGGCTCTTCGAGTGGCCTCTGGCACTGCCTCTGGACCACTCCATCTATCCGTCTCACTCTCTCTCTCTCGCTCTCTGCTGCTGCTAGTCTTTTGTGAAATTTTTAGAGTAAAGCACCTCATTAAATTGAAAAATGTCTACAATTTGCAGGACATTATGTCCCCGACTAATGCATGCATCTATGTGGAACTAGTGTGTGTCCTTTTGCCCTCCCCTTTCTGTCCTCTGGCTTTGCTGTTGCCTGCTATTCTGCCTCTCTGGTCGGGACCTACAAATTGTTGAACTTCTCGACTTTTAAATCTCCTTTGCACTGAATGGAGCTTAATCCGTACAGAATACCCGTGCATATACCCGTATGTGGAGATATATGTATAAATTTGCAGTGTTAATGCAATTTTAAGCTGCTTTATTAATGATTTTCCCCTTGGCTTACCTTACAGCTTTCCCAAGCGATTGCTCACAGTGGGATGAGGTCTGTTTTGCTGTTCTCTCTGTTCCACGAACGCCGTTCGCAGTCAATCTCGCACCACTGTGCTTTTGGGCTGTCATAAGGCAAAAGTTATTGGTGCAAAAATCCTGAGCGCAGAAATACCCGCCTGCACGAGTATATGTGTGCTTGCATCTGGGAGCGTGTGACTGTGTGTGTGTGTGCATGAGGCTGGCAAACATTTGTGTCAATGCATCGATAACCCGAGAACAAGAGCAAAACCAGCAGCAACAACAACAACAACAGCAACAATGGCCGTCAAAGGATCAAGGAGCCACAGGAGAAGCGGGACGTAGAGGGGAAGCAACTGGAGCCAGAGAAGCAAAGCCAGACCGAGAGCCAGAGCCGGAGCCAGAATCAGCACGAGTTCAGTCGGCTTTCTGCATTTACTCGCATGCATTATTGAGCATTAACCTCATTTCACGCAGTCAATTTACGGCATTAAATTCTCTTCTGCCCGGCTCCACTGCGCCACTGCAGCATCCACATCCAGCGAGGCAGCGCGGCAGCGAGGGGACTGCCAATGGCGTAAGGATTTAACGACCTGCCAGGACACGAGAGATGCCTCCTGGCCCGCTGATCCAGTTGAGGCGCCAGCACCAGCGCCAGCACCAGCGCCAGCAGCAGCTTCAGCTCCTCCTTCGTTGATGATGATTTTAAAAACTAATTTGATTTTGATTAGCCTGAGAATCTGCGGAAGTGGAGAACAGTGGAACAGTGGAATCCCCCTTGGGATTGCAGCCTCGACTTAACAGTTATTGAAAGAAGCTTAACTTACCGTTAGCCGATAATAAGCACAAGAAGAAGCAAGCAAGGACAAGCACCCAGCGAGAGAAGCGAAGAAAATGAAAACACTTGAGTGGAAGTAGCCTCAATCGCCAGACTAAATAATCTCATAAAAATCCAGGAGCCAGCAACGAGGAACGAGGAGGGTAGGGGCACACAGGAGAGAACGTAAGCTTTAAGAACGAAACTGGAAATACCCTTAGATCCTATGATCCGAATATGATTTAAAACACTTTGCCAAAGTTATGCAGAAATGTCTAAGGTCTGGTTTGATGTACTTAAGAAAAAGACTTGTTATTCGAACGATCGCTTCTATAATAGTCTATATCCTACATCAGAATACCCTCTTCAAGAGTGTACCAAGAAAACTGAAGTGAAAAGCTCTCCAAGGAATGTGAGACAACAGAGAGAGAGGAGGGAGAGGAGAGAAGGCAAGAAGTGACAGCAGGCAGAGGTTTTCCGCCCTCTTCTGCCTCTGTCCCTCTTTTGTGCCATTGTAATTGGATAATTAAAGAAATGTCTGGAGCCACAAAGGAGGAGCCGAAGGACGAGAGGTCCACGGATAGAACGAAAGGAAGAGAGTGCCTGCAAGACAGAGAGGAAGTGGAGCAAGCACGTGGTAGTCTTATGGGAGCATGAGAGTGTCTGTGTGTGTGTGTGTGTGTTTGCTTGGCGGCTATTAAAAGCATCTAAACGTTGGCTAAAAATGCTACTATAATTCACTACTCACACAAAAAGAGAGACAGCGAGATGGGAGGAAGGGAGAAGGAGAGACGACACTCTCCGGGCACCGTTTAAGTAGCCCTAGAAACAGCTGCTGGCTGCGCGGGAAAAAGTGTGGAATAGTCACCCATACATACACACATACACACATACATAGTCCTATGTCCATACATATATACCTAAGCAGCTTTTGTATTGTCTTACTTACTTACTAAAAGAAGAGAGAGTGAATGAGAGAGAGAGTATAGAAAATAGAGCTCGCGACTGGGAACAGATGTGCCTCGAGTCCTGGAACGTGTCGGAGTCCTTTAGGATACTTGTGGAGAAGGACTCAGGGCGCAAACAGAGTCTAGTCTCCTTGTCAAACTATTTATGGCACTTGAACGGGTTGTTAATGGAAAACAGTGCAAAAGGGTTCCAGAATGTTGATTGTTGACCCAAAGAGACGAGAAACACTTCAAATGCTGTCAAACCTCGCAAGGGTTAGCCAGAATGACCTTTCCAGCAGAGCCCGATGATCTCTGCACCTTCTTTAATTGCCACACATGTGCCACCATTGCCCTGATAGCACCACTTGGCCCCTGTTAATGGCCATAGCCAGAAGTCAGAGAAGGCCGCAGTTAAACCAGAAAGCGGAACAGGGGCGGGGCGAGGCAGGGAGCAGGCCCATTCCAGGATTAGCTTATCAGCGATGCGACAATGACAATTGCTGGTCCATAACCTTGGGCCACGTTCCATTTCGGAGCAATTAAGTTATCTGTGTGTACTCTTTGTTGGGCAATTGCCATCAGCATCCATCATCGTTTAACGGGCGAAATGGAAATAAAATGCTAAGCTCATAGAGCAACACCTCCATAATTCATCAGGGAGCACGGGGGGAGGGGGCGGGGAGGGAGGGAGGAAAAACTTCGACTTTGGCGCGTGACTAAACGGGGAAATGCAGTGTGCAGTGTGCAATGTGCGGAATGCAAAGGCCAAAAACAGTTGCCAACAAATGAGCTTGTGGCAAGAATAAAGGATAAACAGCTACAGCAACAGTAGAGGCAGCGGTGGCAGCCAGAACACTAAGTATGATTTATGTTGCAAGTCGCGCCGTGGCAGTCAAATTGAAATTTACACCCAGAAACCAGGGCCCAGAGCCCAGAGCCTTGGCAACGTGCCCGTGCGCTGTGGCTCAAATGAGTTGGAATCCCACATAGTGGATTGTCACCCTTCCTTCAGGAAAACACACACACAGAACTAAACCACAGCACACTCCCGACAGAGAGAGACAGAAAGACAGACGGATCATAATAAGCAGCAGCAAATCTGTTATCCTCCCAGGACATGTGCTGGAGATTGGCTGGGGGCCCCGACCCGACCCCGACCCCAATCCGAATCCGAATCCGAATCGCCGGAATCATTCAATTTTGCCAGCTCCTGCTGCCAGTTGCACTTCAATTTTCGTTTGCTTCCCTGGATTACCAGTCAAGCTGAAGCATGAAAATTTAATAATCCATTTGGACCCGGATGCAGCTTCAGGAACAGCAGCTGCTTGCCTCTTAGACTCCGCTTGAGTTTCACTTACAGCTCCAGCTCGAGCCCCGACTATTGTTGCAGCTCCGGGAAATAATTGCAGCTTCTTCTTGACAACGCTCCTGGGCGGCGGCCCCATGATAAATTCTATTTCATTTCTAAGGGCGAGAATTCGAAACGAAATTCGTTAAAGACTTGTGATGGAAGGCGAGAATGGTATGGGCTATAAGAGAGCTGTTTGCTCCAGAGGCACTCAAATTAATTGAATATTTTCCGAAAATAAACCTGTAATCGGTTACGGCGTGGTGCTAAACCAGTTAACAACCAAAAACAATCCATAGGAACACAGTTGAAAACCCAATCATGTACTGCAAAAAACCTCAAAAACTAAACTAGTTGTGGCACACACACACACACGCACACAAATTCCCCTCGCTGATGGGACTCCCCCTCTAAAAGTACAACAACAAATCGTTGCATTCAACGTGCCATTTAACATTTTGGCTAATAGTCCGCACATTGTTCTGGCACTCCCGGCTTCCAGGGCCAAGCGAAAATACAAAATGGCAAAATAAAGAAGAATGAAAATAGAAACTAAAACTTATTTCATATCAAAGTGTGCGAGAGGGTGCGAGAGGGTGGAGGGGGGTAGAGGGTGCATGCAGAGAGGGAGCATTGCTGCATTGCGAAGGAGGAGAGTGCGAGACGGGGGCGGGGGGAAACATTAAAACCGCGCCAATTTTGGTCAACATGCTGAATGAACTGTAAAATCAACTCGCTTCAAAATGTGGTCGCTCAGCACTGTGTGGTGTGTGTGTGGGTGTGTGTGTCTGTCTGAGTGTGTGTGCTGCATGTGGCTCATGTGTGCGGTGCAACAGCTGCAGCTTGCAGTCCGGACTGGACAGAGAGCCAGGCGGCCAGGCAGTTGGACAACTAAAAATCAGTTTGCACAAAATTACGTATACGACGCGTGCAACGAACGCTAAACGAGAATTAACATTTAACAGCCGCATATAATGGTTCGGGCTGTTGTTTGTGCAACGCAGATGGGCAGAGAGGGAAAAGAGTGGGTGCGAGATAGCGAGAGGGGGGGTTGTTTAAAGTGGAGAAGTGCCAAAGGATTGTGGCGAACACATTCGCACATTTTATGCGGGCAATATTGCGAGCACAACGTGGGAAATGGGATACGGGAAAATTAGCACAAATGCATTTTCCACAAATGCGTGTAAATACAGGGAAAATAGAATTAAAGCTCTGGCTGGGCTTAAACAGAAAAAATTAAACCTATAATGGAATAAATAACCAGCCATTAAAGTGATAAAATGTAGGGTGGAAAAAGTCCCAATCCATATGAGGCACCTTCCTGGTTTTTACTCCCTTTTCAGGAGATAGTTCTAATATATTCGTAATTCCGTTTCCTCTCTTTTAGAGGCTTATTACTGCACCTTCTAGTTCCTTCCCGTCTTAATACATTCCACTCTCCATACATTCGCTCCTGCCCATCCCCGTTCCTGCTCCTCAAAGTTGTCCTTTCGCAGTGCTCTCTCCTCTTGGCTCAACTTCTCAGTTGACTTTCTGTTAACTAAACTTATTAAAGTTTGTTTGACATTCACTGATTCAGATTCACATTCAGCTCCAGCTCCAGATTCCGATGCTCAACTCTGCTCTTCTGCTATGCTATTCTCATTGTCGGTTGGCCTTCTCCGCCTCCGCCTCCGCCTCTGCCTCCTTCTCTGCCAGTGCCTTCACCTCTAGATGCTGCTTCACTCCGTAGATGCTAGATATAATAAAATATAGTTGGCCGCTTGTCAGATTCACATTCAGATTCCGATTCTTAGCTGCAGCAAGGAAACTAGTCGGCAAATTGTCGCAGGAACAAAACTTGCCATTGGTTTGCCTTTCGACTGTAGAAACACCCAAATCCTAGACAGCCTTTTGCCCGGCTCCTCCGCTAGATCCTCCCGCTGGCTCCTCGGCCTCTCCTGCCTCTCTGTTTGATTCAATTTGCGCAGAGCAAAAGTAAATCAACAAAAGAGGGAACGAGCAAAATAGGATAAATAGGAAACGCTCGTTCGTATTCCATAAATTTGCTGGCACTTCAATCTCTTTTGCCTCTGCTCTCTCGCCCTGGTCTCCCCTTGGAGGCCTCCCCTGGCCTCCTTCTCCACTGTTGTTCTGTTCTCTATTTATAAAATTTAGCATTCCGCTGGCATTCTTCGTAGTCGCCTGCCTTCCTATATATACATATATATATATATTCTTTTTTTTTCTGTTGTCTGTGCCAAGTTTTTGCGGCTTCATTGCCAGCTCTCTCCATCTCCATCGTCATCTCATTTTCGTCCTGCCTGCTGCGGATGCGGATGCCGATGCTGCTGCCATTATCGTTTCTTTCCATTCCATTCTTCCGTCTGTTGTATTTTTAATAATGCATAATTTGTTTTATAACTAGGTTTCTCTCTCTCCCTCTCCCCTTTCTGCTGTTCACTTCTCTCTTGTCTCTTGTCTCTTTCTTCCTCTTCATTCTATCTGTGCACAATATACATATACATATACCTACTATATATAGCACTATAACACACCCACAAAGAGAACAAAAAAATTGTAATCAAAATGAAAACAAAGCGTTCGTTCTATTGTTGAAAAGTTATTATAAAATGCTTTGCTTTGCTTTGCTGGGCGATTTTTCTGCATTTTTGCCGTCCAGCATTTGGTTCATTTTCTAAAGTGCCTCCAGGGGTGTGAAATGCCACCCGGAGGAGGGGGTGGAGGAGGGGAGTGTCAGAGTCCCGTCCCGGGCATCTATTGTCCAAGCGTGCATGAATAATGCAGTTACGACCCGATAGGATGGGTGGCTCCCATTCCCCTCAAACTGCGAACAGCTGCGAAATTTGAGCTGATTGTTGAAAGGCTTTAGGAGGACCCAGACCCAGACCTGTTGCAGGGAAATGAGCTTAAAGGTATTGTGAATATGAATAGTTTTAGTTTACAGAAAATATCGAGAGGAGAAATCTGCTAACGAAGAACTCATCAAATCGTTTCATTTCTTAAAAGTGAAATGGAAAAATGTATACTCAAGACTGCCTTTCAGGTTAATTCCATTTGCTAATCAATTTCAATGCAAAGCGACCTACCTGCACAGCACTTTGGAAAGTTATGGCCACGTTATTGTGTTTTGTAAGAGCCAACATAGGGTGTTCCGGGCAGTTGAGGCACACTTCCCTTAGGCACACACTCTGCCACAAGGGGAACACTTAAAGCGTCATTACCCTGCCTGGCAATATGGTTTTCGGTCGCAGTTTGGCAAGGTTTGCCTTCTTTTTGCTGCTGTCTGCTAGCGGGTAAAACTCTCATAAAAAGCCGAAGTGAGACATAATAATAAAGCAACAAAAGACAATTCAGGTCGTAAAAATACGAAATAAATGTTATAAATGTAGCCATAAAAATTACAACAGCAACAACAATGCTTGGCAACGGGAAACAGGAACAGGAACTGGAGCAACCCTGGGCGCCCTCGCCACCCTGGCAGCGCCCTATGGGAACCTCTCTCACTCAACCTTTGGCAGCGTAAAATATTTTTAACTGATTGATACGTGCGCTGGTCCCTGTGTGTGTGTGTGTGAGAGGGGGGGTTTGGGGGTGTCGCGTTGCGTGACAAAAACAATGTTACACACAAACCTCCATTCCAGATGCGAGGGTCGAGCGGAACAGGGAGGAGGGACACTGACGAGAAACGCCGAAAAAGAGACAAACACTCGCACAAAAGAGGACCTCGCGTGAAAACAAATGAGAAAAAATATGTTACAAAGTGTCGCACATGACAGAGAACCCCCACACCCACACACACTGGCAGGCACACTCTACACACACCTACACACGGAGCAAGTGGCAGCAACACACATACAGAAATGCAGATACAGATACACGTACTACACCTACAGGAGTCTGGTTTGCCACTTGCTCGCCTTGTCATGTCCTGGCAGCAACTTTACATTGTTTGGCTTCGAGCGTTGTGCCATTTTGCGATACCCCGCAACAAGGGGTATTACGATTCTGATCAGCTGTTTGAAAACAGTTCCGATGCGAACTAGCAGCCGACTAGCATCGACAGAGCCACGAAATAGTGAACCCTCCCACATACAAAAACCCATAAATTTCGCCCCAATCCAGCTTTATTACGACTCGATCTTGTCTTCGAGCCGAATAAGTCAGCAAAGATGTCCAGTTAGCCTGTTTGGATTAGTTGGGACGTTGGCTATCGCTGGGCAGAGCCCTTAGCAGCATGGTCCACAGCCGCCGCAGCATGCATAGCAGCAGGGTCCACAGCACGGTCCGCAGCAGGGACTGCAACAGTAGCCACAAGGACCGCATGGCCCACAAGGGCCGCAGCAAGGACTACAGCAAGGGCTGTAGCATCCGCCGCAGCACGGTCCACAAGGTCCACAACACATTTTGATCCCTGATCTAAAATAAAAACCAAAAACTTATATTATTTTACACAATTTTTTTGATTTTTGTTCACCTTTTCACTGGAATCCAAACACAACAAAAAAACTGAAAATGAAACAAGAAATTTAGATGTTGACTCTACTTCTGCTGGTTGGGGACTGACAATATCCGTCAAACAAACCCGAACTACTTTTTTCGAATAGTTCGAACAGTCTCAAGGCTAATGTGATGATAATACTATAATAAAAATATATCGGAAATTCCGCGAATCGATTGTCCATAGGAACGACCTGCAACGATCTGCAAGGGTACCCAAAGCTTCGGCACGTGCTGTTAGGTTTCCCTTCATGTTTTGCTTTGGCTTTGGTTCGGTGAAGAGCTTTGAAGATTAGGGGGAGGGGGGATGGAGGGTAGAGTGATGGAGGGAAAAGAGGTTTGGCCAAAGAGTTCGGAGGAGGTGGGCGCTGGGGTCGATGCCGCTTTTGTGTCATCCTCGTCGACGCATTCGTGTCAAATGTATTTCCCTTTTTTTCTTTCTCCTTCCTTTCTCTCTCTCTCTCTCTCTCTCGCTCTCTGTCTGTATTTTAGTGTAATTTTGTTGATTACAACGTTGTTGCTTTTTCTGTCTCTCCCACCAGCTGTGTGTGTGTGGCTGGGTGTGTGTGTGTTCGTGACATTGTTGAGTGTGTAATTTATTTGAAGTGATCCTAAATTATATATGTATTTGTGTCTGCGTCTGCATCAAGGGTTTGGCTTCACAGCAAAATATATGGCAGGGATACGCTTGAATAATACATGTACATATGTATGTGTGTGTGTGTGTGTGTGTGTGTGTGTGTGTGTGTGTAGGAATACACTTAAATTGGGGTACACTTTTATCACTTTTTGCATGAATTTTTGACAATTATCATGTATTTTTAAAGCAATTTGTTTTTATGTAGAGTGAAACAAGATTTTGGGAAATAATTACTGAAATGTATGGACAAAAATATAACTGAAATTCTCTCTTGTTTAAGCAATCACATTTGTTCGCAATTCAATCAAAATTAAATGTTTGCAGAACCCTAGCGGCCCCCCTCTTGGAACCTGTGGGTCAGCAACAGCAACCGTTGGAACTAATTTGATTTGACAGCAGCACACGCATACCACCCACCACACACCACCCACCTGGACACACGCCCACTAAGACAAAGAGTACATGGCATGGCAGAAAAGTGTGTGCTCCTTCTCGTCTCCTTTCTTGGCTGTCCTTTCTTTCGATTCGTTTCGTTTCGTTTCCGTTCTCCTTTTGTGCCTTGCTTTGCTGGCCTCCTTTATGGCCACATTATTGCTTTTTATGGCCAAAGACAGAAAAGTCATGTTTGGGCGCTTGTTAATATAAAAATTGTGCTGCTTTGGCCACCCCATAAACCCGCCCTGCGGCCAAAACTCAACGCCAAAATGTCTAATGAAATCTAATAAATTAAGGAGATTTACACAAAAGGCCTTTGGCCGGGGGCTAGTCTCTCCCTCTCTCCATCTCTGGTTCTCGATGGCCTCCTCGTGTCCCTCAGATGTCTACTGCCAGCGGCTTAATTCCGTGGTTGGCATAACTCACATTACATTTCAGGCTGGCCAAAAGCAAATTATTGGCTTTTCAGCAAAATGTAAACTCTCCGAGCCACAGCAATAACAACAACAACAACAACGACAACAACAACAACAACAGCAGCAAGTGTGAAGGCAAGGGGGGCGGGGAGTACCCAACGACGCCACTCCTTTATGGCAAACTTTTCCCCCAGTTGTCACACAATCTTTTGTTTCTTGGTTGTTCGGAATGAACCCCAAGGAGCGACAGCCTCAAGGAGATCAAAGATACCAGGAAGAGAGGTTAAAGTTCGCTGAAGCAAACGGAAACTTTCAACTCGAATCAAAGTGCCACTTAAAGCCCCAATAGAATGTTTTATTTTATCACCGAGTTCATTCAATTAAAATTGCTTTAAATTCCTTTATTTTCAGTGCTGCTCTCTTTATACTGCAAAATTCAATTTCGTGTTTGGCCGAAAAGTTTAATTGATTTTCACTGAACACACATACATACATATCTGTATAGTATATGGCAAAGCCATAGAATACAACGAATAAACGAGATTATGTGCCACAAAAGAAACGGCTAAAAACGCACATAAATCGAGCAAGAAAATACTTTCCCAGGGACTGACTGGGACTGAAACTGGGGACTGGGAACAGGGAACAGGGGATATGTAATCAACTCTGGTGGGACACCTCTTCAGGACTGGCTCCGATGGGGGGTGCGCATATCCCCGAAATCCCCAGGAGAAACTCCTCTATAAATCTCTTGCCCTTTTAGAAGGTGCAAAATTGTATACATAAAATATTTCTACTTATTCGCATTCGTTGAGGTAATGTTTTAAAAATGATTTATGGTTCCGCCTCCGCCTCCCCAATCTCCAGACGGGGTCCCACCACCGCCCAACGGAAGGAAAGGGCATGTGTGAGGATTGGCGGGGAGCCCGGGCAGAAGCGAGGACCGTGAACCGAGAACCTACACTTACTGGCACCTCAAGTGCTCGGCCAGCCATGCAATTACATATATCAGCAGGAAGACAGACACTGGGGGTGGGGGTGGGGGTGGGTTGCTCCTCTGTTATTTTTGCGCATGTTACAGCACTGGCGAATGCATAAATTATGTAAAATTACCCAAAGAACGAGAGGAAGAAGCGGCTGCCCTTCCCTGGTTCGTCCTTGTAAAGTGCGTGTTACATTGAACACAAATAATTTCTGGGGAGTGCAATAAATATATGATAAATGTCTTACAGCTGACAGAGAGTTTCTTGCGAAAGTTAATCAAACCATATGAGAAATGGCCCAGCCAAGGCGAGAAGGGATATCCCTCGAAGGGAAAACATAGTTTCGAAAGGGCTTACAGCACAAGAATTACGTTATTCTTGCAGGAAAATTAGGACTCTCCATGATTAGAGCGCATTCAAGTTTATTTTACAATCAGTAAACACAACACCTTAGTTATATTTTCATTTCTTAATTACCTAAAAACCCTCCCTTTGGGATGGGTAATCTCGACATCAATGGTTATGTCCTTCTCGGCCACCACCGCCGACTTCTTCCACATGTAGTGCAGATGCAGGAAACTGCAGTAGGCGAAGGCCAGGCGGAAGAACAGCTGCCGGTTGGGTGTGACCAGGCCCAGGACCTGGAGGCCGGGCTGCAGGAGGCAGCGTCGCACGCTCTGGCTACAGCTGTCGCCATCCTGAAGCCGCCACCGATAGCGTCTTTGCTCCAGCCAGCCGTGGGTGGCGAGGATCTCGTCGAACTGCAGCAGGCGAGCCACTTGCAGCCAGCAAGTGTCCTGTGGGGCGGCGGCGGCAGCCACCAGGGCGGCCAGGGAGTGCATGAGCTGGCGCAGATTGTTGGCCAAGAGGGCGATCTGGAAGATGCGCCGCCACTGGACATAGGAGAGGGAGTAGATCATGCTGAGGTTGTAGACGATGATCAGTACCAGCTGTGGAGTGATGCAGTCGAGCAGCTCCTGGGTGAGCTTCGCATAGGATCGGTGCAGACGCTGCAGAGATCGCAGGCGGCGCTGCAGCCTCTGCACCGCCCTGTGATCGCCCTTGAGTGTGCCTACGGGCAGCTGCTCGCCGATGGAGGCCAGCTCGTCGTTCATCAGCTCAAAGGATTTTGTGAGAATCGTGAGTGAAATGCTCACCAGATGGGAGCTCATGTCCATCACCCAAATGGCCATTGAGACGGGCACCACGAACACGGCCATGAAGAACAGCTTCCAAGTGGCGTCGTGCGACAGCATGAGAGTCTCGAAGTACATCTTGAAGGTGAGCAGCCGGAAGACCAACTGCAGCACCAGCATCCAGGACAGCCGCAGCTTGCAACGACATCTGCGGTACAGCTCCGGAGCCAGACGCAGGAAGCAGTTGATCAGCCGGATTCGCTCCTCGTACACCCTCCGAGGCTGCACCAGCAGCCAGCAGGCAAACACAAACAGCTGGATGTGCAGAAGGAGCACGTATGGGTTCAGCAGGGCCAGGCTCAGGAAGTAGGCGAAGAACAGCCCCAGCATCCGTGCTATGGTTACACCGTAGGGCGTCAGGTGCACCGAGCTGTTGGCAGCCTCATAGCGCACCCTCATCAGGCCCAGGTAGTAGAACTGCGCCAGATAGAACCGCAGCAGGAGCAGAGCGTGCAGGCTGATGTATCGGTTGCTCAGGCGGAACAAACGCCAAAGCGCCATCGATGAAGTTGGGCCCCGAACTGGCCAACAGAAGCCCGGCCAATGCTTTGGGATTGGTGTGGAATAATTGCTGTCATTAGGTGGGTTAATGATACACTGATGAGCAGCTTGATGGTCTGGTCTCGCATTAGGGATGGACAGGACAATAAGCTTTATCGGAACGAACTAGTTCTAGTTCCTGGATCCTGAATGATGTTCTTTATGCTCTCTAGGAATGACCTGAACTCAGTTCTATTCAGGGTTCTCGCAACCATTACATCCCCATTTAAATGTCTGAGAGTACCTTTTTTGGGAAATCGCAAAAGAACCAACTATTTCTATTACCCAAAAGAGACCCGTCCCGACAAATTGTATTTAGATATTCCCCCCAACATTCTTGCACTTCATCAGCATAATTTGTTATGCAATTAATTTGAGTGGCAAAAAGTAAGGAGAACTTTGTTGGAAGGCGCCAAATGGCTCAGAGCTCATGGCTCATGGCTCATGGCTGACGGAGAGCAGAGCACTGCGAATGTTGAATATGAAGTCTGGTAAACAAGTTTTGCATAATTTCCATAAAATATTTCATAAACAACTTGAAAAATGGGGAAAAGCTGAAAGCAGAAAAAGAAAACAAGGAAAACTCGCAGCGGTAATTAAAAAGTTCACAAAAGAGTCCGCTCCGCTCCGCTCCTGTCCGGTCCGGTGCGGTCTCCAGGGACGACGGAGACTTGGAAAATTGCTAGCAAGAAGAAGCGAATGCGAATGCGAACCGTCTTCCGATGACAGGGCACAAAACTTGCCGATTGAATCTGGAATGTGGGAGACCAGGAAGTGGGTGGCCCACTACTGCAGAGTCTAGACTCTCTTTGCTCTGCCAATCCAAATAAATTAAAAACAAGTCGCAACTCGTTGCCAAGTTTGTCACCGCAGAAAAATAATAATAAGAAAAAAAATAGGGATTATTTGTATGTAGATGGAAGGACTGGCCAGAACCGCAAACTGCGGTTGCCGTGGACGCCACTGTGGCCACTGACCAGCTCCGCCTCGGACAGTTGTTGTTGTGGTCGGGTGGATGTCCTGGCACAGTCCTTGCAGTGTCACTGCTCATTATATTGTTGGGGGATGCAGAGGCATCGGAAATTGGAAAAGTTTCCGTCTCCTCCCCCCGTCAGTTGTGCATTTATTTAGCATACTGCAGGAAAGTGCAGGAAGATGATGGTTGACAGACGACAGAAGGATATTCTCGATGGACAGGGTCAAGAGAAACGAAAATGTATGCTCTATAGTTGCATTTCTTCAGAGAAATTATTTATTATTATTCAATTTTCAAGTCAAGGAGATATTCAATTGTGTTATGTGTAAGGGAAATTGTTGGCGCAAGTTTTGATTTTCCCGCAGATAAGAAAACAGCTGACATCACCGAAAGTAAAATAGCTCTCTGTTGTGTTCTCTGGTTCTCTGCTGCTCTGCTGCTCTGCTGCTCTCTTCCTAACGGGTTCTCTTAACCGATTTGGGATGTTCACGTGTATCTTTGGGACATTTAGGGGTAGTTCGAAACGGTTATAATTTATCTCAACGGTTTTCAAAGAGGGGAAATATTTAAGGGTGCAAACACTGCTGCGATGTTTTCCCACCCTCACCCTGCGCTTGCAGTGGAATTTCAAATAACTGAATGGATGAATGAATGAATGAAACCCCAACGAAAATAATGCACGTGTAGATGGACTGGGTAGACTGATGGGGTGGCTGATGGATGAAAATTAACTGCTATCGGCAATGTCGCGTCGCAGCCAGTCGAGCAGAGCATCCCGGGCACATTCCGCATCCGCGTCCAGGCAGATGAGCTGACGCACGTCCTCCAGCCAGTTGCCGATGATGTAGCGCTTGATGCACGGCATCACACCCAGCTCGCGCAGCACCTTCAGGCAGTACACTTGCAGGCGGGGATTGGTCTCGGTGGACATCAGGCGGCCCACCAAGCAGGGCAGGAATGAAAACTCCCGGCTGCGCCAAAGGGCGCGCTTGCTGTGGAGGCCGTTGAGGAGGGCCAGGACCACGTACTCCCAGCTCATCACCTTCTGGCGGGGTAGCAACTTTTTGGGATCGATATTTTTGTCCCTTAAGATTTCGAACAGCAGCTTGACCCCATCAACAGCATCGAAGCGGCGCTGACCCTCTGGACAGCGGAGGAGCAGGGCGAAGGCCTTGGTGGTCATGCACCAGTAGAAAGGCAAGCGGTTCGAGATGCGCGAATGCAGGAGCTCAAACAACCCGAGCTCGATTCCACGCTCGGGGCTAAGTTCCAGCATGTGGCAGAGATGGTGCCACAGATGCCGTGGGTATAGAGGCTGGCAGGGGTCGTGCAGGAAGACAGAAGCCGCTGCAGACAAATTGTCGGGATCCTCCATTACGATTCCTAGAACTGGTAATGGGAATAATATTATCGAATAATTCCCCACTTCAGGTGAAATGCATTACCTTCTGGTTTGCTTGTCAAATTTCGTAAGATTTCAGCGGCCAAATCCTCTTGGAGTGGCACCCGACTCTTTATGATTTTGTAGAACTCATCTCTCAGACATTTCCGATTAGCAATTTCCTCGGCGCCATTCAAATTGCGAGATAGAATGTCTTAAGAAGGGGAGTATATATCTACCTATAGCTTAAAGGATTGCGGTATGTACTCACTAAAGATCTTTAGATATGTTTCCACTTCACGGTACTCTTCTTTGTGGATCCGCAATCTCATCCTCATAAATGAATTCTTCACCCTGTTCAAAGGGATTAAACAAATATGTACAGATATTTCACTTCCCCCCAGAGCACGCTCTGCCCACAACCCACTTTCTCACAATGTCCATTTCAACGATGGCTCTCTGAGCATTCAACGGACTCAACAGGAACTCTGTCAACGAAACAATGGCCTTCCAATGGGTCAGGCCCTCGTCACTGTCCATTTCCTTCATCAATTTGGGCAACGCAAACCACCCGTAGGCCAGCCGTGCCCGATCCTCAAAGTACGGGGAGCTCGGGGGACAGGCGTTTGGAAGGCATTTGCACTTGTCACGTTTGTCCATGGCCTCTTTCCATTCTGTGGTGGTTTTTCTTATCGTATGCATAGATCTACTTAATATATCCATTAGCAGACTTACCCTTATTCTGCTGGCAGTTAATGGAGCTGGGCTTGAGAAGATTTTTTAATTCCATTTGCAAAAAGTGATTGCGACATTTTTCCATTTCCTCCCACATGTTGTTCAATACAATTTTGTTTTACTTATTATTTCTATTGAATGTTACAAAATATACACAAAGCGAGTTGTTTTTCTATAAAATATTTCTTTGCAAGTGACAAAAGTCTGTTTTAAATTTCAAACAACAGTTTGGCGACAAAAAAGGCTACCAGACTGTCGCATTTAGCTCAGTTAGGTGCTGCCACACATCTGTATCGAAAAGCTCGTGAACAGCTGGTTTTCTCAGCTTTCGTCGGCGCGTACCGTCTCTTTCTTCCAGTGGTGCAATCTTTCAACTTCTCAACACAAAATTTCCTGAGCGGTTGCTGCGCGCGTGATAAACAAATTGAACACAACAAGATTCGCTAAAAGTAAACCACTTTTCGAATGGACATCTTATTTGGAAAGTGAATGTCTGCAATGTGCAATAAACTGCAGCTAATTCAATGCTCCTTCGTACATTCTGTTTAAAGTATTCTTTGGCAGCAATAATTAACTCGAGTGACAGTCAAAAATGTAAACAAACGCGTTCAATAATTAACAAAAAGCAAATTGCTCCGGTGTTTTACTATTGTTAGTTTGTGCTGCTGCTGGCTTAGCTGCTGCTGCTTCTGCATTCGTGCCGGTCCCTCTCTCTCTTTCTAACTGTTCCTGTGCTTTCGCGTGTTTTTTGCCTGTCATCCTGCCCGTGTGTTTTTGTTTGTTTGTGTCTTTGTGTCTTTGTCTGTGTGCCGGAGCAGACAACAAAAGAAATTGCGCTCTCCGCAGTCGTCGCCGCCACTCCCGCTCTCCCCTACGCCTGCCTAGTTACCGTTACTTGCTGCACTGCCAAAAAAAAATAGCAACAAAAAATACGAATTTTTGATAGAAATAATTTATACCTTTTTCGAAGAAGCTTTCAATCCAATCGACAACAAAGATGGCCTTGCTAAAACTGGCAAGGTGAGTTCTTAAATATATGCCCATATATTATATATCTACATACATACATACACATATGTATGCATGCTATATGTATACATATGTATTTATGGTCGAGACACTATGTACACACACATGTATTTAGGCTTTTAAGCTAAAACCGGCTTCGAAAATTCGAAATTACACCGTTGAAATTGCACCTACTCTCTTTGCGTTTCCACTTAACGGGGAATAATTACGTGAGTTACTCCCCCTCCCAGGAGCGGAATGATAACCATGAGGCACTCCTCTGGGCACTCCCAGAGTCCAGAGTACATACATACATACAAAGCGGGCTCCCAAATGCGATTAATCCATTAGTGTTATTATTCTCGCTAAATGAGGATCTTAATACATTTCAAGTTGAATGTGCATAATACTTACTCGGGTGGAACTCCGCCCCTGTTCTGTTTCAGTTCTCTGGTTCTGTGGCTCCTCAAATGCTGATCAAACAATTACTCAAATCATGTAATACATTTTGCTTAAATATTTGTTCCCCATTTAGTTGCTGTTATTTGTTGATGTTATTGTTCGTCGTTTGGTCATTGCACTCACACGGCCCTGAAACGTAATCCAATTGTTGACTAAAAACAAAATACTCCCCCTTAATTGCGATATTTCGAAGGAGTAGATGATGTTATAATGATTACCCTAACATTGGATAGTATTACCTACTTGTTGATTTCTCCTTACAATTGCCGCAAACAATAATAAAGGCTAATGAATCGGGTTTTGGTTCCGACTGCCAGTAGCAATAGAGCGGGCGGGCGGTTGGGTGGTCCGGCGATTATTCATTCATCGTTGATTCCGGCTGATATTTATGCTGTTTACACGTACGCTACACCTCCGCGCACCTCCGAGTAAACAAACTCCCCGCCGACGCGGCGGAGGTGTCAAGTCGCTGATCAGTTGATTGATGTGGCCAGCCCTGCTGAACGATTGGCGATTGGCCTCGTGCTCCAAGCACTAGCGCCACCTAGAAGTACATACTAAATACAGTGGAGGCTCGTTTGGGGGAAAACAAACTCCCATGTTCCAGCCTGGAATGTGGAATCCGTCCCAGGCAGCACTCACTGTACAGACTCTACACACAGTCAGATTACAGAAGCATGAATAAAAAGGAAAGGCAAATGTCTCAAGTCATTTGATTGCGAACTGGGTTAGAGCTAGTTCAAGGCGGTTTATATGGCTGGTGGCCCTCTTTCGTTTCACGCTTTATTAGCGGGACTCACATTTGATTTGTTCTGATTTGTGTCTTGGTATTGGCACGTAGCCCCACTGCATATGCTACTTCTTTCCCACTGACTCATTCAACGTCGAGGGGCAACCTCCCCTGACAGCACCAATTAGGGGATGCGCTGAAGTTCTGCCCAGTCCAAAAATAGTAACTCCTAGCCCCACTCCATAGCGTGATTGAGTGTAATTGGAGCTAAGAACGAATGCTCCTCTCAAGTCTCAACTCTGAAGTGCAGCTTCTCCAAACAGTGACAAATGACATTTCCAGGGCAGAGCCATAGAGCAACGCAACGGAACAACATTGCACTGGAAGCTGTAAAAGTGCAGTCGGTTGTCGGCAGTCGGCAGTCGGCAGTGGATTGTATCTATAAAAGATGTACATATTTGTATCTGTATCTGTTTCTGTATCTCCAGCTAGATTCCGACGGTAACTGACTGGATGGCCCCAATATGTCCTCGACTAACCTGCTGGTTGGTGGGTTGGTTGTTTGCTGTGCACATGCCATATGCCGTATGCATAATATACCGAGAACACAGATATAGACGGCGGAATGGAATGGAAACTTTTTTATGTACATCCATACGAATGCGGGTGAAACACAATGAAACTTTGCGAAAGGCACATCCATATGTACACGGGATGCTGCTGCTACTGCTGCTGCTGCTGCTGCTGGATTGATAAAGCTTGTAATCTATATGACGGCATGGTCTCGAGTTACTGTCACTGTATAAATAGAATCACTCACTATGTACTATGCATAATCTTATATACTATTTACTTATAACTTTCCTCTGTATAGGTAATCGTCGGGCATATGATGTGGAAGATCTTATTGTTATACGACTCGTGCAGTAGCGTGAGCCTGTGCCTGGGCCTGGGCTCTTAATTTAATTATGACTATTTTATTAATTGAAATGCGTAGTAGTATTTCTATAAATGGAATCTCTTTGCTTTTGTTGTTCCTCCTCTGTGGCTGTGGCACAAACAACAAAATTCCGAGCGATAAAATAAGAGCTTTCAATCAGTTAATAAATATTTGGTGCTTCATAATCCAACATTTTATTGCCAGTTGTGATTTGTCACCCGAGCCAGAGATAAGTCGCGTGTTTCGATACGTCTTGGGGTAGATCGCTGATCCATCGATAAGATACGCCACCACACAGTTCTTTCAACCTCCTTCATTGCGATAGACCATAGTCCACGATGCACTTGATCGATCAATGGGAGGTCTTGGCCCTGCACTCGTGAGTACACACACACAGATACAGCCGCAGTCGCAGTCGCACAAGCGATAGCGGATTGCGCAATCCTCCAACATGTCAACAGTGGTTGGCGGTGGTTCGTTCGTATTCTGAATATTGTATCTCGTGCAAACCAGTTTGAATAGCCCGCAAACAAACCAGCCTAACATACATGCCCCTCCCCTTCGCCTACCCCCTCCGGCGATAGATGCAAACATTGTAAGTACTCGAAATATGTACAGTGCAGACCCTCGTTGATGGACAGCACAGCTCTCAGCTGGTTGCTTTGGTAGTAGGGAATCCGGTCGTCTCAAACTGATTACAAATCATTCCAGATAAAGCCAGACGCAAGATATCTACACCACATGCATATTAAGTACAGAATTTATTTGCCATTGCGAAGCAATCACATTTGAACAATTGTTCCTCATTACAGCGGGAGCTATTAATAGATGATAAATACATAGAGACATACATATGTACATATATATATGTATTTATCTGTGAGAACTTCCTCGATTCTGTCATAGTCCCCCCCGCCCCTCTTAGCGGCAGCAGCAGCAGTAGGAACCCGTTTATTATTATTGAACATTTTATAGATTATTCATTCCAACAATGGATATCAAAACTCATATAGAGAGCAGTAAATTTACTGCTGCGCACAAATTAAAGATCAAACAGAACACCAGCAGCCACGTCGTAAGGCATACGCTTTGTGGCTGAAATTCCCACTTAACCATCGCAGTAGATTTGCAACTTGATTGTAGAGAAGTATGTACCACCTTTTCCAGATATTGATCTTCGGCTGAATCGATTGTAGAGTATTTCGGAGGTGTACAGAGTCTCCAACGCAGAAGGGTTGGCCAATGAACGAACGTTTTGAGCAATTCAGTGTCTGGTTTTCTGATGGTTCGAGAATGCGGGAAATCCGGCTGAAAGCAGTTTTCACCAAACTTATCCAAAGTCAAGAGCATGGCGTACACAACACTCACAGATGCAGATACACATACAAATACAAATCTAAATACAACTACATCGAGGTGAACGAATAGCACGAACCTATGGGTATAGGTATACACATATCAATACCGTACATACTCGTATTGTGGGTACAGAACACCAATACGAGTCCGCAAGAACAACTGAATAAAATGCAGAGGAGTGAAGTGGAGTGAAGGGCACGGTGCGGTACTGTACTGTACTGTACTGTACGCTCATACTCATGCACGAATACAATAAATGAATGCAATTCTGCTGCCAGTGGTGGCAGTGGAAAGGGACTGTGGGACGGGCAGGCCAGGCCAGGCCAGAGCAGGGTAGGACAGGGCAGTGGAGTGCAAGGTGGTGGAGCGAGAAGGCCGTCGTCAGAAACTTGTCGGCCTTTCCCAGGGAAATTTCATGCACGCGCGGCACGCGGCACGCTGCACGCGGCGTATGCGCAATAAATATATATAATTTCTCGCAGACCCATCCCCAGCTCCCCATGTCTCCAGTTCCGTTTACAATTCCACTAATTTCTATCAATTGTAATAAGCCCCATTCCGCAGAGGCGGCCCCTGCCGGACCCCCGTGTGTATTATGCATTCCAGGACCTTGAATATAATCATCCATAAGTAAATACATCTGCAAGTGGCAATTAGAAAAGTCAATTGGCTGGCATACTCCAGCATTCAGCACGTGATGCATTCCGTCGTTGCATTCTGCACTTTGATCTGCCTTTCGGCTTGGGAAGATCTCAAGCCGTTTGACCTTTTGTTGTTGTGGAACTTTAGGTCTTCTGCGACAAATCCCATCCGCCTGGCATCCTCTGGAAACCCCCCTGTTGTTCATACATTTTGTTTTGCTCCCAGGTCTATTGTGCTCTAGCACGCGTTATATTCGGTGACCGAATGCAAAGCAATCAGGCATCAGGGCCATAATCATGCCCGTACACGTACACGTACACCCGTGCATGCCACGGTGAATCTGTTGTTAATTGAAATGGTTTTCAGTAGGGTTTAATGGTTAATGGCGCCACTAATGCCTCGGCTTCTTTCTTCATTGTTTTGCTGGAACGTAAATCACACATCACTCAGATGTTTTAGTTGTCCACTGAGTGGGCGGCAGGCGGCAGGCGGAGGGGGAGGCAGGCGCAGTTAAGTGGAAGGCAAATGTGGAAAAAGGGGCTTGTCATCGCGGTCCGATTTAATGGGAAAAAGAGAGACTGAACAACCAAACCTGTTGCCATTGCTGGCTCGTTCTGTGGGTTTCCTTTTAAGTGAATCATACCATACCTAGTACTCGTGCTGTAAGAATGGAGAATGGGAGCCGAATAGTTTAGAACAGTCGACCACAGGCGTATCGATAAGGAGGACTGCCCGGCAATTGCTGCCCCGAATTTAGAGTTTAGTTCTGGCTCTCAGAGTAAGTTATTGCAGGATACTAAACATCCGTCTTACGTGCATAAAAATCGATCGTTTTCCTTCGTGAACCCACTTCCACTCGGCTGGAAATTTGTTTTGCAATTTTCTAAATATAGCCTAACCCATTAAAGTCACTTGGAATGTAAAGTGCAAAATGCAAAGCCGCCACGCAGTCGATTCAATTTGTGCTGCAAGTAAAAGTGAATTCAAAAGTTGCTGCCTGCCCCTCGCGCACAGCCACAGCCACAGCCAGAGTTCATTCATCCAATTTTGTGTGTTGGTCTGTGGGGGGAAAATGTGGACTTCCGCATATGGTACGAAAGCGAAAGTGAGACTGTGTCGTGTGGCTCTCTCCCCTCTCCCTCTCCCTCTGCCTACCCTCCCTCTCTGTCTCTCTCTCTCTCTATCCCTCTGCCCCACTCGGATCTGGTTCCTTGTTGTTGTCCATTTAATCATTGCAAATTTTATGCAATCTGCTTCTCTGCTGAGTGCTGATCTTTTTATAACCGCCCCATGATTCTGTGTGTGTGTGTGTGTTCCATAAATCAAAAAGCAGATCATGTCAGGCCTTTTCCATGTGGGATTCAATTTGATTACAAAAAGAAACGCGCTCGGAGCGTGCGCCAAAAGTGCATTGACCATTGGGGTAAATGGAAAACTGTTGTAATGGAATTGAAACGTATTGTAGTGTTCCAAAATAGCAGCGGGAACGCTACGACACCCAGATAATGTATCTAATTTTAAAATGCACGCGCTCGGAAGATTATCTATCAAGTGATAAGCACGCGATTCGCATATTTGTCTAGTCTCCCATTCCCACTGATATTATAGCGCCTGGGGGCTGTGGCGTCCCAAGGACAGGTTGAAGAGAATCGGTTTATGATGGCAGTCTGAGACAAACGGCAATTAGTAAAAGAGGAAACATTTCCTTTATGCAACCAAAAATGCACTTGTTGTTTTTTATTTTATCGACCAAACAACGGGCCCGTCCTTACAGTGATCATTTGAAAAGCGCGCGCATTGTCGCCCCAAAACTGTGCTGTTCGGCGCAAGTAAAATATATGCGATGTTAAAATAATATCGATATTTGGTTGCCTTTTAGCCGTCGTGCTTGTTGGGACTTTTAGAGGGATTTTGTGGAAAAAACATCATCCCAACTATTTCCTTTTTCATCGCAACAATATCCCTTACATTCCATGCTCACTTACGTATTTTACCGTTGGCAACATTTTTTTGTATGGGCCAGCAGCATGTGCCACGAAATTAGCGACATTGTCCCACAACATTTGCACGGAATGGCAACATTTGTCATAACCCTTATGAAAGGATTTAAGAACAGTTTGTTTTACTAGGCACCAATTATTGCAGAAACTAGTCAGTCTCTATCTCTATCGGGATCGATATGTTAATAATAATAAATTCATCAAATGAATTATTGGATGAAAAATTGTAAATATGTGCAAAATACAATATTAATTGCGTTTTAAAGCACCTAGAAAAAAAGAAATATAACATTAATCAATGGAAAAAGGGTATACAATTGTCGATACTACCGGTTAACAAGCAACAAGTGTTCAAATGACGTGATATTTCTCACTTACGTTTTCCCTCGTCGCATTTCATGCTCACTTAAATTTTATACCTTGGCTTAAACGTCATTTTAGAAACAATCTAAAAAAAAGAGTCACTAAACTTAACCAATCTTGTAGACAATTGATTGATCAATCGTATAAAATTATGTGCTCAGGCCTGAGCGTCCTAGTTAGCTAGTAATATTAAACGGAATATCAAATTGGAAGAAATTTAAAATTTAGGGGTGTCTGGCAAAAAAATCGATGTTTGAAAAAACTATCGATGTCTGCAGTGAGGACCCTAACATCGATTATATCGATAGTTTGCCAGCTCTATTTTGCATTCCGAAAAAATTTTAGAAATCCCTACGAAAATGAGTGTGGAAACCAGCAAATTGCTGATAAAGAAGCTGCCCTGCGACATGGACGAGCTGGCGCAACTGATACGGGAGTGTAAGCTGATTATACCACGCTCTTTGAGCTCCTACGGAAGTCGTCGAGCCGTGATCGAGTACGCTGATGCCGGTGAGGCTCTAAAGGCTCTGGAAGAACTGAACGGCCTAAGCGACATACTTGACAAGCCGCTCTGTGTGAGTCCCTTTGGGCCGCGTGCCGCCCACGATGGCAGTCATGCCAACAAATGCACCCAGACAAAGCCACCGCCATCCGAACACGCGGCGACTGCCAAACAGGAGATCAGCAAGTACGTGCAAAGGCTATATGCCTGCAATAATCTGTGTGACTTTACGCAGCCGCCGCCGCCATATCTCCGCTATAGCTATCCCAGCATCAACGCTGAGATTCTGGCCGCGATTGGCGAAACCCTGCAGGCCGACACGCGCTTCTACCAGCAGGTTCTCCATTTGATGAATCGCATGAATCTGAAGCCGCCTTTCAAACAGCGCTCCTCCCGCCTAGTTGTCCAGAGCCATCGGCAGAGCGTCGGCATCCAAACAGAAAGCATACCCAGCGAGAGTGAAAGCGAGTTGGAAAGCGACGAAGCGGAGCCGAGTGCCAAAAGGAAATGCCTCCAAGCGTCCACATCATCCACTGCTGCCAGGGAGAAGAATCTGAAGAGAGCGCGACAAATAGTGCAGCAAGCCGTCAGGCAGGCCAGTCATTCGAAACTCAAGCACGAATCCCCGGCGCCGTCTTTCTCAGCTCCCAAAATTGAGCTCAAACTGCCACAGACGCTCGATCCAGCGGTAGCCAAGCCAGAGAAGCGTTTGTCCATACAAGAGCTGGAAGCGCTGCCCGTCTACAAAAACTACAAAGAGGGGGACCCCAGCAACAAGTTGTACATTAAAAACCTCCACAAAAACATCAGCGAAGAGCAGCTGCGCGAACTGTACTCGCAGTACACGACTCCGGAAAACCTGGAGATTAAAGTGATGCGGCAGGGCCGCATGAAGGGGCAGGCTTTCGTGACATTCGTCAACCTAGCCGATCCGGAGGTCATAGCCAAAGCCCTGGCTGAAACCAACGGCCTACTATGGGAGCAAAGGCCTATAATCGTCTGCTACGGCAAGAAGATCTGAGAAGAGGTTAGGGTCTCAGTCTGGAGAAACTTCTTGATTGTTTTGTAGTTGTTTCAGCCATCCATTACTCTCTACATTCCCGAAGCAAGCCCAAATTCACACCCTGACTTTTTCTGTCTTTGTTTGCAGGCAACTGGGCCTGATTGATACCATCTACGTGGAAGGAGCTCGCCCAGATCCAGCCAACGATCCTGAGGAGTCACTCAACGTAGCAGACATCACAGCCCCCGCCAACTCAGTGTCCATCAAGACGAAGAAGTCTCGCAAATCCAAGCAGTTGGCTATGCAGCCCTATACCTATGCCATTTCCGTGGACTTCGAGGCGACCTGCTGGGAGAAGCAAGCCCCGCCACAATGGAGAGAGTCGGAGATAATTGGTGAGTGGCCCCATATATACTGCATTATACACAGTACAAATCATCCGTGATTCTTGTGATTCACAGAGTTCCCAGCCGTTCTGGTCAATCTGAAAACAGGCAAGGTGGAGGCGGAGTTTCACACGTACGTGATGCCCTTGGAGTCGCCACGCCTTAGCAACTATTGTACTGAGCTGACGGGTATTCAGCAGAAGACAGTGGAGGCGGGTGTTCCGCTGCAGACGGCACTCAATATGTTCTGCGAATGGCTGCGCAATGAGTTGCGCGTCCGCAACCTGGTGCTGCCGAAGACTAATAAAGCCAATATACTGGGAAACTGTGCCTTCGTAACCTGGACGGACTGGGACTTCGGCATCTGTCTGGCCAAGGAATGCACCCGCAAGCGAATCCGAAAGCCAGCCTGCTTCAATCAGTGGATAGACGCGAGGGCCATTTACAGGGAATGGTACAAGTATCGTCCCTGCAACTTCGCCGATGCTCTGTCCCATGTGAACCTGGCCTTCGAGGGACGAGCTCACTCCGGCATTGATGACGCCAAGAATCTGGGCGCCCTCATATGCAAGATGGTTCGTGACGGAGCCCTCTTCTCAATCACCAAAGATCTGACCCCATATCAGCAGCTCAACGGTGGCTTCTGAGCTGCAGCGGTCAGGGGTCATCCTTCAGCCATCCCTCCAAACCAGGACGCAAAAAATCCAGTTATTTATTGGGTTATATACGATATAAAATCATACAACAACCGCAAGGACAGGGAGGATGACTAGGAGAGGTGCCTAATCTGACCACAAACGTAAACGCTAGAGAAGTTTCTCGTTTTTGTTTTGTATTTTACCTAATTTCTTGTAACAGCAATTGATAAGACTTGAAATTTGATGTGCATCGCAATCGCAGCCGATCCCCAGCATCGCATCTGCACCGGGATCTGAAACACCTACATACGAGTACATCTAAACATCTACACATAGCTATAAATATGGCCTTAGAGCATACATATTTTTCTACCATTCATACTTACTTGGTAATGCTTAGCCGTAGTCTATAATATGGAATGCAATACTTATTTTAACGACTTACACCGCCTACCCTAACACTAGGTCATAGGGCGTCAAATATAAAATAATAATAAAACGACAATAGCTGCATACGTATTATGTGCTGTATTGTATCAAATAACACGGATCATTCTTTGCTATGCATAAACTATAATCGTTAGACTAGTGCATCACCAGAGAGTCTATGCATGACGGCCACTTGTATAACACCCTTCTTACCCGTCCTCATCCAAAGGGGATCGTCCTCGGACAGCCACTCCACAGTGCAGATTGGGAGACCGCAATATATGTCCGACTTTATGGCCCGCAACGCACACACACTGGTCGGAAAGAAGCCACGCAGGCACTCCGTCAGTGGCGCTGTGTAATCCCAGTTGATATCGCCCAGCAGTTTGCGGTAGTTGAGATCCCCCTTGAAAATGATCAGAGCTGCCTGGCTCAAAGAGACATACAGGCAGGGCAGATGCTTCTTCATCTGGCTCAAGTCGTAGGGGCTAGTCCAAAAGTAACAGGTGTCGCACAAGACGAGCGAACGATCCCGCATGTATCGACGCAGTCGCCGTCCGAATGCGGCTATTTCGGCAATCTTGTGACTGCGAAGGAAGGTCAGCATCCAGAGAAAATCCTGCTGGGTGACGTCGGAGATGAACCAAGGAATGGCCTTGACATGGAATCGCACTTTGCGAGCCAAGCCCGTTTTGATGAGGTATTCAGCTAACAGGAGGTCTGAGAAGAGCTCGAAGCCAGCGTTATCACAAACAATATCAACATAGACCGGGTCCCAGGCCTCAGTGAGGACACGCCAGATTTCCGCAGACTGATCCACTAGCAGATCAGACTCGTAATCCTTCATCAGCTTCAGAAACTGGGCATCTGGTGCCTCTTTATTTATGGACAGATCACAGCGATTGCTCCACAGGGCCAGCTTCAACATACTTTGGAGGTTCTTCTGAGAACGCAGCATTCCCCGCATTCCCACTATAACATTCTTCAATAGTTTCACTACACTTGTCGTGGCATTAATCTTTTTCTGAGAAAAGTAGTCGTAACTGGAGAGCGTGACCGAGCGGCGAAAAATTGACCAAATGCGTCGATACATATAGCATTCGGCGTGTAGCCAGACGGAGGAGAACCAGCGATTCGTATCCTCGTTCAGATTGCTAATAAACCGATTCCAGTCCTCGGTATCTGGGGCCTTGCCATGGAACAGCTGAAACACCTGGTTTTCGTGGATCTCATCGCACAGCAGCTGCAGACTCCAGCAAACCCTTTTCAAATCGAAGTGTACATAGGCCCCAAACTTCTCCGTTATCTTCAGCTCGTTTTCTTGAAGGAAAGAAACCATTTCCCCCAACATTATGGGCGAGCGGTACTTAAGCGTGAAGTATGCAAAACTTCGCATAAAGTGGCCAGACAATGCCTGGTGCGGCAAGGTTGCTTTGTCTACTATCTGGTGCTTTTCGTTGTATTTCTGTTTCTCCTCCTCTTCTATCTTTGCCGCGCGGTCGGCTGCGGATGAGTCTACGGTCGTCTGGCTGGTCTTCTCAGTGGAGTGATCCATTTTGTCACTCAACATTCGGACTAAAACTGAAATTTTGATGGCTTTCTACCAGGCAGAGCTATGATTCCAAACTGTGCTGATTTGTCTAGGAGTATATTTTGAACTTTAGGGGAAATCTCTGATGTGGAAGCAATAACAATGCAAAAAGCTGTACATTAACAATTTAGCTATGATCTAAGATTGCAACAATTTAACTATTAATGAGTTTCTGTATCCTAATATTTGGTTTACTTGCTCGCAAACTGTATGACGCCGTATTCCCCGGTAAGCATCCACTCCTTATCCTTGGCAAAGAGCTGTTCAGCGACTCCCTGACCCAAGCCGCAAATCAGGTCCGCTTTGACAGTGCGCAGAGTGCACAGATTTGTGGGGCGGAAGCCTTCAAGAGAAAAAAGTAAAAGATTAAAGCAACGATTCATATTGACATCACATGGGTATGCTAACCTCTCAGGCAGGTTTCAAAGGATTCCGTGCTGGGCCAAGAGAAATCGCCCAGAAGCTTGCGATAGTTGAGGTCACCTTTAAATATTACCAGCTGCGCCTCCTGCAACCGCGCATATAGGGCCGGCTTTTCCTCGCGCATGCGGTAGAACTCGTAGGGACTTGTCCAGAAGTGCTCCAGCGGAGACAACTCGAACTTGCCTTCGACTGTGAATCGCTGCCACTTCTTGCCGAGCTCGCTGAGCAGAGGATCGGAATGGTCGGCCAGAAACTGGAGTGTCCAGTGATAGTCGTGAGCCATTACGTCCGATATGAACCAGGGAATGGCCTTGGCATTGAATCGCACCTTCGCCGCCAGTCCCTTGTCAATGATATATTCGGCCAGAATGAGGTCCGTGTACACTTCGTAGCCGGCATTGTCGAAGATTATATCCACAATACCGTCCCCGGAGGCTCCGTCGATTGCCTGCCAAATGGCGGCTGTGCCGTCTATCAGCAGCTTAGATTCCAAATCTGTGATCTGGTCGAAGGCATTGCCAGTGGGTTTCACCTGCTTGCCCGAGGTGATGGACAGATCACAGCGGTTGCCCCACAAATTGAGTTTGATTAGCTGCCGGAAAGTATCCGAGTTCCTTACGTTTTGCCTAGTGGCCTTTGCCACAGCCAGCATGGCATCGACACTGAGTTTAGCCGCTGTTTGTTTCTGCTCGCGGAAGTAATCAAAGGCAGACAGACGCGGTGTGGTCTGGAAAATGGAAGAGATTTTGCGGTACATGTAGCACTCGGCATAGAGCCAGCAGGCAGTAAAGTAGCTACGCTTCTCTTTTGGTAGCTTCTCTAGGAATGCGTTCCACATCAGCGTGTCGGGATCTAAAAAGGAAATGTTTTAGGTGTGGGACGGGGTCTAGAAAATTAGAACATACCCTTGCCCTCAAAAGGCAACAGGGGTCCATTATTGAGAATGTCCTCGCGCAGCTGCGTGACAGTCGCTGCATTTCGTTCAATATCTGCGCCTGCGTCCTGTGAAGTCAATGTAGGTAATCAAGGTTATGCATTGGCATTGGCATTTTCCATGGGGAATGCAAAAACTACTCACTGCACCATATGTGGCCAAGAGTTCGTCCTTGTCCTTGACCAGCGAGGCGGCAATTGTGGCCAAAGTCGATGGCAGTCGCACGCGGAACGTGTAATAGGCAAAGCTCCTGTAAGCAAGTAATCAGATGTGTCCATAGATATACAATTGTAAAGAATTGTCTGCATATATAGTATAGGCGCGTGTGCATGTTACATATAGTCCATATCTATACTATGGTGCTATATTTAGCGGTTCCGAAACTTACTGCTTATATAGGGCCGCCAGCTCTGTGTGCGGAGGCGTCTCGGCATCAATAATTCCATTTTTGATATCAAATTCGGCATCTGAGGGCGAACTCATTTTGAAAGTCGTTGAGTGTTAAATGTTCCGATTGAGCTTGACTGAATTTTGTGTGGTGTTTTGGTCGGAAAATCGGATGGCGCGGTTGCCACGGATTGGACAGAAAGTAGCTATCGATAGACCCACCTAGTCGTTGCCAGTGTGACCAAATCAAAGAAATTTGTTGAATAGGATTTAAAGAGATATACATATATTTATTTAAATAATTTACACCGTGAAGCTTTGGTACATTCTCGGCTCTAGTAGCCGAATTCTCGCGACCCATCTTTGAACTGGATGACGCCATAATTTCCGGAGATCATCCAGTGGGGATTCTTTCTGCTCAGAGTCTCACTAACACCCTCTGGAAGACCGCAGATGACCTCTGACTTGACCCTGCGAACAGTGCAAATATTGCTAGGCAGGAAACCGCGCAGGCATGTGTTCAAATCCTGGGTGGAGTCCCAGCAAACATCTTGCAGGAGCTTGCGATAGTTAAGGTCGCCTTTGAAAACAATTAGCTTGGACTGCTGCAGGGAGCTGTACAGATCTGGATTCATATCGCGCATTCTGGAAACGAAATAAATCAGTTAGGTTAGTTAGAGTCTTGCCTGCAAATAAACAAGAGTGTATTACCTGTAATACGCATATGGACAAGTCCAGAAATGTGAGATTGGAGCTAATTCAAACTTTCCCTCGGCCAGGAACTGCAAAAATTTTTTGCCAATTAGGCTTATGATGTAATCTGAATGGTGACTCAGGTATTCCAGCGTCCATTTGAAATCTTGCGCCGTCACGTCAGTCACGAACCAGGGATGTGCCTTCACATGGAAGACCACCTTGGTGGCCAGTCCTTTTTCAATCATAAACTCGGCCAAGATGAAGTCGGTGAACAACTCAAAGCCGGCGTTATCCAGAATAAAATCGACTTGGCTCAGCTTCTTTTGCTTATGGTTGTCCAAGCATTGCCATATATCTGCCACTTGGTTGGCGAGTATAAATTCATCTGCGGCGTTGACATTTTCCAGCACTTTTTTATTGCATGGTGGAGGTGCTGGCGCCTCCTCTGGATCTCTGACCGTGTCGTTCCAGTTGCTCCACAAGTTAATCCTCAGCAGCCCTCCAAACATTTCCAGGCTGTTGTCTGTGCGTCGCGTGTACTTGGTTAGAGAGAGTACATCATCTATACAGCTTGTCAGTAAATTCTCCTTGATCTTGACATGGTAATCGTACGGCTTCAGGAAGATGCTGTTCTCCACAAAGGAGTAGAGTTTCCTATGCATATAGCACTCGGAATAGAGACAACAGGATCTGAAGACGGTGCGCTCCTCATTGGGCAGCAGATTGAGAAACTTATTCCAGAGTTCGCGATCGGATTCTATAGGAAATAAGTACTTTCATTGGGACAACAGTAGGAGCATCTATTACCACTGTCTCACCTTCTCCGGCGAATCCCTGGAAGGGCTTATCTGTTTGAAGCTCGTACTTTAGCCTGGAGATTAGGCCAATGATGATTTTAAGTTCCTCGCGGGCGGCCTCACCGAATTCCGCAACCAATTCGCTCTTATCCTTGGTCAGCGTGTCTATTACATTCGTCAAAATCACGGGAAGCCGATTCCTTAGAGTATTGTATGCACCGCTCCGCTTATACTGCCCAGACATGAAGGCATTCAGCGGCGTTCTCATGTCGTATATCTTATATTTGGCATCGAACTCTGTTTTAAAGAATCCTATGGACACAATATGACCACCATCATCTGGAACCTTTCCATCATATGTTGGTTCCGAATCTGACATTACCATCGTCTCATCTTCGGGCTGCCCAGCATATCGTTCATGCGACGGGGACTCCATAATGACAACACAAGTTGCTTTACAGAAAATTTTTGTGCATTTCAGTTGACTTTTGATAGAAATTCCAAAAAACCAATAAGCTAACACATATCAAGTGTTGGTAAATGCCACAATTGTCTTTGGCGATAGTCGTTTTTTAGTGCCATTTCAACAAACATTCGGGGGACTTTTGCAAGGGATTATGATTCGATTTAGATGAATTATAAGAACGTCTATTATTTTTTAGTATGCCAGTTTGATGGACCAATAACATCGTTGCAACCAGATTTGATATAAATTTAGACATAATCGGTTTTTTATTGGCGACAGCCGTTTTTTTGTTGGTTGCCCGTTCTAAAACTAAATAAGTTAAAAATATCTTTGGCAGTGCTCAATTATGAAACATAAAGAATTTCTTCGCAGTTAAGGCGAAAGACAAACTTGGTTTTTTGAAAGGATGGACCGAATCATAGGATGGATCTAAAAGAATAATTTACAAACAGTATTATTTTCCGAGGTTTAGATCAAGCCGTTCACCTGTTTAAATTAAAGCGGTTAAGTGGGCTTATATCGTTTATTCAATTGGTGAATTTGGGTATATTTTGAGGTAAGGCGGTCATATATTCCAGGTCCGGTCCATATTCCCTAGAAACGTGTAGCAAATGATTGTAGCAAATGTGTAGTTGCCATGTAAGAAAAGGGACTTATTTGTTGAATTTCATCGCTTAATCCTTATTTTATCTTATTATTTATTTTATCTTGTAGAAAACTGTTTCATTTATCGGGTAAAATTATGTGTTCAGGGCTGAGGGTCCTAGTTAGCTAGTAATATTAAACGGAATATCAAAAGCGAGGAATATGAGTTTTAAAAATTTTGAAAATTACCGCCACTGCGGCCGTTTCTGGGCCGCAATTCCTCAGCAATTTCCCAGGGAAAAATATTAGAAATTTTCCAAGACGGACAGGATTTTTTACAGCGGGCGGATTTGAAATGAGCACGGGAGTTACTAAAACTGTTTCATGGGAGATTAGTTATTCGATTATGTTATCTTTACAACTTATGGGTTTCCTTCCAAGGAGTAGCACCAACACTGTATAGCGCAAATTATAGTGAACAAATTAAAACAAGTAGCCCTCAAAACAACTAACTTCGACTCGAGCGTTACAGAGCGTTGCCCACCAGCCATTGTAAAATTGTTAAATCTATTATTTGCGGCTATAAACTGCAATATTAGATGCGTGAGCTAACAAAAGTTTTCACTTAATTTTAATTCAAAATCCTAAAAGAGTAAATCCTCCTCGTTAGTATGCCCATAAGAACCAAAATACCAAAAACACTATTTTTCCGCAAAATGTACGTGTTATGTTATGCAAAGGGGTGGATTTTACCACTAACCATACAATATATTGTATGGTTAGTGATTTTACGTTGCATGCGTTGTATTTTCTGGGCCTGTTGTCCATACCTTCTTTTTTCGTAAGGGAGCATTTTAAAACCACCCTTCTACGGCAGGGCATAAGCATTATGCCATAAGGGTATTCATAAAATGTTTGTCGAACGAATGAATGATTTTAAAAACCTTTATTTCGTAGGTCTAGTAGGTATGCAAAATAATCTCCACATTTTAAGGCTATCGCAATGAAATACTATAGTTTATAGTCTTCTTACTGATACCATATATGTATATCGGGATCGAAACCTACGAGAATATATATACGGGTATCTAATTAAATGCATGAAAAGGTCAAAAACATTTCAATACAGGACAAATTCAACACTACTTAGCTTGGAACGCAGTATTTTTAACAACCATTCAGAAGTAGGGTATACAAATTGTCCATATATCGTAAAAATGTTTTGCAATGTTGCAAATGTGTAGTTACCGTGTAGTTGCCATGTAAGAAAAGGGAAAAGGCAAGTGGGGTGGTCACACCACGGCCGCGATTGCGACTGCGGTCACACTGACATATAATCAATCCGCGAGACAAAACGGGAAAACGGGAAAGCCTTTAACAAAGGCAACGCGTGATAAACCGCATCCAATGCATACCAAGTATATCTGAAGCAAAGCAGCCGCGCCGCGCACCGTACGCTCGCCCGCCCGCTCTACAACACACACCACACATTCAGCGACTCCGACGAACAACACAACGAGACAGGGAGCGCCACTCACACACCACAGCACACGCACACTCACGCCCGCAGACACAGGGCGATGTCACACCTACCTGTGCCACTGTACGGCTTCGCAGCGTTTTTCATGATTTTCTGGTTTGGCACCTGGATGGTCCATCTGATAGCCATTTGCTACGGAAAGTACAAGCTGCACAAAAAGTCGTGCAAATTGCCGCCAGAGTCGTCACCACTTCCGGGTGTCTCCATCCTTAAACCCCTGATGGGCGTGGATCCGAACTTGCAGCACAACCTGGAGACCTTCTTCACGATGGACTATCCTGTGTACGAGCTGCTCTTTTGTGTGGAGGACAAGGACGATCCGGCCATAAAGTTGGTCGAGGGACTGCTGGAAAAGTATCCCCGGATAGACGCTCGACTCTTTGTGGGCGGCTCTGATGTGGGCGTCAATCCGAAAATCAACAACATCCATCCCGGCTACATGGCGGCGAAGTACGATTTCGTTATGATCTCCGACAGCGGCATCAAAATGAAGAACGACACGCTGCTGGACATGGTCCAGAACATGTCCGAGAAGCACGCCCTGGTTCATCAGATGCCGTTCACCTGTGATCGGGAAGGATTTGCCGCCATCTTCGAGAAGGTTTTCTTCGGCACTGTCCAGAGCAGGATATACCTATCGGCCGATGTCCTTGGCATCAACTGCCACACGGGAATGTCGTGTCTGCTGCGGAAAGCAGTTATCGACCAGTTAGGCGGTCTGAGGGCCTTCGGCTGTTACCTTGCGGAGGACTTCTTCATCGCCAAGGGCGTGACAAAGCTGGGATGGAAAATGAGAATCTCCAATCAGCCCGCTCTGCAGAACAGCGGACTGTGCGACATCGGCAGCTTTCAGGCCCGGCTCATACGATGGGCGAAGCTGCGTGTGGCCATGGTGCCAACGACCATCCTTTTGGAGCCGCTTTCCGAGTGCATGATCCTGGGGGCCTTCGCGGCCTGTTCAGCCTCGGTTCTGTTCAACTGGGACCCTCTGGTGTTTTACCTGGTGCACATACTCTGCTGGTTACTGTCCGACTGGTTGCTGCTCTCCATAGTCCAACACGGCTCCATGCCGTTCCACAAGTTCGAGTTCGTCATTGGCTGGCTGTTCAGGGAGCTGACGGGGCCCTATCTGTTCCTGCACGCGCTTTGGGACCCGGCGATACGTTGGCGGACTCGCACCTTCAAGCTCCACTGGGGCGGTATGGCCTACGAGCTGAACACACCTGCCGACTGTCAAACCGCACCGCTGCAGCCACAGCCACTGCCGGCGCCGACGTTACCGACGGAGTCAGGGTCAGCGTTGGCGGAGGTCACGCCAGCGGCCACATTCTGTACAGGAGCGAAGCACCGTCTGCTGGTATCGTAGCAGCAACTAGTTAAGTTCATTATTTTGTACTTTTGAGTAACTCAGCGGACTGCAAACGTAGAAGGAAGACGGAGCTGGTGACTGGTGACGTCTGGAAGTAGTATTATTAGCTAAACCCTTAGTCACTACGTAAGCATAGACTTAATGCTGTAAAATAGAACAGACTCGACTCCACTCTCATGCATAGGCATAGTGCACACTCATCCCCACCCTCAACCACACCCACACCTATGTCCAAATGTCCAGCTTTAAGGGAATTCAGTTAACTGCTGCGTTTATACTGCAGTCTTTGTCGCGCAGCGTGGTATGCCAGATTAGATTAGAGCCAGAGGCAGAGGCATTGATTCGACTCGATGACAGACAATCGAGCGACGTCACATTGTGCTTCTCAGATCCCATCAATCTGGGGCCTCTAGGGCCGAGCTTGTGGCACAGTTTGGTGGCTTCGCGCAAACTGGTTAGCGATTCCTACTTCTTACGACATAAGTTGTTGCTTTGTATATATAATGATATATATTTGTAGCCGACAATTACACCCCACCCCTAGCCTGTACAGACATTTTGCGATCGCGAATAATACTCGTTGCGAGCCATAGTTGTAGTTAGCAGACGTTTATAAATTATAATTATTTTTCTGCTTATGTTGTTGCTTTTTCATATCGTAATTATTGATTATTTTGTGTAGCTAAGCCCACCCTAGATATGATTTATATAGTTTGTAGATATTTAGTCTTATTAGTTGCGTTTTTTGTTTGTTTTCTGCATCTTCTGTACATAAATTAGCTCCGATAAAAAATGCCATTGAATAAATAAAATTTACATGATCGTGCCCATCCTAGCTCCATTTCGATTGATTGATGTTTGCTCACTGATATCATTTTGTCATTTGAGGGCTTAGCATAAATAGATCACTCTTATCAGCACATGAGTATGACTCAGACAGTGTCAGGGGCCACAGCCACTAGCACAATAAAATGCCTGGTAATGTGGGAAAAGCTGAGCTGAGTCACGCCACGCCACACTCACGTATTTGCCATAATTACTCCAAAGAGTAACATCGCACAGCACACTTGACGCGATCGTCTCTGCTTCGTTCTAATACGGGTCTTCAGAAAATGAACTTGTACAGTGGTTGGAATTATGCCTTTGTGGTGAGGGGAGCAAGGGTCAGACTGAACATTGGAAAATGAAGTTGTAGAACCGTTCAAAAGTATTGCTGCCATCATGGGATTATGGTTGCCTTGGGGATTGTTCTTCTGGAAATATTCTTTCACCAGAGGCTCTTATCGTATTGAACTTAAGCCGAGTATAAAAACACAAACATATTTATGAATTGCGGGTCTACAGATTAGAGTTGGCATATCAGTAGCACAGCGGAGGAGGGGAGATACATTGTAGTGGACAGATCGAGAAGGAATCCCTCGATTCGCTTCCCGTTGCGCTTTAAGTAAGAAATTAAATATAAATATGTATAAATATAAATGTATAGGAAACGTATTTCTAAAGTACATACAAATATGAATATGAGTAGCTATTAGCTTTTACGGCAGAACTGCTGCCATTGCTAAGGCCAATTAGAAGCGACTGCTGCTATTTTGTGAACACTCTGCGATGCCCAAAAATGGTGAGAAACTAATTAAATCCAAATAACGAACCGTAGAAGTGAGGAAATGTTCCGAAATGAAACACGTTCCTCGGATCGCTGGAAATTATTATGTAAATTCGGCTTCAGTATCGGGGCTCTTATCAAACCCTATTGCTAGGTCACCCAAGTTAAACTTAAACTATAGCCAATTATTAGTTGAACGATTAGATTATATAGAGATTTGAAACTCCTTTCGCCTATACGTATCTAGCTGCGATTAATGTGAACTATTGTTTGATTTGCTGCTGCGGCAAAAGACACCGCAGAACATAAGGCAAAGTCGATTAACAAGCTGATAAGAAAATAAAATGTACTATTTTTTAAATCTATTTGTTACTAAGTCTAAAGCTAGTCGAAGCAAAGGTAATTATGCCGAATAAATAGCAAATGACAAAAATAGAACCTCATGATCAACATAACACAATCTCAATTCATTCTTCTGCCAGTATTGTTGACATTATGGAATTACGCTCATAGCCTTGCCTTGCCTTGCCCGATAAGGCATGAATCATCCGATTCAAGCGGTGCTGTGGATGTGCTCGTGGATGTGCACCGGCTCGATTGTGATTTACAATTTTTAGGACCATTCCATTCCATTCAAAATGGCGACATTGGACGCACTTCCAATCACCATACCATACTTGCGAACTATCTAATCAATGTTTGAGAATTTATGTGTTCTTGAAGTATAGCAAGTGCGCCAACCGGTAGACACGTGAAGCGGGCGCAAACGTTGGATGAGATGAGCCATTGCCTGTGGAGGTGCGTCGGAGAAATCCCAGTGGCACACTCATTCGCCCTCATACTACGAAAGTGTAGGCATAACCCTTATCTATGCGAATTCCGGTGGTTTTGGCGTATTAAGATATCATTCTATTTGCCAGATAGTAGATTCAAAAGAGCTGAACGTCGGGCTACACCAGAAGTCATGTGTAAATTTTGGTACATTTGCAACAATAGCAATGTCGTCCCATTAATAAATGGCCTCGCCTTATCTCCAAGTACTCTGGCTCTCCGTAATCTCTGTTTGCTCTTGCAATTGCACTTGAGATTTGTCTGCCACCCATTTGAAAATTGCGCCCATTCGGTTGATCCCAATCGATATTTCGATAGATATTGCATAACGTGACCATTTTCCGTATACATAATTTTTGGTATATTTTAAATTGGAAATTCAGGTGACTTAAGGTATATAAATCAATTTTATACTGATTAGGATAGCAATATATAATATCAACATCAAGGAATTTGATTTCGTCGGTATATTTATGGTATATTTTGAATATATGATGGTATATTTTGGAATATTTTTGAGGGTCCGACCGTATATTGTATCGATAAATCCGCGGTCACACTGCACTGAATTCGCAATAGGAAAGTTATTTAAAAAAAGGTATAAAAACAATAGTCAGTGGCTAAAACCACTTAATTAAAAGTTCATATGAATGACCTTGCAAGTGTGGGGTGAGGCTGAGAAAGTGTGGCTATTGTGTTATTCCCAATTTAAAATAGTCTTTTGTATGTGAAAAATCTATACAATGCCCCCTTCCACCCCCATAGAAAAGTGTTTATCAGATTCGAGCACACACCGCCGTAGCTCCACCGGGTCGGGACGCTATGTGGTTGAACTTAACTGCGTGGGAGAAGGCGGAAATATTGGAAAATTCTTGCAAAATTGTTCTCGGTTCGGTTTGTTTATGCTTAAAAGTTATCTATTGATGTTTCGCAGACCGCCTCTGGCGAATTTTATGATTCTCAAACGTCCAGAAATATGAAAACTAGTACACAACGATATTTTCGATACCCTTGACATTAGGGGTCAATTAATTAATATAAAATGTTAAACAATTGCATTTACGAGTGCGCATAGATGAAAAATGATTTAAATTCTAATTTCGCACACATGACATACATATGTATGTATGTACACACATTGCCCAGCAAGCAACATGGCGAGAGTGCTTAAATGCTCGAGTAAAGGGTATGGAGAAGTAAAGTACACCCACAATTAAAATTTTCCCGTTTACTATTACAGATGTCTTAGCCAGAGTGTGGTAGAAAGAGCCCGAACAACCAGAGTCATTCCGAGGAAAGGATTAGATAATTCCAGAGAGACAGACAGCAACACATAGAGATGGCCATGTCAAAGGTGATTCGCGTGCTGGAAAAGTCCATAGCTCCGTCACCGCACAGTGTGCTGCTGGAGCATCGCCACAAGAGCGACAGCATCTTGTTCGAGTCGCACGCTGTGGCTCTGCTGACGCAACAGGAAACGGACGTGATAAGGAAGCAGTACACGAAAGTCTGCGACGCCTACGGATGCTTGGGGGTCCTCCAGTTGAATGCTGGTGAGAGCACCGTGCTTTTCCTGGTGCTGGTGACCGGCTGCGTGTCCATGGGGAAAATCGGGGATGTGGAGATCTTTCGAATAACGCAGACGACCTTCGTATCGCTGCAGAACGCGGCTCCCAACGAGGACAAGATAAGTGAGGTGCGCAAGCTGCTCAATTCCGGAACTTTCTACTTCGCCCACACCAATATCAGCGCCACTGCGACGTCTGGCACCTCCGGATCTGCATTCAGCAAGTTTGACATCACACTCTGCGCCCAGCGGCGGCAGCAGACCTCGGAGACGGACAATCGCTTCTTCTGGAACCGCATGATGCACATACACCTGATGCGCTTCGGCATTGACTGCCAGTCGTGGCTACTCCAGGCCATGTGTGGTTCCGTGGAGATTCGCACTGTCTACGTAGGGGCCAAGAACGCCCGGGCGGCCATTATATCGAGGCTAAGCTGTGAGCGGGCTGGCACCCGGTTCAATGTACGCGGCACGAACGACGAGGGCTACGTGGCCAACTTTGTGGAGACGGAACAGGTCATCTATGTGGATGGGGAGGTTACTAGCCATATCCAAACCAGGGGCTCAGTGCCACTCTTCTGGGAGCAGCCGGGTGTACAGGTGGGATCGCACAAAGTCAAGCTATCTCGAGGCTTTGAGACCTCCGCTGCCGCTTTTGATCGGCACATGAGCATGATGAGGCAACGCTATGGCTATCAAACCATTGTGAATCTCCTGGGCAGCTCGCTCATCGGAAGCAAAGAGGGCGAGGCCATGCTGAGCAATGAGTTCCAGCGGCACCACGGCATGTCCGCCCACAAGGATATTCCCCATGTGGTATTCGACTATCACCAAGAGTGCCGCGGCGGCAACTTCTCCGCTTTGGCCAAGCTAAAGGAACGAATGGTGGCTTGTGGGGCCAACTACGGTGTGTTTCATGCGGTCAATGGTCAGGTGGTCCGGGAGCAGTTTGGAGTTGTGCGCACCAATTGCCTGGACTGCCTCGATCGAACGAACTGTGTGCAGACCTACCTGGGATTGGACATGCTCAATCTGCAGCTGGAGTCGCTGAAGATGGGTGGCAAGCAGCAAAATATATCGCGTTTCGAAGAGATCTTTCGCCAGATGTGGATCAACAATGGCAACGAGGTGAGCAAGATCTACGCCGGTACGGGAGCCATTCAGGGCGGCTCCAAGCTGATGGATGGCGCTCGCTCAGCGGCCCGGACCATACAGAACAACCTTTTGGACAACTCCAAGCAGGTAAGTGTCTTCCATAAACCAGAAAATAAATGAATAGGTTAGGTTAGGTTACAGCGGCTGCCAGACTCACTGGGAGCCCAGCACACCTAGGCCGTTTCCGGCATTGTGAGACCTAAGGTCAACAGTTGTCCCAGCCTGCAGCTCTTATGAAGTTAGCTATCTTTCTGGGACATATGGTGGACATTGCCGAAATGTCTGCTATGAAGGGCGAGCCCAAGTGCTGTGGCCTTCTTCTGCTGAGAGCTGGGCAAGAGCAGAACAAATGTTCCACCGTTTCCTCCTCTTCCTCGTCTCTGCAGCTACGGCAAAAGTCATTGAATGGGGCGCCCAGTCTATTCGCGTGGGTACCTATTAGCCAGTGTCCCGTTAGGGAGCGTATGACTGCGCTGCACCTTCGTCTGCCGAGCTTGCATAGGTCAGAGGTGCGCTTCCTGTCTATGGTTGGCCATGTTTGCCGAGTTATTCGACAACGTGGAGCTGATTGCCAGTTGTTGTCTATTAGTTGCTTATATTGCTCTTTTATTATTAGCCTACATGTGGCCATCGGCATACGAGTATCCTCCTTGTCTTGGAGAAGGGGGATTGTAGTGCCAAGTCTGGCCAGCTCGTCTGCAATACAGTTGCCCTCGATGTCCCGGTGGCCCGGGACCCATATGAGGCTGATAGCAAATTGCTGAGCTATCTCGTGAAGAGATTTGCGGCAATCTGCAACGGTGGCCGAGTTTGCGGAGATCGCATTTAGCGATTTGATTGCAGCTTGGCTATCACTGAAGATGTTTACACAGGTTACCATGGCGGTATTTTCCTGAAGGCAGTTTAGGGCTTCCTTGATTGCAATGACCTCCGCTTGGAAGACGCTGCAGTGATCAGGGAGCCTAAGGGAGTGCCTAATGTTTAGCTGTTCGGAGTATATTCCTCCTCCGACCCTGTTGTCCAGCTTTGACCCATCTGACCCCCAAGCGCGACACCACTCCTATATAGGTTTTTTGCCACGGCTTCTGAAAATCGGTCATTTATACTTGAGAGTTCCACTCTAGTGATAATTCGGTCTCGTATTTTACAAGACACTTTATTATAACTTCAGAATTATTCATATATATTAACAAATATATGTATATCCATATAAAATATCAGACATTTACGGCTAAGTATATTCCCCATATCATGAAATTAATTATTTCTTATTATATTTATTTTTCTCATATGACATATACCAAGCGCGACACCACTCCATATATAGGTTTTTTGCCATGGCTTCTGAAAATCGGTCATTTATACTTGAGAATTCCATTTCAGTAATAATTCGGTCTCGTATTTTAATACAAGACACTTTATTATAACTTCAGAATTATTCATATATATTAACAAATATATGTATATCCATATAAAATATCAGACATTTACGGCTAAGTATATTCCCCATATCATGAAATTAATTATTTCTTATTATATTTATTTTTCTCATATGACATATACCAAGCGCGACACCACTCCATATATAGGTTTTTTGCCATGGCTTCTGAAAATCGGTCATTTATACTTGAGAATTCCATTTCAGTAATAATTCGGTCTCGTATTTTAATACAAGACACTTTATTATAACTTCAGAATTATTCATATATATTAACAAATATATGTATATCCATATAAAATATCAGACATTTACGGCTAAGTATATTCCCCATAGCATATGAAATTAATTATTTCTTATTATATTTATTTTTCTCATATGACATATACCAAGCGCGACACCACTCCATATATAGGTTTTTTGCCATGGCTTCTGAAAATCGGTCATTTATACTTGAGAATTCCATTTCAGTAATAATTCGGTCTCGTATTTTAATACAAGACACTTTATTATCACATCAGAAATATTCATATATACATTTATATCAGTTAAAATATTTAAACAATGACATATGAAGTAATTTTTTATTACCAAATCATATCCATGCTTGCATTTAACATATATTTTCAATGATGATAATCATATCATCATGTTTATTTTGTAATGTATTGTATATCATATAGTTATATGGGAAATATTCCCATATCCATATTAAACCATAATATTGGTATTCTAAATACAAATTCAATTTGTATATAATATCAAAACATCGTTCAATCCCGTTCAATTCCCTCAGTAGGGAAGTGATTCGGTCCATTGATGGAGCACCCTGGAAAATGAGTGCCGAGTAGAATGTGTAGGGACTCCTCACTGGAGTTAGTTCACGTACCATCGCTTCTCTTTAGGTAACCCACCGAGGGGGCCGTTTTGGAGAGGATCTTACGCAGTCTTGCGGCTTCTGACGTTACCTCGATTTCAGAACAAAATTTTTGCCACGATGCCCTTTTTGCCTTTCTGATTTCCTTATTGTATAGGGCCAGACTATTTTTGTAATCTGCCCAGTGTTCTTCCTCGTTAGCGCTTTTGGCCCTGTTGAAGAGGGACCTGCAGCTTTTCCGTAGGATATCTATATGTTTTGACCACCAGGAGGTTTCTTTTTCCCCTTATGTTGGTTTAATGGGCATGCTGCCGTGAAGGCCGTGTTGCATGCTGTAGAGAACCTGTCCACTAGATGATTTAGATCGTGCTCTGTGTTCAGGCAGGTTGGTGCCTTGGAGGGAAGTAGTCCCTCCATTTCTGTGACATATTTTTCCCAGTTAGCTTTTCTGGGGTTAACAAAGACAGTAGGTTTTGGACTCTCGAGAGATAGTGTAGTCTCGATGTATCTGTGGTCCGAAAAGGAATGGTCCCCCACAACTTTCCAGTTCTTTACTATGTCTGACAGTCTGTGAGACACTAATGTTAGGTCAATTACCTCTTGTCTATTCTTAATTATAAACGTAGGATCATTGCCCCGATTGCAGATAAGGAGATTAGAGTTTAGGATGAAGCTGAATAATGACTCACCCCTTACATTTGTATCCGAACTCCCCCATTGTGTGTGGTGGGCGTTGGCGTCGCAGCCTATTACAAGGCCTATATCCGACCATTCGCTATCTCTGGTGAGCTTGCGAACTAGGTCACCGGGAGGATCGCTTTCTTCATGAGCCATGTAGGACGACATCAGCCTTATTTGAGAACCTTGTAGCTCAAGACTTGCCGCTGTGTTGTCACCATTGCTAAAGTTGTGGAGCAGAAAGATATTTAAGTGCTTCCTTGCAAGAATGCAGGTGCGGATTTTACCTTCTTTCTGAGCTACAATAAGCTTGTGCTCCTTCGTCGCTAATCCACAGACCTTGTCTCCTACTACCCAAGGCTCTTGGATCAGGACTACATCTGCTCCGCTCGCTTCCAAGCGGAGTATAAGGGCAGCGGATGCTGCTTTACAGTGGTGGAGAATTATCTGTAGAAGTCTTAGGGACATCGACAGAGTTCTCCAACCACTGTGTTGTCGGCGTCCGAGTCGTCCTCGATAGTGTCGTCGCGACACATCGCCTCGAACTCGCGCATTAGAGCCGTGTCGGAGGAGTAGCCGTCATGGGCTGGCTCTAGGTCGTCATCGGGTGCTTAGATCTCCATGGCAACGTCCTGCTCGACTGGGTTGTCGACAGGACGTGCCTCGGCCGCTGCATCCGACTTGTACACCTTGATGCTCACCGCACTGAAGCCAAAGTTTAGTTCTCCGTTTTTGGCCTCAATTGGAGCTAGAGACTCCTTGTTGAGGACGAGCACCGCCTGGTGCATCGGGCCTTGTGTCGCCTCTACCTTTACTACCCTCCAATCGGAGGTGGGTAGCTCCGGGTTGCACCGCTGCAACATTTTTAAGATGGCAACTCGCTCCCCGAAGCCTTACCAGCAGGCAGAGCAGCCGCAGGGTTGCAGAGCCACTCTACCAAGGTATCAGCTTTGGTCGGCTATTTGCCACCCACCCCAGAACTGGGATGGGACCCCTTCAGGTTCGCCCTAGCGTCTTCCACCGCGCTGGTTTTACCAGGTATATCGCTGGTCAGGCCAGGCCTTTGGGCCGATGCCTTTCCCTGTATGGGATTGCTCCCAGTTGGCAGTTGGGGAGCGCCAGAATCATTTTTGCTTTTTGTTTTGTTTAATTTGTTTTTCATAATAAATCCCACGATTTGCAAAGAAAGGGGCGGTCCGTCTGGGCAGATATTCACGTTGCCCGGATAAGGCATCATTAGAACAGGGGGCTGCCAAGGATGGAGGATGACCTCCAAATGTAGGTCATTCGCTATCCGCAACCTGCGACCCGTCCGGTGGCCTCAGCTAGGCCCCCTCCGAGCTATCTCACATGCTCGTCAGACCAGAAATCAATTAACAACTTCCACCGGAAATCATTACAGGAAGCCATTGATGTTCTTCTGGTGGGCTCGACACTCAGCTCGGAGCTGGCCGATCGGGCACGTATCCTGCTGCCCTCCAACATGCTGCATGCCCCCACAACGGTGCTCAGAGAGCTGTGCAAGCGCTACACGGAATACGTACATCCGCGCATGGCCCGGATCGCAGTTGGCACATACAACGTGAATGGTGGAAAGCATTTTCGGAGCATTGTCTTTAAGGATTCCTTGGCAGACTGGCTGCTAGACTGCCACGCCATGGCTCGGTCCAAAGCCCTTGTGGATGTGAACAATCCCTCTGAGCATGTCGATCATCCAGTGGACATCTATGCAATTGGCTTCGAGGAGATCGTGGACCTAAATGCCTCAAACATCATGGCGGCCAGCACGGACAACGCCAAGCAGTGGGCCGAAGAGCTGCAGAAGACCATCTCCCGAGACAACGACTATGTGCTGCTTACCTACCAACAGCTGGTGGGCGTCTGCCTGTACATATACATACGTCCAGAACATGCTCCCCACATCCGGGACGTGGCGATCGATTGTGTGAAGACGGGTCTGGGCGGGGCCACGGGAAACAAGGGAGCCTGCGCAATCAGATTCGTTCTCCACGGCACTTCAATGTGCTTTGTGTGCGCCCACTTTGCGGCTGGCCAGTCCCAGGTGGCGGAAAGGAACGCTGATTACTCTGAGATCACGAGGAAGCTGGCCTTTCCCATGGGAAGGACCCTGAAGTCGCACGATTGGGTGTTCTGGTGCGGAGACTTCAACTACCGCATCGACATGGAGAAGGATGAGCTGAAAGAGTGTGTACGCACCGGCGATCTCTCCACGGTCCTCGAGTTCGACCAGCTGCGAAAGGAGCAAGAGGCTGGCAACGTTTTCTCGGAGTTCCTGGAGGGGGAGATAAGCTTCGATCCGACCTACAAGTACGATCTCTTCAGCGACGACTACGACACGTCGGAAAAGCAGCGGGCCCCAGCCTGGACGGACCGGTGTCTCTGGCGGCGGAGGAAGGCGCTGGCTGAGGGCGACTTTCCCTCCTGGAATCCTGGCAAACTCATCCACTACGGACGATCCGAGCTGAAGCAGAGTGACCATCGTCCCGTCATTGCCATCATTGATGCTGAAATTATGGAAATCGATCAGCAGCGTCGGCGGACAGTCTTTGAGCAGGTCATCAAGGATCTGGGACCCCCAGATTCTACCATTGTGGTGCATGTCATGGAATCTTCGGTGGACGACGAGGGGCCCACCATCTATGATGAGAGCGTGATGTCTGCTCTGATTGCCGAGCTATCGAAGATGGGTGAAGTGACCCTCGTGCGCTATGTGGAGGACACCATGTGGGTGACCTTCCGGGACGGCGAGTCCGCCCTGAACGCGGCCGCCAAGCGGAGCACACAAGTCTGCGGCCTGGAGCTGGTCTTCGAGCTAAAGTCTTCTGACTGGCAACACTTAGTGGACAGCGAGATCGAGCTATGCACCACAAACACCATTCCGCTGTGCGCTAATCCCACAGAGCAGGCCCAGCTGTTGCAGGTGTCGCCGGAGGTTCCTCAGCGGCCCAAACAGCCGCCGACGCGTCCTCCCGCTCGCCCGCCAATGCCCATGTCGCCAAAGAACTCGCCACGTCACATCCCGCATGTTGGAGTCATCAGCATTGTTCCCAAGGCGGCCAAGCCACCGATGCCCCCTCAACCCATGATGCAAGCGCCCCTACAGCCGATGCAAGCGCCCCCTCGACCGCCTGCTATGGACAACACACCCTCCTCCAAAACGCAGTCCCCCACAGAGCTGGCCTCCGTCTGCTCATCGGGCTCATCTTCGGGCAAGGCATCGCCCACTGGATCAGCAGTGGCCTCCTGTCCGCCAACTCCTCCTCGTCAAATGCAAAGCAAGCAAGCCACACCCGTCTCTACGCCCTCAAGGCAGGTGGCGCCCGCGTCATCTGCCGCCACACCATCCTCGAAGCAGCCATCGTTGGAGATGTCGGACACCGCCTACGAGACCGCTAGCAATATATACGAGGAGATCCAAGACGACATTCCTGCACCACGCCATCCGCCTCCGGCTGGTCCGCCTCCAGTCATTGGCGGCGGCCCTGTGGACAGCCCACGACGCCAGGCTGGACCAGCTGGAGCACCGATGGGTCCCCCGCCACCACTCCCGAATCGAGGACGTGGTCCGCCACCGATACCAAATAGAAGCGGCAATGCCCCGCCGCTGCCAACGCGACCCACTAACAATTAGGCGGAATTGGCCCATGGGGTGAGTCCGGAACTGGTGGTCCGTCCTTATTCGCCCTGATCAACTAATCAGAGTTATTTTTACTCCACAGCTCGATGTCTTACATTCCGAATTTCTGTATTTAACGTTGAAATCGCATACCGAAATATAATCGAATATATTAAAAAACTTGTATAGAGAGCAAAGGAGCCGCATCAAATTGCATAGATGAAACCATGTTTGCACACGTATCCCTGCACACTACCTACCTATGTTATATGCTTATTTCGATGGCCTCTAGCCAGAATCAAAACTAAACGTAACTAAATGATGTACCCGTAGAATGTTGCATGTTAGCCCTTTGTTGGATGAGAATATCACTTTTTATGCATGTTTACCGCTGGCCTAACGTACTCACACCGGTGCACCAATACGCCAAGGATCGCAAGGAACAAAGCCTGAGCTACTTAAACGGAATAACTCGGCATAAACTTATTGTTTAAATTAACTTTAGCCGCCTATAGCCGTACTAGTCAATTTATGAAATTATACGAGTAGCATTGTTAGGCAGCAGACGTGCCACGATTACAATACAATATAAATGATGATGATATACCGTACCTATTTATTCCTCACTCGCAAGCTGCTGTTGACTAACATGTTGATTAATTATATACATAGTTCCAATCGCGGATGGGCCTTCCATCGCACTTGAGTTCGACTTGACTAACCGTACAATATATGAAGAAATACAATATCAAAGAAATTGGGAGTTTGCAATTGCTCTGTTCAAATGTTGAAGTTACGCATAAGATTAATCCGCGAACGAATGGCAAGCATACAAATATACTATTAAATAAATTATGTACAATCAATTATCTACATCTTGCTCCGCTTTATTGCAGTCTAGGAATCAAACACAACGCAAATGGAAACACAAACTTAACACATCACTGTGCATTTCTGCCGGTCCAGCTAGAACCACTTGGGCATCGCATCATTGGGCAGGTTCTTGTGGTTGGGGAGAGCCGTGCATTGCCGCTGCTGTCGCCAAAACTCTTGTCGTTTGTGGAGGAACTCGACCGCCTCCTTGGCAAAGGTTGATATGTTCTCCGTATTGGTGTCGGCGCGTACCAGGTCCGGATGCAGCAGCAGCTTCTCCAGATACTCCTTGTCCACGCACAGCTCTCCCAGGAGCTTCCGAGCATTGCGGCGCTCCAAGTCCGCCTTCGTGGGCTTCTGGCGTGTCGTTTGCGGACGGGGACTGTTAGGCATCTGCGACTTTGTCATATTGTCGTCGGACTTGCGCGTCTTGCCGCTTTTTGGGGCGGACGGCGGTGCACGCGGCTTGGTGCCGATGGTGTTCTCGATGGCCTCTTGGGTCTTTTGCACGCCCAGTCGGAAGGATGCCAACTCGGGGCGAGCGCGTAGCCCGCGGTGGAAGAACATTAGGCTTTGCTCGAACTGTCCCAAGTAGTAGAGGGACTCGGCCTTCTGGTAAATGGCTCGTATATTGTTCTTCTCCTCTCCGAGGGCCGTCTCCGCGTCCTGCAGTGCCCTGGAAGCCTCACCCAGCAGCAGATAGCACTTACTGCGCGAGATCAAGGCATTGATGTCCGTGCTGTTCAGCTCCAGAGCCTGAAAAAAAGAGAGACCGACCATGAGAAACGGCAAACCAGAAATAATAATGCGGAGTGTCCATGGGGGGCAATGGGGGAATGCTTCAGAAAAGTTAAGAGAGGACCTTGCAGAAGAAGTGGATGGCATTCTCGGGATTGGCATTCTTGATCTCCTTGAGTCCCAGAGCTATGACCGAGCTGATGTCTGCCTCATCAGGTATGAGCAGTGCCTCGTTGCGGTCCTGCTTCTGTTTGATCTGCAGACTCTGCTTGATGTCGAAGGCACCAGCGCTAACTGCAGCCGCTCGATCCTTGTCCGTGTAGAAGTCCACAAAGTTCTCCTTGGGCTTCTTCTTTTTGGCGATCTGCTCTTCGATGCGTTTGCGGGCCGCCCGCAGCTCTGCCTCGATGCGGTTGCCACGCTTTCCTCCGGCACCGTCGCCAGCATCTTCAGCCTGCTTGCCTCGTCCCCCCCGATCGCCAGACGACCTGCGTCCACCACCGTACGAGTCGCGGCGATCCCATATGGGCGGCTTGTAGGAGCTTCGACGTCCGCGACCCTTTGATCTTTTGTGCGACTCGTCCAAGGACTCCTCGTCTGCATTGGCACCCGTCCGGATGAAGCTCTGCAGCAGCTCCTGCTCCTTGTCCACGGCGAGAATGTTGTTCAGCACGTTCGACATTTCCACAGAGCTTCTCCCAGTAGCTGCGCCAAAAGTTGGTGTGAAAATCTGACACCTTCCTCTGACAGCGCCAAACAAACGGTAATTGATTCCCCCGATTAACTGTTGCCAGGAAACGGTAGCTCTTCTGGCGGCTCTTATGGGTCAACAATCGATAACATTCCAAATAACAATCAAATAACAGCTTTTGTGTGCTCAAAGAGTGGTTGTAAAACTGTAAAGCTTCGCATGTCGGCAGATGGCGCTCGATGCTGTGTAAGGTGCGTGTTATGTCATGTAGAAATGTCGTTTTCTGTTTTAAGAATATGTAATATTAAAAAAGTACACTTTTAAGCCAATCTTATAGAATATGCAGCCTTATCAACGCTCCCATTATCTTCACTTTTTCGACTGTGCCGATATAGAATGCACTGTAAATCCTGAATTGTTGCATCCCTAATAGGACCTGATTCTCTAAAGACTTACCTGATTGTAGCCGAACAACGCCTTATCGTATTCTCGAACTTTCATATGGTTATTGCTCTGATCACAGAGCAGCTTGATGGTGGTCTCGATCTCCTCGATAGTGTCCACCTTCTGCTTCTTCCGCGGCATTCTGCTGAGTTACGTGTGATCCTGATGGCTAATCAACTCTCTTTACAAGGGAACTCTTTGGACACGATACCCAGTCGTAGGCTTTTAAGGTTCAGTTAAGTACGCCGGTCCTATCCGGCGGACGTCCGTTCGCAGCACTCGTTGCTGGCAAACTGAGTTGTTTCACCTTCGCCTCATATTTGCCTGCCCTGTGGCTTGCCTCTGGCTCCTCCTGCTCCTTCCCCCTGTTGCTGATAGTTCTGGCTTTCTTTGGGGCTCTTCTTCTTTGGTCTGTATGTCAGTTTGCATGCGCTGACAAGCCGCAATAAACTTCAATAAAGTTACATTATTAATATCTCAGCAAGCCCGTGTTCTAGGCGGCGAAGAGGGCGGAGCAGCGAACGGATTTACACGCACTTAATTGAAATTATTGAAATTAAAGCCCGATCCGCTGATGGCTTCAACCAGTTAGAGCCATAGCCATAGCCAGAGTCACGCACTGTCGGAGTGGAGTCGTGCAGCAAAACGCCAAATGAGTTTTGAATGGGGGCGGCTGCCCGAACAAATCCAATTAGAAGCCAGCTGATAAGAGCGGGGCCACAAGCCGAAGCCTCGACCTGGGCAATCAATATGGAGCATGGGGGGTGGCAATGAATGGGGACTAGACGAAACAGATTTTGGAAGAGGTCTATCACTATCTCTGTCTGCCACTGCCACTGCCACTGTCTCTGTCTCTGTCTTTGCTTCTGCCATGGCATTCACTTGTTAAGAACATTCATTTCGACATATTTATGAAACCAAGCAAATTGCCATTAATTTTCTAGTATGGTTTTTAGAGTAAATAAATAAGTCTGATGTCGTAGCAGGTCGAGTCGGGGCCTTGCGTGCTCTTGCCTCATTTCGACTGTGGCAGCAACCTTCGCGGTGGCGTGGCAAAACAATTTCATTTCCCCGCCCCCCAATGATGACGAGAAAGCCTTAATGCCCGAGACATTTTGTGGCCTATCCCCAAAACCATCCCCTGCCCCGAACTTACTGATTGCCGTTCCGGTTACGACGTTGCAGACATGACGTTAGAAATTATGATATTTGCATTTGTTCAAGTTGCCCCCGAAGTTATCCTTGTGAAAGTCGCCGGAATGGGTAGGCGACGAGCCGGGTCTGCGGCGTCCATGGGTATGTCGGTTTGTTCTTAATACCGATTTGCTTTTACGACAACTCCAACTCCTATGATGATAATCGCATCCATTGATTTCCTCATTGATGGCCCGCAATTACGCAGATCAGAGCTCACCTGTTGAATGGAATCAAATCATGAAGCAAGCATTCAATAATATTGCCTGCTTAAATAGGGCAAGAGCCTTCAGTTTATTTGATCATTAGATCTAAATTGTAGACGGTAAAATTTTGTAATACTAAAATTTTTAAAAACATGAGCCACTTTTCTAAGGGCGATGGAAAGGTAACCAGAGCATAGTCAAAATGATTGAACGATTCCTTTTTTTTTGTGTCCGAGCTAAGGCGATGCATGGGCAGTTAAAAAAATTCCAAAATTGCATCACATACTTTTGTGATACCGGCACACCCTGACTAGACATATGAGGTGCACAACTGAAACCAACAGACACAAAGCATCAATATAAATCCACCCGATCCAATGCCAATGTGACACTTACCTGGTAATATAATCGACAATATGTGAAACCATGGCATAATATGGCTCATAAATTTCCCAACTGTGAACAAAGGCTTTAATTCCTGCGGTTAAAGCCAATAATATATATTGTGGAATACAGCAAATTCGAAGACCTTAGGACCGTAGGACTTAAACTTACCAAGAATACTCCCAAGAGTATGAATATCCCAGCCAAGAAGCCGACTATGTAAATTATCAAAAATATACTCCATATGGCAATTGAGGCATCGTTTTTAAAATATCCATCCAAAGATGCTAACAGTAAATAAATTCACAAATGTCCAATTTAATCGGTATGCTCCTTTTTACTATCTCCAAAACTTCATTAGCCAATACTTACCTTTTTCTGTCACATATTTACATGCATTTGACGTCACATATTTACATAAGTTTTCAGGTTTATGCAATTCCTTGTCTAAAAAGACACTTGCAATTACCAATCCAATAAAAGCAATTATTGCGTTCCATATACCAAAAAATATACAATATATTTTATCCGACCAACAATCGAAAGACTTACAATCGAAAATCAAACACATTTTAAACTAGAAAATTTGAATTAAACAAATTTAGAGATAAATTCTTTGCAAAAAACTAAAAAGTAGTTGTGTAGCGGATGTCCGAAATAAAATTATTAGAAGTGAACTGATTTTTTGTGACTAAAAATGGACATATTTCTCAACGTCTAATTTGAGCAACAATTTATAGGATTTCAATCAGTCTCGTCTTCCCTACGTAATTGATCTAGTATTCATAGAAGAGTATGAAGGGTTAGTTTGTTAAAGTAAGCACTTCAAATAAGAGCACTTCAAATTCCATTGGGAACATTTCCCATCCCATAAATAGTAGAGTATATTTCGTTTTGTTTAAATTAGTTTTATACCAGTTTATTTAGCAAATCAAAACCAATTTCTCAGTACATTCAGCGCATTTAAAAAACTAACAAACTAAACGCTTACAAAGTAGCAAAAAAACTTGATGTAAAACTTGACAAAAAGGTACTATGGGTTGAGAGTAGGACAAACATAGTACTTGCACATATCAAACGAGTTGCAGTTGCGTTTTTTACAGTGTAGAAAAAGTTGTATTCAGAAAAATGTTTAGTTCTTGTTTAGTTGTCGCTGTTGTTGCTGTGGCTGTGCCTGTGTCTGTGGCTGTTGTTCTCTTTTTTGTGTGAGTTTCAGTTGGGCTTAGGTTTAGATTTAGGTTTAGATTTAGGTTTGGGGGAAGTACGAATACCAACATACATATGTACGTATGTATGTATGTACACAATATGTACTTGTATGCTTATACCGGTGATGATGTTCTGCGAGAGCTTCCTTCCCCCTTTGGTGCACGCTCTGTCGTCGCAGTAGTAGTATGTATGTTTATGTTTAATTATTTATTTATGCATTACACACAGTTACACACACACAATTGCTTTATGATATGAGCCACTTTTCTTAAGGCGATGGATAGGTAACCAGAGCATAGCCAAAATGATTGAACGATTCCTTTTTTTTTGTGTCCGAGCTAAGGCGATGCATGGGCAGTCAAAAAAATTCCAAAATTGCATCACATACTTTTGTGATACCGGCACACCCTGACTAGACATATGAGGTGCACAACTGAAACCAACAGACACAAAGCATCAATATAAATCCACCCGATCCAATGCCAATGTGACACTTACTTGGTAAATAAATCGACAGAAATTGAATCCATGGCATAAAATGGCTCATACATTTCCCAACGGTGAACCAAGCCTTTGATTCCTGCGGTTAAAGCCAATGATATATGAAGTGGTATACAGCAAATTCGAAGACCTTAGGACTGTAGAACTTAAACTTACCAAGAATACTCCCAAGAGTATGAATATCCCAGCCAAAATGCCGGGTATGGAACTTACCAAGCATGCGAAGTTGATACCGTCTGCAATAGGTCCATTCAAAGACCCCATGTCTAAATAGACACTTGAAACTACCAATCCAATAAAACCATTTACTACGTTCCATATACCAAAGAAAATACACCATGTTTGATCCTGGCAACAATCGCAAGACTCACAATCGTAGCTCAAGCACATTTTAAACTAGAAAATTTAAATTACAAAAATTTAGAGATAAATTCTTTTACAAAAAACTAAAAAGTAGTTGTGTAGCGGATGTCCGAATGAAAAATGATTAGAACTGAACTGATTTTTTGTGACTAAAAATGGACATATTTCTCAACGTCTAATTTGAGCAACAATTTATAGGATTTCAATCAGTCTCGTCTCCCCTACATAATTGATCTAGTATTCATAGAAGAGTATTAAGGGTTAGTTTTTTAAAGTAAGCACTTCAAATAAAAGCACTTCAAATTCCATTGGGAACATTTCCCATTCCATAAATAGTAGAAATATTTCGTTTTGTTTAAATTAGTTTTATACCAGTTTATTTAGCAAATCAAAACCAATTTCTCAGTACATTCAGCGCATTTAAAAAACTAACAAACTAAACGCTTACAAAGTAGCAAAAAAACTTGATGTAAAACTTGACAAAAAGGTACTATGGGTCGAGAGTAGGACAAACATAGTACTTGCACATATCAAAAGAGTTGCAGTTGCGTTTTTTACAGTGTAGAAAAAGTTGTATTCAGAAAAATGTTTAGTTCTTGTTTAGTTGTCGCTGTTGTTGCTGTGGCTGTGCCTGTGCCTGTGTCTGTGGCTGTTGTTCTCTTTTTTGTGTGAGTTTCAGTTGGGTTTAGGTTTAGATTTAGGTTTGGGGGAAGTACGAATACCAACATATGTACGTATGTATGTATGTACATAATGTTGTGATGATGTTCTTCGAGAGCTTCCTTCCCCCTTTGGTGCACGCTCTGTTGTCGCAGTAGTAGTATGTATGTTTATGTTTAATTATTTATTTATGCATTACACACAGTTACACACACACAATTGATTTATGTTGCTAATTATATATACTTGTATATATATATGTATTATGTATTAGTATTTTTCGTTCTTATAACTTCTTTTCGCAATGAAAATATGGCATGAGAGCTGAAGAGAATATGGGTTGACTAACAATTAAACAAGTATTGCAGCTAATTTGAGGGCTGAGTCGTTAACATTTCCTTCTGGATTGCGTTTCATTTCAATTGAAAACTTAACAAGTAATTTTTACTATTGCATGCGTATTGGATTGGATTGGATTGGTTGGATTGGTTTGCGTTGTGTTTCGTACTTTGCACAATTGTATTTTTCTTGCAAAACTAAACATTTGTCACTGACAGCGAACGTAAAAACTAAATAAATGCACAATAATCAATGCGTAATCCGATTTTGATTCTTAGCCATGGAAGAAGCAGTGGAGTCGAGCGAAGGACTGGCCGAATAACTCTATAGCCCATATGGAGTTCTAAATTAATGTGCAATCGCTTTCTAGACGTAATATGTCTCAATTTCAATAAATATTCATGTTTTTGTGTGTTTTCTAGAAAAAAGTAGAAAGAGTTCTCTGCATTTCTTTACTTTTTAGTTTCTTTAGTTGCCAGGAAGGTTCAGAGTGTTCGTATTCTGTTTTTTGCTTCATTTAGTATTTTTCGTTTTTCTATTTTAGTTTTTTTTTTTTTTTTTCCTTTTGTGTTCTGTTTTTTTGCTGTTGATTTTTTTTTTGGAATTACACTAATAATTACATAGTTTTGCTTATGTATAACTTAAAAACATTTATTTATGCATCGATTTCCGTCCAATTCGCAATTTGTATAATTATTCCCAACGGATTATATTTCATTCTGTTTTTCGTGGTGTGAATTGATGGCGCAAATGAACATCGAATCTAGGGTTTTTTCGAGTCCGGGTGTATAATCGTGATATATCCAATTCGCTTCCATTATTCAGCTAACATATACTCGTATATTCATAAATGTGTATTCAATATGCATCTGTCTCTGTCTCCATCCACAGAACTGTCCAACCATTTAGTCGGATGGGATGCGCCTGTGTCGTGTGGTATGGTGTGGTGTGAAGTGGTAATATAGGTATTATTTCTCGCTCTCCTCCTGCCTTTGCTTTACATACTCGTAATTCATAATTAATTCGCTTAATTTTGCCCGCCCTTATATTGGTTTCACTATGCATATAATATATATTAATTATATATTAGATTTCGCACAATTTACATGCGTTTCCATTCATATTTGATATTGGGTTCCTTTTGTTTTCGTCGCTTAAAATGTACTTAATTAGAAAAGTCGCCCTTCTCCTCCATCCGTCCGGCATTAGCTTACAGGTAAGTTTTGAATTTTTGTTTCCTCTCGAATTTCTTCATTTTTTTTACTCGGTTGCTCGTCGTTTAATGCGTTTACCCCCCAACGAAAAGTGGTGTGTGACCCGA